>JAQPPZ010016822.1:1393125-2786250 GCA_028583015.1 Wollemia nobilis
CCTATTCTTGTTCCTATTCTCATCCTTGTTCATATTCCTATTTCAGCCTCTATTCCTGTTCATATTCTTATTCTTGTTCATGCCTATTTTTGGAATATTTTCTCTACACCATCTTGCTATGTGACCATCATTATTGCACTTATAACACTTAATGTTATTATTCCTTGGAGGTGCAACTATCTTAGGATTTCTCCTAGTGAAGCCATATCCTCTTTTGTCATGAATCTTGCAATTCATTGCCTTGTGACCAAACTCATTACATGAGTAGCAATACCCTTGGAAAAGTTATCCTTTTCCATATTCCTATCTTTCATGTGTCCTACACTATGAAGCCATGTGCCCAAACCTGTGACATGAAAAACATCTTCCATTGAAGCTTCCTTGTCTTGACCTCATTGGTCTCCTATTCTGATTGTTGTTCCATCTGTATCTTCTCTATGCATTGTTCCTATCTTTGTTGAACTCTTTGATGTCCAACTCATCCTCTGATGTCTCACTCCCACTTACACTGTCTTCTTCTAAAGTATCTTCTTCTAAAGTTTCTTCTTCTTCAAGACTTGAAGTAGACTCTTCTTCCCATTTCTTTTGAACCTATTTAGAACCAAGACCTATCTTGTTTGTTGCTCTTCTTTGTATCTTGACTATTTTATCCACACTCTTTGCATTGTTTACATACTTGTATAGCTTATTCTTGGAATCCTCTAAATCTTCCTTTAGTAGGGCCACTTCTTGTGTTAACTTTTCACATTCCAAGATATTTGCTTCTAACTTATCTTTGAACTTGCTTGCCTTAGCCTTTGACTTTTCTAAATCCTCTATGAGCAATAATCTTTCTTCATCACATTCTTGAAACTGACTTTCAAGCTTAGAGTGTTGCTTTCTTACCTTCTTTACTGTGTCAAGGGCATAGATAAGTTCTCCCTTGAGATCATAGCCATTCTCTTACTGAATAATCCTCTATTTGTTTACCTTTGTCCATATCATTTCTTTCTTTTGGCTTGTCTTCTATAGGATCACTCACTTCATCTTCTAATGCCATTAGAAGATTTTCATCTGGTCTATCAAGTGCATCTTCAAAATCATCATCACTGAAACTATAACCATCCCTTGTGCAATCATCTTCAAGATGTCCAAATCTACCACATCTAAAACACTTGAGAATAACTGGAGTCTTTCTCTTAACTGGTTCTTTCTCTTCAACCATAAATAGGACTTCATCTCTATCATTGTCTGAAAAACTAGCATCACTATCAATTGAGTACTTACTTGCATTATCCGCATAGTAGCTTCTCTTTTGCCTTTGGAAGAACTTCTTCCCTTGTCTGTTTTGTCCATCCTTGCTTTTCTTCTGGTACCTATGTCTTTTTGATTCCCTGTACCTGTGATCCTATTTTTCTTCATCATTGTTGCTCTTGGGCTCTTTGCACTCTGTTGCATAATGTCCATACTTTCCACAATTGAAACACTTAACAGATCTTAGATCTATGGGTCTTCTGGAACCTTTATCTCTTCTACCATAATTTGCTTCTTCATCACTAGATGACTCACTGCTTGATTCTGTCTTCTTACCCTTTTTCTTTTTGTCCACTTTGAATGCAGCTTCTTTCGGAGGAATAGGATCTTTTGTTCTTATCTCAAAAGTAGTAAGCATGCCAAGCAAAGAATTCCTTGTCAAAGAATCACTATCAATTGATGTTTCTATAGCAGAAACCTTTTCACTATACCTTTTTGGAAGAGTTCTCAAGATCTTATCACAAGCATCAGACTCATCAACCTTCATTCCAAGACCTCTCATCTCATGTACAAGTTCATCAATCTTACTGAGATAGTCACGAATGTTTTCATCATCCCGCATTCTTAAATTTTCAAACTCTCCTTTGAGATTTCTGATTTTAGCTTTTCTGACACCTTTATCTCCTTCATATATGGTATGCAATAGTTCCCACATATCTTTTGTTGTTTTACAATCCATAACCTTCATAGATTCTGATCTACGCAACCCTTTTATAATTGCATTCATAGCTCTTGAATTTGCATGCATTAGAAGCTTACCTTCCTTATCTATAGGAGGATTGGCTACTGAATCATATCCAAATTCCACTACATCCCAAACTTCATTGCCAAGTGCCATCAGGTGAAATCTCATCAACACACACCAATACAAGAAGTCACTTCCATCAAATACTGGTACTGCATTATTGAAGGACCCATATTTTTGATCCTTTTGATCCATTGTGTTCTTAGACCACTTTTCCTTCAAGCTGTCAAACTCTTCTGAAGGAACCCACTCTGATACCAATTGAAGAACACAAGCTTATACTGAGAGGGGGGTGAACAGTATAAGACCACTTTTTACTTTTCTTTTCAAATCAATATTATGTAGTGTATAGATAGCAGTATCAATAGCAGTAATCAAAGCAATGCACAAAACACCATACACAATAGAGACACAAATTTTAACGTGGTTCACCCAATGTGGGCTACCTCCATAGAGAAAATATTTCTTCTAAATATTTCTCAAATAATACTTTGGGAATCCTTCCCAATTACAATGTTTATGGACCTCTATCCAAAGGAGATGTTGATCCCCTAAATCTCAAGTTCATGGATCTCTTCCATAGGAGAACTCTTTCCCCTTCAGCTCTGGCTAGTGATCTTCTAGAAGACTCTGTCTCTCTACTGCACTGACTAGTGGATCTCTCTCCACTTGAAGACTCCTCACTCAGAAGATCTATCTTCAATTGTCCTGGCTATTGGATCTCTATCCACTGAGACTCTATCCTCTATACTCTATCACCTCCAAAGCTCTATCAATAGGTTCACTCAAAACCTTCTCAAATATGCTCAATAAGTCCACTCAAAACCTGCTCAAATATACTCAACAGGTCCACTCAAAACCTACTCAAATCTACTCAATAGGTCCACTCAAAACCTGCTCAAATATGCTCAACAAGTCCACTCAAAACTTGTCCAAATATGCTCAACAAGCTCACTCAGAACTTGTCCAAATATGCTCAACAAGTCCTCTCTAGGACTTGCTCAAATCTACATTGCAAGCTTCCACAAAGCTTACACAAAATCAGTCCACAAGCCTTCTCAAAGACTTACCTCAAATCAGCTTAACAAGTCCACACAGAACTTGTTCAATCTCATAGAATCATAAAGAGAATTGTTAGAGACTCAATATGTTCTACACTCAATGCTTAATCACTTTCTCAACTCAATCTCATAGAAGCATAAAGAGAATTGTTAGAGACTCAATATGTTCTATTCTCAAAGCTCAATCTCAACTCAAATCAATCTCATAGAAGCATAAAGAGAATTGTTAGAGACTCAATATGTTCTATTCTCAAAGCTCAATCTCAACTCAAATCAGAATATAGAATAGTTTGTTTCATGGAACTTGAACAACCACATGCATCCACTTGACTAGGCTTAATCAACTCTACTCAACCAATCACCTCAAGGAACAACCCTTTCTCACAAACCCTAGTCCAAGCATGTATCAACCAACTCAAAATATTTCCAACAATGCTCAACCACAAATCTCACATAACAATGATACTCATGTTCTTTTCTAACTCAAGTTCAAGTTCTTTGCATAACCAATTGGCTTCAACAACAATGCTTATAAAACAAAGTTTAATCACAACTCTCAATCCAGAAAACCTTGAAGCATTAAACCAACCACTTTCAAAAAGGAAACCACAATCAATCCTTTTCTCTCCAATGATATTTTCAGAAATCAATCACCCAATCAAGTCAATGGAGAATATTGCCCATACCTTTTTGATGCCAAGGAGTTGTCCACAAAATCTGTCAAACTCAACACACTTTCAAATATTTCCTTTTCAATCACAAAGAGGTTAGAGGACTTGAGTAATATCACAACAATAAAAATAATATCCCAATAACACCTTATTACTCCTACTCAATAAAATTCACCATGTCCTCTCATGAAAGAAATAATCCCCTTTGAAAAAGAATAAATCAAACTCACTTTTGAACCCCTTTACAAAAATAGAAATATCTCTTTACACACACCTTATTTCTCCTTCTAAGCAAGTTAATCAAATAGCCCTTGAAAAATGCTTTCCAACGATATATAATATGCTACCCTTCCAAAAATAAAACCATAAAAAATCTCTCAATTTTCTAGGGCATAGCATAACCCTTATTTCTCCCTTAAGGCTATTTAATAAAAATTAAAATATAAAAATTAACTTGCCTTTCCTCTCGGAGGGATTCGATCCCCCGACGTCCTCCTTCCCAATGCCTTAACCATGGCCAAGCCATCATTGGGCCATGCGCCCACACGTGCCTAAAAAGGCACGAACTGCATCAACAACCTCACGAAACTGCGCCTTTCAAAATAATCAAAACGCGCTTCGAGCGCTTTGACCTTGCAAGCAACCTCCAAGCGAATCGAACGTGGGACCTCCTATGTCTCGCCAAGCCAACGCACCGCTAGGCCAAGCTGGCCTATGTGCTCCAAAAGTCAAACGTTCCCTGCTTCAACCTTTTCGTAATTCGTAAAGTCTTTTAAAACACGAGCCTTAATTCGCATGCACTCCAAACGAATTAGCAAGGATAAAATTGATTAATGCCTTTTAGGGCATTATATATAATGCCTTTGTCTTCCATGCAATCACGTCGGTGCATCGATTTAATTCGACGTCGGCTTGGTTGATTAATTTATAATATATTTAAATTTAAATATTATAAATTAAATTAGACCAACCTTAGGTTTTAGTTTAATTAAACCTTGGAGCCTTGTCTTAATGCACAACCTTGGTGTAACGAATATTATTTATAAAATTTAAATTCCTTGTGAATTTAAATAATTTATAAATAATTATTAAACCTCCTTTTTAACCTTGGCAATAACCCATCTTGGGTTTTTATGAACCAATCACTTAACCTGTGCTCCCAATAATATTAAAATATTATGGAGCCTTTTTCCTTTCACTTTTGCACTGTTGAAGCTTTTTCTTGGATGATAGTGACAACCTTGGATGACTTTATTTCTTGTCGAATTCCTTGATATGAGTGATAACTCTATCAGGTGACATCAATGACAACTTTGACTTAGAGGACTCAAAATGTCCAACATGATAATCAAACAACAAGGTCCAATCTCCTTACTGAAACTTCCTATGCTGAATGTGGCTTTCATGCCACAACTTCCTTTGTTCTTGAATTACTTGAGTGTGGTGTAATGCATCTAGCTAAAGTTCATCCAATGCATTCAATTGTAAAAATTTGTCTATTTGTGCCTGAGACAAATCAATTCCAATTTCCAAAGCTGTTCACAATGTTAGTAGCTCAAATTTAATAGGTAAGAGAGGATTTTTACCAAAAACCAGTTCATAAGGTGTAAAACCAGTAGTGGATTTCCAAGTAGTATTGTAAGCCCATTCTGCTTTAGGTAGTTTGTTTAACCAATTTCTCCTATGAAAAGCTACTATTTTAGTCAAAATCCGTTCTAACTCCCTATTTGTGACTTCAACCTGACCTTTTTCTTGTGGGTGATAAGGTGATGACTTCTTATGTTTGATTTCATATAACTCTATGAAAGCTTCAATAACTTTAGATGCAAATTGGGTTCCTTGGTCTATGGTAATAAACCGTGGAGCTCCGAATCTCTAAAAAATCTGGGTATACAAGAAATCAACAACCTTCTCTTCATGAGCATGTTTGAAAGCATACACCTCTACCCACTTTGTCAGGTAATCAGTGCATACCAGAATATGCATATTTCCTTGATAAGGTGGGTCAATGGGTCCCACAAAATCAAGCCCCCACCTCTCAAACGGTTCTAAAGCCAATTGAGGTTGTAGTGGCATTTTATTTGTATGAGTGGGTTTCCCCATTCTTTGGCATGCATCACAATGCCTGATGTACTTTTTTACATCCTTGTGAAGAGATGGCCAATAATACCCTATTCCTAAATATTTTTTGATTGTGCTTTTCACAAAATAATGTCCACCAGAGGGGTCCTAATGACAATCTTGAAGGATATCATAGACTTCATCCTTTCGGATGCACCTGCGTAATACATGGTCAGGACTGCATTTAAAAAGTATACCTTTAATCCATGAAAAATAAGAGCTCTATTTTATCAATTGTTTCTTTTGTTTGGAAGTGAAATGTGGAGGCACTTTTCTTGTGACCAAATAGTTGGCTATATCTACAAAACATGGTGATTGGACAAATATAGCAAATAATTTTTCATCAGGAAAAGTATCCTCAACCAATTCCCCTTCCTCTGTGTTCTACAACCTGGACAAAAAATCTCCTATAACATTAGCTTTTCCTGGTTTGTTGATTATTGTGATATCAAATTCTTGCAGCAATAGTAACCAATGGATAATTATTGCACTCACCATAGGTTTATTCATCAAATATTTAATGGTTGTGTGATCTGTATGAATGAATATTTGATAACTTGTGATGTAATGTTTGAATTTGTTTATAGCATAAATTACTACCAATAATTCCTTTTTAGTAGTGGTATAATTTTTCTCTGCTTCTATCAAATTATTGCTAATGTAGTAGATGGCATAATGTTCACCATTATCAATTTAACCTAGTGCTGCTCCAATTGCAGTATTGGAAGCATTAGTCTGGATATGAAATGGTAATGTCCAATTGGGTCCTCTTAACACAAGTGGAGTTACTAATTTTTCTTTCAAAACTTCAAATGATTCCTGACACTTTAAAGTCCAAGAGAACTCAAAATCCTTAGTCAACAAGGCAAACATAGGATTGGTTATTGTGTTAAAGTTGGGAATAAACATGTGATAAAAACCAATGTGTCCAAGGAAACTTCTGACATCAGTTTGAGTCTTAGGAGGGAGAAGATTCTTGATTATTTCTACTTTCTTTGGATCAACTTGGATCCCTTTAGGAGAGATGTGATGACCAAGAACAATTCCTTCCTCCGTCATTATAAAACATTTTTCAGGATTCAAAGATAACTAATATGTTTCACAACGAGTTAAAACTTTATCAAAATGTTCTATTGTAAAGTCAAAAGTTGCACCACACACTGTGAAGTCATTCATATAGATTTCAACACTTTCAATAATCAGATTAGAAAATATTGCTAAAGTTGCTCGTTGGATTTTTTTTGGAGCATTACACAAGCCAAAAGGTAAGACCCTATATGCGAATGTTCCCCAAGGACATGTAAAAGTTGTTTTCTCCTAATATTCAAGTGCAACCTGAATTTTATTATATCCACTGAATCCATCAAGAAAACAAAATTATTTCTTTCCAGCAAGAGTATCTAATACTTGATCTATGAATGGTAATGGAAAATGATCTTTGTATGTTACTTTATTCAATTCCCTATAGTCTACACATACTCTTATTTTTCCATTCTTCTTTGGAACTATAACCAATGAAGAGACCCATTTGTTATAATCATCCTGATAATATTCTTGATCATGGACATGGCCATCCTGGCCATCCCCATATGGATTGCTTCTTTCTGTCATAGTGTTCCTTTCTTTAGGAACAATCAATCCTATCCAAATTTATTTTTCAAGAGGTCCTAGACTCTCTGTTGAAGATGAGACTGGTGATTTTTCTTTCTCTAGATTTTCTAATGATGATGAAGCTGGTGATTGTTGTTTCAGTATCTCTGGTAATTCAAACACAGGTGATTCACCTCTTAAGCGTGAAGATCTTCTTACTAGAACAAGCCAAGGATCACTTTGGATAAATTTATCTTTTTCATCCTTAGGCCTACTCATTCATGCTTACTCCTTAATGACATAAATTTTAAGTCAATAATTGTTACTTAACCAGCTATTATGTTCAAATTTTACCCTAAATTTTCACAGCTTAGCATAATTAACAATTACTGGACTATTCTTTTCTTATAACAACATCATTTATCCCAAAAAATAGTGCCAAAATTATGAATGTCGATGTATCTCATCGTTAAATATCAAGGATATATCAATCTGGGGTGGTGTCCAAGGCTATTTATGATAGAAATCAAGAATAGAGCTACAATTTAACCCACTTTGGAGCAGCAAGTCTTATTGGTGGAACAGATTGTGTTGGGGGTTTTTAGGTTACTTTTACTTCTAAATTGCATGAAATAAACTAATCTAATTGCAATAATGGAAATCTAATATTTAAGTTATAGAAATGAATCTAATTGCAAGTGCAGAATTGAAATCTAGTTATTCTTGTAGGAATGATAAAGTTGATCCTTAAGATACAGGAAATTGAAACTAATTACCATTGTAAAAATGAGATCTAAATATTCTTGTAGAAATAGAATTACTGAATGAAACACACTTAACCAAATCTTGTCAGTGTTATGTTCAGAATGTTGTCAAACTTCTGTGCAGTAACTGATAACAAAAAGGAAGATACAAAAAATTGCTAAAAATTGTTGAAATGGGAGCAAAAATTGTAATTTGCTGAAATTGAAATATATAACTAATATATCAAATTATTGCAAGATTATTCTAAAAAATAAAGAAATTACACAACTGCAAACAATGTCAGTATGCATAAAATATGAAATAGAGAATCATTCAACTAATTCTGCTATAGTAGGAATAAGAGGAAAACTTGTCCTATTAGTCCTTCTCCTAGGCCTAGAAGTGGCCTACTCCCTTTTCTAGAAGAAGGTAAGAATTCTTCCTACTTGCTAAATTTCACACACACTCATATATGACAAAGAGGATAAAAGAACTACACTTTATTATTCCAGAATTGACATTACACTGTTGTTGCTGTATTCTACTACAAAACTGAACCTATTATGTTGACTAATAGTTATTGACTATTTGCTACATTTTCTACTTATCTAAAAAAATATGGGAGCCAGTCTATATATAAATACCTAAAATCTATTTACATACATAAAATATGTCATTCCTATCTTGCAACCTGATTTCCTATTATGCTGCAACAATTCTAGGGATATTTTAGGACAAGGTCAGCTGCTTTAGTTGATATTTTCATGATCTACGTCTTCTGGTCAGCAAGGAATGGTGGAGATAGTTGTAGGATACTTCCCCTAACTTTCCTCAGCCTCAAGTTACCTTTTCAACTTCTTGGAAACCGTAGAAAGTCAAACTACAACACTTTGTTGTGTTATTCTGAAGATCTTTGGCATAACTGGCTCTAGATACAACTTAAGCTTAGAATGCCCTTAGATGTTGGTTTTTGGTTGCTGCTTCTAGGTAAATATTTAAATCCAATCCCCAGGAGGTAGTTCCAATTGACTTCATCCTTTCTTCTTGGTAAATTCCATGCCCTGCCATTCATTTGCAGCTGGCTAAAATTTACACAAAATTCCTGTTACTGCTGCATAGTTCATAGTTTCTTGATACTATTCAGATTTAGACAAATCATTGCATAGGAAATATAAACATAAAGACATTAAAATGCTTCTGTTAAAACCATGCATGCCCATCATTAATAAATCTTGTTGAAACAATGCAAAACTATACAAAAACTATAAAAAATAGAGCATAATATTCCAAACACATCAATCATGCAAATATTTGATATACAACATATTTAGATTAACTTAATCAACATATAAGACATATCATAAGGTTTTTAAGCATTTGTAATGTTTCAAAACATGTTATGATTGAGGTATTTCCAAGCCTCATCAAGTTTATTGGAGTGATAAGGTGAAATTGTTAGTGCATTAAAAGTAAAATATTATTAGACTCATTTGCACTATTATATTGCTCTCAAAAAGATTATTGTTTGTGTTCATGAGAAGGGCACAAAAATAGAATTTATCAAAGTGTCTAAATATATTATTAGTGCATAAAAATATGCAGCATTTAGTTGCCAAGAGAAGCCACCAAATCAACTCAAATACTCCAAGCATTGGAGAAGAAAGTAGCCACCAAAGATCAGTAAAGGAAGCCTCAAATCGATACTTGGCGAGTCTTAGATTCAAAGCACAATAAGGATTCTGAAACAAAGATATTGTGTAGGAATATACAAAAAGGAGCTTCTATCAAGTATTACAAGCTTGGGTTCATTTGTAAAATACCCAAGCAAAAAGAGGAAGGTGTATAATCAGAAAGACAACCTCAAAAGCCCTATATTGCATTCAAAATTTTACCACAAAACCAAAATTTCAGATTTGAAAGGAGTGCAAAAGAAGGTGAAATAAAGGATATTTTATATAAAATACATTACATTGTATTGCACCATCCTTATATGGTTTATATAGGGAGATAAGGCATATTTGAAGGTGCCTTAAAGACACTACACTTGCTGGAAATAAAAATAATTGGAAGTGGTCGTATGCTAGTGTCAATCTAAGCATAGCAAAAGGAGCCACTCAAAGGGCTCATTCTCTTCATATCCTATAAGAGACAAGGTGCAAAAGCAAAGGTAGAAATAACATCATTCGATAGCAACATCATCTATGAAAGGAGGACTTATAACAAGTAAGTAAGAAAGAAAAATTAAAGCACCATTGGAGTGTCTCTTACTCCACATCCATTGGCTAAAATTTGTGCTCAAATCCTCCAAATTGTTGCTCCACATCCCAGCTGAAAACACTACAGGTGAAAAAAAGAAGAGTTAGGGATTTTCAAATTTGAAAGGAACCCCAAAGGGCCAACTGAACCAGCGATAGAGATGATATCGATACATAGAATAAAGTAATATTTATCACTAAAGATAAACCCTAACACTCAAATCAAGCGAGCACTCATCTTCAAGAGAGGATTTACATGAAAAAGTTGGTGCATTGAGTGTATGGGATGCACTTATCCATTGGAAGACCAAAATATTTTTCTAAATAATGTAACGTCCATACGTTTGAAGAGAGATAAGTGTTTCATTTGTGACCTCTACTCCTCAAGCACTCAAAGGAAAACAAACATGCCACTTCGTACTTTAAACAAGAATCTTATCCATTTTAAGTACATCAATGATAAAGCACAAGCAATAATATTAATCTCTGTATTTATCACTTTGTTGTCTATGTGCATAGGGCCAAGTTGCAGCATATCAAGAAGGTGATAGCCTTGAATTATCAAGTCAAGTGAGGTCAAATGCAGAGTCTAAACTACACCAAATTTGGAATGCTTTATACAAGGATAAGCTCCAAGTGATTCCATTGGAGGGTATAATCAAATAATTCAATGGGTTCTATGTTAATATTGCAGCCCTAGCTCATATGAAACTAGAGCTGATTATTGCTTGATAAAAGGTAAGGTTTATTCCTATTTCTATGTGCTTTCTTTCCTTAGGAGTTATAAGGTTAAAATTGAAGGAATTTGATTATATTGAAAGCCATACATCAAAGGGAATATTTTATCAAATCAATATAATATTTGCAATATAAAGCCTAGGAGTCATAAGGTTTTCTACTGGAATAAATCTTAAATATTTGCAAATATTATTGTGGTGTTATTTTTCCAAAAATTAGGAAGTCATAAGGGTTACTACATAAAATTAATTTTATGTAAATTAGACAATTAAATTAATTTCCAGAGGGTTATTTAAAAGAGAGGTTTATCATAGTTTTTTAAAGGTTGGATATTTATAAAATTATTATCTCAAACTTCTCAATAGGAGACAAAGGATCCAACATTATAACCTCTTTAAAATTTGGAAAAAGTGCTTAGTTCAATAGGAGAAATAAGGGATAATAGAATTTGATTTTTGGTATTTACAAAACTTTACAAAATCAACCAAATATTGAACTATAATTTACAAAAGAACTATATCTTATCCAAAAACATACTAGGGAGTCATAAGGCATTCTACAAAGCTTGGTAATATCAACACTTATTAAAGATTATCAAGTTACAAAATAAAAGCTTTATTCAAAACCTAAAAATCCTTAATAGTATATACTCACATTACTTGGGAGACATAAGGAAGTCTACAAAACTAAGGATTAATAAAGGTTTTATCAAATCAAGCTTATATTAATTGGGATTTTATAGACACTAAGTAGGGAGATATAAGGTAGACTACTCTATCCCAAAGAATATAGGTAATACAAATGAATACTAGCATGCTAAGCAACACTCTTAAATGTGGAATAAGGAAGATAACAACATAAATTAAAAACCTGATGGATTATAATGATGAAAAAGACAAAGAAAAGGAAGAACCAATATAATATGAAATAAGCTTTGAAATTGAAATCCATATAAAGGGAGTGTAGACACGAAAAATTGACCCACTTTTGGTGGGAAATCTTCCTTAGAGTCCCTAAGAGGTCCCTAACCCCTACCCAAGGCAAGGGAGAGCCTCTTTTCCTCTTTTCCCATTTTCCTTGCCTCCCTTAGCCTTTTAGCAAAATCACGACCGATTGTGATGGGGCACGATTTCACGAAAGCGATATCGCGTCCCATCAACATGGGGTGTGGTTTTGCTATTTTAGGGTTTTAATTATTAAAAACTAGGTTTAAACCTTTTGTAGAGTATTTTGCATTGGCCTGTGTTGTTTTCCCACTCTTTTTACCCCAAATTTTATCTAGAAAAGGAGGGGTTAATCTCACTCTTCAAGAACACAACGATTTTTATAACACAAATTACCAAACTCAAAATTCTTATGATTGATTTATGCTCGCATTTTGCTTTTGTTTAGCTTCCCGTTTCTTTTGTAAGCTAACCCCAAAGTACAAATTTTGGATTTTATCTTCTACTGCATTGATTGTATTGTTGTGTGATTTGGTGGATTCGTGTTGTGGTTCAAAGGAAAAGAGAGTTCCCGTTGGATACCTTGATCTCTTCTATCTGCGTCTACATCATCCATTAGGTCTTGCACACTTTGTTTTCTACGTTTATTTACATTCTACATCTATATTTTATTTTTTGTGTCTAAAGTGATATCGTGTCGGGTCCCAACAAGGCACAACTTCACTAACCCTAATTTAGGGGTTTCACTCACAGAAGCAAAATCATGCCATGTTCTGATGGAGTATGATTTTTCCTATAACGTTATTGCACCTACTATATACGAGGCACATTTTTACCCAGGAATAAATTGGGGGTATTTGTAAATTTTTTATTACATGAGTATTTTCTGAATTACATATAGGGCATGTTAGCATAATATATTTTCTATTTCTCTGTTGTTGCATTATTATTTTATGATTAATTCTCCAAAGGTCAATTTCTACTTTTATTTTCAAAGGTCATCTAAAGGACCTAGGAGGCTTGACTGTTGTGCCTCCTAGTATTTTTGTACAATGGCCTAAGCAAACCCCCTAATGCTAATTCCATTTTCAAGTGTTTCATAAATTATCTTGCAAAAACAGGTATTTATGATATCATTGGACAAGAGTTATAAAAGGCTAGGATCAACCACCGATTAATATAAGTGTTCTATTGGATGGAGGGAGGGGGAGTGGGGAGGCCTCCCACTTTGGGTGGGAGGATCCTATTCCAAATTCTCTATTTTCCCCCTCCCATCCTGCAGATTCCCAGCTAGGGATGACCCTGTGTCAACCCTACTACGCTTCTTGATCCATTACGGGATCATCCTAGGGCCTTTCAGGTGGTGTTTCCTATCCTGATGGAATTACTAGAGCTTGGCTAGACCATCCCTAGATTTTTACATAGTGGCCTTTGTTTATGGTTGTTTTTAGGTGGCCCGAATTAGGAGTTGGAGTTTCAGAGACTGTCCCAATGGTCCTTTTGGCTTTGAGAGGGGCCTGTACTTTCTTACTTACCATTGGTTTGTTTCCTCTACTCTATTCTTGGATTCAACATATAAAGGAGCTCCTACTTTGTTTAGCCTTACTATCTCAGCTTGGGGTTTTCTCTCTACTTCTTTCTTGGCCTTGGGGTGGGGCCATAATTTTATCATTACCAGTTGAGTGGATCTCGGTTGTGGCTGGTGTGGGCCCTCTAAAGTTGGGTTTAGTGTCTATCTTGGGTTTTTTGTGGTTCCTCTCCCTACTGCATATTTTTGGCCTCTAGGGTAGGGCCCTATGTTTCTCGTGCTACTACAGGTGTTGGGGTCCATAGATCTCCTCTAGATGGATAGTTGGTGGGGTTGGTGGGTATCCTTACTTTGGGACTCTCTATTGGATTTCATATTTGCAATTTTTTGGCCTAGGGGTGGCCCTGTGCATGCGTGCCTACTACTTTTGATGATCTCTTATTGATAGTCATGGTGGCTTGATCCCTTCCAACCATGGAGTGCCACGGTGGATTGATGTTTGGGGTTTTCTTGGCTACTGCTATGATCTTCGTCTCCTTTGCAGTGAGACCTTGGTTCCTGAAGAGATCTCTCATGGCTACTTGCTCTTTTTCTAGGTTGATCTCATGCCTTCTTATATGGGTTTTTTATTTCCTAGTTGTCCCATTCCTTCTTGGATGGGTTTCTTCTCCTCTAGGCTAGTCCTAGGCCTTCTTGGATGGGCTTGTCTTTTTTAGGATTTCCTCGTGCCTTCTTGGATGGGTCTGTCTTTTTATGGCTTACTTCGTGCCTTCCTGTATGGGTTCTTTATTAGTTGGTTGTTCCTGTGCCTTCTTGGATGAGTTTTTTCCTTTTCTACAGGTTCTGGTTTTTCCTAGGTAGGTTTCTAGGATCCGGTTTCATCCTAGGATATTTTCTTTTGAGTGGGATGTTGTTTTAAAAATGTGCCACCTAGTTTTCTTTTCCTAGGTCTTTTTGGGTGGGGTGTTGTTTTTTAAATTTCAAATTTTATGCCTATTGTCAGTTTTTCTCGTTTTGTATGGGTGTCTCTTCTTGCTATTTGTCCCGAGCTACCATAAGATGGGTTTTCCAAGTTTTTTCCATTTGTCTCAGGATCCCTTTATCTGGGTTTTAGCCTTGGTGTTTTTATTTATCTTGGGATCCCATAAGCCAATCTTCCTTGCTTGTGTTGTGTGGTATGGTCCCGCTGTTCGATTTGTGATATTGTCCTATCGAGAATGTCTCCTATTCTATGCTCTTTTGTGGAGACCCTCTCCTTGACCCATTTGTAAAAGGTTTTGGGGAACTTTCAAAACCCAATTATCAATAAAAAAGATAAGTGTTATATTTGTTCTATTGGTTATAAATATGATTTGAATATCCATTATAGGCATCTAAAAAGTGAAAAGCATATAGTGTGCATCTAGGGTTAATATTGTGCATTTATCTTGTGCCCTTGCTTTAAAGGTTTTTTGGATAAAACCCTAGGTTAGCAAGCATTCAAAGAAAGAATCATACTAGGCTAGCTCTTGTATTCTTGCATTCTATTTTCTGCATTGTCCTTTATCTTTCATAGCATAGATCTAGAAAGGCCAAACTTAGGTGATTGCTTGAAACTGAATACATCAAACTATCCTAAAATCCTGAGGACTTGGAGCGAGTCCTTAAACCATTCCTGGTGAACCCATCCCCCTAGCACCGAGTGTAGAGAACAACATACCCCCATGGTTCACCCCATAAGGCTTTCTTCTTGTGGATCCAACATTTTTGGGAATTGTACGTGGTAGGGCAGTTTTCCCCCTCTACATATTTGGTGAACCCGATGTGAACACCTCCTTTTATTTTGAAAACAATAAGCAAGATCATTAATTTGTGTGCCAAATATTTAAAAAGATAATTTCCTTGTGTGAGTGTGTAGGTCTCTTTGGTCTTAGTTCTTCTTCTTGTCTTTTTCCTTTTCCTCAATGGCTTCTGACCTTGGGGAAGGATGAAGACTCCTTAGGTTTGATGAGATTTTTCATGAGAATGATCAAATTGATAGAGAAAATCATAACCTAGAAGAAGAGGTTGATAATCATCTTGATCCTATTCAAGATCCCAATGGGAATCTTATCTTTAAATATTTTGACCATGTATGGACTTTCTATAAATATCATAAACATGCATTGGATCTAGCCTTAGAGGAAGAAGCATTACTTGAAAAGGATATCCCACTTCAAGAAAATCCTTTGAGTGAACCTTTGAATCATGGTAATCAAACCTGTCAACCTACTTATGCCACTACTATGACCACCAACATTGGATGGAATCCACTAGTTCCTCCAACTAGTAATGGCACCCAAAATTATTTTCAATTTCCTCCTTCATCTTCTAATGTCAACACTATTGCCTCTGTTCCACCACAAGTTAATATTCCATTCTCACAAGGCACCACATATAACAACAACCTCCTCATGTCCAACCTAAGTCAAGGGAATATTGGGAACACACATAATCCAAAAATGCAGAACTTGGCAAATATGGTGAATCAGTTGGTTTCAAGGATGGATATGATTCAACCTTCAGGGTTTACATACAGTTATAAGGAAATGTGTAGTCAACCATTGGATCCTATTGTTGCTGCTAGACCTTATCCCAAGCATTTTCCTATACCAGTTTTACCAATCTATAAAGGGATAGAAGATCCAATAGAGCATCTAAGAGGATTCAAGATAGCTTGCCATGATCTTATTTATGATGATATGCTCCTATTGAAAACATTTCCAAAAAGTCTTGTTGGAGTTGCATTAGAATGGTATTATCGATTGCCCAATTATTCTTTGAAGAGTTTTGAGAAGACTGCAGAAATGTTTGTTCATCAATTTAGTGCATATATTGAAAAGGAAGTGACAATGAGAGATCTATATGATTTAAAGCAAAACAAGGAAGAAAGTTTTTTAGAATTCTTAGCTCATTGGAGAAGTTTAGTTGGTCGATTAAGACAACCTATGTCTCAGAAAGATATGCTTGATATATTCATTGGTAATTTACAAGAACAGATATCTTATGCACTAGAAACTACTACTATCACATCTCTTGATCAAGCAATTGAGTTAGCAAGAAAAGTGGAACAAGCTCTCATTAGAAGAGGTCAACTTAAGACTAAAGAAGAAAAGCCTACTAAGTCTCAACATAAGAATAAGCATACAGGAGGTGATAGTGATAGTAGGCCTGTTAATAATGTCACTAATAGCCTACAAAATATTGTACTTCAGAAACCTCCTCAAAGGAATTTTACAAGACTTAATATACCTATGGAAGCAGTTTTGAAGCAACTATTAGAAGCTAAGGCAATTGAACTACCTCCTGTAAGACAACCAGATACTACAACTCATTGGTATAAAGTAGATCAACATTGTGCATATCATAGAGTAGAAGGACATTGGACAAATTCTTGTAAAATATTGAAACATGTGGTTCAGGATTTAATTGATGCTGGTCGTATTGACACCAGTAGTTTTTAGTCTTCAAGCAACCAACAGAATCAGAATAGAACTAGATAAACCAACCAAGTGTCCTATAAGAGTGTGCCACATCAGTATGATAACAATATGGTTGGAATGATAATAACTACTCCAAGGAAATTAGTACAGAGTCAGCAAATTCAACGATCTCAATAGGAGATGAGTGTGTCAACAAATATTTCTCTCTTAGAACTTCTACAGAATTCTCAAGCCCATGAAGAAGCTATGGTAAATGTTTTGAAGCAGCAATCAGTACCTCCAGATATTTCTCCTAGTGATATGGCAAAGGTTGTAAGTTCTCTTGGGATGCCCCATCTCACATTTTCAGATAATGATATGTCTTCCTTAGAAATACAAGAAGATTCATCTCTATATATCACTGCTTTTATTGGGGATACTCTCATCAAAAGGGTTATGATTGATAATGGTTCTTCACTTAACATATGTACACATCATTTCTTTCAGAAGTTTGGATTGAAAAAGGAAGATTTAATTGCATCTAGTGACATCATTAAAACTTTCAGCAATGAGTCTCAAAAGGCTTGTGGTACTATATCACTCCCTCTTAGAGTTGGACCTAAAATTTTGAATACAATATTTTATGTGGTGTCTTGTCCTGCATCTTTTAATCTTCTTCTTGGACGACCATGGATTCATGCAATGAAGGTCATCCCTTCTACTTTTCATCAATGTGTGAAATTTGAATTTGAAAACCAAATCATTTCTATCATGGGTGATCCTCATCCATTTGAATTTTTCTCACCAGAAGATTTAGCCCAAATCCATTCATCACAATCTTCCTCTAAGAAATTCTCTACAAATATTTCATCACAAGATCAAGATGACTCTTCCTATTTAGATCTTCTCTTCGATGAATCTCATCAAGGTTTAGAGTGGAGTGTTGAGGATGAGGGTCCACCCTCTCCTATGGTCTTAACCCTAGAGTTGCATGTTATAGATGAGGCTTTACCTCAGAATGACATCTGCTTTGATGGGTTTATCCCTTGCGTAGCGTAGGTTGAGTCTTCTAGTTCTCAAGTGGACTTTGGTTCTATGTCTCCCGAGGACCTTGAGCAATTAGGAGTGATTCCTACCCCACCTCCTCTTGAGGATGATTTGTCTATCCTCATTGAGGAGACCATAGATGTGAACATAGGTTCTGAGGAAGCCCCTAGAATCCTTAAGTTAGGCAAAGCCCTGACCATGGATGAGCGGGAGCAATTGACCAATTTATTGAAAGAATATCAAGATATTTTTGCTTGGTCATATGCCGACATGCCAGGGCTTGATCCCTCCCTTGTCATGCATCATTTGGTAGTTAAGCCTAGTGCTAAGCCTGTTAAGCAGAAGCTTTGGAAGATGCATCCGAAGGTCACCCTTTCAATCAAGGAGGAGCTCCAAAAACTCCTTGATGTCAATTTTATAAAAGCCATCGACTATTCTGATTGGATTTCTAATATCATTCTTGTAGCTAAGAAAGAAGGAACAATCAGAGTATGTACCGAATTTTGGGACATTAACTTAGCATGTCCCAAGGATGATTTTCCCTTGCCCAACATAGACCAGATTGTAGATTTCACTACCAAATGTGGAATGCTTTCACTCATGGATGGTTTCTCAGGTTACAATCAGATTATGATTGCTCCTGAAGATCAAGCCAAGACAACATTCACTACTCCATGGGGTACCTTCTGCTGGAAAGTCATGCCTTTTGGCCTAAAAAATGTGGGAGCTACCTATCAATGGGCCATGACTTATATTTTCCATGACATGATGCATGATATTCTCCAGGACTATGTGGATGACCTTTTGGCTCATTCACTAGAATGAAAGGATCATGTCCATGATTTAAGGTGAATCTTTGAAAGGCTTCGACAATACAAAGTTCATCTTAAACTTGCTAAGTGTGTGTTTGGAGTCACATCTGGCAAGTTGCTAGGCTTCATAGTGTCTAGGTGAGGCATTGAAGTGGACCCTGCTAAGATAGCAACTATCATTGATATACCTCCTCCCCACACCTTGACCGAATTGCATAGTCTACAAGGTAAGTTGTAGTCTATTCATCGGTTCATTACCTAGTTAGCCGATAAGTGTCAACCTTTCCTTTGGCTCCTTAAGAAGGATGTAGTTTTTCGATGGGATTCTGAGTGTCAAAAATCTTTTGATGACCTCAAAAGGTATCTCACCTCCCCACCTATTTTAGTTCCTCCTATGCCTGGTAGGCATTTGTTGCTTTACATAGCGGCCACTGCTCATGCTTTGGGAGCCATGCTGGCTCAACATGATGATGAAAATAAAGAAAGAGCTATCTACTATATCAGTAGAACTTTGGTCAGCTATGAAACCAGGTACACCCCCTTAGAGAAGCTTTATCTTGTCATAGTGTTTGCTTCCCAGAAGTTAAGACACTACATGCTCAACCATAAGATATTAGTGGTTGCAAAGTTTGATCCTTTGCACTATTTGATGTCTAAGCCCCACCTATTAGGTCAAGCTGCTAAATGGGTGTTGGCCCTTAGTGAGTTTGATCTGACTTTCATAGGTCAGAAGGCTATCAAGGGTCAGGTGATTGTTGATCAGTTAGCCTCTGCTCCCCTAGAAGCTGCCCATCCTATAGTTGTTGAGTTTCTCGATGAGTGCTTCAATGTTGAAATTGAAGAGTCCGAGTCTTGGACTTTGTTTTTTGATGGAGCCCGATGCATGAAGGGCGCTAGAGCTAGAGTCATTCTAGTTACACCATAAAAATAGCTCATCCCCTTGTCCTTCAAGCTTCATTTTTCTTGCACAAATAACACTATAGAATATGAAGCTTTGATCCTTGGTCTTAGAGTAGCCTTAGCTTTGTAGGTTAGGGTCCTTTCGATCTTTGGTGACTCTCAACTTGTGGTTAATCAGATCAATGATATTTATCAGACTCAGGATGATAAACTTAAACCATACAAGGAGATTGTTACCAAGTTGTCTTCTTTTGAGCAAGTAACCATAGAGTCTATCCCTAGATCCTCAAACCACCATGTGGATGCCATGGCTACTACTACATATTTGTTCCCTTTGGAGTTGGAAGATGATCAAGCTTCGATTATCATTTGACAACTCTAGGAACCTGCATCTTTGAGTTCTTGTTTGGTTCCCCTAGATTGTTTGACCATCGAAGATTCCCCATCTGAACCATGGTATAACGACATCTTTAATTTCCTTAAATATGGATCGATGCCTGATGGTTTAGATCATAATCAATGTAAGCTATTATGCAAAAGAGTATGTCGATTTGTTATAATTGGCAATACTTTGTATCGACATTCTTTTGAAGGTATCCTCTTGCGATGTCTTAACTCTGATGAAGCCCGAATTGCTCTTAGTGATGCTCATGAAGGTTCATGTGGAGGCCATTTTAGTGGTAATGCTATTGCCAAAAAGCTCCTTTGGATGGGGTATTATTGGCCTTCCATGGAGAAATATGCATGTAATTATGTTCGGTATTGTGACAAGTGTCAATGCCATGATCATCTTATTCATGCTCCTTCTCAAGACCTTTAGGTTATCTCTTCCCCTTGGCCATTCTCCATGTGGGGATTGGACATTATCAAGAAAGTTAACCTAGTGTCATCTGATGGTCACAAGTTTATCATTACTACGATAGAGTACTTCACTAAATGGGTTGAAGCCATACCCATAGCTACGATGATTGGAACTCAAGTTTCCAAGTTCATCTTCAACCAGATTCTTTGTAGGTTTGGGATTCCTTCGATGATTATTTTTGACAATGACACTCCTTTCAAGAACAAGGATATCCATAATATTTGTGCTAAGTACAAGATTCAACATAGATGGTCAACTCCTTATTACCCTCAGGGTAATGGATAAGTCGAAGCATCCAACAAATCCTTGATCAAGATTTTGAAGAAGTTGGTTAGTAAGACCGGTCATGATTGGCATACCCAGCTTTATCCTACCTTGTGGGCCTATCGTACTAGTGTGTGTACTCCCATAGGGGCCTCACCATATGTCTTGGTATATGGGTCTGAGGTGGTGTTTCCTTTTGAGCTTGAGGTTCCTTCTTTGCGCATCTTGTTGCAAGATGTTGAGGTCGGTGATGAGTATCATGTAGACCGTTTGCACCAATTGGAGCTACTGGATGAGAAGTGCATTCATGCCTTAGAGCATTTGTGAGCCTATCAGGATAGGCTCCAATGATCTTATTCTAAGAAATTTTGCAATCATTATTTTGAGGTTGGGGACCTTGTCCTCAAGGAAAACCAGAAGAACACTAATGCTCATGTTGATCTTCGAGGTAAGTTTCAGCCCAATTGGTTGGGGCCCTTTGTCATAATGGCTAAGTTTGGCTCAGGTGCTTATAGGTTGGCTTCTATGGATGGTAAAGAGCTTAAAGAACCAATGAATATAATGCATTTAAAAATATATTATGCTTGATTCATTTTTTATGTTGCATGTGCATTTAGCTAGGTCATACTGCATGTTTGCCTGACATATTATGCATGCTTGCCTGTCATATTATGCATGATTGCTTGACATTCTATTCTTGCATATTGCTTGTCATATTTGCATTGTTGCTTGCTCATAACTGCTTGTTCATATAGTTTCTGGGGATTCACAACAATGGCAGGTGATGATACCTAGTTAGGTCGTAGCTCACATGCATTGCATTCTCACTAGGGCTCTGATGCCTAGCAAAGCCCCAACCTAGGGCCCATACATTTTTATCTCCTTATTCTCTTCTCATTTTTCTCCTGCATCTTTCTTCTTCTCTCCTCTTCTTGTCTTCCTTGACTTTGAAAAGTTTTTATAATGCCCATCATCTCTCGTCAAAGTCAAGGAATACAATTCTCCTTTGGTATATTCTTATCTTTTGCATGATTCTTACTTCTCTTTTGCTTTCTTTGATTCAGATGAGGATATACATTCTTCTCTTATTTGTTTGATCACTTCCTCCCTCTTGAATTTTTGCTTGCTAAAACTTCAAGCAGGGGCACACACACAATTCTTTGCTCCTCATTTTCTTCCTCTTATTTCTTCTAGCACATGCACACACTCATATTGTGTTATGCTCATATTGATTGGTTCATACATACATCCGCATACACCCTATCGGGTAGTACTAGCATATACATCATTCACATCAGCATACATTATATATCACCCCTATCGGGTTACATCTCTCTTTGACTCAGCGGGCTCAACACCCCATTACAGGATCAACTCCTTGGCCATTTTAGTAGGCCTCAACATACATCCTAGCGGGTAATCACCCCACAATAGTCACTAGCGAGCAATCATCCATAGCGGGTTACACTCCAACCACTTGATCATTTTGAACAATCACCCATAGCGGGTTCTTCACTCCATACATGGACCATATTTTGAGCATAACACCCTCTAGTCAGGGTTCTGATTTAGCCTTCTTCTCACTTTCAGATGGTTGACCTTTGGAGCTTCTTTTTCTTCTTCTCATTCTTATTTTCTCTTCCCTTCTTCCTTCTTTCCCTTTCTTCTATGCATTTCATGCTAGCTACATTAGATTCATGTTGTACCCAGTAATATTTGCTTTATTGCTTGCTTGTTTTGTTCTTCGTGTTTCTATGTTCTACTTTTTCTTTCTTTACCTTTTCGAGTTTCTTAAGGAAGTTCCTTTCCTTTCAAAACTCGAGGGGGCACCCTAGCCATAGAGGCATTAGTGGTAGTAATGCCTCACCTAGTGTGCAAGAGTCTAGAGTGTCCTTCCATGATACCCCTCTTGCACCACCCCTTTATCCAAACCTGGCCACCCCTTCTTTGTGTTTGTTGTCTTCTTGCCTTTTAGGAGTCTACATCTTTCTTTGACGCATTTACTTGGCCTTAAATGCATCAAAGAGGGGGAAAAATGTAGACATAAAAAATTGACCCACTTTTAGTGGGCAATCTTCCTTAGAGCCCCTAAGAGGTCTCTAACCCTTGCCCTAGGCAAGGGTAGGCCTCTTTTCCCCTTGCCTTGCCTTCCTTAGCCTTTTAGTGAAATCGCACCCAATTGCAGCAAGGCGCAATTTCGTGCCCCATCGACATGGGGTATGATTTTGCTATTTTAAGGTTTTAATTATTAAAACCTAGGTTTAAACCTTTTCTAGCATGTTTTGCATTGGCCTATGTTTGTTTTCCTACTCTTTTCACCTCAAATTTCATCTATAAAAGGAGGGGTTAATCTCACTCTTTAATAACATGATGATTTTCTAACATACAATTACTAAGCTCAAAATTTTTATGATTTATTCTAACTTGCTCGCATTTTGCTTTCACTCTACTTCCTATTTCTTCTACAAGCTAACCCCGAAGTGCAAATTTTAGATTTGATCTTCTACTGCATTGATTGGATTATTGTGTGGTTTGGTGGATTCATGTTGTGGTTCAGAAGGAAAGAGAGTGCCCATTTGGATACCTTGATCTCTTCTATCTACTTCTGCATCATCCATCAGGTTTTGTGCACTTTATTTTCTACATTTATTTATATTCTGCATCTATCTTTTATTTTTCATGTGTCTGAAGTGAAATCGTGCCCGATCCCAGTGAGGCGTGACTTTGCTAACCCTAATTTAGGGTTTTCGCTCACAGAAGTGAAATCGTACCCCGTTCTGATGGAGCATGATTTTTCCTATAGCATTATCGTACCCACTATCTACGAGGTATGATTTTTCCCAGGACTGAACTAGGGGTATTTGTCAATTTTTGATTGCATGAGTATTTTCTAAATTGCATCTAGGGCATGTTAGCATAATCTATTTTTTGTTTCTCTATTGTTGCATTATTGTTTTATGATTAATTCTCCAAAGGTCAATTTTTGCTTTTATTTTCAAAGGTCATCTAAAGGACCTAGGGGGCTTGACTATTGTGCCTCCAAGCATTATTGTACAATGGCCTAAGTAGGCCCCCTAATGCTGATATCATTTTTTAGTGTTTCATAAGTTATCTTGCAGGAACAAGTATTTTTGATATCATTGGACAAGAGGCAGAAAAAGCTAGGATCAACCACCGATCAAGATAAGTGCTCTAATTATTTTATTGGTTGAAGATCTGATTTGAATATTGATTCTTAGGCATCTAAAAGTGAAAAGCATTTAGTGTGCATCTAGGGTTAATTCTTGTGCATTTATCTTTGTGTTTTTGCTTTAAAGGTTTTTTGGATAAAACCCTAGGTTAGCAAGCATTCAAAGAAAGAATCATACTAGGCTAGCTCTTGTATTCTTGCATTCTATTTTTTGCATTGTCCTTTATCTTTCATAGCATAGATCTAGAAAGGCCAAACTTAGGTGATTGCTTGAAACTGAATACATCAAACTATCCTGAAATATCCTGAGGACTTGGAGCGAGTCCTTAAACCATTCCTGGTGAACCCATCCCCCTAGCACCGAGTGTAGAGAACAACATACCCCCATGGTTCACCCCATAAGGCTTTCTTCCTATGGATCCAACATTTTTGGGAATTGTACGCGGTAGGGTAGTTTTCCCCCTCTATAGGATTCATCCATTGAATCTAACATTAAAGGAGACTCAAGACAGAAAAAAAATGATCAACAAAATTTCATTCAAAAAGGAAAATATGGAATAGCTTCAATTGTGCATATATGGTTAGAATATCTTATTAAGTAGATAGACAAACACGATGTTCCTAATATAGACTTCAAAGATATTAGATCATCTCTATTGTGCACCTATTGCAATCAATATGGTCATGAAAAGACAAATGGTTGGAGTTTCCATTCTTACAAATACTGTGATGGAATAAATCACTCATATTTTTCCTGTCATTTCAAATATAGATACTATAAGGGCTATGAAAGAAGATTACTACAAATAATAAATTGTTATCTTCAAGAACTTATTTCAGATAGATATATTAACATTGATCTCAAGGTTGATACTTATGAAGAGCAGAGAAACATGTCTTACATAGGTATAAAATAAAGGATAAGAACCTATTTAGATCCACTCATGACATGCAAAATCATGAGAATAATTGTTCACCAAAAATACCTAACATCAAGGGACATCGAACTGAAAAATGTCAGAGGCAATAACATGAAGACTGAAGCAGCTGAAGAAGAAGATGAATCCAAATAAGGATGAATACAGTGTAAGGTTAATTTAAAGGAGAACCTATAGCTTCAACCTATTTTTACATCATCTAAATACTAAAGCAACTACAAAAGAATCAAAGCTATTAGATGGAAGAAGATCCACATTGAAGACTAAAGTCTTCAATATCCAAATAATGTAATACAGGGGATGTTATAAATAGATTAGATCACATCATTTGGATCATGTAAATGTACCTTTCTTGGTGCATACTTAGGACATTATATTACTTTAGGGGGAAGTTATCTAGTTACTTCATGCAATGTAATAAATACACAAGTGTCAATGTGCAAGTTGTCCCTTGCACATCTAGATAGAGTGTTGGCCAAGGAACCTATTTTCCTATATAAATGGCCATAGACATAGAGCAACATATAGTAGTAGGAAGTAGTGTAGAACAGTGTGGTGTGATGTAGTAGAGTGTGATGTAATATGATGGAGTGTAATATGTTCAAAGCTCATTCTTGAGCAATAGATTTATTCATGGAGTGTTTATTTCCTCCATAGCTACTTTGTATACATTTCCATCATTTCTATTTATAATATATTTTTAGTCATCTCGTAGATTTACTTTATTTTATATTATTATGCATATTGTGATTGCTATCTCCCATTACATGTTGCATCAAAAGCTAACGCAACTCAACCCACAAGAGAGATAATTTTTTCATTTTCACAAGCAAAAACTTATAAAGAAGTCCTAATATTTTTTAACATTATAAGGCATAGCCACATTTTGAGTTCATTTTCACTGTAAACAACACTTAAGTGGACAAAAGTGGCCAACATCTCATACTTTTAGGATTTATTTTTTTAAACCTCACTATTTAGCAAGGATGTTGTAGACACCTAAAAGTTGCACATGGTTGCTTATTCATCCTTCATGATTAATTGAGTCCCAAACATTACAAAATTGCACTCATTAATCTCAAAACACCTTGAATTCATAAAAGGGCTATCCATAAGCCCCTTTGGGCCACTCAAGCCCTTTCCTACACCTAATCATGGTCCTCATGTGACCACCATCAAAAGTCTCACCATGGTAACCCTAACCTTGGTTTAAAAGTCACTTTATCATTAAAGTGTACTTTATGACTTAAACACATGTTTAATTAGGATTAATCAATATTAACACTAATATCATCCTCACACATGTGTGCACCCATGACTTGCATGATATATTTTAAAGATGTTTGATTTAACCATGATCTAACCTAGGATCTACTTAATCAAGGTTAACCCTAACCTTTGCTCACACATGTGTGCACATGGGATATTTCTAGATATTTAGAAGATCCCTTTTTAGGGTATGTGAGAGGATGAGTCACCTTCCACATCATCCTTTAACCTTACCATGGTTAAGGTATAACCCTTACTCCACTCCACCTCATAGGAGACACCTCACCTCCCCAAAGCTCTCCAAAAGCTATAAATAAGAGTATTTTTTCTCCTAGACCCATCCATCTCATTCAACATAACATAACTCTATTTAAATTACACCATACTTCTACTCATCAATAAACCATCCATAAACCATCAAATAAACATGAAAACCACCCATTTTGTACCCTCTTTCATGCTCTTTTGATAGGTTCTAATAGGTGCGGGAGCACATCCAACATCGACCAAGAGATGCTATAGTTATGGGACAACATCATATTCTACCAGATCCAAAAAATATAGTTATAGGCTTGGTTGCTAGGTACCCAACGACCCAATTTGATCGCTAGGTAGGGTGTGACTCTGACTAGACTCCATTTTCAATTGATAAAAGTTACAAAACCCTCCCTATAGGTATACTTTACTATTTTTAGTCACTTACATTTAATTACAACTTCTTTCATGCATTTTACTACTTTATTTAGTATCTTTTGTCTTCATAACTACAATATCTAATCCATGACAGGTCCCCAAACACACTAACCCCATTTTGCAGGTCATACAGGTCTAGAGGATGGTTTGATCATTGGTGGCATGCATGCACTAGGTCCACACCCCTTGAGGATCATTGGAAGACCAATCTAGGACATAGTCAACAATTCACTAAAAGAAAAGGGACATTCACCTTGTTGAACCCTATTTTGTAGCCTTCTAAGACAAATTTACAAAATGGAACACTTGTAATATCCTTTTTAACATTAATATATTTCATAGACTTTACACCCATTTTTCACAGAGTTCAAATGTCATCAGTGGTCCCCCCATTTTGTCTATACCCTCATTGGTATAGGAACACTAGATCATACCATGGATATTATCCTTTAAGCCCCATAACACTTAAATGGGATGCTTTTTCCCTAACCCTATAAAATTTTATCTATGTAGGATTATCTAGTGTAATGCCTTAGTGATTAGTTGCCACACCTCCATGGACTAACTAAGGGTAGTACCACTAACTTGGTAATAAGCATGGTCACTTGATCCTCACAATTCAAGGTGCCATTACTATACTATCTTATGAATAATTCCTAGACCTCACCACTAGGAATACATCCAATCCTCACCGCTTAGGACTACCTAAAAGTATCACCACTTTAGGAACACTTGAGTCTTATCGTTCAAGGTGTATCATTCATAAAGTTTTAGTTATTGCATCACCACAACTCCTAGATTAAAAATATTTGGTTATTGCATCATCACAAATCCTTCCATGATTGGGTACATCTTTACTTAAGGGTTCTAATATGGCTCTAGATTCATGCCCAATAATCCAACCCGAAAGATAAAGCATTTAAAATATCTTTCCAAAAAGGAATAAAGTGCTATACATAAACACAATCCAGATTCAACATATCTCATTGCTAAGACTAGTAATTTAACTCTTTTCAAAACATAATACTAGCATTTAGAATTTATTTTATTTATAACAAAAATATAAACAACATCTAAGGAATTATAACCATAACCCATGAAATAAATTCCTTCATTCCTTTCAATAGCATATTCTTTCCATTTGCACATAACAAAATATTCCGAGAGCTTTACATAGAAAATAATAACATTTAATATTTCATTCTATGAATCAATTCAATAATATAACAAGAATGCTAATCCCAAAGCATTTACTCCTTCCTCAATAATCATAAAATTCATAAAGATCCTCATCCCAAAAATATTACATTTAAATATTTTAAATTACAAGAATAAAATTTCATCTTTCCTCTAGATCTTTTGCATGTTGGTTCTTCTCCAATGAATAATGAAAGTAAGTCTAGGGATTAGGACAACTCTTCAAATGCATATACAAGCCTAACATGCACTATGCAAGAATCATACTAAAATGCAAAATCATACAATATGCAAAGCAATACAATACATTGAGAGAGTCTCATACTTCTCTTGAATATGGACTCCTTAGCTACTCAAGCCTCATACATATTCTCATCAATATTCACATACGTTTATAATCCTCTATTCAAGAGTTTCTTCAAAATTAATCCATAGATACCTCTCAACTTGTCAACATTATTTTATCAATAAAAAAAGATAAGGTTTCCTTTATAATAATGATGTTTTCTTCCAACAAATCAATAAATAATTGAATAATCAAAGCAACCATGAAACATTAATAAAAATATTAATAACTCTATAATAATGTTTCCTTCTAGCAACCAATATAACTATTGATTAATTAAAACAATCATGGAAACATAAATAAGAGATATTTATAGCTCTAATTTAATGGTAATATTTCCTTCTAGCAACTAAATAAACTATTGATTAATTAAAACAAGCAGGAAACATAAATAAATATTTTAAGAGCCACAAGAATCAACTTTAACCATTAATTAAACTTGAAGCCATAAAATAACCATACAACAACATAAAATATCCCATTGGAACAAAAACCAACTACAATAGAATGCTCCCAAAACTATGGATACATATGACACGCTCTCCCCAAAACAAACTAGGGACAAAGATGACCAATGGTTGGCTAAGATCCGCACTTACACATGCAAGCCTTGATGACCATCTTGAACCACCTGAAACCTATCCTTAGTTGGATACCACCCTTTTTGGTTCTCAATGTTGTCTATCAATGCAGGCCATCCTACATGGCACTCCATGACTCACACTTCCCTCAAGGAATCTCATAATGAACAACAACTAAATCTAACATAAATATAAGTGACATGGAAGACAAAAAAACCAACACAAGAAAAACCCTACTCACATAACCTTTTCTATCAAAAATATTGTATTAGGTTGACGTCCAAACATCACTATAATATAGCAAGACTAGCTCCTAAACTAAGGACTATAATAGCTAACAAGATGGAGGGTACTCCTTCCAACCAACCCACTCAACTGAGCTCTACAAAATCAAAGGAGCTAAAACAACCAAATAATACCTATGTTGGATGGCTAGACAAAGAGGCCAAGCAACAAGAAACTAACACAACCCACACTAAGCCCCTCCAAGCTTTATAGAGTGGAAAAACTCAAGGAAAACCATGAAGTCCCAGTAGGGAATGATTTACCAATCGATCTCTAAAATAAGCAAAAATAATAGCAAAATGAAAGTGAGCAATGTCTAAAATAATAAAAACAATGCTTTACAACCAACACCTATCAAAAATTACATAAACATTCATTATATAAAATTGACATCATGAGGATAATTACCTCCACCAAAAATCTCTTCCAGGTATTGCTCCTCTCTTCAAGCTTGTGTTCCTTGCTTTCCTTTCCTAGCTAGCTACCCAACTTGGCAATATCCCTTATGTTTTATTCTTGAAGTAAAACAAAGAAAAATCCAAGAATAAAGTGATTTCCTTCCTTGCATGCTTAAAACATTATGCACCAAAAGTAATGTTTCATTGCTACGTAACAAGAAAATTCCCAACATTGTCAACTATTACAATGTTTTTCAATTTCCAACTTGCCATTATTATGATCAATATTTATTAATGCAATTTTCCTTTTATTAGAGCTTACCTTAATTAAAATAATATCCCTGTTCCTAGATTTAATAATTAAACACTATCTCATTTATTCAATTGTTTTACTTCTAATGTTCACTATATAACTAACATTAAGATTAAATCAATTTCTCACCTCCAAGAATTGATTTAATTAATATCGAGTGTCGATATTGACCATTAACATTGATATATATTTTTAAGTATTAATTATTAATACCTAAATAATTAACATACTTCAAAACAAAGCATGATAGATTACAAATCCAAAACTCCAATCCATAATATGCACAAACCATGTTCTTTCCTTAAGCAATAGGCTTTATAATAATGCCAATGTTATTATCAACCTACTAAGGATGACTCTTTTGCGTAATAATAAACTTCTTGCCTGATGGTGTCTTTTTATCAAACACACACATATATGAAATGCATCTATATAAAGGGTATTATTTTACCCTTCATTTTTCGATGAAAATTTCATCCATAATTTTCCTTTTTACTCTCAACTCTAGTGTTTGTCCCATACCAATCCACCCATTAGAGTACCTGGTCTTGCAACCATAAAATTCATCAATAGTACCATATTCTCCAAATATCATAATCAAAGCATAAAGTGCAACTATCAACACATATTGATAACATAAAATAAGATTATGCATTTGATATCCACACATCAATACATAATCAAGTATCAAGAACAGGTCTTTCCAAATAGGTCATTACATACTCCCCCCTTGGACTCAACATAATCCCTTGTGTTTTATTGAAAATAAAGCATATATTTATTTCAAACACAAATGGTAATTGCTTTCTCATTTTATTAGCATCTTTTCAAGTTGCATAATTTTTAGAATAATGGTCCCACTAGACCTTACATTGATCTAGGGTTTGTTTCCTCAAGATTTTAGAAAAAAACCCTAGAATTATTATTGGTTGCACCTCAATGGTTGAGGGATCTTCCCTATATAATTTTAAAACATTCCAAACATGAGAAGGATCAACAACATACTTTCTAAGTAGGGATACATGCAAAGTATCATGGATCTTTGACAAGTTGGGTAGCAAGGTGAGCCTATAGGCTATTAGACTAATCTTATCAATGATCTTAAAAACCCACAAAAATGAGAATCCAACTTAATTGACTTGATGAAACTTTTCATGGGTCTTACCCTTAAGAAGATACTATCTCCCAAAAATAATTCTCTTGGTGATATTTTCAAATAATAATATCTCTTGTGATGATCGATTACTTTCTTGAGCCTTTGTCAAATTACTCTGAGTTGCTCCTTCATTTCTCTAGCAGTATCTAGTCTAATCACCACCTAATATTTTGAATTATCTCATTATAGAGGTGTTATATATCTTCTATCATACAAGGCATCAAATAGAGCCATTCACAAGGATTCATGGTATCCATTATTATATGCAAATTCAACAAGATGCAAAAAGTCTTCCCACTTAGAATTTTAATCCATGCAATACATGCAAAGCATATCTTCTAAAACTTGGTTAACCCTATCTATTTACCCATATATTTTTGTATGGTAAGCATAACTGATATTCAATTTAGTTCCCACTACACAATGAAGATCCTACCAAAATTCCAACATAAACCTAGAATCTCTATTTGATATGATCACCTCAAGAAAAACATGTAACTAAGAAATTTCCCTAGAAAACCTATTTTCCACAACCAGTGCATCATCCTTGATATTTCTTGGTATAAAATGTACAAATTTACTCAACTTGTCTACCACCACAAGTATTACATCATGTTGGTACCTTTTCTTAGGTAAAATGACAATAAATTCCATAGATATACTTAGGCTTTGGTGATTTATCATTAGCTCAAAAGGATTTTCCAACAAATAGTACCTCTAAACCTTAAGACCATGCACAACTGTTGCTAACTCTAGGTCATGTGTAGCATAATTCAACTCATGCTTATTGAGTTTCATGGATTTATATGCTATTGTAGCCTTATTTTAGGATAATAACCCTCCCAAACCTTCTAAGGAAGCATTTGTACACGTTGTAAAATTCCCATAATGATATGCTATCCTGAGAATTTTCATTGTAGTCAACTTATTCTTTAGAGTCTCAAACGTGGCCTCACACATAGCCATCCATTTGAACTCTTTTCTTTTTATTTAATGGTTGGTAATAGAGTAGGCAATTTTGAATAATATTTAACAAAACATCTATAATAACCAGTGATTCCTACGAAGCTTCTAACATCAAACACATTAATGGGTGTAGGCCAACTCAAAATGACTTCAATTTTCTTAGGATCTATAGAAATCCCTTTTGTAGATATAATATACCCCAAATATTAAACTTGTGAGGCATAGAACTCACATTTAAACAACCTTCCATAAAGTTGTTTCTTCCTCAACTTCTCTAACACTAACCTCAAATGATGGTCATGTTCTTCTATAGTGTAGGAATATATCAAGATATCATCTAGAAATATCAGTACAAAATGATCCAAATATTTCTTAAACACATTGTTCATCAGATTCATAAAAGTCACTAGCACATTTATCAACCCAAATGGCAACAATGTGAACTCATAATGTCCATATCTAGTCTTAAAATTTGTTTTGTGAGTATTATTATGAATCCTCAACTGATGATATCTTGATCATATTTGAAAATATAGTGGCATCCTTTAGTTGATCAAAGAGATCATTAATCCTTGGTAAAGGATACCTATTATTGATGGTCACCTTATTCAACATTCTATAGTCAATGCACAATATTAAGGAGCCATCCTTCTTCTTCACAAATAACACTAGAGCACCCTAGGGTGACACACTAGGTTTAATTAAACATTCTCCAATAAATCTTGGAGTTGCACCTTTAGATTTTGAAACTCAATAGGAGTCATTTTGTAAGGTATCCTTGCAATAGGTTTATCTCCATGCATTGTTTCAATGGTGAAGTCAAATTCACATCAAGGTGGTAGGCCTAGAAGATCCTCTAGAAATACATTCTTAAATTCATGAAGTTGTGGATGTTTCTTTAATATTTTTGCATATCCAATATTGCATTTCTTGACATTTATATTAACTACATACAACATCCCACCTATATTGATTTCATTCTTAAGTTGCATAGTTGACAACAAATATGGTCAAAAAGATCCTTACCTACTTTGAGCCATTATTCTCTTCTTATCCTTATAAGTATAGTCCATCCATATTTCTTGAAAGTTGATTAGGGCTTCATGATACTTTAACCAATCCATCCCTAGGATAATATCAAATGAATGTAGCGATGCTACTTATAAGTGTCAAATAGTGGATCCATTGGGTAAGTTGATCTTAGCCTTAGGCAAGCATTAATCCACTAAATTTATCTAGATCTTTACTCAAATTTCCACCCTTGGGCCAAAAATCCAAGTTTTTCAGCATATCCTCAATAATATTAGTGGAAATAAAACTATATGTAGCTCCACTATCAATTAAAACCCTTATATTCTTATTGAACAACTTACAATTTAACAGTATGGGAGTTTCTTGTCCATCAAGTTTCTGACTTCCTATGGCTGCATAGATTCGATGTGGTTGCTCCTCAACTATGGTTCTTGGGGATACATATTTGCATAATGAGGACCCCCATAAATGAAACAACCTATCCTAGGTACCTAAGACATTTCATACCTTTTATCCCCTACATCCTCTTTTTGAGCTAAATCATTTTGCTTATGAGGTCAAGGTTTTGAATTTTCCCTCTTCTGGAAATTCTTCTTATAAGTCCCTTGGTCCCCATTGTTCTTATTTTCAAACTTTGGGTTTCCTTTTCTATTTTTATTTTTATCTTTATCCCATTTCATAAAACCAACACTCTTTATCTTTTTAAGTTCCTATCTCTCTCCTTTTTTCAACCCTCCATAGTTGAAGGTCTTCTTGGTTTGTTGATTGGTCTCTTCTTGTTGAGCCAAATCATATATTTTTTGAAGAGTTTTGGGATTTGATAAAATTAATCATTGTTTGAATCTTAGGATCCACCCCTAATATGAACTTATGCACCTTCAATTATTCATTTATCTCATACTCATGAACATATTTAAAGAGTCTAACAAATCTTTGATAATATACCTTGCATATCAATGTACCCTGTTGGAGCGTAGAAAACTCCTCAAACTTCTTTACATAAAACTGATTTGGTAGAAATATCTTATTAAATATCCTTAAAAAAATTTCCCATTTAAGACCAACTTCTTGGATTCCTCTACCTACCCTAAATATTTTCCACCATTCTAACGTTGTATCTTGAAGATGAAGGATTGTCCAAATAGTTTGGGTTTTGGGTGAGAAATTCTTCATGGAAAAGAAAGTTTTAAACTCATTTAGCCAATACTCTACTGCATCAAGTATAAACCCATTATATTCCTTTAAATTTAGATACCTTAACATTCTTAAGGTCCTTATCAAGTTTATCCTCAATTCAAGCTTTACCCTCATGGATTCTTCTAGCAATATTTTCTTCCCATCTACCCTCTGAATCCATGTTACTGGTCTCTCGATTAACTCGTGTTTCCAATATTTTTTTGTTTCTCCATCTACTCTTGAACCAAATTAACTATAGAAGAAATATTTTCAACCCTCTCACTAGAGTCCATTGTTCTTCCCATTTTCTTGTTCGAGTCCATTGTTCTTCTTCACTTCTTACTGGAGTCCATTGTTATGGATTTCTTGTTAGAGTCCATTGTTCTTCTAGAATTATTTTGGGGATGAGCTATAGTTTCCTCTTGTGTAGATAAACCTACCTTCTTGGATGATCCTCATCTTAAAATCGATGCCACCTATCCACAAAAAAGAGTTGGATAAGTTATAATTTCTCCAAAAGGTACTTATAACTTTAGTTAGTTTCATCACCCCCATGAACTAACCTAGACCATTATCACTCACCTCATAATGATCTTGGGCACACTTTCCTCACTAAAAGGTGTCATATTTGGTAATACCATTATCAATCACCTGATAATGATCATGGCTACACTTACCTCACTGCAAGATGTCATTCCCAATAAGAAACTATACTCTTTAGGATTTTTACACCTTGGTCTGATTGGTCAATATTGTGTGCAATACTCACCTTATCCTAAATTAACTTAAACTCCCTAGAAGAGTAAGCCTCCTCAAAGTAGCACAATAATTCAAAGCTCAGCCTAGGTTCACTCCATGGAAGCTTCTAGTCCTATGACCTATGCTATGACACCAATTGTAACAACCCACCAAATCAACCCACATGAGAGATAACTTTTTAATTTTCACAAGGAATAATGCATAAAGAAGTCCTAATATTTTTTAGCATTATAAAACATAACAACATTTCGAGTTCATTATAAATAAACATGACACTCAAGTGGATAGGAGTGGCCAACATCCCATACTTTTGGGGTTCACCTTTCTAAACCTCACCATTTAGAAAGGACTTCATTAGTGGTCCCCCCACTTTCCTATACCCTCATTGATATAGGACCACTTGACCACAACATAGGGATTATCCTTTAAGGGCCATAAAATTTAAAGGGGTTCCTTTTTCTTACCCTACATAAGTTTATCTATGTAGAATTATTTTGGTATAATGTCTTAATGCTTAGTTACCCTACCTTTATGGGCTAAATAAGTCTATTACCACTCACCTAAGAATGAGCATGGTCACCTGATCCTCACTATTTAAGGTGCTATCACTATACTATCTTATGAATTATTCCTAGACCTCACCAATAGGAAGACATTCAATCCTCACCACTTAAGACTACTCAAAAGTCTCACCGCTTTTGGAACACTCAAGTCTCATTGTTCAAGGTGTATCATTCACAAATATCTGGTTATTGCATCACCACAACTCCTCCTAGATTCACAAATACCTAGTTATTGCATCTTTATATATCCTTCCAATATTGGGTACATATTGACTTAAGGGTTCTAATATGGCTCTATATTAATTCCCAATAACCCAACCCAAAAGATAAAGCATTTAAAACATCTCTCCAAAAAGGAAATAAAGTTCTATAAATAAACACAATCCAGATTCAACATATCTTATTGCTAAGACTAGTAATTTAACCATTTCTAAAATATAATACTGGCATTTAACATTTTTTTTATTTATAAAAAAAATGTAAACAACATCTACGAAATTAGAATCATAACCCATGAAATAAATTCCTTCATTCGTTTTCAATAACACATTATTTTCATTTGCACATAACCAAATATTTTGAGAGATTTACATAGAAAATAATAACATTTAATCTTTCTTTGCATGAATCAACTAAAATAATATAATAATAATGCTAATACCAAAGCATTTAATCCTTCCTCAATAATCATAAAACTCATAAAGAATATCATCACAAAAATATTACATTTAAATCTTATAATTACAAGAATAACATTTCATTTTCCTCTTGATATTTTGTATATTGGTTCTTCTCCAACGAACAATGAAAGTAAGTCTAGGGATTAGGACAGCTCTTCAAATGCATATTCAATCATAACATGCACTATGCAAGCATCATACCAAAATGCAAAAGCATACAATATGCAAAGCAACACAATACATTGAGAGAATCTCATACTTCTCTCGAATATGGACTCCTTAGCTACTCAAGCCTCATCCATATTCACATCCATTTATAATCCTCTATTCAAGAATTCCTTCAACATTAATCCATAGATACAACCTATCAACTTGTCAACAATATTTGATCAATAAATAAAGACAAGGTTTTCTTTTTAATAACGATGTTTTCTTCCAATAAATCAATAAATAATTGATTAATAAAAGCAACCATGAAACATTAATAAGAATATTAATAGCTAAATAATAAGGTTTTATTCCAACAATAAATATAAATATTGATTAATTAAAACAATCATGGAAACATAAATAAGAGATATTAGTAGCTCTAATTTAATGGTAAAGTTTCCTTCTAGCAATTAAAATATTGACTAATTAAAATAAACAAGAAACATAAATAGAGCCACAAGAATCAACTTAAACCATTAATTAAACTTGAAGCTATAAGAATACCATATAGCAAAATAAAAGATCCCATTGGAACAAAAACCAACTATAGTAGAATGCTTCCCAAATTATGGATATGTATAAAATGTGCTCCCCAAAACAAGCTAGGGATAAACATGACCAAGGGTTGGCTAAGATCTGTGCTTATGCATACAAGCCTCGACGACCATCTAGAACCACCTGAAATCTATCCTTAGCTGGATACCACCCTTGTTGGCTCTCAAAAATACCTATCAATGTAGACCACCCTACACTGGCACCCCATGAGTCACACTTCCTTGAAGGCACCTCAGAATGAATAAAAACTAAAGCTAACAAAAATACAAGTGATGTGAAAGATAAATAAACCAATGTAAGCACAACCCTACTAGCCTAACCTCTGCTATTGCAACAGTGATACCAATTTGATCTCCAAATAACACTACAACATAGTGAGGCCATATCCTGAAGTAAGGATTGTAGTAGCTAAAAATATGGAGGGTATTCCTCCCAACCAACCCACCTAACTAAGCTCTACAAAACCAAAGGAGCTAAAAAAAAGCAGAGAACACCTACACTGGACATCTAAAACAAGAGGCTAAGGAATAAGAAACTAACATAGCCCACACCAGGCCCCTTCAATATCTATAGTCTGGAAAAACTTAAGGAAAACCATGGCAAAGGCCTCCTAGGAAATGATTTACCAATTGATCTCGAAAACAAGCAAAAATAATAGCAAAATAAAAGTGAGCAATGTCTAAAATAATAAAAAAAATGCTTAACAACCAATACCTAGCAATAATTCACATAAGCATTCATTCTCTTAAATTAACATCATGAAGACAATTACCTCCACCAAAATTTGCTTCTAGGTATTTCTCCTCTCTTCAAGCTTTTGTTTCTTGCTCTTCCTTCCTAACTAGCTTTCCATCTTGGAAATCTCCTTTATGTTTTATTCTCAAATAAAAGCAAAGGAAAATCAAAGAAGAAATTGATTTCCTTCCTTGCATGCTTAACCTCTTATGCACCAAAAGTAACATTTCATTGCCATGTTACAAGAAAATTTCCAACATTGACAACTATTACGTTTCTCAATTTCCAACTTGTCATTATTATGATCAATATTTATTAATGCAATTTCCATTTTATAAAAGCTTACCTTAATTTAAATAATACCCATAGGTATAGCTTTAATAATTAAACATCGTCTCATTAATTCAATTGCTTTACTTCTAATGTTTATGGCATAAATAGCATTGGGATTAAATCAACTACTCACCTACAAGAATAAATTTAATTAATATCGAGTGTCAATATTGACCATCAACACTGATATTATTTTTTTAAGTATTAATTATTAATACCTAAATAATTAACATACTTCAAAACACAAGCATGAAAGCATCTCAATTGATAGATTACAAATCCAAAATTCCAATCCATAATATGTGCAAACCATGCTATTTCCTTAAGTAGGAGGCTTTATGATAACTACAATGTTATCACCCACTTACTAAGAATAGATCTTTTTCTTAATAATAACATCCTTGCCTAATGGTAAGACCCCAAGGTCTTACTATAAAATTATTAACAAATTAATGTAAATGTAATCGCAGGCCACTCAAAGGGGGCACCCTTGTAATCACTTTACCACTATAGGGGGCTCCTTCCTTATAATCTATGCTTATTATTATTCTTCTTGGATGATTTGATATGGATGGCCAACCTAATATATATATATATATATCTACCCTAAAGCTACGTTGGTGAAGAGACATGATGGTTCACATATGAAGAGACGTGATGGTTCACGTTATGAAGGGTTGTGATGGTTCACTTTATAAGTTAATAATATAATAATTAAATGATTAATAATACTAACTAATACTAACTAATAATGTTAGGATTGAGGATCCTAACATGCCACCCTCCTTAAAACGAGCTTTGTCCTCAAAGATCAAAGTGAGAAGCTTTGTCCTTTGTTTTCCAAGAAGGATTTGTGCAAGTTCTTGGACTCTTTTAATGATATCCTTTCATAGGCAGGGATATCGAGAAGAATGAAGCATTAGCGGGGGGTTTACAAGAAAAATAGTAGAATATTCCTTAGGAAAATCATGATGACGATGGGAGGGCAACCCTTGGGGTTCCTCAAATACTTTAGAATGATGCATCAAAAGTTATGGTAATGATTTCATATCCCTTTTTGGTTCTTTGGTAGAGTCAACGGAGGAGTGTGTAGTCACTCAGCGTTGGTTTCGAAAAGGTTTGGTCATATGGTAAGAACTCACTATTGGTGAGGAAGGTATGTGTAGGTCTTGTAGAGTGCATTTTTGGCAAGCATTGATCACTTTGGGTATGTCTACCTCATCCTTTCTTGGTACATCAATAACTTCTTGCACATCGACCTCATTGTCTTCATTGTAGTGAGTAGGTGCACTGGTCGCTTCAGACACAACTACCTCATCTGCTTGCTCTATGGAGAGATAGGGATCAACTTCCTTCAATAAATACAATTTTAGTGTAGCACATTTATGGTGGGGTCAAAATTGTTCATAACAATTATCATAGAGTCCTTTTGCTCATCGTTCCTTCATCTCCTCAAAGCTAAGATGTTTAATTCATAAAGTTTGGTTAGATTTGGGGGTTGTGTAAGTGCTTTGTGCCCTTCCATTATGCATAGGTTTGGGAGCAATGTAAGTGGTCAAAATTTTTTCCATAAGTGGTTTCCCTAATCGTTGTTGTGCATTGATTTTATCTTCAACTAATTTTGCCAATCCATAGGTCTGCATCATGGTATAGGGATTGAACCTTGTCACCTCAATTCTAATTTCCTCTTTTAATCCCCTAATGAATCCATTGATGAGAATTGATTCATCCAACCTTGTGTTGTGTTTGGTGATATCCTCAAACCGAGTTTGATGCTCACGCACATAAGTGATTTGATGAAGATCTTTGAGCAAATACCACATGGTTGGATCCCACATGGCTCTGATACCAAATGGTAAGACCCCAAGATCTTACTATAAAATTATTAACAAATTAATGTAAATGTAATCGCAGGCCACTCAAAGGGGGCTCCCTTTTAATCGCTTTGCCACTATAGGGGGCTCCATCCTTATAATCTATGCTTATTATTCTTCTTCTTGGATGATTTGATATGGATGGCCAACCTAATATATATATCTACCCTAAATCTACGTTGGTGAAGAGACATGATGGTTCACGTATGAAGAGATGTGATGGTTCATGTTATGAAGGGTTGTGATGGTTCACTTTATAAGTTAATAATATAATAATTAAATGATTAATAATACTAACTAATACTAACTAATAATGTTAGGATTGAGCATCCTAACACCTAATGGTGTATTTTAATCAAACATACACATATATGCAATGCATCTATATGAAGGGTACTATTTTACCCTTTATCTATCAATGAGAATTTCATCCATCATTTCCTTTTCACTCTCAACTCTAGTGGTTGTCCCATACCAATCCACCCGTGAGAGTACCTGGTCTTGTAACAAAAAAATTCATCAGAAATACCATATTATCCAAATATCCTAATCAAAGCAAAAAGAGCAACTGTCAACACATATTGATAACATAAAATGATATTATGCATTTGATATCCACACATCAATACATAAATGAACTATCAAGAACAAGTCTTGCCAAGGAGGGTTGTTACAATATATGAGTATCTCTTTTTTGATATATCGTGTGAGATATTGAAATTTTTCTAATAGTTAATGAAATAGCTTGTCATTCATGATATAGATAAAAGTGAATGCAGTAACTTACTATTCATGACATAGATAGAATTTAATAGGATAACTCATTGGTCATGACATAGATTAAATTTAGTAGGGCAACTTATTGGTCATGGCATACATGGAAGTTAACAGAGTAAATTATTGATCTTGACATTGATGGAAGTTGATAAATAACTCTTTAGTATTATATAACCGTAGCAATTTATCACTACTAATTTGTGATTAAGGCAAATTTTTGAAGGAAATTTTTTTGAATGAAGGCAGTCGCAATTGTATGGAGATATTAAAAGCATGTGATATATTTTAAAAATAGGAAGTCAAGACAAGTCCCAACAATCGCGAATTTTAGAAATAGATAAAAATAAAGGAAAGAGAAGTCCTAAGAAATATAACAACAAAAGAACTAGAGAAGCTCCCTCCTAGATAACCTCAATATTAGAGGTTTTGCAAGATTTGAAAAGGGCTAGTGGTAAGAGGTTCTGATCAGTAGACAAATATATTGGGCTAAAGGAAATTAAGGTGCACCAAAATATTGGAAGCCATATTAGAAAAACCAAAATACATTGGATCCCAAGAAAGGTAGGTGCAATGAATTAACATGATTGTATTGAAAGTAATGAAGGCTACCTACCACTTTCAACTCAAATGAGCAACTCAAAAACATATTAAAAGTTGACATGGCAATTGTAATCCCATGTCTAACAACCATTATGTTGGAGGACACTTCTTTCAGTTCCCAAAATCCTTAAAAGGAGTAGTTGGAAGGGTCAAATAATATTGTAATTTTTGGAGGAAAATTATTTCAATTGTAATCTACAAATAGTAGTAGTTTAGGTTGTGCAAAGGATCAACAAGTTTGGATCTACACATTTTGTAAGATTTCCTTTTTTATGGCAATCATCTCTTAAAAAGCTTGTGGGAAATTGAACCCATAATTTTGGTATATTATTTGCAAATTTGTTTGCATATAAATATGTACTAGAGGCCCAAGCATCTATTTTAGATAGCCATCTATGGTTCTCATGCTTTGACCCATATTTATATGTGTGTATGTGTTTGCATTATTTATATATTTTCTGGTTCTACTTCCATATGTGTGTATATGGGATGCATATGCATCTATTTTGAGAAGCCATATGTGGTTCTTGTTGTCATATCTAATTATATCAATCAAAATAATTGTACCTCATGAGCAGTGGCACAACAGGACTATAGTCGAGAGCACAAGATTTGGCTCAGTCAGGGGCCTCCAAGAAGTTTTAACAAGGTTGCCTCCTTGTTAAGGTATGATTTTTATGGTATGCTTGGATTCAAAAATGGAAAAGGGATGCAAGATAAGAGTAAACTCAACAAAATAAAAAGAATGGTCATGCACCAATAGGTATGAATGTTATGTGCTAGCAGTGAACTTTTCCACTCTCCAACATAGTTAAGTACAAATAAGAGTTGCCAATATACGCACGCATAAAGAAGATATATCCGTAGAAAGCCATAGATGGTTGATATAAAAATTAATGTAGGCTCCTCATACATTGATAAAACCTAAAGTAGGTAAAGACTGCAAGCACACAAACACATATAGAAATGTGTGTATCGGTAGTCACAAATGACTGATCCAAAAATTGATGTAGGCCTCCATATATATATAAAGAGTGTTATTACAAAGATTGTGTTGAGAGCAAGGATTTGATTTTCCCATAAGCCTCACAATAATTGGCTACTATACAAAATTAAATGAAGGGATATCCTACAAGAGAATACAATTGTAAATTCATCGACCCTTTGCAAAGCTAACACTGCTCTTATTTGTATATTACAAAGAGGAGTGTTTCCCTCTAAAACTCATGCAAATATTTCAAGATGATTATTGCTTCTAACACTAGGTCATATCTTTCTTAAGTCGTCAGTCCCTCCAAATTTCTCTAGATTTGAAATCTTAAATGCCAAAGGATTGTAAGCCTTTAGATAAGTCTTTATTGCCATTATTTCCACCTACCCCTTTTGAGAATCCTCACAATCTAGGTATAGAGGATGTTTTCTTTTAATACTCCAAATTTAGAAGTGGCCTTGCCATGGCTTTCTAGCTATTGTTGTACTTTTTGAGAGATATATATAGAATTCCTTTTGTAGTAAAATATAGTTCTTTATAGAATAGTATGCGTCTAAAAAAATATTATATTTTCAAGATGTGGCACATTTCTTCAAAAATTTTCCTCACCATATTACCTTGAAACTTTTCTTATCTTTGGTACTTCTGATTGTCAGAACTTCTATGTCAAGCATTTTCATTTCCCCTTGGTCTAACATTTATAATTTTTTTAACTAACTCTAATAATTAGAACTTTTGATCAAGGGTTTATTCTTTAATATTAGTCTATTTTTTGCACTCTGACTTTGCTATCAAAAAATGGTGTAGTGAGAAATCACTATAGTTTTGGAAAATCATAGGGGATATTCAACCTGCTAAAGATAAGAAACCTAAAACTACTAGTTCCTACGCTCATTGGGAATGGATTCAAGCAAATAATCCACCTAGTAAATTTGAGGAATTTAGTAGTCTATGTCTCCACGTATCTGTAGTTGTTAGGAATTTTTTCAGCCCATGATTTTTGGACTACTATGATACATATGATATGTATGTACACTATTTTAAGTGGGTAACCTTTATACATTGGAAATGGAATTGAAAAAGCCCCCCACTAGCTAGTTAAGTTTTTTTTTTCCTTTTTTCTTTAGTTTCTTAGGTGAAATATCATCACCCCAATAAAAATAGGACTTCTCAATAGCCCCTTTGATGCAACTAGATTTGTACCATGGATAAACATATTTCTTGGTGAAGAGAGGCTAGTACTAGTTTAGACTCCTTATTTGTTATTTACCCCTTTGGAATGCATATTACATCTCCAACTTAGATCCTTTGTCTCTTTAATTTTTGGAGGGGTAGGTTGTTTACTTTTAGCTTGGAAAAGTGTTTGGACCTGCTTGCTCAAACACCTTTGAGGTAGCGGATATCACTGTCTAAATTATATTTTGGCCCATTGAATTAGTGATTTGACTTTTGGGCCTATAAGGAACTATTGCCTCTATCTACATTTACTCCTTATATTAGAATGTATAATTTGGTTAGGAGAAATAAGGTGTTGAGTGAGAGATGACTACAAGGTAGCACATTGGATAGCTAGGGGTGATTGCTCTATCTCTCTAAATTTATTTATGAATAGGACAACAAAATAGTCCCATTCAATGATTGAGTTTAAAGAGAGGGAATAGAATCTCTTACAAGACTTAATTTTTAATGAATCTATGAGCATACTCAGAGCCATACTCTATTTCATAATATAATACAATTGGTGGAAATTGAGGATATCTTATAGATGCTTCTATAGGTTTGACAAACTAGAATCTCTTACAAGACTTTATTTTTAATGAATCTATGAGCATACTTAGAGCCATACTCTATTTCATAATATAATACAATTGGTAGAAATTAAGGATATCTTATAGATGCTTCTATAGGGTTGATAGTACTTTACCATCATAATATGGAAAATTTTAAAAAATGGATGTCATATAGTTATCCCAAAAATCTAGTGACACTGAAGGTTATAAAGGGACCACTTTTCTTCATGTTGAAAAGTTTATGAGGAAGTAAGCATTCATGTTCTAGCATGTGGTCTCCGTGGTGGATATTTCATAGCCTTTTGGGTACTTTAATTTGAGTGAAGTCACTAGGTGAATGCAACATGTGATATAGAAATAAATAGATCAAGACCTTCACTAGAACCTCAATATATTAAAATTAATAGTGGATTATTTTGATGTTAATTCTAGAGTAGATTCATCAAGTGAATGTAGCTTGTGCTCTAGGAGAAGGTATATCAAGGCCTTCATAGAAATCCTAACTCATATGTCTAGCAGTAGCTTCTTCTAGTGTTCATTATAGAGCAATGTCACTAGGTGTGTGAAGAGGTACTTCAACAAGTAGGGGTAGACTTAGACCCTAACTTATTGTCACAATTATGAGACTATTGATGTGTTATTGGTGTCCCACTAGGTATGCCATTAAACTATTTGTATCTTTGACTGTTGTAGTTGGAATAATCATACCTTGTAAGGATTGAAACAGTAGGGCCATAGTCGAGAGCACAGGGTTTACCTCAATTAGGGGCCTTCAGGAGTTTTTACCAAGGTTGGATCCTTTTTAAGATGTGATCTTCTTGGTTTGTTGATTGGTCTCTTCTTGTTGAGCCAAATCATATATTATTTGAAGAGTTTTGGACTTTGAGACAATTAATCATTGTTTGAATCTTAGGATCCACCCCTAATATGAACTTATGCACCTTCAATTATTCATTATTTGAATCTTAGGATCCACCCCTAATATGATCATATGCACCTTCAATTATTCATTGATATCATTGAAAATTAATCAAGGTTGGATCCTTGTCAACTATTACAATGTTTCTCAATTTCCAACTTGCCATTATTATGATCAATATTTATTAATGCAATTTCCATTTTATTAGAGCTTACCTTAATTAAAATAATATCCCTGTTCCTAGCTTTAATAATTAAACACTATCTCATTTATTCAATCACTTTACTTCTAATGTTCTCGATATAACTAACATTAGGATTAAATCAATTTATCACCTCCAAGAATTGATTTAATTAATATCGAGTGTCGACATTGACCATTAACATTGATATATTTTTAAGTATTAATTATTAATACCTAAATAATTAACATACTTCAAAACAAAGCATGATAGATTACAAATCCAAAACTCCAATCCATAATATGCACAAACCATGTTATTTCCTTAAGCAATGGGCTTTACAGTAACACCAATTTTATTATCAACCTACTAAGGATGAATATTTTGCGTAATAATAAACTTCTTTCCTGATAGTGTCTTTTTATCAAACACACACATATATGAAATGCATATATATAAAGGGTATTATTTTACCCTTAGTTTTTTGATGAAAATTTCATCCATAATTTTCCTTTTTACTCTCAACTCTAGTGGTTATTCCATACCAATCCACCCATTAGAGTACTTGGTCTTGCAACCACAAAATTCATCAATAGTACCATATTCTCCAAATATCATAATCAAAGCATAAATTTCAACTATCAACACATCTTGATAACATAAAATAAGATTATGCATTTGATATCCACACATCAATACATAATCAAGTATCAAGAACAGGTCTTTCCAAGGAGGTCATTACATACTCCCCCCTTGCACTCAACACAATCCCTTGTGTTTTATTGAAAATAAAGCATATATTTATTTCAAACACAAATGGTAATTGCTTTCTCATTTTATTAGCATCTTTTCAAGTTGCATAATTTTTAGAATAATGGTCCCATTGGACCTTACATTGATCTAGGGTGTGTTTCCTCGAGATTTTAGAACAAAATCCTAGAATTCTTATCAATTGCACCTCAATGGTTGAGGGATCTTCCCTATATAATTTTAAAATATTCCAAACATGAGAAGGATCAACAACATACTTTCTAAGTAGGGATACATGCAAAGTATCATGGATCTTTGACAAGTTGGGTAGCAAGGTGAGCCTATAGGCTATTAGACTAATCTTATCAATGATCTTAAAAACCCACAAAAATGAGAATCCAACTTAATTGACTTGATGGAACTTTTCATGGGTCTTACCCTTAAGAAGATACTATCTCTCACAAATAATTCTCTTTGTGATATTTTCAAATAAGCATAGCTCTTTTGATGATCGGTTACTTCCTTGAGCCTTTGTCAAATTACTCTGAGTTGCTCATCCATTTATCTAGTAGTGTCTAGTCTAATCATCCCCTAATATTTTGAATTATCTCATGATAGAGGTGCTATATATCTTATATCATACAAGGCCTCAAATAGATCCATTCAAAAGGATGCATGGTATCCATTATTATATGCAAATTCAACAAGATGCAAAAAGTCTTTCCACTTAAAATTTTGATCCATGCAATACATGCAAAGCATATCTTCCAAAAATTGGATAACCATATCTATTTACCCATTTATTTTTGTATGGTAAGCATAATTGATATTCAATTTAGTTCCCACTACACAATAAATATCCTACCAAAATTCCAACATAAACCTAGAATTTCTATCTTATATGATCACCTCAAGAAAAACATGTAACCAAGAAATTTCCCTAGAAAACCTATTTTCCACAACCAGTGCATCATCCTTGATATTTCTTGGTATAAAATGTACAACTTTACTCAACTTGTCTACCACCACAAGTATTACATCGTTTTGGTACCTTGTCTTAGGTAAACTCACAATAAATTCCATAGATATACTTAGGCTTTGGTGATTTATCATTAGCTCAAAAGGATTTTCCAACAAATAGAACCTCTAAACCTTAAGGCCATGCACAACTGTTGCTAACTCTAGGTCATGTGTAGCATAATTCAACTCATGCTTATTGAGTTTCATGGATTTATATGCTATTGTAGCCTTATTTTAGGATAATAACCCTCCCAAACCTTCTACGGAAGCATTTTTACACGTTGTAAAATTCCCATAATGATATGCTATCCTGAGAATTTTCATTGTAGTCAACTTATTCTTTAGAGTCTCAAAGGTGACCTCACACATAGCCATCCATTTGAACTCTTTTCTTTTTATTTAATGGTTGGTAATAGAGTAGGCAATTTTGAATAATATTTAACAAAACATCTATAATAACCAGTGATTCCTACGAAGCTTCTAACATCAAACACATTAATGGGTGTAGGCCAACTCAAAATGACTTTAATTTTCTTAGGATCTATAGCAATCCATTTTGTAGATATAATATACCCCAAATATTAAACTTGTGAGGCATAGAACTCACATTTAAACAACCTTCCATAAAGTTGTTTCTTCCTCAAATTCTCTAACACTAACCTCAAATGATGGTCATGTTCTTCTCTAGTGTAGGAATATATCAAGATATCATCTAGAAATATCAGTACAAAATGATCCAAATATTTCTTAAACACATTGTTCATCAGATTCATAAAATTCACTAGCACATTTATCAACCCAAATGGCAACAATGTGAACTCATAATGTCCATATATAGTCTTAAAAGTTATTTTGTGAGTATTATTATGAATCCTCAACTGATGATATCTTGATCTCAATTTAATATTTGAAAAGATAGTGGCATCCCTTAGTTGATCAAAGAGATCATTCAAAAGCCTATTATTTATGGTCACCTTATTCAACATCCTATAGTCAATGCACAATATTAAGGAGCCATCCTTCTTCTTCATAAATAACACTAGAGCACCCTAGGGTGACACACTAGGTTTAATTAAACTTTCTCCAATAAATATTGGAGTTGCACCTTTAGATTTTTAAACTCAATAGGAGTCATTTTGTAAGGTATCCTTGTAATAGGTTTATTTCCATTAATTATTTCAATGGTGAAGTCAAATTCACATCAAGGTGGTAGGCCTAGAAGATCCTTTAGAAATACATCCTTAAATTCATGCAGAATTGGATGTTTATTAAATATTTTTGCATATCCATTATTGTCTTTCTTGCCATTTATCTTAACTACATACAACATCACACCTATCTTGATTGTCTTCTTACATTGTATAGTTGAGAACAAATATGGTCAAAAATATCCTTACCTACTTTGAGCCATTATTCTCTTCTTATCCTTATAAGTATAGTCCATCCATATTTCTTGAAAGATGATTAGAGCTTCATGATACTTTAACCAATCCATCCCTAGGATAATATCAAAGGAATGTAGTGATGCTACTTATAAGTTTCAAATAGTGGATCCATTGGGTAAGTTGATCTCAGCCTTAGGAAAGCATTAATCCACTAAGTCTATCGATATATTTACTCAACTTTCCATCTTTAAGCCAAAAATCCAAGTTTTTCAGCATATCCTCAATAATATTAGTGGAAATAAAACTATATGTAGCTCCACTATTAATTAAAACTCTTATATTCTTAGTGAACAACTTACCATTTAACAGTATGGGAGTTTCTTGTCCATCAAGGTTCTGACTTCCTATGGCTGTATAGATTCGATGTGGTTGCTCCTCTACTCTAGTTTTTGGGGATACTTATTTGCATAATGAGGACCCCCATAAATGAAACAACCTATCCTAGGTACCGAAGAAATTTCCTACCTTTTATCCCCTACATCCTATTTTTGAGCTAAATCATTTTGCTTATGAGGTCAAGGTTTTGAATTTTCCCTCTTCTAAAAATTCTTCTCATAACTCCCTTGGTTCCCATTGTTCTTATTTTTAAACTTTGGGTTTCCTTTTCTCTTTTTATTTTTATCTTTATTCCATTTCATAAAACCAACACTCTTTCTCTTTTTAAGTTCCTACCTCTCTCCTTTTTTCAACCCTCCATAGTTGAAGGTCTTCTTGGTTTGTTGATTGGTATCTTCTTGTTGAGCCAAATCATATATTTTTTGAAGAGTTTTGGGCTTTGAGAAAATTAATCATTGTTTAAATCTTAGGATCCACCCCAAATATGAACTTATGCACCTTCAATTATTCATTTATCTCATAATCTTGAACATATTTCAAGAGTCTAACAAATCTTTGATAATATGCCTTGAATATCAATGTACCCCATTGGAGCGTAGAAAACTCCTCAAACTTCTCTACATAAAACTAATTTGGTAGGAATATCTTATTAAATGTCCTTAAAATATTTTACCATTTAAGACCCACTTCTTGGATTCCTATGCCTACCCTAAATATGTTCCACCATTCTAGGGTTGTATCTTGAAGATGAAGGATTGTCCAAATAGTTTGGGTTTTGGGTAAGTAATTCTTCATGGAAAAGAAAATTTTCAACTCATTTAGCCAAGACTCTACTGCATCACCCCATTATCTTCCTTTAAATTTAGATACCTTAACATTCTTAAGGTCCTTATCAATTTTATCCTCAATTCAAGCTTTACCCTCATGGATTATTCTAGCAAGATTTTCTTCCCATCTATCCTTTGAATCCATGTTATTCGTCTCTTGATTAACTCGTGTTTCCAATATTTTTTTGTTTCTCCATATAATATTGAACAAAATTAACTATAGAAGAAATATTTTCCACCCTCTCACTAGAGTCCATTGTTCTTCTAGTTTTCTTGTTGGAATCAACTGTTCTTCTAGACTTCTTACTAGAGTCCATTGTTCTGTATTTCTTGTTAGAATCCATTGTTCTTCTACACTTATTCTAGGGATGACCTATAGTTTCCTCTTGTGTAGCGAACCCTACCTTCTTGGATGATCCTCCTCTCAAAATCGATGCTACCTATCCACAAAAAAGAGTTGGATAAGTTATAATTTCTCCAAAAGATACTTATAACTTTAGTCAGTTTCATCACCCCCATAAACTAACCTAGACCATTATCACTCACCTCATAATGATCTTGGGCACACTTTCCTCACTAAAAGGTGTCATATTTGGTAATACCATTATCACTCACCTGATAACGATCATGGCTACACTTACCTCACTGCAAGGTGCCATTCCCAATAGGAAACTATACTCTTTAGGATTTTTACACCTTGGTCTAATTCGTCAATACTATGTGCAATACTCACCTTATCCTAAATCAACTTAAACTCCCTAGAAGAGTAAGCCTCCCCAAAGTAGCATAGTAGTTCAAAGCTCAGCCTAGGTTCACTCCATGGAAGCTTCTAGTCCTATGACCTAGGCTGTGACACCAACTGTAACAACCCACCAACTCAACCCACATGAGAGATAATTTTTTCATTTTCACAAGTAATAATGCATAAAGAAGTCCTAATATTTTTTAGCATTATAAAACATAACCACATTTAGAGTTCATTATCACTATACATGACACTCAAGTGGATAGGAGTGGCCAACATCCCATATTTTTGGGGTTCACCTTTCTAAACCTCACCATTTAGAAAGGACTCCATTAGTGGTCCCCCCACTTTTCCTATACCCTCATTGATATAGGACCACTTGACCACAACATAGAGATTATCCTTTAAGGGCCATAAAATTTAAAGGGGTTCCTTTTTTCTTACCCTACATAAGTTTGTCTATGTAGAATTATTTTGGTATAATGTCTTAGTGCTTAGTTACCATAACTTTATGGGCTAACTAAGTCCATTACCACTCACCTAGTATTGAGCATGGTCACATGATCCTCACTATTTAATGTGTTATCACTATACTATCTTATGAATGATTCCTAGACCTCACCAATAGGAAGACATTCAACCCTCATCGCTTAAGACTACCCAAAAGTCTCATCGCTTTTGAAACACTCAAGTCTCATTGTTTAAGGTGTATCATTCACAAATATCTGGTTATTGCATCACCACAAATCCTAGATTCACAAATATTTGGTTATTGCATCATCATAGATCCTTCCAATATTGGGTACATCTTGACTTAAGGGTTATAATATGGCTCTAGATTCATGCCCAATAACCCAACCCAAAATATATAGCATTTAAAACATCTCTCCAAAAGGGAAATAAAGTTCTATAAATAAACACAATCCAAATTCAACATATCTTATTGTTAAGACTAGTAATTTAACTATTTCTAAAATATAATACTCACATTTAGCATTTGTTTTATTTATAACAAAAATGTAAACAACATCTACGAAATTATAATCATAACCCATGAAATAAATTCCTTCATTCCTTTCAATAGCACATTATTTTCATTTGCACATAACCAAATATTTCGAGAGATTTACATAGAAATTAAATAACATTTAATCTTTCTTTGCATGAATCAACTAAAATAATATAATAATAATTCTAATCCCAAAGCATTTACTCCTTCCTCAATAATCATAAAACTCATAAATAATCTCATCCCAAAAATATTACATTTTTTTTTTAATTTACATGGTGGAATTGGTAGCCGCCACGAATCCGCGCAAGTTGTGCAACTTTTATGGCCTCCATAGTATTTTGTACTATTCGCCCCAGAAGCCGCCACACAGATCTTCATGCAGTCTGCACCTATAACCACCATGCCACAATCAATTTAAACATTTTATGCTGCTAAAAGCACCAGGAAAGGGACAAGAATTCAGTCCAGCAAGGCCCGAGATTTGAACCTTGGACCTCCGCCCCCCTTAAAAATATTACATTTAAATCTTATAATTACAAGAATAAAATTTCATTTTTCCTCTTGATATTTTGCATATTGGTTCTTCTCCAATGAACAATGAAAGTAAGCCTAGGGATTAGGACAACTCTTCAAATGCATATGCAATCCTAACATGCACTATGCAAGCATCATACCAAAATTCAAAAGCATATAATATGCAGAGCAACACAATACATTGAGAGAATCTCACACTTCTCTTGAATATGAACTCCGTAGCTACTAAAGCCTCATCCATATTTGTATCCATTTATAATCCTCTATTCAAGAGTTCCTTCAACATTAATCCATAGATACAACCTATCCACTTGTCAAAATTATTTGATCAATAAATAAAGACAAGGTTTCCTTTTTAATAATGATGTTTTCTTCCAATAAATCAATAAATAATTGAATAATCAAAGCAACCATGAAACATTAATAAGAATATTAATAGCTCTATAATAATTTTTTATTCCAACAATAAATATAACTATTGATTAATTAAAACAATCATGGAAACACAAATAAGAGATATTAGTAGCTCTAATTTAATGGTAAATTTTCCTTGTAGCAATTAAACTACTGACTAATTAAAATAAACAGGAGACATAAATAGAGCCACAAGAATCAACTTAAACCATTAATTAAACTTGAAGCTATAAGAATACCATATAGCAACATAAAATATCCCATTGGAACAAAAACCAACTATAGTAGAATGCTTCCCAAATTATGGATACGTATGAAATGTGCTCCCCAAAACAAGCTAGGGATAAACATGACCAAGGGTTGGCTAAGATCTGTGCTTATGCATACAAGCCTCGACAACCATCTAGAACCACCTGAAACTTATCCTTAGCTGGATACCACCCTTGTTGGCTCTCAAAACTACCTATCAATGTAGACCACCCTACACTGACACCCCATGAGTCACACTTCCTTGAAAGCACTTCATAATGAACAAAAACTAAAGCTAACAAAAATACAAGTGATGTGAAAGATAAATAAACCAATGCAAGCACAACCCTACTAGCCTAACCTCTGCTATTGCAACAATGATACCAAGTTGATATCCAAATAACACTACAACATAGTGAGGCCATATCCTGAAGTAAGAATTGTAGTAGCTAAAAATATGGAGGTTACTCCTCCCAACCAACCCACCTAAATGAGCTCTACAAAACCAAAGGAGCTAAAACAAGCAAAGAACACCTACACTAGACATCTAAACAAAGAGGCTAAGGAATAAGAAACTAACATAGCCCACACCAGGACCCTTCAATATCTATAGACTGGAAAAACTTAAGGAAAACTATGGCAAAGGCCTCCTAGGAAATGATTTACCAATTGATCTCGAAAACAAGCAAAAATAATAGCAAAATAAAAGTGAGCAATGTCTAAAATAATAAAAAAATGCTTAACAACCAATACCTAGCAATAATTCACATAAGCATTCATTCTCTTAAATTAACATCATGAAGACAATTACCTCCACCAAAATTTGCTTCTAGGTATTTCTCCTCTCTTGAAGCTTTTGTTTCTTGCTCTTCTTTCCCAACTAGCTTCCCAACTTGGCAATCTCCTTTATGTTTTATTCTCAAAGAAAATCAAAGGAAAATCCAAGAAGAAAGTGATTTCCTTCCTTGCATTCTTAACCTGTTATGCACCAAAAGTAACGTTTCATTGCTATGTTACAAGAAAATTTCCAACATTGACAACTATTACAACGTTTCTCAATTTCTAACTTGCCATTATTATGATCAATATTTATTAATGCAATTTCCATTTTATAAAATATTACCTTAATTTAAATAATATGCATATGTCTAGCTTTAATAATTAAACATTGTCTCATTAATTCAATTGCTTTACTTCTAATTTTTATGGCATAACTAGGATTGGGATTAAATCAACTACTCACCTACAAGAATAAATTTAATTAATATCGAGTGTCAATATTGACCATCAACACTGATATTATTTTTTTAAATATTAATTATTAATACCTAAATAATTAACATACTTCAAAACACAAGCATGAAAGCATCTCAATTGATAGATTACAAATCCAAAATTCCAATCCATAATATGTGCAAACCATGCTATTTCCTTAAGTAGGAGGCTTTATGATAACTACAATGTTATCACCCGCCTACTAAGAATGGCTCTTTTGCTTAATAATAACATCCTTGCCTGATGGTGTATTTTAATCAAACATACACATATATATGCAATGCATCTATATGAAGGGTATTATTTTACCCTTTATCTATCAATGAGAATTTCATTCATCATTTCCTTTTCACTCTCGACTCTAGTGGTTGTCCCATACCGATCCACCCGTGAGAGTACCTGGTCTTGTAACAAAAAAATTCATCAGCAATACCATATTATCCAAATATATTAATCAAAGCAAAAAGTGCAACTATCAACACATCTTGAAAACATAAAATGATATTATGCATTTGACATCCACACATCAATACATAAATCGACTATCAAAAACAAGTCTTGCCAAGGAGGGTTGTTACAATATATGAGTATCTTTTTTTTTATGTATCGTGTGAGAGCTTGAAATTTTTCTAATAGTTAATGAAATAACTTGTCTTTCATGATATAGATAGAAGTTAATGCAGTAACTTACTATTCATAACATAGATAGAATTTAATAGGATAATTCATTGGTCATGACATAGATTAAATTTAGTAGGGCAACTTATTGGTCATGCCATACATGGAAGTTAACAGAGTAAATTATTGATCTTGACATTGATGGAAGATGATAAATAAATCTTTAGTATTATATAACCATAGCAATTTGTCACTACTAATTTGTGCTTAAGTCAAATTTTTGAAGAAGGCAAAAGTTTTGAATGAAGACAATCACAATTTTATGGAGATATCAAAAGCATGTGATATATTTTAAAAATAGGAAGTCGAGACAAGTCCCAACAATCACAAATTTTAGAAATAGATAAAAATAAAGGAAAGAGAAGTCCTAAGAAATATAACAAAAAAAGAACTAGAATAGCTCCCTCCTAGATAACCTCAATATTAGAGGTTTTGTAATATTTGAAAAGGGCTGGTGGTAAGAGGTTCTCATCAGTAGACAAATGTATTGGGCTAAATGAAATTAAGGTGCACCAAAATATTGGAAGCCATATTAGACAAACCAAAATAAATTGGATCCCAAGAAAGGTAGGTGCAATGAATTAACATGATTGTATTGAAAGGAATGAAGGCTACCTACCACTTTCAACTCAATTGAGCAACTCAAAAACATATTAAAAGTAGACATGGCAATTGTAATCCTACATCTTAAAACCATTATGTTGGAGGACACTTCTTTCAATTTCAAAAATCCTTAAAAGGAGTAGTTAAAAGGGTCAAATAATCTTGTAATTTTTGGAGGGAAATTCTTTCCATTGTAATCTATAAATAGTAGTAGTTTAGGTTGTGCAAAGGATCGACAAGTTTAGATCTACACATTTTGGAATATTTTCTTTTTTATGGAAATCATATCTTAAGAAGCTTGTGGGAAATTGAACCCCTAATTTTGGTATATTATTTGCAAATTTGTTTGCATATAAATATGTACTAGAGGCCCAAGCATCTATTTTAGGTAGCCATCTATGGTTCTCATGCTCTGACCCATATTTATATGTGTGTATGTGTTTGCATTATTTACTTATTTTTTTTATTCTACTTCCATATGTATGTATATGGGAGGCCTATGCATCTATTTTGAGAAGCCATATGTGGTTCTTGTTGTCATATCTAATTATATCAATCAAAATAATTATACCTCATGAGAAGTGGCACAACAAGACTATAGTCGAGAGCACAAGATTTGGCTCAATCAAGGGCCTCCAAGAGGTTTTTACAAGGTTGAATCCTTGTTAAGGTATGATTTTTATGGTATTCTTGGATTCAAAAGGGAAAAGGGATGCAAGATAACAGTAAACTCAACAAAATAAAAAGGATTATAATGCACCAATAGGTATGAATGTTATGTGCTAGCAGTGAAATTTTCCACTCTCCAACATAGTTAAGTACAAATGAGAGTTGCCAATATAAGGACACATAAAGAAGATAGATCTGTAGGAAGCCATATATGGTTGATATAAAAATTAATGTAGGCTCCTCATACATTGATAAAACCTAAAGTAGGTAAAGACTACAAGCACACAAACACATATAGAAATGTGTGTATCGATAGTCACAAATGATTGGTACAAAAACTGATGTAGGCCTCCATATATATATAAAGAGTGCTATTACAAATATTGTGCTAAGAGTAGGGATTTTATTTTCCCATAAGCCTATCAAGAATTGGCTACATTACAAAATGAAATGAAGGGAGAGCCTACAAGAGAATACAATTGCAAATTCATCGACCCTTTGCAAAGCTAACACTGCTCTTATTTGTAGATTACAAAGAGGAGTGTTTCCTTCTAAAACTCATGCAAAAATTTCAATATGATTATTGCTTCTGACATTAGGTCATATTTTGCTTAAGTCATCAGTCCCTCCAAATTTATCTATATTTGAAATCTTAAATTCCAAAGTGATGCAGGAGCATCCGGCGACAGCAAGGCAATCTTGCATCAATCAAATTTCTCTAAGTATTTTGTTATATTTCTTTTCTTTAGCAAATGCAGAAGGTAGGAGTTTGTCGCAATATCATGACATCAAAGAAGGAACCAGGGTAAAGACCGAAGTTTGTCATGATATCATGACGTCTCGATATCATGACATCAAAGAAGAAGTTAGGGCAAGGCAAAAGGTGGTCACAATATCGTGACGTCGCGTTATCATGACATCAAAGAAGAAGTCAGGGTAAGGCAAGAGGTGGTCATGATATCATGACAAACAAAAGAAGAAGTCAGGGCAAGGCAGGAGGTGGTCACGATATTGCGATAAACAAAATAAGAAGTTAGGGCAAGGCAGAAGGTGGTCACGATATCGCGACGTCGCAATATCACGACATCACAATATCACAACAAACAAAAGAAACCAAGGTGAGGCGGAAGTTTTGTCACGATATCGCGATGTCATGATATCACGACGTCATGATATCATGACATCAAAGGGAAAACCAAAGCGAAGGCAGAAGTCATCGCAATATCGCAATTGGAAGAAAGCAAAGAAGAAATGGCCACGCGGATGACCATGCACATGGAAAAAGAGGCAACAGTCCCCGATGAAAATTCTGACAAAGCGGCGGTTGCAGGTCAAGGGTCTCTTTAATTCGTGCTTTCATGGCGGATCGAGGCAGTTGCCCATTTATGGAAAGAAAATTGAAAGCTCGACGGAGGAAGCCGATTTTGTAGGTTTTGTTTAATATATTCGTGCAGGTGGGTCATTAATGGCCTAGAGGGTCGAGACCTCGATAAAAACTCAGAGATTGTAATAGATCTAGGAGAGGTGGTGGATCGGAGATCACACACAGAAGTGTGAGTTGAAAGCTAAGCTAAGAGCTAGTTGTTGAAAGCCTGCAGGCTGTTATTGTAAAGATTTTTTAGATTAATGCATGAAAATTTGGGAATTGCATGAGTGTGACTGTGTGTGATTTCCGTCCGCCATCAGTGTGACACCTAGGGTAAATGGAGAAGTGACCTTCACTTCTATGCTATTCGGTCCGCGTATTTTGTAATATCTCCAAACGTGCACCTGCCTCTGTAGCCTGCTTCAACCCCGTCTCCTAGAAAAAAAAAATTTTGCCTTCTACCAGAAAAATTCTGGCACTACTGCACACCTTCTCATCCACTACCTGTAATGGCTTTAACTTGTGGTGCACTCCATCTTTTGTCAATGAGTAAGTATTTGCACGACCATCATGCACTACACTTCGATCAAACTACCATGGTCTTCCTAACAGCAAATGGCAAGCATCCATGGGGAAAACATCACACAGGACCTCGTATTGGTAGTTCCCAATATTGAACGTGACTAAGCACTGTTCACGGACCCATGCTCTGTGGTCCTTCCGCAACCACGCAATCCAATATGGATGCGGGTGTCTCCTCCTTTCCAGCTATAACTTAGTGACCATTTCCTCGAAGACTAAGTTATCAGTACTTCCATTGTCTATAATAACATTACAAATTTTACCTGTGCTTTTGCACCTCGTGTAGAACAGGCTTCTCCTCTGCTCTAGTTTGTCTTCCTTAATCAGCATGGCTCTCCTTGTGACCATGACTTCTCCTCTCTCAGCCTCCTCAGAATGTTTTGATTTCGCATCTTTATCTGCTATAGCAGCTCTGGTAGGACCCACAGGTCTCTTGTTCACCCTCTCATGGTGCTGGGGACACTCATATGCTTGATGTCCCTCTTCTCCACAGTGGAAATAGGTTCCACAAAACACTCCTCCTCTGTTTCCTCGTCCAGATCCACCTCTTCCTCTTGGGTAGTTATTCTGGCCACTAGATCTGGGTTCCTCATCTTCCTTCTGATCTCGGCTGCTGCTAAATTCTTCTTTCTTCTCCTCTTTTCCTTCATCTTTTCTTCCACCAGTATTTCCTCCATGCCCTCTTCCTCTTTGCTTGCTCTCAAACCTTTGGTTTAGTTTTTCTTCAACCTTCAGAGCAAACTGGTAAGCATCTTCAATGGTGCTCACCCAAACTAGGCTCAACTCTTCCTGGATACTGGGTCTCAACCCATTGATATAACGAGCCACCTTCTCCTTGCTTGCCTCTAAATGGATAGTTCTGATGGAGATCTTATAATACTCCTCTATGTATTCTTGGACATTTTTGTTCATCTGCCTCAAACTCTACATTTTCCTCAGCAGATCCAGTTCGTAATCTACAGGAATAAACTATCTTTTCAGCTTCTCCACCATTCGCGCCCATTTTGTTATTTGTTCTTTTCCTCTTCTGTTCCGCTCCAGCTGTACTCCCTTCCACCATATGCTGGCATGTCCCTTTAGCTTGGTCTTGGAAAATTTGATCCTCTCAAGATCTTCAAATTCTTCATACTCAAAGTATTCTTCCAGATCGTTGATCCAGTCGATCAATTCCTCTAGATCCAAATTTCTTGAGTATACAAAAACCTCTATCTTCAGCTTCTTTCCAATTTGATAGATGGCTTTGTACAACCTAGCTTGTGCAAGATCTATAGCCTCTTCTTCTTCCTCAAACTAGTCTTCCTCTTCATCAACTTCGTCTTCACTTCCTTCTTCCCTTCTTGGCTGCAATCCTCTACGCATCTCTTCTTACAAGGCTTGTATTTGCCTCTGTAAAGCTCGGAGATCTTTAGCTAACACCATGCCTCTCCCACCAATAGGTTTTCTTCTTGGAGGCATTCTGCTCACTCTCTCACAAGCCCTTCCACAGATCCTGGCGTAACTGCCTCATGTTCGATGATCTGTTACACACTCAGGAACAACCTGGCTCTGATACCACTGATGGGGGACAAAAAATCACACACAGTCACACTCACACAATTCCCAAATTTTCATGCATTAATCTAAAAAATCTTTACAATAACAGCCTGCAGGCTTTCAATAGCTAGTGCTCAGCTTAGCTTTCAACTCACACTTCTGCGTGCGATCTCCGATCCACCACCTCTCCCGAATCTATTACAATATTTGAGTTTTTATCAAGGTCTTGACCCTCTAGGCCATTAATGACCCACCTGCACGAATATATTAAACAAAACCTGCAAAATTGGCTTCCTCCACCGAGCTTTCAATTTTCTTTCCATAAATGGGCAACTGTCCCGATCCGCCATGAAAGCATGCATTAAAGAGACCCTTGACCTGCAACCGCCACTTTGTCAGAATGTTCATTGGGGACTGTTGACTCTTTTTCCATGCATGTGGCCATTCGCGTGGCCATTTCTTCTTTGCTTTCTTTTGGCCACGATATCATGACATGTCACGATATCGCAACGACCTCTGTCTTCACCTTGGTTTTCCCTTTGATGTTGTGATATCGCGACGTCGTGATATCGTGACAAAACTTTCACCTCGCCTTGGTTTCTTTTGTTTGTTGCGATATCGCGACGTCACGATATCGTGACCACCTTCTGCCTCACCCTGACTTCTTCTTTTATTTGTTGCAATATCACGACCACCTCCTGCCTTGCCCTGAATTCTTCTTTTGTTTGTCACAATATCATGACATCGCGATATCACAACATCGAGATATCATGACCACCTCTTGCCTTGCCCTGACTTCTTCTTTGACGTCATGATATCGTGACCACCTTCTGCCTTGCCCTGAATTCTTCTTTGATGTCGTGATATCGCGATGTCGTGATATCACAATGTCGCGATATCATGACAAACTCTGGTCTTTACCCTGGTTCCTTCTTTTATGTCGTGATATTGCGACAAAATCCTACCTTCTGCCTTTGCTAAAGAAAAGAAATATAACAAAATACTTAGAGAAATTTGATTGATGCAAGATTGCCCTGCTGTCGTCAGATGCTCCTGCATCACAAAGGGTTGTAAGCCTTTAGATAAGTCTTTATTGCCATTATTTCCACCTACCCCTTTTGAGAATCCTCACAATATAGGTATAGAGGATTTTTTATTTTAGTACTCCAAATTTAGAAGTGGCCTTACCATGGCTTTCTAGCTATTGTTGTACTTTTTGAGAAATATATAGAATTCCTTTTGTAGTAAAATATAGTTCTTTCTAGAATAGTATGCATCTAAAAAAATCTTAGCTTTTCAAGATGTGGCACATTTCTTCAAAAGTTTTCCTCACCATCTTACCTTGAAACTTTTCTTATCTTTGGTGCTTTTGATTGTCAGAACTTCGATGTCAAGCCTTTTCATTTCCCCTTGGTCTAACCTTTACAATTTTTTTAACTAACTCTAATAATTAGAACTCTTGATCAAGGGATTCTTCTTTAATATTAGTCTATTTTTTGCTCTATGCCTTTACTGTCAAAGAATGGTGTAGTGAGAAATCACTATAGTTTTGGGAAATCAAAGGGGATATTCAACTTGCTAAAGATAAGAAACCCAAAAATACTAGTTCCTAAGCTCATTGGGAATGGATTCAAGCAAATAATCCACCTAGTAAATTTGAGGAATTTAGTAGTCTACATCTCCACGTATCTGTAGTTGTTAGGAATTTTTTCAGCCCATGATTTTTGGACTACTATGATACATATGATATGTATGTACACTATAGAAATAAATAGATCAAGACCTTCACTAGAACCTCAATATATTAACCTTAATAGTGGCTTATTTTAATGTTAATTCTAGAGTAGATTCATCAAGTGAATATATCTTGTGCTCTAGGAGAAGGTATATCAAGGCCTTCATAGAAACCCTAATCTCATATGTCTAGAAGTAGCTTCTTCTACTGTTCATTCTAGAGCAATGTCACTAGGTGTGTGAAGAGGTACTTCAACAAGTAGGGGTAGTCTTAGACCCTAACTTATTGTCACAATTATGAGACTATTGATGTGTTATTGGGGCCCCACTAGGTATGCCATTAAACTATTTGTATATTTAACTGTTGTAGTTGGAATAATCATACCTTGTAAGGAGTGACACAGTAGGGTCATAGTTGAGAGCATGGGGTTTAGCTCAATTAGGGGCCTTCAGGAGTTTTTTACAAGGTTAGATCCTTGTTAAGATGTGATATTTATGAAACACTTGGAATCAAAAGAAAAAATGGATGTGAGGGATAAAAATAAACAACTCAACAAAATAAAAAGGATGGGGATGCACCAAAATATTTGCTAAGATCCTTTTGCATAACAAGTCTAAATGTTATGTGCTAGTAGTTAAATCTTCCACTCCTTAACACATTTAAGCATAAATGGGAGTCTCTAATGTAGGTATGCATAAATAATATGGGTCTATACGAAGCCACAAGTGGTTGATCAAAAAATTGACTTAGGCCCCTCACATATACATACATCAATAAAATCCAAAGTAGGTAAAGACTGCAAGCACACACACATATAGAAATGGGTCCATAGGAAGTCACAAATTATTGATCCAAATATTTATGTAGGCCTCTATATATATAAGAAAATAATGCTATTACAAATATTATGGTAAGTGCAAGGGTTTGATTTGTCCACAAGCCACTCAAAACTAGCTACTATGCAAAAGGAAATGAAGGGAGATATTACAAGAGAATAAAATTGCAAACTCACTGATATTTTATAAAGCTAACACTACTATTTATAGATTACAAAGAGAAGTATTTTCCTTCAAAACTCATGTAGAGATTTCAAGATGACTATTACTTCCGAAATCAGGTCATATCTTGTCTAAGTCATCAATCCCTCCAAACTTCTCTAGATTTGATATATTAAATACCATATGGTTTTGAACCTTCAAATTAGTAGCTACCACCATTATTTCCATGTACCCCTTTTGGTAATCCTTGCAATCTGGGTGTAGAGTATTATTGATTTTAATGCTCCAAATTTGGGAGTGGCCTCGCCATGGATTTATAGCTACTATTACCCTTTCTGAGATATATACAATATTCATTTTATAGTAAAGGATAGTACTTTATATAATATTATACACCTCAATAAATCTTAGCTTTTTGGGATGTGGTGCCTTTCTTTGAAAGTCTTCCTCACCATATTACCTCAAAAAATTTCTTGCCTTTGGAACTTCTAACCATTGAACCTCTAATGTTGGGACTTTTCTTTTCCTCATTTTGATCAAACCTAATAATGTTTTGACCTTCATATTTTTCTTAACTAATTCTCTAGTTATTGAAACTTTCGATCAAAGGTTTCTTCTTTAGCACCAATTCATTTTTTGCACTTTACTTTATTGCAAAAAAATGGTGTAATAAGAAATCATTATAGTTCTCATGCTTTGACCTATCTCTCTATGTGTGTGTATACCTATAAATCTCAACTAGGCTAATTTTTTTTGACGAGAGGAAGTGTTCATGCTCGCACATAATTTCCAGGCCTATTATATAGGGAGATTTTATTTGGTCTTTGGCACATTGCCATATTTAATTTTTTAGCCTATTTTTTTAATCATTTTTAGTTGTTTTACTTTGTCTCTCGCATCCATTCTTTCTTTGAGTCTAAACTACAACTAAAAATCAAATTCTAATAAGAATTTTACTTTGTAAACTATTCTTGGAGGCTCTCGATTGAACCAAATCCCATGCTCTTGGGATAGATCCTATTGTGTTGCTCTATGTGAGGCACGATTATCCCAACTAGGATAGACAAATATGACACTAGTTTAATGGTATACCTAATGGGATCCTAGTAGCATATCATTGGCCCCATAATTACAACAACAAGTTAGGCTTAGACTTGGTGAGGGTCTTTCTATTTTTACTTGTTGAAGTATCTCTTCAATCACCTAAGGACTTTGCTCCTAAACAAATATTAGAAAAAGCCATTGTCAAAGACATCATATTAAGGATGTGGTGAAGGCTTAAATCTATATTTATTTAGAACACAAATCACATTCACCTAGAAAATCTAATTCTATCTAGAGGTGTGTGAGCAAAATTTATTATCAAAATTTTTATTGCTATCTCTACTTTACAATAATTTAAAACATGGACATCTTTCTAGTCAACTTCATTCAAGTTACCCACGTGTTGTAGGTGAGTTGGAGAGGGTAGGGCAATCCGCCAAGGGAGGTCCCTAGTTCGAATATCCACCCTACCAAACACACATTGGGTACCCAAAATCCAACTGATAATGTTGGTGCATTCATGTTCGGGCATGACTCTCGGGTGATTTTGATGGTGTAGAACTCCTTGGTTGTGGTTTCTCAGACCAAGGTGGCCTTGCAAGGGGTTTTTTGCTAAATTAAAAAACTTTCATTCAAGTTGGGGTAATCCAAGTCCATTATGCCCCCCAAGACCACCAACTATATGGGGAAATACCCCAAAGTCATTGCTAGTGATATTACCATAATATATCAATGAAGGTATAATCACTCCCCTCGAGCACCAAAAGGAATTGGTATTTATATACCAGATGCACAACATCATAGAACAAACTATGGCCTTGATATTACTGGTGAAATCTCAAAGGAGAAGCATACCAAAAGTATGAATCTCTTCCCTCTTTCAATTACATAATGGTATCAACTAACTACCCTACTCATAGAGGGATTCAATAAAGGTGAATGAAAGTGAGATAGATATCAAGAATGACCTAACTTAATAAGAGGAATCACCTACAACTTCTTGTGTAGATCACAATAGCTAATTGAAATCCAACACCTAAAATATCTCTCCTCAATAAAATATTACATAGTGATATATCCACCATCTCAAAGAAAGATCGCCAAGGAATTCCCCCAAAAACTAGAAGAGAGAAAGATACTTGAGCAAGGATATACTATACTAGACTAGGACCAGTCATAGTTTGGGGAAAAAAAAAAAAGGCTCTGAAGTAGAAATAATGAAGACACCAAAGCAAGTCCAATATGAGGTATTTCTCTTTTTTCCACTATTAATACATAAAAATATGTTATTGAGGAAGAAAAACCTCTAGGGATAGATACCTCAAATCTAAACCTATAGATTTATGAAGGCATGATTTTTACAACATTTGATCAGACACTAGTAGAAAAAAAGGGGATGACAAAGCCAAATATTTTAACAATTAGAAATCCTCATACCTGAGATAAGCAAAAGTATTGATGCAAAATTATAGTATGGGATCTTGACCTAAATGAATATAGGGTTAGAGGCATAGGTTGAATTGTAGCCATATCTCTTAAATAAAGAGTGCAACACACAAACCAAGGGCAATAGATCATAAATAATCAATAATCCAAATCTGAAGATATTGGTAGTTGAAAGAAATAAATTGAGGAGTCCAATAATCATCTAGACTAAAAAGGGTAGATGGTGATACCTTCCCACCAAAATTTTCCTTGGAAATAATAGTCAGTAACCATGCACAAGAATTCACATTAAATGTCAAAATCGACACCCATTCCATCCACGAACAAAAAATAAAAATAAAGGTGGTCAGGATAAATTAGTCTAAAAAATTATGCATAATTAAGAAGGCACTATCTATAAGGTATGGAAATCCTCCTTAAAATTAGTAGAAAAAGGGTAATAAATTCTTGGCATGCAAAAAAGGTAGAAAATATGCTAAACAAGAAAGAAAAGTTATAACCATTTGAAACTCAAAATGCAAAAGTATCGATCCCTACTTATTCATCCAATATCAAAATTTTGAGTGACTCAACTAAGTATTTTTTGGACCTGAAGACTTTGAAAGGAACCAAAAAGCTAAGGATGGAAGCCTTCAAATGATATAAAGTTAGTAAACCCTCAAGTTCTGGAGAAATAATCTAGACCAACTTTTTGGAACAATTTATGGTATTTGAGATACATTTTTGTTATGAGTTGGTTATGGCATGTGTAGAGTTCTATGAATTCACTACCTAGAAAATCAGCTCCCAAAGAAAAGAATTCAAGGTAAAGATTTATGGCCCCTTTATCAAAAGAATGTTTTTATTACTGGAGGGAGAAGTATATAATGATGAAAAAAAAGAAAGGTAAAATTTTGATTTGCTTCCACATGACAAAAAATGACCTTATTAAGGTAAGAATATAAAATTTTAGGCCAAATTTATCCAATTCTACAAGGTCTCATTCCTCTTAATATGTTTAAGGAAATATTAAAACATACCCTAAGTATGATGGATTTCCTCTTAGGGATGGATCGTGATAAGAATATCACCATGGCCCTGCTAGGCATTTTGTATAGAATTAAATGGGAGCCAAAGACCCTGGATTTTGTCAAATTAATAGTTGAATAAATAAGATAATGCCTGAGGCATTTTCCTCCAACCCAAACAGTCAAGTACTCATCATTCCTAGTATAATTAATTTTATTCCAGAACCTAGAGATATTCGTTAAATTAAAAATAAAATGGAAGAATGGTGAAGGGAATGATGTGTCAATTTGTACTTGGGCAAGGGACTTAATGAGGGGTTCTTCTTAATATATATTTTTGATCATTTTTCTACTCTAGCCATTGCCTTAATAAGTAAATATCAAATAAAACATGCTTCACAAGACTATAAGTCCTTTCTAGAGGGTAAAATTCCTAGGGATTGGTACTTTGCTAAGTAAGGAACTATTATCAAAATGTATGGTTTTAGTTTCCTTGTTTACCTCCTTCCTAAACATATCCCTTGTCGAGTCTTTTCCCTAGAGAGTTTAAGAAATTGATATGATAGATTTTAAATATGGAAGTGGAAAATCAAAAGCATCATATTACATGCAACCACTCAGCTTAGGAGAGGTAACATTGCATAGGAAGAAAGAAGCCTCCATTGCAAAAAGTAAATTGAAGAAGCAAGGGATTGAGAAAATTAAAGACAGATGGGAATACGATCTTATGAAGAAATTTTTTGTGTATCTAAAAGACATAAAGGGACCAAAATTCACTCATGAAAAAAGGCCAAAATTAAAAAATTAAAAAATATTAAGGATGAAATTATGATGCATCCTCTAAATGAGCTCACCAAACCTCCATCAAAACTTAAATTGTATGAATTTTTCTATGAGATAAAGGGTAGTTTAAACACATGGGATAAAGTAAGTCAATATTGTTAGCTTTTAAAGCTGGATACATAGAATAAAGTAACCACACGATCTAAAATAAAGTTACAATATGAAATATATGATAATGGCAATCTATTAAGCATATAAAACTCATAAATAACTTCAAATTGAATCATATAAATACCACTAATAAATTCTCATGAAAATATGATCTTTATTGAATAAATATCTCAAATACATCATACTTCATTACTATTTATGACTGTATATGACCAATAATTCTATCTCTTTCTATATCTTGCTATTCTATGACACATGTGATATGGATAACTATGCACATTTAAATTTCCAAAGCACACTTGTGCATTTATTACATTGCATAAAGTAAATACTTTCATTCTAATCTAAGATACTTTACTAATCTAAAGATGTACCCAAGCTGGTACATTAGCATGTACCAAATGATGTAATATAGTCCAACACCCCCCTATATAACATTATTTGGTTATTGAAGACTTTAGACTTCAATATGGTCTTCATCTTCATGTCTTTAATTTACTTTGCACTGTATGCCTCCTTTTTCAAGTTCCTCTTCTTCTGCTTCTTCGTATTCATTATTAGAATCAATATTTGTGCCTTCATGAGTTGTTATGCTATTATCATATTCTTGTCAAACAATCTTATCTTTACCTTTTTCCTTTTCATCACAATTCTTCTTTAGTATAGTGTCTTATGTACAATCACTTAAAGCAACATGATAATATCTTGAGTTAGAATAACTTGAGCCTTGAAGTATCAATACTACATGATGATGAAATATCTTCTCTAGAAAGGATTCATCTATTTTTGCTTTCTCTTTAAGTGATTTAATTAATTATTTATGCTTTATATTCTCTTCTTTGTAATATTGAAATGTAAGTAAAGCGATATATAATACACTTCCAATATCTAGAGGAATTGTAATATCATCCTTTTCATTATCAATTGCTTCAATGATTCTATCATGAAGATAATATTCCAAGGTTGTAAAGCTTTCTTCTAAAGCTTCACTATAGATCAATTTTGAAGTAAGATATGTGTTTCCTTCAGTCTTTGTGAGTAAATTCTTGATTCTAATTTTTATCACACTTGCCCTTTCTCTTCTAATAATGTTTTCCATATCATTATTCACTATATTCTTTGAAGTAGATATATTTCTTCCTTTTTACTTTTAATAGACTAATGTCACTTGTAAACCTTATATTCTTTTTTCTAAATTCTAAGCTGAATTTGAGTATATGATCAAATTCTAACTTTTAATTCCACAAATCTTGTAGTAGTATAATTCCCTTTGCCTCTTTGTAATTAAGAATAATTTTGATAGAACCTTTGAAGTAGTCTACCTTATGACTCCATAGTTTAGTTTATCAAACAAATATTTGATGTAATCTCAAAATATCTATTCTTAATTTCTCCTTAGTTTTGAATGATAGACTAAGGATAATTTCCAATCTTGACCTTCCAAATACTTAAGCTTTATATCTCTCAATATTGTATTTCTTGAAAAACCTTTCAACTTCTAAATATTGAGTTGAAATCAATATAATTTCTTAAATTTTATGTTTTGTAGAACTCCTTGTATCTCCATAATGAATGAATATGACAATATGATTTTTCAACTTCTATTATTCAATAACAACAACTTTACTTTCCTTTTATCAATCAATGATTTGAATGCAATTTTAAATATTACAAATCTTCAAATTTATATCTCTATAATTTTGGATTAGATATTAATGCAATTTTTTCTTTGTCAAGTACTTCTATGTTGAATTCCTTTTATATCCCAAATTTAAGAATAAATATTTTCTAGTTCTAAATTTCATAACCTATGTTGATGTTGAATTCCTTATAAATCCAACTTTAGAAATTTAGAAATTCTGAAAATAATATTTACAAGTCTTGTGTATTCCTAATTTTATGTAGAACACCTTATTTATCCAAACTTATCAAATTACAAATATTTAAATTTGTTTTGTAAACTCAAACGTGCAATTTTACAAAACTTCAAAATTAATGCTTTAATTCTCAAATCAGTCTTCAATATAGAAGCTTTCAAATCACAATATTCTAATTTATAAGGTTTAAATAATACTTATCTCTCCAATAAAATACTTTCAACTTTAACCTTAGATAATATATTCCTTTACTCCTTATAACTCCTACTTATAAAATTTAATTCCAAAAGTAATAAATATTACCTTTAATATTTCAGGTGCTCCCTCCTTAATGTTGTACTTGGACTTGCTTGAAAACGGATGCTCTTACTCCTCTAGTCAACTTCCTCCAATCTACTCAAGATGCTTCACCTTCTACGTAAATGACTCCTTGTAGTAAATGAGGTAATGCCAAAGTAAATTCATCTCATGCACTAAATGGGCACTAAAAAATGTTTCACCTTCCTTGGTAACATTTTATCTCTTTCTTGGTAAGATTTTATTGCACTAAGATGAGTGATAAGTGTCACTGAAGTGCTTCCTTTGTATTTTTAATGTAACCTATAGCTTCTTCAATATGTGTAGCACTTATCTTTTGTGACAAATGGCACAAGCACTACCAACATAACCTGTAACTCTTGGATGAATTTTAATGCTACTCCTTTATTGTGACAAGTGGCACAAGCTAAGATATATCATTTTCCAACCTTATTGATGAATTTGTAATGCTCTTTGATGCTTTGTGTTCCCTGGTTGCGTTATGTTATACTTTTGGACACTTAGTTGTGCATGTAATGAGTTAATGCAACATTGCATAATACGTTATGCAAGACTTTTGGTGGTTGTTTTTCTAGAAAAATGCTTGGGTGCTTGCCCCCCTATGTTGTATTGTCACTTTTACACTTATCTATGGTGCTCAACCTGTGCAACTCGGTGGTGATTTGAGTGGTGGATTTACCACTCCTCTTTGGTGGTTTCCTTCACCAATGTATTCTGCAAGCTTGATGCTCTTCTTGGTGTCTTTTGACACCTTAAATCAGCCTTCATTTTGAGGACTATTTGGCCTCAATATAACTTAGAATAAATCTACCTTTTTATTATATAAAAAATAGCACATACTAGTTTTCTTATCACTCCAAAATTTAATTCTTGTTGTTATAATTTGCAGATTTTATAATGACAATGGTGTTTTTTTCCTTGGCTTAGAGACACTATACTAAAACTCATTTTTTCTAGATTTAAATAGTTCTAAAAATCATGTTTTAAAAACTTGTAATATCTATTTTCAAAAACTTGTAAATAATACTTTTTACAGCATCAATTTTGCACACCTTTTATGAACTCTTTTGTAGCTTTTCCTCTTGATAGCTTGATGTATTGAATTTGCAAAAATACTCCTCTTCTTTTTTTGTTTGTAGAATATTATTCTTGTAGTTGTAGTTGCTTCCCAAAACTTTACTTTCTTGTTGTACCTTTTCCTTCTTATTTTCTATTAAATGTATGATATCACCTTCTATATTTTGAAGCTATGAATGCTACTTTATTGTTGTACAAACATGTAGGAATTATCCTTCTTAGGCACTATCAAAATCTTCTTGGGATTTATTGTTAGACTCTTTCAAAATACAACTTACTTTACTCTTTCAATTTTGCCCAAATTTACAGCTCAAACTTCTTGAATCGTTGCCTTCTTCCTCAAGAATCTAGATGTCATGAGATATTCAAAATCTTATCATAATTTGGCAAAATTCTTGCCAAATATTTTTTTCCTTTTTAGGCTTGTTATTGGATGGCGATAATTGTCCCAAATTCCTCTTATTAGGAGCTTCTCCAACTTACAATATTTTGGTATGAACTCTTCTTCAAATCTCCTCCAATGGTCACTACTTCAATTCTACAATGAGGCTTTCTCTAGCATTCTTCTTATTTTCTAAAATATTATTGATACCTCTTCTATTGGGTATTCTAATTCTGCAGCTACTCAACTTTGTAATAGGACCTTTTTGCAGTCCTCCTTTACCTTCAGTCGTCAAACTTCAATATTTAATATTCCAAATTTGGAAGTTCTTCAATGTGACATCTTTTCTAGGTCTCTTCAATATTTAATCTATAGTTTGCAATCTTCAATGAGTACTTCCTTCTTGCTTCTCCTCAATATTCAATAAGGCCTTCTTTCTTGGACCTCCTTAATATTCAATGAGGCCTTCTTTCATAGACCTCCTTAATATTCAATGGCTACTTTTCTACAATAAAGAGTTTATACAATGTTATCCAAATATATTCAAAGTTCTAGAATTCTAAAATCAATAACCTTCCCTAGTTATTCCCAAAACTAGTGGAACCAAATCTATGGTGAGTCCTAGTCTTCACAAGTTTTCCTTCAACCTTGTGGAAAGACTTTAGCCAAAACTTAATTTGGAATATGCTTCTCTCTATCAACATTTTTAATATGACCTCCTCCAAGGGTCTCTTAATATCTTCAATGTCAAGGTCTATCTACAAGACCTGTAAATATCCTTCTATTCCAAATTTACTCTTGGAATAGGTAGATCTTCAACTTTCACTGGTTTTCCTTCAACACAGTGAGAAATCTTATATTTTATTTTCCAGAGATAATTTCTTCAACTTTACAGGTCTCTCCTTAACTAGTATAAATCTCCTTTGCAACCAAAAACCTATGTAAGACAAAATCTTGTTGTGGCTTTGATACCATTGTTGGCTTTTGAAGCTAGATACATAGGATAAATTAACCACAAGATCTAAAATAAAGTTGCAATATGAAATATATGATAATGAAAATCTATTAAGCATATAAAACTCATAAATAAATTTATAAATGATTTATATAAATACCACTAATAAATGCTCACAAAAATATTATGTTTATTGAATAAAGACCTCAAATACGTCATACTTAATTACTCTACATTATGATTATATATGATCAATTATTCTATTTCTTCTATATCTTGCTATTATATGACACATGTGCATATGGATAACTATACACATTTACATTGCCAAAATAGTTTGCACACTTGTGCATTTATTATATTGCATAAAGTAAATACTTTCATTCTAATCTAAGATACTTTTATAATCTAAATATGTACCCAAGCTGGTACATTAGCATGTACCAAATGATGTAATATATTCCAACAAAGATAATGTGGAGGAACTAAGAATAAGGTATTAAAAAATGACTAAAATAGAGATATGGTGAAAAATAAGATGGTTGATAAAAAAGGAAAGAACCTAGTTCAATACAAGAATATTCAACTTTCAATGAATTATACAAGGAGGAGCATTTGAATACAAAGAGCTTATGCTCTAATTAATCCAATAAGGAGTAAGTAAACATTGAAATACTACATAAAATGAAGATGGCTAGAAGAGTATAGGAAGAAATGGAAGGATCAATACCTAACCCCTCAGAGAAGTTCAAATATATTTGTTCTTTGATAGAAAGGAACATATTCTCTATCAATACAATAGTTATCTTAGCAAGAATTGCCAACATAATAAATTCAAGAAGGAATAAAATGGAAGGTAGAATATGTAGCTAGCCCTAGTAAGACAAATAAAACTAAAGTGGATGTAGTCTTAGTAGAGTGGAGCGATAGAAGAATCTCAGTTTCAAGTCAGTCGTACTCTTCTATGGCTAAGAAAAGGATAAAAAAATCAAAAGAAGCAGTTCTACTAAAAATAACCTAAGTTGCCTCATCTCCAGCTCACTCGATAACTTCTCTTAATAAAGAAGAAATACAAATACTATAATATTTTAGGGTTACCCCATTGGCTTCAGCTCTAGCTTCTATAGCATCCCATGCAATAGTGTCTTTGTAGCACCCTAAAATTGGCGCAGTGAAACCTTAATAATTACAATTACTCTAGTAAATAATTCAAATTCAAATTTTAACCTCCCAAACCGCTCCCAAACCGCCGCTTAATCCGTTTCCTCCTTTCCCATGCCATTTTTAGAGTTTGTTTTGACCGTTTGATGATATCATCGTCGATCAGACGATATCGCCTCAGATCGGACGATTTCGTCTGGGCTAGGACGTCCAGACGATCTTGTCCCAAAACTGATTTTTCACAATTAGCTTCTGTTCCAACGGCATCTCTAATCTCGGTAGAAGCGTGTCTGTGTCGTTAGAGACCCTCCCCGTTGGAGATCTCCCAAATAGGGATGATCTCCAACCTCCTAACCTCCCTCCTAAGCCTATTTAATCCTAAGCCCTCCCCTTAGCATCCCCCTGGCTGAAATTCCCTGTAACTCGAATTCTACACGCACTAGACCATCCTAAATTACTATTTGCATTTGTTCTATCCAAATTTTTTTGCAGGTACCTTAGTATTTTTTAGCCGGAGCAAGCTTACATCGTCGCAGACGATCTTGTTCAGATCGGAGGCGATCCTGTCGAATCAGAGACGATTTCGTACCAATGCCAGACGATTTTGACTGCAGTCAACATTGGGGGCAATCAGTGCCCGAAGTTTGCATTTTCTTCACTCTTTTCTGTTGTATTATTCTGCATTTAGTTAAATCTAAGTTTATTCCTTATTACTTTGCATTTTGGAGTTCACCCATGTAGCTTCAAATGCATAATTAAGTTATAATTGTCATTAAATCAGTATAATGCATTCATGTTTCTATGTTTAATTCTCAGTTTGATATTGTTATTGTCATTTTACATCATTTCCCTCTGTTATCATAGTTGCATTCTCTGTATTTTGCATTTGTTTTTCTGTTTGCAGGTCTCTGACGAATTCGTTTGACGAATTCGTCAGATCTCAGACGATCCTGTCAGATCTCAGATGATTCTGTCGAATTCTAGACGATCCTGACTACTTCAAGAATCAGAATCTTCATCAGACATCCGGATCAGGTATGGCTTTTTAATCTTGCTTACTTTCTCTATTTTTCTATCCTAATTTGTTCTTCTGTATTCATTTAATCTGCATCTTCATATAGAATAACTTAGATGCATTTTGGCCAAACCTAGGACTTGGATGATTAAGGCTAAAACCGAACACATCAAACACATTCCCAACCTAGGCATGGAAACTGCCATTAAATGTTTCCTGGTGAACCCACCATCCATCGAAAAATCACCATAATACACCTCCCTCGAGAGGCGGGACCTTCGCAAGGCCTCTCAGTCTGAGGTACCATGCCATCCTTTTCCCATCCTCCTTTCGGGCATGGATCCTATAGCCTGAAGGTAAGGGTGTGAAAAATTTGGAGCGATACATTTTGGTGAACCCGACGTGAATGCATTTTAAACCTTTTGAAAACAAAACAAAAAATAAAACAACCAAAACATAGATGCATTTCAAATCATTTAAAATTAATAAGTTGCATATCATGTTTAGATGGTAGCTCCTAAGAAAATATTAGCAGTTACTATAAATGTTGAAAACCAATTGGCAGCCATAGAAATCAATTTTGTGCTTAGTGTGCCTGAAACAGATAGAAATCAACTTTTGTGGGACGAACTTGATAGAAGACTTAGTGTCATTTCATCTAGGTCAACAAAACTTAAACAAATCAAGAGGCTTGTCCTAGATAGAATCCTGGATCCTCATCAACTCGTCTTTTATCATGAACTTCGGAGAGCCTTGCCATAGATGGTTAGCTTATAGGAGAGCTCTTGTGTCTTCAAAATTGTTCACCTTCGAGGAATACCTCGAGAACGCAGCCATTATACACCAGTTCCTAGGTCGTGTAGAAGACCAAGAGGTTGTTCTTACGGATAGGGAAATATGGAATAGAGTTCCTCGAGCTGTGTTATATCGAGAGTATTGCCACGAGCTTTACTTCTATCAACCAAAATCCGAGACAGATAATATCACTATAGCTCTTTTCATTAAATTTTTGAAAGAAAATTTTCAATTTGAAGAAGAACACTTCATGACTCCTGAAGAACTCGAGCCCATTAATGATATTTATAAATTGTTTATAGAAAACTAGATCATTACTTTCAGTATTATTTCTTGCATTTATTGTGTTGTTTGTTATCTTTACAATATTATTACAAAAACAAGAAAAAACTAAAAAAACATAACAAAAACCAAAACATTTCATTTTAAATATTGTAGTAGGTATATAATTAATATATACCTCTTAAGCTTGTTGCTAAAATATATATATATATATATATATATATATATATATATATATATATATTTGCTGAAATCTAAATTAAGCACAATGCCTAAACTTAGGAATGGTAAACAAACTGAAGGAGAAGAAGAAGATTGGTTAGAAGATAAAACTAGAGACCCAAATGTCCTTCCTGAAGATCCAATTCCGGAAGGAGAAACTCTAGATCAACTAGAAGATGACCTAGGTGAAGACAATGAACAAGAAGAAAATGTTAAAGAGGATGGATCCTCATCCCCTAGAGTAGCTCCAGATGGAACTATTGCTTTTGACAACTTAGATCATTTCTGGAAATTTTTCAATAATAACATTGGTGCTCTTAATATGGCAGTTCGTATTGATAAAGGGCAAATTAGTGACACTCAAGCAGCCATGGAACATATGTTTGATGTGCACACTAATCCCTTGTCTTTCATTGATCAAGAAAGTGATAAGGCTGGACCATCCAATAGAGATATGGTCACTATGATTCAGAACATGCCAAAACAATAGGTTACCCAACCTCCTAAGGAACCCGTTATTGAGCCTAAAATCATTCCCACACAAAAGAAAACTTCCTTCACTGCTTTACTTCGCCAAACTATTGATCAATATGCTTCAAGTAAACAAAAACCTAAAATGAAGCCAAACACCAATTTTCAACAATCTGGAATACAACATAATACAACTTCAAAATTCCTTCATAACACCTTTCCTACCAACAATTTACACAATAGCAACATAGCATCTAATCTTCATGTCCCTCCATCATATGCTCACAAATCCCATATCAATGCCCTACCGAACCAATATGGTGGGCAAACTAGTAATCTGGAAGCCATGGTGAAACAGCTTAGCTTCGCGTATGGACCAGATAGATCCTTACCGTCCCTCGTACAATTATCGAGAGATATGTAGTCAACCTTTGGATCCCATAGTTGTAGCACAACCGTACCCTAAGCATTTTCCCATGCCCATCCTCGCCTATATATAAAGGAACCGAAGATCCCATAGAGCATCTTCGCATGTTTAGGATAGCATGTCATGATATATCACATGATGACTTGCTATTACTAAAAATGTTCCCAAAAAGTTTAGGTGGAATGGCATTAGAGTGGTACTATCAATTGCCCACTCATTCTTTGAGAAACTTTGAAGAAACAACTGAATCTTTTGTCCATCAATTTAGTGCCTACATCGAGAGGCATGTAACCATTAAAGATTTATACAACTTAAAACAAGACAAGGATGAATGTTTTGCCGATTTCTTAGCTAGATGGAGGCAGCTTGATAGGAAAACCGCACTTTGTGCTACCTTATAGGGAAATGTTGGACATTTTTATTAATAATTTACAAGAACAAATATCTTATGAGCTATCAATCGCTACTTTAACTACCTTCGATCAAGCTATAGATTTAGCTTGAAGAGTAGAAGATGCCCTCATTAGGAGAGGCCAACTTAGGAAGAAGGATGATGAGAAAACATCCAGAAATCAATATAAAAACAAACAAGTTGTAGGTGATGGAGTCATCGACAAAGAAAATGTTGCTAATATCAATGCAACGAAAACAACAAAAAAATTTATATTGAAACCGCCTGATAAGCCTCCTCGAGAATTTACTAGATTGAATCAACCATTATCAACTATTTTACCTCAATTACTCGAAAGAGGTTTGATCCAATTACCAACTATCCGGGAACCTGATCCAACTATACCCGGATACAGAGTTGACTTACACTGTGATTTCCATAGAGGACCTGGACACTCTACCAACGCTTGTAAAAGGTTGAAACATAAAATACAAGATCTGATTGATAATAATGAAATGGAGGTGCAAGCCTTCCAACCTAAACAAAATGCTCCTAATAATCCTCAAAAGAACATTCCCCAAAATCAAAATCAAAATGCTAATCAATCATTAGACATATTTCAACACCCTTTACCAAGACATGGTAAAGAGGTGGCCAATCAAATCGAACATCATAATGTTCCTCCTCCTACCCGATATGTAGGAACCATTAGTGGACATTTACTTAATCATGATCCTCAAATATTTGACACAACTTTATCCATGGTTACGACCAGGCCCCTACATAATATTCAAACTCCTGATTCTAGTGATATAGAATCAGATACTGAAAGTGAAATAGACATCACTTCAAACCAATCGAATAGTTCTAAAAATGAATCAGATCCTATTCAACCCATCACAGATGCTATGGTTCCAGAAGAACCATTTCCTAGAAGAGTTACTACTCGACCCTCTTCTAATCAATTCCTCCCAAATGAACAAGCCATAAATGCTCAACCGAGACCAGTTCAGCGTCTTCAATATAACATTGTAGGTACCATTGGAGTCGTTACCCGACAACAGGCTCAAAATTCTCAACAAGAACCAAACTCAGAATGATGGATCAGCTCCATTTGTTTTGAAAAATCCCAATAAAGGGAATCATGCTTCCAATGTTCAACCTAAACCCCCTTACAATATTAATGAGCAATTATCCAATACTACAGCCATAATTTCCCTTTTGGATTTATTAAGATCTTCTCCTACCCATAGGGATGAGTTGATGCTTACATTAAGCCAAATGATGGTACCTCAAAACATTCAACTTGAAGCCATGGCCAATACTATCATCACTAGAGAAGTTGATTGTATTGACTTCCGGGATAAAGATATCCCACAACACAGTTTACATAAGGATAATCCCTTATATATTACTGCTCTAATTGGAGATGTAGCTGTTAAACGAGTCCTGATTGATAATGGTTCATCTCTAAACATTTGCACTTTTGACTTCTACCAACGATTTGGCTTTAGAAGTGATGAAATGAAGAAAACTGACATGATTATCAAAGCTTTCAATGACGAAACACAAGAAACATGTGGAGTTATTACCATCCCATTGCAAGTTGGTCCTAGAACCCTAGATACAACCATGTTTATTGTACATTGCCCCGCATCGTACAATATACTCTTGGGTCATCCTTGGATCAATGCAATGCGGGCTGTCCCATCAACTTTACACCAATGTGTTAAATTCGAATTTAAAAATCAGTTGGTCACTATCCATGGTGACCCTAGACCCTTTGATATGTGTGCTTTGGCAGAACCTGTTGGAGTGCAATTTTGCCCCGCTTTGTCATCCACACATCCTAATTCTTATTTTTCATCTAAAACTCGTGAAACACACACCCATAGCTTCACCTATTTCCCCTCCATTAATTTCATCCTCATATATAGATCAACAATCTTCTAAACAAACCACTCTAGAACCTCAAAAAGATCTTCAATCTACAACCAATCCTTCATGTTCTATCCCTATAATTTCAAAACCTATAGACCCATCTCTTAACACTTCCACATTATCAACATCTATCATACCTTCCACATCTAAAGATATAGGGAATGATCCTTCTACATCTTATGCTCTTTCTGATGAACTTTTACCAGATTTATCCACAATCTTAATATCAAAAAAAACAAATGCTTTCATGCAAGATTCAATTCTTTTAAATAACTTGCCGCCATCTCCTCGTACTTTGGGCCTCCCACAACCTATGGGAAGTACTTACCAAGTCGGGAGTTGTGCCTTCATTTATAAAGGATATGACTGGGGAAGAATCCCTCGAAATATCAAAACTCATCATGAGGGATATGCTCGATGTTATTTTACCAATGAATATATTAAAGCTAAACCCATAATGCTTAAAATGGGATATAAAGGGAAAGGCTTGGGACCTTTCCAAAATGGCATGAAAGAACCTTTCGAGGTAGAACCGTGGCCTGCTCGCTGTGGTGTGGGCCTATTTCCTAGTAAGGGTCAACCCTTTCCTTTTGAAGATGATGATCAACTCATATGTTATCAAGATTATTTGGATAGGCATGATGATTTGCCTCTAAAAAATCAGCCATTTACATGTAACATGCTATCCATAGCTTACCCTGAAATGATTGCTGACTCCGATGAGGAGTTGGAAGGAGATATCTTCCATGATGTCTCCGTTGAAGAGATGTTACACAATGGATTTTATTTTGATGGTTCTATACCAACTATAGCCCAACTTGAGACCACTAATCCTCAAGATGAATTATCCAAATTAACCTTACAAGAATTACAAGAATTGGGCGTTTCACCCGCCCCACCTAATTTTGAAAGAGATCTACACATGGAGGTAGAAAACGTCATTAAAATTAATATTGGAACTGAGGATAATCCTCACATAATCAATATTGGATCAGAATTAAGTCAAGAAAAACAAGAGCAATACATTGCATTCCTTAAAGAATATGAAGATGTCTTCGCTTGGACATATGAAGATATGCCAGGTCTAGACCCTTCTGTAGTCATGCATCACCTAGTGGTCCATCCGGATGCTAAACCGGTTAAACAAAAACTTAGAAAAATGCATCCCAAAGTGGCTCTGCTAGTCAAAGGGGAGTTAGAAAAACTCCTGAATGTTGTTTTTATACAAGCTATTGATTATGCTGAATGGATCTCAAATGTAGTTCCAGTCACCAAGAAAGAAGCCACCAAAGTTAGGGTTTGCACAGATTTTAGAGATATTAACGTTGCATGCCCTAAAGATGATTTTCCTCTTCCAAACATGGATCAAATCATTGACTTTACTGTCGGGAGTGGGATGATGTCCTTAATGGATGGATTCTCCGGTTATAATAAGATCGGGATAGCTCCTGAAGATCAGGCTAAAATAGCCTTTATTACCCCCTGGGGTACCTTTTGTTGGAAAGTGATGCCATTTGGCTTAAAGAACGCAGGTGCAACCTATCAACGAGCTATGACTTATATTTTTCATGATATGATGCATGATATCCTACATGATTATGTAGATGATATTATAGCTCGCTCTATTAATGAAGATAATCATTTAGATGATTTGAGAAAAGTTTTTAATCGATTACGAGAATATCTTATTCGATTAAATCCAACCAAATGCATATTCGGAGTTAAGTCCGGTAAACTATTAGGGGTTTTAGTTTCTTTACGTGGTATCAAAATTGACCCTCTCAAGATTGCGGCTATCACTGATATGCCCGCACCTACTAATATATCTGAGTTACGAAGTTTACAAGGTAAGCTTCAAGCCATCCGTCGCTTCATCGATAAGTCGGCGGACAAAACCGGTCCCTTTCTTAAACTTCTTAAGAAGGATGTCCCTTTTAATTGGGACGACGAATGTAGAGAAGCTTTTGAACTTCTCAAACAATACCTCCTTAACCCACCCGTGCTTTCACCGCCTAGACCTGATCGCCCATTTCTCCTATATATTTCAGCTTTAGATTCCGCCTTAGGAGCTATGTTAGCTCACCTTGATGATGAGAAGAGAGAACGTGCTAATTATTATATTAGCCGAACCTTCATCAGTTATGAAACCCGCTACACAACATTAGAAAAACTATGTCTAGCAGTCATGTTTGCTACGCAAAAATTATGCCATTATATGCTTAGTCAAAAAACTTATGTCATTGCTAAATATGATCCCTTGAGGTATCTCATGAGTCGACCTTATTTATCGGGTCGCACAACCAAGTGGGTTCTTGCTCTAAGTGAGTTTGATCTCACATTCATAGGACAAAAGTTTGTTAAGGGTCAAATCATAGCAGATCAATTAGCTGCTGCACCCTTAGAGTCTACCCATCCCCTCATCATTGAGTTTCCTGATGAATGCCTTCAATTAGAGGCAGACCATATTGAACAATGGTCCTTATACTTTGATGGAGCCCGATGCATGAGTGGGGCTAGTGCGGGTATTATTTTAATATCCCCACAAAAACATCTTATTCCTCTGTCCTTCAAATTAACATTTGCTTGCACCAACAATACTCGCTGAATATGAAGCTCTAATCCTTGGATTACGAGCTGCCTTGGCGCTAAAAATTAAACATCTGTTAGTTTTTGGTGATTCTCAACTTGTTATAAACCAAATTAATGAAGTTTATCAGACCAGAGATGATAAACTACGCCCATATAAAGCCTATGTTTTACAATTAATGTCTCTATTTGATCAAGTTACCTTGGAAGCTATTCCTCGAACTTGCAACCGTGCAACTGATGCTATGGCCGCAACTGCATCTCTCCTGCCCTTGGAGTTAGATGACGAATATGCCACTATCATTATTCGTCGACTCCAGGAACCCGCTTCAAATAAGTCATGCTTAGAACCTTTGGATGTGTTTCTAATCAATGAAACTACTCCCGAACCTTGGTATATGGATATATTTGATTTTCTCCAAAATGGGACTTTCCTTGCCAATTCTAATAGAAACCAGCGTCGGTTATTACGTAGACGAGCAAGTCGATTTGTAATAATTGGCAATACTTTATATAGGAGATATTTTGAAGGTATCCTATTAAGATGTTTGAATTTAGAAGAATCCAAATCAGCCTTGAGTGAAGCCCACGATGGATCTTGTGGAGGACACTTCAGTGGTAGTGTCATTGCTAAAAAGCTCCTTAGGATAGGATACTTTTGGCCTACCATGGAGAATGATGCACATGATTATGTGCGCCATTGCGACAAGTGCCGAAACATGCTGACCTTGTCCATGCGCCTGCACAAGAACTGCAGGCTATTTCATCTCCTTGGCCCTTTTCAAAATGGGGTTTAGATATTATTGGCAAAATCAATCTCGTGTCATCCGATGGACACAAATTCATCATAACCGCCATCGAGTATTTCACGAAGTGGGTTGAAGCTATGCCTTTAGCTTCTTGCACTGGCACACAAGTCTCTAAATTTATTTTTAATCAAATCATTTGTAGGTTCGAAATTCCTGCAAATCTCATCTCTGATAATGGAACTTGTTTCAAAAATAAAGATGTTAAAAAATTATGCCAAAAATATAAGATTCAACATCGCTGGTCCACTCCCTATTATCCTCGGGGTAATGGTCAAGCAGAAGCATCTAACAAAACCTTAATCAAAATTCTCAAAATATTGGTCAATAAATCGGCCGTGACCGGCACATTCGATTATATCCACCTTGTGGGCCTATCGAACTAGTGTTCGAACCCCCACTCGAACTTCACCTTTTGTTTTGGTTTATGGTCTTGAAGCCGTTTTTCCCTTTGAATTAGAAGTTCCTTCTTTGGCTCTACTACTTCAAGATACCGAAGTAGGAGATGAATATCGAGTCGTGAAGACTCGATCACTGGAACTCCTAGATGAAAAATGCATCAATGCTTTGGAGCATCTCCGTGCCTACCAAAACAAGCTTAAAAGATCATATGCTAAAAAAGTTCGTCATCGATCCTTTGAGATCGGCGACCTTGTTTTAAAAGAAAATAAAAAAAATACTAATGCAACTAAGGACCTTAAAGGTAAATTTGAGCCCAACTGGCTTGGACCATACATTATCACTCTAAATTTGAATCGAGGGAGCACAAATTATCTACCTTAGATGGTAAAGAACTTAAAGAACCCATGACATTTTTTGCATCTTAAACGTTACTATGTATAAATTTGGTCATTTCCTCCTTGTATATATTTGTTTAAAATATTTCAAAATCCCCTTTTTTGTTTTTCTTTCAATTTATAAATTCAAAAACACCCAAAACTTTCATATCTCATCATCAAATCTCTCCAATAACTATTTGTTGTTTTTTTTTGGCTTGTTAATTCTTTAAAAAAAAAAAAAAAAAAAAAAAAAAAAAAAAAAAAAAAAATTTTATTAATCTTCAAAATCAAAACAACAATAAAAAGAAAGAGAGGGGAAGGATGTACTATATTTCTCTTTTTATATATATATATTTATATTTTTTTTTCAATTGTTGCGGTTATATGTTTCAAATTATTTTGGGTGAATTTGCATTTTTTTGGGATCCCTCACTTCACCTCACAAACACAAAAATCTAAATTTCTGATCTGGTCATGATTACTAATCTCTCTTATATCAAAGCCCACAAAATTCAATTAAATAAAGTTTGGAGCAGAGAGAATGATCTGATTACTAAAACCAAGCACTCATCTTTTCCCATTAAAATGATTATATTTGTAATTTCCATGCTATGCTACATAGTAGAAGTGGTTTCTTGAGCGAAAAGTTTCCCCTGCTATCCTATCATGCACATGGTCTAGAATCTTTGAGAATTGGCAAAAGGACAAGCTCACCCCTACCCGGAATAAAAATCCCTTGCTCTACAGACTAATCCGAGCAAGTATCCCTAGCATAGAAAAAAAGAAAAAGCAAAGTTCAAGAAAAAGAGAAAAAGAAAAATGTTATTTTATATCATTACAGCATTATCAAGCAAAAATACAAAAGAAATACAAAAAGCAAAAGCAAAAGCAATAAAATCCCTTTCCCTACCCTTTGAAAAGAAAAGAAGGGTTGATGAGCTTGAATCCTTGGAATTCTCAATTATTCGAAAACTGTGAGGTAAGCCCCATAACAGGTGGTTTGTGCCCAACCTGCTTGGCCTTGGGTAACTCCTAGCGTGGCGATATGTCCGTCACATTAGCGACCTTCTTTTGTACAGACCTATGTCCGCTTATGGATTAGCTAGCTCTTGATAATCCGACTTACATAGTAGTCTAGTATGGTTATATGCATCTACATCATGGTTAATGAACACTTATTTGGTTCATTCAAATCACTTGTATCATATTATCTTGCTCAAAACTGGTAAATGAACATAGCAATTGCACACACATTTTGTATTTGAGAGATTTTGTGTATCATTATGATAAATCAAGATTGGAAATGAATTCACATATGCACATGGGATTCCTTATAAATCTAACTTTTGTCTTTAAGATACTTTGAAATATTTTTTTGCAAATTGTTTGGAATAAATTCATTTTCTTCTTTAAAGTATAATTGTTTAGTATAAAGACAACTACATGCATAATCAGAAAAATCAAAATTTCTTTCAAAACCATACAATCAAAACACACACACACAAAAACAACAATATATATATATATATATATATATTGTCGACTTTCGCGACGATGGTATAGTTCCAAAACCAAAATTGGAATTTTATGCCTAGCGCAAGTCCTCATCTTCATATTTTCTGTTTATTAAAAATCAACCATGCAATAAAACTATCTATTTTCTTTTGATTTTCGTGATGATGGTATAAGTCTATACCTACATATTCTATGCCTAGCGCAAACCATTGTACCAATTTTTATTCCCCATTTATTTAAAAAATCATGAAAACCATATGACTTAAATCATTATGTTATACAATTATGTTTTTAAACAAAAAGCATGCACATTATCACTATTTCATGTCATTATGTCAACCTTCAATTTTGCAATGATGGTATAATTCCTAGGGAATTATCCAAAAAATTTATCACACTTAGGAATTTATGCCTAGCAAAAATCATTTTAACATTATTTCATGCATACTATTTTTATGAAAATCTGAAAACAAACCATCATCATCATCATTTGCACCATTGCACCAAAGTCTTAAGACAGTCTCTTAAGCACTCTTTTACTTTTTAACAATATTTCTATACTGGGATTAGCTTGACGACCGAGTGAGCGGCGACTCCATGAAATGGTCTATAATAGCGACAATGTCCTTTGAAATTATTGTTAGAAGTCCCTTTTTATTTTTTATCACATCACATCACAAACAACCAATTTGTTACATCAGATTATTTCATTTAAAATCTTACAGCATGACATCAAAACCATAATATTTCAAAATGACATAATTACATGAATCATCAAATCAATCAATCAAAACATTAAAAGCATCATAAAAATACATAAGACACAAGTCATATGATCAAAAAAATATCTCATCTATATATATCACAAATATATATACATCATATCAAAACTGGATCGGTATGCCACAATCTATACCTCGGCATACTCAATCCTCTCTCAAAAATAATAAAAACTATGTCTCAATCTGTACAATGCAGTGTAGTAGTCTAGCCTCGAGAACCCCTCGAGCTCTCAGCCTCATCTCCTCCCCCACCCTGAGGTGGACGAGGTGGCCCCATCGTAGTATGTGTGGTACTGCGAGTCCTAGTCGTCGATCGAGACGAAGTCCTCGACGACCCAATCCTGATCGGATCCGCGATGTTAGCCGGCAATGGTAATCTCTCCTCCTCTAGCACCATCTGGTAGTATAGTGTCTGGTAGAAAGTGATCTGGGCAATAGCCCGTGCTAGCTCCCGAGTGCTCGCCCCTCCGCCCCATGCCCTGAAGTGTGCAATCTCATCTCCGAGCTGTGTCACCTCGGCTCGGTGGCGTGCGGCCTCCTCTTGCAAGGTCTGCACCTGTGCCTGGAGACGGATCGTCTTCGCTCGGAGAGTCGCTGTCTCGCTGCTCTCCCTAGTGTCAACACCCTTGCCCTTATCGGGCGATGGTGGCCTCTCTCTCTGTGGAGAAGGGGGTCTCTCCTCCCTCCTCTCTCACCTGCCGTGGCCTCTGCTACGCTCGTGGTCTCCTCTCGCTCTCTCCCTCTATGACCCTGTGCTGCCTCAATGGCCGCCTGGCGCCGCCTCCCCATCTGACGCACAACCGCATGAATCGGACCCTGAGCCCTCGTCATCCGAGGAGGGCGGATGCCTGCGTACCAGGCATCATAGCCATCGGCTACCCCAGCATCGTCCCCATCCACTGGCTGAATGGGGGCATCATCCGCGTCCTGACTCCAGAAGCGCTGCATATCTGGAGCCCCGCTGACTGTAGTGTTATCCCGGACAGTCCGAGAAAACTCGTAATCCCTGAGAGATGGGATCCCTTGTTGTAGACCGAACTATCACAAAACTCGGTCGTAGCGGTGGAGCTCCACCTCTCCCCTCTCCATCCTCAGCCAATAGACTCGCCTGATGCGAGCCAGCTCCTGTCCATCCTCGGCCCACCCTGGATGATCTCTCCAAGGCCTCTAGGTGATCTGGTCTGGGACAAGGTCATCCAGCAGTCTCCGGGACATCGATAGATCAATCCACCGTTGTGCCCCTCTTCGGAGCCACCAGTAGAAAACTCGGGGCCTCTCCCCATCAATCCTTATCAAAGGAAGCCCTACCGGCCTCCGCACTGCAATGTGCTCCCAGCACCAAACTTGTAGGAGCGATGTCATAACCAGACATCGACCGCCCTTGTACACGACCCCATGCAGGATCCTATACAATCGACATAGAACAAAACTGCCCCAAGAGAATCTGTAACCATGGTCTCGCATGTCGCAGATCACATCTGCTAGCACCCATGGTACCCTGCATCCGCTCTGGTGGCACAGCAGAAGTCCACCTACCACTCCGACCAAAACCTGTGTGAGTCTAGATGCCCCAGGCATCTGACGCAGTGCCTCGATGTTCACTCCGCCCTTCTCCAGGGTGAAGCTCGGGTCGCCACACAATCGCATCATAGCATGGCCCTGATTGGCCGTAGGAGTGATCAACCGTCCTTGTATGGGGATCCTCAAAATCCTCCATACATCCTCCAATGTGGGAGTCATCTCCCCTATCGGTAACCAAAAATAGGAAGAACCCGGATACCACCTCTCTGCTAGGGCTGTCAGTAGCCCCATGTCTATAGAAACTTGTGGCATCTCTGCCACATGCTGTAAGCCGGCCTGAGCCAGCTGATCCCGCTCTGCTTGTGATAGAGCGGCCAAGTCATCTCTCAACCCGTCATATTTCCATTCTCTGCTCTTTAGTAAACCTCTCTGCAACATAAACAACAACACAATAAAAAAAATCATTAATAAAAACTCAAGTAATTAATAATGCAAGTTAAAATCAGTTCAATTTTATACAAATGATGATATCGTCCACTATTGGACGATATCGTCCCAAATTTGAGCAAAATCGTCTCCGATTTCGCAAGCCGAAATCGTCCCTAATTTGACGAAATCGTCCCCCTTTCGCCGATTTCGCCCTTAGACGAAATCGGCGAACTTGAGACGATTTCGTCGAAATCGAGACGATTTCGTCTCGACGACGTCGATGGCCCAAAAATGGCCGTGATGCTCAAAATTTATTTAAAATTCACCTAAAAAGCATGTAAATTCAACTTAAAGCATTCTAAGCTAAGTTTAGACTCTTACCCGTAGCCTGCGTCGGACCTCTATCGATCTGTGCACTGTCTCCACCATTTTTGCTTGTAGAGCTCTAAAAACCGAAAAATGAACAAGTAAAAATGAATTAGGGTTTTACCCTATTTTTCTTAATTTTATTCAAAACACAATTAAAAACATTTTAAAATTTTGCTTTTCCACGTTTTTACCTCAAACGTTCGATTTGGGTAAAAACACGGAGGGGGCACCATAGTAAGTTGTCGTACGATTCGACCAAGAATCGTCGCCTAAAAATGGGAATAATTTTTGCTTTCTCGTAGATCGAGAAGAACTCATCTTTAACGCATTTTCTTCGAAAAATTCGCTAAAGAGGGGGCAAAATGTAGCACCCTAAAATTGGCGCAGTGAAACCTTAATAATTACAATTACTCTAGTAAATAATTCAAATTCAAATTTTAACCTCTAAAACCACTCCCAAACCGCCGCTTAATCCGTTTCCTCCTTTCCCGCACCATTTTTAGAGTTTGTTTTGACCGTTTGACGATATCGTCGTCGATCAGACGATATCGCCTCAGATCGGATGATTTCGTCTAGGCTAGGACGTCCAGACGATCTTGTCCCAAAACTGATTTTTCACAATTAGCTTCTGTTCCAACGGTGTCTCTAATCCGGGTAGAAGCGTGTCTGCACCGTTAGAGACCCTCCCCATTGGAGATCTCCCAAATAGGGATGATCTCCAACCTCCTAACCTCCCTCCTAAGCCTATTTAATCCTAAGCCCTCCCCTTAGCATCCCCCTGGCTGAAATTCCTCGTAACTCGACTTCTACACACACTAGACATCCTAAATTACTATTTGCATTTGTTCTATCCAAATTTTGTTGCAGGTACCTTAGTATTTTTCAGCCGGAGCAAGCTTACATCGTCGCAGATGATCCTGTTCAGATCGGAGGCGATCCTGTCGAATTAGAGACGATTTCTCCAAATGATTTTGACTGCAATCAACATTGGGGGCAATCAGTGCCCAGAGTTTGCATTTTCTTCACTCTTTTCTACTGTATTATTCTGCATTTAGTTAAATCTAAGTTTATTTCTTATTACTTTGCATTTTGGAGTTCACCCATGTAGCTTTAAATGCATAATTAAGTCATAATTATCATTAAATCAGTATAATGCATTCATGTTTCTGTTTATAATTCTTATTTTGATATTGTTATTGTCATTTTACACTATTTCCCTCTGTTAGAATAGTTGCATTTTCTGTATTTTGCATCTATTTCTCTGTTTGTAGGTCTCTAACAATTGTCTGATGAATTCGTCAGATCTCAAACGATCCTGTCAGATCTCAGATGATCCTGTCGAATTCCGGGCGATCCCGACCGCTTCAAGAATCAGAATCTTCATCAGACATCCGGATCAGGTATGGCTTTTTAATCTTGCTTACTTTCTCTATTTTTTGTCCTAATTTGTTTTTTTTGTATTCATTTAATCTGCATCTTCATATAGAACAACTTAGATTCATTTTGGCCAAACCTAGGACTTGGATGATTAAGGCTAAAACTGAACACATCAAACACATTCCCAACCTAGGCGTGGAAACCGCCATTAAATGTTTCCTGGTGAACCCACCATCCATCAAAAAATCACCATAATACACCTCCCTCGAGAGGCGGGACCTTCGCAAGGCCTCTCAGTCCGAGGTACCGTGCCATCCTTTTCCCATCCTCCTTTCGGGCACGGATCCTATAGCCTGAAGGTAAGGGTGTGAAAAATTTGGAGCGATACATTTTGGTGAACCCGACGTGAATGCATTTTAAACCTTTTGAAAACAAAAAAAATAAAACAACCAAAACATAGATGCATTTCAAATCATTTAAAATTAATAAGTTGCATATCATGTTTAGATGGTAGCTCCTAAGAAAATATTAGCAGTTACTATAAATGTTGAAAACCAATTGGCAGCCATAGAAATCAATTTTGTGCTTAGTGTGCCTGAAACAGATAGAAATCAACTTTTGTGGGACGAACTTGATAGAAGACTTAGTGTCATTTCATCTAGGTCAACAAAACTTAAACAAATCAAGAGGCTTGTCCTAGATAGAATCCCTGGATCCTCATCAACTCGTCTTTTATCATGAACTTCAGAGAGCCTGCCATAGATGGTTAGCTTATAGGAGAGCTCTTGTGTCTTCAAAATTGTTCACCTTCGAGGAATACCTCGAGAACGTAGCCATTATACACCAGTTCCTAGGTCGTGTAGAAGACCAAGAGGTTGTTCTTACGGATAGGGAAAGATGGAATAGAGTTCCTCGAGCTGTGTTATATCGAGAGTATTGCCACGAGCTTTACTTCTATCAACCAACATCTGAGACAGATAATATCACTATAGCTCTTTTCATTAAATTTTTGAAAGAAAATTTTCAATTTGAAGAAGAACACTTCATGACTCCTGAAGAACTCGAGCCCATTAATGATATTTATAAATTGTTTATAGAAAACTAGATCATTACTTTCAGTATTATTTCTTGCATTTATTGTGTTGTTTGTTATCTTTACAATATTATTACAAAAACAAGAAAAAACTAAAAAAACATAACAAAAACCAAAACATTTCATTTTAAATATTGTAGTAGGTATATAATTAATATATACCTCTTAAGCTTGTTGCATATATAAAAAAATATATATATATATATATATATATATATTTGCTGAAATCTAAATTAAGCACAATGCCTAAACTTAGGAATGGTAAACAAACTCGAAGGAGAAGAAGAAGATTGGTTAGAAGATAAAACTAGAGACCCAAATGTCCTTCCCGAAGATCCAATTCCGGAAGGAGAAACTCTAGATCAACCAGAAGATGACCTAGGTGAAGACAATGAACAAGAAGAAAATGTTAAAGAGGATGGATCCTCATCCCCTAGAGTAGCTCCAGATGGAACTATTGCTTTTGACAACTTAGATCATTTTTGGAAATTTTTCAATAATAACATTGGTGCTCTTAATATGGCAGTTCATATTGATAAAGGGCAAATTAGTGACACTCAAGCAGCCATGGAACATATGTTTGATGTGCACACTAATCCCTTGTCTTTCATTGATCAAGAAAGTGATAAGGCTGGACCATCCAATAGAGATATGGTCACTATGATTCAAAACATGCCAAAACAACAGGTTACCCAACCTCCTAAGGAACCTGTTATTGAGCCTAAAATCATTCCCACACAAAAGAAAACTTCCTTCACTGCTTTACTTCGCCAAACTATTGATCAATATGCTTCAAGTAAACAAAAACCTAAAATGAAGCCAAACACCAATTTTCAACAATCTGGAATACAACATAATACAACTTCAAAATTCCTTCATAACACCTTTCCTACCAACAATTTACACAATAGCAACATAGCATCTAATCTTCATGTCCCTCCATCATATGCTCACAAATCCCATATCAATGCCCTACCGAACCAATATGGTGGGCAAACTAGTAATCTGGAAGCCATGGTGAAACAGTTAGCTTCGCGTATGGACCAGATAGATCCTTACCGTCCCTCGTACAATTATCGAGAGATATGTAGTCAACCTTTGGATCCCATAGTTGTAGCACAACCGTACCCTAAGCATTTTCCCATGCCCATCTTGCCTATATATAAAGGAACCGAAGATCCCATAGAGCATCTTCGCATGTTTAGGATAGCATGTCATGATATATCACATGATGACTTGCTATTACTAAAAATGTTCCCGAAAAGTTTAGGTGGAATGGCATTAGAGTGGTACTATCAATTGCCCACTCATTCTTTGAGAAACTTTGAAGAAACAAGTTGAATCTTTTGTCCATCAATTTAGTGCCTACATCGAGAGGCATGTAACCATTAAAGATTTATACAACTTAAAACAAGACAAGGATGAATGTTTTGCCGATTTCTTAGCTAGATGGAGGCAGTTGATAGGAAAACTGCACTTTGTGCTACCTTATAGGGAAATGTTGGACATTTTTATCAATAATTTACAAGAACAAATATCTTATGAGCTATCAATAGCTACTTTAACTACCTTCGATCAAGCTATAGATTTAGCTCGAAGAGTAGAAGATGCCCTCATTAGGAGAGGCCAACTTAGGAAGAAGGATGATGAGAAAACATCCAGAAATCAATATAAAAACAAACAAGTTGTAGGTGATGGAGTCACTGACAGTAGAAATGTTGCTAATATCAATGCAACGAAAACAACAAAAAAATTTATATTGAAACCGCCTGATAAGCCTCCTCGAGAATTTACTAGATTGAATCAACCATTATCAACTATTTTACCTCAATTACTCGAAAGAGGTTTGATCCAATTACCGACTATCCGGGAACCTGATCCAACTATACCCGGATACAGAGCTGACTTACACTGTGATTTCCATAGAGGACCTGGACACTCTACCAACGCTTGTAAAAGGTTGAAACATAAAATACAAGATCTGATTGATAATAATGAAATGGAGGTGCAAGCCTTCCAACCTAAACAAAATGCTCCTAATAACCCTCAAAAGACCATTCCCCAAAATCAAAATCAAAATGCTAATCAATCATTAGACATATTTCAACACCCTTTACCAAGACATGGTAAAGAGGTGGCCAATCAAATCGAACATCATAATGTTCCCCCTCCTACCCGATATGTAGGGACCATTAGTGGACATTTACTTAATCATGATCCTCAAATATTTGACACAACCTTATCCATGGTCACGACCAGGCCCCTACATAATATTCAAACTCCAGATTCTAGTGATATAGAATCGGATATCGAAAGTGAAATAGACATCACTTCAAACCAATCGAATAGTTCTGAAAATGAATCAGATCCTATTCAACCCATCACAGATGCTATGGTCCCAGAAGAACCATTTCCTAGAAGAGTTACTACTCGACCCTCTTCTAATCAATTCCTCCCAAATGAACAAGCCATAAACGCTCGACCGAGACCAGTTCAACGTCTTCAATATAACATTGTAGGTACCATTGGAGTCGTTACCCGACAACAGGCTCAAAATTCTCAACAAGAACCAAACTTAGAATGATGGATCAGCTCCATTTGTTTTGAAAAATCCCAATAAAGGGAATCATGCTTCCAATGTTCAACCTAAACCCCCTTACAATATTAATGAGCAATTATCCAATACTACAACCAGAATTTCCCTTTTGGATTTATTAAGATCTTCTCCTACCCATAGGGATGAGTTGATGCTTACATTAAGCCAAATGATGGTACCTCAAAACATTCAACCTGAAGCCATGGCCAATACTATCATCACTCGAGAAGTTGATTGTATTGACTTCCGGGATAAAGATATCCCACAACACAGTTTACATAAGGATAATCCCTTATATATTACTGCTCTAATTGGAGATGTAGTTGTTAAACGAGTCCTGATTGATAATGGTTCATCTCTAAACATTTGCACTTTTGACTTCTACCAACGATTTGGCTTTAGAAGTGATGAAATGAAGAAAACCGACATGATTATCAAAGCTTTCAATGACGAAACACAAGAAACGTGTGGAGTTATTACCATCCCATTGCAAGTTGGTCCTCGAACCCTAGATACCACCGTGTTTATTGTACATTGCCCCGCATCGTACAATATACTCTTGGGTCGTCCTTGGATCAATGCAATGCGGGCTGTCCCATCAACTTTACACCAATGTGTTAAATTCGAATTTAAAAATCAGTTGGTCACTATCCACGGTGATCCTAGACCCTTTGATATGTGTGCTTTGGCAGAACCTGTTGGAGTGCAATTTTGCCTCGCTCTGTCATCCACACATCCTAATTCTTATTTTTCATCTAAAACTGTGAAACACACACCCATAGCTTCACCTATTTCCCCTCCATTAATTTCATCCTCATATATAGATCAACAATCTTCTAAACAAACCACTCTAGAACCTCAAAAAGATCTTCAATCTACAACCAATCCTTCATGTTCTATCCCTATAATTTCAAAACCTATAGACCCATCTCTTAACACTTCCACATTATCAACATCTATCATACCTTCCACATCTAAAGATATAGGGAATGATCCTTCTACATCTTATGCTCTTTCCGATGAACTTTTACCGCATTTATCCACAATCTTAATATCAAAAAAAACAAATGCTTTCATGCAAGATTCAATTCTTTTAAATAACTTGCCGCCATCTCCTCGTACTTTGGGCCTCCCACAACCTATGGGAAGTACTTACCAAGTCGGGAGTTGTGCCTTCATTTATAAAGGATATGACTAGGGAAGAATCCCTCGGAATATCAAAACTCATCATGAGGGATATGCTCGATGTTATTTTACCAATGAATATATTAAAGCTAAACCCATAATGCTTAAAATGGGATATAAAGGGAAAGGCTTGGGACCTTTCCAAAATGGCATGAAAGAACCTTTCGAGGTAGAACCGTGGCCTGCCCGCTGTGGTGTGGGCCTATTTCCTAGTAAGGGTCAACCCTTTCCTTTTGAAGATGATGATCAACTCATATGTTATCAAGATTATTTGGATAGGCATGATGATTTGCCTCTAAAAAATCAGCCATTTACATGTAACATGCTATCCATAGCTTACCCTGAAATGATTGCCGACTCCGATGAGGAGTTGGAAGGAGATATCTTCCACGATGTCTCCGTTGAAGAGATGTTACACAATGGATTTTATTTTGATGGTTCTATACCAACTATAGCCCAACTTGAGACCACTAATCCTCAAGATGAATTATCCAAATTAACCTTACAAGAATTACAAGAATTGGGCGTTTCACCCGCCCCACCTAATTTTGAAAGAGATCTACACATGGAGGTAGAAAACGTCATTAAAATTAATATTGGAACTGAGGATAGTCCTCACATAATCAATATTGGATCAGAATTAAGTCAAGAAAAACAAGAGCAATACATTGCATTCCTTAAAGAATATGAAGATGTCTTCGCTTGGACATATGAAGATATGCCAGGTCTAGACCCTTCGTAGTCATGCATCACCTAGTGGTCCATCCGGATGCTAAACCCGTTAAACAAAAACTTAGAAAAATGCATCCCAAAGTGGCTCTTGCTAGTCAAAGGGGAGTTAGAAAAACTCCTGAATGTTGTTTTTATACAAGCTATTGATTATGCTGAATGGATCTCAAATGTAGTTCCAGTCACCAAGAAAGAAGCCACCAAAGTTAGGGTTTGCACAGATTTTAGAGATATTAACGTTGCATGCCCTAAAGATGATTTTCCTCTTCCAAACATGGATCAAATCATTGAATTTACTTCCGGGAGTGGGATGATGTCCTTAATGGATGGATTCTCCGGTTATAATCAGATCAGGATAGCTCCTGAAGATCAGGCTAAAATAGCCTTTATTACCCCTTGGGGTACCTTTTGTTGGAAAGTGATGCCATTTGGCTTAAAGAACGCAGGTGCAACCTATCAACGAGCTATGACTTATATTTTTCATGATATGATGCATGATATCCTACATGATTATGTAGATGATATTATAGCTCGCTCTATTAATGAAGATAATCATTTAGATGATTTGAGAAAAGTTTTTAATCGATTACGAGAATATCTTATTCGATTAAATCCAACCAAATGCATATTCGGAGTTAAGTCCGATAAACTATTAGGGGTTTTAGTTTCTTTACGTGGTATCAAAATTGACCCTCTCAAGATTGCGGCTATCACTGATATGCCCGCACCTACTAATATATCTGAGTTACGAAGTTTACAAGGTAAGCTTCAAGCCATCCGTCGCTTCATCGATAAGTCGGCGGACAAAACCGGTCCCTTTCTTAAACTTCTTAAGAAGGATGTCCCTTTTAATTGGGACGACGAATGTAGAGAAGCTTTTGAACTTCTCAAACAATACCTCCTTAACCCACCTGTGCTTTCACCGCCTAGACCTGATCGCCCATTTCTCCTATATATTTCAGCTTCAGATTCTCCCTTAGGAGCTATGTTAGCTCAACTTGATGATGAGAAGAGAGAACGTGCTAATTATTATATTAGCCGAACCTTCATTAGTTATGAAACCCGCTACACAACATTAGAAAAACTATGTCTAGCGATCGTGTTTGCTATGCAAAAATTATGCCATTATATGCTTAGTCAAAAAACTTATGTCATTGCTAAATATGATCCCTTGAGGTATCTCATGAGTCGACCTTATTTATCGGGTCGCACAACCAAGTGGGTTCTTGCTCTAAGCGAGTTTGACCTCACATTCATAGGACAAAAGTCTGTTAAGGGTCAAATCATAGCAGATCAATTAGCTGCTGCACCCTTAGAGTCTACCCATCCCCTCATCATTGAGTTTCCGATGAATGCCTTCAATTAGAGGCAGACCATATTGAACAATGGTCCTTATACTTTGATGGAGCCCGATGCATGAGTGGGGCTGGTGCGGGTATTATTTTAATATCCCCGCAAAAACATCTTATTCCTCTGTCCTTCAAATTAACATTTGCTTGCACCAACAATACTCGCTGAATATGAAGCTCTAATCCTTGGATTACGAGCTGCCTTGGCGCTAAAAATTAAACATCTGTTAGTTTTTGGTGATTCTCAACTTGTTATAAACCAAATTAATGAAGTTTATCAGACCAGAGATGATAAACTGTGCCCATATAAAGCCTATGTTTTACAATTAATGTCTCTATTTGATCAAGTTACCTTGGAAGCTATTCCTCGAACTTGCAACCGTGCAGCTGATGCTATGGCCGCAACTGCATCTCTCCTGCCCTTGGAGTTAGATGACGAATATGCCACTATCATTATTCATCGACTCTAGGAACCCGCTTCAAATAAGTCATGCTTAGAACCTTTGGATGTGTTTCTAATCAATGAAACTACTCCTGAACCTTGGTATACGGATATATTTGATTTTCTCCAAAATGGGACTTTCCTTGCCAATTCTAATAGAAACCAACGATCGGTTATTACGTAGACGAGCAAGTCGATTTGTAATAATTGGCAATACTTTATATAGGAGATCTTTTGAAGGTATCCTATTAAGATGTTTGAATTTAGAAGAATCCAAATCAGCCTTGAGTGAAGCCCACGATGGATCTTGTGGAGGACACTTCAGTGGTAGTGTCATTGCTAAAAAGCTCCTTAGGATAGGATACTTTTGGCCTACCATGGAGAATGACGCACATGATTATGTGCGCCATTGCGACAAGTGCCAAAAACATGCTGACCTTGTCCATGCGCCTGCACAAGAACTGTAGGCTATTTCATCTCCTTGGCCCTTTTCAAAATGGGGTTTAGATATTATTGGCAAAATCAATCCTGTGTCATCTGATGGACACAAATTCATCATAACCGCCACTGAGTATTTCACGAAGTGGGTTGAAGCTATGCCTTTAGCTTCTTGCACTGGCACACAAGTCTCTAAATTTATTTTTAATCAAATCATTTGTAGGTTCGGAATTCTCGCAAATCTCATCTCTCGATAATGGAACTTGTTTCAAAAATAAAGATGTTAAAAAATTATGCCAAAAATATAAGATTCAACATCGCTGGTCCACTCCCTATTATCCTCAGGGTAATGGTCAAGCAGAAGCATCTAACAAAACCTTAATCAAAATTCTCAAAATATTGGTCAATAAAACTGGCCGTGATTGGCACATTCAGTTATATCCAGCCTTGTGGGCCTATCGAACTAGTGTTCGAACCCCCACTGGAACTTCACCTTTTGTTTTGGTTTATGGTGTTGAAGCCATTTTTCCCTTTGAATTAGAAGTTCCTTCTTTGGCTCTACTACTTCAAGATACCGAAGTAGGAGATGAATATCGAGTCGCAGACTCAGTCAGCTGGAACTCCTAGATGAAAAATGCATCAATGCTTTGGAGCATCTCCGTGCCTACCAAAACAAGCTTAAAAGATCATATGCTAAAAAAGTTCGTCATCGATCCTTTGAGATCGACGACCTTGTTTTAAAAGAAAATAAAAAAAATACTAATGCAACTAAGGACCTTAAAGGTAAATTTGAGCCCAACCGGCTTGGACCATACATTATCACCGCTAAATTTGAATCAGGAGCATACAAATTATCTACCTTAGATGGTAAAGAACTTAAAGAACCCATGAACATTTTGCATCTTAAACGTTACTATGTATAAATTTGGTCATTTCATCCTTGTATATATTTGTTTAAAATATTTCAAAATCACTATCTTGTATTTCTTTCAATTTATAAATTCAAAAACACCAAAAACATTCATAATCATCAAAATCTTCAAAACTACTTGTTGTATTTATTTATGGCACTTGTTAATTCTTTCAAAAACAAAAAAATAATAATAAAAAAAAAACAACAATATTCTTGACTCTTTCGAAACCAAAACAACATAAAGAAGAAAGAGAGAGTCAACATTCTCAAAACTTCTCAAAAAGTATTTATATATATATATATATCTTCTTACAAATGTTGCAGTTATATGTTTCAAATTATTTTGGATAAATTAGCATTTATTTGGAATCCCTCACTTTCACAAACACAAAAATAAATATCTTGATTTTATCTGGCATGATTACTAATCTCTCTTATATCAAAGTCCACAAAATTCAATTAAATAAAGTTTGAGCACAGAGAATTGATCTTGTTATTTACTTAAACCAAGCACATCCTTTCACAATAAAATGATTATATTTGTAATTTCCATGCTATGCTACATAGTAGAAGTGGTTTCTTGAGCGAAAAGTTTCCCCTGCTATCCTATCATGCACATGGTCTAGAATCTTTGAGAATTGGCAAAAGGACAAGCTCACCCCTACCCGGAATAAAAATCCCTTGCTCTACAGCTAATCCGAGCAAGTATCCCTAGCATAGAACAAAAAGAAAAAGCAAAGTTCAAGAAAAAGAGAAAAAGAAAAATGTTATTTTATATCATTACAACATTATCAAGCAAAAATACAAAAGAAAAGAAAAGCAAAAAGCAATAAAATCCCTTTCCCTACCCTTTGAAAAGAAAAGAAGGGTTGATGAGCTTGAATCCCTGGAATTCTCAATTATTCGAAAACTGTGAGGTAAGCCCCATAACAGGTGGTTTGTGCCCAACCCGCTTGGCCTTGGGTAACTCCTAGCGTGGCGATATGTCTGTCACATTAGCGACCTTCTTTTGTACAGACCTATGTCTCGCTTATGGATTAGCTAGCTCTTGATAATCCGACTTACATAGTAGTCTAGTATGGTTATATGCATCTACATCATGGTTAATGAACACTTATTTGGTTCATTCAAATCACTTGTATCATATTATCTTGCTCAAAATTGGTAAATGAACATAGCAATTGCACACACATTTTGTATTTGAGAGATTTTGTGTATCATTATGATAAATCAAGATTGGAAATGAACTCACATATGCACATGGGATTCCTTATAAATCTAACTTTTGTCTTTAAGATACTTTGAAATATTTTTTTGCAAATTGTTTGGAATAAATTCATTTTCTTCTTTAAAGTACAGTTGTTTAGTATAAAGACAACTACATGCATAATCAAAAAAATCAAAATTTCTTTCAAACCATACAAACACAAACACACACACACACACACACACACACACACACATATATATATATATATATATTATCGACTTTCGCGACGATGGTATAGTTCCAAAACCAAAATTGGAATTTTATGCCTAGCGCAAGTCCTCATCTTCATATTTTTTGTTTATTAAAAATCAACCATGCAATAAAACAATCTATTTTCTTCCTTGATTTTCGCGATGATGGTATAAGTCTATACCTACATATTCTATGCCTAGCGCAAACCATTGTACCAATTTTTATTCCCCATTTATTTAAAAATCAATCATGAAAACCATATGACTTAAATCATTATGTTATACAATTATGCTTTTAAACAAAAAGCATGCACATTATCACTATTTCATGTCATTATGTCAACCTTCAATTTTGCAATGATGGTATAATTCCTAGGGAATTATCCAAAAAATTTATCACACTTAGGAATTTATGCCTAGCAAAAATCATTTTAACATTATTTCATGCATACTATTTTTATGAAACTCTGAAAACAAACCATCATCATCATCATTTGCACCATTGCACCAAAGTCTTAAGACAGCCTCTTAAGCACTCTTTTACTTTTTAACAATATTTCTATACTCGGGATTAGCTTGACGACCGAGTGAGCGGCGACTCCATGAAATGGTCTATAATAGCGACAATGTCCTTTGAAATTATTGTTAAAAGTCCCCTTTTATTTTTTATCATCACATCACAAACAACCAATTTGTTACATCAGATTATTTCATTTAAAATCTTACAGCATGACATTCAAACCATAATATTTCAAAACGACATAATTACATGAATCCTCAATCCAATCATCAAATCAATCAATCCAAACATTAAAAGCATCATAAAAATACATAAGACACAAGTCATATGATCAAAAAAATATCTCATCTATATATATCACAAATATATATACATCATATCAAAACCGGATCGGTATGCCACAATCTATACCTCGGCATACTCAATCCTCTCTCAAAAATAATAAAAACTATATCTCAATCTGTATAGTGCAATGTCATAGTCTAGCCTCGAGAACCCCTCGAGCTCTCAACCTCATCTCCTCCCCCGCCCTGAGGTGGACGAGGTGGCCCCATCGCAGTATGAGTGGTACTGCGAGTCCTAGTCGTGGATCGAGATGAAGTCCTTGATGACCCAATCCTGATCGGATCCACGATGGTAGCCGATAGTGGTAATCTCTCCTCCTCTGGCACCATCTAGTAGTATAGTGTCTGATAAAAAGTGATCTGGGCAATAGCCCGTGCTAGCTCCCGAGTGCTCGCTCCTCCACCCCGTGCTCTGAGGCATGCAATCTCATCTCTGAGCTATGTCACCTCAGCTCGATGGCGTGCAGCCTCCTCCTGCAAGGTCTGCACCTGTGCCTAGAGACGGACTGTCTCCGCTCGAAGAGTCGCTGTCTCGCTGCTCTCCCTAGTGTCAACACCCTTGCCCTTATCGAGCGATGGTGGCCTCTCTCTCTATGGAGAAGGGGGTCTCTCCTCCCTCCTCTCCCGCTGTCGTGGCCTCTACCGTGCCTCGTGGTCTCCTCTGCTCTCTCCCTTCATGACCCCGGGCCACCTCAATGGCCGCCTGGTGCTGCCTCCCCATCCGATGCACAACTGCATGAATCGGACCCTGAGCCCTCGTCATCCGAGGAGGGCGGATGCCTGCATACCAGGCATCATAGCCGTCGGCTACCCCAACGATCGTCCCCATCCACTGGCTGAATGGGGGCATCATCTACGTCTTGACTCTAGAAGCGCTGCATATCTAGAGCCCCACTCACCGTAGTGTTATCCCGGATAGTCCAAGAAAACTCATAATCCCTGAGAGATGGGATCCCCTACTGTAGACCGAACTATCACAAAACTCGGTCGTAGCGGTGGAGCTCCACCTCTCCCCTCTCCATCCTCAGCCAGCAGACTCGCCTAACATGAGCCAGCTCTTGTCCATCCTCGGCCCACCCTGGATGATCCCTCCAAGGCCTCCAGGTGATCTGGTCTAGGACAAGGTCATCCAGTAGTCTCCGGGACATCGGTAGATCAATCCGCCATTGTGCCCCTCTCCGGAGCCACCAGTAGAAAACTCGAGGCCTCTCCCCATCAATCCCTATCAAAGGAAGCCCTACCGGCCTCCGCACTACAATGTGCTCCTAGCACCAAACCTGTAGTAGCGATGTCATAACCAGACATCGGCCGCCCTTGTACACGACCCCATGCAGGATCCTGTACAGCCGACATAGAACAAAACTGCCCCAAGAGAATCTGTAACCATGGTCACGCATGTCGTAGATCACATCTGCTAGCACCCATGGTACCCTGCACCCGCTCTGGTGGCACAGCAAAAGTCCACCTACCACTCCGGCCAAAACCTGTGTGAGTCTAGATGCCCGGGCATCTGACGTAATGCCTCGATGTTCACTCCGCCCTTCTCCAGGGCGAAGCTCGGATCGCCACACAACCGCATCATAGCATGGCCCCGATTGGCCGTAGGAGTGATCAACCGTCCTTGTATGGGGATCCTCAAAATCCTCCATACATCCTCCAATGTGGGAGTCATCTCCCCTATGGGTAACCAAAAATAGGAAGAACCCGGATACCACCTCTCTGCTAGGGCTGTCAATAGCCCCATGTCTATAGAAACTTGTGGCATCTCTGCCACATGCTGTAAGCCGACTCGAGCCAGCTGATCCCGCTCTCGCCTGTGATAGAGCGGCCAAGTCATCTCTCAACCCGTCGTATTTCCATTCTCTCGCTCTTTAGTAAACCTCTCTGCAACATAAACAACAACACAACAAAAAAATCATTAATAAAAACTCAAGTGATTAATAATGCAAGTAAAATCAGTTCAATTTTATACAAATGATGATATCGTCCACTATTGGACGATATCGTCCCAAATTTGAGCACAATCGTCTCTGATTTCGCAAGCTGAAATCGTCCCTAATTTGACGAAATCGTCCCCCTTTCGTCGATTTCGCCCTTCGACGAAATCGGCGAACTTGAGACGATTTCGTCGAAATCGGGACGATTTCGTCCCGACGACGTCGACGGCCCAAAAATGGCCGTGATGCTCAAAATTTATTTAAAATTCACCTAAAAAGCATGTAAATTCAACTTAAACCATTCTAAGCTAAGTTTAGACTCTTACCCGTAGCCCGCGCTGGACCTCTGTCGATCTGTGCGCTGTCTCCACCATTTTTTCTTACAGAGCTCTAAAAACCAAAAAAATGAACAGTAAAAATGAATTAGGGTTTTACCCTATTTTTCTTAATTTTATTCAAAACACAATTAAAAACATTTTAAAATTTTTCTTTTCCGCGTTTTTACCTCAAACGTTCGATTTGGGTAAAAACACGGAGGGGGCACCATAGTAAGCTGTCGTACGATTCGACCAAGAATCGTCGCCTAAAAATGGGAATAATTTTTGCTTTCTCGTAGATCGAGAAGAACTCATCTTTAACGCATTTTCTTCGAAAAATTCGCTAAAGAGGGGGCAAAATGTAGCACCCTAAAATTGGCATAGTGAAATCTTAATAATTACAATTACTCTAGTAAATAATTCAAATTCAAATTTTAACCTCCAAAACCGCTCCCAAACCGTCGCTTAATCCGTTTCCTCCTTTCCCGTGCCATTTTTAGAGTTTGTTTTGACCGTTTGACGATATCGTCGCCGATCAGACGATATCGCCTCAGATCGGACGATTTCGTCTGGGCTAGGACGTCCAGACGATCTTGTCCCAAAACTAATTTTTCACAATTAGCTTCTGTTCCAACGACGTCTCTAATCCGGGCAGAAGCGTGTCTGCACCGTTAGAGACCCTCCCCATTGGAGATCTCCCAAATAGGGATGATCTCCAACCTCCTAACCTCCCTCCTAAGCCTATTTAATCCTAAGCCCTCCCCTTAGCATCCCCCTGGCTGAAATTCCCTGTAACTCGAATTCTACACACACTAGACATCCTAAATTACTATTTGCATTTGTTCTATCCAAATTTTGTTGCAGGTACCTTAGTATTTTTCAGCCGGAGCAAGCTTACATCGTCGTAGACGATCTTGTTCAGATCGGAGGCGATCCTGTCGAATTAGAGATGATTTCGTTGCATCTAGATGATTTTGACTGCAATCAACATTGGGGGCAATCAGTGCCCAGAGTTTGCATTTTCTCCACTCTTTTCTGTTGTATTATTCTGCATTTAGTTAAATCTAAGTTTATTTCTTATTACTTTGCATTTTGGAGTTCACCCATGTAGCTTCAAATGCATAATTAAGTTATAATTGTCATTAAATCAGTATAATGCATTCATGTTTCTGTTTATAATTCTCAGTTTGATATTGTTATTGTCATTTTACATTGTTTCCCTCTGTTAGCATAGTTGCATTCTTTGTATTTTGCATCTATTTTTCTGTTTGCAGGTCTCTGATGAATTCGTCTGACGAATTCGTCAGATCTCAGATGATCCTGTCAGATCTCAGACGATCCTGTCGAATTCCAGACGATCCTGACTGCTTCAAGAATCAGAATCTTCATCAGACATCCGGATCAGGTATGACTTTTTAATCTTGCTTACTTTCTCTATTTTTTGTCCTAATTTGTTTTTCTGTATTCATTTAATCTGCATCTTCATATAGAGCAACTTAGATTCATTTTGGCCAAACCTAGGACTTGGATGTTTAAGGCTAAAACTGAACACATCAAACACATTCCCAACCTAGGCATGGAAACTGCCATTAAATGTTTCCTGGTGAACCCACCATCCATCGAAAAATCACCATAATACACCTCCCTCGAGAGGCGGGACCTTCGCAAGGCCTCTCAGTCCGAGGTACCGCGCCATCCTTTTCCCATCCTCCTTTCGGGCACGGATCCTATAGCCTGAAGGTAAGGGTGTGAAAAATTTGGAGCGATACAGTCTTCATTAATCAAACCTTTGTCATCCTTTCCTCATTTTTAAAAACAAAAAATAGACACAAGAGGATTTGAAATCTTTAACTCCCTAGCAAAGGTTTTAGAGAATTCAACAATAAACAATTGAATACAATCAAGAGAAAGAAGCCCAACTATTTGAAAAATTGGCTACTACTCAGATGTATATCCATTTTGCTCCTCAATAGAAGGTGCTTTTATTTTGAAAAGGAGATCCATTAGTGGTAAATCTAGAAAAGGATAGGACATATAAATATTGGTAAGTATTAATAGTCAACCAATATTTGAAGGATGAAAATCTCCAAGATGTGATTAAGCTCACCAGAGAAGTTAGCAAGATATATGAATATGACTATGAGTCAACTATTTGAAGGCAAGCAAGAAAAGAGGAGTAGGAGTAGATTAAAAAAGTCCTAAAGGATTCTTAGGTAGAATCCAAGGCCCTACAAAACTAGATAAATATGTTAACAAAATAATAAAAAGAGAAATTTTTGAAGTTATCTTAAAATAAAGGGAGAAAAAACTTAAAGATCTTTCAAATTAGTTTGTCAATCAACAAATGTGGTTCAATCAAGAGAAGGGTACCTTGGTAAAGAAAGTGGAATAATTGAAGCAAAAATGCAAAGAGGAGTAATGGCTAGAATAAAATATCTTATTATATAAGCTAGAGATGCTTATTGGGAGGAGATTAGCAATGTTGCATTGATATTAGTCCCACTATTCAAATTTACAAATTCATTAGGACTTTTAAGCATCCAATTAGATGAGAAAGTAAAATGAGATATCAATAGAATTAAAACGAGACTTGAGGAGGCCAAAATATACCATACTAAACTAGCCATAATACTTAATTCCAATATTATGGTTGTAGGGATACAAGATAAGGAAGCCATGACATAAAGAGTGATCATATTTTTCAAAGAGAATAGGCAAAAAAATAGTCCATCAATCATATCAATACATTCTATGTCACCATTGGAAAGCTCAAGAAAAAAGTGGATTATTTGATTCAAACAAGGCTCCCTTCACCATGGAAACAATCTAGCCAAACTTACTCAGAAGAAGAATAATTAAAGCTAATTGAGTTGAGTAAGGAATTCAACCTTGATTTTGAAGAACAAATGGATTCCCCTAGTGAACAAGAAATAGCCCAAGTTATTGGGCCATTGGCAAAATTGAAGATGCAATAATGTGAATTAATAAGCCAATTTTTTTTCAAATATGGTAAACAAGAAGTACTTGCAGTTTATGGAAAATTCTAGCAGACCCCATGCCCATCAAAAGAAGAAAAAATAAAAATTAAACAAGTACTATACAAGTTGTCTACCTTGCAAGTTCATTTTTAACATATTTTTAGTTTTTTTGTGTTTTTCTTTAGTAGAACTTATAAATTTTGACCCCACACCCAAGGATGAAGGTAAAATTTTTGGCTTTCACATTCAAGAAAGCTAGAAGGCCCCTATGAGCCACCCAGATTGTAATTATTTCTCACTACTAATTTGTGCTTAAGGAAAAGTTTCAAGGGAGGAAAATTTTTTGATCAAAGACAGTTGCAATTTTATGGATATATCAAAAGTTCACAATATATTTTAAAAGTAGGAAGTCAAGATAAGTCTTGACAATCAATAATTTTAGAAACATATAGAATAAATGAAAGAGAATTCCCAATAAACATTATAATAAGAGAACTAGAGAATATCCCTCATAGATAAGCTTGACAATGGACATTTGGCAAGATCTAATGAAGGCCAGTGGTAGGAAGTTTTGAGCAACAAATAAATATATTGGGCTAAATAAAATGGAAGGCATGCTAAAGGGTTGAAAGACATTTTAGACAAACTAGAATTCCCATGATCCCAAGAAAGGTAGGTGTAATGAATGAATATGTTTGTATTGAAAGGAACAAAGGCTACCTACCAATGTCACCTCAGTTGAGTAGTTCAAAAATATATTAAAAGTGGACATGGTAGTTGTAGCTCCACATCTGACAACTATTATTATGGATGAAATTCTTTCAATTTCTAAAATTATTGAAATGAGTTGTAACTGGAAGGGTCAAATCATCCTACAATATTTGGAGGGAAATTATCCCTATTGTAACCTTTAAATATGTTAGGACCCCATCCTAACATTATTTTTGTAGTTCTCATATGATTATGTAATGACCCACTTCCAATGTGGGGATCCCTTTATAATGTTATTTTGTAATACTTTGTAATGGTATGTGGCAAGTAAGGCGCCTAGACAAGTGGGGCCATTTCATGTAACCATTATCAAGAATGTAACCAATGTTTGGTAGAATATTCTAGCTCGAGTGGCATTTTGCATGAAGTGTATCTTTAAAAGACATGGATCCATGAATGAATGTATATTTTTGCAAATTAATGAAAGTATTGAAGGAGGTTGCCCCCTTGAAGAGGCCTATGATTCTGTGTTACTTTGTGAGATTGTTTCATTTTTACACTTAATTTTCGTATTGCAATAGTTTGTGTTTCAAGTATTTATGTTTATTTGCAATATTTGTGTGAGTTTATTTTTAATAGTAGGTTCCTAACAAGTGGTATTAGAGTGCTTTTTAGGGCCAAGTTTCACTATGACTGTGATAGTTCTTGCCCCTCCATTACGACTATTAGGTATAATTTTTTTCGTGTTTTTTATTTTTTGCTTGTCCTTTATCTAAAAAAAGAGAGAAAACTAGCAAAAACATAATCCTTTATTTTTTTGTAATAGTTTATTAGGTTAGAAACCCTATGTCAAGGGTTTTAAAATATCACGGAGGAGATATCATTATTGGCTAAGCTAGATTACCCATAAAGCGTCTAGTGAAGTGAGGGGTGATCAAGCTCCAATACCTAGGCCTTAGACAACACCCATCTATGAAATTGAGCTCCCACGTATCTTCGGGTATATCGAGAGACCACCTAGGATTAGGAGAAACCTTTAGCCCTAGGAAGCTTTTTGGCCTTGTATTATCCATAGTACATCGAACACAACATCCAAAAATATTACCCTCTTGTACTATTAGAGAGGTAGGTAGTGTGCTCAAGGGTATGCGTGGAATCCTCCTTGAGTAGTGGCCTAAAATATTGGTTTAAGCACTATCGTTCATCACTATGGTATAACAGAGGGCCTATGGGTATTACATACACCTTGGCTTAGCATACCTTGGTTCTGTTAAAATTTTAACCTGCAAAAACCTTTCTATTTCTATTGAATGTTTAACCTACAACAAAAAATCATCCCATAAAAATTGAGCATACGGAGGAGACTTCCCTATCACAAAAATACTATTTGAAATGGATGAAATAATTGGTGAACATAATAGAAACAATCTAGATAGTCTACTAGTGTCAGTAATAGTCAGGTATCACTTTAGTCTGAGAACAGTAATAGTCAGGTCAAAGTTGTCAATTGTTTGTGATAGTTAAAATTTAAAGCAAACTGAGAATTATCAATGATAGAGTCAGAACAAATAGTAGTCAGTATAGGGAACCATAGTGTCAGTGAAAATGACCAAATAGTGTCAATAATAGATAGTGTAGTGACAGTGTCAGTAATCGACAATGTAAGGATAGTGTCATAAGGGGTTGGTCAACAAAAAACCTAACTTTTGAACCAAGCCTCTAGGAGGAAAACCGACAACACCAAAGTTTGACAACAAAATAGATTAAAAAAAGTTTAGGGTGTCCAAAACTAGTGTTGTGGGATATAGCTCATTGTGATCATCTTGTCAAGCTGATCATTTTGCTATATCACACCCAAGCACTTTTTTTGTAAAAATAACCATTTTTTGGGGTGGTTAGTGGCACTCATGGACACCAAAAGGAGGTAGAGCAAGCCAACTCTTTAGAGCAAATAAGAACCATAATTAATTCCCTTATGAAGATAATGCAATTTGTGAAGGATGGCATACAATGTTTGAGAAGTGACTACTTTAGCTCCAAAGCCAACTTTGAAGAACACTTCTTAGAGCTTGAGGAAATAATTAAGGATGGCCCAAAGGTATTTGAGCGTCATGACATTGAACACACTGATCAAGGAAAAGGACTCCATAGGGACAAGGAAGGCTCTCACACTCTTTTTTATCAAGATGCTCCCTTTAAGATGCCTAAATTGGACTTTCCTAAGTTCAATGAAAAGGATGCAGATGGGTGGTTATGTCATGTGGATCAATTTTTCAAACTTCACAATATCCCTAAATATTTGTGGATCACTATGGCATCTTTCAACTTTGAATCTGAAGCTTTACAGTGGTATTAGTGGTTACAACACATAGTTCTTGACCCTTCTTGGGAAGTTTTTGAGTCCCAATTACTCACTCATTTTGGCCCTAGTGAGTATGAGGACTTCACAAGAGCATTAACCAAACTGAGACAAACCTCTATAGTCCATGACTACTAGACCCAATTTGAAAAATTGGCTAATAGGACCAAGGGGTTGAATGAAGGATTTTTTTTAGTTGTTTTATCAGTGGCTTGAAGGATGATCTCAAGGCTGAGGTCAAGATGTTCAAACCATAAACTATGATGCAAGCCATAAGCTTGGCATAGTTGGTCGAAGAAAAATCCTCAGCTCAAAGGAGGACACCTAAATTTCCATAGGCCAAACCCTCATTTCCTTCCAATATCACATCCAATGTTGAACATAAATCTACTCCCTACAAGCGCTTGACTATCGAAGAGATGGATGCTCGACACGCCCAAGGTTTATGTTATAATTGTGATGAAAAATATACACGAGGGCATAAGTGCATCCAAAAGAAGTTATTCTTGATCGATGTAGAGGAGTCAACAAGTAGTGAACAACTTGAGGATGAAGTAGAAACATTAGAGGAACCACCTCAAGATGAGGGTGACACACAAGAAGAGCCACAACCCAAAAATTTTGTCCATGCCCTTGCAAGGATTACTACCCCATAGACAATGAAAGTAGTAGGCTTTTTCAAAGGCCAATGTCTTACAATCCTCATTGATTTAGGAAGCACACATAACTTTATTGATCCCTGAGTCACCAAGCAAGCCAATTGTTACATACATACATGCAACTCCTTTGAGGTTATGGTGGCAAATGGTGGAACCTTACCTTGTAAAGGCAAATGCCACAATATTAAGTTGAAGCTAGGGGATTATGAGCTCAAAATAGATATGTTTGCTCTTCAACTAGGGGGATGTGATATTGTGCTCAGAGCTCAGTGGTTAGGTACTTTGGGAACCATCACCTAGAACTTTGTAGAGTTATGGATGCAGTTTTCACAAGATGGTAGGTCCTACACTCTTTGTGGCTTACAAGCAGGATCTCCTTAGATTATCAGTTCAAACCATATGGAGAAGCTATTAAAAAAATATTCTCATGGGGTAATCGCTCAGATATTTTCCATACAACCACCTCCTTCAACCGAGGATAAACTTCCAATAAATTTGCAACTCATTTTGACCAAGCATGATGTAGTCTTTGCGAAACTGATAGAATTACCACCTCGTCGCTCCCATGATCATGCAATTCCATTGGTACCTGGTAGTGTGTCACCTAACATCAGACCTTACCACTACCCCCATGCACTTAAATTAAAAAAATTGAGTATAAAATGGAGTTATTTAGTAGAGTAACAATCCTTATTCTTCTCTAGTCTTATTGGTTCACAAGAAATATGGGTCTTGGCAGTTGTGTATAGATTTTTGTGAGCTCAATAAGCTCACTATTAAGGATAAATTTTCTATCCCCATGGTAGATGAATTATTGGATGAGTTGCATGGTGCTATATTTTTCTCCAAGTTAGATCTTCACTTGGGTTACCATCAGATACGACTCAAGGAGGAAGATATTCCCAAAATAGCATTTCGCACTCATGAGGGCCATTATGAATTTTTGGTGATGCCATTTGGCTTGACCAATGCACCTTCCACATTTTAGAGCCTCATGAACAACATTTTCTACCCATTCCTTCATAAATTCATTTTAGTTTTCTTTGATGATATTTTGGTTTATAGTCACTCTTGGGAAGAGCACCTCATCCATGTGGATCAAACTTTGTAGCTTTTGGCTCAACATCAACTTTATGCTAAGAGGTCCAAGTGTTCTTTTGGGTTTTCCAAAGTAGAATATTTGGGACACATTGTCACCAAGGATGGAGTTAAAGTAGACCCTAAGAAGATTCAAGTAGTTCAATATTGGTCGAAGCCTCACACTCTTAAGGGCCTTCATGGATTTTTGGGGCTCACAGGCTATTACCACAAATTTATCTATAATTATGGCAAAATTGTTGCTCCTTTAATGGCCATGTTAAAAAATAATTATTTTACTTGGATAGGCCCAACTGAGTAGGCTTTCATTGATCTAAAGCATGCTATGACAACCACTCCAGTCTTAGCAATGCCTAATTTCTCTAAACCATTTATCATTGAAAGTGATGCTTTCGACAATGGCATTGGAGCCATGTTGATGTAGGAAGGACACCCCTTGGCCTTTACTAGTAAAGTGCTTTCAAGCCAAAATTTGGGTAAATCAACTTATGCAAAGGAGATGCTCATCATTCTGCATGCGGTTACTCATTAGTGACCCTATCTCATTGGGCATAATTTTTCCATTAAAATAGATCACCAAAGTCTCAAGTACTTCCTAGAGTAGTGGGTTGCTACCCCTAAACAACAAAAGTGGGTCTCTAAACTCATGGGCTATGATTATGATATTACCTATAAAAAGGTAAGGAGAACATTATGGTAGATGCACTCTCTCACCAATTTGAGGTTCAAAGTATGTTGTGTGCCATCTCTTCACCCATACCTCAATGGATACATTCTCTTTGAGAGGATGTGCTTAAGGACTCAGGATTGCAAACTTTGATTATCACACTTCAAATAGTGCCCACCTCATGTCTGGGATACACTTGGGATGGACAAGATTTATGATATCTCCAATGCCTTGTTATTCCCCACACTTCTCAACTTTGGGAACTCATATTGAAGGAGATGCATGCTTCACCCACTATAGGCCATTTTGGGTTCCTCAAGACCTATGAAAGGATTAAACGTACATTTTTTCTAGAAGGGCATGAAGAAGGACATTCAAAATTTTGTGGCAGTGTGTGACATATGCCAATGGATGAAAGGAGAAATAGTGCATTCTCTAGGAACTCTTCAGTCATTGCCTATTCCTGAATAGGTCTGGACAAATATTTCCATGGAATTTATTGAAGGATTACCTAAGTCTAGAGGTAAATTAGTTATTTTTGTGGTAGTGGATCATCTCTCGAAGTATGCTCATTTTTGTTCCCTCTCCCATCCTTACACGGCCTCAATAGTCACCCAAATTTTCCTTGATTCTATCTTTTACCTTCATGGCATGCCCACATCCATTATGTCCGATCATGATCCTACCTTCACTAGTAACTTCTGGAAAGAATTATTTAAGTTGTAGGGAACTCAACTCAAAATGAGTTCAGCTTATCATCCATAAATGGATGGTCAAATCGAGATTATCAACAAATATTTGGAGACCTACCTTCATTGCTTTACCTTTGATCATCCTACACAATGGGAAAAGTGGCTTCCCTTGGTCGAGTGGTGGTATAACACTTCCTATCACACTATGACCAAGGTCACCCATTTTGAAGTAGTTTATGGATAGCCTCCATCAACACCCTCCTCCTACATTCTAGGTAGCTCCAAGGTCCATGTGGTTGACACTACACTCAGCCAACATGTCAAAGTCCTCCATCAACTAAAGATGAATTTGGAAGTGGCCCAAAATTGAATGCACCAACAAGTTGATCAACACCATTCTAAGTGTAACTTTGATGTTGGTGATATGGTCTTCCTTCACTTGCAACCATATAAATAATCATCACTCTAGCTTTGTAGGTGCCAAAAACTTATTGCCAAATACTATGGACCCTACCAGGTCTTACAGTGGATTGGTGCAATGACCTACAAATTGGCCCTACCATCTACATCCAAGCTCCACCCTATCTTTCATGTCTCCTCTCTCAAGAAGGTTGTGGGAAATCAGGTACAAGTTCAATATACTTTACCTAAACTAGATGAAGAGGGTTCTATCTTGCTTGAGCTAGAAAAATTGTTGGACCGTAGGATGCACACTCTTCGCAACTAGGTAATCACTGAGGTCCTTGTTCAGTGGCATGGTCTACAACTAGAAGATGCTACATGGGAGTCTCTCCAATAGCTACAACACCAATTTCCTCATCTATAGCTTTGAGGACAAATCTTTTTGAAGGAGAAGGGCATGTTAGGACCCCATCCTAACATTATTTTTGTAATTCTCATATGATTATGTAATGACCCACTTCCAACATGGGGATCCCTTTATAATGTTATTTTGTAATACTTTGTAATGGTATGTGGAAAGTAAGGCACCTAGAAAAGTGGGGCCATTTCATGTAACCATTATCAAGAATGTAACCGATGTTTGGTAGAAGATTCTAGCTCGAGTGGCATTTTGCATGTAAGCCAACTCTTGAGCATTAGGTTAGGGTTGCATGAAGTGTATCTTTAAAAGACATGGATCCATGAACAAATGTATATTTTTGCAAATTAATGAAAGTATTGAAGGAGGTTTCCCCCTCGAAGAGGCCTATGATTCTATGTTATTTTGTGAGATTGTTTCATTTTTGCACTTAATTTTTGTATTGCAATAGTTTGTGTTTCAAGTATTTATGTTTATTTGCAATATTTGTGTGAGTGAATTTATTTTTAATAGTAGGTTCCTAAAAAAAATAGCAGTGGTTTATGCTATGCAAAGGATTGACAATTTTGCATCTACAAGTTTCGTAATATTTCCTTTTATTTCTTTTTATATAGTAGTCAGCTTGTGAGTATCTTGTGGGTAATCAAACCCTCACTTCTAGCACAATATTTGTAAATTTATTTGCATGTGTGTATTGGATACCTACACATCTATTTTAGGTAGCCATATATGGTTCTCATGCTTTGACCGATCTCTGTATGTGAGTATATGTTTGTACTATTTACCTATTTTTAGGTTTTACTTGCATATGCGTGTATATAGGAGGTTTACATGTATATTTTGAGTAACCATTTATGGTTGTCATGTTCTGAACCATATATTTATGTGTGTATGTACCTATAAATATTATCTAGACTCATCTGTGTTGATGAGAGAAATTTTTCAAGTTGGCACATAACGTTCATGCTTGTTGTGCAAGGTGATCTTATTTGGTATTTGGCACATGCCACCTTTTTTTTAACCTAGTTTTTAATCCTTTTTTAGTTGCTTTATTTTATCTCTAGCATACCTTTTCCCTTTGAGTCTAAGGTATGCCTAAATATCACATAATAACAAGGATATAGGTTTATAAAATATTCTTAGAGGCCCTTGATTGAGCCAAACCTTATGCTCTAAGGAGAGGTCCTATTGTGTTGCATTGTGCAATTGTCTTGACTGGTGCAATAAAATATGAGAACAATAACACATACAATAAATACATTGATCTATTATAGGATATAGATGGTCTTATATGAGAAATTAACAAGGGTTGATCAATTCATATTTGTAGTTCATTAAATAATATTTATGAAGTATGGAAAGAAGATATTTTCAAGAATATATTTCATATTTCCCTTTTCCAAATATATTAAGCATAGATAAATACATCTATTAAGCATATATGTGCCTAATTGAGATGGAATACAACTTTATTTGAAAAATAAGGCTTGATTTTTTAGAATTTGAAAAGTATTATGGTTTTCTATTTAAAAAAATCCATATATACTTTTGGAAACTCAATTGAATTGAATGTTATTATATGTAGTGTCAAATCACATTAAAATTCTAGAACCTAACAAACTCATAATACTAAACTATATAATTTTGACCTAATCAAGTTAATAGTTATTAAAAATCCATTATTTTATTTCAACCAAATTAATGATAAGATGGATCAACTTTTAGCCTTGATAAATGAAATGCAAGGTAGTAACAGACATTAGAACAAAGAGATCAAGAAATTTCTTCAAGAGAAGGGGGTTCTCATTTCAATAATAAAATACCTTTGCAGGACCAAGATGATGAAGAAAAAGGATCAAGCTCCACATAGGTGGAAAAAAGCCAAGATGAACACCATGTATCCAAAAAGTCTCGGTTTGAAACATAACTATATAAATACCTAAAATATTAATACACCCAAGTATGATGGGAAAACTATTATAAATAGAGCATAGGCTTAGCTCTTAGAAATGACCAAGTACTTTCAACTTCAAAAAATTGTCATAGAAGCAAAACTTGCTTAGGTAGCATTTTAGTTAATAGGAGAAGCAACATCTTAGTGGGATAATTTAAAGGTTGAAAAAGGTTTAAAAGTGGAAAGTACTACTTGGGAATAGTTTTTTACCTTTTTGTTATAGTAATAGTTACCACAATATTTTGACTAAAATATCCATAACAATATTTTTACTAAAAGATGATAAAGTTGTATTATTCGAGTTAAGGAGAACTATTAGTGACATAGTACTAAGAAACTTTTATAAAGCTTCTCAATTGTGTTTCTCAATGTCAATAGGAAAAAAACTATAATGAGAAAATTTATCATGAATTTAAACCCCACAAATAGGAGCTAATGTGGACTTTCATTGTCTTTTATTATGAAGCAATTTTTTGAAAAGGAAATTATACAAGAATAAAATATGCAATTCATCTCTACCTATTGTAGGGAACTAAAAGAGATAAACAAATCATATAAAAAAAACACTCCTTCAAATGGAAGATTTTTTAAAGGAAAACCCTATAATGGAAATAAATGAAATACAGGAAAGAAGAACTTTAAGAATGGTAATCAAAACTATTAATAGTTTCAATACAAGAGAGCAAATGAACATAAAAGTGAAAGAAACAATTATAGAAAATGGCCTAAGGATGGGTGTTATAGGTGTGTGGGAGATAACTATGCAAATCTAGTATTCTAAAAGAAGCACGGGGTTGAGTGTAAAGTCATGTCAACCCAATCATCAAACCTATCATATCCATGCAATAGTAGAAAATTTTCAAGTATAACTCTAATTATGCCCATATAGACATTAGCCACATTGTATAGATGTGTTATTATCATTTTAATTTATATTGGTGCAACTAAACATTTTATAACCCTTTTGCTTTGAATAAAATAAATAGAAGGGTTTCTTACACTGCTAATTTATGGTTTGTCCAATATGGAAATCAATCAAACATGAAGGTTGAACAACATCTTGTTATGGATGAGTTAGTATTTTCTAACTTTACCAGTGGAGCAAACCTTTATTTGGCATCTTAAGGTCTTATTATGTAATCATAGGTATTTATTGGATTTGCTATCATAAGGCCAAGGTTAATTGCTTTGCTAAGACAATGAAATGTCTTGACGATTTTAGGCATATCATTACCATTCAAGAAATTCTAAAACACATTGGTCTAAGTTATATTTTTTCAATAGATTTAAGAAAATATGAAAGAAAATGGTTCTTTGTATTCCATATACATTGATGAATTATATGAAGAGAAAACCTCTACATTTGAGGATTATTAATTCTTGAATGAGCATTAGGATGTGTTTCCCAAGGAGATACCTAAATTTTATCCATAAAAGAAGTTTGGTTTCTTTATAGATATTCTGCCACGAGTGGAACCTTAATTAAAATTTCCTTGCTAGATGACTAAAACTAGGTTATATAAGTTAAAATCATGACTAAATATATTTTTGTTTAAATGACTCATCTAGCCAAGTGTGTGACCATGGGGATCACTAGACATCTTCATTAAAAAATGGTACTTTATGGTTGTGTATTAATTATAAAATATTGAATAAAGCAATAGAAAATAATAGATTCCCTCTTCATAGATTAGATTATTTATTTAATAAAATAAGGTAAGCTTCCATTTTTTCTAATATTGATTTTATTTCTAGTAATTACAGCTCCAAACTAATAAAGAATACATTTCCAAAATAATATTTAGAACTAGATATTGACATTATGAGTTCATAACAGTACCTTTTGGACTCATTAATGCTCCTACAACCTTTATGAATTTCATGGATAGTATGTTTCAATATTATTTAGATAAGATAATAATAATTTCCTTGATGATTTGTTGATTTAATCTCATGATAAAATAAACATTATAAGCTCTTGATCCTCCAATCCACCTAGGTATGAGACGTGCACCCTAGACCAAATTCAATATTGGATGACCAAGAAATACTTTTGGATCAACCTCCAAAGAAAGTCAGAATCTCAGATCCTTGATAATGCCTAAAGATTAAAGAAAAAAAGGAAAGAGAAATAGGGGAGTTAAGGATAGAAACAATATTAAGGGCAGATGGAATTCAACTAATAGTAAGAATGTAGGCTAGACAAACATAGAAAGTCTATTACAATCAAATGCCTAATAGAATTTCCCTCTATCAAAGTGCATAAGGAAGCATCATAAGCATAAGAATTACAACATCCAATATTCCAAACATTTCAACTAAAATAATCCAAACAACTATTTCACCTAACAAAATTCATTCTAGCTAAAACTAATATAAATATCTAAAAGTGTAATTATCATAGCATTCAATACTCCAATAACTCTAATAGCAATAATCCAAATAGCTTCAATCCTAAAAACATATACTCCAACCCTTGATTGAAATAAGGCAAATGACATTGAGCGAATTCACCACCATTAAAGCTTAAATGAAATATTAAAAGTGTAATGTATCATTGTAAATATTCCATGCACTTTTATAGAAATAAGCTAAACAATCATTTTATTTCTTTAGAACAACTTAGAATATAATATTATAAAAAATCAAACCTTGAATATCTGACACTTACAAATGAGGAGGGTTACTCATTTTATAGCTCTCTCTAGGCTAGGTTAAAATAAAGCTAATTACTATATACATTCATTGGCAAAAATTGATTAGGCATGATCTTGGGTTGATTTGGCACCACTTGGTCTCTTTAGCTTGCTTTGCATGTTGCCTATTAGATGTTTATGCTCACAAGATCATCCATTATGTTTAGTTGAAATGTTTATCACTTTTTAGGTCTGACACATGCTACATGATCTAACTCCTTTTGATTGAGGTTCCAGGTGTCCCTTGCGCTAAGATCCTTTAGTCCAAGATGTTTTTACTACTTATATTGCTTACTTTTATGGACTCCCTTATGTGCTCATTGCATTGTGCAAAATATTTAAAAAACTTTTTTTGACATCAACAATAATTTTTTTGACACACCTAGCTTATCTTTTGAACTTATTAGTTGCTTCATGCCTTTTATACTTTTTCATACTTTTGAAAGCTATGTCAATGTTATTACCAAAAAAATGGGTTGCTATATTTTGGAGCACCTAACCTTAGACACTTTTCCTTATGAGTTCTTGACTATGTTAGAAACCTTAAAGCATTTTGCTTATGTCAATACAAAATATTTTGTCTTACCTTCTTTACAAGTCTTCCCTTGTTAGCATACTTGGTATATTTATAGCATTAGCAACTTAATAAATTTATGGAGCTTTAGGTCCCCTCATCTTGTTTAGCTTTGGCTAACAATTCAGCTCAAAGTTCTCCTTCAGGCTAGATTTGCCTAGTGTAGTGAAATCTCACTACACAAACAATAAATTAGTAATGCATAGGATAAGAGAATATTAGTTGTATGGAAAATGATCCAAATTCAACTTCTTAGATAAAATTATATATTCTTTGGAGCATGTTATATGTGCTAAGAGGATTTCAATGGATCTAGCAAAATCCATTTTAGAGTGGATAACACCTAAAAACATCCATGAGGTATGTAGTTCTATAGGGTTGATAGGATATTATAGATTTTTTTTGAAAATATTTTCTAAAATATCCAACCCCATCACCTCACTTCAAAGAAAATATATTTAACTTGATATAATTATGTGAACCATATTTTAACATTCCTAAGAGAAAGTTGATAACAAAAATTCAAAAAATACCAAATCCAAATGGTGACTTTTTAGTGACTATTAATGCTTATAGAAAAGGGTTAGATAGAGTGTTAATGTAGGATGGGCAAGTTATAGACTCTAAATACTATAAACTCCTATGAGTAAAACTATACCCCTCATGACTTAGAACTAGTAGCCATTATACATGCACTTCAAATATAAAGGTATTACTTAAAGGGAAAACCCTTTAAACTTAAAAAAAATGCAGTTGGCTATATTTTTTATGTGAATATAAATTTAATATGAACTACATAAAAGGAAAATAAAATATGATAGTTTATGCACTTAATCATAGAATACATATTGCAAATATCATTGCTACAAGGTGTCAAAATTCACACCTATTTTTAGAAATGAACAAAAGCAATCATTTCACTCAATATTATATAAAAACCATAAATAAGGATGAAAGAGAAAAAAATATAGTTGGTTCCTGTAGGCACCATAAAAAATCACTATATTATTTATAGATGAGAATCAAAACACTATGAAACAATGGATGGAGTGATGGGGTTATTTATACCAATACTTAACCCTAAATTATATTAACAAGTTTAATCTAAGTTGACATAAAAAAAGGGATCTAAGATTAGTTACAAGTTATAAGCTGGGTTTAACCATAACAAGTTTAATCATGTTCCATAGAGCTTACGTAAAAAATATTACAATAAACTAAATATATTATACAATTATTTCCCTTAGGCCTATACATTATTACAACATACAATGTTGGAATTGGCCATAAGTCAGATTACACTTCCAAGACTTCCTCATAATGTAAACTAAGGGGCCAATGAGAGAATATATTAGTGACAATAATATCGTCCCTCCATAATGGATGCTCGAATGGGCCTCCACACTTGAGGTATACTAATTTGAATCCTCTTTATCATCTACATTCTACTACTAGAAATATACCTCTTACACAAGAGTATCCTTATATTTAACCATAGTCATCGCTTCCACTATTTCATACCCCTACACACATCCAATGAACACATCTACTAATTCTCTATATGGGGTACAGAAATCAAGATCACCACCACCTTTAAAATAAAATTTGCTTCAATATTCCATAGTCCCATAAGGTATGACTTGAAGACATAAAATTTCCTTTTATAGCATATTTCACCTTATTTGAAGACTTCATCTTACCCTTGGACCACCTTCTTTCGATCAACAAAAGATGCTTTGCATAAACATGCTTAAAATAAAAACTACTACAAACTCTCAAGTGCACCTAAATAAGGAATATAAGAATTAAGAGATCATGAATGATTAGATCTTTATGAATAGGCTGAATCAATAGCCCAAATAATGAAGAGGAATTGACTAGATTATATTCTAAACCTTTTTTCCTGTATGCCTCTAAAAGAGTCAAAATCTACTGTAATTATCACAAATCCAACTATATTTCCCAAAAAATTAACCAGAGACTTTGATTGTATAGAATATGGTAATTTTTCCCTTTCAACATAGGCAATAGGTTTTGAGAATTACTCCACACAATTTGGCTTGAACACTAAAATATGTCTATAAATTGATGTTATGAAAGCATAGATCACAAAACATTATGTGATTTAAAAAAATGGGGGCTTAAAAATCGTTTGTATTTGAAAGATATGACCTCTAGAATTTTTTCCAAATAGTCCTTAAAAATTAAAAAATTTAAAGCCTCAAACCTTAGAAAGACTGCCAAATTATAGCATGTCATATGTCATATACTTATTCATTGGTGGTAGCCACTCGTTTTGTACCACTTGGTTGTCATTGGTTCCTTTAAGACCCAACGCATGTCTTTCTCCAATTATATGTCAAGGTTTAATATGTGAAAAATATAAATTGTGTGGAACATAAGAGAGCCACATTGGCCTCTACAAAGGTCAACATACAGTTTCTTCTCAAAATAATGTTAGAGAGACACAAACCTAACTTTAGTTTATGCTAAGAGTAATGTGTTGACTATATTTTCATTTCCATTTTAGAGAGGATAATTCAATATCCCTCTATATATATCTTCCATCGATAGCAAAAAATACCTGAGCATGGTTCAAACATGCAATCTCTAATTCCTAGCCATTTTTATGACCATTTTGCCTTTGCATGTGACCATGATATAAATCCCTATGATATTTTTTATTGCATGATCTGACCACCTTGCAAAAGGGTGATGGCATGATTTGAACCTCTACCTTTCTTTTCTTTTTAGATAATCTAAAATTCCATACCACAATAATAATCAAGAAAACATTTAAGGTAGTAGATTATAACTTTCCTTGATCATTGCAAAAAGGATTAATACTCCCTTCTCCCACAAAAAAATATTCCACTGATGACTAAAACTCCCATCTCTCTCATGGCAATGCCTTGGTGGATGTTTAGCTAGTTGAAATTGTTGGATAATATTACATTATTTGGTACATGAGAATGTACTTCCTTGGTATAACATTGTAAATATTAGATTTGGGTTTTGTCCTAGATTAGAGTGTGAATAAATATTTTATATAATGCAATAATGTGCAAGAAATGCACAATTGTCAAGTAAATAAGTGTACAAGTGTTATGTATGTAAATATGCAAAAGTGTCTTATATGTAAGCATGCACAAGTGTCTTTAGATTAGAAAGTGTTATGTGAAGAGTCACGTCCAATTGTGCATATAAGATAGAGTCATGTGTATGAAAGTGTCAAGTAGAGAAGCCAAGAGTCATGAGACTTGGCATAAGTAAAGGAAGAGTCAAGAAACCAAAGAGTCATCCTACAATGGCTATGTATTACTGAATAGGGGATATCACCTATAATACATCGCCATCTACATTACCACCTACATCACCACCTATAGAGTCTACATTGTCTATAGTGTGAGCATTGTTATTGTAAGAGTTGATGATACATTTGTAAGAGAAAGAGGAGTAATAAAGTTTGCATACATTTGAGCAACTAATATTGTAAGTTGTGCTACATGCTTTGTACATGTATGATTCAGGCTATTTATGTATTCATATTATTGCTTATTAATTAATGTTATTTGATACATTATTAGCCTTGATTTACATATTAGTTGGCTCATATTATTCTAGTTACAATATTATTGGATCATATTATATTGTGGCTATCATATATTTGATCCTATGAGAAATTATCATGTGAGTTCACATTAATATTAAGGCTTCAAAAGCCATCAATGGCATCAAAGCTACACCAAGAAGTTTCTTGTACAAGATTTGTTTAGCTAAAAAATCAATTATTGTCTAGTATGACAAAATTGGTTAGAGTTTGTCTAATTTAAAGGGAGTTAGACCTGGACTCTATTGAACAATTGAATAAAGTAGAAAGCTAGGGTCTTTCCATAGTTGCAAAAATTGCTAGTGAAGACTAGGAATCAGGTATGGTCTTTCCACTAGGTTGAAGGATAACCAATGAATACTAGGACCCATATTTGGGTAAATCAACTTGAAGATAGTTAATTATTCAGGAAAATAGCCAACTCTAGCATTGATAGGAAAGTTTCAGAGATAAAAATTCCTTGATATTGATACTCTCTAAAAGAAGGATAATAAGTGTTACAACCCAAATATAGCCTAGTTTGCTATATTTACAATTATAATTACTTTTCATTGATTTCATTTATATATAGGAATAGAGTTATTTGATTTATTTCATCATCGAATCATTTATCCATTTGCGTATCTTCACAAGAGACTCTACCCTCTCTAAGTGGCTAAGATACTTTGCCCTCTCCGAGTGGTTGTTGCATATTGATTTAAATTTAGTTTTGTTGAATATTGTTGGATATTAAATTATTAAGAATTCGTATCTCTTCAAGTGGTATCAGAGCCAACTCCTAGAAAGCTGTGCCAAATTTTTTATTTTCTTTTTTGTAGTAGTTTGCAGTTTCCAAGCGGTGGTCTTGTTCGCTCCACCAAGTAGATCACATCCAAATTTTAGTTGATTTCCATAACATTCATGCATGGTTGGCAATCACAGGGAAGAAAAATCCTATACAACTAGTTCGTCCAATGACGTCGCATCGTAATTCCATTGCAAGAGAAATAAAACCAGGAGACAAAAATTTAAAAACCTAAAAAAATTCACCCAATACACAGGGCTACGTGGCATTATTGCGTTGGACATTGGCACAAAGAAGGTTCCATGGATTTCTATGAATAAATATGATTTTCATGCATCCCAAAATATTTTATGATTTTTAAATCTTAGTTTTTGGTAAACGAGTGATAAGAGGCATTGTAAGGTCAAATATTATTATTTGAATCCTAAATACAATTCAAAATATTAAAATGTTTGATAATGCATGTAGATTTTGGAATTAGCCTTATTATTATATTACGCGTAGAATTTTAAAATGTTTGATAGTGCCCCAATTAAATTTATTATATTGTGGGTGATTATCATCGTACTTGATGACTTTGGATGTTTTAAATTTTAATTAAAAAATGATGCCTCAATTGAAAAGTTGCATACCTCAATTCTTCTAGGAGATCGTTGCTACCTGGCGATAAAATAAAATACAAGGTGATAGATCATGTTTGATTTAATTTTTAGATACCACTAATTGAAGATGTTCCTTACAAAACCAAGCTATGTGTGGAAGCTTCATGCTCATTAATTATTTGTTCATTCGTTTGTTCATTAATTAGCTCTTCGTTTGCTACACATTCAAGTTTCCAGAGTGTCCAAATTGACATGCGGAGTGGTTGTACTTGCACACCCTAAAATATTAATGGCATAGGAGATCAAAGCTTTGAAAAACATCACCAGTCCAATCAATTTAATATTTTCATAAAATAAGATTACAACTTCTCGCGAGTTGTCTCCACATTGTTGCCACTACTAAACACAAAGTAGTTTTAAAGTGCTCATGAGCGCTAGGTACAATAATGATGTTATGATGGTTAAGCTTCCTCATAATTTCTAATCCTTTTCTCTTATCCCATCCAATCTATGCTCATTTCATTTCATAGCTCGCAGTAGTTTTTAGTTAACAAAACAAATTTTAATTTCTCCTAGGCATTTAATCCCACATCGATGAGGTGGGAAGCTCATAAGTGCCATAAAAGTTCTAACACTCACTAAGCTCATTGATGAGGTGTTCAAATGCCTTCGCACATTCGTTGGCAACTGATGGAATCTTGACCGTTCATCTTGATCATTTATCTTGACCATGGAACTAACCATTAATCTTGACCGTTCATCTTGATCATTTATTTTGACCATGGAACTAACCATTAAGTTCAAATTCATGTCAATTTAGACCGTTCATCATTGTTTGATTTTTGTGTTGTCTTGACTATTGAAACTGCATTGTCTTGACTATTGAAAGTCATATAAATTGGTTGTTGATTGTTGAAAGTCATATAAATTGATCATTGAATATAATTATGAGATACCAAATTGTAACATTGAAGTTTGAGAAACCAAAAATTTTGCAATAATTTCTTGCAAATTTCTACGATAATTTTTGCAACTTTTGACAATTTTTGCATCAATTCACCCTTGACCATGAAGGACCATAGATTTCAATTATAATTGGAGAAATTTATATTCAATTTTTGACTCCATCGACCAGTGCATGAGTGAACCTTGTGAGTGCATTAGAGGAGCGGACGAAATATTACAATGCACTGAACAACCAATCAATTTTTTTATGACAAGAAGGTGATAACCAAGAAGTCAAGGTACGCATCATAATACCCCCTTAGAATTAATAGCTTTGATCCAAACCACTGGTCATCACTTAATTCCATGGCTTCACCTAATAACTCTGGTACTTCATCTCCAAATCCTAACAATTCCACACCTTCTACACCAACCCACAATAACCCTCCACCTACCCATAACATCATCACTCAAATTCCCAATAGTGTTGACTCCCATGTGCGCCAATGTCTCTCACAGCAACAAAAAAATATTACTAATATTTTTACCTTACTACAATGACTTGAGGACTCGATTGCTAAACTTACCCCTCCCAATAATCAAGCATCACAAAATATCATCGACCCACAACCTTTAAATGTTCGTCAAACACCAGAATCTACAAACTACGCTTTGATTTTGATCCTTCGGTAGGTGGTGCTTCCAAGTTCTTGGAATGGCCTCATGATGTTCAAGTTCCTCGCACTGACATGCCCACTTTTGAAGGATATGATCCTAGAGGATGGTTAGCCAAAATGGATGGTATTTTTCATCTATACCATATACCAAAAATGGGTCGTGTCACGTTTGCATCTTCTAAACTAGGTACCCAGGCCTATCAATGGTTGCTATGGCAGCTCCATCAACATAATCACCCTCTTATGTGGCCTGAATTTAGGGAACTATTCCTTAAAATATTTGATAAAGGTTCTTCCTCATCATACGTGGTTCACCTCATGGAACTCAAGCAAACAGGTTCAGTAGAGGACTATGTCGTTGAGTTCACAAGTCTTCTCACCTATACACATGAATTGAATTCAGTAGTAGTGGTCTCCACTTTTCACCATGGTCTCAAGGATAAGATTTGAAAGGAAGTCGACATGCATGATCCTTGTACTCTTGATGATGCCACACGTATAGCTCAAGTAGCCAAAAATAAGCTCCAAGATGTTGTTCCCTATAGACGTGATTCTAACTTCCATCATCCTTATCACAATAATGATTGTTCCTTAGGATTTTTCTGCTTTAAATGTCATTCATATCATCCAAGAGATCAAGCTTGTGCAGAACATCAAAAATTTCTTGTGGAATATGACAATGCATCTAATGATGAAGAAGATTTACCTCAATCAGAGCCATTCACAGATCCAAGACAACAAACAACAGACATAAATGAAGTAACATAGGAAGATGATACTATTGCTCTTTCGGTTCATGCACTTATGGGTTTACAAGCTCATCATACGATTAAGGTACAAGGATTTATTAAGCACCAATGTGTTAATGTGTTGATCGATTTAGGTAGTACACATAACTTTATTGATTTTAAAACTACCAAATCCTTGGGCTTGTATATCAATACTTCCACTCATGATAAGTTTCAAGTTCTGATTGCAAATGGAGGAAATGCTCAATGTGTGGGTCGAACATCTCAAGTTACTATGCAAATGGGGAATTATAATTGGTGAGGTACCCTCTTTGTTATGAACCTAGGGAGTTTCGATGTCATTTTGGGAGCACAATGGTTATCTCAACTCGGTGATGTCACTATTAATCTACAAAAATTATACATCAAGTGGATAGAAAATGGGAAGGTCATTTGTCTTCAAGGAATTCAACCTCCTCCTTCCAAGGTTGTGAGTTCACATAGCATGGAGAAGATATTAAAGAAATGTGGTTATGGTTTTATTGCCCAAGTAAATTCCATAGAGGCTCAATCATTGGATTCATCTATTACAACTCTTCCAAAGGATCTTCAAAACATAGTGGATAGATATGAAGAAGTCTTCTATGAACCAAAGGGTCTACCTCCTAGGCACACTCATGATCATGCTATACATCTGATCCCTGGAAGTGTACCTCCTAATGTGCATCCCTATCATTATCCACAACCCCAAAAGTTAGAAATTGAGAAGTTGGTTCAAGAGATGTTAGAGCATGGAATCATTCATCCAAGCATTAGTCCTTATTCCTCACCAGTGGTAATGGTACGTCGTAAGGATAACTCATGGCGCATGTGTCTTGATTTTCGTCCTCTCAACAAAATCACTATCAAATATAAGTTTCCTATCCCTGTTATAGATGATTTGTTAGATGAATTACATGGTGCTAGTTATTTTACCAAACTAGACTTACGCTCTGGTTTTCACCAAATTTGGGTTAGAGATGAGGATATCCCTAAAACTGCTTTTCGTACACATGAGGGTCATTATGAGTTCCTAGTCATGCCCTTTGGTCTCACTAATGCCCCTTCTACTTTTCAAAGTCTCATGAACCATGTATTTCATCCTTTTCTTCGTAAGTTTGTCCTAGTTTTCTTTGATGATATCTTAATATACAACAAATCTTGGAAGGATCACCTAGTTCATGTTGACAAAGTCCTTCATCTATTACAAAAGGAAAAACTCTTTGTTAAAATATCCAAATGTGCCTTTGGGGTCAAAGAGGTAGAATATTTGGGTCATATAGTATCTCATGAAGGAGTCAAAGTAGATCCTAATAAAATCAAAGCTATTCAAGATTGGCCCTTACCAAAATCCCTCAAAAAACTTCGTGGATTTCTAGGACTCACAGGATATTACAGAAAATTTATCCACAACTATGGCAAGATTGCAGCACCTCTCACTGCTCTTACCAAAAAGGATGCTTTTATTTGGAATGACGCTACTTCTCAGGCCTTCCAATCCCTCAAGGAAGCTATGTGTTCCACTCCAATTTTGGCCACTCCTGATTTTAACAAGCCTTTTGTCATTGAGTGTGATGCTTCTGGTATAGGTATTGGTGTTGTTTTAATGCAAGAAGGTCATCCATTGGATTTCAAAAGCAAGCAACTTTTAGGAAAGAATTTGGGATGATCTACTTATGAGAAGGAAATGCTAGCTATTTTACATGCCATAGAGAAATGGAGGCATTATTTATTAAGCAGTCATTTCATCATTAAGACCAACCATAGTAGCCTTAAGCATTTCTTAGAACAACATCTCTCATGCCCTGAACAGAATAAGTGGATGACCAAACTATTGGGTTATGATTTTGTCATTGAGTATAAGAAAGGCAAAGAAAATGTGGTAGCTGATGCCTTATCTTAAAAATATGAGGATGAGGTGACCATCAATGCCATCTCGGGTCCTTGTCCCCAATGGTTGTCTCAACTTCAAGAAGAATGGTTGGCTGATTTAGAAACTGCTCAAATTATTCAAGATATGAAAATAGGATCATCACTGCATTCTTACTTCTCATATTCAGATGGAGTGCTTCACAAGAAAGATCGCATCTATCTTTCCATAGGGTTCCACTATTAAATCTATGGTTCTCCAAGAATTGCATGCATCCCCTCTAGCAGGACACTTTGGATTCTTGAAAACATACCAACGGGTGAAACAATCATTTTCTTGGAAAGGCTTAAAATATGATGTCAAGATATTTATGGTTGAATGTGAGGTATGTCAATGTAACAAAGGTGAAATAATTAAATCTCTAGGACTACTGCAACCCTTACCTATTCTGGACCACCAATGGGAGCACATATCCATGGATTTCATTGAGGGTCTTCCCAAATCAGAGGGTAAAATAATGATCTTTGTGGTCATGGATCATCTTTCCAAATATGCTCATTTTTGTGCACTACAACATCCCTACTCAGCAAGTAAAGTGGCCAAGGTATTTCTTGACTCCATTTTCAAGTTACATGGTATGCCCAAGACTATTGTGAGTGACCGTGATCCTATTTTCACTAGCAAATTTTGGAAGGAATTGTTTCATCTTAGTGGTACCAAGTTGAATATGTCTTCTTCATATCACCCCTAGTATGATGGTCAAACAGAGATAGTTAACAAATGTTTGGGTACTTACCTTCGTTGTTTTTCTCAAGATAAGCAATATCACTAGATTCAATGGCTTTCATTAGCGGAATGGTGGTATAATACTTCTTACCATTTTTCCCTTAAGATGTCTCCATTCAAAGCTTTGTATGGTCAAAAGCCTCCAACAATCACAGACTATGTTCCAGGATCTTCCAAAGTAGCTCAGGTAGATGATTTGTTACAACAACGTCAGATGATGCTTAAACTTCTTAAAGATAATTTGACCTAGGCACAAAATCGTATGAAGCAACAACAGGACTTACATCATTCAAAACGATAATTCAATGTAGGAGATATGGTATTTTTGCGCCTACAACCTTATAAGCAGTTGTCCTTGAAGATCAAGTCTAATCAGAAGTTGGCTCCTCAATTTTATGGGCCCTACAAAGTAGTTCATCGCATTGGTGAAGTCGCATATCAATTGGAGCTTCCACCCTCTTCTCGTATACATCCAGTTTTTCATGTATCTTGTCTCAAACAAGTGATTGGCCAGAAGGTGCAATCCCAGATAGAGCTTCCATTATTGGATGAAGAAGGTCGAATAACTCTTCAACCTAAAGCAATACTATGATCCAGAGTACGTCATCTTCGATCATGCCAAATTCAAGAGTTCCTAATTAAGTGGCAGGACCTTCCAGAAGAAGATGCTACATGGGAGTCGAAGAGTATTTTCCAATATTTTCCAGCTTTGAGGACAAATATTTTTGAGGGGGGAGCCATGTTACAACCCCAATATAGCATAGTCGGCTATATTTCCAATTGTAATTACTTTTCATTGATTTCATTTATATATAGGAATAGAGTTATTTGATTTATTTCATCATCAAATCATTTATCCAATTGCGTATCTTTGCAAGAGACTCTACCCTCTCTAAGTGGCTATGAGAATTTTCCCTCTCTGAGTGGCTATTGCATATTGATTTACATTCAAATTTGTTGAATATTGTTGGATATTAAATTATTAAGAAGTTGTATCTCTCCAATAAGTATTTATTGATAGAGGCAAAACCAACATAGGAGAAATTTGGTCATTCAAGAAAGGGCCATCCTAATATTGATAAGGGTTTTAGGGACATAGAAAAATTCTTGATAACTAATTTCTATCAATAGTCAGAAGAAAGTTGGAGAAGTTGGTACAATCAAGCTATCTTGTTTAGAGCATCAGGAAATTTTATAGTCACCTTGACATTGATATTGGGTTCTCTATTAAGGAGGATAATAATTATTGCAATTCTTAAGATTAACCTAAGACATTGCTGCAATAGATATTGATATTCAAATAAATGATAAGCTTCCTAGAATAGATAGAGAAGGCTTTCATCTTCAAGTGCAAGAGAAGAAGATAAGCTTTCATCAATTTGGGTTTGATTTAAAGTTACAAGTTATTATATTTTTAGGTCATAAAGATATTGACCTTGATAGAGAGATAAATCAAGGTTATCTATTCTAGAATTCCATTCAAAATAGATTACGGTCTATGAGAAAGCTTTAGGTCTTGTAGACAGACCTTGATATTGATACAAAGAAGCTAGAGTTCTTAAAGAAAGATCTTGAAGAAAGATAATTTTCAATGATATTGGTGATTCAGGTCATACTGACCTTGATATTGGTTCAAGAAACCAATATTATAGATTTGAGTTCAGAGAACTAGAGGATAAAGACCCTTCAGAGAAAGAGGTCTATAGTAAATATTTGTGGCCCTTATTAGTGAAAAGAGAAGAGGTCATATTCAATATAAACAAGCCCCATATTACAAAAGATAAAGGAGGCTTGAATATAAGAGATGTAGATTTCAAAAAAATAAGTAAAGAGATCAAGTTATAGGAGGTAACATAAAAGAAGGAAGTCTCAAAGGCCCATAAGACCAATGAAAGAAGATTAAAAAAAGAAGGCTTGATATGTAGGTTCCAAAGAAAAGAGAAAATAAGCTTGCATAAGAAAAGAGGATTTAATCAGATTTGAATAAAGAATGTCAAATATGGAAGGCTCATAATAAAATAATAAGCTATATCTACATGGCCATCTATAGTAAATGGAAAGAGAATAGTAGTCTATGAAAGTATACATTAAAGGAAGGCTATTATAAGCCAAGAAGGAAGACTCTTATAAGCCAAGAAAGAGGCTGATATATCTTGTAAAGTTGAATGAGAGGCTTTGATGCAGAATAAAGATACATGACCATCTATTGAAGGAAGAAAGAAAGACCAAGGAAAACTTAAAGAAAATATTTCTAAGATAGAAGAAAGGAAATATCCTAAAAAAAAGAGAATACAATGTAATATAGTGTAGTACAATGCAATACATAGATCAAGTGAGCATCAAGCAAACATCGAAGAGCAAAGTAAATTAGTGCACCAATTTTCTACAAGGATAGAATTGAAGTATCAAGAATGCAAGGTTAAAATATCAAAGGTAAAAATATTAAAGCATTAGATCAATCTCTAAGGTTCATTTAAATTGGACCACCACTCAAGAGAAATCAACATCTAAGAAAAATAATTCTTGAGTTGATTTAGTGAGGCACTCAACTAGAGGAGCACCCAAACCAAACCAACAAGGCACTCATCTAGAGCACTTAAGTTGTACCAATAGTGTACTCACCTTGAGAAGTGCCTAAGCAAGCATAGCATGTTCTAACCCATAACAAACTTAGCACCACGATAGAAAAGTGAGCCATAGCCCATAGTAGAATAATCAATGCTAATGAACTCATGCCATAACCAAAGAGTGTAGTCGAAGGGGTGCAGCGAGGTGGTAGCGCAATTTAAAATTTTGACTAATGAAAAGATAGAATGCCACTGTTGAGCTACCAAAGGGAATGATTAAAAGTTGGAAAGTGTGCCAGCAGTGAGGTTGTGTAGTATCTGTCATCACCAATAAGGGGCAGAGCCAACAAATTGGCCAATACCTTGACAGGTTAGGTCTGTTTTATATTCCCCAAAGATGGAGTTATGACCTTGATGGCATTTTTACTGCAAGAAATAAAACCCTAAATGGACCTAAGGCTTATAAATTTGAAAGGAGGCCCAGAGCTCATTTTGAATAGGGAAAAAGTAATGATGAGACTGCTCTTTTAGAGTGGAATGTCTCAAATATGGGTTAGCTGCCTCCATGGTTGGATTTTTATAAGCAAGTTGTTGATTTTGACCCTAACAATAATCCAAGTCATCGGATTACAGAGGCTACAATTCGTAAGATTGAAGCTGAGTCTGAAAAGAAAGAGGATCTTTCGTATGAAGAAGAGGTTTCTGAAGAAGAAAAGAAACAAAAGGACCATGGAATGTGGCCAAAATAATAGATTTGTGTAGAATGAGGGTTGAAATTATAAAGCCTAAGTCCAAGTTTGGAATGAATATTGGTAAAGAATTTTCAAGGAGATATAATAAAAATATTGGAACCTAGAGATAGAAGGATGTCAGATTCATAGTATTAACGGTTGAAAAATCCCAATCTGGCTCTGAATCCCTCCCTCCACCTACATATCAAGAGGCTCATCCAAAATATCCAAGAACTCCTTTGACAGTGGCTAAATTACTAAAGACCTTTCATCCTACCACTGAGCAGGTGGAAAAGTTTTCTAAGGGAGCTAAGTTGATGAGAAAATACAATATTCTAAGGAAAAAGTTATCGATACTCCAGTTATTGAAACAATATCTAGGTATGAATGCTTAGCTTTGGGGGGTCAACCTCCATACAAGAATATTAACTAGAAAAAGAAATATGAAAGTTTCAGGTTCAAACCCCTTTCTTTTGCCCCTGCAGCATCAATTGAATTACGACCTATTTCTAAACAATCATTACTTTCTGTAGGAGTGCAAGAAGATGTGTTGGAATAAAATTCTGAGAATGAAATGACTGCTTTTCAATTAGTTCATAGAAGGACTAAGAGGGTCCCAAAAATATAGTAAAGAGATATTTCAAAGAAAAAAAAATTGGATATAGAGGATATTGCTAAAGAAGTAGCTGATTTTTCTATGGAAGAGTTGATTAATCAGGAGCAGCAACAAGATAGGGAGATAGAATAAGAGCACCCTACATTAGTAGGTGAAGGTATGGCTTTTAATACCTCTTATCCTTTTCATCCTCATAAGTCCCCAAATAAATCTCCCTCCCTTTATAATCAATAAGACATGACAAGTGTACCTCCTCCCTCTCAGAGTCCACCATATAAGTCATCAGTAGCCATTGAGGTACAAGTCACTTCTATTTTGTCACAACCACCTCAAATCCCATATTCATCATTTGAAGTTCCTACTCCCTCACCTACCATCGTTGCATTCCCATATTTTTCATTACCACCATCAATGGGACACTGCATTCCAAGTACAACCATCCATCCAATTGTTAGTCTTGCATCAATTTCCATGAGTCTACCAGTAACAACAACAATAGTAGTTATAGAGTCCATTGTTGTCACAGAGGTTGTTGTAACTATATCTTCACCTCCATCATTGGTAGTTCAGTCTATCCTTTCGTTTCTAGTGTCATCATATCCTTTGGCTACTGGTTTTTCAAAACCTATCACTATATCAAAAGAGGAGGTAGCCACTCAGAGTATAAATGATTATTGGGCAAAGAAGCTTACTAAGCCTTCCAATAGGATGGCTATCATAATAAGAAGCATGTATGTTGATCCTATTTCTAGATAGAGAATATCAAGATCTATGACTCCATTGGTGAGCAAACTTGATACTAAGATGACTATTCAAGATTATCGAGTGGAGGAGGTCATCGAAGATATTGATAAGCTTCCTAAGGAAGATGAGCTAATTATAACCAAAGCCCACTTGGATACCTTCTATGTGAAGAATGATTTAGTCAGAGAGAAAGTAGAAAAATTGGAGAAATAGGTTGAAAGGATTAAGAAGAGTCTGAATAATCAAAAGTAAGTAGAAAAATCTATAAGAAAAGAGGCTAAGAGAAGTTCAAGAAGCAAATAAACTAAAGTACCAGTTAGAGGAGCAAAAGAAGCTAAATGAAGATCAAGCGAAGGAAATTCAAAATTTAAAGCATCAGCTTTAGATTGAGAAAGCTAAATATTTAGGCTTTTCTAAGAATTATTTGAAAAGGATTAGAAAAGATTTGCTTTCTAAGGTCTAGGAGAAATGTTCAGGGCTTCAACTTGTTATTTATTATCTTAATGATGTCAGTCGCCTACTCTCCAATATTCTAAAAGAGCTAGATCAGATCACTAGAGAGTTGTAGCCTATGGTGATTCCAGTAGAACAAATGTATAGGTTGGTGGATAGCAGACTTAGTGATTCTGCTAAACCCATTCCTAATAAAGAATGGAATCTCGCCAGAGTTGCTGCCAAGAAAGTGGTTAAAAAGCACAAGGTCCTTAGGATTGAAAAGGTGATAAAAGATGTTGTTGAATTGAATAAGGAAATGATTTAGGTTAGCTTCAAAGGCCTCTAGAAGGAGGATCATAGCTTTTTATCTATGGAAGAGATCCAACAGAGCATTAATGATAATTTGCAGGATGAATCTGGAATAGATTCTCTAGAAGAGCCACTACCCCAAGAACAAGTTGTCCAATTGATCATGGATTTTACCCATTTGAGAGATCTCATGGAAGATCTAGTGAATAGAGGGAATACTGATAACTATGAGGACATTGGAGAGCTACAATATTTTTATAAGTAGCTCAAAGAAATATCCAATCCCTCTGAAGAAGTCTGAAAACAGACCCTACAATATTTGGAATTAATGGTTTAGTTTTTGGAAATACTTCTGGAGAAAGAAGAAAAAAAAATTACTCCAGAAGAAGAAGAAGAAGAAGAATAAGAAGAAAAGGTTGTTGAAGAAGAAGAAGGGGATTTGGATGGATTAGTTACAGGCCCAGAAGGGGCTCACACTTAGTTAATTTTTATTTTGTACATATGCATAAGTTTTGTATTTTTGTTTTGACTCTGACAATTTTAGAAGTAAGCAATAAAGGCATGAAGCCTACAGAGGTAGAAGAGCAACGAACTATATGTGAAGGCATTTATTGAAATAAGGCCTTATAAAAGGAGTAGAGTTGTGTCTAGTTTTTGAATACAGTGGCAAGACCTATATTTCTGACATAGTTTGTGTATGAGCAAGTAAGTTCTATATATTTTTGGCATCATTTCCATATGGACCGTTACTCCCTAGGCAGACTGTTAAAATTTTCAGAGAGTAGTGTTATATGGAAGTTATTCTATAAAATATGTTTTGAAGATAAATATGTTTGACTTTGTAGCCCAATGTATAAGACTCTGAGTTCGATTGGATTTGCAAGCAAATCCACCTGGGAGGTGCCAGAATGTAGGCCCAAAATGGCCACATACTTAGGAAATTTTTGCAAATTTTGTCTAAGTGGTAAAGTCTTTATTTCACACATCTTACAATGTATTTTGGGAGACTTCCTTTGTGTTTGGCTCTAGACTGACGACGCGTCTCGAATCCATAAATTTTTAAGGAAATATGATGTCAGTGATAAAAAAGTGTGGATTGGCAACCGCTCAATATTTTGGAATACTTCATGCGCGTCTAAGTCTTGGAAGACCCAATTTCGAAGAACCCATAGAGTATTCTCACCTAGAATGGTGACAAGGCAGGATGTTGTGGACAAGGTGGATGCGGATTCATGACTAAAGGTGATTTTGACTTCTCCTTTCCGAAATGGTGACAAGGTGGAATTTTTTGTTCTAAATATAGTGTGGAATGGAGAAAGAGTCGCTTTGCACTATGATGGGTCCGTATTGGTGATCATATGCCAATGCACTTGCTCAGCTGGAATGGAATCCGCAAAAGTTGAAATGAATGGATGACATCATCGATATTTTTGTGCATATTGGTGGATACCTTGTGGATAATGAAGGAATATGAAGAACAAAGAGTGGATTCTCTTCCACTTAGCCTCCAGGTCATAAGGAAGCCAAATTGGCATTCTGTAGTTTCTAATATAGAATGAATGATGTCACCAGCATTTTTAAGCGGAATGGTGCTGTTATTCTCCCCACCATTATAAAATCTTATATCTAGATGGATCACAACCATACGATGGGGGAGATCAATGGTGAAAATTGTATCAACGAATATGAGGTATTTAAAGGCAATTCTTCACCAGTAATAATTAGTTGGAGAGGAAGCCGAAGCATTGAGGATTTTTCAAGAAGACAGAACTAGAAGTGGTTATAGATCGATGGTCACAGATGACTTCTAAGAAGGATCGACGATGATACATAATCTCTAACATACTGAACTCCAGTTTGCACTAAGTAACTAGTAGTTTGCAGAGGTCTTGAGCTACCATGGTGGTCCACTTGCAGTAGATTTCTTGGTGGGTGTACCAATAAGCAAATGCCAGCAAGAGCTTTCTACTGTGCTGTAATATTTGAATCTTTGTAATGTTCTTTATAATTTTAATTTTTGCAAAACTATAAATAGAGGTTGAACCCTCATTTTTAAGGGTCGACTCTAGTGTGTTTACCTGTGCTACTGTAAATATTCCCAAAAGCTAATGGAAGGACCATTGCATTGATTTTCATCTCAAAATTTGTATCTTCATGTTTGATATCAGAGGTTCAAATTCTTTAGCTGCATTTTTGTGAATGCTTAAGTGGTTAGTTTGTGCCAAATTAATGGATTAGTAGCTATTAAAGTAATTGAAATCTACTTTTGAGATTGATCTTTATTGTTAGGAAGTGCATTTCTATAGAATCTAGATATTGGTGAATTTTGTTATTTGGATTATCATTGTTTGGATATTGAAATTGTTGTCTACAATATTTCTCTGTTGTGCTTTAATGAATGAAGATTCATCCAATTTGTGATAATGTTGATATGAGTTATGTGTCTTTGGGTTAGTTTTTCGGAGCCTTTTATGATGGTGCAATTTTGTTAGCCTATCTGTCCACTATTGTTCATATTTATATAACCCTAACTTTTTCATTACCCTAAGCTTCAAATCCCAAGTGAGCATAATTGTTTCAACGCTCTATTTAAGTTGACAAGGAACCAACCTACTCTGGAGGTTGGATCGAAAACTCTATTTTGGTCCATCCAATGTTGAGTGTTGAGTTGCAGCTATCGGGTGCAAGCCTGGAAAAAAAAAGGAATATAGACAACCGCAATATCGAATGAAAACTTGGTACAATTTAGTGCCCAACATGAATTTGTAGAGTATTATGAACAACACAGAATCAAAAGAGAGTATTCAGTAGCAAGAACTCCTCAACAAAATGGAGTATTTGAAAGGAAAATTATAACTATTGAGAATATGTCTAGAGCTATGCTAAATGAGTCTAAGCTCTCAAATGGATTTTGGAGAGAAGCAGTCAACACAGTAGTATACATAATCACCAAGGCTCAAATTAGGGTAAACCATCACAAGACTCCATATGATCTTTCGAAAGGAAGACCTGTCACTGCAAAACACTTCAGGATCTTTGGAAGCAAGTTTTACATAAGACGAGAAGATCAAAACTTAGGAAAGTTTGATCCAAGATGTGATGAGGGAATTTTTCTTGGTTATTCCTAAAAAATTAAAGCCTATAGATGCTTCAACAAGAGAAAACGTACTATGGTGGAAAGCATAAATGTAACAATTGATGAGAAGATAGATTCAAGAGAACCAAGTCAAAAAATTGTGTATCAAGAAGATGTATGTTGTCAAGAAGAGTTCTGTGAGGAATAAGATAAAGAAGAAGTAGAGACACAAAGAGTTCTTCCCAAAACCCCATCCAAGTATGTATAGAAGTATCATCCTAAAGAGAAAATCATTGGGAATCCAAATGAAATACAGACAAGGAGAAGGATAATAATGTCATCTCAACAAGAAAAAATCTCTTTGCTATCTAAGATTGAGCCAAAAGACTTTGCTCAAGAAAGTAAGGATAAGTTTTGGATTAAGGCAATGGATGAGGAATTAGATCAGATAAAGCAAGACTTGGGAACTTGTTCCATGACCAAAGGACAAAATGTGATCAGCACAAAATGGGTATTCAAAAATAATTTAAATGAAGATGGATAGGTGGTCAGGAATAAAGCAAGGTTAGTATGCAAAGGTTATGCACATGTAGAGGGAATTGACTTTGATGAGACATTTGCTCCAGTTGCATGGCTTGAAGCCATAAGAATATTTCTAGCATTTTCAAGTTTCAAAAAAATCAAGGTATATCAGATGGATGTTAAATCAACATTTCTAAATGGTGTTCTATAAATATTGAACAACCAAAAGGATTCATATTAGTAATAAACCAGATTATGTTTGCAATTTTAAAAAGGCAATGTATGTTCTAAAGCAGGCTCCGATAGCATGGTACTCAATATTGGATAAGTATCTTCAGGAATAGAGATTCAAAAAAGGGATAGCGGATAGCAATTTATACATCAAAAATAAAGAGAATGATCTATTAATTGTGGTTGTTTATGTTGATGACATCATTTTTGTGGGAAACAATGATAATATGTGTAAATAATTTGCTAAGAACATGCAAAATGAATTTGAGATGTCTATGCTTTGTTAATTGTCCATATTTCTTGGACTTCAGATTTCACAATCAAAGAAGGGTATTTCTTTCACAAGCCAAGTATATAAAAGAAATGTTAAAGAAAGTCAGGTTAGAAGATTGTAAACCAGCAAGTACCCCCATGTTCACAAGATGCAAGTTGAGTACGGATGATGAATCTCCAGAGGTAGATCAGATATTAAATAGATCTATGATTGGCAACTTATTGTATGTTATAGCTACAAGACTAGAAATAATACAGTCAGTGGGATTAGTGGCAAGGTTTCAGGCAGCACCAAAGGAAACACGTGGCAACAATAAAAATAATTTTCAGGTTTCTAAAAGGGACTATGGATTTTGGGCTTTGGTATCCCAAAAGTGATAGTTTCACACTGACAGCATATATAGATGCAGATTGGGTCGGCAACATTGATTATAGAAAAAGCACAAGTGGAGGAGCATTCTTTCTTGGAGACTTTTTAGTCTCTTGGCTCAGCAAGAAGCAGGTTTCAGTATCCTTATCTACAACAGAAGCATAATACATTGCAGTAGTAGCCAGTTGTAAACAAGTGTTATGGATGAAGAGAACTCTAGAAGACTTCAAGATAAAGCATAACCATCCTATTCCTATACTATGTGATAATACAAGTGCTATAAGTATCTCAAAAAATCCAATGATGCACTCCAGGACAAAGCACATTCTGATTAAGTACCACTTTCTAAGAGAACATGTGATAGATAAAAAAGTCAAGTTGGAATATATTACTACAAAGGAATAGATAGAAGATATTTTCACCAAGCCACTTTCAAATGAAACCTTTGAGTATCTTCGAGGAAAACTAGGAGTAAGACTCCTACCCTATAATTAACCACCTCAAGAGGAGGTGGGGGAGGGGTTAAGCTAAGAGGATCATTCTTAGCCCTGAGCCACAAAGGTGACCCTTTGCCATTGATGTCAAAGGGGGAGAGCTTTGAATAAGGGAGAGAGATTTGGTATTTGAGTAAAAAGGAGAGAGCATTGAGCCAGGGGGAGCAATGTCCCAGCGGGAGCAGAACAAAGGAAAAGTCAAGTTTTCGGTAAAAATAATTTGCGTTGCCATCAATGACAAAGGGGGATATTGTTAGACATTTTGAGTCCTTAAGTCAAAGTTGTCATTGATGTCAAGTAATGAAGTCATCATTGATGTCAAGGAATATGTCAAGGAGCAATGCAAAGGTTAAAATAAAAAGGGCTTCATAATATTTTTAATATTATTTGGAAGCATAAGTTAAAAGGTTTTTCATAAAAACGCAAGGAAGATTATTGCAAAGCTAAAGGAAGGTTTAATATTTATTTCATAAAGTATTTAAATTCAAATTGAATTTAAATTTTATAAATAAATATTATTTATACAAATTTGTTCAATGAGAGATGGCTTAATAAAACCAAAGGGTTTTAAATAATTAATTTATAAAATTTAAATTCAAATGAATTTAAATAATTTATAAATTAATAAGGTTAAAGGAAAATAAAAAGCATCGACATCTAAAAAGTGAGAAGGTAATTCAAGCTTCGACGTATATGCATGAGGAAATCAATATATAAACCTATGCTTTAGAGGCATTAACATTTATCCTTTTGCTCGATCGATTAATGTGTGCAATTGTGTTGAGATCTTGTGCAGAAAAAGAGAAGCGATTTTTATGTTTTAGCATCAGCCAATAAGGTTTAAAGGGAACAGTGCCAAATTGCCAAGCGCCAACTGGGTAGTGTGGCCTAGTGGCAAGAGGACAATGGTTAGAGTGTTTGGGCGGTAGCTAACGTACGTTAGAAATGCGATGGCAGCATTATTGGTGGTTGTGTTTGTTTTGGAAGTGCCAAAGGAAAGGCGCACACTTTTTTTCTAGGTAAGGCAAGGAGCCTTTTGGAGCACATGATGTTCTTTACTCCCGAAGCGAGCACCTAGCTCGCACGGCAATTGGAGTCACGACTAGGGCATTGGTTGAGGGTGCACCATGAGTTCAAATCCCTCCAAGGCAAAGGTAATAAATTTTGATTAATATTTTATATTGCCTAAAGTTTGACATGAGGTCTTAGGGAGATAAAAAGGTTGCTTAAAATTTGATTATTCCTTTTTTGTAAATTGGAGGAATAAGGAATTAGCTTTATTTTTAAATAAAGTTTTTGTGTCACATTGATTTGTTGAAGTTTGAAAAGTATAAAAAGGACTTCTTGCATATAGTTATTTTGAAAAAGGAGATTGCATTAATATTATTCTTGTCATTGAATATTATTTTCAATGGGATATTATAAGATGTATTTGGTGAATTATTCTTGTAAATGTTGATGAATGTTTTCTTAAATATTTTTTTTGGTAAATAAAAGTCTTCATTAATTACCGGTTTTTGTAGGTTAACCCAAAACCTATTACAATATCCAGCCTTCTGCTAAGATTGTAGATCCTAGTCATCCTTGAAACTTTCTTACCAGAAATTGTGTTGAATCCCCTACAACACCTTACTAACAAAGCACACCCATACCTAAACATAACTGTAAACATTACTTACATTGACAGGAATTGAAGTTTGTAACTTTACACTTGTGAAACCTATTGCTTGCCCATTTCCTATTATCTGTCGAAATCTTCCAAGGCTTACACCCTGTTACCTTTATTTCCAATTTGGTATGATTTAGAGGGAAACCCCATAGTTATTACCAGATGGGGAAATAACACCCATTCATCTTTCTCCTTAATGGGTAGGTTTCTTTTCATGACTAATAATGTTTTCCACTTCACGTGGCATACCTTGTGTCTATGTCACCAAACTACCAACATCAACACCTATGTTGGCTAATTTATCAACTGACCTGTTGGCCTCATGGTACACGTGAAGAGCCCTCATATTCTGTCTTGTCGCAAAAAGGATCCTCACTTCATGGATGACTCCCTTGATTCTCCATGGGGGTTTTTTGTCATTGGTTAACAGGTTGATGATGTTCATAGAATCACCTTCAATCATCAAGTTACCTTGAGTTGCTTGGGCTACTTGCAACCCTATCCAAAGGGCTCTAGATTCTTCTTCATTATTAGTTTTGATTCCCAATGGTTCAGTGAAGGCCTTGACCAGATTTCCTTGATGATCCCTAATTATTCCTCCAGCTCCAGCTCTTCCGGGTTCTCCTTGGATGCACCATCAAAATTTAGTTTAAACCAACCCTGGGGGGGTGGCTCCCAAGAAATCCCATTTTTGGGATTGGGCAAAGGAATGGAAGGTTTGTCCTCAATACCTAAGGCCCGAGCTAATTGTTATTCTTGGGGAAGAATTTAATGATTCTCATCCACTAAGGTGCTAAATTTTTCTTTCGCAAAGACAATAATCCTGTTGAGGATGGTTTTTGGGTTGTGAATGGTATCCTTAAAGGCTCTATGGTTTCTTTCTAGCTAAATCTGCCAGAGAAAATGATGCCAATAGATTTTCCATAGGTACTTAAGTTTTAGGCTAACAAAGGGTTGAGGCCATTGATGGAACACTTCAGATATAAGATCAACCTTAACCCAAAAGATCCTAAAGGCTTGGAAAAGTTCATCCAGGATGAACTCTGCTATCGGACACTCCAGAAAAAAGTGTTCGGTTGTCTCCCATCCTACTCTGCACATGTAGCAACGGTTAGCAATAACCATACCTTTGGATAACATATTGTCCATAGTGAGGATTTTTCCTTGAATCACCAGCCATGAAAAAAATGATATTTTAGGAATTTTTTCTTAAATATGGAGTGATAAGGTGTATGTGTGTTTTGATATTTACATTGTATTTTTTAGGGATTGTATCATCTTATAACTTCTTTGATCTTGGCAAGGAAGTGTTTTTGGTTTTGGCAGATTTATGATATTCCTTCACCATCAAGAAAAATGTATGAGCACATCCTTCCATAGTTGAGTTGATTGATTGGTTTTCTGAAAAATAAGTTTGGAGTGAAAAGGACTTGATTAGGGTTTCCTATTGAGTGTGTTTGAGTTAATGCTTTAAGGTTTTCTGGAATAAAGAGTTTTTATTAAAACCTTGTTTTATAAGCATTGTTGTTGAAGTAATTAGTTGAGCAAAGAACTTGAACTAGGGTTTGGAAATAACATGAATATAATTTTTATGTGAGAGTTGTTTTATAAGCATTGTTGTTAAGCATTGTTGGAAACATTTTGAGTGAAGGATAATATTCTTGGACTAAGATTGTAAGCAAGGCTTGTATCATTGAGAGATTGGTTGAGCCTAGTCAAGTGGGTGTGTGAAGTAATTGTTCAAGTTCCATAAAAAAAAATATTTTATATTCTGAATTGATTTGAGAAAGTGATTGAGTATTGAGTTGAAGCATATTGAGCCTCTAACAATTTTCTATATGTTTACAAAAGAGTGATTGAAATTGATTGAGCATTGTGATGAGTATAGATCATATTGAGTCTCTAACAATTCTCTTTATGTTTCTATGAGATTTGGACAAGTTCTAGTGTGGCCTTTTTGAGCAGATTTGAGGTAAGTCTTGAGAAGAATTGTGCACAAATTTAAGTAGGCTTTTATGAAAGCTTACAATACATATTTAGAGTAGATTTGGATAAGTTCTTGAGAGAACTTATTGAGCATATTTAGATAATTTCTTGAGAGAACTTATTGAGAAGATTATACAAGTCCTAGAGAGGGCTTGTGGATAGAATTTGGTGCAGATTTGAGGACAGGTTTGTACTAGATTAGAGATAGAGATTGAGCAGAGTTGTACTAGACCGAAGGACTGTGTTTAGTACATATTTGAGATAGAGCTTTGGAGGTGACAGAGTACAGGGGACAATAGTCTCCATTGGATAGAGATCCATTAGCCAGGGTAGTGAGTGAGGAAAAGAGTCTTCAGTGGAGAGAGATCCACAAGCCAGTGTAGTGGAGGCAGTAGCCTTCTAAAGGATCACTAGCCATAGAAAAGGATAATGAGTTCTCCTATGGATAGAGATCCACAAACTTGATTTAGGGGATTGATGTCTCCTTTGGACAAAGGTCCATAAACATTGTAGGGAAAGGATTCCCAAGAGAATTTATTTGAGAAAAATTTATAAGAAATATTTTCTCCGTGGAGTAGCCCACATTGGGTGAACCACGTAAAATCATGTCTCTCATGTGTGTGATTCTTTGTATGATGTTTACTTCTTCAATATTGTTGATGCTATTATTTGGATTAAAAATCAAAAGTTTTATTGTATACTGTTCACCCCCCCTCTCAGTATAAGCACATGTTCTTCATGCCCTTAGCTGCCAGACGTGCTACATAAAGCCTTGGAACATAAAGTGAAATCCCCTCTGCTTTTTCCTATCTTCTACCTCACAAAACCTTTTAAAGTACATGATCTTTTCCCTTGTGATATGCATAGAAATCACTTATAACGCATAGATCACGTATGATTTAAATATAATGGTTTTTGCCTTCCTTTATATGCATAATATCATATATTTGATGATGTCGACAGTTTTTATTAATTTGAATATTTCAAATTAATTTAAACATTATAACCCTTTCCTTTAGGGTTAGTTAAATTAATATGTAAATTAATTTATAATTAAATTATAACTGAGTAGATAATATGCATATGCCATTGTAGATTATTCAACGATGGCGATGGCGAGAACGAGAGCGGGTGCGTCTATGGACGATGGCGATGGTGATGGCGACGTTGGAGGGACGCTGGAGGGTGCTGGTCTGGTAGGTTTGTCCTCGGGCCCTACAGATGGTGTTGGGCCTACTACAGGCCCACTCAACAAATGTCATGGTGAAGACCCAAACGGCGTGGTGAAATCGACGTCTGATAACATTAGGGTTTCACCCTCTTCTCCTTCCAAAGCACGACCTTGGTCTTTGTCCTTTGCGGATAAAGTTAGGTCTTCGATAGGAGCATTTTCTTTCCAAACTCCTTTGCCCTTCTCTATTTTGGGCACTAAAGTTTCTTTTCCAAGCGAGGCTATGGAGCCACTAATCTTCCAAGAGTCCCTCTCTCTGGTTGGGAAATTTGTCGATGCTCGACCTGATATGGAAACTATCCATGAGTGGGCTCTTTCCAAATGGCGGTTGTCAGGCAGCTTAGAGTTAGTGGCCTTTCCTAGGGGGTTTTTCATGATAAGGCTAAACAATGCCCTCGACACCCACCGCATTCTTACTGGAGGACCTTGGTTTTTTGGTCGTCGTAGCCTGTTTTTGTGGAGATGGGGAGAATATTTTGACCTTGAAACTCAGTCTATCAACATCGCTCTGATTTGGATCAAACTCCATGGGCTTCCCCCATAGTTCTTCTACAATGATGCACTCAAAGGCATCACTCAACCGATTGGAGATTTAGTCGCCATCGACCTTGCTACCCAAGCTAAAACCAGAATGACCTATGCTCGTGTCTGTGTCATGGCTAATCTGGATTCGGCTCTGCCTACCTACATCAGCATCAACTATGGGAGCTATAGAAGGCATCAAGGAGTTGAGTACGAGAACAAGCCCGCTTTTTGTTTGGAGTGCAACACTTAGGGCCACCTGGCTTCTCAATGCCCTTCCCAAAAAAAAGATATCCCCAGTGATTCAGGCCGAAAGAAGGATTCCCAGATCCCCAACACCCAGAAAAAGGCTTTTGCCGGGGTCGTGGCCGATCTGCAGGCCCACCTAAAACCTCTGCTCCCAAAAATGTAAGTGCTCTGCCTTCTCGTTCCAATCAATTTGCTCCCTTAAATAATCTTCATACTAGTGAGGACATCTCTGATGACCTTCCCATAGATCCAAACGTCTCATCCACACCCACTGTGATTCAGTCTCCCTTGTCCAAAGGTAAGGCTGCAATGACCTTCCCAAACTCACCCTTAGATTCTGGTCCCTCTCACCTTCCTCTTCCCTTCCCACCCCTTCCCCCGACTCAGAACCGTCCTCTTTCCCTCTCCCCTGAGTCTGTTGCCCTGTGCCAGTCTCCCCGCTCTCCATCCCCCCATCGGCCTGTCCCTAGGACTGACACCACCGACATTCTCCAAACATCCAGCCTGCTGAAATCTCCCATTCCTGCACCCAATATTATGTCAACAAAGAACAGAGAATGGGAAGACCGTCCAATGCAGAAAATCTTGCCAAAGCAGCTGAGATCGAAACGGCTAATGGATCTGTGCCTACCTCCTTGGGCCCTATTTTTGAACAACCCACCCACCAAGATTTGGATGAGGTTAGACCTAAACTTACTCCGTCTCAAGGGAGAGGCAGAGGTCACAAAGCAAACCCCAAGTCAACTCGATGAAGTTCGTCTCTTGGAATGTCAGAGGCCTCAACGAAACTGCTAAACAGAGGACTGTCAAATCGGTGAGAAAAAACCTAAAACCAAATATCATGTTTCTTCAAGAATCCAAACTGGACGAGAATAGCAGCACTCAAGTTTGCAAGCTAATCTGGGAAAATAGCAATTTTGCCTTTTGTCCCTCCTCAGGGGCATCTGGGGGTCTCCTTTGTTTGTGGGATCCGACAACTATTGAGGGGAGAGTTCTTTCAGTCTCTGATAGAACCATCAACATTTTGTTCACTAATAAAGTCACTAACCTCCAATGGATTGCCACCAATGTTTATGGACCAAACAATCCTGTCAACAGAAGATTGTTGTGGGATAACATTTTCGCAATGCGCAATAACTTTCTTGACTTTCCATGGATGCTCTGTGGTGATTTCAATACTCCCCTTCACCTGTTTGACAAGCAAGGAGGCAATCCGATCACTGGCAGCTGCATTGAAGATTTCAGCAATTTTGTCAACCTCAACGAGCTAATGGACATGCCGCTCCAAGGATCCAACTACACTTGGAGCAACAGACGGGTGGGCATTCATCACATCCAAATTTGGCTTGACAGATTTCTCTTATCCAAAGAACTCATTCCTATTTTTGGCGATGTCAGGCTTCATAGCCACCCAAAAATTGGATCCGATCACAACCCCCTAATTCTGGATTGTTCCCGCCCCCAACAAACCTTCAAAACCCCTTTCAGGTTTGAAAATATGTGGCTCACCCATCCAGATTTAGGTCGGTGTATTCGACAATGGTGGCAGCAAAACCTTTGTCCAAACCCTCTCTCGAATCTGTTCCTCAAACTCAAAGCGGTCAAGCTCAAGCTGAAATGCTGGAACAAGGAGGTTTTCGGCAACCTCTTTACCAAAAAAAAGCATCTGATGGATGAGCTCAAAAGGGTGGAAAATCTGATTTAGGGAGGGGATCAGAGGGTCAAAACTTTCATGGAGGAAAAAATCCTCCTTTCAAACTTTCACAATGCCTTGGCTAAGGAAGAGTCCTATTGGAGGCAAAAATCCAGAAGCCTCTGGCTCAAAGAAGGAGACACCAACACGAAGTTTTTCCATGCTTCCACCATGCACCACAGAGGCTCAAATAAAATCTTTGAGTTGACCAAGGCTGATGGTACCATTGTCTCTGACATCCATGCTATCAGACAAGAAGCTGTGCGCCACTTCCAGGAAATCTTAGGTCCAAGTGTTGACTGCCACCCCCGCACAGCAAGTTCTCTGCTTTAGAACATACCAAAGTTGGTGTCTAACGATGATAATGGGAAATTGCTCCAATTCTTCACTGAAGAGGAGATCAAAGATGCTCTGTTTGCAATGGAACCTGACAAGGCCCCTGGACCTGATGGCTTCCCACCCCGATTTTTTCAACACTTTTGGGATATTGTGGGCCCTGATGTTGTTGCTACGGTTAAATTCTTCCAGAGAGCCAAAAAGATGTCGAGAGAAGCCAATTCCACCTTCATTGTTTTAATTCCCAAGTCCAATGATCATGCTTCCCTCTCCGACTTCAGACCTATTAGTCTCTGTAGTGTCATCTACAAACTTATCACCAAAGTTATGGCAAACAGAGTCGAAAGACATCCTTCCCTCCATCATCGACCAGTGCCAAGGAAGCTCGGTCAAAGGCAGATTCATTGTTGATGGAGTGATAACCGTCCACGAATTGGCCCATTCGGCATCTAAAAATAAAAAACCCAGTATGTTCCTTAAGCTTGACATGAACAAGGCTTTTGATCGGGTTTCCTGGAAATTCTTGTTTGAGGTCCTTGAGAAGTTTGGGTTTCACAAAGAATGGGTCAAGATGGTTCGTGAATGTATCTCTACTACTTGGTTCTTTGTTCTTATCAATGGTTCACCTGCTGGCTTCTTTCAAAGTTTCAAAGGCATCCGTCAAGGGGACCCTCTGTCACCCTTCCTCTTCATCATTTTGGTCGAAACCCTTGGAAGAACCCTTACTGCTGCTTGCAACAGTGGACTCATCTCCGGGATCAAACCAGCCTCAACAACCAATGCCATTTCCCATCAACAGTTTGTGGATGATACTATTCTATCCTCTCATGCTTCGTTCCCGAAGCAAAAATCATTAAGAACATTCTTGATTCTTATGAAGAGGCGGCTGGCCAAAAAGTCAATTACCGCAAAAGCAAGCTTTACTTTCTCAATACTCCCATCCACAGGCAAAACAGGATTGTTGAGATCCTTGGGTGTATCATTGGGAGTCTTCCAACTACTTATCTTGGATTACCGCTTTTCCATGGCAAATCAGTCCCGGCTATGTGGAACCCTGTTTTAGATCGCCTCAACAAGAAACTTGCAGGTTGGAAAAGTTCAATGCTCAGTTAGGCAGCCAAAGCCACTCTGGTCCGAGCTTGCCTGCAAAGTATTCCTATTTTTTTATTATCTATCTTCAAAGCTCTAGCTTCCATCCGCCAAAGAATTGAGCAAATTCAACGTAGATTCCTTTGGGCGGGAAACGAAAACAAGAACAAATTTTCCCTTGTTGCCTGGGACAAGGTTTGTTCCAAGAAAAAGGATGGAGGACTCGGCTTCAGGGACATCAAGCGGATGAACATGGCCCTCATTGCCAAGCAGTTCTGGAGACTTACCATCAATGAAAAAGTCACTTGGATTGACATTATCAAAGCTAAGTACCTCCATCGAGTTCCCTTTCTTGGAGAGCACAACCTTCCTAGCGGATCTCATTTCCAGAATGGTGTCACCAAAACAAGGAAGATCATCATGGAAGGCTTAAGGTGGTGTCTTGGAAATGGAATGACCATTCATTTTTGGGATGACCCATGGATCCGTGACAAACCTCTCAACCAAGATCCTCATCTTGCAGTGCTCAAGACGATTACCGAAGCCACCTTTGGAGATAAGGTGTGTCATTTCATTAACCCAGGTATTACAAGACCCGAATGGAAACACCTGGCTCTTAATGGGCCTAGGCATATCACCGAGGTGCTCAGGTGGTTACAAAACTTTTTGAGGACTTGCATCATCCCCAGCTCTCACAAAGATGACTCCATAGTTTGGAACCTTGAAGATTCAGGGAATTTCACTGTTAAATCTGCCTACTACAACCAAGAAGCTCCCAGTGATGGCCGGGACTTATCTAATCAAGCTTGGGTCCCCAAGATCATTCCCAAGGTCAAATTCTTCTGCTGGTTGGCCATCCAAAATAGAATCCTCACCACTGACAACTTGATAATCAGAGGGTTACTCATCCCCAATTGGTGCATCCTGTGTAAAAATGCTTGTGAGTCAACTTCGCATGTTTTTTTGGAATGTCCCTTCTCTCTTGCAGTGCTCAACCAGGTTCTCAACACCTTCGTCATATCCGTAGCCCTCCCTCATTCCATTCCCCTCCTTTTTCAACAATGGCCCCGGCCTTTCAAGAGTAGTCAACTTAAATTCATGTGGCAAGCTTGCCTTCACATTTTCCTGTGGCAGATTTGGCTTGAGAGAAATGCCAAAATTTTCAAAAACCATGCCACTGATAAGAAGATTGTTGTGGCCAAAATCTTGGCCCTTGCTATGGAGAATGCCTCTCTTGTCTCGTCTTCCAAACCCCCCTCCTGGCCTTGAATCGGACCTAACAAAACTTTTCAATCTTTCCAATTTCTCTGCTACACCCCGTACTTCTGTTGACAGGTCTGTAATCAAGTGGGTCTTACCTCCTACTGGGTGGCACAAGCTTAAATTTGATGGCGCGGCCAAAGGCAACCCAGGAGTGGCTGGCGGAGGAGGAATTCTCAAAAATCACAGAGGAGAAATAATTTTGGCCTTTGCTCAGAACCTAGGAATTCAATCTAACAATATGGCAGAGGCTCGGGCCTTGCTCCAAAGCTTGATTCTCTTGGAAGGCTTGACCATCAATAAACTTATCATAGAAGGAGACTCATTGCACTGCATCAACTGGCTCAATGGGACCTTTGTGCCTCCCTGGGCCCTGGTTTCGATCTTCCAAGAATGCAAGGCACTAATTGGCATTTACCCAGAATTAATCATTAAGCATCAGTATCGGGAAGGAAACAAAGTTGTGGACTGGCTTGCTAACAAGGGAGTTGACGAAATGGACATTCATGTTTGGAGAGACTCCTTCCCCATTGGCCTAAGGGACGCTTCTACAAGTTCCAATGTCTGCACAATGTGAGTGGTTAACTGGGCACTGGGTTTGTTCACTCTTGGAACTGGTCGAGTCTTCGCATCCTTTCTTCCTTCCTCTCCCCCTTCGGCTATGTTTTGGCAACTTGTCACATTTTCGTGACACTTTTCATCGTTGGCCATGAAATTTTAGCTTGTCATGATATTGCGACATCCCTTTTTGCTTTGGCTGCGAGGTTGCTACTTGTCGCGATATCGCGACACTTTTTTCTCCTTCGGACGCGGTCTTCCAACTTGTCGCGATATCGTGACACTTTTTCTCTCCGGGTGCTTTTTTGCAACTTGTCGCGATATCGCGACACTTTTTCTCTTTAGGCGCTTTCTTGCATCATGTCATGATTTCGTGACATTTTTTCTCTTCGACGGCGGTCTTCCATTTTGTCGCGATATCGCGACACTTTTTCTCCTCGGCGGCGGTCTTCCATTTTGTCACGATATCGTGACACTTTTTCTCCTCGACGGCGGTCTTCCATTTTGTCGTGATATCGTGACACTTTTTCTCTTCAGCTGTGGTCTTCCAGATTGTCATGATATCGTGACACTTTTTCTCTTCGGTTGCGGTCTTCCAGATTGTCGCGATATTGCGACACTTTTTCTCTTCGACTGTGGTCTTCCAGATTGTCACGATATCATGACACTTTTTCTCTTTGGCAGCGGTTTTCCATCTTGTCGTGATATCGTGACACTTTTTCTCTTCGATTGCGGTCTTCCATAATGTCACGATATCGTGACACTTTTTCTCTTCGGCTGCGGTCTTCTAGATTGTCGCGATATCGTGACACTTTTTCTCTTCGACTGCGGTCTTCCAGATTATCGCGATATCGTGACACTTTTTCTCCTTGGCAGCGGTCTTCCATCTTGTCACGATATCGTGACACTTTTTCTCTTCGGTTGCGGTCTTCCATAATGTCGCGATATCGTGACACTTTTTCTCTTCGACAACGGTCTTCCATCTTGTCACGATTTTGCGACACCTTTTCTCTTTGGCAGCGGGCTTCCACAATTGTCGCGATATCATGACACTTTTTCTCTTCAGCTGCGGTCTTCCTTCTTGTCATGATTTCATGACACCTTTTCTCTTCGGCAGCGGTCTTACTTCTTGTCGTGATTTCGTGACTCCTTTTTTGTCCGGGCGCGGTCTTCCTTCATGTCACGATTTCGCGACTCTTCTTCTCTTCCGGCTCCAACCTAGCAACTTGTCGCGATATCACGACACTTCCTCTCTTCTGGCAGCAACCTTGCAACATGTCGCGATTTCGCGACTTCTTCCCTCCTTCGACTCCGATGGCGCTTCTTGTCGCGATTTCGCGACATCCTTTCTTCTCTTGGCAGCAACAGTGCAACTTGTCGCGATTTCGTGACATCACCAATTTGGTCGCAATTTCGCGACACCTTTCCTAGTGTGGAGGTTTGCTCGCTCTTTAATATTTTCTTCTTGGACCACCTCGATCGATCTGGAATTCATGTAATTCCTCTTGTACAAGGTTCAGGGACCTTTCAACACCCTTTCAACCAAACAAAAAAAAATTATAACTAATTTATAATTAACTTAATAACTGTAATATTTAATTAAATTAATTTTTTTGGACATTTTGAGTAGATGTGTTGTCATTGATGTCAAGAGTGAGTGGTCATTGATGTCAAAAGTCAGTTTCAGTGAGCAGCATGAGGAGAAGCAGTTTCACAATTAGTGCAAAAAGGAGAGTCTGCTTCCAGTTGGTCAGATCCGGTTCCAGGTAGTCAGATGTGGTCCAAAGTGCAAAGAAGAGACCCAAGCAAATAATATTATAATATTTTATTATAATATTAAAAGGGAAGATTTAAATTAATTTAAATAATTTCATTATAAATTAATTTATTAATTAATTTAATTAACTTTAAAAGTTATTAAGTTAATTATAGATTAATTATAATTTAATTATTAAATTAATCTATAACCCTAAGGTTGGGTTATAATAAAATTAATTTATTAATCCTAAGGTTGGGATATAATAAAATTAATTTATTAACCCTAAGGATGGGTTATAAAGTCTATTCGAATTCGAATTCAAAAATCGAATTCATCCATCGACGTCAATAAAAGCATGGCCTAAAGCATATAAAAAGGGGGTAAAACATTGATTAAAAATTATCTGAATGCAATTCATGTAAAGTGCAAAAGACTTCGACTATCGTGCAAGGAGGAAGGAAGATTTTGCGTTTCAAAGTTATTGGTTACAGAGGAAAGGACAAAGGGGAGCGGTGCTCCATTTTCATTGCACAACACTGCGTAGCACAACTGGAATTCGTGGGAGGTGCTAAGGTTGATAGGCTCGAGGTGCAAGGTTCGAAGCCCATCGACTTCATTTTTACAAGGTAGAGTGTAAAGGTTTTTGGATGTCGCACCGATGAAATAAATAAGAGGAAGGCTTTTGCCTTCCCCTTCACGTGGGAGCTAGTAGCCCATGTGGTGGGCTAGCGCCTTGGTAAGGCGCTTGGCGAAGGAGTAGTCACGCGTTCGAAACCCATCGTGACGTTTTGAGTGCAAGGTATGCTCCATAATTTTTGCTAAGGTTGTATGTGGTATGCGTCATGGTGTTTGTGGAAGGTTTGAGATTTAGGAGGTGTTTGGTTTGTGATAAATAAATATTGGCTAAGGTCTTTGAGGGAGATATAAGGGTTTTTAAAAATTAAATATTTTATTTTAATTTTGGAAGGTTTGAGTTATAAAGTTGGAGTAATAAGGTGTAATCAAGTTTGATTATTTTTGTGTTTGAGAAATATTTCTGAAAAGAGTTAGTGAGATATTTTTGTCATCTAACCATTGAAATTGGCAAAGAAGAAAATTGTGTTTAAAATAGGTTTTGAGGTCACTTCTACATCAAACAAAAGGTATGGGCACATCTTCCTAGTGAGTGATTGTTGAATGTTGTGAATGCTAAGTTGGAGTGAAAAGGATTGTTTTGATAAGCATTGTTGTTGAAGTAGTTAAGCAAAAACTTGAACTAGGGTTTGTGCAAAGAACATGAGTATCATTGTTATGTGAAGTTGTGGAAGATCATGAGTATCATTGTTATGTGAGGATCCTTGATAAGCATTGTTGTTGAAGTGATTGATTGAGTGAAGAACTTGAACTAGGGTTTGCAAAGATCATGAGTATCATTATTATGTGAGATTGGTTGATAAGCATTGTTGGAAACAATTGAGTGAGTGTTCATAAGTTTGGACTAGGGTTTGTGAGCAAGGATTATTTCATTGAGTGATTGGTTGAGTAGAGTTGATTGAACCTAGTCAAGTGGAAGTGTTGAAGTGATAATTCTAGTTCTGTGAAACAAATTGTTCTATATTCTAAATTGATTTGAGAAAGAGATTGAGTATTGTTGTAAGTGTGAAACATATTGAGTCTCTAACAATTCTCTATATATTTCTGTGGTAAAAAGAGAGATTGAAAGTGATTGAGCATTGTGGTGAGTGTGAAGCATATTGAGTCTCTAACAATTCTCTATATGTTTCTATGAGATTGGACAAGTTCTAGTGAGGACTTGTTGAGAAGATTTGAGGTAAGTCTTTGAGAAGACTTGTGGATAGATTTATGTGAGATTTTGTGGAAGCTTACAATATAGATTTGAGGATAGATATTATTGAGCAGATTGGACAAGTTCTAGAGAGGACTTGTGGATAGATTAGTGTGAGATTTTGTGGAAGCTTACAAGGTATATTTGAGATAAGTCTTTGAGAAGGCTTGTGAGTAGAGTTGATTGATTGATTTATTCAAACCTTGAGTTAAGGTTTGGGGTAGATCTAGTAGAGTTGATTTGTGATTGAGTCAAGCTTTGTGTTAAGGCTTGAGGATAGATATTGAGGATAGATTTGTCTATTAGACCAAGTGTTTAGTGTAGATTTGAGGATAGAGTTTGGTGTAGATTTGAGGATAGGTTTGTGCCAGACCAAAGATAGAGATTGAGCAGATTTGTGCTAGACCGAAGGACTATGTTTAGTATAGATTTGAGATAGAGCTAAGAGCAAGCTTTGGAGGTGACAGAGTATAGAGGATGATAGTCTCTAGTGGATAGAGATCCATTAGCTAGGGTAGTGAGGATAGGTCTTCTGAGTGGGGATAGGAGTCTTCAGTGGATAGAGATCCATTAGCCAGTGTAGTGGAGGCAGTAGTTCTTCTAGAAGATCACCATCTAGAGCTAAGGAGAAAGGAGTTCTCCTATGGATAGAGATCCATAAACTTGATTAGGGGATTGGTGTCTCCTTTGGATAGAGGTCCATAAACATTGTAATAGGGAAAGGATTCCCAAGAGATTGATTGAGAAAATTTTAGTGAAATATTTTCTTCGTGGAGTAGCCCACATTGGGTGAACCACGTTAAATTGGTGTCTCTATTGTGTGTGGTGATTTGTGCATTGCTTTGATTACTATTATTGATATTGCTATCTATACATTGCATAATATTGATTGGAAAGAAAAGTAAAAAGTGGTCTTATACTATTCACCCTCCCTCTCAATATAAGCTTGTGTTCTTCAATTGGTATCAGAGCGGGTTCCTTCGAAAGAGTTTAACAACTTGAAGGAAAAGATTTCAAGAACATAATGGATTCTAAGAATGGGTCCTCAGATAATTCAACACTAGTATTTGATGGAAGTGATTATATATTTTGGAGTATGAGAATGAAGATTCACCTGATGGCACTTGGCAATGAAATATGGGAAGCAGTTGAAAATGGATACACACCACCAACTACTCCACCTACAGATAAATATGGTAAGCTTCTACATCATTACAATTCAAAAGCAATGAATGCAATTTTGAGAGGTTTGCATAGAACAAAGTTCATAAAGGTTATGCATTGCAAATCAACAAAGGCAATTTGGGATAAGTTGCAAAGCATATATGAAGGAGATAAAAGTGTCAAAAAGGTAAAGATACGAAATCTCAAAGGACAATTTGAAGATTTAAAAATGAAGGATGAGGAAAATATTAGTACTTATCTACTTCATGTAGATGAGGTTGTTAACGCCATGCAAGGACTTGGACTTGAGATTGAAGAATCTGATGTTTGTGATAAGATCTTAAGATCTCTTCCAAAAAGATTTAGTGAAAATATTTCTGCTATAGAGGAATCAAAATATGGTGATTCTTTGACAAGAGATATGTTACTTGGTATTCTTACAACTTTTGAGATAAGAACAAAAGAGGAACCTAATCTCTAGAAGGAAGCAACCTTCAAAGCTACTAAGAAGACAAAGGGCAAGAAGTCAGATTCAAGCAATGAGTCATCCAGTGATGAAGAAGCAAATTATGGTAGAAATAATAAGGATTCAAGAAGATTTAAAGATGCAAAATCTGTTAGATGTTTCAATTGTGGAAAGTATGGTCACTATGCAACTGATTGTCAAGAAGCCAAAAATAGCAATGATGAAGAAAAACAAGATCATAAGAACAGGGAATCAAAAAAATACAGGTACCAAAAGAAAGGTAAGGATGGACAAGGCAGACAAGGAAAGAAGTTCTTTCAAAGACAAAAGAGGAGCTACTATGCAGACAAGGCAAGTAAGTACTCAAGTGATAGTGATAATAGTTTCTCAGATAATGATAAAGATGAAGTCCTATTTATGATAGAAGAAAAAGAAGAAGTTAAGAAAAGGTCACCAATAATTCTCAAGTGTTTTAGATGTGGTAATTTTGGACATCTTGAAGATAGTTGTACAAAGAATGGTTTCAATTTTAGTGATGATGAATATGAGGATACACTTGAAGGACCAGAAGAGAATATTCTAATGGCACTAGAAGAAGAAGGAGGTGATCCTATAGAAGACAAGTCAGAAAAGAATGAAGATGTTTTCAAAGGTAAACAAATAGAGGAAGAATCAAAAAAAGGAGAAGTTGATCTTGAGGGAGAGCTTATTTATGCTCTTAAAACTTTAAAGAAGGTAAGAAAGCAAAACTCCCAACTTGAGCTTCAATTTCAAGAATGTGATGAAGAGAGAGGAAAGCTTATAGAGGATCTAAATAAGTCAATAGCTAAGACAAAGAAGTTCAAGGATAAGTTAGAAGCAAAGGTCTTAGAATGTGAAAGATTAGAACAAGAAGTAGCTCTACTAAGGGAAGAAGTAGAGAAGTCTAAGGATAAGCTACACAAGTTTGGAAGGAGCTCAAAGAATTTGGATAATATTATCAAGACACAAAAGCCTACATCAAGCAAGACAGGTCTTGGTTTTGAACAGGTACAAAAGAAACAAGAAGAGGAGTCAACCTCAAGTTCTGAAGAAGAAGAAACTTTAGAAGAAGACAATGTAAGAGAAAGTGAGACTTCTGAGGATGAGTTGGACAATAGAAAGTTCAACAAGGAAAGGAACAATGCACAAAGGAGAAATAGATGGAATAGGAACCAACACAGGGTAAAAGAGACTAAGAGACCAATGAGGTCAAGGCAAGGAAATTTCAATGGATGATGTTTCTCATGTCACAGATTTGGGCACAAGGCTTCACAGTGCAGGACACATGAAAGACAGGAATATGGGAACTTCAAGAACAGGCAATTATTTCATGGGTATTGCTACTCATGTAATCAGTTTGGTCACAAGGCAATGAATTGCAGGGTCCATGATAGGAATAGATATGGCTTCACTAGGAGAAATCCCAAGATATTTGCACCTTCAAGGAATAACAATATTAAGTGTTACAAGTGCAATAATTATGGACACACAACAAAGTGGTGTAGAGCAAAAATTCTAGAGACAAGCAGGAACATGAATAGTCAGAGGAATCAGAAGGATCAGATGAGAAGGAAAGTAGACAAAGGTAAATATCAGTGTATGCTGGGAGTAGAAATACTCCCACCCTAGAATTAACCACCTCAAGAGGAGGTGGGGGAGGGGCTAAGCTAAGAGACTCATTCTTAGCCCCGAGCCCCAAAGGTGACCCTTTGCCATTGATGTCAAAGGGGGAGAGATTTGAGTAAGGGGGAGAGATTTGATTTAAGAAGAGAGCATTGAGTCAGGGGGAGCAATTTCCTAGGGGAGCAGAAAAAAAATAGGTTAAGGAAATTTGAAAAGATAATTGGGTTGCCATCAATGACAAAGGGGGAGATTGTTGGACATTTTGAGTAGATGAGTTGTCATTGATGTCAAGAGTCGGGGGGGAAAAAAGGGAGTGAGTGGTCATTGATGTCAAGAGTCAGTTTCAATGAAGAGTGCAAGAAGAAGTAGTTCTGCAAATCGGTGCAAAAGGAAAGTCTACTTCTAGGTGGTCAAAATGAGTTTTGAGAGCAAAGAAGAGACCCAAGAAAATAATATTATAATATTTTATTATAATATTAAAAGGGAAGATTTAAATTAATTTAAATAATTTCATTATAAATTAATTTATTAATTAATTTAATTAACTTTAAAAGTTATATATTATAGATTAATTATAATTTAATTATTAAATTAATCTATAACCCTAAGGTTAAGTTATAATAAAATTAATTTATTAATCCTAAGGTTGGGATATAATAAAATTAATTTATTAACCCTAAGGATGGGTTATAAAGTCTATTCGAATTTGAATTCAAAAATCAAATTCATCCATCGATGTCAATAAAAGCATGGTCTAAAGCATATAAGAAGGGGGCAAAACATTGATTAAAAATTATCCAAATGCAATTCATGTAAAGTGCAAAAGACTTCGACTATCATGCAAGGAGGAAGGAAGATTTCATATTTCAAAGTTATTGGCTGCAGAGGAAAGGACAAAGGGGAGCGGTGCTCCATTTTCATTGCACAATATTGCATAGCATAGCTGGAATTCGTGGGAGGTGCTAAGGTTGATAGGCTCGAGGTGCAAGGTTCGAAGCCCGTCGGCTTCATTTTTACAAGGCAGAGTGTAAAGGTTTTTGGACGTCGCACTGAACGAAATAAATAAGAGGAAGGCTTTTGCCTTCCCCTTCACGTGGGAGCTAGTAGCCCATGTGGTGGGCTAGCACCTTGGTAAGGCGCTTGGCGAAGGAGTAGTCATGCATTCAAAACCCACCGTGACGTTTTGAGTGCAAGGTATGCTCCATAATTTTTGCTAAGGTTGTATGTGGTATGTGCCGTGGTGTTTGTGGAAGGTTTGAGATTTTAGAGGTGTTTGGTTTGTGATAAATAAATATTGGCTAAGGTCTTTGAGGGAGATATAAGGGTTTTTAAAATTAAATATTTTATTTTAATTTTGGAAGGTTTGAGTTATAAAGTTGGAGTAATAAGGTGTAATCAAGTTTGATTATTTTTGTGTTTAAGAAATATTTTTGAAAAGAGTTAGTGAGATATTTTTGTCATCTAACCATTGAAATTGGCAAAGAAGAAAATTGTGTTTAAAATAGGTTTTGAGGTCACTTCTACATCAAACAAAAAGGTATGGGCACATCTTCCTAGTGAGTGATTGTTGAATGTTGTGAATGCTAAGTTGGAGTGAAAAGGATTGTTTGATAAGCATTGTTGTTGAAGTGATTGATTAAGCAAAAACTTGAACTAGGGTTTGTGCAAAGAACATGAGTATCATTGTTATGTGAAGTTGTGGAAGATCATGAGTATCATTGTTATGTGAGGATCACTTGATAAGCATTGTTGTTGAAGTGAATGGTTGAGTAAATAACTTAACTATTTGATTTGAAGTGATTGATTGAGTGAAGAACTTGAACTAGGGTTTGCAAAGATCATGAGTATCATTGTTATGTGAGATTGGTTGATAAGCATTGTTGGAAACATTTGAGTGAGTGTTCATAAGTTTGGACTAGGGTTTGTGAGCAAGGATTATTTCATTGAGTGATTGGTTGAGTAGAGTTGATTGAACCTAGTCAAGTGGAAGTGTTGAGTTGATAGTTCTAATGAAACAAATTGTTCTATATTCTAAATTGATTTGAGAAAGAGATTGAGTGTTTGTGAGTGTGAAACATATTGAGTCTCTAACAATTCTCTATATGTTTTTATGGTAAAAAGAGAGATTGAAAGTGATTGAGCATTGTGGTGAGTGTGAAGCATATTGAGTCTCTAACAATTCTCTATATGTTTCTATGAGATTGGAAAAGTTCTAGTGAGGACTTGTTGAGAAGATTTGAGGTAAGTATTTGAGAAGACTTGTGAATAGATTTATGTGAGATTTTGTGGAAGCTTACAATACAAAATTGAGGTAGAGATTGAGATTGTTGAGCATATTGGACAAGTTCTAGAGAGGACTTGTGGACAGATTAGTGTGAGCTTTTATGGAAGCTTACAAGGTAGATTTGAGATAAGTCTTTGAGAAGGCTTATGAGCAGAGTTGATTGATTGATTTGTTCAAACCTTGAGTTAAGGTTTGGGGTAGATCTAGTAGAGTTGATTTGTGATTGAGTCAAGCTTTGTGTTAAGGCTTGAGGATATATATTGAGGATAGATTTGTGCTAGATCGAAGGACTATGTTTAGTGTAGATTTGAGGATAGAGTTTGGTGTAAATTTGAGGATAGGTTTGTGCCAGATAAGAGATAGAGATTGAGTAGATTTGTGCTAGACCGAAGGACTATGTTTAGTGCAGATTTGAGATAGAGCAAAGAGCAAGATTTGGAGGTGATAGAGTATAGAGGATGATAGTCTCCAGTGGATAGAGATCCATTAGCCAGGGCAGTGAGGATAGGTCTTCTGAGTGGGGATAGGAGTCTTTAGTGGATAGAGATCCATTAGCCAGTGCAGTGGAGGCAGTAGTTCTTCTAGAAGATCACCAACCAGAGCTAAGGAGAAAGGAGTTCTCCTGTGGATAGAGATCCACGAACTTGATTAGGGGATTGGTGTCTCCTTTGGAGAGAGGTCCATAAACATTGTAATAGGGAAAGGATTCCCAAGAGATTGATTGAGAAAATTTTAGTGAAATATTTTCTCCGTGGAGTAGCCCACATTGGGTGAACCACGTTAAATTGGTGTCTCTATTGTGTGTGGTGATTTGTGCATTGCTTTGATTACTGTTGTTGATATTGCTATCTATACATTGCATAATATTGATTGGAAAGAAAAGTAAAAAGTGGTCTTATACTGTTCACCCCCCCTCTCAGTATAAGCTTGTGTTCTTCAAATTTATAAATTAATTTATAATGAAACTATTATAGTTAATTTATAATTAATTTAAATCCTTGGGTCTTGTCCATTTAATATTATAATAAAATATTATAATATTATTTTTCTTAGGCCTTACTTTTGCCCTTTAAACCTCAACTGACCACTTGGGAGCAATCTTTCTTTTTCACTTGATTACGAAACCTGAAACTGATGCTGGTCACTGAAACTGATGCTTACTAGTGCTGATTTATTGACATAATGACAACAAAACCTACTCATATTTCCAATAGGGAGATATATCCTCACAATTTTGATAAATCAGCAATAATACCTCGAATATGTGTGCTTGTATATGATTTTTTATGGAGGTTGTTTGCTCGCTTTAGTCGTGAAGCGGATCTTGTGTGAGGTTTTGATGTTATGTTGATAGCGAAGGGTTACAATCCAAAAGTATTTTGAATTTGTTGATTGAAAGTGATGTAGTTAATGATAAGTAATGTGTGTATTTTTAAGATTAATTTTATTTTAATTTTAAGAGATGTATTATGCAATTATAGTAATTAAGCATGACAAATTTGGAAAAAGGACTTGCACTAGGCATAAGATTTTTGATGTGAGGGAATTAGAAAGATTTTATTAGGGTTATCTCATGCCATCATCATAAAGTCGATATGCGGCTACATGAGAAAATGATTATGTATGATCAAAATGCAAGTTCAATCATGCAATATAGTGGAATGGAAGCATTTGTGCTAAGTGATAGGTATGAAAATGCAAGATTAACTATTTTTTAGGACCAATTGCATATGCTAACAGTCATACAAATCCATGAGAAAAATGGTGACTTCTGCTAAGCAAACTTCAAGGAGAATTTTGGTCATTTCTAGGATGAAATCAAATTTATCAAGAACCAGTGTGTGATTTGTGTATTCATTTTCCATCTTGACCTTAATTATGATACAAAATCTCTCAAGGATCAAATGTGTGTGCTTATGAAATTTATTTACCAATTTTGAGTAAGGTAATGATGCAAACCAACTTTAAGAACCAATGTGTGTGCAAATGATGATTTCAGTTACTATGATTACATGCATTCAATTGGACTTAACTACTATGTAATACAAGCTACCAAAAGTTAGCTGATCCACAAACTAAAATTGATCTGTACAAAATAAGGTCACTAATGTGACAGACATGTCACCACATGTAAGGATACCACCATTGCCAAGTAGGCTTGATGCCACCTAACCTGTAATGAGGATCATCCCATGGTTTTCAAATAACTAAGAAATTCTAGGTATTCAAGTTCATTACCCCCTTCTTTTCTTCTGATTTTTGGGATTTGGGATTCTTGTTCTTTTTTTTGTTTTTAACAAAGGGATTTTATTTGCTTTGTAGAAAAACTATTTTTTTCTTTTTATTTTTTTGTTCGAGATACTTGCTCATTTTATAGAGGAACAAGGTATTTATTCGGGTAGGGAAGAGCTTGTCATTTTGCCAATTCTTAGCATTCTAGACCATGCACATAATAGGATAGTAGGGAAAACATTTCACTTAAGGATCTAGGACTACTATGTAACCTCATATTTGTTTGTGCAAGATCATTCTAATATGTGTATGTGATTCTTGGTTCAAAAAGTGGCAAGATCAGTTCCCAAAACTTCAAAATTAATTTAATAAAGTAGTAGTGTTTTTGGTTCAAGAGAGATTTATAATCAATACTAAAAATCAATATTTTATTAAAATGTGAATTCTGTGAGTGGTTCAAGATAATATTTGAATTCTTCTGAAGTAAACCAAAATTAACCATGAATTTTGACAACATCAATTTAATATTAAAGTAGGATGTTAACTAGATGTGACTATATGGTATATGTAATTGGATCACCATTTTATTTTTGAAAAATGCATAGATAAATGCAACTAAATGAAAGATGATCTATATGCGATGATGAAGTGAAAATGCAAGAAATATATGTACAATATTAACAATTATGTACAATGATGAGACTTGTTAACTTTATGTATAGTATCTTTTCAGGTGCATTATGTTCATGGGTTCCTTAAGATCTTTTCCATCTAAAGTTGTCAATCGATATGCACCAGATCCAAATTTTGTAGTGATGATAAATGGTCCTAACCAATTTGGTTGGAATTTTCCTTTTAAATCAGTTTGAGCATTTGTATTTTTTTGGTTTTCTTTAAGAACTAAATCACCAACCTCAAAATATCGATTATGGAATTTCTTTGAATATGACCTTTTGAGATTAGCTTGATATGAGTGAAGGTGCTCTAAAGCATTTATACGCTTTTCATCCAAAATTTTGAGCTGACTTAATCTTCCATCTCGATACTCATCTCCAACTTCAGCATCTTGAAGTAAGAGAGCTAAAGAAGGCACTTCCAACTCAAAAGGAAAAACAACTTCAGCACCATAAACCAAGACAAAGGGAGAAGCGTTTGTAGAGGTTCGAACACTAGTTCGATAAGCCCATATGCTAGATATAATTGAGTATGTCAATCTCGTCTTGATTTATTAACCAATATTTTTAAGATCTTAATTAAATTTTTATTTTATGCTTCAGCTTGACCATTTCCTTACGGATAATAAGGAGTAGACCATCTATGCTAGATTTTATATTTTGCACAAAGCTTTTTGATGTCTTTATTTTTGAAGCATTTTCTATTATCTAAGACAAGTGTAAATGGAATCCCAAATCTACAGATAATTTGATTAAAAAAAAATTAGAGACTTGGGTTCCCATGCAATAAGCCAATGGTATAGCTTCTACCCATTTTGTAAAATACTTAGTTGCTATTATGACAAATTTATGGCCATCTAAAGAAATTGGGGTGATTTTCCCAATGATGTCTAGGCCCTATTTTGAGAAATTCCATGGGGAAGAACTTTATTGAATCTCTTGGGCAGGAGCATGGACAAGGTTCACATGCTTCTAGCATTTGTCACATTTATGTACATACTCATGGTCATATTTTTCAATGGAGGGCCAAAAGTATCCCATTTGTAGGAGCTTTTTGGCTATAGCACCCCCACTAAAATGACCTCTGCAAGATCCATCATTGACCTCGTTTAGAGATATTTTGGATTCATTGAGGTTGAGGTATTGTAAGAGGATACCTTTGAACGATATTTTATACAAAGTACCTTCGATGATTACAAAGTGGACAGTTTTCTTACATAATGACCGTCGTTGATTCCTATCTAGACCATCTAGGAATGACCCATCTTGGAGAAATTTTAAAATATCTTTGTACCATGGTTATGAAAATGCTTTTTCAATTGGGAATACATCTAAAGGTTCTATAAATGACTCTAATGACGCATTTTCTCAGAGTTGATGAATTATGATAGTAGCATGATCGTCATCCAACTCCAAAGGGATAAGGGAAGCAACTACTACCATAGCATCCGTAGAACAGTTACTGGTGCATGGGATAGCTTCTATAGTAACCTTCTCAAATAAAGAAAAAATATATAAAATGTATTCTTTATAAGGATGGACTTTCTCATCTTGGGTTTGATAGATGTTACTTTGATTCACCATGAGTTGTGAATCTTCAAAAAATGATAGTATTTTAATATTGAGAGCTAAAGTTACTCGTAATCCAAGGATTAAAGCTTCATATTCTGTTGAATTATTTATGCAAGTAAATTGGAGCTTAAAGGATAATGGGATAAGTTGCTTTTGTAGGGATACCAATATAATACCTGCACCTACGCCACTCATACAACAAGCTTCATCAAAAAATAGAGATCGTGATTCCAAGAAATGACTATCTAGATTAAGACATTCATCATGGAATTCTATCATCAAGGGGTGAGTAGATTCAAGTGGGGCAGCGATGAGTTGGTCTATTATGACTTACCCTTTAATGGATTTCTACCCAATAAAGGTTATGTCAAAATCACTTAAAGTGAGAACCCATTTTGCTACTCATCCTGATAAATAGGTCTACTCATCAGATATCGCAATGGATCAAATTTTATGATGACATAGGTTTTTTGACAAATCATGTAGTGGTGCAGTTTTTGCGTAAAGAATACAATAGCTAAACATATCTTTTCTAAGGGGGTGTAACAAGGTTTATAGCTTATTAAAGTTCTTCTTATGTATTAAATAGCTTGTTCTTTATTATCCTCATCATGTTGTGCTAGCATTGCTCCTAACGCAAGTTTTGAGGTAGAAATATACAATATAAAAGGATATTTCGGTCTAGGTGGAACAAGTACTAGTGGGGTACGCATATATGTCTTAAGAGTTTCAAAATCTTCTTGAAATTATTTATCCCATAAGAAAGGAGTGTCTTTCTTAAGAAACCTAAGAAAAGGTTTACATTTATCTACCAATTTATCAACTAAACGGTGGATGGATTGGAGCTTACCTTGTAAACTCCTGAGTTTCGTTAAGTTTTAGGGTGGTGACATATCAATGATAGCCTTAATTTTGATAGGGTCTATTTTTATACCATGCATAGAAACTATAAACCCTAATAAATTACCTAATTTTACTCCAAATACACATTTTTCTAGATTCAATCGTACTTTATATTCATGGAGTCTTTCAAAGACTCATTGTAAATCAGGAATATGATCTTCTTGTTTTATAGATCGAGCTATGATGTCATCCACATAATCATGTAGAATTTCATACATCATATCATGAAATACATACATCATAGCTCGTTCGTAAGTTGCCCCTGCATTCTTTAGACCGAAGGGCATTACTTTCCAATAGAAAGCCCCCCCAAGTTGTAATGAAGGCAGTTTTAGGTTGATCTTCTGGTGCTATACATATTTGATTTTATCCTAAAAATCCATCCATGAGTGATAACATTCCACATCCTACCGTGAAATCAATAATTTGATCCATATTAGGAAGGGGAAAGTCATCTTTGGAACATGCAAAATTGATGTCCCTAAAATTAGTACAAACTCTAATTTTAGTAGCCTATTTTTTGGTGACTGGAACAATATTGAATATCCAATCAGAATAATCTATAGCTTGAATTAAATTTACATCCAAGAGTTTTTGACATTCATTTGTAACCAATAAGGTTACTTTAGGATGCATTTTCCTAAGTTTTTTTTGATAGGTTTAGCATCAGGATGAACCACTAAGTGGTGCATAACCATAGAAGGGTCTAGGCCTGACATATTTGTGTATGTCCAAGCAAAGATATCAGGGTATTCTGTGAGAATTTTTGTATATTTTATATGTTATTCTTTATTTAAATCAGTCCCAATTTTAATCATGCAAGGATTATTTTTTGTTCCAATATTAATTTTTAAAATGTCCTCTATTTCAATACTTAAATCTCTTTCAAAGTTGGGAGGATCAGGCGAAACAACCATTTCTTGAAGTTCTAATGATAAGTGGGCTAACTCTTCTTGTGTGGTTTTTTGAATGTGAGCTACACATGGGATAGACCCCTCGAATAAGAACCTATTCCTCATCATTTCTTCATGAGAAATATCATAAAATGCATCTCCCTCTACACACTTATTTGGAGTAGCCATTATTTTTGGATGTACTACTGATAACATGTTGTAAGAAAACCCGTGAGCATTCTTGCATTTCTTTAGTTGTTCTTATTTTTCTAAATATTCTCCATATGTGATAAGGTGATCATCATTATCAAAGGGTAAAGGTTGATTTTTTGTGGGGATATAGCCTATACCACATCTGGCAGACAATTCCTCCACCTCAAAATGCTCACGTATTCTATTTTCAAGATGACCTAAACCTTTACCTTTGTATTCCATATCATACATCATTTGTTTAGATTTTATATACTTATTAGAAAATAAACATTGAGAAAAACTATTCTCATCATACGTAAATCTCATTTGCCTAATGTTACTTTTATCAAGAGTACATCCAACAAAAATGAAAGTACAATTTCCAACATGATAGATGTTTTATTGTTTCTGCGATAACCGAACTATACGTAGATATGGCAGTAATTGGGACAAGACAAGGGAATGTTATATAAGGCCCCATTTTCAATTTTGATAGTCTGGTGCTAGTCTGGTTACATTCTGGATAGTTGGAAATGCTAAGAGATTTTTTCTATGTTATGATCTAAAGTGTGTTGCATATCTATGTTTTTGAATGCCATTGTTGAAAAATAATGAAGAATGATCATAGTTCATAGTTCTCTCATGTATTGTATGATCCTGGAATGGTAGAATAGTATTTGATAGTTTATCTCTATTGCATGTACTTTTTGGTTGTTATGGCTATTTTATGCATTACTATGGCAGAATTGGATTAAACCAGCACTGGTGTGGACTTGATGAATGATATAGGATGATGATGATATCAAGGGAGATGGATTGAAAATTTTTGTATGATTTTTGGATGTTGTCATTGGATATAGAACTCTCTCAAACCTTGATAAGTAACTTGCATGTTGGTAGAATTAGGATTAATTGACACATTAATTCCTTATTAAACTTATCTAAGAGATATTGGTCCAATAGAATATCCAATTTGGCACTTGGTTGTACCTTCGTTTCATACAAATCGTACACCAAAGCCGTTACAAATCGTACATAAGACAATTACCAATTTGGCATTTTATACGATTGAAGGGAATTTACCCGATTTGGTAGCATTGGAAAATCGAATAGCTTAGTTACAAAACTATGTACGGTGGCTTGCAAAAATAAATTTGAAATATTAGCTGAGTGTGAGATCGTACAAACTCTATCACTGTATGATTTAGGATCGTACAGTGGTACAATTTGGGTTATGTACAAGCTATTTTGTTGTTGCACATTGCTAGTTGTAAATATTGTACGGTTGTACAATTTGGTCCATCTATTAGGGATAGCAAATTGATCATTATAAGCCTTGATTACCACATCCCCACTAAGAATACTACAACCCTATGCTACATTTTGCACCGTTGCCTTATCGAATCTGGCATTTTTGTTAAAACGGGTCAAATTGACAAGTAAAGATACTAAAAAATTGGAGGTGAATGACAGACATCAGTGTGCAAAGACATAGGAGATAGGAAGTATGATAGAACATTCTAGTAAGAAGGAGCACTAGAATTTCTTGAAGAGATAATATAAGTAACTCAGACCATAGTACACATGAACCAAAAATAGAGTAATTTTGGGCATCTAACCATCTAGCATAGAGGCACAGGTTGATAGAGAAGTAGTGCACGAGGAAGGAGAGTGCATGGTGACACCTAAGAAAGTGATAGAATGGTTGCAAGGGAGTGTAGAATATGGGATTCAGGAACCAGAGTGACAGGGTGCAAGGTCTCAGGAGGAAGGACCAAGACCATCTCCCTCACATCAGTGAAAAAATTCATGAAGTGAATATGCACGTCAGTTTTGTCAACGATTGGTGGGATAGAATAAGATACCTCAGATAGAAACTTCTGACAATGACTGTAGTAAGACACCCCAAAGGAGGAATCAAATAGAGATTCAACGGGAGACCTCAAGTGATGAGGATGATTTTCCAAATATGGCTAATAAGGCAACCAAGCAGAGATGTCCACCTTTTACAGGTGAGGGTAAGGAATACCCCACAAGACATCAAAACTTGTATAACCATTTGGAAAAAATGGTGTAGATCGGCCAAATGACTGGGTAACCTTATTCCCTACTACCTTGAGAGGATTGGCGATGGATTGTACCTAAAGAGGGAAAATACAATAGATTTTTAGACTTGGAATCAAGTGAAGGAGAAATTTATTGAGGAATTTCAGCCTTTGAAGGATGATGGAGACATTATTATGGAACTTTGTATGATGAAGCAAAAGCCTGACGAAGATGTAAAATAATACAACCGCAAACTTAAGCAGTTAGTATATAATATGTAGATGCCTTTGGCAAATGTATTTATAAAGCGATGGTTTGTAGATGGATTACTATCAAAATATAAGAAAAAGATGAAAGCAGTACCATCAAAAATGTATGAGGAAGTTGTAAAACATGCAAATAATTTCTAAAGTGAATTGAAATAGATGTACACAATAATTTTTTCTCATCCTAAGTCTAATGATTCAAATAGTGGAGAATATGACACTATACAGAGGACAGTAGCATTATATCAAGTGTTTGACAAGATCATGAAGGAACAAAGAAGCAAACCTAACATAACAGGAATGATATTTGGTGCACGGAATGCAATACTGAAGGTCATACAAATATAAAGTGTTCGTGGAATGATTATTGTCACATCTGTAATGTGATGGGACACAAGGTGATGTTATGTCCATATAATGTAAGAGTACATCCACAGGTCTTGACAATCCAAGAGCAGGAAGAGAAACTGAAGATCCTAGGAAGCGGGCAACAAGCAACAAATGGCGGTTATAGAAATAGTCGGCAATTTGGAAGGCAGAACCAAGGAAATTAAAAATGAGGACAGAGTTTTTTGTAGTATGATTCAGAAGGGAGGCTGATTATACAGTGTCACAATTTCCAAGAGGGGGCATTTCATAAAAAAATGTCATTCACCTCAAAGATATGAGATGTAGTAAGCAAACACTACACACATGTGTAGGTGGTGTGGTCCGGGGAACCACAAGGAAGCAAATTGCCCCAAGCAGGAAAGTTCAAGTAACCCATAGAATGTAAATTATTTAGACATTGAGGTTCCTCAAGTTAAGGATCAAACCTAGGAATTTTTAGTGGTGACAAGAAATCAGTCTAAAAAGGATAAGTATCCAAAGCCAGTAAAGGAAAAGCAGTGCTGGCAAGTAGCAAAGAAAATACTACAGGATGAAGCACAAAAAGCTAAACAAGTGAAGTTAGTCGAAGAAAATAAATTGAAAAAGCCATCAAAAGAGAAGGCAATTGTGCAAAATCTGGCAGCACAAGTTTTGGACACGATAATAGAGATCAAAGTGGTCAACCTATTGGAAGTTATCCCATCATTACAGAAAGCAATGGTGGAAGAGATACAACCACATAAGGTGATGGAAGTGCAGAGTTAACTGATTCATGGAAGTGAAACAAAAATACCAATTCATGGACGCAACTATATTGATGATTGATGTGGGAAATAAAGATGCATTAGTTCATATGGAGATCCTCGAGCACAAATTGACACAAGTTATTGTGGATGAAGGATCCAGTGTCAATGTGCTACCTGAAAGGACTTGGCTAGAACTGGGTGCTTCATCTCTATGGGCACCAAGCATCTGATTATATGGTGCTGACCAATATGGTATCGAGACAAAGGGAGTCTTAACGGTGCAACAAATGGTGATAGTTGACCAAGAGTTCATCTTGGAGTTCATTGTGATTACTATGTAGAAGCCTGCATATGATGCTCTATTAGGAAGAGGATGGCTATGTGTAGCCAAAGTTAATTACAACTGGGGGAATAATAAGATCACTTTTAAAAAGGGACAACACAAATATATGATTAATCTAACTAATCAAAAGGTCAGTGAGGATTTAGCCATGACCAATGAATCAAAAAATTCCTCAGGTGATGAAGAATATGAACCATATGGAGAAGGAATGTTGTACCTGTATGAATGTAGTGAAGATGAAGCTAGGTCTAATAGCAAACTTCTTCATTGGAAAATGGATGAGAATGAAATTTTTCAGCACAACTGCATTTGTATTGACTCAGAGGAGATCAAGTAAAAACAAGATGAAACCAAATTTAGCCAAGAACCTAAGAAGGAGGTGAAAGAGAAACAGACATTTCCAAAAAAAATTGCAGAGTATATAGTAGGAGATGTAAAAATTGATGCAAGATCGGCACACTCAAAGAATGTGGAAAAATCAACAAGTGAGCCATAGAATATCAAATATGAATGACCTCATATAGTGGACATCAATCTAGGGATGGAGGATGGTAAGACCCCAAGGCCTTACTATAAAATTATTAACAAATTAATGTAAATGTAATCGCAGGCCACTCAAAGGGGGCTCCCTTGTAATTGATTTGCCACTATAGGGGGCTCCCTCCTTAGAATCTATGCTTATTATTCTTCTTCTTGGATGATTTGATATGGATGGCCAACGTAATATATATCTACCCTAAAGCTATGTTGGTGAAGAGACATGATGGTTCATGTTATGAAGAGATGTGATGGTTCATGTTATGAAGAGATGTGATGGTTCACTTTATGATTTAATAATATAATAATTAAATGATTAATAATACTAACTAATACTAACTAATAATGTTAGGATTGAGGATCCTAACATTCCACCCTCCTTAAAAAGAGCTTTGTCCTCAAAGCTCAAGGTGAGGAGCTTTATCTTTTGTTTTCCAAGAAGGATTTGTGTAAGTTCTTGGACTCTTTTAATGTCATCCTTTCGTAGGCAGGGATATCGAGAAGGATGAAGTGTTAGCGGGGACTTCCAAAAATATTAGTAAATGTGTGATGATGAGGGATGGAAAATCCTTGGAGTTCTTCAAACACCTTAGAATGATGCATAAAAAGAGGTGGTAAAACTTCTACATTCTCTTGTTGTTCCCTGGGAGAGGCAATGGAGGAGTGTGCACTCACATTTTTGCCTTGTTTTTTAATAGGTTTAATCCTATGGTGATAACTCACTATTGGAGAGGAATTTGAGTGTAGTTCTTGTAGAGTGCATTTTTGGCCATAATGAGTCACTTCAAGAATGTCTACCTCATCCTTACCTGATGCATCGATCACTTCTGGCATATCAATTGTATTGCCTTTATCATTGTGATCAAGTGTTTGGGATATTTCTTGCTCATTGTCCTTGTTTTCCACATCTTCTTCCTCTTTCTTATCTTCCATGGCTTCCTCATCTTCCTTACCTTCCTCATCATTACCATATTTAGTGCTACCTTCTGGTGTATCTATCGCTATGTCTACCTCAATTACATTTTCATTGTTGGGAGAACTACAAGGAATAGTTTTTTTTTTTTTTTGAATTTACATGGTGGAATTGGTAGCCGCCACGAATCCGGGTAGGCTGTCCGACTTTTTATGTCCGCCACAGTATTCTATGTTGTTCACCCTAGAATCTGCCACACAGATCTTCGCGCAGTCCACCCCTATAACCACCATGCCACAATCATTTTAAACCTTTTACGTCGCTAAAAGCACCAGGAAAGGGACGCATTCAGTTCGACAAGGCCCGAGATTTGAACCTTGGACTTTTTCCCCCCTTATGGGGTTTGGATGAACTAATTGGTCTAAACCTCGGACCCAACTACAAGGAATAGTTACATCTGAAATATAAGTGCTTTGTGCCCTTCCATTATGTGTAGGTTTGGGAGAGATGTAAGTGGTTGGTGATTTACCTACTGGTGGTCTCCCTAATCGATGTTGTGCATTGATTTTATCTTCGGCTAATTTTGCCAATCCAAGGGTTTGCATCATGGTATAGGGTTTGAACTTTGTCACCTCCATTTTAATTTCCTCTTTCAATCCATTGATGAAATAATATATAAAAAAATTTCATCCAACCCTGTGTATTGTTTTGTGATATCCTTAAATCAAATTTCATACTCACATACATAAGTGTTTTGACGAAGGTCCCAAGTGTTTTGATGAAGGTCCTTGAGAAAATCCCACATGGTTGGGTCCCACATGGCTCTGATACCAAATGGTAAGACCCCAAGGTCTTGCTATAAAATTATTAACAAATTAATGTAAATGTAATCGCAGGCCACTCAAAGGGGGCTCCCTTGTAATCGCTTTGCCACTATACTTAGAATCTATGCTTATTATGCTTCTTCTTGGATGATTTGATATGGATGGCCAACGTAATATATATATATATCTACCCTAAAGCTACGTTGGTGATGTTATTTTAATTCTTCTTTTAAAGCTATGTTGGTGGTAGAACCTTGAAGGTTCTAGCACAATTTTAATAAAGAAATAATTAAAATAACATCTAAATTAAAAGAATCACTTTTAGATATGAATAGCCTTTTGCATTGGTTTGGGAAATCCCTCCAATGGGTCTAAATAATATATATTCTAATTCTTCGATGATTTTATATGGATGACCAACCTAATATATATATCTACCCTAAAGCTACGTTGGTGAAGAGACATGATGGTTCATGTTATGAAGAGATGTGATGGTTCATGTTATGAAGAGATGTGATGGTTCACTTTATGATTTAATAATATAATAATTAGATGATTAATAATACTAACTAATAATGTTAGGATTGAGGATCCTAATAGAGGATGATTCACTATGGCGATGATTGGAACCTTGTACTAAAAGCGACATCTTTTAAGATATTCTTGGAATATAAGGATGTCTTTGCATGGACATACAAGGACTTGAAGGGAGTACCACCTGAGTTATGTGTCCACAAGATTAAACTAATTCCTGAAGCACAACCCATAAGGAGGAGACCGTATGGAATGAACCCAATATATGTTGCATTGATGAACGTAGAGATAGAGAAGATTTTGGAGGTAAGAATCATCTTCAGGGTTACGACCAGTGAGTGGGTATCACCTATAGTGGTCACCTTGAAGAAGGAAGTGGAAAAAATCAAAATATATGTGGACTTTAGGAGTCTAAACTAGGGTTTTTCATAGTGGCGAATTTCGTAATTTAGTGTGAATATTAGAATTTCCAAAATGTTAATTTTGCAAATTTTGGGACCATAAAGGTCGGCCCGTTCGCCCAAAAATTTCGGGATCAAATTTTTTTAAGGGTAAATTCACCCCATTGTCATAAGGTTTCCCACCTAATTTTTACCCTAAATTTATTAAAAATAAAAATTATCCCACCTAATTCACCCCTTGTACCCCATTATATATAGTTAACCATAACAACAACTCTCATACTATCAGTCACCATCTACCAATCGTCTTCTGCCAGTCGCCATGTGGCGATTGACAGAAGGCGATTGGCATAAGGCGAGAGGCATAAGGCAACTGGCAGATGGTGAGTGGCACAAGGCGAGTGGCATATGGTGAATGGCATAAGGTGAGTGGCATATGGCGACTGGCAGATGGTTACTAACAATCATTTTACAATTTTAGGCATCAAAATATATCCAAACATAAACATATTTATACTCGTTGGAAAGCTCTTTTCAAGCCCGATCTAATGGTGGTATTTTTATAAAGTTTGAAGATGATTTCCTAGGTAAAAATGGTTCTAAAAATGGTGATAAGAAGGTAATATCATTTTGAGGTGGATTTTGACTTACTAAATCATCTCAAAACTTCATACAAATACCACCATTATATCAGGCTCAAAAAGAGCTTTCCAACGAGTACAAATATACCTATGTTTAAAAATATTTTGATGTATAAAATTGAAAAATAATTATCAATCGCCATCTGACAGTCGCCATCTGCCAGTTGCCATCTTCCAATTGCCATCTGCCAGTCGCCTTCTACCAGTTGCCATGTGGCAACTGGAAAAAGGTGATTGGCATAAGGTGACTAGCACATGGCGAGTGGCAAAAGGTGAGTGGCACAAGGCGAGTGGCACAAGGCGAGTGGCACATGGTGAGTGGCACAAGGCAAGTGGCATATGGCAAGTGGCAGATGGCGACTGGCATATGGTGATTGACAATCATTTTATAATTTTAGGCATCAAAATATATCCAAACATAGGTATATTTGTACTCGTTGGAAAGATCTTTTCAAGCCAGATCTAATGGTGGTATTTTTATTAAGTTTGAAGATGATTTAATAGGTTTAACATGGTCCCAAATATGGTGATAAGGAGGTAATGTCATTTAAGGTATATTTTGACCTAATAAATCATCTCAAAACTTCATAAAAATACCACCACTATATTGGGCTCAAAAAGAGCTTTCTAGCGAGTACAAATATACCTATGTTTGAAAATATTTTTATGTCTAAAATTGTAAAATAATTATCAATCGCCATCTATCAGTCGACATCTGCCAGTCGCCATCTTCCAGTCGCCTTCTGCCAGTCGCCATGTGGCGACTGGTAGAAGGTGACTGGCATAAGGCAATTGGCAGATGGCGAGTGGCAAAATGCGAGTGGCACAAGGCAAGTGGCATATGGCGAGTGGTATATGGCAACTGGCAAATGGTGACTGATAATTATTTTACAATTTTAGGCATCAAAATATATCCAAAAATAGGTATATTTTTACTCATTGGAAAGATATTTTCAAGCCCGATCTAATGGTGTTATTTTTATGAAGTTTGAATATGATTTACTAGGCCAAACATGGTTCCAAAAATGGTGATAAGGATTTAATGTCATTTTAAGGTAGATTTTGACCTACTAAATCATCTCAAAACTTCATAAAAATACCACCATTAGATTAGGATCGAAAAGAGCTTTCCAACGAGTATAAATATGTCTATGTTTGGATATATTTTGATGCCTAAAATTATAAAATGATTATCAATCACCATCTACCAATCGCCATCTACCAGTCGCCTTATGCTAGTCACCTTCTATCAGTTGCCACGTATGCCAGTCACCTTATGCCAGTCACCATTTTCTAGTCGCCTTTTGTCAATTGCCATGTGGTGATGTGGCGACTGGCAGAAGGTGACTGGCATAAGGCAACTACCATAAGGCAATTGGAATATGGTGACTGGAATATAGTGACTAACATATGGCGAGTGGCACATCACGAGTGGCATAAGGCGAGTGGCATATGGCAAGTGGCAGATGGCGACTAGCATATGGTGATTGACAATCATTTTATAATTTTAGGCATCAAAATATAACCAAACATAGGCATATTTGTACTCGTTGGAAAGATCTTTTCAATCCAAATCTAATGGTGGTATTTTTATTAAGTTTTAAGATGATTTAATAGGTTGAACATGGTCCCAAAGACTGTGATAAGGATGTAATGTAATTTAAGGTAGATTTTGACCTACTAAATAATTTTATAGTTTTAGGCATCAAAATATATTTAAACATAGGCATATTTAGACTTGTTGGAAAGCTATTTTCAAGGCCGATATAATGGTGGTAGTTTTATGATTTTTTAAGATGATTTGATAGGTCAAAAATGGTCCCAAATATGTTTAAAATTTATGTGCAAAAAATTTAAAAATTTGCCATATTTTGATAATGTTTTTGCAAAATTTTGAAAAATTCGCCCCATAGTTTATACATGATTCACCTTGATTCGCCCCAAATTTATAAATACTTTTTTGGTACTACCTCTTATGCATAACCCTAGTCTAAATGTAGTAACTATCAAGGACCCGTTCCCTATTGCCTTCATAGATTCCATCTTGGAGGAAGTCGCAGGACATGAGATCTATTCATTTTTGGATGGGTTTTTGGGTTACAATAAAATAAGTATAGCCAAGGAGGACAAGCTGAAGACCACATTAATTATGGAGAATGGCATATATGTGTACAATAAAATGTCATTCCGGCTCTGTAATACCTCAGTTACATTTTAGCACATCATACTGTATATATTTAATCAGTTGGCAACACAAAAATTTAAAGCATTTTTGGATGATTGGTCCATTTATGGGAAGATCAAGGAGCATCTTCCTACCCTCAGCAAATGCATTAGTAGGTGCAGAAATGCACAAATATCATTAAACCCTGGAAAGTGCTACCTAATGGTACCATATGGGGTAGTGTGCAGTGAAGGATTAAAAACAGATCCTGATAAGATCTATGTGATATTGCACATGGAAGAACCATATGATGTGAGTTTGTTTAAAACCTTCCTTCGATCGATAGGGTATTATCAAAGGTTTATCAGGAATTACGCACATGTATCTGATCTATTGGATTCATTGATGAAGAAGAATGTTCCTTTCATATGGACAGCGGAGCACCAAGGAGCCTTTAAGGAGTTGAAGGCTAAGCTTGTGAGCAACCCAATTTTGGTGTTCCCAAACTGGGATAAGGAATTCCATGTCCATATTAATGCTTTGAATTTTGTAATCGGATGTGCTTTGGCACAAGAAGGATAGTTCAGGTTGGATCAACCTATTTTCTTTGCTAGTTGCCTATTGTCAAGGGCAGATAGAAATTATAGTACAACAGAAAGAGAATATTTGGGAATGACATGCAATCCAAAAGTTTAGGCATTACCTACTAGCGAATCCCTTTGATTTTTATGTAGATCACAAAGCTTTGTTGTACTTGAAAAACAAACTAGTGATATAAGGATGGGTCAGGAGATGGCTCATCACCCTACAGGAGTTCGTATTCTAAGTAGTAGTAAGACCTAATAAGAAGCATGTAATTGCAGACCAGTTGTCTTGGATACAATCAAGAGAGCCTGCAGGAACAGGGGTTCTGGATGAATTACCTGATGCATAGTTATTTGCCATTAATTTTGTTCCATCGTGGTACAATTTGATTGGATAGTACCTATTGTGGCTGCTCCACAACATACCCCAAAATTGGGGACCCACATTTTTTGCATGTTTTCCAAGAAGACCGAAGTGGCCCATATGCTAAAGATCAAAGAAAAAGCAAAACACCACAAGGAGAAAAAGTGTCACGATATCGCGACATGTTGCATTTTTGCGGTCCAAAGCAAAGGGAGAGAGCAAGGAGGAAAAAGTGTTGCGATATCGCGACATGTTGCATCATCGCGGCCAAAAGAGAAAAAGTGTCACAATATCACGACATGTTGCATCGTTGCGGCCAAAAGAGAAAAAGTGTCATGATATCATGACATGTTGCATCGTCACGGCCAAAGGAGGAAAAGTGTCATGATATCGCAACATGTTGCATTTTCACGGCCAAAAGAGAAAAGTGTCGCGATATCGCGACATGTTGCATTTTCGTGACCAAAAAAGAAGAAAGAAAAAGTGTCGTGATATCACGACATGTTGCTTTTTCGTGATTCAAAAGGGGCAGGCAAGCAGAGAAATAAGAAGTGTCGTGATATCGTGACATGTCCAATTTTTGCCAAGGTAACAGACCTGCATAGTGACGTGGACATAAGGACAAAATCCAATGAATAAGACAAAATGTTACATAAGGAATATTTAATGATTTGAAATCATTTAAGATGGTCGTTACACACGGAGGGAAACGAACGCAAGCCCATGTGGAGAAAATGAAACGAAGGGCCACAAAATAGAAACGAAAAGTTTTCTTTGGAAATCGAAACACATGCATGCACAAGGGAAGGTGAAACGAACAGCCATTGGAAAGTGAAACGAAAAGCTTCCTGAAAAGTTTAAATACGCCAGGCAAGGATGTTTTGAGGGGTTGGAAATTGTTGCGAGCAGAGTTGTAGAGTTGAAGGCAAGAGGGCCATTCTGGACCTGTTTGAGTCATTTTTCTTCCATGGACTAGTTTGGGAAAACCAAAAAATTTTGTTATTGTAAAATGACAAATTTTTAATACAAAAAAATTCAAAAAGTTGCATCTTATGGACAAGAAAGGAGGAGTCATTTTCTGCATGCAAGATTAAATGTCTATTTTTCCCATTTTCAGATTTTAGGCTTGTAAATGGAGTTTATGCAAGTTTTCTTGGTTGCTTCATGCGAATGTTTAAATCTAAAAAACCTCATTTAAAACCCTAGGAGCCAGCACTTAGCTTATCCGGATTGTGCTTGTTTTGCAGGTCCAATAGGTTAGGTTGCATGCATGAAAACCTCACATCTTCGATTTTGTCGAAATAGGATAGCATCATACTGAATGCGTTTTATTTTCAGTTTTTTGCATTTCATTTTCATTTTTTGCATTTTATTTTTTCCAAAAATTTTAACTTATTTTAAATTTTCAAGCATTAAAATAAACATTTAAAAATTTTCAAAATCAGAAAAAGCAATGAACAATCACTAAAGTTTCATGGTGAAATAAACCAACATTGCCCCTTTTTTACAGTTACTTGCAATCACTAAGGTGTTCCAAGCATTTAAATTGAATATCTTTATTTGAGATTACTAATACACATATGCAAATGCTAATATAGCGGAGACCTTGGAGAAGTTGTTTGTTTAACTTCTTTGCAAGATGGGATTTGGAACCCAAATCCTAAAGGAGAGTGTACTTTCACAATTGGGTGAAAATACCACTCAACAGATTGGCGCTAGAAGGAGGGCCTGAATTGTTTTATTTTAGAGTGATTTAAATGCTATAGGGATTTAAATTTTGAATATTTCATGCCCTATTGATTATTATCTTTAGCTCTCTTTTAACAACACAACCTTGTAGTGTTAAAAGGAGGACATGAATTGCTATGCATTGTTCTAATGCTTTTGATTGTTCATACAATAATAATGTGTTTTGATTTGATTTTGAAAAATTTTGGTCTTGACTAACGAGGTTGTATCCATGCAATTACTTTCATTTGATTTTAATGGATACATCTCTTGGTTTATGCTAACATGATTATTAATACGTTACATGTTTGATATTTGTTAGTCAATTTCATGCTTATTTGTAAGTAATTATTTTTTTTCTAAAATGTATTTGTTGTTGGTATTATGATCTTCACTTGCGTGTAATGCGATCTTGTGAATCAGAAAGCTTACAACACTAGGAGTATGCTCTTCACTTGCGCATATGCGATCTGGTGAATCAAAAACTTACATTTTTAGAATACTGCTTTGTCACGGTTCCTTCTTTCATTCACGACTAAAAAATTGATTTTGAAGTTATTCCTTGAATTTCATTAATTGCAGGATTTTTTGTGTCGCGGGTTTTCTTTGAGGTATTGAGAGTTTTGTCAAGTTTTGTAGGGTAGTTTCATTTACAAGCTGGACCCACCGTATCGCATCGCAACTAGGTCCAAAACAACCAAGGAAACCATATTCCAAAGCCTCTCACTCACTCATAGGAATCCAAGGAATAAAATCGAGCAAATTGTGGTCCCACCAGATATTCTTATTACAGAAGATCCTTCTGTTTTAGGCACATCTAGCGGACTTGCATCGGTGGTGTCATTTGCCACTAGTTTACCAATTATCAGTACCATTTCCATGGTTCTTGTAGGGTTATCATCATCGATTTTGAATCAAATGGCCCAACCTCCACCACATCCTTGGTACGGATCCAATAACATTCCTTTGAATATTGCAGGGGATATTCATGAGATCCCTAAGAATATAGAGAGATTTTTGCCCGAATACAAACCGGATGGCCCAAGGACTGCAAAAGAACATATTCAGGCCTATAGGGATGTTTTGATAAGACTGCAAGTTCAGCATGAAGATGTGGCTTGTAGACTCTTCCCCATGAGCCTAGACCAAGTGGCCTACGAATGGTATATTTGCTTACCTACTGGTTCCATTACGTCATGGACACAAATGGAGGATGCTTTTGTCAACCAATTCAGGTCACCATTAGATCCCATAATCATCTATAATTAGTTCATTACATGCAAAAGAGGCCAGGGTGAGCCAATCCAAACTTTTAATCAGAGATTTCAGAAGTGCTATAATAGAGAAATTTGAAATTTTGCCATTGATCCTGCAGTAGCTTTGCAAATATATTTTGTGGCATTGGATCCTATGACGGCAATGTTTGCAAGGCAAAATCCTCAAGTTACCACGCTTGCTCTAGCCTACAATGAAGCTATGACCATTGAACAACAAATGACACCACAGGGTTATGGGTTTTCCCAGATGCCTATGGTAGGACAATATGGTCCATATGGTCAAGCTCCTATGATGAATCAGATCATGGCACCACAAATATCAGGCATAAATGCTTTGCCTTATCAACAACCATATTCATCAACACCCACTTACGCACCCAATCCAATTTTGATTCAAAGTGTGAATCCCTACGCAAATCAAGTGGCTCAAAATCCAACTCAAATGTTAAGTCAAGATCTCACCAATTACGCAAACCCTACTAGAACTAGCAATAACATAGCTCAACCAAAAGAGATTTATTCAGAGGTTGAAGATCTCAAAAGGATAGTTCACAAATTGAGCAATGATTTGGTTCAAAAATAGAAGTATGAATCCCATGTCCCTCACCCAAATCGAAACTCCAACAATAGAGGGAGATAGTGGAATACAAAGCCAAACAATGGGGGTGTGCCTTCCCCTATTGCTAATCAGATAGGTACTTCTACAGGACCAAGCCACTCTAGTTCCATTCTTAATATTTCTGATTTTGCATGGAAAAAGGGGTGTAGATTGCATAATACAAAGGAGCATAATGAAAGGAATTGTCCTGAAATTGCTAGGTATACCCATTTTCTCCAAGCTCAAGTGGATGATTTGGAACTTTTGCCAAATGAGGGTCCACCCCAACATCAACAAGGAGAGGACAACATTTTGGTTGTGGAAACTCTATATCATCAATGGAGTGATAATGAGGAAGGTGAAGATGAATGGGGTGAGAAGCATGTTGATGAATCAAAATATGAAGAAGAAGTACTTGAGCATCACAACTTGAACTTGGAGGATGATTACTATGATTCATGGAAGAAATGGGAAGAATATTATCAATCTAAATATTCTAATAAACTTGTCAATTAATATGCAGGATAACTCAATTGCTTCCTCACATGAGGATACTATAAATCCTGTACAATTTGAGAAAGTTTTGGAAGAGGAATTCGAATCTCATCAAATTTTGGAACATGATAAGGATTCTACAACCATGAATCAAGAAAGAGAGTCATTTGCTTTAGATTCCTTTGGAGGAAAATAAATTGAAAATCTTGATCCACTTACTTGTGCTACAATGATTATGCCATTTCAAAATGAGAAAATTTCAAAACCTAAATCACTTGGGTTTGATATCATTGATGATCCAATTGAAAATCACACGTTACCCAAAACAACCCAAGTGATTGATCATGGAAATATGTTAGTTAACCCACCCCTAGATAGACAAGACTTATGGTTTGAAAGGGATGGACATATTTTCAATTGGGTACCTAAGTTTGGTGCCTTTGATAAACGATTCATGGAGAAAGAACAAGTGCTACATGATGATGAATGTCATGATATAAAAGAGGAATTTTCAAATCCTCTTCAAGTAAGGTCAAATGAAAACATGCCAAAGGTAAAATCTCACCTTTTTGGTTTCACCATGCAAAATTCGAATGAATATTTGCCTAATGAATGGTTTGATTCAAATATTATTAATGTTATGGCTTTATTGAATGAAAATGAAAGCTTATTTCTACACGAATCAAAGTGTGGAATGGACATCTTAAAGAATAGACATAAAGGAATTGAATATCAATCATTGTCTAATCAATTTGAAATCTTGAAACTCCACCATAGGATTATTAATGAAACTAAACCAAATTGGTATGGTGAGAGGGGCAAATGGAAGTTTGTTTCTTTGTTTGGTTTGATCTTGTTTTTTTGGATTCCTGCAAAACTTGGTATGCGTATCACGTCATACGTCTTTTAAAGAATTCCAATCAGGTTTGGGATCCAGGAAAATGATAATCCAAACTTTTGCACCATATTGCATTATATTGTACATTTGTATATACTTTTGGTTTTCGTGTTTTGGTTTTGGATTGGATTTCACTTTGGTTTTAAGTTTTGTGTGTTGGTCCTTTGGACACTTTTGGTTTGTTTTTAAAAAAAGCAAGATGTCAACTTAGGTCCTTATGAATGTTGACTAAGACTAGGAGAATATGAAACATTGGAATTGTATTGCAGAAAGCTCCATGAATATTGCAAACACATTAAAGAATATCGTTTGGAACTTGTGATGCATGAAGTTGTCAGTTTTATAAATTATGGCAAAGTAGGTGGTATACTCCATCCACATTTCAAAAGGAGCAATGCATTCATATCTCATGTTACATTCCACATTGCATATACACTTCATCTCAGTTGCATCTTCATTTCAAATACAATCATTGAAAAGGTGTCGAATCCTCTTAGGGTTATTACATAACATATATTAAAAGGATCCTAAGTTTGGGAAATGATGCCCGAACTATCTTGAGCCAAGCACGTTCTACATATATTAAAGAGGATCTTGAGAAAAATGGTCAAAACCGTACTTGGAATAAATGGTGAGGCGAAAGGAGTATTTCGTGTCTGTCCTATCATGCAACATAATCCTTAAAATAGTGGTTTTTACCACTCCCATAGTGCTTAAAGCCTAAAATCATAGTAGTAAGGATAGGGTTAAATCCTCATTGAACTTAGGTTGAGGATCCAATTCCCCAAAGCTCTGATTTGACCTTCATGGAGTAGTAAGGATAGGGTCTATTTCTCATCTCGCTTAGGTTGAGAATATGATTCCCCAAAGCTTATATTTTGCCCACTCAAGAACTTAAAATTCCAAAGAAAATATTTTTCATTCTACTTTTATTGCATCATTGATATTGGATTGGAAGGATCGTACTACATATCCCTTGCAAGGATGGGTAGTCATTCCCAAGGTTCAAGAAATCAAAAGTAAATTCCAATCATGTATTATGGGGTTGATCTCCATCGGGGCTATAGATGCCTGATTGGTAGTGGAGTATGCTCATGCATGGCAACATGTCTTGTCTAAAAGCAAGACCACTGACTACTCAAACGGATAGGCTAGCCTGATAGTTTCATCCATAACAGGTTAAATCATTTTGTTCAAGATGAGGTAATGAAATCCATATCAAAGTAGTAAGGATAGGGTTAAATTCCTATCTCGCTTAGGTTGGGAATCCTATTCCCCAAATCTTTAATTTCACTTACACTTGCACATGGGTTCAAGATGGTAGGGGCACATAACCAACTTTGGGATCTAGTAAATTAATTCAGTATACATATATTTGGTCCTAAGAGGGTTTGATAGTTTTAATATGTTTGTTCATGATACTAGAAAGTCTAAGCCTTTGCAAAGTAGGTTGTTATATCTCTAACATAGTTGTCATACATCAAATCCTGCACAAATCATTCATAGCCTTGCATACGAATCATAAGTGAAACTGACAATGGAAAGTTGAATGAGTTTCAAACGATAGGGAATGAATCACATTGCACACACCGAGCTTATGCTTAATAATTCTAATGCTTCATGTATTTCTCATCTAGTTTCATTCTTGGGATATTTGTTAACGCTTGTATTTGAGTCTGTGTGTTTTCAGGTTGAGTTCTCACTGAAATGCTCAGGAGCATTCCCCAGTAGAGTCGTCATTTATTGTGGCTGCTCCACAACATACCCCAAAATTGGGGACCCACCTTTTTTGCATGTTTTCCAAGAAGACCGAAGTGGCCCATATGCTAAAGATCAAAGAAAAAGGAAAACACCACAAGGAGAAAAAGTGTCACGATATTGCGACATGTTGCATTTTCGTGGTCCAAAGCAAAGAGAGAGAGCAAGGAGGAAAAAGTGTTGGGATATCGCGACATGTTGTATCGTCGCGGCCAAAAGAGAAAAAGTGTCGTGATATCGCGACATGTTGCATCATTGCGGCCAAAAGAGAAAAAGTGTCGCGATATCGCGACATGTTGCATCATCATGGCCAAAGGAGGAAAAGTGTCATGATATCGCGACATGTTGCATCGTCGCGGCCAAAAGAGAAGAAAGAAAAAGTGTCGCGATATCGCGACATGTTGCATTTTCGCGGCCAAAAGATAAAAGTGTCGCGATATCGCGACATGTTGCATTTTCATGGCCAAAAGAGAAGAAATAAAAAGTGTCGCGATATCGCAACATGTTGCATTTTCGCGATTCAAAAGGCAGGCAAGCAGAGAAACAAGAAGTGTCGTGATATCGTGACATGTCCGATTTTTGCCAAGGTAACAGACCTGCATAGTGACGTGGACATAAGGACAAAATCCAATGAATAATACAAAATGTTACATAAGGAATCTTTAATGATTTGAAATCATTTAAGATGGTTGTTACACACAGAGGGAAACGGACGCAAGCCCATGTGGAGAAAATGAAACGAAGGGCCACAAAATAGAAACAAAAAAATTTCTTTGGAAACTAAAACACATGCATGCACAAGGGAAGGTGAAACGAACAGCCATTGGAAAGTGAAACGAAAAGCTTCCTGAAAAGTTTAAATACGCCAGGCAAGGATGTTTTGAGGGGTTGGAAATTGTTGCAAGCAAATTTGCAGAGTTGAAGGCAAGAGGGCCATTCTGGACCTGTTTGAGTCATTTTTCTTCCATGGACTGGTTTGGGAAAACCAGAAATTTCTGTTATTGTAAAATGACCAATTTTTAATACAGAAAATTTCAGAAAGTTGCATCTTATGGACAAGAAAGGAGGAGTCATTTTCTGCATGCAATATTAAATGTCTATTTTTCCCATTTTCAGATTTTAGGCTTGTAAATGGATTTTATGCAAGTTTTCTTGGTTGCTTCATGTGAATGTTTAAATCTGAAAAACCTCATTTAAAACCCTAGGAGCCAGCACTTAGCTTATCCGGATTGTGCTTGTTTTGCAGGTCCAATAGGTTAGGTTGTATGCATGAAAACCTCACATCTTCGGTTTTGTCGAAATAGGATAGCATCATACTGAATGCGTTTTATTTTCAGTTTTTTGCATTTCATTTTCATTTTTTGCATTTTATTTTTTCTAGAAATTTTAACTTATTTTAATTTTTTAGGCATTAAAATAAACATTTAAAAATTTTCAAAATCCAAAAAAACAATGAACAATCACTAAAGTTTCATGGTGAAATAAACCAACATTGCCCCTTGTTTACAGTTACTTGCAATCACTAAGGTGTTCCAAGCATTTAAATTGAATATCTTTATTTGAGATTACTAATACACATGCAAATTCTAATACAGTGGAGACCTTGGAGAATTTGTTTATTTAACTTCTTTGCAAGAGGGGATTTGGAACCCAAATCCTAAAGGAGAGTGTACTTTCACAACTGGGTGAAAATACCACTCAACAAGTACCTTTCCATAGGAGAGTTGCCACAAGAAATGACGGCAACTAAGAAAAAAATGATGATTATGAAGTCAGCACCTTTTTCAGTTAATTACATGATTGTTATATCCATCACAACCATAGGAACTATTTGAAATGTGGGGATTGGACTTCGTCGGACCATTGAAGACATCTCATAGAAGGAAGTGTAGGTACATTATACTAGTGTAGACACCTAAAACACGTCATGTCGAGGCGACCACTCATATGGGACATGCTAGAAGACCATACGAAAGACCTTGGATAGATACCAAGGTATAGCAGTGGTTTTCACCACTCATTTGGGCACCTTTGCCTAGTCAGTGCTATACGTTGTTGACATCCGCGGTTAGTAGAGCTGACTGCGCTTGTCAGCCATGATAAGGCCTCAAAGTCAGTTGGCCTTTGATAGATTCAAAGTTGGTTTAAATAGCCAATTGGTTGCAGATTGAAACGATTTGAGCGAGGAAGGTTTCAGATCCTTCCATTCAACAAGCTCAACTACCCAATATTGTTCTTGGCTTCCTCATGAAGCCACCCCTAGCCCTTGGAAAATGCTATAAAAACCCCCCTCCAAATTGAAGAAAGATATAAACAAATCTCGAGTTGAAACGTAGTGAATCCCTATCAAATTTCATACTCATTTATATGCATTGAGAGGAACACTTTGGCTATCCAATTGGAGATAACATGCTATGGAGTTCCTAGGAGGCTAGGAGATTCAAAAAATGTGAATTCATGCAATATGTGCACCAACTAAGCAATTCAACCACCAAATCTATCAGAGGACACAGTGGTGATCCTTGATCATAAATTCCTCAAGGAGAATTGAAGATTGGACACCAAATTAGGAGGGCAAGAACATTTCAAGCTCAGTCATGGCTAACAGTGCTCACTGTGCATCAAACCCGCGGTCAAGTTGTCATCTTCAATTTCCTTGTTTTCTAGCTATAGGATTTGCTTAATGCATTAGATTAGACATATATCATATTAATTTTCTTTAGTAGAAACTTTGACCGGTGCAATTAGAGTTTGTAGTTATTTACCTTCATTTTTGCATTTATGGCACTAATGGTTCTTTTCATGCTTTCATTCTTTCAATTTTGTAACTAAGCCAATAGATAGCTAGATCTACTTTTGCTTATATGTTTGTAGCAATCTTTTTAGGTTTAACATAAGTTTAGTACGTTTCTTGTGCTTTCTTGATTTCATGTTAGTTATGCTATCTTTTATGCAAATACCTCCTAAAAGCCTCATCAAGAGAGACCTATTTTGTTGCTAATTGCTTCGTAATTTTTATTGCACATAAGACTAACAAGATTTTGAGATGCAAGGCATCAAATGCCTCTAATCATGGAGAAGAAGGTCATTGACACCTTGGAGCAATTCATGTCCATTTAGAAATTTTGTGTATTACACCTACCCTGTTGGGGCTTTCAAATTGTGTTAATTGTATCAAAATTTGGGTGACCCTAAGAGGGGCATGATTGTAACCGAGATTTGATTCAAGATTAATAAAAGAAACATTCACTTTCTTGTCATATGCAATCTTGTCTTTCATTTATTGCTTTAATGATTTATTTCAATTAATGTATTAGTTTAGGTGTATGCTTTTTAGATTGGTATAGAAGGCGATCACGATGGAACCTCCACATTTCATGCCACTGAAAACTAATTTTATTGGTTTTTTGATGACAAGTGCTCATAGCGATTGACAGCTGCAGTCAAAAGTTATCATCGCGGTTGACACTCGCGAGCAATAGTCTTAGTTGTGCCACAGAGCCGCGGTCAGCATCTGACAAACCAGATAGCAAAGGAGTAAATCTCAATCAAATGTGGACCTGAGGTAGGTCCACTATCACCTGTTGTTTCTATTTTTTTCTCTCTATAAATTTCTAGAATGCAAAAATATTAGACTAATTAGGGAAGACAAAAAAATTAGCAATATGCATATGAGTCCTTAGGTCTTTCTCTTTTTAGGTCTTTACTAGGCGTTGCTAGGAACAACGGACCTCTGAGTGCAGTATGCCCTAGTATCCAGCATTCTAGAACCTCTTTTATGCCCGGTTTGCTTGCTTGAGGCTCGATCAGTGGTCATACCATCGTTAGTATGCATTGTCAAAATATCATGTAAAACTAATAATGCATGCTTTATTATTTGAAATGTTCCTTTTTCTGCATTGCATATAGAAAAGAATCATTTGAATGTTGTATCATGCATCTCTCTTTCGTGCAAATTAAAAGGAACCACACACACCACAACACATTGTAAACACTGGTGAGTTGGAAGTCACATCCAACCACTAGTAGAGTTTCAACTACGGTGGCAGTGATTTCCATCCGTTGGCCCAACTCCCGCAAACCTTTTGTTACTAGACCAATACCGGATCCAAGAACCTTTTGTAGCCCAAAAAATTTGCATATGCTTCTCTTCGGAGGGTATAACACTGACTGAAAACGGGTGAGGATTTGGGATGACTTGTGCTCCCTGCCTGGGTGTGGACCTCATCACCATATTTTAGGAGGATTAGAAGCCTGTAGTTCATAGCCAGGTTGTCAACCTACAATTATATAGGTGAAATCCCTTTAACAATTGATAAAATCATCAACATATTGCAAACACGACAAGAGTTACTTTACAGATATAATAAATTGCAAAACACATCAAACAATCTAGGGCTAATTTTAAAACTTTAAAAAGAGAATCATCATTGTATTCTTTGCATGTTAATAAAAGTTAAATCTAGACATAGGATATACATCATGGTGCAAACATGAAGGTATCAATATGGGAATAGACATGATATCAAATATCAAGCTCCACCTAATGCACAGCATGATGTAGAACACCCTCAATCACAAAATCCTCTTGAACATCGTTTAGTGAGTATTAGAGGGGATAATTCTACACAAGGGGATTCCGTTGAGAATACCTCGATTAGAGGAAGTGCTAGACACTCCTCTAGACATAACCAGAGCATGGGACTTCCCAGCATGGGGGTTTCAAAAATGGTAGCATTTATCATGATTGCATTCCACATGCATCCACGGGTTCTACTGAAGAATATGTCATTGAGGGATCCTAATTGGTACCCCTTTGACCTGTAGGTAAGGGACGCTCATGACCTCCTCCATACGAGTATATATAGGCTTAAGATTCGTCCATTTATGGGCAAGTATATGGAACCGCTTCTGAGCATAGGCCCATGCAGACTCCCTATAGGGGTGAACCTTGTAAGTTCACCATAGATATGTCAAAAGTGGGAGCTAGAGGGACGCCACCTCGTGATCCATGGCATAGTAATCAGTTAGACGGTCTAGAAAGAGTCCTAGGGTAGCTAGGATATAAGCCTACATCTACACCCTCTCAACCTATGAGTGAGTGTATAAAAAGCACCATTAGGACCGCCCAAGAACTTGGAGAGTGCTCCAAGCATTCTCGTGACATACGTGCTCCTGCATCTCATGTAGGCACAGAGTATAGGAGACAACCTGATGTGAATGTCATCTTTGTAGACAAATACAAGAGTGTGGCAGATCAGTCCATTGGGGGACATACCCATAAATCTGCTAGAATAGAGTGCACACACCAGAGGCCTCAGACGACCGAGCATGTTGATAGATCTCATAAATTGATGTTAGAATAAAGACAACAAATTCTCCAAGATCGATTGGAGGTTGTTCACGCAGAGAAAGAGCACCTCAAAAATAATAACACTCAGATGCAGAGGCTCATAAGACAAATTATATGAATAGTGCATGTGTGAACAATGCATCTTTGATCAGAAGGAGTGTGTTGAGATAGAGGATCGATTAGCTAGCACCATTTTACCTCCTCATTGTGATATCAGGGAGCGTGTCCATAGATGAGTGGCTTCATAGCCTGAGTTATACCTTGAGTACATAGACACACATACTCGTTGTATGGCTTAGCACAGAGATCGACATCTAGTGTTCGAACAACATGAGCATGGGCAGTATGAGGAAGAAGTGGGAGAGGAATTAGAACAAGAATATCCAAAAATATCCCAATTTGAGGAGGAGGACAAGCCTAGTCCACCACCTTGACAAAGGAAGAACCTACCTTCGAAGGTGCCTCCAAGGCAATCTCGAGAAGAGGAGTTCCTTTCCTCACAGGCCTATAAGGCCTTAGCAGAGAAGGTCCAAGCCATAGAGAAGCAAGGAATGGCTTATCAAAAGCCTACCTTGAAAAAAATCCATAATGAACCTCTATGCACATCAATGCCTATTCCGGCCTATCCTGAGCATTTCAAGATGCCTAGGCTAGAAAATTTCCAAGGAGAGGAAGACGCATAGGAGCATGTGACGAGTTTTCTAGATATGTGCTTTCATATTGAGAGCAATGATGCTTTGCTCTTGTGCACCTTCATTATGACCCTCTTAGGCCTAGCTCGGGAGTGGTTCAACCAGTTAAAGAGGCACAACATCACTAGTTTTAAACAACTAGCCAATGCTTTTCTTGAATACTTCTCCATCAACATCAAGAAAAAGTTAAACTTATCCTACCTGACTGCTTTAATGCTACACGACGATGAGCCAGTGATGGATTATGGAAAACTATGGAGGAATATGATGGCAAAGCTACCATTCTCCATCCCATCCTCTGAATTAACTCAAACGTTCATGAAGAGTTGCACCAAACACATTTCGTTATTGCTACAATTATAGTAGTACCAGACATTCGAAGAGGCTTTGGCACAAGCCAAGGTGATAGAGGACATCAAGTTACAGGAGGGTAACTTGAAGCTCAGAAATAAGGAGTGGAACAAGAAAATCATTGAGAGAAAACATGCCAAGTCGACCTACGTTAATCAGGTGGTGTTGAACCTTCAGAAAGGGGATCAGGGGAAACAACAATGAAACTATCAAGCCCAACCTCCTCCTATGCAATATGAGCAGTGCAACAATAATCAGAGGGATAAAAATAAAGAACAGCATTCGCCTCACGTATTCACTCAGTAATCAGAGTCGTTGGCTATGATTTTTCATCAGTTATGCGAGGCTAAGGCTATACACTTACCCAAGGTCAAGTTAGTGGACCCTAATCAGCCTAAGCCTAAGGGCTACAAGGACGATCAATATTGCATCTTTCATCGATCTAAAGGCCATGACATTGAGGTATGTTGGTCTTTCAAACATATTGTGCAAAATATGATCGAAAGAGGTATGCTTCTTATCGACAACCCACAAATGTATGTCAATCAAAATATGGGGATTTACAAAAATCCTCTACCAAATCATGAGGTGCCAAGGAATAATGTTGGCCAAGTCAACCAAGTACGCATCAAACCACCAACCCATGGAATCATCAAAATGGTCAACGTTGTCACAAGACACGCGAAGTATGAATGACCAAATCAACCTCTAGTGCCCATTAGAGTCCAAGTTGCACCTCCTTCAAGACCAGCCCAGTATGTTCCAGGCCCACCAACTAGACTGATGGTGACCATCAGAAGTAGGTTGGTCCAAAACCTATAGATGACTCCAACGAAGTTGTTGATTTATGAGCTGATTCAGCAGTCTCCCAAGCATAGTGAGACACTTATGGACATCCTAAGGTCCATAGAAGTGCAGCCTCAAGATCCCAAAGCATTTACACACTTTGTGGGGCACGTGCAATAGTGTTAGGAATCGATCATACAATTTCATGATCATGAAGTCAAGACAGTTTCCATTGTTATAGCAGACCCGCCGCTGCATATTATTATGTGTGTGAATCACAAATTGTTCAAGCGGGTTTTGATTGACATGGTGTCATCAATAAATATCATAACTACCAAGTCATTAACTCACTTGAAGTTTCCCAAGACGCATATCATCCCTTCTACCTTCACGTTGAGAGCTTTCAATGATACATTATGCTCAATGATCGGTACTATATTTTTACCTATCTAGGTAGGACTCAAGACCATCCCGGTGATGTGTCACATAATCGAAGGTGCTAAGCAATATTACATAATTCTAGGGAGGCCTTGGATTAGAGAAATGCATTGTGTCCCTTCTATTCTACATCAATGTATCAAATACGTTCATGAGGGACAGGTCCACGTGGTGTCTTTAGATGAAGATCCCTTTAAATATCTGAATCTAGTAGAATTTTTAGGGAAATTTGTGCTCCCCTCAATGCACCTGGATGTGTGGCCAATGTCGCCAATCAAAGATCCAAGAGGTAAAATCAAAGAAGTGTGTGCTAAACCTACAACATCTGCATCTCAATGATTGGAGCACACGACAGCTGCTTCTACTAGATCGTCTACATCTATGATGCATCGGGATGATAGGAAGTTGAAAGCAAAGATGAACAAAAAAGAGATAAAGAAAATTACCAATCCAGTTATCATTGAAGCCCCTACTCCCATGGAAGTAGAGGAAATTCAATGAGAAGTCGAATAGGTTCCTCATCCTGCTTCGCTTATGTCTTCAGCAAGGTCATTTGCACTACAGGTGACCGTCCATTTGGTTAATCCTGGATTAGGGAAATATATCATGCAAAATGTGATGTTCAGAGCAATTATCAAGACTACATAGGACATGGGCCAACCACAAGCCCATTGCCTTTCCATAGGGATAGTGGCACCATTAGGGGTGTCGCCTAACCAAACCAACTTCATCTATGGAGGGCTAGACCAGCTTGCATATCCCATGCCCATGGATGAGGACGATAATGAACCATTCGTTGTGAATGTTCATTATCTCTCTAACCCATAATATGCCATGCGATACTTTGAGCGTTACCATTGGCATGGTTTTGGTCTCAAACTATTTGAGCAAGGGTGTAGGAGGCCATATGAATCATAGTATCAGTTGCCAACTGATAGGTTTAGGTTTGTATCGCTCCAAATTTTTCGCATCCCTACCTTCAGGCTATTGGATCCGCACCCGGAAGGAGGATGGGAAAAGGATGGTGCGGTACCTCGGACGAGAGGACTTTGCGAAGGTCCCGCCTCTCAAGGGAGGTGCATTTTGGTGATTTTTTGACGGATGGTGGGTTCACCAGGAAACATTTGACGGCAGTTTCCACGCCTAGGTTTTGGGAATGAGTTTTAGATGAGTTCGTTTTATTTTTAAACATTCATCCTAGGTTTGGCCGAATGATTCTAACTTAAACTACATGAAAATGCAATTTAAATGCATACAACAAACAGAAAGGAAAACAAAACGAGAGAATTTGCGGGAGGCCAATGAAGATTACCGATCCGGAAGTCCGATGGAGTTTACGAAGCTTGAAGTAGTCTGGATCGTCCGCAATTCAATAGAATTGCCTTCAATTTGATAAAATTGTCTGAACTGACAAGATCATATGAAATCTGACGAATTCGTCAGACGAATTCATCAGAGACCTGCAAAATAGCAAACAGATGCGAAATACGAGAAATTCTATTTTGCAAACAGGGGCAAACTATGTAAAACGAGTAATATGAGTGTTGAACAATATACAAGAACAGAAGTAAATGCAAATAAGCGTGTTTAGATAGCGAGAATATGATCTTAATCTGTAAACTTAGACAAAATGGGTGAACTCCAAATGCAATATAATATAAAAACTGAATAAAAAATCTAATTTACAACATAAAATGACAGAGAAAAGAGACAGAAGAACAAACTCCGAGCACTGATTGCCTCGATGTGCTCTGCAGTCGAAATCGTCTCGCATCAGTACGAGATCGTCCCGAATTTGACGAGATCGCCTCCGATCTTGACAGGTTCATCGGCTGCGATAGGTGCTGGCTCCGGCTAAAAACCAGTGGTGTACCTGCAATGAAATGACTATAGGACTAATGCAAAATATGAATTACGATGTTTTAGAGCATAAGGGTTCAATTTGCATAAAAATTCAGCCAGGGGTTGGGGAGGGAAAAGTCTTAGAGTTAAATAGGCATAGGATAGTTGTTGGGAGGTTGGAGATCATCCCAATTTGGGAGATCTCCAACGGGGGAAGGGTCCCAATGGCGCGGACACGCTTCGCCCGGATTGGAGACCCGTTGGAGCGGATTCCAACTATGCAAATTCAGTTTTGCGACGAAATCGTACGGACGTTCTAGTCCAGACGAAATCGTCAAATCTAGGGCGATATCGTATGATCGGAGACGATATCGTCAAACGGTCAAAACAACTGCTAAAAATGGCACGAAAAAGGAGGAAACGGGTTTCTCGGCGGTTAACGGGCGGTTTGGGAGGTTAAATTTGAATTTAAATTTATTTACTAAGGTGAATGTAATTATTCCAATTTTACTGCGCCAATTTTAGGGTGCTACATTTTGCCCCCTCTTTAGCGAATTTTCCGAAGAAAATGCGTTAAAGATGAGTTCTTCTCGATCTACGAGAAAGCAAAAAATTATTCCCATTTTTAGGCGACGATTCTTGGTCGAATCGTACGACAGCTTACTATGGTGCCCCCTCCGTGTTTTTACCCAAATCGAACGTTTGAGGTAAAAACGCGGAAAAGCAAAAATTATTTGTTGAATAAAATTAAGAAAAATAGGGTAAAACCCTAATTCATTTGTTACTGTTCATTTTACTGTTTTGAGAGCTCTGGAGCAAAAATGGTAGAGACAGCGCACAGATCTGCAGAGGTCCGCCGCGGTCTACGGGTAAGGGTTTAAACTGATCTAGAATTGATTTAATTTGATTTTACATGCTTTTTAGATGGATTTTTAGGTGAATTTTGAGCATCGCGGCCGTTTTTGGCCATCGACGTCGTCCGGACGAAATCGTCCTTAGTTCGACGAAATCGTCTCAAGTTCGTCAATTTCGCCCAAGGGCGAAATCGACGAAAAAGGGACGATTTCGTCAAATTAAAGACGATTTCGACATGCAAAATTGGAGACGATTTTGCTCAAATTTCGGACGATATCGGCCAATAATGGGCGATATCATCAATTGCAAAATTTTGATCTTTAAGTTGCATTATTGATTGCTAAAATTGTTATTAATGATTGTTTGTTGTTTTGATGTTTATGCTTGCAGAGAGGATTACTAAAGAGCAGGGAGTGGAAATATGGAGGATTAAGAGATGACTTGGCCGCTCGACACAGGCGAGAGCGAGATCAGGCAGCACGAGCCGGCTTACTACATGTGGCGAGAGATGCCACAAGTATCTACGAGACATGGGGCTGCGACGGCCCTAGCGGAGAGGTGGTACCCGGGCTCTTCATGTTTTTGGTTACCGACGGGGAGATGACTCCCACACTAGAGGATGTATGGAGGATTCTTAGAATCCCCATACAAGGGAGGATGATCACACCTACGGCCAATCAGGGCCACGCGATGGGACGACTCTGCGGTGACCCGAGCTTCGCCCTGGAGAAGGGCGGAGTGAACATCGAGGCACTTCGCCAGATGCCTGGGGCATCTACACTGACACGAGTTTTGGCTGGGGTGGTTGGTGGACTTCTGCTGTGCCACCAGAGCGGCTGCAGGGTACCATGGATGCTGGCAGATGTGATCTGCGACATGCGCGATCATGGCTACAGATTTGCTTGGGGCAGCTTTGTTCTATGCCGATTGTATAGGATCCTGCATGGGGTCGTATACAAGGGCGGCCGATGTCTGGTTATGACATCGCTCCTACAAGTTTGGTGTTGGGAGCACATTGCGGTGCGGAGGCCGGTAGGGCTTCCACTGACAGGGGTTGACGGGGAGAGGCCCCGAGTCTTCTACTGGTGGCTCCGGAGAGGGGCACAACGACGGATCGACCTGTCGGTGTCCCGGAGACTACTGGATGACTTGGTCCCAGACCAGATCACCTGGAGGCCATGGAGGCAGCATCCGGGGTGGGTAGAGGACGCATAGGAGCTGGCTCGCATCAGGCGAGTCTGCTGGCTATGGATGGAGAGGGGAGAGGTGGAGCTCCACTGCTATGACCGAGTTTTGTGACAGTTTGGTCTACGGCGGGGGATCCCATCTCTCAGGGATTACGAGTTTTCTCGGACTATCTGGGATAACACCACGGTTAGCGGGGCTCCCGACATGCGGCGCTTCCGGAGCCGGGATGCGGACGATGCCCCCATCCAGCCAGTGGATGGGGACGACACTAGGGTAGCCGATGGCTACGATGCCTGGTACATAGGCATCCGCCCTCCTCGGATGACGAGGGCACAGGGACCGATCCACGCTGTTGTGCGTCGGATAGGGAGGCGGCGCCAGGCGGCGGTAGAGGCAGCCCGGGGTCACGGTAGAGGAGAGCAGAGGAGGCCACAGGCACAGGGAGAGGCCGCGGCGAGAGGGAGAGGGAGAGGAGGGAGGCGAGACCCCCATCTCCACAGAGGCCACCATCGCCTGATAAGGGCAAGGGTGTGGACATTGGAGAGAGTAGCGAGATGGCTACTCTTCGGGCGAAGGGAGATCGTCTACGAGCTCAGGTGCAGACGTTACAGGATGCAGTTGCACAGCACCAGGCTGAGGTGTCGCAGCTACTAGACGAGAATGCTCGTCTTAGGGCATGAGGCGGAGGGGTGAGCACTCAAGAGCTGCTGCGGTCGGTTTCTCAGACCGCATTCTATCAAGCGCTATACTACCAGGCGGTGCCGAGAGGGCCGGAGGGTACAGTGCCACACTGCCATAGCGAGATCCTATCAGGACAGGGTCGACGAGGAGCTCATCCCGGTCGATGACGAGGACTCGCAGTACCACACATACTGCGATGGGACCACCTCGTCCTCCGTAGGGCGGGGGAGGAGATGAGGCCGAGAGCTCTAGAGGCTCTCGAGGCTAGAGGGCGGGATACTGCCACTGAGATTGTATTATACTTGTATTGATAGAGGATTGAGTATGCCGAGGTACAGATTGTGGCATACCAATCTAGTTTTGATGATGTATATATTTTGTTGATATATATAGATGAGATATTTTTTGATCATATGACTTGTCTTATGTGATGCTTATGATGCTTTTTATGTTTGATTGATTGATTGAGTTGATTGATGTAATGATTTTATTGATGATTCATGTAATTATGTCGTTTTGGAAAATATTATAACTTGGATGTCATGCTATAAATATTTTAAATGAAATAATCTGATGTAACAAATTGATTGGTTGTAATGAAATGTGATAAAATAAAAAGAGATTTCTAACAATAATTTCAAAGGACATTGTCGCTATTATAGACCATTTCATGGAGTCGTTGCTCACTCGGTCGTCAAGCTAGTCCCAGGATAGAAATATTGTTAAAAGAAAAGAGTGCTTAAGAGACTGTCTTAAGACTTTGTTGTGATGATGCAAATGATGATGATGATGGTTTGCTTTCAGATTTCCATAAAAATATTATGCATGAAATATTGTAAAATAATTTTTGCTAGGCATAAATTCCTAAGTGTGATAAAATTGTTGAATATTTCCTTAAGAATTATACCATCATTGCAAAATGCAAAGGTTGACATAATGATATGAAATAATAAAAATGTGTTTGCTTTTGAAAAGCATAATTTGTGTAATAGAATGAAGTCATATGGTTTTTATGAATTTTGATAAATTGGAGAAAATATTGTTACAATGGTTTTCGCTAGGTATAGAATATGTAGGTATAGACTTATACCATCATCGTGAAGATCAAAGAAAATAGTTTTATTGCATGGTTGATTTTTAATGAACAGAAAAGATGAAAATGAGGACTTGCGCTAAGCATAAAACTCCAATTTTGGTTTTGGAATTATACCATCGTCACGAAAGTCGATAAGATATATATGATATGTTTTAATTGAAATTTTTGATTTCTTCTATTATATAGTTGTCTTTGTGGTAAATAATTGTACTTGATTATTCCAAACAAGTTGCAAAAATAATATTTCAAAGTATTTTGAAAAAATTAGATTTATAAGGAATCCCATGTGCATAAGTGAATTCATTGCCAATCTTGATTTATCATAATGATAGACAAAATCTCTCAAATACAAATGTGTGTGCAATTGTATGGTTCAATTACCAATTTTGAGCAAGATACTATGATACAAGTGATTTGAATAAACCAACTAAGTGTTCATTAACCATGATGTAGATGCATATAACCATACTAGGCTACTATGTAGATCGGATTATCAAGAGCTAGCTAATCCATGAGCAGACATAGGTCTGTAAAAAAGAAGGTCGCTAATGTGAAAGACATATCGCCACGCTAGGAGTTACCCAAGGCCAAGCAGGTTGGGCACAAACCACCTGTTATGGGGCTTACCTCACAGTTTTCGAATAATTGAGAATTCCAGGGATTCAAGCTCATCAACCCTTCTTTTTTTTTTCAAAGGGTAGGGAAAGGGATTTTATTGCTTTCTTGCTTTCTTTTGAACTTTGCTTATTTTTCTTTTGCTTGATTTTTGAGATAGTGCTTGAAATATTGTTGGAATGATATAGAATAACATTTTCTTTTCTCTTTTCTTTTTCTTGAACTTTTCTTTTCTTTTTCTTTTTCTAGGGATACTTGCTCGGATTAGCTGTAGAGCAAGGGATTTTTATTCTGGGTAGGGGTGAGCTTGTCCTTTTGCCAATTCTCAAAGATTCTAGACCATGTGCATGATAGGATAGCAAGGAAAACTTTTCACTCAAGAAATCGGTTCTACTATGTAGCAAAACATGGAAATTACAAATATAATCATTTTATTGTGAAAAGATGTGCTTGGTTTAAGTAAATACCAAGATCAATTCTCTATGCTCAAACTTTATTTAATTGATTTTTGTGAACTTTGATATAAGAGAGATTAGTAATCATGCCAGATAAAATCAAGATATTTATTATGTGAGTGTGCAAGTGAGGGATGCCAAATAAATGCTAGTTTTATCCAAAATAAGTTGAAACATATAACTGCAGTAATTGTAAGAAAATAATGATTTTGAGAAAGTTTTGAGAATGTTGACTCTCTCTTTATTCTATATATTGTTTTGGTTTCGAAAGAGTCAAGCATATAGCTGTTTTTTGATTTTTTATGTTGATTTTTGTTTTAAAGCAAAAGAAACTTTACAAAATAAATGCGATAAATATTTTTGAAGATTTTTGAAGATTTTATGAATGTTTTTGAGGGTTTTGAATGATTTTGAACAAATATATACATGGATGAAATAATCAAATTTATGCATAATAACGTTTGAGATGTAAAATATTCATGGGTTCTTTAAGTTCTTTACCATCTAAGGTAGATAATTTATATGCTCCTGATTCAAATTTTGCAGTAATGATGTATGGTCCAAGCCAGTTGGGCTCAAATTTACCTTTCAGTTCTTTGGTTGCATTTGTATTTTTTTTATTTTCTTTTAGAACAAGATCGCCAATCTCAAAGGATCGATGACGAACTTTCTTATTATATGCTCTTTTAAGCTTGTTTTGGTATGCACGGAGATGCTCTAAAGCATTGATGCATTTTTCGTCTAGGAGTTCCAGCTGACTGAGTCTGCCAGCGCGATATTCATCTCCTACTTCGGTGTCTTGAAGTAGCAGAGCCAAAGAAGGAACTTCTAATTCAAATGGAAAAACTGCTTCGGCACCATATACCAAAACAAATGGTGAAGTGCCTGTGGGGGTTCGAACACTAGTTCGATAAGCCCACAGGGCTGGATATAATTGAATATGCCAGTCACGGCCGATTTTATTGACTAGTCTTTTGAGAATTTTGATTAGAGTTTTGTTAGAAGCTTCTGCTTGACCATTACCACGAGGATAATAGGGAGTAGACCAGCGATGTTGAATCTTATATTTTTGACATAATTTTTTAACATCTTTATTTTTGAATGGAGTTCCATTGTCAGAGATGAGATTTGCAGGAATTCCGAACCTACGGATGATTTGATTAAAAATAAATTTAGAGACTTGTGAACCAGTGCAGGAAGCTAAAGGCATAGCTTCGACCCACTTCGTGAAATACTCAGTGGCGGTTATGATGAACTTATGTCCATCAGAAGACACAAGGTTAATTTTACCAATAATATCCAAGCCCCATTTAGAAAAAGGGCCAAGGAGAAGAAATAGCCTGCAGCTCTTGTGCAGGCGCATGGACAAGGTCAGCATGTTTTTGACACTTGTCGCAATGGTGCACATATTCATGTGCATCCGTTTCCATGGTAGGCCAAAAGTATCCTATCCGAAGGAGCTTTTTAGCAATGACGCTACCACTAAAGTGTCCTCCACAAGATCCATCGTGGGCTTCACTTAAGGCTGATTTAGACTCTTCTAAATTTAGACATCTTAATAGGATACCTTCAAAAGATCTCCTATATAAAGTATTGCCAATGATTACAAATCGACTTGCTCGTCGACGTAATAACCGACGCTGGTTGCGATTAGAATTAGCGAGGAAAGTCCCATTTTGGAGGAAATCAAATATGTCTGTATACTAGAGTTCAGGAGTGGTTTCCTTGATTAGAAACACATCCAAAGGCTCTAAGCATGACTTATGTGAAGCGGGTTCCTAGAGTCGATGAATGATGATAGTGGCATATTCGTCGTCTAACTCCAAGGGCAAGAGAGATGCAGCGGCGACCATGGCATCGGCTGCACGGTTGCTAGTTCGAGGAATGGCTTCCAAGGTAACTTGATCAAACAAGGCCATTAGTTGTAAAACATAGGCCTTATATGGGTGAAGTTTATCATCTCTGGTTTGATAAACTTCATTAATTTGGTTTATAACCAATTGGGAATCCCCAAAAACTAAGAGGTTTTTAATTTTAAGAGCTAAAGCAGCTCGTAATCCAAGGATTAGAGCTTCATACTCAGCAGTATTGTTGGTGCAAGCAAAGTTTAGTTTGAAGGACAAGGGAATAAGATGTTTTTGCGAAGATATTAAAATAATACCCACATTTGACCCCACTCATGCATCGGGCTCCATCAAAGTATAAGGACCATTGTTCAACAAGGTCTGCCTCTAATTGAAGGCATTCATCAGGAAACTCGATAATGAGGGGATGAGTAGACTCTAAGGGTGCAGCAACTAATTGATCTGCTATGATTTGACCCTTAACAGACTTCTGTCCTATGAAGGTGAGATCAAACTCGCTTAGAGCAAGAACCCACTTAGCTGTGCGACCCGATAAATAAGGTCGACTCATGAGATATCTTAAAGGATAATATTTGGCAATGACATACGTTTTTTGGCTAAGCATGTAATGTCGTAATTTTTGCGTAGCAAACACGACTGCTAGACATAACTTTTCTAACGCTGTATAGCGAGTTTCATAACTGACGAAAGTTCGGCTAATATAATAATTAGCGCGTTCTCGTTTTTCATCATCAAGCTGAGCTAACATAGCTCCTAAGGCAGAATCTGAAGCAAAAATATATAAAAGAAATGGGCGATCAGATTTAGGCGGTGAAAGCATCGGAGGGTTAAGGAGATATTGCTTGAGAAGTTCAAAAGCTTCTCTACATTACGTATCCCAATTAAAGGGGACGTCCTTCTTAAGGAGTTTAAGAAAGGGACCAATTTTGTCCGCCAGCTTATCGATGAAGCGACGGATAGCTTGAAGTTTACCTTGTAAACTTCGTAATTCAGATATATTAGTGGGTGCGGGAATATCAGTGATAGCCACAATTTTGAGAGGGTCAATTTCGATACCACGTAAAGAAACTAAAACCCCTAATAACTTGCTGGATTTAACTCCGAATATACATTTTGTTGGATTTAATCGAATGAGATATTCTCGTAATCGATTAAAAACTTTTCTTAAATCGTCTAAATGATGATCTTCAATAAGAGAGCGAGCTATAATATCATCTACATAATCATGTAGGATATCATGCATCATATCATGAAAGATGTAGGTCATGGCCCGTTGATAAGTTGCCCCGGAATTCTTTAGGCCAAAGGGCATCACTTTCCAGCAAAAGGTACCCCAGGGGGTAATGAAGGTTGTTTTAGCCTGGTCTTCAGGAGCTATCCTGATCTGATTATAGCCAAAGAATCCGTCCATTAAGGACATCATCCCACTTTCGGCAGTAAAATCAATAATTTGGTCCATATTTGGAAGAGGAAAGTCGTCTTTAGGGCATGCAGCGTTAATATCTCTGAAATCTGTGCAAACCCTAACTTTGGTGGCTTCTTTCTTGGTGACTGGAACTACATTGGAAATCCATTCAGCATAATCAATAGCTTGTATGAAGATAACATTCAGGAGTTTTTCTAACTCCCCTTTGACTAGCAGAGCCACTTTGGGATGCATTTTTCTAAGTTTTTTTTTAACAAGTTTAGCATCCGGATGGACCACTAGGTGGTGCATGACTACAGAAGGGTCTAGACTTGGCATATCTTCATATGTCCAAGCGAAGACATCTTCATACCCTTTAAGAAATGCAATGTATTGTTCTTATTTTTCTTGACTTAGTTCTGCTCCAATGTTGATTATGTGAGGGTTGTCCTCAGTTCCAATATTAATTTTAAGGACATTTTCTACCTCCATGTGTAGATCTCTTTCAAAATTAGGTGGGGCAAGTGAAACGCCCAACTCTTGTAACTCTTGTAAAGTTAATTTAGATAATTTGTTCTAAGGGTTGGTGGCCTCAAGTTGAGCTATGGTTGGTATAGAACCATCAAAATAAAACCCGTTATACAACATCTCTTCAACAGAGACATCATGGAAGATATCTCCTTCCAACTCTTCATCGGGGTCAGCAATCATTTTAGGGTATGCTATGGATAGCATGTTGCATGAAAATGACGGATTTTTAAGAGGTAAATCAACATGTCTATCCAAATAGTCTTGATAGCATATGAGATGATCATCATCCTCAAAAGGAAAGGGTTGACCCTTACTAGGTAATAGGCCCACACCACATCGGGCAGGCCATGGTTCTACCTCAAAAGGTTCTTTCATGCCATTTTGGAAAGGTCCTAAGCCTTTCCCTTTATATCCCATTTTAAGCATCATGGGTTTAGCTTTAATATAATCGTTGGTAAAATAGCACCGAGCATATCCATCATGATGGGTTTTGATATTCTGAGGGATTCTTTCCCAGTCATATCCTTTGTAAATGAAGGCGCAACTCCCAACTTGGTAAGTACTTCCCATAGGTTGTGGGAGGCCCAAAGTACGAGGAGATGGCGGCAATTGATTTAAAAGGTCTGAATCTTGCATGAAATCATTCATTTTTTCTGATATTAAGATTGTAGATAAATCTGGTAAAAGATCATCACAAAGGGCATAAGATGTAGCACCAGCCCCACTCATGCATCGGGCTCCATCAAAGTATAAGGACCATTGTTCAACAAGGTCTGCCTCTAATTGAAGGCATTCATCAGGAAACTCGATAATGAGGGGATGAGTAGACTCTAATGGTGCAAGCAGCCTAATTGATCTGCTATGATTTGACCCTTAACAGACTTCTGTCCTATGAAGGTGAGATCAAACTCGCTTAGAGCAAGAACCCACTTGGCTGTGTGACCCGATAAATAAGGTCGACTCATGAGATATATTAAAGGATCATATTTGGAAATGACATACGTTTTTTGGCTAAGCATGTAATGTCGTAATTTTTGCATAGCAAACACGACTGCTAGACATAACTTTTCTAACACTGTATAGCGAGTTTCATAACTGACGAAAGTTCGGCTAATATAATAATTAGCGCGTTCTCGTTTTTCATCATCAAGCTGAGCTAACATAGCTCCTAAGGCGAGAATCTGAAGCAGAAATATATAAAAGAAATGGGCGATCAGATTTAGGCGGTGAAAGCATCGGAGGGTTAAGGAGATATTGCTTGAGAAGTTCAAAAGCTTCTCTACATTCTGTATCCCAATTAAATGGGACGTCCTTCTTAAGGAGTTTAAGAAAGGGACCAGTTTTGTCCGCCAGCTTATCAATGAAGCGACGGATAGCTTGAAGTTTACCTTGTAAACTTTGTAATTCAGATATATTAGTGGGTGCGGGCATATCAGTGATAGCCGCAATTTTGAGAGGGTCAATTTCGATACCACGTAAAGAAACTAAAACCCCTAATAACTTGCCGGATTTAACTTCGAATATACATTTTGCTGGATTTAATCGAATGAGATATTCTCGTAATCGATTAAAAACTTTTCTTAAATCGTCTAAATGATGATCTTCAATAAGAGAGTGAGCTATAATATCATCTACATAATCATGTAGGATATCATGCATCATATCATGAAAGATGTAGGTCATGGCCCGTTGATAAGTTGCCTCGGAATTCTTTAGGCCAAAGGGCATCACTTTCCAGCAAAAGGTACCCCAGGGGGTAATGAAGGCTATTTTAGCCTGGTCTTCAAGAGCTATCCTGATCTGATTATAGCCGAAGAATCCGTCCATTAAGGACATCATCCCACTTTCGGCAGTAAAATCAATAATTTGGTCCATATTTGGAAGAGGAAAGTCGTCTTTAGGGCATGCAGCGTTAATATCTCTGAAATCTGTGCAAACCCTAACTTTGGTGGCTTCTTTCTTGGTGACTGGAACTACATTGGAGATCCATTCAGCATAATCAATAGCTTGTATGAAGATAACATTCAGGAGTTTTTCTAACTCCCCTTTGACTAGCAGAGCCACTTTGGGATGCATTTTTCTAAGTTTTTGTTTAACAGGTTTAGCATCCGGATGGACCACTAGGTGGTGCATGACTACAGAAGGGTCTAGACCTGGCATATCTTCATATGTCCAAGCGAAGACATCTTCATACCCTTTAAGAAATGCAATGTATTGTTCTTGTTTTTCTTGACTTAGTTCTGCTCCAATGTTGATTATGTGAGGGTTGTCCTCAGTTCCAATATTAATTTTAAGGACATTTTATACCTCCATGTGTAGATCTCTTTCAAAATTAGGTGGGGCAGGTGAAACGCCCAACTCTTGTAACTCTTGTAAAGTTAATTTAGATAATTCGTTATGAGGGTCGGTGGCCTCAAGTTGAGCTATGGTTGGTATAGAACCATCAAAATAAAACCCGTTATACAACATCTCTTCAACAAATACATCATGGAAGATATCTCCTTCCAAATCTTCATCGGGGTCAGCAATCATTTCAGGGTATGCTATGGATAGCATGTTGCATGAAAATGACGGATTTTTAAGAGGTAAATCAACATGTCTATCCAAATAGTCTTGATAGCATATGAGATGATCATCATCCTCAAAAGGAAAGGGTTGACCCTTACTAGGTAATAGGCCCACACCACATCGGGCGAGGCCATGGTTCTACCTCGAAAGGTTCTTTCATGCCATTTTGGAAAGGTCCTAAGCCTTTCCCTTTATATCCCATTTTAAGCATCATGGGTTTAGCTTTAATATAATCGTTGGTAAAATAGCACCGAGCATATCCATCATGATGGGTTTTGATATTATGAGGGATTCTTCCCCAGTCATATCCTTTGTAAATGAAGGCGCAACTCCCGACTTGGTAAGTACTTCCCATAGGTTGTGGGAGGCCCAAAGTACGAGGAGATGGCGGCAATTGATTTAAAAGGTCTAAATCTTGCATGAAATCATTCATTTTTTCTGATATTAAGATTGTAGATAAATCTGGTAAAAGATCATCAGAAAGGGCATAAGATGTAGAAGGGTTATTACCTATGTTTTGAGATGTGGAAGGTATGATAGATGTGTCGGAAGGTTTTGAATTTATGGGATTAGAACTTAAAGAATTGGTTGTAGTTTTAAGAGCTTTTTGATGTTCTACAATGATTTGTTTAGCAGGTGGTTGATCTATATGGGAAGATGAAGTTAATGGAGGAGGAATAGATGAAATGATGGGTTTATATTTCACAGTTTTAGATGAAGAAGAACTAGGATATGTGGATGACGAGTAGGGCAAAATTGCACTCCAACCGGTTCTCGCCAATGCACACATATCAAAAGGTCTAGGGTCACCATGAATAGTGACCAACTAATTTTTAAACTCAAACTTAACACATTGGTGTAAAGTTGATGGGACTTGCTCGCATGGCGTTAATCCAAGGGCGACCCAAAAGTATATTGTACGATGCTGGGCAATGTACAATGAACACAATTGTCTCAAGGGTTCTAGGACCAACTTGCAATGGGAGGGTAATGACTCCACACGTTTCTTGTGTTTCGTCATTAAAGGCTTTGATAATCATATCAGTCTTCTTCATTTCATCACTTATAAAACCAAATCATTGGTAGAATTCAAAGGTGCAGATGTTTAGATATGAGCCATTATCAATCAGGACTCGTTTGATGACTACATCCCCAATTAAAGTCGTAATATACAAGGGTTATCCTTGTGTAAAGCCGTGTTGTGGGATATCTTTATCCCGAAAGTCAATACAATCAATCTCTCGCGTGATGATAGTATTGGCCATAGCTTCGGGTTGGATGTTTTGAGGTACCATCATCTGGCTCAAAGTAAGCATCAATTCATCCCTATGGGTGGGGGAGGATCTTAATAAATCTAAAAGGGAGATTCTGGCGGTGGTATTAGACAATTGCTCATTAATGCTGTAAGGGGGTTTAGTTTGAACAATAGGAGCATGACTTCCTTTATTAGGATTTTTCAGAACAAATGGAGCTGATCCATCGTTCTGGTTTGGTTCTTGTTGGGGATTTTGAGCTTGTTGTCGAGTGACGACTCCGATGGTACCTACAATGTTATAGTGATGACGTTGAAAGGGTCTTGGTTGAGAGTTTATGGCTTGTTCATAAGGAAGGACTTCATTAGAAGAAGGTCGAGTAGTGACTCTTCTGGGAAATGGTTCTTCTGGAACATTAGCATCTGTGATAGGTTGAATAGGATCTGATTCGTTTTCAGAACTATTCGATTGAATGGTGTCTACTTCACTCTCACTATCTGACTCTATATTGCTAGAATCAGAAGTTTGAAAATTATGTAAGAGCCTGGTTGTAACCAGGGATAAGGTTGTGTCGAATGTGTGAGAGTCCTGAACAGGTAATTGCCCACTAATGGTTCCTACATATCGGGTAGGAGGGGGAACATTGTGATGTTCAATTTGATTGGCTACCTCTTTACCATGTCTTGGTAAAGGGTGTTGAAATATGTCTAAAGTTTGATTGGCATTCGATTTTGATTTTGGGGAACAGTCTTTTGGGTATTATTAGGAGGGTTTTGTTTAGGTTGGAAGGCTTGCACTTCCATTTCATTATTGTCAATCAAATCTTGTATTTTATGTTTCAATCTCTTACAAGCGTTGGTAGAATGTCCAGGACCTCTATGAAAATCACAGTGCAAATCAGCTCTATATCCGGGTATGCTTGGGTCAGGTTCCCGGATAGCTGGCAGTTGGATTAAACCTCTTTCAAGAAGTTGAGGTAAAATAGTTCATAAAGGTTGGTTTAATCTAGTGAACTCTCGAGGAGGCTTATCAGGAGGTTTCAAGATGAATTTTCTCGTTGTTTTTGTTGCATTGACATTAGCAACATTTCTGCTGTCAGTGACTCCATCACCGACAACATGTTTGTTTTTATATTGATTTCTAGATGTTTTCTCATCATCCTTCTTTCTAAGTTGGCCTCTCCTAATGAGGGCATATTCTACCCTTCGAGCTAAGTCTATAGCTTGATCGAAGGTAGTCAAAGTAGCTGTTGATAGCTCATAAGAAAGTTGTTCTTGTAAATTGTTAATGAAAATGTCTAACATTTCCCTATAGGGTAGCACAAAGTGCAGTTTTCCTGTCAATTGTCTTCATATTGCTAAGAAATCAGCAAAACATTCGTCTTTATCTTGTTTTAAATTGTATAGGTCTTTAATAGTTACATGCCAATCGATGTAGGCACTAAATTGATGAAAAAATGACTCAGCTATTTCTTCAAAGTTTCTTAAGGAATGAGTGGGCAATTGATAATACCACTCTAACGCCATTCCACCTAAACTTTTGGGGAACATTTTTAGTAATAGCAAGTCGTTATGCGATATGTCATGACATGCTATCCTAAACATGCGAAGATGTTCTATGGGATCTTTGGTTCCTTTATAGATAGGCAGGACGGGCATGGGAAAATTTTTAGGGTATGGTTGAGCTACCACTATGGGATCCAATGGTTGGCTACAAATCTCTCGATAATTATACGAGGGGTGGTAGGGATCTATCTGGTCCATACGTGAAGCCAATTGTTTCACCATAGCTTCCAAACTACTAGTTTGCCCCCCATATTGATTTGGTGGGGCATTGCCATAAGTGTTATGGGCGTAGGATGGAGGAACATGCAGATTAGATGCCATGTTACTATTGTGTAAAAAATTGGTAGGAAAGATATTATGGAGGAGTTTTGAAGTTGGATTGTGTTGTATTGTAGATTGTTGAAAGTTTGTATTTGGCTTTGTTTTAGATTTTTGTCTATTTAAAGCATTTTGCTCAACTGTTTGGAGGAAGGAAGTAGTGAAGGGAATTTTATTTTGTGCGGGAGTGATTTTAGGTTGAGTAACAGGTTGCTTAAGAGGTTGGGTGACCTGTTGTTTGGTCATGGCTTGGGCTATAGTGACCATATTCGCATTAGATGGTCCACCCTTATCACTTTCTTGATCAATGAAATACAAAGGATTAGTTTGCATATCAATCGCCCGTTCTAAGACTGCTTGAGCATCACTAATTTCCCCTTTATCAATACGGACTGCCACATTAAGGATGTCGATATGTTGATTAAGAAATTTTTGAAAATGTTCTGCGTTGTCAAAAGTGATGCCTCCATTTGGAGCTATTCTAGGGGACGAAGATTCTTTAACACTTCCTTCTTGTTCCTTATCTTCACCTAAGTCTTCATCTGATTGACCTAGAGTTTCACCTTCTGGATTTGTATCTCCAAGAAGGACATTTGGGTTTTCAGTTGTATTTTGTAGCCAATCTTCTCCTTCTCCTAAAATTTCTTTACCATTCCTAAGTTTAGTCATGGTGCTAAGTTTTGATTTCAGCAAATATATATATATATATATATATATATATGCAAAAAATTAAAAGGTATATATTTATATATACCTAATGCAATATTGTAAATGAAATGTTTAAGTTTTTTACTATTTTTTTTTTTTTTTTTTTTTTTTTTTTTTTAATTTTTTTTTAGTTTTTCTTTGAAACAATATAATAAAGACAGCAAATGAAACAAGAAATGCACACAATAATAATAAGGCTAAAAGTAGATGAACTAATCTTCTATGAATAATTTATGAATATCATTAATAGGTTCAAGCTGTTCAGGGGTCATGAAATGTTCTTCTTCAAATTGAAAGTTTTATTTTAAGAATTTGATGAAAAGGGCTATGGTGATATTGTCTGTCTCAGATCTTTGGTTGGAAATAATAATTCTCACGACAATATTTACAATATAACATAGCTCTAGGAGTTTTGTTCCATCTTCTCCTAACTATAAGATCATCTTCTAAGGAATCTATATGAACTAAAAATGGGCGCACTATAACGGTGCTTTCAAGATCTTCCCTGAAAGTTAAAACTTTTGCAGATACAAGAGCTCTCCTATAGGCTAACCACCTATGGCAAGCTCTCTGAAGTTCATGATAGAACACTAATTGATGAGGATCCAGGATTCTATCCAAGACTAGCCTCTTAATCTGTTTAAGTTGTGTGGACCTAGATGAAATGATACTAAGTCTCCTAATAAGCTCGTCCCACAAGGATTGATTTCTACTTGCTTCAGGGACACTAAGGACAGAATTAACTTCTATGGTCGCTAATTGGTTTACTACATTTATAGTAACTGCTAACCTCTTTTTAGGAGCTACCATATAAACATGATTTTGAACCTTAAATGTTTTAAAATGCATCTAAAAATTTTTTTTTTTTTTTGTCTTGTTTGTTTTTGTTCAAAAGGTTATGATGCATTCACGTCGGGTTCACCAAAATGTATCGCTCCAAATTTTTCGCATCCCTACCTTCAGGCTATTGGATCCACGCCCGAAAGGAGGATGGGAAAAGGATGGTGCAGTACCTCGGACGAGAGGACTTTGCGAAGGTCCCGCCTCTCAAGGGAGGTGCATTTTGGTGATTTTTTGATAGATGGTGGGTTCACCAGGAAACATTTGATGGTAGTTTCCACGCCTAGGTTTTGGGAATGATTTTTAGATGAGTTCGTTTTATTTTTAAGCATTCATCCTAGGTTTGGCCGAATGATTCTAACTTAAACTACATGAAAATGCAATTTAAATGCATACAGCAAACAGAAAGGAAAACAAAAATAGAGAATTTGTAGGAGGCCAATGAATATTACCTGATCCGGAAGTCTGATGGAGTTTACGAAGCTTGAAGCGATCGGCTCATTCGCAATTCAACAGAATCGCCTTCAATTTGATAAAATCGTCTGAACTGACAAGATCGTCTGAAATCTGACGAATTTGTTAGACAAATTCATCAGAGACCTGCAAAATAGCAAACAGATGCGAAATACGAGAAATTATATTTTGCAAACAGGGGCAAATTATGTAAAACAGTAATATGAGTGTTGAACAATATACAAGAACAGAAGTAAATGCAAATAAGCGTGTTTAGATAGCAGAATATGATCTTAATCTGTAAACTAGACAAAATGGGTGAACTCCAAATGCAATATAATATAAAAACTGAATAAACAATCTAATTTACAACATAAAATGACAGAGAAAAGAGACAGAAGAACAAACTCTAGGCACTGATTGCCTCGATGTGCACTGCAGTCAAAATCATCTCGCATCAGTACGAGATCGTCCCGAATTTGATGAGATCGCCTCCGATCTTGACAGGTTCGTCGGCTGCGATAGGTACTGGCTTCGACTGAAAACCAATGGTGTACATGCAATGAAATGACTATAGGACTAATGCAAAATATGAATTACGATGTTTTAGAGCATAAGGGTTCAATTTGCATAAAAATTCAGCCAGGGGTTGGGGAGGGAAAAGTCTTAGAGTTAAATAGGCATAGGATAGTTTTTGGGAGGTTGGAGATCATCCTAATTTGGGAGATCTCCAACGAGGGAAGGGTCCCAATGGCGCAGACACGCTTCTGCCCAGATTGGAGACCCATTGGAACGGATTCCAACTATGCAAATTTAGTTTTGCGATGAAATCATCTGGACGTTCTAGTCCAGACGAAATCGTCAAATCTGGGGCGATATCGTCTGATCGGAGATGATATCGTCAAACGGTCAAAACAACTGCTAAAAATGGCACGGAAAAGGAGGAAACGGGTTTCTCGGTGGTTAACGGGAGGTTTGGGAGGTTAAATTTGAATTTAAATTTATTTACTAAGGTGAATGTAATTATTCCAATTTTATTGTGCCAATTTTAGGGTGCTACAAGGTTATAATACTATATTCAAGGATAGGACAAACTTCTGGTGGCATATTTAGACCACATGTACCTCAGTCTAGGGGGTGAATTCGACTTCAATCCTTATCACCCTAATCCTTCTATGTTTTGAAGGGATAACCGGCTAGTGACCTATGTCACTGTAGAGCCACCCAAGAGATACCATGAAAACATCTTGGTGGAGACCGGTCCATAACACATTCCAAGAGCCAACTTGGACAATCAAAGTCATGGAGCTACCGATGATATTGGTATGCACATCCAGAGTCTGGACACAACTATAGACACCGAATCAGAAGTTGCTTCTGAGGACATGCATGCAGTATCCATCATTGAAAGTGATGGACCAGACTACGATTTTGGAATAGATGACACTGAGTTATCCTCAAACAATGAGCAATCCGAGGATGAAACCGAGTTGGCCTACTTGGGCCCTACACTCTTGCATCATCTTTTACCTTTGGAATCAATAACTATGAGCGAAGAGCCCTTCGATGATGATGATGGCTATCAAGAGATAGCCTACATGGGGCCTCATTTGGAGCATCGCCCGATTCCATTAGGTAGAGGCGAGGATCCTTATTATGATAGTGATGATGAAGATGAAATAGAGAGAGCCTATTTAGGACCTCCCTACTTGCGTCATCGTAATGCGCCATATACCATTGAGGAAATGTACAGAGAGATCAATCTCCATCCTCGCCTTAGGGGAAGACCACCGAATCTCAATGTGATTTATCGCATGGTGTTTCTCGATCCGCCAATGTACATGGAGCTCCTTGAGCCCAATGATCCCATCCGATAGTCTATTCATGGACCGGATCCGGAGATCCCCATACCCCTAGAACCACATCTCGGGGATGGAAGTTTTGCTAATGTTGAGTCACGTGCACGTGGTCCTGGAGACATGATCCATTCCATCAATATGATCTCCATTGATTTGACCACTCCACTCCATAATCCAGCCGATCCTTCCAAGCCATTGTGTCTTAATGTAGATGCTATTGATTGGGATCACGTTGATTCACCTTTGGAGCCTAAAGATTTCTTCCCTAATGAGGAAATGTTGCAACCTTTCCATTTTGCGCTAGGTTGTGCACATGATGTCTATCATGCTGAGGATGCTTCCAATGAGGAACCTATAAACCCAGCAGATGACATCCACTTGATCCCTACACCTCATCAGCTTGAGGAGGGATCCCATATGTCAGTAGAGGAAACCTTTGAAGTGGATATCAGTAATGATCCCACTAATCCTAAGAAGGTTAAATTTGGAGAAATTTTGACTCCTGATGAGCGTGCCAACCTCATCCCTCTACTGAGAGAGAGACCTGATCTCTTTGCTTGGACTTATAAGGACATGTCGGGTCTAGATCCAAAATTGGTTACTCATAACCTTTCGCTAGATCTATCAAAGAAGCCAGTCAAGAAGAAACTTAGGAAGATGCATCCAACAGTAGCCTTAATGGTTAAGGACAAATTGCAAAAGCTGTTGGATGTAGAGTTTGTCATTTCCATCGACTATCCGGAATGGGTATCAAACATGGTGCCTGTAGGAAAACCTGATGGAAGGATCCATATCTGTATGGATTTTAGAGACCTAAATAGGGCAACACCAAAGGATTCATTTCTGTTGCCAAACATAGATGCTCTCGTAGATGCAACTACGGGTCATGAGATGCTCTCCTTAATGGACGATTTTTTTGGTTACAACCAAATTCGGATTAAGCCCGAAGACCAGCATAAAACCGCGTTCATAACGCCATGGGGGACATTCTATTACAAGGTTATGCCATTCGGCCTAAAGAATGTTGGTGCTACATATCAGTGGGCTATGACATATATCTTTCATGACTACATGCATAAGATCTTAGAAGATTATATCGATGACTTGTTGGCAAAGTCATTGCTACGTGAAGAGCATGCTGAGGTCCTGAGGAAAGTCTTCGATCGCCTGATAGAGCATAATGTTAGGTTGAATCCTAAGAAGTGCGTATTTGGCGTAACTTCAAGAAAGCTCTTAGGATTCATCATTTCAAAATGAGGCATCGAAGTTGACCCAGCAAAGGTCAAGGCTATTTTAGAAATGCATCCCCCCATAAATATCAAGGAATTAAGAAGCCTTCAGGGCAAAGTAGCATCCATAAAGTGATTTATCGCACAATTATTAGATAAATGTCGACCCATGAATCGACTGCTACACAAGGGGGTCCCATTCAACTGGGATGAGGACTGTCAAGCAGCCTTTGCTGAGATTAAGCACTACCTGGTGACGCCGCTAGTGCTAGCTCCACCAAGGCCAGATGTACCATTCTTGTTGTATATATCGACAATGAGACTTTGCATTGGGGACTATGTTAGCCCAAAAGAATGTGCAAGACAAAGAACAAGCCATATATTACATTAGCCAAACCTTGGTGAGTTACGAGCTAGGATATGCATACATGGAAAAGTTGTGTTTAGCAGTAGTGTTCGCTACAAAGAAATTGTGACACTATATGTTAAGTCATACGACGTATGTCATATCAAAACAAAATCCTTTGTAGTATATGATGAGCAAGACATATCATAATACACGTACTGCAAAGTGGATCATGCTATTGATAGAATTTGATTTGGAATTCATAAGCCAAAATTCCATTAAGGGACAAGTCATAGCTGATCAACTGGTTGAGGTGCCTCTCGAGAATAGTAGGCCCCTCACCATAGAGCTTCTTGATGATGTAGTATTTGCCTTATTAGAAGCACCTGAACCTGAGGAACCGGATAACAAAGCTGATATGACCTTGTTCTTCGATGGTTCGAAGTGTGAGCAAGGGGTGGTGCAGGAATAGTGTTGTTCATGCCACAAGGAGCTCCAATGCCCTTGTCATTCAAGTTGGACTTTCCTTGCACTAACAATAATGTTGAATACGAAGCCCTAATTTTGGGTCTCCAAATAGTTATCACCATGAAGATCAAAAGGCTAAATATCTTTGGTGATTCCCTTCTCATTGTTAACCAAGTTAAGGGATTATTTCAATGTCGATGTCCAGTATTGAAAGCTTACAAGGATCTTGTTGACATTTATCTAGCTCAATTAGAATGGTACGACATCGAGGCAATCCCTCATTCATCCAATAGATTTGTAGACACAATGGCATCTTTGGGATCTTTAATCCCTCAGAATCCATCTACCGATTTCACTACCATCCATGTAAAAACATTGTCACATTCTACTATGCAGCATGAAGCATTGGATAACAAAGAGTCAATCAACATGATTCATGTAGAACCAAACCATGAATGGTTCTACAGAGCTAGAGACTTTCTCAAGAGAGCATCCTAGGGGTCTTTGATCTCGTAGGATCCGATGGGGAGTGGTACTACCATTCACCACAAGGTTGTTTCCTAGTCTGCATTTGCAAATGTGGAACCATAGGGGGAACATGTTATCTTGTCAATTGAAGCCGAAGCTTATCATAACTGGACGTCATAGATACATGACTTCCTTAGACTTGGTGTAATCCCTCAGGGATTATCGTGTGCCGTAAAACGCACATTTAAATAGAAAGTGACAAAGTATGTCTTGTTAGTAGACATCCTATATCGTAGAAGCTACGATGGAGTTCTCCTTCATTGTCTTGAGCCCCAAGAGTCATCTTGGGCAATTTTGCAAGCTCACGATGGTACATGCGGTGGCCATTTCAGTGGCATGGCTATCATCAAGCGCATCCTTTGCATGGGTTATTATTGGCCCACTATGGAGAAGGATTGCAATGTGTATGTCAAGAAATGCATTAAATGCCAGCATCATGCTAATCTTACGCACTTGCCATCATAGGCCTTACAACCCATTCAAGTGGCTTGGCCATTTTCTCAGTGGGGATTTGATCTCATCGGTAAGATCTCTCCTCCATCATCGGGCTGACATACATTCATTATTATGGCTACTGAGTATTTTACTAAATGGGTGGAAGCCATTCCCTTAACAATGACAACTGGAGCACGTATTGTTGAGTTCATACTCACTAATATCATAAGTCATTTTGGGATACCATCCAAGATAATTTTAGATAATGGAACGTCATTCAAAAACAAAATTGTGAGAGCTTTGATGTCTAAGTATAGAATCAAACATAGTTTTGTGACTCCATATTATCCGTAGGCAAATGGGCAAGCTGAAGCTTCAAATAAGATAGTGGTCTCCATCTTGAAAAATATGGTACAAGAGCACCACAAATATTGGCACATCCAGCTACCCCTTGCATTATGGGCTTATAGGACTAGTATTCGGACACCCACTAGGGCAACTCCATTTTCACTAGTATATGGCACTGAGGCCATTATGCCCTTAGAGTTGGAGATTCCAATGTTGCGCATCGCATTGAAAGAGTTCATCGATGATGACACTGCATGGCAAGCTCACCTAGATCAATTGATGCTACTTGATGAACATCACATGAATACCCTTGAGCACCTCCACGTTTATCAAGAGCACTTAAAATGAGCTTACAATAACAAAGTCCATCTGAGAGACTTTGAGGTTGGTGATCTTGTGCTGAAAGAGAACCAACAGAACTCAAATTTACCACCAAAACTATGAGACAAATTTATGGCTAACTAGTTAGGTCCTTATATGATCTCTGAGAATATTAGACCTGGGACATATCACTTGACATCGCTCGAAGGAGTTGAAGAGCCTAAACCTCTCAACATCCTTCATATTAAAGTGTTCTATGCCTAAAACCATCAAAAGGCCCCAAAGGCATCTGTAAGCCCTTTGGTCATCCAATTCAAAAGGCTCCAAAGGCATCTGTAAGCCCTTTGGTCAATCCCAAAAAGGCTCCAAAGGCATCTATAAGCCCTTTGGTCAAACCAAAATTTTAAAATCCAAAAAAAAATGGAAAAATATCAAAATCCAAAAACATTGCATTTCATTTGCATCATTGCATTTCATTTGCATCATGCATTTCATTTTCCACATGCATTTCATTTTTGCATTGCATTAGGCATATCCATCCGCCACACTTGCATTAGAATAAATTGTGTTTACAATCTTACAAATGACACCACGTTTGTGTTTCAATCATGCATCTATGCATTATATTTTTCATCCATTTATCACCCTTGTGAGTAACTATGTTTTTCAACACAACCCATCTTGTTGCTATGAAGAATATACTAGGGTTTTTGGTCATTCAACCATACCTAGAGGTCTTCTCAAGAGTTGATAGAAAGCTTGCTTTGATTTTGTAGATGAGGTCTAGTTTGTATAGCCCTTAGCATATCAGAATCCTATCACTAATCAACAAATTAAACAATCCTAATAAGGACTAGGGGAAGATGAAAGCTACGAAGCAGGACCAGGTATCCTGAGGTGAAAAGTTTATTCTTGCTTATCCCCCTGTGCGAATGGTCCGAGAAATGTTGGCAATTGGAAAAAGGACAAGTTTATTCCCTACCCATATAAATCCCTTGCTTACAAATGAAGGAGCAATATCCTAGAGTGATATCCCTAGAATCGATATCCCGAAAGAAATCCCTAAAGAAAATCCCCGATCAAATTACAAAATGTAAATCTTAGAAAGTCAAGTCAAATCAAGATCAAGTTTTCAAAGTAAAATCAAATCAGTATCAAATCCCTTGCTCAAAGAAAAAAGAAATACAAAATAAAAAGAAACTATATACAAAATAAATAGTGATTTTTATCACTATATATGAGCAAGTATCCCAATAAATTGAAGAAAATAAAGGGGCGAACTTGAATCCCTAGAATTATCAATACTATTGTACCTTACACATGATGATATGTCTGATACATTAGCATTTTGCTTGTGTGCAGACCAATGTTTGAATGTGGAAGAGCTAGCTTTAGGTGTCCTATATCACCTAGTGGTCTAGTCCAACTAAAATCTAAACCTAGGATTGGATAGACATTTGAGGATCCCCAATATTAGCAATGGGCTGAAAGAATCCCACCTGACATCGGGGTATGCTTATGCCTTATCTAATATACTCATTTGCACACACAAGGATAATGAATAGTTAGGGCCTATCCTAGAGAAAGCCTTATGTTTCAGAAGTCTAGTATGGTTAGTATACAACTTTTGATAAGTCAACTAAGGTGTTTGAGTCTCATGGAAAACCTCAAAAATTCCCAAATAGCAACAACCAATTTTCAATGCAATCATCAAATATCAAATTTCTCTTTATAAGATTTTGTTTATTAAAGATTATTCATAATATAGGTTAGATATCGGATGGATGTCAGAAATGATATTTAAATGACCACTGACTATGTTACACATATTATTTTAACTTGCAAGAGCTTATGAATAGAAACAATACATCATTGCATCTCACATATGGGTGTAATATTAATTCTTATAATAAGATATAGCAATTACAATCCATGATTGTTATACATTCGGTGGTGTCATCCATTAGATTTTTAAATCCATATTACATTCATACATTATGTTTTAATGATTAAAGCATACATGTTCATTTCCATATATCATCATAGAAAAATTATGCAATACATACAAGGCATAAACTATGTCATAACAACATAAATTAAATGCATACAAGTGAAGCAAAGTATACATGCATTTAACATCAAAATATGGCATTCATATGCATCCATCATAAGTAGTCCATCTACATACATAACTCATAGCATCTAATCATCTATCACATAGCTATCTAGTGCATGTCATCCATACATCACATCATATAGCATTAAATCAATATAAGCATTGCATCCATGTGCATAACATAAACATAAAATACCAAAAATAAAGTACACATGTAATGAGATGAACTATCATATCATATATATATATGTGTGTGTGTGTGTGTGTCAAATGTACATCATAGCGGGGTACATCAAAATACCCGTAGGCTACAGCTATGTAGGTCCTCAGACCTTACACCAAAATGGTACAACAAGTGGCAAAATCTGTGCCATGCCAATGTGCTAGCTCTGGCCTGCACCCCCTGATCCCCCTACATCGAAGCTCTCTCCACCTCCCTCAGCCACATCCCTAGGGGCCTGCTCTAGAGCCTACTGTGGGTCCTACTATGGATCCTACGCTCGGCCTAGACCAACTATACTCAGTGCACGCGAGGTAGTCCTATGGCTAGATCATGCACTAGACTGCCCTATCTCCCTGGTCCTAGTCCTGCTCCGATGTAACCCTATAGTAGTGGTCCTCTCCAGAACCTACCCACCTAGCAGCCTGATAACACCCTCCAACTAGGCGATGTGAGCTACATCCATTGTATGTTGGTCATTACCCTCCTCCATGAGGGTACGTAGCCTCCTAATCTCTGCCATCGGGTCAAAACCTACAAGCCCTAGAGTAGATGGTACCATAGGAGGTGCCATGATAGCCTGTGTAGGTGAGGGAGCTACCCTCACCACCCTGAGTAGGTCCTACTCAGTAGTCACTACATCTAGCATCACCTATAGAAGATCACGCTAGCCAGTGATCTTCTCAATCTCGATGTCTATTGTAGCCACCTGTGCCTAGAGAGCTACCCTCTCCTCCTCGTAACTACACCACTAGCTCTGGCCATGAGATAGCTTCACCTCTAGAGTGGTGATAGTGGTGTCCCTATGTAGGAGTCGGGTGCGAAGTGTCCCAATCTAAGTCTGGAGGTTGGCAACCTATGCCCTCAACTATCCAACCTCACTATCAGGAGGTGCCTCACCCTCCTCGGATGCCTCCTCCTCTACCTCTACCTATGGGCCCTCCTCTGTAGTGGCCCCTACACCCCATGCACCCTCGGTCCTCTGATGGACCCTACATCCATGAGGGTCCACCTCTGAGCCCTCTACACCCTCTACTACAAAGTCATCCATTGGTCGGCCTAGAGGTCCCTCTCCATGCCACTATAGGCTAGTCCACCATGCATAATAATCAGTAGTAGTGCCTATGTCCACCAAGCCCGACTCCTGAAAGTCATCATCATCATCCCCTAGTGGAGCCACCTAGGGCTAGGTCAGGTCCCTCTCTAGGACCAAGCATCTATAAATAGTCGACACCTCTAGGACATCCTATTGAATCCCAAACTACCTCAGGATGTGAGAGAAGTATTGATACTCATGTATATCAACCTTACGACCGATAACCCACCTATCTCTACATGCCTAGCATAGGTATCTATCCACCTCTAGCCAGGTAGGGCAGCCCATGTATGGTCACCACTCTATCTGCTCAGGGTGAAGCTATGAAAATCTAGTAATATAATGGTCTAGGTCTCCTACATGAGACCTACTCCTGAAGCCCTCCTGCTCCTAAGGCCAGCAAGCTGCATAACACTGATGATCCTCATCGATATCAATGATCCCTAGAGGTAAATCTATGGGGTGCTCTATCAAAATATGTTGCCAGCCCCAAATCTGAAGAAGTAGGCTACAATCGATGCCCACTCTACTACGATATGTAATCTGGTACAACTCATGATAGAGCTACACTAGAAGGGTACTCCCCCATGCCAGAATAAGAGGTTACTCAATCGAGCTAACCATAACCTCCTTAGTCCTAGCTAGGAGGTTCCAAGGGAACCTCATGCCTGATGAATCTAGGAGGACTATCTAGATAATCAAATGCATAAATACAACCTCCCACTATGAGAATAATCTAGCCTAGTACCACTCCTCGATGTGGATGCCCCCATGATCAATGCGGCCCTGAGCCTCGATGCTCCATCTACCAAATATCACATCAAACATGACCTTCTTCACCATGGTAGGAGAGGAGGTGATGGCCTCACCATCAATAGGTAGGTGGAAGATGTGGTAGACATCCTCTAGAGTCATAGTCATTTCACCCATCGAAAGGTGAAATGTATTGGTCTACGCATCCCAGCGATGGGCCAATGCAGTCATGTATGCCTGATCAGATCTGATGGTGGGGAGGTCCAGGACGTACCGAAACCCCATGGTAGCAAACCAATCCCACTCCATGTCAGTGAGAGTGTGGCGTAAGTTTCAAAGGAGATCAGTCTCCCTCGCTCTGTTCATCAAGGTCTAAGTGAAAGCAATCAAATAAATAAGAAAAATAATTAAAAATGACTAAAAAATGGCAAACAAATCATAAAATCTCATGAAAATGCAAAAACATGATCAAAAATTTCAAAAAAATCAAATAAAAGCACTTCAAAATTGTAATAAAATGCATTAATTCCCAAAAAATTCAAAGAAAAATGGAAAAAATTGAAAATTTTGAAAAATTTCCTAAAGTCATCGTGTCGCGGGTCAGAACCGCGGTCGACGAGGTGGTAAAAAATGTGACCATTGGGATTTAAATCCCATCATGGTTGATAGTCATGGTCCCCAATTTGCCAATTGGGGACCGCGTCTACCACCCATGGCTAAGGAACATGACCTTTTCAGGGTCATTTCCTCCCAAAAATACCCAAAATTAAAAACCCTCCCCTATAACCTAACCTATGCTAAACCTAACTAGGGTGAGGTTCATTACCGATAGTTTAATGTGGTTCATTTAACCCATTGCTTAGTGTGGTTAATTTTAATCCAGTAATTTGCAAGCGTGGTCTCGGTTTGTGTGTTACCTTGGAAGCACCGGCTCTCCCGTTGGTCGAAGCTTCTGGTTGGTCGACCATCGATGTGGATAGAAGGGAATCAGTGAGGTTTGCGATAGCGTTCCATGTCAGAATTCACTTTTTACCTCTTAGAGCTCTCAGTTTTACTATCAGTTTTAGGTAAATAATGAAATTTTTCAAATGGGAAAAGCCTTATATATTTTTTGAATTTGGTTCGGACCGCGTCTGACAACCATGGTCCCCGAATTAGGGTTTTTCTCCCATGGATCTGAGCCATGATCAAGGAAATTGAACTTTTTAACCACTTATGACAGACGTGGTCAACAAACTATAATAAATGCTCTCAATTCCCACCGTGGAGAGCTGTAAAATAACAAATTAAAAATACCCACCAGACCAGATAATTCAAAAAATACAAAAATACAAAAAAATCAGATAACATTAAAATCCAAATGCGCCTCGTATTTAGTTATTTACCCTATACACTTGGTGGTTGCAGCGACTTGCGCTCCATGCAATTCGACAAGATGAGTAAATTACCATAAGGACATTTGGGGTAAATTAGTCATCGCTAAATTGTATGCTTCATTTCAATCCCTAAGAAGGCCTAGGCGGCCGGACTGCTCCAGGGGAATGAGATATTCATGTCAATTCTCCTATGATATTTTTAGTAGATCATCGACAATATGATTCAACATAAGCCTAATTAGAATTGTCCTCATTTTGATTCCCTAAGAAGGCCTTCGTGGCTGGACCGCTCCATGGGATAGAAATATACAATTACTATTAACAGTTGCAATCATAGCTGATTAGGCCTTGCCAATAATTCAAATGCTAAATCTTTAAATTTGTTCAAGATCATTCATAGTGGTCAAGCGACCTCATCGCTTCATTTAATTGTCATTACCCTCATCGACTCATCGCTTGAGGGGGTAGTCATAATATCAAATCATAATCAAAGTCAATAGAAGATCCCTTGATCGTAGATCCCTAGATCTTGTCAAAATTGTATTCATCTTACGAATCATTGCCAATGACTATCATAAGCTTACCCTCTACTGGGGCAAAAAGCAAATATGATAGTAAGTTAGTAGCTCTCCTCCTTTCAAAATCTATATGGTGCGGAAGCCTATAGTAGCCCTGAGCTGACCGATCGATGTTGGAGCTTGCCAAAGCTTTTTCAAATTTAAGCCTTCCATCCAGTTGGAAGCAATGATTCTAGGATGTGCGTCTTCTTTGCAAGACTCGGGCATCTAATGTTGATCAGACCAATGATCATCATCCAACCTATGACATCATTTTAGGAGGTCTATTTTTGCTCAGCGTTGTTCGATCTCACAACGCATCTCAAAAGGGGCATCTGTAGACACCTAAAACATGTCATGTCGAGGTGACTACTCATATGGGACATGCTAGAAGACCATATGGAAGACCTTGGATAGATACCAAGGTATAGCAGTGGTTTTTACCACTCATTTGGGCACCTTTGCCTAGTCAGTGCTAGCTGTTGTTGACACCCATGGTTAGCAGAGCTGACCGCGCTTGTCAGCCGTGGTCAGGCCTCAAAGTCAGTTGGCCTTTGACCGATTCAAAGTTGGTTCAAATGGCCAATTGGTTGCGGATTGGAGCGGTTTGAGTGAGGAAGGTTCCGGATCCTTCCATCCAACAAGCTCAACTACCCAATCTTGTTCTTGGCTTCCTCATGAAGCCACCCCTAGCCCTTGGAAAATGCTATAAAACCCCCTCCAAATGGGAGAAAGATATAGACGAATCTCGAGTTGAAATGCAGTGAAGCCCTATCGAATTGCATACTCACTTACATGCATTGAGAGGAACACTTTTGCTGCCCAATTGGAGATCACATGCCATGGAGGTCCTAGGAGGCTAGGAGATTCAAGAAACGTGAATTCGTGCAATCCATGCACCAACTGAGCAATTCAACCACCAAATCTATCAGAGGACACAGTGGCGACCCTTGATCATCAATTCCTCAAGGAGAATTGAATATTGGACACCAAATTAGGAGGGCAAGAACATTTCAAGCTCAGCCACGACTATCAGCCATGGTGGATAGTGCTCACCGTGCATCAGACCCATGGTCAGGTTGTCATCTTCAATTTCCTTGTTTTCTAGCTGTAGGATTTGTTTAATTGCATTAGATTAGACATATATCATGTTAATTTGCTTTAGTAGAGACTTTGACCGGTGCAATTAGAGTTTTTAGTCATTTTCCTTCACTTTTGCAATTATGGCACTAATGGTTCTTTTCATGCTTCCATGCTTTCAATTTCGTAATTAAGTCAATAGATAGCTAGATCTGCTTTTGCTTATATGTTTGTAGCAATATTTTTAGGTTTAATATAAGTTTAGTATGTTTCTTGCACTTTCTTGATTTCATGCTAGTTATACTACCTTTTATGCAAATACCTCCTAAAAGCCTCATCAAGAGAGGCCTCCTTTGTTGCTAATTGCTTCTTGTTGTTTATTGCATGCAGGACTAACAGGGTTTTGAGATGCAAGGCAACAAATACCTCTAATCATGGAGAAGAAGGTCATCGACACCTTGGAGCAGTTCGTGTCCATTTAGAAAGTCTGTGTATTGCACCTACCCCATTGGGGATTTCAAATTGTGTTAATTGTATCAACATTTGGGTGACCCTAAGAGGGGCATGATTGTAACCGAGATTTGATTCAAGATTAATAAAAGAAACATTCACTTTCTTGTCATATGCAATCTTGTCTTTCATTTCTTGCTTTAATGATTGATTTCAATTAATGTATTAGTTAGGTGTATGCTTTTTAGATCGGTACAACTAGCAACCTAATAATTGACAAAATGGGTCGAAGCGAGAGCATTACCTGATTACTTAGCAAAAATTACAGCAATATTTTTGTTTGAGAAGATAATTACAAAATTTGGTATTCCGTTACAGATAACGAGTGACCGAGGAGGACACTTCATTAATGAAATCATCAAGATGCTGACAATGAAATTTAGAATTTTGCATTCATTGTCTAGTTCGTACTATCCTAGAGCAAATGGGCAGGCAAAAGCAACAAACAAAGTCTTGGTATCTACTTTGTATAAAAAATGTGGAATAGAGGGAGCATATTGGTATGAAAGGCTACCATCTATTTTGTGGGCATATAGAACAAAATTTAAACCAACAACAGAGCATACACCTTTCCAGTTTATGTATGGACAAGAGGCAGTGGTGCGAGTTGAATTCTTGATACCAAGTTTGAGATTCGCGGTGGAGCATCACTTGGGTGATCAAGAAAGTTTGGAAGAGCGGCTTACAGCACTGATCAAGTTAGATGAAAGAAGAGTCATGGCACAATGGACGATTTAGGTAGCTCAAAAAAGAAGTTATGGCATGACAAACACTTGAGGAAGTTAGAACTCAATTCGGGTGACTTAGTTCTAAAGTTTAATGGGAAGCGGTAAATCAAGCCCAATAAGTTGAAGATGTTATGGCTTGGTCCTTATAAAGTGGTAGAAGTAATGAATAATGAAGCAGTCAAGTTGCAAAACTTGAACAGGACAAAAGTACCCGACACTATAAAAGACTCAAAGTTGAAGCCTTACAAAGTATAGTGCTTATTCATTTCTTCAGAAGAGATTGAACGAAGAAGATGAGCAAAAGCTCAATGGAGGACTCAAGGTGAGCAAGGCCCATCACAATAGGAGCCTAACACAGGACTCGCACGCTTATTTTCAGAATGGGGATACAAGACCAATCATATAATAGTAGGAGTTGGCACCTCGACCTGGAGAAAGAAGAAGATTACGGGTGCATGTCAGATTTATGGATGGGACTGAACAAGTAATAGAAGATGAAGAATGGATTTTCCAAATGAAAGAGAAAATTAGGAGATAGTACTATTACTTAGAAATAGGGGAAGGCAAGAAGCACCCCAGACAAATAGGAATATGATGTATCCTCGAGTGGAGCGGAGAGAACTACCCCAACAAGCGGGAGGACGAAGAAGGATACAATTAACAATATGATATGAGGACAGAGTGGATACTTTTGAAATGGAAGTTCCATAAGAGGATAGGAATGAGACTATTGATGAATAATTGGTTGTACTAACTCCATTAGCTCATATAGGGCTATTATAGTAGAGAATGCGACTGTAGACTCAACAACTATAGGAGGAATATCAAATATTGCAAGGTCATAATGCAAGGTTGAGAGAACAAACCATCCAAGAATTGGATAGCATAATACGAAGGCTGGATGAACAAAGAACAACTAGGCTATAGGAGCTATAAGGGGAAGATTAGGATAATTAGGGGATAACTCCAAGAAGTGGTACAAGAAATGATGGTGCAAGCACAAGTTCACAAGTACCACTAAGTGACCCGTAAATGACAAATGAAGATGTAGAGATGCTCTGGCGAGACATTAAGTAAGCAACCACATCACCTGAATCATAAGGTAATGCACGAGTGGAATTGAGTGACTCTAGTGATGAAGGAATGCCTTGGCTAGTAATGGAACCTAGCCCAAAAAGCAGTGATGATAATGATTGCCTAGGGAATCTCCAAAATCCTCAGGATAACTATGATCCCCCAGCATGTACAACAACACATCGACAATTAGGGAGATCACAGGAGCATCAAACCAACCTTGATCCGCAAGCATATATAATATCCCATTGACAGTTGAGAAGATAAAGGAGATAAGTAAGGAGATTGAAGAGACTGATGAACTTGCCAACAAATTAGGCAGAATAAAGAGAAGATAATCGGAACGACTCAATTTCTGAGACATATTTTTTTGACGCATATAGAGAGGTCTTGGCAACTTCATCCCCATGAATATGCTTTGAGGAAAGAATATGGAGACATCACTTAGCATGTGCAGATCATAGAATCAGAGCACTCTGAAAATCATCACCAAGTACAAGAAGAAGTAGAAGTCCACTAGCAAACATTGAGTTGGTAGAGATAACTCTTGATAGCCAAGCAATGGGAGGAAGGCATAGACAAGGACCCCTAAGGCTTCATACAGGAATGGAAAAAGGTATTCGACCATGAAATGAATGAGGACAAGGTGATGTTACAATTATAGGAGGAAGAGGACGAGGAAGGTTTCGACCCCTACTCCTAGATGGTCGAGAGATGCACCTTTAGCATTTTTGAACTAGACAAAGGATATGCAGGGTATACCATGGATGAGAGGGATCTTACCTAATCTCACAGGACAGTACCCATTGGGACAACCACCCCTAATCCAAATAGGACCTCGAAGAGTGATAGCTAGTAGATAATTACTCCAAGAAATGGAGGAATCACCATTGGCACAGATAAGCCCAATGTTAATAGGAATGGGGCAGGGAAGACACTTGCATGGTAGAGGCCTGGCTGGTAGAGGAAGAATGCATTTTGCAGATGAAAGAAATCAAGGACAACAAAGGATTCGATCACCAAGGCTGGAGCAAGAATTGATCTGAGGGGATAAGTGGAGAAGTCACTTGAATGATAGTAGAGTAGTAAGGACAGTGCAACCAAGGGATCAATCACCTCCATGACAAGAGGAAGGGACACTAGGTGAAGATACTCTAGCTTGCAATTGTACAATCCCAAATTGTACACATGGTACTCGAAGGCAAAGGAACTCGATAACATCACAAGTGGAGATGAATCACCCCAAAGAGCAAGTGGCGCCATGTGACACAACCACTCATAATGTCACGGTCAAACCTCCAAGAGAGGAATCAGATGGGATTGTACAAGTGAATGTCACTATGCAATTTTTGCGACGGTAAGTGTAAATAGATTAGGAAATGAAAAAAGAAAAAGAAAAGAAAATAATAATAATAATACCTTAGTTGTGAAAATCCCTCAGGATGTAATTAAGAAGGAAGTGGGTTAAAAACCGAAAATGATGACCTCTTCAGAGAGAGAAAAATAGAAAAATTCTCTAAGTGATAGATCGTACAAGTCAATTTTAAAGCTGAAAAAGCATAAGTGGGAGATTGTACAAGCAAAATTGGAAAAAGTACATGCATAATCGTACAAGGAGGCATGTTGTACGATTTAGATCGTACAGTGTACGATTTTGGATGCAGTTGTACAATTTTCAACTATCGCATTTAATGTTCGCATGTGTGGAATGATGTGTTGTCGAAAAAGCACGAGAAAAAGTTTAAATCGCATGAGAAATCGATGAGTTGTCGATCATCCAGGAAAGGAAGATGAAAATACATGCAAAGTGGTGCAATTTCAAATTTGGAGTGGTTAGGGTATGAGAGAAATTTAAATACAAGGCTACTCTTAGCAATTTTACAAATTGTACAAGGAGGAATTCAAAAAAATTTCAAGACGATGAAGGTGAAAAGCGTGCAACTCAAAAAAATCAACTGCATGGGCATTAAATTATATCAGTGAGTTGCAATATTGCATGACCTATTTTTAAATTTGCATCAAGAAGACTTTTTTGCATTCAAGGAAATCGAACCGGAGAATAAAAGCAAAGGAATCGACTCCATTAAAATTGGATTTCATGTTCAGTCGAAGGGAAACAAGGGTTTGCAGCAGAAGGCATCCAAGTACAAACCAGATCATGGAAAAATGTACACTAGGGTTCGAGGAGGTTGTAGAATGGAGCCCAAGTAGAAAAATTACAGGAGAAAGGCCATTACAAACCCTAATATGATAAAAGTAGCCAAAAACGAACTAAAGAAGATAGAGGGAAGGAAGGAGAATATCGTACATGCTGATTAAACAACTAGGAAATTTTTATTTTGGGGATAAATTGTGCCAAGTGTGGAAAATTTGAAAAATTGCTCTCAAAAAACATTGAAAAGATAGATCGAGGCATTTCGGCAACTGGGTCAGAGAGAAATCATGGAGAAGTGAAAAACATGATTTTTAGGTGAAAAAGGGTTTCAAGAGATGTATTGTATGATTTGGAGGTAGATTGTACGATCTCAGGAAAAATATTGTACAATTTCAGGTAATTTTTGGGTTGTTTTGAGCTTTATAAGCAAATCATACGAAAGTGTACGGATTCAGTGAAGGGAAGTAGCTAGACAGGGGCATTTTACAGAGTGGTATGGCCCTATACATTTTTGTGCAGCAATTGTACGATTTACAAAAGATTGAACAGTCTGAAGCAGTTACGAGGATTGTACGATCTGGAGGAGGGTTGATCTAAAAATCGTACAGGAGTAAGTTGAAGAGCATATTGTACGATTTACAATAGACTGTACAATTTTTAGAACACTTCGAATTGCAAAATTGGTGATGTTCAAGTAGCAAGCTGACCGAAGGAAGGGTGGGAAAATGATTTCAACCAAAGAGTTCGAATACCGATTAAGAAGAATTGCAGCCAATAGGGTGTAACGGTTACTAGGACCCCTACACGAGAGAGAGTCACATCTGTGGCAATACCAAGGGTGATAGTTTTAGTCTCACAGGTGGCATGGTACTCATATTTGGAGGAGAGGAGGATACAGGTCATGGAGAGGGTCGAGGTATTTGCGAGCTAATCGGAGAAGGACACTGTCAAGATACCAAGAGGAGGAGATGGCACAAGAGAGGATCTCAAGGAGGGATTTGAGGAGTGAAGTACACTACTCGTATCCTGATGAGGATCTAAGCAGAGAAACTGAGGAGGGTGAGGTTGAGATAACGAATATATCATTCATACAACATGGAGGAGAGACATGCAAGAAGTGGTGGAGTAATGAAGAAAACAAAAACCACCCATGGAGGAAACAGTTTGAGGAGGCTGGTGTAGCTATAATAGCACAAGTGCCACCACACCAGAAGACCTTCTACAATTATCTTTTGTAGATGGTTCACGCATATAATCCTGTAACCAGAATTGCCTATGTCAATGTGGGCAAGAGGTCGGTGAAGGTAAAGGTAACGACAGAGGCATTCAGGAAAACATTTGGATTGCCAGCATATGGCATGAAGATAGTTAAGAAGTTGGTTGATCCGAATGAGACATATTGCATCATCACTTCACTTACCAATGTGAAATCACCAACAAATGCCAAGATCTTGAGTGCAGGGACTCAAGGAATTAAACAAAGCCAGTTGAAAGGGAAATATTGGCCATGCGCTATGAATACTGTGATGGCTCGATTGTCAGGGGATACATGAGCCATGAAAATGCCAATCTGGATGGATCAGTACGTAGAGGGTATCACCAAAGGAATTAGGTACGATTAGGGTACCTACTTAGAGAAAAATATGCATGAAGTACTGACAAAGAGGCCAAAGAATTTTGGAATGGCTTTCCATGCCATTAGATTGTTATTAAATGTTGTTACGAAAATGGGAATCCACTTTCTAGGTTTAACAGAACCTATGAATGTTAAGGAAGGATAGCCAACCATTTTGAGGTGGGCAAAGTTAGTATCGATCCAGAAAGAGACTCCAAAGAAGTCTCTGACAAATAAATAACAGCAGGCCACTATAGTACAGGAGGATACTTCTTTGGAGGAGGATGTACAACCCCAAAAAAAAAAGACCTAGGAAGTTGGAACCTAAAATGGAACAATAAGTACTTCGACAATGGTAGCAAGAGCAACCGTCAGTTCAAGAAAGGGAGGAAATTGTGGGGAGACAATCTAGCCCAGTAAAAGTAAGAACAAGGAGGCAATGGGAAAAAATGGTGATAATCCCGCTCTAGAAAAACAAGCTAAGACTGTACAAAGAAGAAGAACAGTCAGACTCAGATAAGCTGGATTTGCATGAATGGAATTGGACAGAGTAGAAGAGATGTTGGAATCCCCACAAATTTTCTAGCATGATGAATTTGAAATTTTGGACTCTTCAAAAATATTGGAGGATACAGAAGTGAGGTAGATAGCACTGGAAGTATCAGCCACTGGTCAAGAGGAAAAAGAGAAAGCCAAGGTGAAAATGGAAGCCTCAGAGGAAGAGTCTAGAGAAAAGAAGCCTCATTTCAAATTCATGATGGGAGGAAGCTCAAACCAAAATAATCATAGTGATGTACAAGAAGAGACGAAGGCATCACAGGAACAAGAAGAACCTGTTGTTGGAAAAGTCACAGCAATGGAAACTCAACAGAATCAAGAAGAAGAGCAGGTGATAGAAAAACAACAGGTGGGCTTAACTGGAAAAAAATAAGCCTAGGAATCGATAGAGCAACAAAAATCTCAATAGGAGATTGTGAAGGTGGAAGAAGATGTGGAGGTGGAGAGAACTGTGGAACAGACTCCACCATGGGAAAATATAAACATAGAGAGAGCACTACTAGAGCTTGGGGGAAGCTCTAGCCACCACATGAAAGAGGAGGAAGAATGAACTACTACAGAGAAGGAACTATAGAGGATGCAAACAAGTTATCTTTTGGAGGTACCGTAGTTCGCAAAGATTAAAACTAAGGATGCACAAGGAGTAGAAGATAAGGTGGAACATTTCTTCTCTCAGATAGGCAATGCCATAGCTAGCACCAAATTATATTTTTGTATTAGACGCATGGGAGAGTTGATGTTGTGGGAAGAACAAGTGTTTCTCGAGTTGGAGAAGATAACAGAATGGGTGAGTAGTGAGGAGCATACAAGGAGAATTGTGAACATTCATGTACAACACCCATGGAAGTTACCCATGGAAGAGGTAACAACGATGTTGGGAAGAGACAATTTTCTAGATGGAGTGAGAACCAATTACAGGCAACATCCGAGGTTGTACCTGGATAGATGCAATTATTCGACTTGTCCCATGAATAAGGCAGAGTTGGAACATAAGAGGGTCACTACAAGATTGGCTATCACTTTGAGGAAGTTTAACTTCCTAACACATTGGATAGAGTGGTTGAGCATAGGATTGGATCAGATCTATCAGCTCAAATAAGGTCAAAAATAGGAGACAGAAGCCACTCAAAAAGAAATTATTGCAATGGAGGAAGAATTGCAAAAGAATAAGGCTACGGTAGAAGAGAAAATAAAAAAATTAGAACTGCTAAGTACCATGGCTAATTTTGAGACCATAATTACTTCACTTGAAGAGAAGCGACAAGTATCACAAATAGTAGAATATAGGATTAAGGAGTTGTAAGCTCAACTCAGAGAAAAGGATGAACAGTTGAAAACATAGTTGGCCAAGAAATATGAGCAAATGGTGATGCAGGCTAAGAGGATAGAAGAGCTCACACAGGACAATAAACAGTATAATGATATAGTCCTGGATAAACAAGCACATTTGAGTGCTAAGGAGGATATTTTTCATGCTTTGGAGGTAGATATTAATAACCATCTGAAGACCATTACAGATAAGAATGAAGAATTACAAGCAGCAGCCCAAACAGAAGCACATTTGTAGGAGAAGCTGAAGAAGAGTGCCACTGATCATGAAAAGCAATTGAGGGAACTCCTAAAGACTACCTAAGAGAAATCCAATCACCGTGGTTTCAAAGCAATAGAAATGGGCAACTACACAGCCAAGTTGAAGAACCAACGTGCAATTCTTCAATCCCAAGTAGACAACCTGAAAGTTGTAGTCGCAAAGTACGAGGCGATGTTGAAACAGAAATATGAGTTGGTGAGGACACAAACCAAAGTAAATTGGAGGGCAGATGTAGGTAGCAAATCCACCTCTCAGAAGAAGAAGAAATGACAAGAGAATTTACCCAAGTTTGATAATATTGGCAAGTTTTGTAAACCGTACAGGTAGGAGTAAAACTGTACAACCAGAAGGGCAAACCGTACACCCAGAAGGGAAAATCGTACAAAGGAAGTTGTAAATAATGAATTTCCTTAGGAATCACTTTGGAATGGCCTAGGCAATGTTATATAATGTCCCATTTTGAATTTTGATAGTCTGGTGCTAGGCTGGTTACATTATGGATAGTTGGGAATGCTAAGATATTTTGGCTATGTTTTGATCTGAAATGTGTTGCATATCTATGTTGTTGAATGCCATTGTTGAAAAATAATGAATAATGATCATAGTTCATAGTTCTCTCATGTATTGTACAATCCTGGAATGGTAGAATAGTAGTTGACAGTTTATCTTTATTGCATGTACTTCTTTTTTGTTGTTATGGCTATTTTATGCATTACTATGGTAGAATTGGATTAAACCAGCATTGGTGTGTATTATGATGATGATATCAAGGGAGACGTATTGAACACTATTGTATGATTTTTGGACGTCGTCATTGGATATAGAACTCTCTCAAACCCTAACAAGTAACTTGCATGTTGGTAGAATTAGGATTAATTGCCATATTAATTCCTTACAAAACTTATCTGAGAGATTTGGTCCAGTAGAATATCCAATTTGGCACTTGGTTGTACCTTTTTTTTGTACAAATCATACACCAGATTCGTTACAAATCGTACAGAAGATAATTACCCAATTTGGTAGTTTATGCAATTGAAGGGAATTTACCCGATTTGGCAGCATTGGCAAATCGAACAACTTAGTTACAAAACTGTGTACGGTGGCTTGCAAAACTGAATATGAAAGATTGGTTGAGTGTGAAATTTTACAAACTCTGTCACTGTATGATTTGGGATCGTACAGTGGTACGATTTGGGTTTCGTACAAGCTATTTTGTTGTCGCACATTGCTAGTTGTAGAGACGATATGATTGGACGATTTGGTCCATCTATTGAGGATAGCAAATTGATAATTCTAAGCCTTTATTACCACCTCCCAATTGGGAATACTGCACCCCTGTGCTACACAATATGGTGGATAAATCTTGTAAGACTTCATCTATCAAATGGTATGATGTATAGGGATTATTATCATTAGAGGGTTTAGGTAATTCAGAAGGAGGTGATGATATTGATTTGGTTAAAGAGGTCTTAGAATATTTAGGTTTCAATGATGATAAAGTAGGACAAAAGGGAAAGTTGATAGTTTCTGCTACTGCACACATTTCAAATGGTTTGGGATCACCATGAATAGTGACCAACTGATTCTTAAATTTGAATTTAACACATTGATGCAAAGTAGAGGGAACAACCCTCATTGAATTGATCCAAGGATGTCCCAAAAGAATGTTGTAAGATGCTAGGAAAGATACAACAAATATGGACATGTCTAAAATTTTGGAACCAACTTGAATAGATATCACGCCACAAGCCTCTTGTGTTTCATCGTTAAAAGCTTTAATAATCATTTTGGTTTGTTTTTAATCTTCTTTCCTGAATCCAAATATTTTGAAAAAATCATAGGTGCATATATTTAAGGATGAGCCACTATCGATCAATACTCTTTTAACACAGACATACCCAATTAAAGTTGTTATATAAATAGGATTATCTCTATACATACTTTGGGGAGGGATATCTTTATCATGAAAATCAATGTAGTCTGTTCCGTGAGAGACTACAACATTGACTACAACAGTTGGTTCTATGTCTTGAGGTACCATAATTTGGTTTAAAGTGTTCATTAGTTCTTCTCTATGGATAGTTGAAGTTCTAAGGAGGTTGAGAAGGGAAATCCTAATTGTTGTGTTCACTAGTTGTTTTTTGATATCAAATGGAGTCTTTTGTTGAGGTCGAATTATGTTATTTTTCTTATGAGGCAATTTTAGAACAACGGGTGGTTGATCAAAATCATTTAATTGAGTTTGGGGTTGAGATTTTTGTGTTTGAGCTTGTTGTCGAGTAATAGCTCCAATCGTACCAACAATGCGATTTGATTGGACAACTTGTGGTCTTGTAGTTGAACTTTGTTCAATAGGAAGAATTTGTTGTGACGAGGGACAAGTGGTCATAATTCTTGTAAATGGTTATTCTCAAGTTAGTGAATTGGTAATGGGAAATATTGGCCCCGACTCATCTTCTGAACTATTAGAATGTTGTAAGCTAATACCTATTTTAGATTCTGATTCACTTTTTGTTTCATCCAAGGATGACAATTGTGGTTGTCTTCCTTGGAGTTACTTAATTGTCATGATGGATTGAGTAGGCACAAAAATAGTTTGCAGAAGTTGAGATGGTAAATAATTGTTAATTGCTCCCACATAACGTATTGGATGAGGCATATTTTTATAATCTAGCTGATTTACAACTTTCTTGCCACGATTTGACAATGGGTTTTGAAAAATATCTAAGTTTTGGTTTACATTTTGTGCATGTTGTTGTTGTATATTTGTCATTGGAGGATTTTTATTAGGTGGAGGACTTTCCACTTCCAGCTTTCCATCATCAATTAAGTCTTGTACTAAATGTTTTAATTTTCTACAAGTGTTTTTTGGATGTCCATCAACTTGGTGGTAATCGCAATGTTGGTCGGGTCTATACCAAGGTTGAGAGGGGTCAGGTTGTCATATCTCTAGCAATTTTATTAGACCTCTTTCTATTATTTGTGGTAAGACCGTTTTCAAGGGTTGATTTAATCTTGTAAAATTTGTTGCGGAGGTTTTTGGGGTGCTTTCAACACAAACTTTTTCATGGTTTCTATGGTATTGACATTCTGAGGGGGTCTACTATCCATGACCCCATATCCTACCACATGTTTGTTTTTATATTGATTTTTAGATGACCTATCTTCATATTTCCTTTTAAATTGTCCCCTCCTGATTAGGGCTTCTTCTACCCTTCTTGCTAAATCTATAGCTTGGTCAAAGGACGTTATGGTAGTTGTAGCTAACTCGTAAGACAATTGTTCTTGCAAATTCCAATTAAAAATATCTAGCATTTCTCTTGGAGGTAAAACAAAATGTAATTTTCCTAAAAGTTTCCTCCATCGAGCTAAGAATTCTCCAAAACTCTCTTCTTTTCCTTGTTTAAGGTTGTACAAATTCTTTATTGTGACATGTCTATCTATGTAGGTTCCAAATTGATGTACAAACATTTCTGCAGTTTCTTCAAAATTTCTCAAGGAATGTGTTGGCAATTGATAGTACCATTCCAATACCATACCTCCTAAACTTTTCAAGAACATTTTTAGCAATAGCATATCATCATAAGCGATGTCATGACATGTTGTCCTAATCATGCAAATATGCTCTATGGGATCTTCTATTCCCTTATAGATCAGAAGAACCGGCATAGGGAACCGTTTAGGATATGGCCTAGCAGCGATCGTAGGATCAAATGGTTGATTGCACATATCTTTATAGCTATATGTAGGATGATATGGGTCTATTTGACCTAATCGTGAAGCTAATTTCTTCACTATAGATTCAAGATGATGTGATGGTTCACTGTTTTTATTTTGGTTTACTATGTTGCCATGTGGAGGATAATAAGTTTGGTTTGCTGCCATATAAGGGGTTGAAATGGAAACACTATTATGCATAGGGTTCGAAGTAGGAGGAGGCTACTGAAGTTTATAGGGAGTTGCATTTTGTTGGACATTTGGTCAAGGAGAATTTGGAACTTGTATATTTTTATTTTTTGGGGAAGCAAAATTTTGGGCAAATATATGTTGAAAATATTGAGAAAGCAAGGTAGGGTTATTAGATGAAGATGGTTGCTTTTGATTAGAAGTAGTTGTAGTAGTTGCAAAAATGGGTTGTTGTTGTGGTGGTTCAAATGCTTGTTTTTGGTAATTACCCTCTAGAGGAGGCATATTTTTGGTATCATCTAAGGGGATTTCATTGTCAGTGGCATGTTGCAATGAAGTGTTTATGTATGTTTCAGGTTGTGGGCAAAGTCAAAAAGTCACTTCTAAAGTTGCTTCCATCGAGAAATCGTCGTTTGTGAGCTGATCTTCTATCTCCAACACATTAGTGATGGCAGCTCAATTTTGGTTTAAGAAGTCATAAAAATATTGCATGGACTGAAAATGAACGTCTCCTTGAGGCCCTAGTTTTGGGTCAATATTGTTGACGGTTTCATATTCTTCACTTTGTCCTAATTGGGGTTCTTATTCTTCTAATACTTTTCTATTTCAGCTTCTGCATTAGGGTTAATATCTAGCTCATCTTCATAGCCATTTGCCACTTGTTTACCACTCCTTAGATGTTTAGGCATTTTATTTTTTGATGTTATTTCCTAAGTTTTTCTTGGTTTTATATTTTATATTTTATATTTTTTTTTTAGGAAAACAATCTACTATGCTTTAACTCAAGTATTTACAATATTTTTGAAAACAATGCTAAGTGGTTTTAATCTTCCTTAAAGAGCTTGTGGATGTCATTGATGGGCTCTAAATCTTTAGGACTCATGTAGTGTTCTTCCTCAAAAGATAAATCATCTACTAAGAGTTGGATGAAGCGGACAAAGGTAAATCCCTTAGTTTCTGAGTCAAAAGGTTGGACTTGTAATTCGTAACAATACTCTCTAAAGAGGATTGCCCTAGTTCTTTATGAAATCTTTTTCTTTGTTTGAGGGTTACCTTGTTGTTCTCTAAGTATGCTAAGAATTTGTGGACGTTTAAGGCTTCTTCCAAGTAATTATCCCAAGGATAAATGTTTGAGTGGACACAAGCTCGTTTATCTGCAAGCCAATGCTCACAACCTCTTTTAATTTCAAAGTAAGGAGAGTGGAAACTTGGTCCTAAGGCTCTAGCAACATCAATTCTTTTAATTTATCTAATTTATTCAGATTTATTTTCAATGATGCCAAATTTTTACCATAAATCTACTTGATATTTTTTCTATCACATTTATAGAAGAGATCAACCTCTTGTTCTATGAGTGTTCTTCTAAGATCTACAAATAAAGACTCCTTAAGACTATTTTCTACCATCTAGTAAAATTTTTGTTTTGTTTGTTTTGATTTTTTTGATTTGTTTTGAATTTTTTTATTATTTGATTTTTGAGTAAGCAGTAAAGTTTAACAATTTCAGAATAAGAGTTTTTTCACATCGGGTTCACCAAAGAATGTAGGCCCAAAATTTTTGCACCCCTTTCTTCCGGGCTAATGGATATGTGCCTGAAAGGGGAAGGGAAAATTATGGATCTGCACCTCGAACGAGAAGCGCTTGAGTTGCGCTCTCCTTGGTGTTTGTCGATGAATTGGATGGGTTTACCAGGAAACACTTGCTATGGAAATTTCCACGCCTAGGTGAGGTAGTAGTTTGATGTGTTTTTTGTTTTGAAAGCATACACCAAGGGTTTGGCCAAAATGCAATTTCTACCTAGTTATATGCAATTCAATTTCAAATGAAGATAAGGCATACAAATCTATCTAGAAAGTGTTACAAAGTTTAACTAAGATGCAAAGGTTTTGTTTATGTCAACATGTTTTCTTTTTGTATTTTTATGTTTTGCATGTGAAAAGATATAATAAAACCTATGTTTTTGAATTTTTTTGCTTTTCTTTTGATTAAGGTAGCCTATGAGACAAAATAGTATAAATCCAAGTACAAGGAAATAGGTTTAAATCCTTACCTGATTCGTATGTTTGCTTTGGGATGAATTCAAATTTACAAGATTAATTTGAACGATCAAACTCATCAGACGAATTCGGATGCGTACAAATCTGTTAGAAACTTGCAATTGCACAACAGAACACTAAAATTTGAAATTAGGGATGGGGGATCTGCATAGGCCACAGTAGACAGTGGTCCGTGATAGCCAAATTCCCTTAGTTCTTTTAGCCAACCGTAAAGATAATGAAATTGAACATGAAACATGTAACTCTAAATGCAGTAGATCTAATAATAATAGTAAGATGCAGTAAAATACTGAAATAATGAATAGAATGTAATGCAAATATAAGGAAATTAATGATCTAACAATCAAAATTTTACCTCCAATGGGCCACTAGTATACATTCGGATGCAATGTATGATTTCGGACGCTATATACGATTTCAGTCGAAGTCAAAATAATCCAACGACTAGTTCTACAAAACAAAGAATAAAATTGAACACAAAAAGACAAAATCAGACACATACAAATTTGTACAAATGATGCAAAAAATCAAATAATAACTAAGTATAAACCAGATCTGTGTATGTTGAAAATGTCTCCATGTTTGTGCGCTTCTTGAACGATGATCAAACGACAAAGTTTTTCACTGCAACCTACAAAAAAGCTCCAAAATTTTCCTTCTTCAATCCAAGCCTTTATGCAAATATCACCATTCAACATGTTTAATATGAGGCTGGGGTTAAATGGTTGCTATAGTTCGAAGAATCGAGTAGGTGGTGAAATTAGGCTAGGTTAAGCCAAATTAGGTTTTGGCTCCATTTAGACAGATTGTTTCGTTCGATTTTAGCGGATCGTTCGAAATTATCGAGAATCTGGTGATGCCCATATTAGGTTCAAAATCCCAACTGAACGCCTAAATTAGGCGCACGTGGGATCTGGATAATTCGGATGCGTTCAAATTTTTCGGGATTGTCCAAATTTATCGAAAAGGGGGAAATTAAGTTATTTTTTCATTTTTTGAAACGAATATCAAGGCAAGGGTGTTTGAGGGTGGGTTTCACGTTGTTAGGGTGATTAGGATGTTTTAATAAGAATTAATAATTTTGTAGGGTGATTAGGATGTTTTAATAAGAATTAGGAATTTTGAACAAAAAGCTTTAACTATCAAATATGGGCCATAAACAATGAAACAAAAGCTTTAGCTAATAAATATGCCTATATCTCTATTTGGGCTCTAAGACAAGGTTATAGAAGGATAATTATAGAACCGGATTCTCAAATCTTGGTAGGAAGTCTAGATTGCATGAGGAGCTTTGCTTTAAAGACATGGAGGTTAAATATTCTTGTCAACCAAATTAAGGAATCATGGAGGGAATTAAATGATGTGACTGCACTTTATGTGCTCTAAGTAAAGTGGCAAACTTCATGGCTTAATGGCATAGTGGCATAACTATTGAAGACGAGAGGATTAGATAGGTTGGTAAGAAAATCTAGTGTTTATCTAATTTGAATAGTCATTGCAAATATATGGTTTGAAAAGTTTGGCTCCAATGCAGATCTTCTTTTACTAATTTGGACAATCATTGTAGATATATGGTTTAAAAAATTTGACTCCAATGTAGATCTCCTTTTAATGTTGTAAACAGAAATTCTTGTCGATTGGCTTAAGAAATTCTCGTCGATCGGTTTAAGGTTGGGAGGAGTCTTATCCCAACTTGTAAATAATCTTGTTTTAATATAATTTTTTCAAATTCTTTAAAAAAAAAAACTATTGTCAACAATAAAATGAAATATGCAAAAAGAAGTTTGTAATAATTCAGCCTTACAAACCTTAAGTTTCAAATTGTCATAATCTCCTAAATTTAGAGAGGTTCTTCATACTTAATAGAACCTTAGTCTTAACTTCATTTGTGATATCACAAGTAAAATCTCAACTATGTTTACTAATAAATCCAACTTGTAAATAATCTTGTTTTAATATAATTTTTTCAAATTCTTTTTCAAAAAACTATTTTCAACAACAAAATGGAAAATGCAAAAAGAAGTTTGTGACAATTCAGCCTTCCAAACCTTGCAAGTTTCAAGTTGTCGTAATCTCCTAAATTTAGAGAGGAAAATGCAAAAAGAAGTCCGTGACAATTCAGCCTTACAAACCTTGCAAGTTTCAAGTTGTCGTAATCTCCTAAATTTAGAGAGGAAAATGCAAAAAGAAGTCCGTGACAATTCAGCCTTACAACCTCGCAAGTTTCAAGTTGTCGTAATCTCCTAAATTTAGAGAGGTTCTTCATACTTCAGTTTGGAACCTAGTCTCAACTTCATTTGTCATATCACAAGTAATAAATGATTACAAATTTCATCAAATAGCAACTAAATTCCTCTTTGGGTGGCCTCGACATGTGCAAGCACCTAAATTCCTCTTTGGCTGGCCTCGACATGTGCAACGGACAAATCACGACTCACATTGATATCATCATGTGATAAAGTCTTAGTAATCCAGGCACCTTAAATAACTGTGTCAGAAGTCGAATTCTTAAATGGTGTTTAAATAATGGCAACATTCACCTTTTGCTCTATCAAGAAGAGAGATCGTCGAGAAAGAATATTTCGCTTGTATCAATCTTGGCACTTACCATTCCGTCTCTAGTTTATTTTCTCATCCACTGCCAAAGACAGCTGCTTTATTTTAATAATACCAAACATTGCCAAACTATTGATAAGCCTTCAAGTTTTCCTTCATTTATAATACCGTTCTCAACCAAAAATACGACTCATAATCAATCGTCAGCTTGTCAGCATTTTGAAAGGAGAATTTATTGGTAAACCAAGGTTGCAATTGGCAACGCTCATGCCCCGAGACATACAAAATACCACGTTAAGAAACGAGACATACAAAATACCACGTTAAGAAACGAGACTGCAGTCAAATCAAATGCCCAAAATTATTATTTGGTTTCCTTAAAGATAATTATGATTAAAATAATACAAAATTTCATCAAAAAACAAGGCTGCTCATGTTATATTTACGGTTCATAGCGGCGAAAACCATGCAATTTACCGTGTCCTTTGAAGTTTAGGTTAAGAAAAGGAACAACCATGAGTATTCATGTGTTTAAATATTCAAGAGATAATTAAACATCAAACTTAAGACATTTAGGCATTATGTAAAAAGCTAATCATTATTCCAAGTCCGCAAGAGTGCAATATTACAAAATTACTAGAAATCTAGAGATTGCTAACGTAGAACTGGAAAACTAGAAATTGCTAATGTAGAACCGGAAAACACAACTGAAGACTGCAAATCAAAATTGGAAATCTAGAGATTGCTAACGTAGAACTGGAAAACTAGAAATTGCTAATGTAGAACTGGAAAACACAACTGAAAACTGCAAATCAAAACTGGAAGGTGGCAATTCAGAAATCATAACTGTAACCACAAATGAAATGTACCAAAAAAAAAATCGTACAGCATGAGAAACAATCTTCTCTTTATACTATCATATTAAGGTACACTTCAACAGTTTAATATTTTACTCAAGTCATTAAGGGCCGCCCCATCTCCATTAGGGGGGATCCAATCCACAGACCACTGTCCGACCTTACAAAATACCTGCCACCCCTCTATTCAAAAAGATAAAAGCATCCCCAGTTAAATGTCTTAATCACAGGAGTTCTCCACTCTTTTAGTACTTTTTGAACAGAAACTAAGTCCAACATTTACAGGCTTAAAACAAACCTTATTCTCAAAAGAGAATACAAAAGAACTCTGGCATAGCAGTCTAACCAACAATTGAGACTAAACAAAGCTGCAGCAATGGTGATGGCCAGAACCAGATGCCTTCTGGCAGAAATTTATGCATCCAGCATACTTGATAACCACTAACAAAACAGCACAACGGTAAAAGAGAAACTAAGAATGAGCACAAATGAGCATGGCACTAGTTGATCTATACAAAGCCAGCTAATCAGCATACATAATTACCCTCACCTTCTCCCACTACTCCTAACAGAGACATTAAGCTTTTCAGCATGTAGTAAAACATAGATACAATCTTTATTGAAATTGAAGAAGAACTTGCAATAAGCATAGAACAAAAGCTAAGGCAAGATTTACAAAAAAAAACAAGGAGTTTGTTGAACTAAAAAAGGGGTGGAGATAGGCAACACTCTTCAGTTGCACTCATCCTGTAAGAACTTGACCCTATTCACTGATACTTGATCAGTGGAATATGTATATGCTTGCCCCTCGTCAAAATATGGTGACGATCTGCCAATGTTGTAAGAACACAACCATTAGTACAACGAAAGTTAATAGATTCTAGTTGTACACAACTATTCGAGGAGATATTTTTTATCAAAACCAACAAGAGCTTCCCATTCTTGGTAACCTGCATACATTTCTTGCTTCCCGGTTTGATAAAGCATCAGGTAGTAGCTGTTGAAAGCACTCCATGAACATGCTCCACTCCTCTTCGCTCATTTCCCACAGTTTTAGACAATCTAAATACTCTCCACTGCTATCTCTGACTTTCCATGACAAATCAGGGGAACTTACTCCTCTCACACTACCCCCTGTTTGTGCTTCAGCAAAGCTGTGATTCCGCTTTTTGGTACTACTGTTTCTCCCAGTATTTCTTTTCTCATTCTTGTGTTCTACTATTTTTGGGTCATAAACAAAAGCCCCATTATCTTTGGTAGTTACTGATCCTTCTTTGAGATCAAAATCCACCTCTTCTAAAATATCTAATCTTGCATTAGGTCCCTTTATAGCAGAGCTACAAGAGGAATTTTCAGTTGAGTTTTTGGTGTTTAAGAAAACAAGAGAGCTATCAGAAGTTTCACACTGCAATATTGTGGCAGTCATGGGTGGAGTACACCATCCTTCTGACATGGACAATGATGCAATCTTCAGAGTTTGTTTCTCCTTTTGATCCAAACGAGGCTGAAAGGATAACTGCATATTGGCTGCTGATGACTCATCTGTAGTACTTCCAACCGGAGAATGAGAAGACCGAATCAGTGAGAGTTCATAATCTGAATCTAACTTGGCTAGAAGGCAAATGTTTTCAAGCTTGCTTGGTTCATCATCCATTGCACCAATTTCTCTGCTCATCATGGTTCCAATTTCTGCAAGTGATAAACCAGCTTCGGCTGCTTTTTGCAGAAAGGTAGTGGTTATCATAAGGACTCTCAAGCAAGATTCCCTCAGCATAGGCAGCTCTTTACGTAGCAGCTGAACATCACTTACCGCATTTAAGTTTCTGATATACTCAAGCTCTTCCTCTGAGAATGGTAAGGAGGCCTGCGGCCAATGAAGCCACTCAAAATACGGATCATCCAGTGCTTCCGGTAAGCAAAGTCCATGGTCAATTGGAATTAACTCCAGTGCATCATGTGCACCAAACTCAAATGGCATCCGGCTACCAAACTCTTCATCATTTAGCTTTCTGACAAGAATATTGCCTCCATGTCTATCCGTGTTCAAAATTCTCACATCTAGAATACCAATCCTATGCACAGCCCCAACAGGAAAGTAAGATGTGCCATGCTCACTTGCATCAAATTCATGGGGAACAAATCTCTGAAGTGATCCGATCTTTGCGAACTTCTCTGACTTACAAGGCAATACATTTGTGTTCACGTTGAAAATTGAATGAGTAACTTTCACAAGAGCTGTAGGTGGCACTTTTGCAAAATGGCCATGATCAAGTAAGTATGCAGCTACTTCTCGGATGCCCGTCTCCCCAACTCTTATGGACCTCTTCAGACCTGGTTGTCCTAGAGTCAAACCCACAAAACCGTTTGGATTATTGGGAGCAAATGGCTCCTCATCTGTAGGTTTAACAATTGCAATCTTTTTCCCTGTAGTATTTAGAATGAAATATGCTCCTCCGAGACCACCACCGGCAGGAATTGGCTCCACCCCACTTTCCAAAGCTTTCACACATTGGCTAACCAATTGTTTAGCCTTTGCGCTTCCATGAGATCCACCTATCATCTGCAGAGGTCGGTTTCGGTCCTTGAATTTCAACTTTTCTGAAGTCGGTGACAAACAAGGTGTTGAAGAGGTTCTGTAGAGCCCTCTTGTGAGCAAAACAGGAGAATCATTTCGCACTTCATTGAAGTCATGTTCAAGCACCATATCTCCATATGTGAGGGCACTCTGTTCTGTTGGCAGACACAAAGCTTCCTGGAGTTTCTTCTTGATTGTCTGAACCTTGTCATCCTTGTCTACTTCTATACCCAAAACATTACCTATATCTGTCTGCACAAAGATCCGACGGAGGCTCATTTCTCTTTTGTACATGCTGGGCACTCCGCCATGAACTCTGTCAGGCACTGGAAATGGGGCCTGAAGCCGCACCGGACTGGTAGTGGCAGACATGATTGGAGATCAGAGGAATATAAGAAAGAACAAGTCAGCAACTGATAATTGCTGAATTATCCGTAACAAAAATCGCCCAAGGCTGGAAAGTCAGTAAAGGTGAATACACCTTTCCAACCCAGGACGTTTTATCTTCAAACTATATCATCAACGGGAACGGTTGAAACAAAAAACTACACTCCTAATTCCAGATAGCCAGACCCCTTGATCAACTTCCCTATTTACTCTGCATAAAGATGAGAGAAACTCATAAAATCGACTCCATGGACTGTGACCAAGGCCTAGATCTTCTGATAATTTGAAATCGACATCTGTATATCACAAAATGACAATCCATTGAACAACATCCAAGGGCCATGGAAATTGATGAGTCCAATAAGTACAGTCTTGAACAAATGTAAATCAAATTAATGCAGCAGTCTTGCCCTGCTAGAGGACTCGATTCACAGCGGCATTCTCCCACAGGGCAGAAAAAATGGAAACTGAACGTTTGCTATTCAAAATTCTCCCGGGAAAATGCTGTCTTCACATAAAAGACAAGACCTCCGATATCTGCATTTTGAAAAAGAAAAAGGAAACGTTATATTCTCCTATTCCCACAGAGAAAACGCAACAAAATAATAACAAAAATTACGAAAGCTTCCACTGTCACAAAATCCTTAGGCTTGTTTCCATTAAAGATTGGAAACAAAAAAAAATTACGCAAACCTCCCTCTTTGCAAAAAAGTAAATCGGTCAATGCAAAGCTTTCCTATTTTACTCTAAAAATATCTACAATCCATCATCGTATTCCACTTTCACTAACCGCATCAAATTGATCGAAATTAAAGGACCAGACTTATAAAAATAGGTAATGCAAAACATTTAGATAAAAACTGTGCCCTTAAATTAAACTCTACAGATAGGTTACCAGACACAGCAAAACGGATTTGAACAAGAGAATAAGGATTGTTTGAGGTTATACGCGAGGATTACTAAACTGTAACTATTGTAACTTCAAAAAAATTAAAAAACACTGATATCTCGTATTTAAAATCACTTATTCAAAATTCGTAGTTGCTCCATATGGTTTTGACGAAACGATAATAGATACATTCATATAGGTTGAGACCAGGGTTCAAAACAGCTCACTGCAATAAGGCAGTCATTAATCCAAAGGACGTTTCACTTACACAAAAGCCAAGGCATCTGTTAGTGCGAATTCAACTATCAAAATTGAATAGAAAAAAAAAAATGTAAAAGAATATTCAAGGTTCAAATCCCTCAGACCACAATAACAACGCCGAGAACCACATCTAATATATACAGACAATAACCACACGCGAGAACAACGCAATTGTCTCGGAATTGAAGTTTATACAAAAGCAAAAAACCCGAGGAAAGACGCATTGAAGAGATGTCCATTGCAAAGTCAGGATAACAGATCCTAAAAGCGCATTCTGAAATGGCCATGGAATAACGATCACAAATAATTTTAATGATTTTGCGCTGATCTGGCTGGCCGATTGCAGCACACCATAAATAACCGGTCAATGGCGACATCTGGATGAGTTTGGAAAAGGAACGAAGGAATATCTCTAGAAGCAAAGAGGAACCTTGCCGACATTTCCTTTAATTAAATGTGCTAAATTATAACCTTGAAAAGCTGAACAACGACGAATTTAGAAATTTCAAAGGGATGCGAACTTCAAAATGCATTCTTTTGTGAAGAAATGCAGAAAATCCGAACAATGATCAATTTAAATTTTTCAGAAGGATAATGATAAATTCAAAATTTACAAAGAGATACGAACTTCAAAATAAATTCTTTTGTTACGAAATGCAGAAAACCAGTCCAAACGCTTTCATAAATAAATCTGATTTTACAAAATAAAATTTAAAAAAAAAAAAACGCAGAGTTGAAGTTGTCTGCTCTTACCACGTATTTAAAAAATTAATTAACAAAACCGCAGAGTTGAGGTAGTCTTACCACGTATTTAAAAAATTAATTAACAAAACGCCTTCAGAATCCAAAAGCACATAGAGAAACACATAATACGTCTCAATGCAAAGTCACTGGAGTTCCAATCTCTCTATACACATGAGATATAGAATTGCTTTTAATCAATTTCGAAAATGAATTTGAAATAAAATAAAATCAAAAACCAAATTTCGCACCGTTTCAATTTCTGTTCGCTACATCTATCACCAGATATAAATCTCTGGACAAAATGCAAAGACAAAAACTGGAAATCGGGAGACTTGTTTATGAAACGAAATCAATTTCAAACATGAATTTGAAATAAAATCAAACAACAAATTTCGCAGCGTTTCAATTTCTGTTCGCCATATCTATCTCCAGATATAAATCCCTGGACAAAATGCAAAGAGAAAAACTGGAAATCGGGAGACTTGTACACCAAATTTCGCAGCGTTTCAATTTCTGTTCGCTACATCTATCTCCAGAAATAAATCTCTGGACAAAATGCAAAGACAAAAACTGGAAATCGGAAGACTTGTACACCAAATTTCGCAGCGGTTCAATTTCCGTTCGCTACATCTATCTCCAGATATAAATCTTTGGACAAAATGCAAAGACAAAAACTGGAAATCGGGAGACTTGTGCACCAGTTAGACGTAAATCAATCCTAATTCGGCAACAAGTAGAACGATCCCGTCTAAAAACGGCAAACTTACCGATAAAGTCGACCGATATGCGCAGAAGGAGGATGCGGAAGAGAAGAACCCCGGCACCGCCAACTCAAATTCTCCTAGCGAGAGCCTTTATAACGACAGCACAGCATCAAGAGAGAAGAGAGAGAAACTGCTAAATCAAGAGAGAGAAAAAAAAAAGAGAGAGCGAAGGGGAGGAGACAGAAAGAGAGAAGAGAATATGTCCGCTAAAGTGGAATCACAGAAAAGTCCACATCGCTCGTCAGAGAAGAGCCAGAAAGAACGCAACAACAGCAGAACCCCATCATCTCCTTTCTCTCTCTAAAAAATTACTCCAACCCCGCGGTGCAAAAACCACCTTTAAGTCCAGTGTGTCATCAATTTATCAAACAAAAACAACACTGCTGCCGAAAAGCAGTTTCTCTCTCCCTTCTGTTGCAGTGAAGGTTCAAGGATCGAGCCCTCGGGCAGACCAACCAGACTTGCTTTGCACTCAAAATAAGGGAAAATTTGCTGTTGTTGCCTTCCTCCCACACCCACCCTTCTCCTCTTCTTCCCCGCTCTCACTCTCCTCCCTTTCTAACTGCTCCCCCGTTTTCATCTCACGCTTCTTCGCACGTCATTTTATCTTTGGAAAGGATCGCAACGCCACCCCACCCCCAAAAATAACCCCGTCCAATATTTACAATTATTCTTACGCAACCGTCGGGGCTGGCGGCGTTTCGACCTGGAGTGGATAATCGCGGGGCGCCAGCTGTCGACATACGTGTCCTGCTATCGCGGCGCCCTGTGATTTATCTATTTCGATTTGCGGTGTTCGCCTGCTACCACCTCGGACGGCACGTGGGGCCCGCGCCTTCGGTGGCCCCCACCGGCTCTGCTCGCAGGATCGATGTCGGCAGACCCCGCGTTCCATCGTGCGGCTTTCCTTGAGGATTCCATTTTTATCTTTCATTATTGCTTTTGTCTACAACGTGTGGAGTCTTCCCAGGTTTAGGTCTGGGTAGGCGGGTTCAACGATTGCAGATTTGACAACTTAATTTCTTTTAAGGTATTAAAAAATTAATAATATATTTTAATTAATTCAAAAGGAATGGACGGTTGGTAGCATTCTATTAATCGATTCTTCGTCGATGAGTTGTTTGGATTTCCTTTCTTTAACAGTTAAGGTTCGGTGACTTAATTTTTAAGTAATCCTCAATTAAATATTAACAATTCTCTTAAAATATATATTATTTTTTATTATATTTTTAATTGTCTGGGTATAGCTGGTTCTGGCTACACTTGACTAAGACAGACGATTTATATGGTTGCTTGACTAAGTAAGACGATTTAAAAATTAAATCCATTTGGATTAAGAAAAGGGTTTGTCTGACATGGTTTTATATAGGTTTCTCCGAACGTCCAAGGTTTTCTATATTTTTTAATAGTTAGGTGTGGTTTTTTTTGTTAGTGGTATTTTAATTAAAATAATAAAATATGATATTATTTTTATTGTATTGTTGTCAAGTTAATTAAATTATATATAAATTGTTTTTTATTAGATATTATTTGTTTTTTTGTTTTTTAATCAAACATATTTGGTATATTTTATGATTGGAATTTTGTTCCACATTAATATTTATCTATCTATCAAGTTATTTTTTTTATAAAAGAAGAATATCCTATGGTATAATTGTCTTTTGATTTTTTATTTTTTTAACACACAATGTACATCATCATCATGGAATGATTCTCCATGATGTACATGAGAATTAGAGCTTGAACCACATTGTATTGCATACGCATGTTGTTTGAACCGTTGCGTTGTCCCCGTCAAAACATCCTTTGAAATTTAAATTTTGTTAAAGATAATATTACACATTACAAATGGTTAAAATATTCGTTGTTAGGTTTTCATATGTACACATAATTAAAGCTTGAACCACACAGAATTCCATACACACAAGCTACAATTTGAATGTTAGACTTCCAAAGAAAGGCCAAGAATTTTAAATTTTATTAAAGATAAAATTTAACATTGGGAATGGTTAAAATATTTGTTATTGGGTTTCCACATGTACATGAGAATCAAAGCTCGAACCACACGGAGTTCCATACACACAAGCTACAATTTGAATGTTAGACCTTCCAAAGAAAGGCCAAGAATTTTAAATTTTGTTAAAGATAAAATTTAACATTGGGAATGGTTAAAATATTTGTTATTGGGTTTCCATATGTACATGAGAATCAAAGCTCGAACAATACGGAATTCCATACACACATGCAGTTTGAAGCTTAGACCAGCCAAACCTTAGAGCTTCCAAAGAAAGGCCAAAGCCCTAATCGTTGTGTTATTGTGTTATCCCCACCGAGACATTTAAGACATCTTTTGAAATTAAAATTTTGTTAAAGATAAATTTAACATTGTGAATGGTTAAAAATATTTGTTACTCACTTTCTATATGTACACACACTACGATTTGAACCTTGAATCTTCTAAAGAAAGGCCAAAAACCTAACCATTGTGTTGTCCCCACCGAGACACCTTTTAAAATTTAAATACGGTTAAAGATGAAATTTAACATAACATGGTTAAAATATTTGTTATCAAAATTCCATATTTATAAATATATATTTTTATTTGGTTAGTGTGAGAAACCACTATGACGGGTTGACCATATAAATATGTTGTCTATAATAACCTATAATTTCTATCCTTAAGGGTTTGATGGATTGGTAAAGGTTTGATTGACCAAGTACTTGTCAAAAAGAGACTTAGGTTCAAACCTCAAGGGCATGTTGTCATCTTTAGCAAAGGTAGTAGTCCGTGCTAAATCCTCTAAGTGTACGTCAGATCGATGATGACGATGACAATGACGATACAAACCCCGAGTGATCGATGGTCTTCATCGAATGCCAGATCAACAACAACCAGACGAATAGGCTGTTGAGAGCAGTCCTTATGGTTTGAACCCTACACTTACTAGTTACTAAAAATAGTGGTTGTAACCAACTCCCTTATGTAACCAAAAAAAAAAAACTATAATTTCTTAATATTTTTTTAAGGGTCTTATTTATGTCCCTAATATTCCATAATATAAAAATTTATAATATATGTTCTTGTTTTTTAGTTTTTATATCCCTATGTAAGTTTTTTTTTTTCCCTTTGTTTTTGTTTTTTAATTTCACTTTTTTTTTTCATCGATCTCTTTTATCTTCCCACACTACTCGTAGTTAAAACTACCATCTATAGGTTTGCCTTGCTCTAAAGGATCTAAAGTGATAGAAATAACCTCAAAAGCACATTTTTGTTTATGTTGCCCTGAAAAACTTAGTGTAAGAACGTTCTTCTATAACAATTACTTTCTTTGGTTGCCTTAATAACCTTAAATTGTTATGGATTTCCTCCATCCTTATTTATTTATTATGGTATCCTTGAAACCTTAAAATGTAGGGGATAACTTGCACATTACTTTTATTTTTATTACCAAGAGGATTATATACTACTTGAGGAAAATGAAGATAATTCACTTGGAACAAACTTGATCTCTTTTGTCATCTTTGTTTTAGAATTATCCTTCACATCTTTCTTTACACCTTTAGTTCCTTTTGAAATTGAACTTGCACATTGTCCTCTCTTATCCTTATATCATTTTTTATTTCTTCTAAAGGTTGATCCAAGTGATCTATGGTGGCCTTTGTAATATTCAACCATTTGAAATTGAACTTGCACATTGTCCTTTCTTATCCCTTATATCATTTTTTATTTCTTCTAAAGGTTGATCCAAGTGATCTATGGTGGCCTTTGTCATATTCAACCACAAATGGCTTGGAGAAATAATGCATAGCCATCATGGGAGTAAAGAGCATAGCTTATTTGAGTCACAAAAATACATGTTCAACAGGTTTTGATCATAAAAACAAGTTCTTCTACAACATAGTTGTCAAAGGGGATGCAAAATTTCCATAATCATAAATATTTTTTTTAAATAGCTAGCGAGGCCTAGGAAACCCTGAAGACTTTTGAGAGTTATGGTTTGGACCATTTTTGTATTGTAGTAATCTTTTTAAGATCCACCTTTACCTCTTTCCTAGAAACTATATGGCCTAGGTATTCCGCTTCCTACATCCCAAAAGAACATTTAGATCATTTGATGCAAAATGGATTATCATCAAGGAGTTGTAGTGTTTGGTCTAAATTTTGTAAATGTTCCACCCATATAAATTATAAACTGTAATATCATTAAAAAATGCCAAAATGAATTTACACATAAATGGTCAAAATATTGCACTCATGAGATTCTTAAAGGTGGATGGTGCATTGGTAAGATCGAATGGCATGACAAGGAATTCATAATGACCTTCATGAGTGTAGAATGGTGTCTTTAGAATATCTTCTTTTTGTAATCTAATCTAATGATAACTTGATTGAAAATCCAACTTTGTGAAGAAGCAAGCACTGTGGAGTTCATTCAATAACTCATCATAATAGAAATCAGAAATTTGTCCTTGATGGTAATTTTGTTGAGTTATTAAAAATCCACACATAATTGCCAAGACTCATCTTTCTTATGAACTAAAAGTACTAGGGAAGAATATGGGCTAACACTCAGTTAAATAACACTTGTTGTTAATAACTCCTATACCATCGTTTTAATTTTAGTGTTCTACACATGTGAGTATCGGTAGGGATAAATGTTCAATGATAAGCTTCCTAGGATAGGCTTGATGGCATGGTTGTGGGTGCATCACAGTGGTAACCCTTGTGGTTCTACAAATACAAATGTATGTTTATTCATAATTTCATGTAATTCTGTTGGTTGAACGGTATCATTAGTACTTGGGGCATATAGTGCACATGTTTATGCCACCACCCTTCGAGACAATATCTTCAAAAAAAATCATTTGATGTCAACTGATGATTTGGGTAGGACCCATGATCATGCCACAACGAATGTATTACTTTTCATGTTTAGTGAATTGCATCCATAACTCAAAAAAGTCGTATACTATTACAACTAGGGTACGAAGCCATTACATTCCTAATACAACGTTGCAACCCCCCAAAGGAAGGGTAAACATATACAACCTAAGGTTGTAGTTGGCCATTGTCACCTTTATATTTTTACATTCCCCCTTACATGGTAGATTACCCCCATTGGCAACCATGACTTCAAATGAATTGCAAGAGTAGATGTAACAAGATGCTTGTTTAGCTACACAAAGATCAATAAAAATGTGGGTACTACCCAAATCTATGAGGATGATGAGTCTCTACTACTTGAAATGCCCTACTACTTTCATGGTTTGGGGAGTAGAAATCCCAGCTAATGTGTGTATTTAAATTTTAGGTGGTTGATCCTTTATCGATTCAAAATCTTCAGGTTGATCTTCCTTTGTATGGTCTTCCCCTTTGTCATCTGGTTCCCTAGTGGAAGGTTCACCCACATCGAGTAAATATAGTTTTTTATACACACTTATAACACAGAATATTTATCATCACAATTGTAACATAGTCCTTGTTCCCTACATACCTCCATCTTGGATGAGACATTTAACCTAGGGTGGTTTGTTTATTGAGTTTTATGATGTTCAATATGTAAATGGGGTTCAAGCTTATAGAGGTTTAAAAGCATATCTTTGTGCTATAAATTTATCTTCAAAAAGCCTAGTCAATCCTATAGTTGCCATCATGTTATCTGGATTCAACATTTTTACTGTAGCACAAATATCTTCCTTTGATCCACTAATGAAACAAATTTAGAAAATCTTGGAACTCAATCCCCTAGATTTGTTAGCTTTTCAACTGGTTTGGTAATCAAAGACAAATGTCATCTATCTTAGCTTGGTGAGGGTTCTAGTGAAATCTTCATACTCAGTCCAAAATGAATGAGTAACTTTGTCTCAAATTCATCACAAGTCATAGATGCAAATTCTCTAACCATTGGTACCATTGAATTGTTTCTTATTCTAGGTTGAAATATGCAATTGTGAGCCTTTGATTATGAGGAATGGCACAAAGAGATAAATATTGTTTGGCCCGATACAACCAATTAGTTGGATTATCTCCATCAAATTTTGAAAAGTCTAGCTTGGGCATTCTCATAATTGTATATAGAGGTAAGGTATTTCATGCTCTTCCCTAAAAAACTACCATCTTGACTCCTTGGTGATTGTCCTACCAGAACATTGTATTTGTATTTAGGTTTGTTAAAAAACTCTCAAGATCATCAATTTTATCCAATTTTTCTAATTGGATAATGCCTGAAGGATTTGTAACTAAGTATTTTCAATTTGTTTCACTTGGTCACCCAATCACTCTAGCTCTTGGGTAGCTCTAATACCACCAACCATTGTCACTTTAGGGTCTCCAAAAAGGTTTATTCGAATTATATATTAAAACGATTAGCTCAAAGAATATCAGAATGGACTATACCACAAAATGATGATTTTTGGAAGGTAGGGTTCCAAAAATAATTTTTGAAGTTAGGTCTCAAAATCATTAGCTCAAATAGGGGATCGTTGTGGGCTATATCATAAAATGGGCTTCTTTTTTACTGACTACTTTGTTGGTAGACTATTAACAATTGAGTGCTTTGACTGTTAGACTGATTATTCTCTACATTATTAGATTGGATATTCTTTGTATTGTTAGACTGTATATTCTTTATACTATCACAACATATATTGTTTACACTATTAAACTATGACTAGAGTAGTCTCTTCTACAATATGCTCAAATATGGTTTTGGTTTTGACTATAAAAGGACTTAAAACAAGATTTCAATAAGGATAACATAAGTCAATATGTGTGTGATTTGGTGGGCTCTTTGATTTATAATCTCATTTGTGATTAGTGCCTGACCTAATATTTTAGAGCTCTAGCTATGAAGGGTTCCACCATATCCATAACTGCATTATCTATTTTCAAGGATATTGTAAGAGTAACTTCTTAGAAAAAAAATTGTTGTTGTTATTGTGGAACACGATACTAGAAAGAGCTTTGATACAACTCGTTAGATATCTTCATATAAAAATAAGCATAGCCACAATAACAATGAAAGAATTAATAAAAATGCGTGTAAACTAAATGACCATGAAAATGAAATAACAAAAGTGTCATTGTGGGATAGTGCAATGGAATGACCTTAAGCTCTCATCTAGGAGACCCAAGTCCAAACCATGATGAGGTGTGTGTAGACCCAAAAAAAACATAATGTGTTCAAGAAAATACTTGGTTGGAAATACAACAAACTTATATTAATCAAGAAAAACAAATATCACAGGGGAGAGGAATTTTGAAGAGTCTCTTTGAGGGGGCAATCTCCTTGGAGTAGAGCTCTAATACAATTTGAAAAATATATCAAATACATTCTACTTTAACCCCATGTCCTTATATAAACTCTTATTTACCCTAACCCTAATGCTCAAGGGTTATACCACATTAAAGAGGGGACCGAAGCTACTAACTCCAACTTATAATAAAAACAAAGGTTACATCATAATGGATTCATACATACTGGGCTCCCAAAGTACATAATAATGGTTGTGTTAGTATAGGTTCCTAACAAAATCTAACCCATATCAAAGCTTTTTAACAATTTTTTCTTATCAAAAAAATTCACTTCATAATCTTAAATAAAGGGCATCTTTCTCCCTAAACCATGTGCCACCACCCATTATTTTACATTTGATATCCAAACTAAAAAAAATGATGAGAAACAACTTTTAGTAAGAACAGAAATAAAATAATTTGAGTTCAATCCCCACTTCCACTTGACCCAATTTTGAATCTTTAAAAACTTTGACTAGTCACTAGCATCAATAGAACATATATATTAACCCTTTACTTTTAAGAATCATTATATCATGTTCGATCATCTCATTCTTAATAATCACTTATGGTGTAATATTTACTTGTTGGATCGAATTTATCATATTCGCATGTTCACTTATCTTCAATTTAAGCATCCATATTTCTAAAACATCTTGATTTTTAGCTATGACTTTTTCAAATATAACTTTTCTTCTATACTACGCAATAAAAAAGGCTAGTAAAAGTTTTCCAACTTTTTATTAGTATTATTTGGTTAATGTGAGAAACCGCTACGACCAACGACCAACACACAGAGCTGAGCAGTCTCCTCCCAACCATGACCCTTATAAAATTGAGAGCTATGCTTATCAATAAGGAATTTAACACACAACCACCACACATCCACTCCCCTCGTACACTCGCCCACGCCACCGCAGTTTGAACCTTAAACCTCTTAAAAAGAGCCAAAGTCCAAAACGTTACATATTCCCTTGAGATAAAGTTTTCTAACATTTTTTATTAAAACTTTCAAATATATATTTATTTTTAATATATTTCTTGAACTGACCCTTGCCGTCCACAATCTAAATATCATTATATATATTAGTTACATATTTCTAACCTAATATTTGGCTTTTTAACCCTTGCCGTCCACAATTTAAATATCATTATATTTATTAGTTACTAATTTCTAACCTAATATTTGGCTTTTTATACTTTGTTTTGTACTAGCCTCTTAGGCCTTAGCCACTTAATTATTATTTTAAATAATATTTTAAGTCTAGCGTTATATAAAGAGGTAACATTATAGCTACCACTTGTATCTACATTCGTGCAACTTTACTAGAGATTGAACGCGTTCATTGAGATGATTTTCTTTTCAGGGTGAGTGACAGCCTTATAAAGGTGAGTGTATTATAAAGCAGCAATGTATTATTACCTATGTTCTAAGAAAAATTCCATACGTTTGTATGGAGATTAGTTTTGTATAAGTAAATTACAGTGTTGTGTTTACATTAATACTATACTTTGTCTGTGTGTTTTTAATACCCGAGTGATAAATAATAAATTAATTAATTAAAAAATATATTGTTAATATTAATTTAATTTATATTTATTAAAAAAAATTAATTTTTTAAATGCTTCTAAAATTAGAAGTAAAGAGGAATTTAATCTTTAAATATTAAATTTAGAGTAAGAAGTTCTTTTTATAGAGATTAAATTAGTTTTAGCTTTTTACTTGGCTTTTTAAATGACATAATATATATTAAAATAATTTTAGAAGATTTTTATTTATTAAGATTTTTTTAGAATAAGGAGTGCAGATATTTAAAATACGTCATTTTAAGAAGATTATTTGAATGGATTTCTTTTAAACCACATAATTCACCTTGGACAATTTTAGGGCTAAAACAGTGGTTTTTACCATTTAAATGGGTGCAACTCCCCATAATACCATAGTTGTCTTGATTCGAAATGATCGTCAAACTATGGTCATCTCGATCCGAGATAAAAATAAAAAAGTGCATTAACTAGTAGCCAAAACTACCAATTAACCCCGTACATGATCTCACAAAAAGATATTAAGCGACAACATTAGAAAATTGCATGCAATTATCAATCGCATGAGATTTCAAAGATAAGCATTCGCTTTTTTTTTTTTTGGTAATTATTTTAATAGATTAACAGTGGGTTTTTATAGAGGATCCCAAAACCTTATGTACAAAATCAGCCTTACTTCTAATGATGCATCATGCCTCCTGGCTGGAAATATAAGCCTGATTGCAAGAAAGCACAACCTAGACTAATTGCCCGGAGGCTACAGAAAAGGCATTTAAGCCTGATTAACCAGATAACAAACCAAAAATTAACCGGGATAACAACAAGTAATAGCCGAAGAAAATGAAACATTGGAGAGCAGAAGCAAAACAGCCAAACACCAGACAAAGAAAACTGCTATTCCGGATCCTCCTGATCCTCCGAGTTCTGACGCTTCTGGGTCTGCTTCAGAATTTTAATCATGGAATTGACGGTAGTGAGAATGGTTGAAGCCAGGCCCAGAAGGGATTTACCAGGAGGGATCTCCCTGTCACTCTCAGTGTCCGACGAAATCTGCTGCGGAAGGACGTCCTTCTCCTCCTTTCTGATTTTCTTCAGACGCTGGGAGGATCTGCCAGGGGTGGAGGATTTACCGCCAACACTGCGTTTTGGCCGAGAACGAAAGGTGTTGCTGTAAGGGGAGGGTCTGTTAGCACTGGGAGGGCTGGTTCTGAAGGGGCTGGAGGCTTGGCCCTCCGCAGGGGAGGACACATTGCCAGGGGCTTGGGAATTCAAAGGGTTGACAACCTGAGGAGGAGGGCGCATGGCCAGGGCATGCCTGTAAATGACTGCCATGAGGCCTTGATGGGTGGGAGGGGATGACGATTTCCTACTCTTCTCAATGGCAAGGGCAAGGGAATACGTTAGGTAATCAGGAAAGCTCACTTGCTTGGCATCGCGGAGGTGATTATAAAAGCTAATGTGGAAGCTGCGGAGAGGCTTCTCGGGATCATCACACGTTATATATTGCATGATGGGAATCATGGCGGACCTGTATGGTTCAGGGAGGGCTGACCGGAGGAGGCACGACTTGTCCCATCCGAGGTTTTTCCCTTTATCAGGGAACTGCTCCAGCTCCTCGGCCCAATTGTGGCTATCTCTTCTGATGATCCGCCCATGGGAAGGCAGACCAGAGACCGCCGCCATGAAATCAACCGAAACACGAATATTAATTCCTTTTACGACCACATCACCCTGGGTCCAAGTATCAACGAAGCCCTACGAAATTTCCTGGTCGGGGCCAACAAATTTTTCCAGGAAGGGCAACAACTTCTTGGCTTTCATAAACATGCGCGCCTCATCGCAAAGGGAAAGAGTAGAGGGCTCGATGAAGGGACCAGCCATGGTTAAAATAACCTACAGAATGCTCCAGAGACAGAGGTTGAAACAAATCATCAAAAAATATAAGAAGGGAGGGGGAGGATAGACCTGACCGTGAGCCGCCACCCACGATCGACCCGGAGCCAGCGCCGCAAGCCTAGGGCCAAATAGGGAAGGTGGCACGCAGATCACGAGCTCGCCCATCCTCTGTCTGAAGGTGCCACGTTGTCTCTCCATACCCTTTGCCATAAAGCCTCCGTCCTCCTTCCATGCACGGGAGAACGTCCGGTAGAGGCGCCGAACCAAGGAAGGACTGGAAAGGGCGTGCCAAATCCGAGGCAAGGATTTGGCGTGATCCAAGCCCAAACATTCCCGCACTTCGCCATTGTCCCAGCCATGCGTGGACACCATTGGGAAGGGGTACTTTGAACTTCCATCATCGAACAAAAGGGGAAGCTGCCAGGTACGGGAAAAAATAGCAAGACCGCCTTGGTGGAGAAGGGTGCGCTGATAGCCACCAGGGCACCAAGTCTGGTGTGCCTTGGAAACTTGAAAGCAACTAGCTTTGGAGAAAGGACTGCACTTCGCGTGACTCGTGCGGCCACTATCGCACAGGGGATTGGATAGAGCTGCCACCCTAACCCGATACTCATCGGGAAGGACCTTCCGAAATCTGCGCGGGGAACACATCATGAAGGGATATCCGCTCTGGCCAATCTTTCCACCTCGGATGGGAAGCGAGATCGCCACACGACCGGACACGTGGTCGCGAGCCCTTTGTTGGCCATGTGGTCTGCCACGCGATTGCCTTCTCTAAGGATATGACCTGCTTTCCACCTGCCACGTTGGGAAAGGAGCGTTCTTGCCTCAAGAACGATGTTAAAGACCCTCCAGGATGGGTCTTTGGTGCCTAGGAGGTAGTTCACGATGTTGAGCGAATCTCCTTCAATAATTAGAGGTCGAGGATCCTCGGAGAGGATCTGGATTCCTTTCAGAATGCCTCGGGCTTCGGCATAGTGATTCGTCTGGGAGCCCAACTCTTCACAGTAGGCCACCACAAGATTCCCATCATGATCTCTAACAACACCACCTGATCCAGCGGGCCCAGGATTACCCTTTGCCGCTCCGTCAAAATTCAATTTAATCCACCCCACGGGGGGCTTGGTCCAAATAACACTTCTTCGACAGGGACCTGTAACAGCTTTCGGAGACGGGCAGAGATCCATCCTTTTGAAAATCGCTTCTTCGCTCGAAAGGTGGGGACGGGGACTGGGAACAACTTTAGAGTTCTCGATGGCGTAGGATAAGGCCCTTTGAGCGACACAAGGAGGCACTTTTGGGGCTCTGCCAAAGACTCTGGCATTCCTCTCTAACCAAATTTGCCAAATGGAGTGGTGGAAGGAGGCCTCAAGGAGGAAGCGGAGTTTAGGATTCTTGAAAGGATTGGGCCATTGATGGAAAGCATCTTTGAGGGAGCGGGGAGAGCACCAGAGGATTTGGAAGGAGGATAGGACAATGCTGAGGACCGAGTGGGAAAAGGGGCAGTGCAGGAATAAATGATCCCTCGTCTCGCACTCCGCTAAACACATGTAGCACCTATTGGGGAAGGCAAAGCCCCTCTTGTGAAGGTTGTCAATGGTTAAGGCTTTGTTGTGAAAAGCAATCCACGCAAAGAAATTCACTTTAGGGATGACCCCTTTCCTCCAGACAACTTTCCACCGATAATCCAGGGCAGTCTCGCTGGTAAGAAATTCATAGGCGGATTTGACAGAGAAAAGACCATCCTCCGTGCCTCGCCAAATGATTCTGTCAGTCCTCCTAACAGATGGGATTAAAACCGATTGGAGGATATTTGCCAGAAAGGTTACCTCATTATTAAACCCGTCCACGACTGGAAGTTTCCACCGAGGGGAAAGGGTGCTCCGGTCTATGAAATCCACCACCTTGAGTTGGGAATTTGGGTCGGTCTGAGCTCTCAGGCCAGCAAGGTCCGCCCTCAAGCCAAGGGCTTCTTCAGAAGCCCACCTATCCTTCCAAAAGAGGATGAAGTTGCCATCACCCAAAATCCAGCGGACTCCCAAGCTGATCAGATGACGGGCTTGGAGCACAGATTTCCAAAAAGCCGACGCTTCGGGGGGAGTCTCAGCATCGAAGAAAGAATTGGAGCCTAGATATTTCCTTTTGACCAGCTTAACCCACTCCATCGGGTCACTTGTTAGGATCCTCCAAGCATGCTTAGCGATCAAAGCTAAGTTCATAAGTCTTGATCTCCTCATCCCCAAGCCGCCTTGGTCTTTCCGCGAGCAAACCTTGTCCCAGGCAACGAGAGGGATTCTGAATTTTTCTTCATTGCCAGACCACAGAAAGGTCCTCTGGATCTTCTCAATTTTGGAGTGGACAAAAGCTGGAAGCATGAACACAGACATAAAGTAGGTTGGGATCCCCTGAAGACAAGCTTTGGTAAGGGTGGCTTTCCCGGCTTGCGACAGGAGTTTGCCTTTCCAAGTGCCTAGTTTCTTGTGAAGGCGTTCCAGGATCATGTTCCACATACTTCCGCTGGCATGGCCATTGCAAGACAGGGGCAACCCCAGATAAGACGTAGGCAGGGAGTCAATGGTGCATTCTAAAATTTTGGCAATCCGGAGTTGCCTTCGCAGGGGAGTGTTAATAAAGTAGATTTTGCTCTTGATGTAATTGACCTTTTGCCCGACAACCTGCTCATAACGGGAGAGGATCCGCTTGAGGGATTTGGCTTGGGCAACAGACGCCCCAGTGGAGATGAGGGTGTCATCCACAAATTGCTGATGAGTGGTAGGTTCAACTCTAGAAGTGGGCAGGATGCCAAAAATCTTGTTCTGACGAAGAGCCTCTTTCAAAGACCAGCTCAGAACCTCCGCCAGAAGGATGAAGAGGATGGGTGACAAAGGGTCGCCTTGTCTGAGGCCTCTGGCGCTTTGGAAATACCCAGCAGGGGACCCGTTGATCAGGACGGAAAAGAAGGGAGTGGATATGCAGCTGCAGACAAGGTCAATCCAGTGAGGATGAAAGCCGAACTTGAGGAGGACTGCACACAAGAACCTTCTATCAACTCTGTCAAAGGCTTTGTTCATGTCTAGCTTTAGAAAGAGTGCAACATTCTTGGAGCGGTAAGCAGAGTGAAGAGTTTCATGGACAGTGATGACACCGTCAAGAATGTTTCTGCCTTTAACAGTGCTTCCCTGACAAGGATCAACCAGGAGAGGGAGAACGGGTCTCAGTCTGTTGGCTATAGACTTGGTGAGGATCTTGTAAAAAACATTGCACAGGCTGATGGGCCGGTAGTCAGAGAAGCTTTTGCAGGCGGGAGACTTAGGAATGAGAGCAAGAAAGGTGGAATTGAGTTTCGGGTGAATGGATCTGGAAGCTTGAATATCCCGAATAGCTTCGCACACATCCGAACCCACAACATCCCACATGACTTGGAAAAAATAGGGGGGAAAACCATCGGGGCCAGGGGCCTTGTCTGGTTGCATGGAGAACAAAGCTTCTTTAATCTCGGACGAGGAAAAAGGTTCCAGAAGCTTGATGCTTACCTCGTGGGGGACTTTAGTCGAAAAGTTGGCAAGCAAAGATTTCTGGACCTGTATGTCGCTGTCGGGAGGAGCGCCAAGCAAGTCCTGGAAAAAGTCAACCGCTTCGCTCCTGATTTCCTCTATCTCCCTGGTTACGCGCCCATCCTTGCAAGACACTTCTCTGATCTTGTTGGCCCCTCTGTGCCTCATGGTTGACGCGTGGAAGAACCTCGTGTTGGAGTCTCCATTCTTCAACCAAAGGTCTCTAGATTTCTGGCGCCAGAAGGTTTCCTCCCTTGCAAGAATAGAATGGTAATCCACCAAGAGGCTCCGTTCTTCCTCCCTGAGGCCCTCGGTGTAACCTTCGAGCTCCATTCTCTCCTCCAAAATTTTTAGGTTCTCCGAGATGGACCTTTTGGACTCGAAAATGTTGTCGAAAACCTCTTTGTTCCATATTTTCAACTTCTTTTTGACCATCTTGAGTTTTATAGCCACTCTCTTAGAAGCGGTTCCTCCCACCTCCTGTTGCCACCACGTTGAAACCAATCCTTTGAAGTCTTTATGAGAAGTCCACATGGATTCAAATCTGAAGGGGGTCTTAAAAACAGGCCCGTCGTTCATCTCCAAAAAAATAGGGTTGTGATCAGACCCAATCCTTGGTAGGGTCGAGAGAGTTGCACCACCAAGGATGGGAATAGCTTCTTGGGATATGAAAAATCTGTCGAGCTTGACTTGAATAAGGCTGCTCCCAATCCTCCTGTTGCTCCACGTGAAGGATGCCCCTTTGAGTTCGATGTCAAGCAAGCTGTTAGTAGAGACAAAATCTCTGAAGTCCTCCAAGCTGCGGCTGGAATGGTCGGATCCTCCTTTCTTTTCAGATGGGTGAAGAGGACAGTTGAAGTCTCCCCCTAAGACCCAAGGAAAATTACTAAAATTTTCCCTCATCTGGGAAATAGCTTTCCACATTTCTGCTCTCTCCGTGGCAGAATTCGAAGCATAAACATTGGACAGGATCCAGGAAAAATTGGTGGTTTTGGAATGGAACAACACATTGATAATCCTATTGGAGGTTGATAGCAAGCTGCCCTCGACACTCTCTGGATCCCAAAGAACCATGAGACCGCCCGTTGTTCCCACTGTAGGACTGGACATAAATTTTGCCTTGGCCCAAATGGCCTTAGCAACTTTATCAGAGGAAATAGCATCGGTCTTGGTCTCTTGCAAAATTAGGATGGAGGGGTTAGTCCTCTTTCGGAGATCAGCCACTAACCTCCGTTTGGCTGCTCCATTCAGTCCTCTCACATTCCATGAGAGAACTTTCATCTGGACAGTTTGAGGTTCTTCTTGCCTCCCCTTCCTTGTTGGGGGGAGGTTTTGGTACATGCATTTCGTCCGTCTGAGTATCAGAGTCATCCAAAACCAGCAGACGTTGGGTTCCATTCGCGACGTCTGTCGTCGTCTCTTTGTCTCGTCTGTCTTTGTTGGGAGGTCGGCCCTGCTTCCTCTCACTACCAAAATCCACGCTTTGCTTTCGGCTCCTCGTATTTCGAGGGCTAATATGACCGGACTGTTCACCCCTCCTACCTAGGAGGTAATCTTCTAGCAAAGTTTGGGAATGGTTGAAATCGGGGTGGCCCTGGTCCTGGAGCTTGGGTGAATCTGACTGAGTGGTGTTTTGGGGGGGGGACCGATCCTCCTCCTCCTGTGAATGGCTCTCCTGGCGGGAGTTTGCTCCTTGCTGGGTGTTTGCTCCAAACTGCTCTGAGTCCGGTTGGTGGGTGATATCCTCTTCTGGCTGGGAGATTTCGTCGCGGTCCCTGGAGGGGCCTAGAGAATCATGGCCCTTCGCATTTGGAAGATTTGACTGCTTCGCCTGGCCTTCACCATGTTCCAGGGGGTTACAGGTTTCCCGCTTCTTCTTACCCAATTTTTGAAGAGGACAATTGGACTGAAGGTGCCCTTGAGAACGACACTGGGGGCAGAAAGCTGGTCTATTCTCATAGACAATAGCTTGTTTGTGGAGGACGGTGCCTCCAGACCGGAGAGTGATGGAGGATGGGAGGTCCGCCTCCAGATCCGTCAAAACATAGAAACGATCTTGGACGAACCTTGTTCGAGCTCGGGTGGGAGGGTCAATGGTGACCAACTCCCCTATGGAGCGGGCAATGCCTCTTATTACATTTTCATGCCATCCGAAGAGGGGAAGACTCGGGAGCCTCACCCATATTGGAGCAATGTTGATGTTTTGGGTGTTTGGATTGAAGTCCATGCCCCACTTCCTAAGAAACAGGCTTCTACGGCCCAGAAACCATGGGCCTCCAGCCAAGATTTTATAGTAGTCCTCCTTGTTGTTCAGTCTAATAGCGAAAAAGCCTCGGGATAGGGCCGCCAACTCCATGTGTCCAGAGGTCCTCCATTTGCTTGTCGCCCACTTGCGAATGGTCTCCATGTCGGGACGACCACCAATGAACTTACCAATGAGAGTATACTTCTCGTACTCCACGAAGCTTGAGAGGACTTCCGTCGGGATGTCCAACTCGTCCCCAGCCGGAAACAGCTCCTTGGTAAAATAACCGCTTAGGGTTTCTGAAGCCGCTGCCTGAGCATACGACTTCTGAGGCCCACCTCCCCATTTGTCTGGCGGATCCTTACCTTGACTGACATCGTCATCAATCCGATCTCCTTCATTTGGCAAGGACGCCTCAGTACCCCCGGACCCCGGTTGCCCTCCGTCTGCTCCGCTGTGCCCATGGTTCGAACCGTTGCCGCTCCCGTGCTCTCCCGCAGAGGACTTCCCGCCCACCGTCATCTTGAAAAACCTCAGTGTCTGGTCTAAGACCGATTAAAAACCTAAAGATATTTTACCCTTTAAACTTCAGCTTTCGCTTTTCTTAATGCAAACTACTTTGTTTTTTTATGCAGGGTGCTTTTGTCATTTAGCTTCCATTCGAGAAGTCTATAAATTAGCACTCACCTCTTAGTTGAAATATTCAAAGTTTTTGAATTTGTGCAACGAAGTGTTGCCAAATTCAATTCCTAATTCTCCAAGCAACGAAGTGTTGCCCACTTCAATCCTCCAAACCCTCCTGCTGCTGAGACCATGCCACTAGATCGTTATCCATGATTGGAAGTTGCGCTCTCGTTCTTCGCATGATCAATCATCTTCACACTAGTGATCGATCCAACCCATCAAGTCGCTTTCACAACATACCAATATATCGACAACACACCCCGAGGTATCCTCGAGCCGCTCGAACCTAGTCTCAGAAAGACAATCTCGAGACAATAGTTGTCTCGACCTGGGACGATTCGTAGACAAGATCGTCTCAACCCGAGATGGTCTCAGTCAAAGACCTACTTTTTCCAATTTTCCTTTTAGATTAGCATAGAAAAGTAGTTTTCTAGATTTAAGCATTTAGTTTACATTTATTTCATGCATATGTTTTCTTCCTATTTTAACATTTATCATTAATACAGATCCAACCTCGGTGGGCTCTACATATGATTTTGATATGTTTCTTATTTCTTTGTGTGCATATAACAAGATTCTACAGTGACAAAGATTCCAAGATCCGCATCCGATCAATACCAGCAGTCACGAAAAACCCACTCCCAAACGGTTTACGTTAGCAAGAAGACCATTCCAATGCACCCAAATATTTTATTGTAATCTTTGTATCATGGGTAGCATCTCCTCAGAGGGGATTTGATTGTAACACATTGAAAAACAAATTTCTAATACAAAGAGAGCTCCATCTTTTTTTTACTGTTTTATCATCATGTTTCAATTATATATGTTGTTGTCTTTACTCTATTATTGGTGCACGATTTTTGAGCTTTCATATGGCGATCACAATCCTAACCGTCTCAGGTCGAGAAAACCCCTGTACAGCTGATGCATGAGCCTATCTTCAGAGGTTTTTTTAAAAGAAGTTTTAAAGTAATTTTTTATTACTTAAAATAGAATTATTTGACGCAAAATATAATTTGCCGAAAATAGTAATTACTTAAAAAGACATTTTTTGGTGGAAAAATAAATTTATCGAAAATAATAATTTTTTTATTTTTAGGGTTTTAAGCTTTAGGGTTTTCTTTTAAGGTTTCTTTTAGGGCTTCAAGTTTTAGGGTTTTCTTTTAGGGTTTTTTTGGGGATATATATTCCCTTGGTATTGCATTGTAAAAGGGGAAGTGAATCAAAGAATGAGAAAATTAAAATTTTATTGGTTTATTTCTATTTACTATAGTTTTTATGTGAATGAAAGGTTAAACTGATTATTTTAATTTATTGCAGTTTTTATGTAAACGGAGGGTTTTACATATTATTTTCATTTACCGCAGTTTTTATGTAATGAGAGGTATTTTATTTTGACCTCTTGCAGCTGGATTCACATCATTTGCTATCAGAGCAAATTGGATCTTGTTGGGAGGAGAAAAGAGAAGAGAAGAAAAGAGAAAAGTAGAGGAGAGCAAAGAGGCTAAAATAAAAATAAAAATAAATTGGCACTATGCAGTGCTTGCAGAAGGTTTGTAAAACCTTGGAGACAGAAATTGACACTTTGTGTAAGTGCTTGCAAAAGGTTTTTTTATGTAAAAGCCTCGAAGAAAGAGATTGACACTTTGTGTAGTGCTTGCAAAAGGTTTGTAAAACCTTGGAGAAAGAAATTGGCACTCTGTGTAAGTGCTTGCAAAAGGTTTTTTTTTTATATAAAACCTCATAAGGAGGAATTGACACTTTGTGTAGTGCTTGCAGAAGGTTTGTAAAACCTTAAAGAAATAAATTGACACTCTGTGTAGTGCTTGCAGGAGTTTTTTTTTTTTCATTAAAAACCTTAGAGGGAAGAATTAACACTTTGTGTAATGCTTGCAGGAGGTTGTTATTTTAAAACCTTGAAGAAATAAATTGGCACTATGTGTAGTGTTTGTAGGAGGTTTGAGATATAAAACCTCAGAAGGAGATTGGTACTTTGAGGAGTACTTGCAGATGTGTGACACTCTATGGAGAGCGATTATGAGTTTGATTGGAGGAACTCGCAGGAGCAGAGTTCTTTTCAACCAAAGGAGAATGATGCAGGAGCCTATCTTTAGAGGGTTTTTTTAAAAGAAGTTTTAAAGTAAAACTTTTATTACTTAAAATGGAATTATTTGACGTAAAATATAATTTGTTGAAAATGGTAATTACTAAAAAAAGTAAATTTTTATGAAACAATTATTTCCCGAAAATAGTAATTACTTAAAAAGACATTTTTTGGTGGAAAAATCAATTTGCTGAAAATAGTAATTTTTTTAATATTAGGGTTTTAAGTTTTAGGGTTTTTTTTAAGGTTTCTTTTAGGGCTTCAAGTTTTAGGGTTTTCTTTTAAGGTTTCTTTAGGGATATATATTCCCTTGGTATTGCATTGTAAAAAGGGAAGTGAATTTATGAATGAGAGAAAAAAAATTATTGGTTTATTTTCATGTACTGTAGTTTTTATGTGAATGAAAGGTTTTACTGATTATTTTTATTTATTGCAGTTTTTATATAAATGGAGGGTTTTACATATTATTTTCATTTACCACAATTTTTATGTAATGGGAGGTATTTTGTTTTGACCTCTTGCAGTTGGATTCACATCAACCGCAATTGTCTCAGGTCGAGACGACCACTATACTGTAGTCATCTCAGGTCGAGACAGCCCTAAAGTAGGAGCAAAAATAGTAACAAAACGATAAGTCTTTTGCAAATATAGGCTTTCACGGTAAGTTTTGCTTTCTCTTTTCTGTTTTTGAAAAATCAAATAGAAAAAGATAGATTTAAGGTATTTACAGAGATTTTATTGGTTTAAAACAGTTAGATAACAGTCGTCTCAGGTCAACACGATCTTTGTGTGTGACAGTGTCAGGTTGAGACAGTCTTTGTCTACGGTCGTTTCAAGTCAAGATGACCTTTGTCTATAACTGTCTCAAGGAGAAATGGTCTCTGTATGCAAGTTTTTGGTTTGCCTCCCTTGTTACCTGCTCAAAGATTGAATATCATATAAGGTTTTTTGAATATTAAACATACATTTTTGCATTTATTGAAAGATCATTTGTATGCTCTTCGTTTTTTTTTACAAAAAAAATGAAATAAACCCATACACTTATGAGACAATATAACATTTGTTAGTTGGTTTTCATCACCAATGACTAATAGTAATGATGCAACGTGGGCATTCATCTTTCACCGCGGATTGACCCCTTTACAAAAAATAGCAGCCTCCACAAGTGGCTTTTTGAACTTCATCACCGAAAAGTCTCCTACTCTTGGGTGCGTCCTAGGGTAGATTAGGATTACACACCCGTTTACCACAAGGTTCAATAATTAGTGGATGACAATTATCGGTGTTGTCCAAACATACTCGAATGTGAAGCAAAAACTTGGTTAGACAAGTAGCAACGTAATCTTTTTTGAAAGATAAAATATTTTTTTAAAATATCTATCAACCAAAATTAACAATTTAATTTCTTTTAAAATTATTAATATATATATATTTTTAATTAATTTAAAAAGAATAAATGGTTAATAGTAATATATTAATCGAGTTTTTATTGGTGAATTGGTTTGATTTGATCCTTTATCGGTTAAAATTAGTTAACTTCATCATTACTTAATCTTAAAAGTGTTACCAATTTTCCTTTAAAAAATATATATGCGGGAAATAGTTGGTTCCGGCTACACTGACTAAGTAAGCCGATTTATATGGTTGCTTGACTAAGTAAGACGATTTAAAAATTAAATCCATTTGGATTAAGAAAAGGGTTTAACGTTACATTATTTAATAATAGTTTTGTCTCAGCTGGTTTTATATAGGTTTCTCCGAACGTCCAAGGTTTTCTTTATTTTTTAATAGTTAGACGGGGTATTTTTTTTGTTAATGATATTTTAATTAAAATAATAAAATATTATATTATTTTTAATTAAATTATATATAAATTTTTTGATGAAAAGCTAAATTATATTAATAATAAAGTTTAACATGAAAAAAGTGGCGGGTGGCAATGATCACACCCCTGGAAGAAACAAGCCAACCCTAACCACGGGTTGGGAAACCACAAACCAGAGCTCACTATAAACTAGGCAACATCAATCAAACAGGCAGTGAAACTTGCCTGCAATCAGAAAGTTTGTGGTTGCACGTCTACGTTGGAGTCCCATGGAATGGCCAAGGTATGCGGTAATCCATCTGTGTGTCCCTGATCCTCATGAACATTTGAATCTCCCCAGCCCTGTCCTCAAGATCTATCAAGCTGGCAATTATGTGCACTTATATCCCTTGCATTCCAGGCACGATCCTGTGTGCCACCATTAACTTCCACCAGCTCATCCCCGGCACCTCTGGGTGGAGAACATGATGGTGATTGAATTGGATGTGCATTCCATCCATCATTGTAGGTAAAACTGTCATGTCCCCAACCTCCCTGTGCATGCACCAGACGTGGCAGTTGATGAGACCTCGAGCGGGAACAAGATGTCTGCTGTGCGTTGTTTGGAAAAACCCTGCTAACTGAGCAAGGTGCATTTTTCTAGTCATCCAAAAGTGCCTTCATGTGCACCTGCTCAATGTCAAGTTTAGCCTGCTGATTGCAAATTTGGAACCATGTATCTTGAAACACCTCTATTTTGTCAGCTAGAGAAAATTCATCAGAAGGAGTTTGATGCTGAAAAACTATCTTGTTTCTAGATTTCCACATGTGAAAAAGAAGACTAATTCGAAATATGTGCCACACTTTGGACAAGGGAAGAACAAATTTAATCTTATCCCCTAACAGAGCTTGTTGCCATGTAAGGGATTCATCCTGGAATTGGGAAAAAAAAGACCATCCCCATTCCCAGGCACTCCTTGCTCTTGTGCAAAACCAAAAAATATGAGGAGAAGATTCATCCTCATTACAGAATGCACATTTAGGGTTTGCAACTCCCAAGTGCCTGAGTCTGTCTCCTAAGGGTAAACTTTGAAAGAGAAGGCTCCAAGCAAAAAATGATTGTTTTGGCTCAAGAAAAGAAGACCAAACTATCTGAAATCGAGCCTTCCAACCAGAAACCGCCACTGGATCTCCCCATTTATCATTAAGTCTAGGGACCATTGGCAACATTAGGGAGAGCCACTTGTAACCCAATTTAGGTGAGTAATTCAACAATGGTATATCCGAACACCAGGACCAATCTTTCCACCATGGCCTCTGAGAGTGCTGCCCACACTTGTGCCACATGGAAAAGGGGATAATGTCAATTCTTGAGTCATAAGTGAGCTTGTCACCAGTGCTCAACTGAAATTGTTGTTTAAAAAGCGGCCAAGGGATCCAATCCCTCGAGGTTTGAGAATAAAAATCAGAAACTTTAGATATACCTTTTTTAAAAAACTTTTGGGCATGAATCCACGGGACCTGAGCAAGAGGAGTTCCCTGAATGTTAATCACCGAAGACCACCAGATGTTTAAAGAATTGATGGACAGTCCTTTATGGCCTCTATTCCCTTTCCACTTAAGCCGAGTGAATTGCTGCCATGATTTCCAAATACTTTTAATCACAAAAGAACCGGATATTTTCACAAAGACTGGCATTACAATTAGGGAAGGGAGGTCAATTCCTCTCCAGGATTGTTTGTTCAAAGGCAGCCACTGAAGAAATACAATGTCCGATGAGGATTTTCCGGGCCTCCAGAGCCTTTAAGGGCTCGTATGATCCATTTGGCACGAGAGAGCCGTGCCTTGTCTTTTACAATCAACCATGCCCATTCCTCCTGAAGCTTTAGGTAAACAACACATATCCCAAGCAACCCGGTGAAAACCTTTCTTCTCAGCTGAGTTTGCCCACAAAAAATTCCTCAATAGTCTTTCAAGCTTAAGGTAGCATGCTTGTGAAGGGACCCAACAAGAAGAGTAATACACATGAGTAGATGCAAGGACCTTAGAACAAATCTAGAATTTTCCTGCCAGAGACATCTTCTTAGTAATCCAATACTCAAGCTTTTTCTCAACTTTCTGCAGAACATAGTTCCATAACTGAGCAGGGGAACCATAAAAGGCAAAAGGGATCCCTAGAAATTTGAACACTTCTCCTAGAAAAATCCAATGCCATTGAAACTGTTCTAGCCAAGGAGGGAGCGGGGTAGGGGACTGCCGATAACAAGAAGTTTTTCTCCATTGAATACTAGAACCAGAGGCCTGACAAAAAACTTCCAAACATTTGAGTGCTTCCTTCACTGAGTGTTCCTCCTCTAAAAGAGTGAGAAAAGAGTCATCGGCAAAGTGACCATTAATGAGCTGACCTTGGTTATCAGGGAGAGAAATACCCTTAATTTGGCCCAAAGAAGCATGCCTAGCAAGCAAATATCCAAAGGCTTCAGCGAGCAAGGATATACGAGAGAAGGAGCCAAGGGACAACCTTGCCGAACAGATCTGAACAAATCGATTGGCCTAGTTTGATGATTATTCAAAGATAAAACAGCTGAAGCATCTTGAAAAATAATATTGATAGATTGAACAAACACAGGCCCAAACCCTAAAGATTGTAACATGGAAAGAATGAAGTTCCATTCAATTCTATCATAGGCCTTTTCAAAATCAATTTTCAAGAAGAGGGCTTGTCGACCGGATCGCCTAGCCCATTCCATACCTTCCCAAACTGCAATGACATTATCCAATATATATCTGCATTTAATAAATCCTGTTTGCTCCGGCCTAACAATAAGAGGCAACAGGGGCCGAAGTTTCAGAGCCAGGGCTTTGGCAATAATCTTATAGCTGACATTGAGCAAGGTAATTGGCCTCCAATTTGTTATACATTCAGGATCCCCTTGTTTTGGAATGAACTTGATATTACCTCGGTTCAAAATTGCTCCAAGAGAGCCACTGTGCATGGCTTCAAGGTAGACTTTGTGTAAATCAGAACCAACAAAGTCCCAACATGCCTTGTAGAATTCACAAGGAAATCCATCCAAGCCTGGGGCCTTCTCATTGGCCATTTGAGTTAATGGCTTAAATATTTTTCATTGAAAATTTTATGGTATAATTTTCTTTTAAGTTTTTATTTTTTTAATACAATGCACATCATCATACGGAAGAATTATGTAATTATTTTTTTATATTGAACATCGTTTACAAATATCAGCGCTCTCGTTCGAGCAAGCACAAGAGGAATCAACCTCACAACCACATTGATGATAATAACTAGGCAACTGTCATTACACCAAATGCCATTCAACAATTATGCAATTATTGCATATTTTGTTTATAATATTTTGTTATCGAGTTTTCGTGGGGTGGTATGTGAAACATTTATAATATTTGATTAGTTGAATAAAAACGAAGTCAGGTATTCCATCCTTAAGAAAAAAAAATTTGAATTTTTATTTTTTTAACATATAATACACACCATCATGCCGGGAAGAATGATTCTTCATGATGTACATGAGAACTAGAACTCAAACTATACAATATTGCATACACTTTGTCGTTTGAACCTTGGACCTTCCAAAGAAAGGCCAAAGCCTTAACCGTAGCATTGTTCTCGTGGGAACATCTTTTGAAATTTAAATTTTACACACGTTGGTGTTTGAATCTTGGACCTTCCAAAGAAAGAAAGACCAAAGCTCTAACCGTTCAATTGTCCCATTCAACATCTTTCAAAATTTAAATTTTGTTAAAGATGAAATTTAACATTGCCAATGGTTAAATTATTCTTTACAGATGGTGGTTGTTTCTTAAGTGGTCTTGTGTTCAAACCCCTTGAGGGTGGTTGTTGATGTAATTTGTAAACTTTTTCATGAAAAAAAAAAAAAAAATTCTTTGCATGGTTTCCATATGTACACGAGAACCAAAGCTCGAACCACACGGAATTGATATACACACAATCTTGTTTGAACCTTAGACTTTTCAAAGAAAAACCAAAGCCTTAACCATTGCTTGTTCCCACCCATCTTTCGAAATTTAAATTTTGTTAAAGATGAAATTTAACATTGTGAATGGTTAAAATAGACTTTCAAAAGAAAGACTAAAGCCCTAACCGTTGCTTGTCCCCACCAAGATATCTTTTGAAATTTAAATTTTGTTAAAGATGAAATTTAACATCGTGAATGGTTAAAATAGACTTTTCAAAGAAAGACCAAAGCCCTAACCGTTACTTGTCCCCACCAAGATATTTTTTGAAATTTAAATTTGGTTAAAGATGAAATTTAGCATCGTGAATGGATAAAATATTTGTTGCTCGATTTTCATATGTACACATGTTGCAGTTTGAACCTTGAGCGTTGCATTGTTCCCACTAGAACTTCTCTTGAAATTTAAATTTTGTTAAAGATGAAATTTAACATAGCAAATGGTTAAAATTTTTGCTATCAAGTTTTCATATTTATAAATATATTTTTTATTTGGTTAGTGCGAGAAACCACTATGATCGGTTGAACATATAAATATGTTGTCTATGACAACCTACAATTTTTTAATATTTTTTTAAGGGTTTTATTCATGCCCCTAATATTTCATAATATCATTTTGTTTTTGTTTTATTTTTTAATTTGTGGGTTTAATTACACTTTTTGTAAACATTTATAACATATGCTTTTGTTTTTCCATATAATATCTCCATTAGTTTCTTTCTTTGTTTTAGTTTTTTAGTCGTTATATTCTTGTAAGTTTTTTTTTTTCCTTTGTTTTGCTTTTTAGTCTTTTTTTTTTTTCATCAATCTCTTTGATCTTCTCACATACTTGTAGTTAGATTTACCGTCTATAGGTTTACCTTGCTCTAAAGGATCTAAAGTGATAGGAATAACCTCAAAAGCATATTTTTGTTTATGTTACCCTGAAAACCTTAAAATATATGAATATCCTTCTATAGCAATTACTTTTTTACGTTGCTTTAAATGTCCTAAATTGCTATGGATTTCCTCCATCCTTATTTATTTATTATGGTGCCCTTAAAACCTTAAAATGTAGAGGATAACATGTACACTACTTTCATTTTCATTACCAAGAGAGAATTATATGCTACTTGAGGAAAATGAAGAAAATTTACTTGGAACAAACTTAACTTCTTTGTCATCTTTATTTTAGAATTCTCCTCCATATCTTTCTTTACACCTTTAATTCCTTTTAAAATTGAACTTGCACATTATCCTTTCTTATACCTTATACCCTTCTTTGTTTCTTCTAAAGGTTGATCTAAGTGAGCTATGGTGGCCTTTGTCATATTCAACCACAAATGGTTTGGAGAAAGCAGGCATAGCCAATATGGGAGTAAAGAGCATAGCTTATTTGAGTCGCAAAAATACATGTTCAAAAAGTTTTAACCATCAAAACAACTTTTTCTACAACATAGTCATAAAAGGGGATGACTTTTTCCATAATCACAGATAAATTTTTGATAATAACTAGTGAGACCTAGGAAACCCCAAAGACTTTTGAGAGTTATGGTTTAGGCCATTTTTGTATGGTAGTAATATTTTTAAGATCTACCTTGACCTCTTCCCTAGAAACTATATGGCCTAGGTATTCCACTTCCTACATTCCAAAAGAACATTTAGATCATTTGATGCAAAATGGATTATCATTAGTAGTATTTGGTCTAAATTTTGCAAATGTTCCATCTATATACAATTATAAACCGAAATATCATCAAAAAAGGCCAAAATAAATTTACACATAAATGGTCAAAAGATTGCATTCATGATACTCATAAAGGTGGACGATGCATTGGTAAGATCGAATGACATGACAAGGAATTTATAATGGCCTTCATGAGTGTAGAATGGTGTCTTTAGAATATCTTCTTTTTGTAATCTAAACTAATGAGAACTTGAATGAAAATCCAATTTTGTGAAGAAGCAAGCACTGTGGAGTTCATCCAATAACTCATCAATAATAGGAATGAGAATTTTGTCCTTGATGGTAATTTTATTGAGTTCTTAGAAACCCACACATAACTACCAAGATCCATATTTTTTATGAATCAAAATTACTAGGGAAGAATACGGACTAACACTTAGTTAAATAACACCTATTGTTAATAACTCCTATACCATCTAAATTTTAGTGTTCTACACATATGAGTATCAAACACTAACATGTGTTATTTGTAATTCATAGTTGTCGAACATTTATAGTATGGTTGTCAAACATTTATCCCTATCGAGTGCATTTTTATCCATAATTTCATGTAATTTAATTGGTTGAACTATATCATTAGTATTTGGGGTATGTAGTGCACATGGTTATGCCACCACCCCTTAAGACAATATCTTTAAAAAAATTATTTGATGTCAGCTGATGAGTTGGGTAGGACCCATGATCATGCCACAAAGAGTGTATTACATTTCATGTTTGGTGAACTGCATCCATAGCTCAGAAAAGTCCTATACTATCACACCTAGGGTATGAAGCCATTAAGTTCCCAATACAATGTTGCAACCCCCAAAAGGAAGGGCAAACATATCCAACCTAAGGTTGTAGTTGCCCATTATCACCTTTATTTTTTTGCATTTTCTCTTATATGGTAAAGTACCCCCATTGGCAAACATGAATTCAAATGAATTGCAAGAGTAGATATAACATTGTTTAGCTACTCAAAGATCAATAAAATTTTGGGTACTACCAAAATCAATGAGGACGATGAGTCTCTAGCACTTGAAATGCCCTACTACTTTCATGGTTTGGGGAGTAGAAATCCCAACTAATGTGTGTACTTAAAATTTAGGTGGTTGTTCCTTTATCGATTCAGACTCTTCAAGTTGATATTCCTCTTTATGATCTTCCCCTTTGTCATTCGGTTCCCTAGTGGAAGGTTCACCCACATCAAGTAAATATAGCTTTTTTTGTACACACTTATAACCCAAAGAATATTTATCATCACAATTGTAACATAGTCCTTGTGCCCTACATACCTCCATTTATTCTTGGGTGAGAGATTTGACCTAGGGTGGTTTGTTTCTTGATTTTGATTATGTTCAATATGTGAATGGGGTTCAAGATTATGGATGTTTAAAAGCATGTCTTTGTGCTACGAATTTATCTTCAACAAGCCTAGTCAGTCCTACAATTGCCATCATGTTATTTGGATTGAAAATTTTTACTTAAGCAGGAATATCTTCCTTTAAACCACTAATGAAACAACTTTGAAAAAGCTCACCACTCAATCCCCTAGTGTGATTTGTCAGCTTTTCAACTTGTTTGGTAATCATAGACAAATATCATCTATCTTAGCTTGGTGAACGTTCTAGTGAAATCTTCTTACTCAATCCAAAATGAGTGAGTAACTCTGTTTCAAATTCATCTCAAGTGAGTCGTAGATGCAAATTCTCTAACCATTTGTACCATTGAATTGTTTCTTGTTCTAGGTTGAAATATGCAATTGTGAGCCTTTGATTATGGTGAATTACGTAAAGAGATAAATATTGTTTGGCTCGATACAACCGACTCGTTTGACTATCTCGATCAAATTTTGAAAATTCTAGCTTGGGCATTCTTTGAATTGTATTTAAAGGCAAGGTATTTCATGTTCTTCTCTAAAAAACTACCATCTTGACTCTTTGGTGATTTTCCTACCAAAACATTTGTTTTGTATTTAATCTTGTTAAACAAATTCTCGAGGTCATTAATTTTATCTGATTTGTCTAATTGGATAATGCTTGAAGGATTTGTAACTAAGTAATTTTTTTGACTTGGTTTCCCAATCACTCTAGCTCTAATGCCACCAACCATTGTCACTTTATGGTCTCCAAAAAGTTTTATTAGAATTATACGTAAAAACAATTAGCTTGAAGATCAAAATGGACTATACCACAAAATGACAAATTTTGGAAGGTAGGGTTCCAAAAATAAGTTTTTGAAGTTAGGTCTCAAAATGATTAGCTCAAAAAGGGGATCATTATGGGCTATATCATAAAATGGGCTTCTTTTTTACTAACTACTATGTTGGTAGACTATTGACAATTGAATGCTTTGACTATTAGACTGATTATTCTCTACATTATTAGATTGAATATTATTTGTACTATTAAACTGTATATTCTTTATACTATCACACCATATATTCTTTACACTATCATACTGTGACTAGGGTAGTCTCTTCTACAATATGCTCAGATATGGTTTTGGATTTGACTATAAAAGGACTTAAAATAAGCTTTAATAAGGATAACATAAGTCAAGATGTGTGTGATTTTATAGACTCTTTGATATAATATTGTTTGTGATTAGTGGTCGGTCTCATATCTTAGAGCTTTAACTACGAAGGGTTCTACCATACCCATAACTGCATTATTTGTTTTCAAAGATATTGTAAGAGTAACTTCTTAGGAAAAAAATTGTTGCTGCTGTTGCGGAACATGACACTAGAAAGAGCTTTGATACAACTTGTTAGGAATTTTCATATTAAAATAAGAATATCCACAATAGCAATGCAAGAATTAATAAAAATGCTTATAAACTAAATGACCATGAAAATGAAATAACATAAGTGTGCCTGTGGGATAGTGCAATGCTATGGCCTTAAGCTCTCATCTAGGAGGCCCAAGTTCAAACCATGACGTGTGTGTAGACCCAAAAAAAAACATAAAGTGTTCAAGAAAATAATTGGTTGAAAATACAACAAACTTACATTAATCAAGCAAAAACAAATATTACAGGGGGAGGATTTTTTAAGAGCATCTTCGAGGGGGCAACCTCCTTGGAAGCATAATTCTAATACAACTTGAAAAATATATCAGATACATTTTACTTAAACTCATGTCCTTATATAGACTCATATTTATCTTAACCCTAATGCTCAAGGGTTAGACCACATTAAAGAGGGAACCGAAGCTACTAACACCTACTTATAATAAAAGCAAAGATTACATCATAATGAGTTCATACACATTAGGCTCCCAAGGTGCAAACATACACCAACACTAGATAGGTACATAATAATGGTTGTGTTAGGGTAGGGTCCTAACAAAATCTAACCCATATCGAAGCTTCTTAACAATTTTTGTCTTGTAAATAAAATTTCCCTTTATGGTTTTAAATAAAGAGCATCTCTCTCCCTAAACCATGGGCCACCATCCATTATTTTATCTTTTATATCCAAACTTTGAAAAATGACAGAGAAACAACTTTTAATAAGAAAAGTTAGAGAATAATTTGAATTCAATTCCCACTTCCACTTGATCTAGTTTTGAATCTTCAAAAACCTTGCCATATCCATAGAACTTATATTTTAACCCTTTACTTTTAAGAATCATTATATCATGTTCTATCATCTCATTCTTGATAATCACTCACGGTGTAATATCTACTTGCTTTATCCAACTTATCACATATTCGTTTTTCCACTTATTTCAATTTAGGTATCCATACTTCTAAAGCATCTTGATTTTTAGCTACGGACATTTTCAAATATAACTTTTCTTGAGCTAATCAAAGTTTTCTAACATTTCTATTAAAACTTACAAATATAATTTTTTTTTTTATATATATTTGTTGTCGTCCACAGTCTAAATATCATTATATTTATTAGTTACTGTTTTCTAACATAATATTATTTGGCTTTTTAACCCTTGCCGTCCACAATTTAAATATCATTATATTTATTAGTTACTAATTTCTAACTGGTTTTTTATAGTTTGTGTTGTACTTGCCTCTTTAAGGCTTAGCCACTTAATTATTATTTTAAAAAATATTTTAAGTCCAGCGTTATATAAAGAGGCAACATTATAGCTACCACTTGTATCTACATTCGTGCACCTTTACTAGAGATTGAGCGCGTCCATCGAGATGATTTTCTTTTCAGGGTGAATGACAGCCTTATAAAGGTGAGTGTATTATAACGCAGCAATGTATTATTAACTAACAATGTTCTAAGAAAAATTCCATATAATTGTATGGAGACTAGTTATTAATACTACACTTTATCTGTGTGTTTAAACTCTAGTGGTAAATATGAAAAAAAATATAAAAAAATTATGTTAATATTAATTTAATTAACATTTATAAAAAATATTTAATTTTTTTAATGTTTTTAAAATTAAAAGTAATGAGGGTTTTAAATGTTAAATACTCTTAGGATAGATATGTATATGTATAAGAAGTATTTACTCAATAAAAAAAAATGTTAAATTTAAAGTAAGATTTGTTTCTGAAGAGATTAAATTAGTTTTAGCCTTTTACTTAGTTTTTTATTTTTAGCCTTTTAAGAACATATACTAGACCTTTATTTATTGAGAATTTTAATTTATTTTGTTTTGTTTTGAGAAAAATGAATTGTATTCATGTTTTTTACCTTTGATAAATTATAATTCTATTTTTTAAAGCTTGATATTTTATATGTAAATTTAATTTTCATTTTGATTCAGTTGTTATAGTTAGATACTTACATAATTTTTCATAAAAATTATGAATTCTTGATTTTTATTCTTCAGATCTTCAATTTTATATGTGAATACAAATATTTGTGAATACAAATATTTCAAAATTCAACATCATTCTTCTTGATATTTCCTGCCTTTACAATATCAAAACTTCATCTCTACTATCTATGCATTAAATCTTAGTAGAATATTATTTCAAAAACTTTCTACTTTACGAGATTTGAATTGCTAGTTTCCTTCTTGAAGCATAAGTGCAACCACAAGAATTGCAATAAATAGTTTATATTAAAACACATTAATTTTAAAAAATAAAGCAAATATTGCCAATGAAAAATATTAAAATAAATCTTAATCATTATTTGATTAAGGCAATCAACATTTTCTTGTTAGCTTCAACTAAACTTACTACTTTATCTAACCATTGAAAAGAGAATTTAACTTCACGATCCTAAATTAAAACCCCTTTATTGGCTAGCCTAGCTGCACATTTGTTTCCTTTCCTTAATGTATGTGTAGAATTGATTTATTTAAACTTTGGAGCAAGGTCTTGAATTTTTATATTTATCTCTTGTATGTTCCATGGAGCCTTTGCTTTCCTCAAAATTGCATTTATTACTGTTAATGAATCACCTTCCATCCATATTCTCTTCTATTTTATTTGTCTACATATTTTTAACCCTTCCAAAGCCACCCAATCTTCAACTTTATTATTTGTCTTAAATTCACTATTGAAAGTGTAGTGAGACAAAATCTCTCCCTTATTATTTATAATTATTTCTCCTCCTATTGGTCCTAGATTTTCTTTAGATGCTTCATCAAAATTTAGTTTGACCAACACCACTTCTAGTGGTTTTCACTTTATATTCTTTGCCTTTTTTTTTTTTGGTAATTATTATAATAGATTAACAGTGGGTTTTTATAGAGGATCCCAAAACCTTATATACAAAATTAGCCTTGTTAAATGGTGCTTCGTGCCTCTTGGCTGGATGAATAAACCTGTATGCAGAAAAAACAAAAAGCTGCTAATTGCCCGAGGGCTACAAGGAGGCATTTTTGCCTGATTATCCTGGAAACTATGGCCAATATAAAAATTGGACCATTGGAAAGCAAAAAAAGATAGCCAAGAAAACTACAAAAAATCTCCCTTATCAGGGAAATAACTTTCCACATTTTTGCTTTCTTCGAGGCAGAATTCGAAGCAAACATAATGAATAGGATCCAAGAAAAAATGATGGCTTGGGACTGAAACAAAAAGTTGAAAGTCCTGCTGGAAGATGAAAAGAAGCTGCCCTCAACACTCTCTGGGTCCCAAAGAACCATGAGCCCGCTCGTCGTTCCCATCGCAGGTTCTCACATCCATAATGACTTTCATCTGTACGGTTTGAGGTTCTTCATACCTCCCTTTCCCTACTGGAGGGGAGGTTTTGGGATAAGCGCGTCACCTATCAAAGAATTGGAGTCATCCTAAAACAACAACCGTTGGGTGCCATTTGCGACATCAGCCACAGTTTCCTTGTCTCTCTTTTCCTTGTTGGGGGGATGGCCCTGCTTCCTATTACCACCAAAATCCACCCCTTGCATTCGAATCCTCGTAATTCGAGGGCTAATATTACCAGGCTGGTAACCTCTTCTTCCCAGCAGGTAATCTTCCAATATCTTTTGTGCCTCGGGAGAGTGCCGATCAAAAATTTTGAGCGAATCTGCTAGTGTGGTGATAAGGGGGGGCCTGTTCCTTTTCCCCCTGTGGTCCTAGTTGGGAGCGTCCATCGCATAGCTCGGAGTTCGGTTGAATGGTGATTTCCTCATTTGGTAAGGAGGATTCGAGATGGTCTCTGGATGGACCTGGAGATTCATGGTATTTCGCAACAGGGTGCTTCGTCTGACCTTCACCATGCTCTAGAGGGTTGCAGGGATCCCGCTTCTTCTTCCCCAGCTTTTGAAGAGGACAATTGGACTGAAGATGCCCTTGAGAACTACACTGGGGGCAGAAAGCTGGTCTATTCTCATAAACAATAGCTTTCTTATGTAGAAAAGAACCCTTAGACCGCAGAGTAATGGAGGAAGGGAGGTCCGTCTCTAAGTCCGCAAAAACACAGAACCGAGCTTGGAAAAATCTTGTTCGAGCCCTGGTGGGAGGGTCTATAGTGACCAACTCCCCGATGGATCGAGCAATTCCTCTGATTACATTTTCATGCCAGCCAAAAAGGGGGAGACTCGGGAGCCTAACCCATATTGGAGCAATGTTGATATTCTGGGTATCGAGGTTAAAGTCCAAACCCCACTTCCTTAGAAAGAGACTCCTACGGCCCAAGAACCAAGGCCCTCCAGCCAGGATTTTATATTAGTCCTCCCTATTGCTTAGTCTAATCGCGAAAAACCCCCAGGATAGGGCAGCCAGCTCCAAGTGACCAGAGGTCTGCCATTTTCCAGACGCCCACTTGCGGATGGTCTCCATGTCGGGACGACCACCAATAAACTTATCGATGAGGGTAAATTTTTTGAATTCCACAAAGCTTGAGAGAATTTCCATCGGGATGTCCAACTCGTTCTCGAATGGAAATAGCTCCTTGGTGGAGAGCCCACTTAGGGTTTCAGAAGCCGTTGCCAGAGCATACGACTTTCGAGGTCCATATCCCCATTTGTCTGGTGGATCCTCGACATCCCCAGACTTTGCTTGCCCTCCCTCCACCCTGTCATGCCCCTGGTTCGACCTGCTGGCACTCCCGTGCTCTCCCAAACCAGCCTTCCCACCCACCGTCATCCCTCCACATTCGAAAAAACCCTTTCGCATCGTCCAACACCTAGCTATTTAGTTACACCACTTTGCCTTCTTTTTATTTCTCTTGTACCAACATCATAATTCCATTTGATGTCTTAACTCCATCTATCAAGGCTCTATGCTTCAATTCTAACCATTGAAAAGAGAATTTAACTTCACGATCCTAAATTAAAACCCCTTTATTGGATAGCCTATCTGCACATTTGTTTCCTTTCCTTAATGTATGTGTAGACTTGATTTCTTTAAACTTTGTAGCAAGGGCTTGAATTTTCATATTTATCTCTTGTATCGTCCATGGAGCCTTTGCTTTCCTCAAAATTGCATTTATTAATGTTAATGAATCACCTTCCATCCATATTCTCTTCTATTTTATTTGTCTACATATTTGTAACCCTTCCAAAGTCACCCAAGCTTCAACTTTATTATTTGTCTTAACTTCACTATTGAAAGTACAGTGAGACAAAATATCTCCCTTATTATTTATAATTATTTATCCTCCTATTGGTCCTAGATTTTCTTTAGATGCTTCATCAAAATTTAGTTTAACCAACACCACTTATAGTGGTTTTCACTTTATATTCTTTGCATTCTTTTTATTTCTCCTGTACCAACATCATAATTCCATTTGACGTCTTAACTCCATCTATCAAGGCTCTATGCTTCAAGATTAGGGATTGGATGATTTGATAGGGTTGGTTTAGACTCCTTTATGGTTAAATAAATATTCCTTTTTATTACCTCTAAACTACTTTCCTTTCTTTTAAATATTCTTTTATTCCTTTCCATATATATAGTCCAAAGTATTGTATCTTTTGATATATCTCATATTGTCTATAAAACCGCACTATTAAAAGTGCTTTGCCATTGCTTTAGTCATTCTTTAATTTTATCATTCATCACCATGCATTTACCAAGCATATTAAGAATCCATTTCCATAGTTTTCATACTAGTGAGTAATGCCGCAAGAGATGGTCTATACTCTTCTTATTTTAACACATTATGAGAGGCCATGAAAACCCCTTTTCATAAGGCTATCCTACTAGCCAAACAAACATTTTAACTTTAGGAATGCTTGGCTATTCTGTTGGAAATTTGAGCAAATTTTGTTGTCATTAATGTCAAGAGGTTTGTTGTCATTAAGGTCAAAAGGTTGATTTCTCCAAAAGGCAAGGAAGTTGTTAAAAGGAAAAGGGTATAATATTTATTTTAAATATTATATGCCTAAAGAGGCTAAAAAGGTTGAAGACCTAAGAAAAAAGAAGCAGGCTTTAAAAGAAATAATAATATTATAATATTTGGGTAAAAGGAAGAGGTGAAAAATAACAAGGTCCAAGAAATCATTAAAAAAAAAGAATATCCTTGACAAGGCCCATTGAGCAAGTTATAAAGGTTGGCAAAGATTTTAATTTATTTAAATTAAAATATTTTAACCTAAGGTTAAAATTTTAATTTAAATAATTAATGGTGCCAAAGGTTCAAAGTTTAATTCAAATTCGAAGGAGAGCCACCGTGTTTTAATCCAAAGGCAAAGGTATTTAAAGGAAATGATTTTCATTTCCAAAGGACTAAGCAATTCGAATGCCCATGTGATAATAAAATTCGTGCGCTGCATTTCGAAAGGAAGAAGGCAAAGGTTTACATTGAGTTTGAGGTAGAAGTTGCAATATAAGAGGAGACGATGATAGACTTGGTTTCATCCACGTTGGCTAGCATAGACGACAATTGGAAAGTGGTTAAGGTGCTCACAAAGGGAAGGTCGTGGTTTCGAATCCCACGCAATCATTTTTTGGTGAAGGAGGAAAGAGTTTTGTTTTTCACAAAAATTCATGAGAGACAGATCTTAATCTGAAAACGTGGACCTTTCGTTCACATGCGGGCGTGTAGCCCAAGCGAAATCCTAGCATTGGGCTAAGGTATTATGGCGGTATAGATTGCGGGATCGAGTTTGGTCGTTGATCATTGAAGATGTGCACAATATTTTTGTGGGCGAATTATTAAGGTATGCATTTTGAATTAATTTTGCCAAAGGTGTTTAGAAAGCGCAAGTTGTTTTAAAGCCATGTGATATAAAAAAGGACGTGTGAAATTGTTTAGGGAGTCATAAGAGTTGTTTATTAAATATTTTATTTTGGGTGCTTAGAAAATAAATAAAGTATTGGAGATTATAAGGTGTAAACAAGGAACTTTATTTTGATGTGTGTTGAATATTATTTTGAGAGTATTGGAGATTATAAGGTGTAAAACAAGGAACTTTATTTTTGATATATGTTGAATATTATTTTGAAAGTGAAGGAGTGATGAGGTGTAATTGTGACTTGACATTTTATTGTATTTCTTGTATGGTGAAATATTTGTTGAGAAATATTTTTGTGGAGATTTTGAGATAGACTGTTGCTATCTAGCCTAGAATTGGCAAAAGGATTTGGTTGTGAGTAAAATAGGTTTTGAAGACATATCTCCATCAAAGCAAAGAGGTATGGACACATCATATTTTATTTAAAATAGTGGAATGAATGTTGTGAAATATAAGGTGGAGTGAAAAGGATTGATAAATATTGTTGGAAATGAATGAGCAATTTTAAGTGCATCTTGTTGATGGATGATTTGATTTGAGATAGATATTGAGAAATATTTGAGTTAGGGTTTGAGACCCACATTGTGCTCTTTGTTTGAAGAAGTTAGGGTTAGTGAGCAAGTTGTGTTTCATTGATTGAATGATTGAGTGAAATTATTGAGCATTGGATTTAAGTGATATTGAAAGTGAATGTGCAAACATTAGAAACCAGATTTGTGAAAGTGAAACTTATTGATTGAGTAGAACATATTGAGTTTTTGATAGAGTACATCATTCTCTATATGTTCCAAGAGGTTAAATGAATTATGAATAGAATATGTCTAAACTACTTAAGTTAAAGAAATTACCTTGAAGACTAGACAAAGCATTTGATAACAATGTGAGCAAGATTTGACATTGATTGAGCATATATTGTGATATTTTTTGAGCATGTGTTAGAATAGGTTTGAGCATATTTGAGCAAGTCTTGGTAAAGACTTGAAGAGCAGATTTGAGGTAAGTCTTGGTGAATACTTGAAAGCAGATTGAGCAAGTTCTTGAGAAGACTTGAAGAGCAGATTTGAGGTAAGTCTTGGTGAATACTAGAGAGTAGATTGAACAAGTTATTAAGAGAACTTAAAGGCAGATTTGAGGTAAGTCTCTATGAATACTTGTAGGTATATTTGAGGTAAGTCTTGGTGAAGACTTGAGAGCAGATTGAGCAAGTTATTGAGAGAACTTGAAAGTAGATTTAAGGCAAGTCTTGGTGAAGATTTATAGGCATATTTGAGGTAAGTCTTGGTGAAGACTTGTAGGCATATTTGAGGTAAGTCTTGGTGAAGACTTGTAGGCAGATTTGAGGTAAGTCTTGGTGAAGACTTGTAGGCAGAGTTGAGCAAGTCTTTGTGAAGACTTGAGAGTAGAGTTGATTGATTAATTTGTTCAAGCTTTGTGTTAAGGCTTGGGGTAAATCTAAGTAGATTTAATTTGTGATTGGATCAAGATTTGTGTTAAGGCTTGAGGATATATTTGAGGATAGAGTTTGGTATAGATTTGTGAGTAGATTTGTTCTAGATCTGAAAGAGAGTTAGAGCAAATTTGTACTACACTTGGGATAGAGTTTGGTACAAATCTGAGATAGAGTTGAGAGCAAGCTTTGGAGGTGATAGATCAGAGGACATGAGTCTCCAGTGGATAAAAATCTATTAGCCAAGTTAGTGAAGACAAAGGTCTTCTATGGAGAGAGATACACAAGCCAGAGCAATGGGTGTAGAAGTATTCTAAAAGATCATTAACCAGAGCAGAGGGGAAAGAGTTATCCTATGGATAGAGATCTACGAGCAAGAGCAATGGGAAAGAGTTCTCCTATGGATTATGATCCACAAACTAGCTGGGAAGATAGGCTTCTTCTATGGAGAGAGATCCACAAACCAATTGAGGAGATAGAGGTCTCCTAGATCAAGTTCAATGAACCAAAGAAAAGGGGAAATAGTTCTCATATGGAGAGAGATCCACAAATCAGAGCATAGGGGATTGGTGTCTCCTTTGGACAAAGGTCCATAAACATTGCAATAGGGAATTGATTCCAAAGAATATTTGTTGAAAAAATTTAGTAGAAATATTTTCTCCGTGGAGTAACCCACATTGGGTGAACCATGTTAAACTGGTGTCTCTCTTGTGTGTGATGATTTGTGCATTGCTTTGATTACTACTATTGATATTGCCATTGATAATATTGGATAATATTGTTTGGGAAAGATCTTATACTGTTCACCCCCCTCTCAGTATAAGCTTGTGTTCTTCATATTCCAAATATCTCTCCATATTCTTGCAATATTCCTATTATGTTGGTGCTTTACATTATATCTGCTTCTTTTTGTGTATCCTATTGAGTTATTCAACTCCAAAATTAAATTATCCTTGTCTCTCCTTGAAATAATCATTGTTGTTATCTTTCTACTCAATTGCCTCCTAAAATCAATTTCTTGTACACTCATAAAAAATATTCTTTCCATTTGTATCTTCCTTTCTAATCCTTGTACATAATATTTGAAACCATATCACCAGGTTTATCTTGAAGTAATATCATCCATGATTTTATAATTAGATCTAGATTGAGTGGTTTTTTATCACACCAAGTATCCATCCAAATGGATTTTTTTCTCTAATTCCCATAACCCATATTAGACATTTTTTTTAAATAAGCTATGTGTGGCTTCTATTGGGGGACACTCCCATTAAAAAAACAAAACATTACATTGCTCTCATTACGTTTTCTATAAAATTAATCAAATCATAGCCAACTTGCCTTTCTATAAATAATATTCTTCATTTTCTTTTCTTATCAAATATTTTAATTGTCTCATCATTTGCCTTTCTTATCAAAGAGCATCGTCTTCCTCACTCCTGAGTTTCAACAATCATATCCTATATATCATTTCATATAAATGCCTTCTAAAATTTAAATTGTCAAGACAAAATTCAACATCATAAATGGCTAAAATATTTGTTGCCCAGTTTTCATATCTATAGATATAATATATTGTCAATAACAATCTTAGAGTTTCTTAATATCTTCTTTTATGTTCATGCCCTTCATATTCCAAGATATCATTTTCATTGTATTTTTTTATTTTTATTTGTAGGTGTAGCTCCACTTCTTGTTAACACTTACGATATTTACTTTTGTTTTCCCATATCAATATCCTTTTGGGTTTCTTTTTCTCTTTGTTTTTACTTCTTGGGTCTTTTATTTTCATTTCCACCAATACTTTTATCTTCATCAATCTCTTCAATTTTATTACACTATTCAAATTAAGACTTATCATCTATATGATTTTCTTATTGTGAAGGATCTGTAGAGCAAGAAATAACCTCAAAAGCACATTCTTCTTTATGTTGCTCTAGAAACCCTAAAGTGCAAGGATACTCTTCCAAAACAATTACCTTCTTATTTTATCTTAAAAACCCTATATTGTTACATAATTACTCCATACTCATTTCTTTATTATGTTGCTCTTGAAACCCTGAAGTGCAAGGAATAACCTCTATATCACTTTCACTTGTATTACCAAGAGAGGATTATATACTACTCGAGGAAAATGAAGATGATTTACCTGGAAAGATCTTGACCTCTTTTGTCATATTTGTGTTAGGATTTTTCTCCACACCTTTACATATTTAATTCCTTTTAAACTTGAACTTACTTATTATACTTTCTCATCCCTTATATCCTTTGTTTCTTCTAATTGTTGATCCAAGTGTGTTATGGTGGTCTTTTCCATAAGATGTTGTAGATAGGCTTTCTTTGCCCCTTATTTAGGAGTGGAATATCCTTGATCTGATCTACCTTCTAATAATGTATGATTTCCTTGCTTTGCCTTGAAGTTTATCTCATGACCAAAATTTTCTCTCTTCATAGTTTTCACTTTTCAAACTCTTGCCAAGTGGCCAATCTCATAACAATTACAATAACGAAATATGATATTTTCATAATCTACATGTTGATACTATTCTCTTGATTTAGATTTAATATTAATGGATTGTGGCAAAGGTTTAAAATATTCATTGCAACACATATTATAGCATAAAAAATATGCTTCTACTCCTTAATAATTAGTCCTTCATTAATGAATTCTCCTAGGCTATTTCCAATATTCTTCAATACATCCTTATTGATAAGCTGATATGGAAGTCCAAAAAACCTAACCCAAATTGGAAGCTTCTTGATAGTTTCTATCTCAACAGAAAATTTTTCATTCCATGGTATCAAATAAAGGGTATCTCTCCCTCTAAGCCACGGGAATTGATTTTTGTCCCTGATTTTTGAATTAGAAAATATCTCAAGGAAAAAACCTTTAGGAAGAAAAATCATAGAGTAATTTGAATTCAATCTCCACTTCCACTTGATCCAATCTTGAATTTCCAAAAACCTTAGACAAGATCTATGGAAATTACATATTAATCCTTTACTTTTTAGAATCGTTATATCATGCTCAATCATCTCATTCTTGATAGTCACTTGTGGTGTAACATTTGCTACATAGATCGAACTTGCCATATATTCTCTTCCACTTATCTTCAACTTGGGCATACATACTCCTATATAGGGCATCCTAAATTCCCCTTAGGACTCTCAAATATGACTTTCCTTACATTATAACTATTGGGGTGCACTCTTGCACTTCCTCCTGGATTACACTTCCTCTTGGTTCACACTCACTCTTGATTCACACTTCCTCCTAGTTAACACTTCTCCCAGCTCACACTCCCTCTCGAATCACACTCACTCCTATCTCTTCTTCCTCTTGGCATTCCTTTGCTTTGATAAAATTTCAAAAATAATATTGGATGCATACATGGTAAGATTTTGAAGTATTGATACACTCTAGATGAACCCCCTGCTCTTCCACTATATTTGAAGATCTCAAGATTACAAAAATATTTGAGTCCTCCACTCTAAGCAATGTGTAATTCTCCCATCGTACTCTACAACTTCTAGGGTTTGTTGTTTATGAATTATTCTTTGTTTTTGGCTCTTTGCATGATAGTTTGGCTTTTTAGGAAACCTTTAGATGGCTAGGCTTTATAATTCATGCACCTTGGATCCAAATTCACCCATAATCCTCCCAAAAAAGCCACACAGCTTTAGCGTTTCACTCTTCACATTAGTGCAACACTTCTTCTAGTGCTAGAATTTCATGGTGTATAGAGGCAAAGGCTATTTAAAATATTAAAATATGGATTCCTCATGGTATACCCCATATGACCAAGCTCTAGCTTCACTCACAGTTCCTCGTGCTCCAGTTTCACTCGTAGTTCCTCATTCTCCATCAAACCATAAGTTCTACACTAGTTTCATTCTTATTATCAGGAGAGATTTTTATATCAATTTCTTATCTTAGACCTTTAATAACTAGATCAATTTATTTTTTAAAATTGTTCCATAGTGTAGAACCATATAGTAGTGAGAATGTAGTAAATATTAACCTTGGATCATTGGGCTCAACATACTTAGAAGACATTTTACCCATTGTCTAACTCTCTTTGTATAATATCCAAATTAATTTTTCCCTAAGAGCTAAGTTTACATCCATAAGAACTCTTAAACTGAGTCCCTTAGTTTTACCATCACTCACCTTTATTTTATCATGTAATTTTGACCATAAAAAACCACATAATATTTTTTTTAGTGAAAAGTTAAAAAATTGTATTAAAAAAAGTACTTATTACATTATTTTCCTGGTAACCTACCCCTCCTGACCAGTGCCAGGATACAAATCAACTTCTGCTTTCTATGTCTGCAAATCCTCCTGATCATGGTTATCATAAGGGGTTTTCCCCAATTCTTGATCTACCTCTCCTTTATCTCCCTTAGGCTTCTCTGTTGCTTCAAATTTGTCTTTCTCTACACTATGTAACCCATAAAAGATACATGTAATAGCTCACAGTTATTATTCTGATCCACCTCAGGTACAAATTGTTTTTCTTCATCTTCCTGTACTTCTTGTGTTGTCCCTATCCTGAGCTGTCCCCATCCTTAATGTTTTTCAAATTTCTTCCTCCTCTGTGTGTATTTGAGAGGCCTCCATATTTATTGGATCAATAGTTTCAAGTACCTTTCTTGCTATAGTGCTCCATATACTCTCTATCGGTTTGAATTCTTTCTTAAAAGTTCTTCCATTTTGTTCTAGTCAAATTTACCAGCAAATAAATCTTAAACCTAGATCCCATGTAGTTTTTATCCTCTTTGTTCTAAATTTTTTGGCTTTCCAATTATCCCAAAAAGTATCCATGGTTAGAATTTAGACCTCCACTTGATTAAAAGTAATATACCATTCCTTCCACACTGTTTGGGAAAAAGTGCATTCAAAAAGGAGATGAGAAACTGTTTCCTCATATTGGCTACAAATATACACCTATTAGGCCCAACAAATCATCTTTTGCGCAAATTGTCTTGGATCAAGATACTATTGTAGGCCATATACCAAGAGAAACATTTTATCTTTATCCATCCCTTAGGTTGCCACAACTTTGACCAAGGAGGTTGTTGTATTGGGTGGTTGGGAGAAGTTATAAATTTATAGCTCTCCTTCACTGAATAATTTTCCATAGTTCCATGACCCCATGCTATCTTATCTGGTTCATTCATTTTTAAATATCGTATGTTGTCTAAAATATTTTGTAGCTCACTTTTCTCTACTTTCAACTCTTCACTCGACCATTCCTCCTTAGGTTTCCACTACTTGGCTCTAGGTCCTTTTGGATGTGGAGGTTTAATATAGTGGAATACTTGATACCATCCATGGCTGTGCAAATCCAATTTTAAGCCTACTAGATGAAGGTGAGTATTATCTATTGGTGGGTGTTGCTCCCACGAGTCCTCCCATAATATTGCATTTTTCCATACCTAATTTTCTAGAATAGACCTTGCTTAATGATTGGGACTCCTTTTTTTAGTGCTTTCCAAATCTCTGAATGTTCCCCCATGACTGGAAGATGGGAAATTTCTTTTGCTAGGTGGTTTGGGTAGTATTTTTAAGATAATACTTGGCACCACATTTGGTCCTTATTGGATATCCATCTCCAGTATAATTTGGCAGTGAGAGTCTGATAATTTATTTTTGCTGCTCTAATTCCCATGCCTCCTTGGTTCTTTGGTTTGCATACTTTGTCCCAGTTGAATAGGACTTTTTTTTTTTATCTCCCTTTTCCCCTGATCCTAAGAATTTTTGTATGATTTTATCAAGATCCTTCAACACACTCTTCAGGGTAGCCAAGATAGAGAACTAATACACAAACATTGCTTGAAGGACAGAATTAAGGAGAGTTACCCTATCTCCAAAAATCAACCATTTGTTTATCCAATGAGCTAGTTTTGAATGGATTTTATCCTTAATAGTTTTCCAGTATTTGCTTTTTAACCTCTTTGCTGAAAGAAGAATACCTAAGTATTATAGGGGCATATGGGCTTCCTGGAATTTGAGAGTATGGGATATCCCTTCTCTTAATATTTTAGCTACATTGAAGAAAACGACTTTGGATTTTTTTTTTATTTACCATTTTGCCTATCGCTGCTATATAGCAATACAAGAGATCACGGATGTTGATTGCTTCTTGTAGTGATGCTTCACCCCATATTCCTATGTCATACAAAAATTGAAGATGGGTAAGGTCCACCTCATTGCAGATACTGATTCTTGTAAAGCTTCGTTCCATTTTCCTTTTTCTTATTAGTCTTCCCAATCCTTCTACATAGAGAATGAATAGATATAGTGAAAGAGGATCACCTTGTATGATACCTCTAGATGTCTGGAAAGGTTGGGAGGGGAGTCTATTTATGAGCTTTGAGAAGGAAGTCGAGGATATACATTCCATAACCCATGATATCAATTCTTATTTGAAGCTAAATTTTCTTAGAATTTGTGCCAAGAATTTCCAATTGACCCTGTCATAGGCTTTGGATAAATCTAGATTGAGAAACATCCCCTTATTCCATTTTTGGTTAAGAGTATGGAAGGATTATTGAGCCACCACTATTCCATATAGAATCTATCAACCCTGCATAAAACCTCCCTGTTCTGTGATATTATATCTAGTAAGATATTTTTAACCTTTCTACCATCAGCTTGGTCATGAGCTTGTAGGCCACATTGCAGAGTGCTATTGATCTATAGTTGGAAATATCCTCCACCTCTCTTCCTTTTGGAATAAGGTCTAAATGGGTGTGGTTGGTGGCTTTGAGGATTCTTCTATTGATTATGACTTCCTCCACTGCTTTAGTTATATCCTTCGCTATTATGTCCCAATAATCTCTATCAAATTATACTGGAAGCCCATCAGGTCCTGGGTATTTTCTTGTTTGTAAATCAAGGATAGTACTTTTGAATTATTCCTCTGTTATTTCTTTTAGGAGTTCCTCATTCTAATTTTGAGATATCATCTTAGGAATACTATCTAGAATTTCTTACTGATGATGGACAGGAAGATTTGGATCTTCAAAAAAAAGGAGCTAAAATAAAAATTTGCTACATCTTGCATACCTGGGATGATTTTTTACCTATTCTCTAAGCCATTTGATAAGGTATCCATCCTATTATGAAGGCTTCGAGAAATAGCTGTATGATGAAATAATTTAGTGTTTCTATCTCCTTCCTTTAGCCATGTCACCCTTGTACGCTATTTCCAGTAAGCCTCCTATTTCTTATCTATCTCCTCCTATTTTATCAATGTTTCTTCCTTCTCTAGAATTTCTTCTGAGATAATTCCAAGTTGAATATGAGCTGCCACTTGTACCATACTTGTTGAAATCACTACTCTCTATTTTTAGAAGTCAGTTCTCTGTAGTTTCTCCATTTTTTCAAGCTTTGTCTAACAAATTTTATTTGCCATAAGAGTTGGTACTGAGTTGTTCCATATACGAGTTTACCTTGCTGCAACCATTGTTGTACCAAACCATAGAGATCCTCATTTTGCAACCAAAAGTTCTCAAATCTAAAGGGTTTTCTTATAGTTGGACTTATTTTTACTATGGAAAGGCTTACTAGAAAATGGTATGAAGCCAACCGATTTAGGATCTCAGATTGACATTGCCATAGAGTGAAAGATTTTTCCCCTACTAAAAACCTATCTAATCTAAATTTTATTGTTTGCCTCTCTTTCCTTTTATTTGTCCATGTGTTGTTGCAACCTGGTGGGGGTATATCAATCAGCTCTAAATAGTCATATTGGGCTATGAGGAGCCTAATATTTTCATTGAGTTGTGCTATACCTCCTTCTTGGTCATTTACTGACATCTTGGTATTCAGGTCCCCTCCCACCATCCAAAGGTCTTTTGGGTCAACTTCCTTGATTGCTTGGACTAATTTCCATTGGATTTTTTGTTCTTGTAATCCTTGCATTCCATGCATATTAATGATAATCCATACATTCCCTGAGTTTCTATCTCTTAATCTATTCATCAACACTACTCGAGCAGCTTTTGAAATCAATAACTAAAAGGTGTCCCTATTCCACATTATTGTCATCCCTCCTGAGTAACCCTAAGAGGCATGGACCACATAATCACTTTACCTCCAACATATTTTTGAAATAGTTTACATTATTTCAAGAGATATTCTAGTTTCCTATAATAACACCACATCTGGGTTTATTTTTGAGATAATTCTCTTAACAACCAATTGTCTAAGGCGGTCATTTAAATCCCTTACATTCCAAGTATTTAAAATCATTGGGGTTCTTTGTTGTAGAAGTTGGATATGGATTTAACCATACTTGACTCTCTCAATTTTTACCCTTGCTATTGCACTCTTTCTCTATTTGATCTTCTTCCTTCTCCATGAGAACTAGCATTTTTATGTCGTTTCTCCATTTGACTAATTCGTAGAATTGGTTTTTCTTAGTTTTTCTCTGCTAATCCCATGATGAAATCCTTAGTTGGTTCTTATTCCTAATTAAAAACTATCATTGCACCTCATGTATCCAGTTGTTGATGCCCCTATAGCTCCCCTTATTTTTCTTGATCTAGATGAGATTGTTTTGGAGAGTTTTAGCTTCCCTGTTGGTCCTCCAATCCTTTTAATGGATTATGGTCTCCCTTTTCTGTAGATTGATGGATTTAATTTTCCTCTTATGTAGACATATCTTGATTCTTGATATGTTCTTCAAATGAGGTTTCTTCTCCTTCCATTGGGTCTTCTAGAAAAAGAAGCTCATATTTGTTAGATGTTGCCCTCCATTCCTGGTGGTGGTTCATATTTCCTCCTCTGGCTTGACTCCTACCCATTTTTTGGATATTATTTCTTGCTCTTCTTCTTATTACTATTTGAAAACCCATTGTAGTCTCTTTAAGTGAAGATTGATCCTTTGGATTTTGAATTGTTTGTGGTATCTCCTCTTGAGTGATCTTGGGGTAGTTTCAAAATAAATGTCCATACTCATGGCATGATCTACAGTGGAATGAGAATAATTCATAATCCAACTATTGTTTCCATATGTTGCCTCCCAATCTAAGCTCCATTTATGCTAGTAATGGCTTGCTCAGGTCCATCTCCACACAAATTCGAACCACAAAACCTAATCCCCCTCCCACTGATTCTCATGATCTGCCTATTCTCATGATCTGCCTAGGTATATTCCAAATAAATTTCTAATCAATAACAAAACTTCATGTTTCTAGAATTCCAAAGGAAGGGCATATAATTTCTGCCAAATCAGTGTTGTTGATGGTTCAACACAGGATCAAAATATGGTCGCCATGGTTGCATGAATATCCCTATTGCCTTGATGTTATAGGGTCCTCCCTCAAAAGCCTTATCCTTATCAAAAATTAGAGTAAATTATGTTACAAAGTATCCATTTGGAAGTGTTATGATGTCCACTTCCCCTTGAGTATTCCAATGGTTTCTTGCCCATGAGTATAGGAAGCGAGGAGAAGGTCTGAGACCTACAAACCTATAAATTAGGGCATGTGTAGATTTGTAAACAATGTTATCTACTACCAATTCCTTTGTTATTTTTAATACTAGGATTGAATTCATCTTAGGTAGACAACTATTTCTTCTTGCTTGATCTGCCTCTTTCTCTTTTCTAAATTTTGCATAATTTTTTGGGCTTTACCTTCTATATTTTCTTTCTTGGATTTATTGCCTTTCATTGCATCTGCAAAAGGTTACATGTGCAAATTTTTAGGATAATGTTTGGTCCTCGATGGCATCCCTTCGATTAAACCCCCTACAAATGATCCCTCCGTTATTACCCTCTTTTCGACTCTCAATTTATTACTTTTGAGCTCATCAAGCCAACATACAACATTCTCGAAGGTGAGCCTCCTGTTAATATCATAGATGGTGAAGGCACCCACAACCCCTCTATAGTAAGCAGCATTGATGGCCCTAAAGTGCTCCTGCCTGGCAATATCCCAAATCTATCCAAAAGAAGAAGCTTAGACTAAAAGAAAAAATAAAAAAACCACATAATATAGATTACACTTTTTTCTATCAATTTTGAAATAGTATACAAGGATATATACTTTGTTGGAATGACCTATAAGACTAATTTAATTCGCCATAATCTTCCTACTAATGATAACCATCTACCTTTCCATACCAGTAGTTTATTCTAAACTTTACTTATAACTAGATCTCACAATTCTATCCTCATTCTCCTCTCAAATAAGGGCATCCCTATAAGCTGCTCGTAAATTTACCTCCTCCATTTGAAGTAACCTACATACCTATACTTTGATTCTAGTTGGATTGTTTACGAAGTTAATTTTAGATTTTGTCCTATTAAATTGCTACCCTGATGCTCTTTCATATTCCTTTAATAAGTTATTCAAAGTTTTGGCCTTGTTTATCCATCCCCTTCCAAAAAGGGATGTGTCATATACAAAATTTTGATGGATGGTGTTGTCAATGTTATTACTAGCCTTAAGTCCACTTATTAGCCCATATTTGTTAGCCTTCATCAAGTTCCTACCCAATACCTCTGCCATAATAATTAATAGAAATCGTAACAGAGGATCTCTTTTTCTAAGACCTCTTTTGATTTTAAATGATTATGTTACTCACCCATTAAATAACACTAAACATGACATTCTAGAGACACAAAATTTAGTCTATATAATCCATTTCTTCCCAAATCTAAAATTTTCTAATATTGCAAAAATAAAATCCCATTTAACCCTAGCACAGGATTTACTCATATCAAGTTTTAAGATCATTGATGTTAAGGATTTAAATAATATTAATTAATTAAACTATAGGTTTAATTAATTAATAAAGTTAATTAGATTTTTATTAAAGGATTCTTAAAAGTGCCTACAAGCTTCATGTTAGATCTTAGCCTAAAATTGTCAGATCTTATCCTTTGATTGTCAGGATTTTTGTTTATTGGATTTATCCCTATCTCATGTCAGGTTTATCTATTTGATTAGATTTTATAAAGGCATAAATCGTATATAAATATACATTTTGATTATAAATGAAATGAGGTAAGTTTTATGGCAAGTTTTCTAAGCCTTTAGATGATGTTGCTATTGAAGAAATTGAAAATTTTGAAGTTAATGGATAAGCTACTAGTAAATCTTTTGAAGAAGCAAAATTTGAATTTTTTTTTGATAGACTCTAAAAATTATGAGGATTCAATACCTCTTGATGCTTTTAATAAAGATCTCCTTGTTGTTTTGTTTAATGGAGATCTCATTGACAAAGTTGACGTTGAATTTAAAGAAGAAAAACTTGTTAGTATTGTTGTTATGGTGGAGGCTGCACCACCTACCCTACCTTCTCACTAATATATTGCTTCTACTCCACTTATACATAAAGGACCTGTCGGGAAGCTTAGTTTGTATGGCTACCCTTGGCCTCCAAAACCTCTATAAAATTTTTATCTACAATTTCTGCCTATTTTTTATCGTTGTCCTATTGGCTTGTTAAATCTAGCTTTTTATTTTTATTTTGCCTCCTCTAGTTAGGTTGAGTTCTAGCAACGCCTTGATCCTACGCCATCGTAGTGCCACTTTATTGTATTACATGGCTTCCATCAACAATTCCTTATTGATAGCATTTATAGTAGACATTAGACTTCAAAGTTACCTTGGCTACTACCCACTTGGATTTTGTTTTGGTCTCTTTTATGTTTTAGATTGCAATAAAAAATAGTGTCGATGGACCTACTTTGCCACCTCACTTTAGTCTAAATTTTTCTTCAACTTTCAAATTTTCTACGTCATACATATTAGCAATCTACATATCCTAGTAGATAATCAATACTCCATTATATTTGATGATCACTATAGCCAAGACATTCATGATTATGTGTGCAAGACAACCACCTTAGTGACTTTCCTCATCGATGCAACTAGTAGTTGTATTAAATTTCATGACCATTCTACCATAGTTGCTAGTGTGCCTCTGTATCACCACCTCCTATGGACCTATCTACACCCATCATCCCCTATAGCCCTGTATGCACCATTGTTCCCTGTGGTCCCATCTACTCTGTTTTCCAACATGACACTATGACTCTTATGGTGCCTTGATCTATTTCAAATTTTCCATCACTCTATTGCACTCAATTCGATAATACATTCCCTATGCATTTTAGAAATTGACACAACTACTAGCTTTGTTTAACATAAATATTTGCTTATTTATCCCATGAAAATATCTATGGCTCACAACTTTTATGGCTCCTTTGGCATGGAGAATTTTCTCTTTCATGGAATCATGAGCACACTTGGTGACTAGACCATGTTGCATAATGAAATATAGTAGTCAAAGTTTTAAATGTGAATGCAAATATCTTTTGCTTGTTTCATTTGAAAAAAAAACTTGTATTATTTTTAGGCCACTGCTCCATGACACCTGGACACTTGTAAATTTTTTCTTTAGGACACTCGTTGATCCTCTAACATGGCATTGCACCTAAATACTTGGCTTCCTTTGTATTTACTTGTCTATGTGTGTAAGGGATAGGCTAGCTTGCCTACCCTTATGCTATTTGCACCTATCATCATACGGTTCAAGGTGCGAGATGGGTAAAACAATGTAGGATGCTAAGTTATGGTGCCAAGGAGGTGCGCTTGAGTCAGTCGAGTCAGGTGCCAAACAAGCAAGCAACATGGTAAAGTTTCAAGTGGTAAGACCTTTCCAAGTGGCTAGGGTAGGTGAAGTATTAAAGCCATCATTTTTATGACACATGATAGGTAGGATCTAAGGTGAGTCTAGCTCTACCAAGCCTATCAGCTTAGGTAGAGCATTGTCATGAATGTGCAGGTCTAAGAGAGTTGTGTTAGATTGTACTAGTCTTGATAGGTTGGTATCAAGACCAATTTGTCTGATTATTTAGGTTAGAGTTAGACAGGTGTATTAATTACCAAATGGTAAGTTAGGGAAGGGCTTCCATTGTAAATGTGTAGTATATGATGCATATGGTTGTTAGGATAGTTAGGGAAATTAGTAGTATGTCTTGTACATATGGCTATTTTGAGTATCATGGTAGCTAGGTGAATGAAATATGCTCTACCATGCATTTAAATTTGATTTTGGCTGCACACACTATTTTGAGTTGCTAGCTTGGCCATGATTATGTAAAGAATGCCCCACCATGTAAATGTTGTTGATTTTATGTTAATGAAAATAGATATTTGGATCTAAATATACTGTGTTGACCATATAACTTAGTTATGTGGTTATTGCATATTGGACGATTGAAACTAACCCCCATTATTATTTACCTTCCATGTGGAGAAACTAAGTGAATGATTAATTTTACTTAATAAGCATGACTGTGAGGTATAGTCCATCGGTTGAGTGGTGTCGCATGTGTTTGGGACTTGATCACCCCAGTGACATGATAATTGATATCAAAGTGAGCATAATGAGTGTCTTGTGTTAAGTCAAGTCACTTCCCCATTAGAAGAGTTTGTAGTGTAGATTAGGTCATGTAGGGTTATGAGTGGTTGTTACCACAAATAATACAACATTGGAGAGTGTCTTCTATAGAGAGTACCCCATGGCGTATTCATGAAAGAGATGAAACAGACCATTGTTTACCCATGTGTCGGTTGGAGGAGAGATGGTAGACATCGGGTTTGAAAAGCTACCACCTAACAAAGTAAGAGGCCATGAGGATACTAGAGAAGAAACTCCTATGGGTCATTGACCAAGTCATTTATAGGTGGTGGATGAGTTTCAGTAATGTGTGACTCAATGAATGGTTGAGTTAGAGGAATTTCTTACCAACATGGAGACTGCTTTTGGATATTGGTGGTCCTCCGTAGATGAGACACTTAACAACTTTGAGAAGTGGTACATGTCGATAACTGACACACAATGTGAAGTGTAGAGAAGCTTGGTAGAGAGCTTTCAAAAACAAGCCAAGCTGAAAAAGGAGGTCTCGTGCTGCACAATGACTATGGAATATGTTGACCAAGAAGAAACATCAATAACAAGATCAACTATCACCAAGGCATCCAAACCAAAGTAGCCTAAAACCTATGATGGGATGATAGATAACCATCTCTTGGACAAATTTTTCTTGGATATGGGTGACTATTTGGTAGTACTTGGTGAGCTGTTAGATGAATAACAAGTTAAAACTACCATGCGATACCTGACAAGGACCATGAAGACTTGGTGGTAAATGGTTGTGGTTAACATATAAGTGAAGAAGACTAACAAGACTATTAGTACTTAGAAGGAGTTGAAGACTGTTCTACAAGGGCAGTTCAAGCCCACAAATATTGAGTGGAAAGAAAGGCGTAAGCTTCATCAGTTGAAGTATGTGGGGCAAATTAGAGATTACATTTACACCTTTAAAGAACTAGTGGTTGACATAAATACCGTGGATAAAGAGGACCATATTTTTCTCCAAGTAAATCAATTTAATCCAAGTAAATCATGTTCATTTTTCTCAAGTACTAGAGAATCATCTTCTTGCAATAAAAAATAAAGTAATATATAGAGTTTGTCCATTGCACTTTAGGGTTTTAAGGCAACATAATCAAGTAGTATGGAAAATAATCATCGTAATTATGGTTTTTTAGGGAAGCATAATACCATAGAGGATGTCCCTTACAATTTAGGATTTTCATTGCAACATAAAGAACAAATTGTTTTTGAGGTTATCCTTTACATTTTTTGTGATCTAGGATAGCATAAGCCTATAGATGATAAGTCAAAATATGAACTATTTAAAAAAAGGATGAAATGTATGAGGATGAAAGTATTGTTGGGTATGAAAAATGAGAGGAATTCTCTCTAATTAGGAGCAAATAGAAAGTAAAACTTAAAGGGATATTCATTTGAGAAATCAGAAACAAATATCACACGTATTAACAATAAGTGGGACTAATCCCACGAATAAGAATTAAATGTGATAATGAAGATGGTATCTTTGAATATTTAGGATATAAAAAAGGCACGAACAAGGCCCTTAAGATTTATCAAGGGATTAATGGTTGGTGTACCCCTAAATTTATTTTCATATAGGAAATAAAATATAGGTAGAAAGTAACATAAGGATGCATTAAAAAAGATTTAAAATATGGAGGATTATCTAGTGATTTCTATTATAAGATTTTAAGATGTTTTGAATAAAATGAGGCAATAAAAAATGGGATAGATAGTTTTTAGAATTAATAAATAACTAAGTTACTTATTTTTTTAAAGAAATGCAAAAATATCAAAGTTTGGAGTCATAAAGACATATGTTCCTATTATAGTTACTCTTTATGATAAATATTGGAGGGACCCCAATTTATTTATGTCAACTTCAATAAGATTCATGATTACAAACTATAGATTCTAGTTGGGGGTTTATCAAAATTCCACATCCTTTAGAAAATAAGGGTGGTATTCTTGGATCATATAAATCAATATGGGATTTTGCCTCATTTTAAAATTCAAATAGCCTTTGATATGATTTTACTTCAAGATTTTAATAAACATAGGATAATACACATATTAAACTTGAACTCATGTATTGAAATATTTGATAGGATTTTTTAATCTAATACAAGTTGCAAACAGAGTACTCGATCTCGTTAGACATTTTACTATGAGCAATATCAGATCATAAACCCATTCTTTTGAGGTGTGATCTCCTCAATAATTATTATCTCGATTTTTTTTTAGCCTATGTGGCTCGATTTTTGTTTATCCCTTTCAATCTTATCTTCAATTTGCTAAAGATTTTTTATTTGAGTTCATCTCTTAGTTAGCAAGACTATGGAATTTAAGTCAAATGCCATCATACTATGAGAACGCTGCTAGATGATTAATTAAAAAAAAAATCAAAACCTTTTTAATTAAAATTGGCCTAGATAAACAATATATTATTTTGGAGATTTAGGGATTAAAGTTGTGAAATTTCCATTAGTATATCTAGGTATTCCTTTGTTTGATAAAGTATAAACAAAGGAGCTTTCGAAATCAATTTTAGATAGAGTGAAATATTACTTGGTATGATGGAAAGGTAAGTTCTTAACTATGGTTGGATAACTACAATTCATAAAAGTTACATTGCAACACACACAAACACACACATGTGTGTGTGCATGCACACACACACACATACAAGCATGTAACAAATTCAAAGAGATTTTAATTTGAAAGGATGTGAGGAAAAAAATAGTTTTTCTCTTTGTAAGTGGTGTATGGTTTATAGAGGAAATAATTTTGGAGTTGCAAGCTTACCAAAAAACTTATGAGTTTGGAATTAGGGGCAAGGTTTTTTTGATGATAATTCAAAGATCAAGGAAATAGTTAGGATAATGCTACTTGAAAAATATATAGGGTATGGGGATACAAAAAAAATATTAAGGTAATAATAAATTATTTCAAATATATTCTATCAAAAGTTGGACAAGGTAAGTGTTAGATTTTATAGTAGTTTCCAAAAATGAATGACTTTAACACATTACCCAAAAATACTAGAAATTAATATATAGAAATAAATACATGTGATATAGGAGGTGCCCATAGACACCAAAGAATATCACTAAAGGAAAATAGAATGAACTGCAATCAATTATTAAATTACTGGTAATGAGGGCATATTTATACCTAATTGTAAGTTACCTATAAGTCAAAGTTAAGAAACTTACCTTTAGGTTAAATAATTAAATATTACAAATACTACCTTTACAAGGTTTATAAGGGATCTAAGGTATTATACATACAACAAAATATAGAATTGGCAATGATATTAAGTGAAGCTTAACCACTATATAATTTAAAATTTTCCTTTAAATTGAATGAGGAACACAAAGAGAGACCCTCACTAGTCATCCTCCCGCAAGGGACACTCTCCTGCTCTAGAAATAACATAAAAAGAACCTTAGGCATGACCTTAATTAGGATATCCATTGCCTATTCTACTGACAACACAAAATAGATCAATCATCCTATGGGTATAAAGCCATCACATATATTACATCCAAATATTAATATGCTTGGTCTATTAATGAAATACTTGATTGTAGATAATCTAAATGATGCTTTGATTGTAATATAAAAGAGTGACTAAGTAGGACTGAGAAATTTCCACCTACTTCAAGATCATAAGTATCCATCAAAGGTGCATTTCCACCTCATTAGAAGCACAATATTCAATTTATATGAAATATTGAGACACCATGGACTATTATCTAAAGCATCAATAAACATGGTTAAAACCAAGGTAGAAGACAAAACGTATAGCAAAGTGCTTCTCATCCAAATCATCGACCTAATCTATATCTAATAATCCTATAAAATTAAAGGTGAACCAATAGAATAATGAATACCCATATGATATGTACCTTTGATGTATCAAAGAATCCTCTTGATTGTGGTCTAGTACCTCTCTCAAGGTGACTAGATGTACCTTGCATAATTGTTAATAACAAATGAAATGTTGGGCCATGTGTGAGTGAGCTAAAAAATACATCCAAAAACATATTGATAGAGAGTAGCATTCACCAAAGGAGTCATGCAATTTGCTTGAATATTCAATCCTCCAGAAAAAGGAGTCTAAGTGGACTTGCAATCCTAAGTTTTGAAACACTAAAGAAGATGTCAAGCATGTTTAGTGTGTGAGATATTGATCCTAGATTACATTTGATCAATATGAATTCCCAAGAAATAATGCAAAAGCCCCAAATTTGTCATCTCAAAAGTAGCACAAAACCATGAATTCATATCTTGGATAAAGGGAGGTGAGCTACATGTAATGAGAATATAATCCATACGTAGGATAATCACCAAAGTGCTCTTATCCTAATGTTTTATGTAAAGATAATGTTTGACCTCACATCAGAAAAATTTATAACTAAGAAATAAAGAGTGGATATTCTTATGCCAAGCATGTGGTGCCTGCTTAAGTCCATACAAGGACATAGTTAATCAACATACGAGGGAGGTAACTCCCTCAAGATCAAAACTAGAAATTTATTGCATGTAAATATTCTCTTGAATCTCACTATAAAGAAAGGAAATCATCACATCCATTTCATGTACATTCCAACCATAGGATTTAGTTATGGATAAAATTATCCAAATAAAATCCTCTTGAGTAAATGGGATAATATCCCTAAGTAGTCAATTTTCTCCTTTTAAGATAAACCCTCATCAATAATGCATATCATGTGCTTCTCCACCTAACCATTCGAAGTGTAATTGGTTATATAGACCCATTTGCACTCACCTACATTCTTCCCTTCTAGAAGAGGAACATTTTTCCATGTTTGATTATTCATAAAAGACTAATATTTAGCAAGTATGTCATATTCGCACTTTGGTTGACCCTTAGTTTGAGAATATGTGAGAGGATTTCTAGAATTATCAACCTTCAAGAGCAAGGCCCGAGAAGAGTCCTTTTAGTATCATTCCATAGAAAGAATGAGTAAAGTATCCTACTTACGAATTTGAACCCACTTGGTTTTTGGATGAGCCATGGAAGATCTAGGCAATCCTATGATAAAGAACTCTAGAAGCCAAAACTAAAGTATACAAATCATATTCATCATCCATCTAATAATCCAATACTATGGCATAAGAAATTTGTGTGTCAAGCTTAACATTCCCAAAATCCAAGACTAAAGGTAATTCTACTCGAGGGGTCAAATATATAGGAATATATCCTTCATTGAAATATGAAGGGGAAGACTCAATAGGATTCAATCCCATTAAAACATTTGAATAATCTATTAGAGTAGTTAGAGAAATAAGATCTTTATCCAAGAGCTCAAGTGAAGGACGAAATGGAACCCTTGAAAGAACCTCATCAAAAATCACATCTCTAAATTTGAATACCCCATAAAAATACTTTTATCTCTTATATACCCCCTCTTGAAACTCTCTAGGTATGTGGGCCCATGCTAAAAATATAGAGATACAAAATTGGGACACATTAGGTTTATTAGTTGTCAACCTCTCAAGGGGTGTCATATCCTAAATTTCTCTAGTGGAAAATTTATTGATAATGCATGCTACACAAGTGATGGACTCACCCCAAAATTTGTGCTCCATTCTCTTAGTATGAATAAACAATATCCCATATTCATAATTACCCTATTTTTTGGCTTAGCTACCCCATTCTGCTATGGAATATAATTAACAATATTTTGAAAGTTAATACTATAAAAATTTAAAATATAATGAAAGCCATTGCTCATACATTGACCCCCTATTCGACCTAAGACACTTGATCTTTCTTTCCAACTAATTTTATGCTAATGCTGTGAATACCTTGAACTTATAAAAAGCCCCGTCTTTTGCATGAAGAGTATATAACCATATATACCTAGAGAAATCATCAAAGGAAAAAGAAAATGTTTAATCCTAGAAATGGAAAGGTACCCATGGGTTCACATTTATCATTATGAACAATCTCCAAGGATCGTGTAGCATGCCTCATTATCCCTTTTGGAAATGACTCCCTATGATGCTTCTCAAAAATAAATCCCTTGCATGCACCACTTAGAGGTAAAATATGAGGAAGTCCAATGGCCATCTAATTATTATAGCATATTACATTTTACATGTCAATGTACCGCCTTGGGTACATAACTAGAGTAAGAGTTTACTTTAGAGTAAAGTTAAGTAGTTACTTCAAACAATGTAATAAATGCACGAGTGTCAATGTGCAATGATGTAAATGTACAAGGAGTCCACTTGTACATTAGTCATAGGAAAGATAGATGAAGAGTCATAAGTAGATTAGGGGTCAAGGAACATATCTTCTTATATATAGGCCTCATAGAGAGTGAAATGAGGGTGATAGAGGATATAGAGAGTGAAATAGTGAATATAGAGAGTGCAGAGTATATATTAGTAGTGGAGTATAATGTAGCTCTTTAAAATAGTTTATGAAGTGTTCATAGCCTCCATTATACTGTATTGTACTATTTTTATGACCTTTCATTAATGTCATATTTTTGAATTATTGCAGAAGTTTATATTATATTTTTTTCTATATATTATAGTGTCATTATCATATAATTATCATAGCTTGCTTATTTTACATCTTGTGGTTGCATTTCCTTTATTATATACCCATCAAAATATAACACTAATAATGACTAATGTGCCTTAGTTACCTATAGTTAATATTTTCAAGTATGTGATGCCATCACTAACTCTCATCATCTACTTGTGCCACCATAGCCACAAAACATTTCTTCTAAGAGGAAGAAGTAAAAGAAGCCAAAATTTCCCCAATTTTTATCTCTAATCCAAATCATAACAATACCCAAAGAAAATCATCTTAAATCCATCATAAATATCCTTGATCACCCAATAATTAGGCTAAAATTATACCTTTTTATATGGATGGTGTGATAAATGGACAAAATGTTAGGGACAACGCTAGGAATATGAAGAACATCATCAAATAGAAAAGATCTAATACTAACCTCTTCATGAACTACCACCTATAAAGAATAACTATATTGAATGACAAATGCTCTCCTGAATGTAGTGTGCTATAATCATGTAGAAGATGCCTATGCTTGGTCATGATCCTTTTTTCCCCCTTGAATCTATAATCCACTCATCAAAAGAAGTGGATGTCAAATATACTAAAACATAGCTACACGATCTTATGAGGTTTGACCATCATGACTTTCCTCATCCTATGTAGAGAAGAAAGTAAATTAATACCCATTTTTGATTGCTTCCTCAAGCTTCTTGATGTGAATTTATCAAAAAAATTCTTTGTGTCTTTCCTTCTTGTAAAACTCACAAGCTAGATTTTTAAAGGGATTCTTCTCATTTTGCTTTAGCTTTTTGTTAGTTTGAGCTTTGATCAAAATTTTTATATGACCCTAATTGATTATAGGATGACCCTTATGTCGTTGTCTTGGGGCTTGATGATGAAGAAGATTTTTTAAACACTTCATCAATTGGAGGGGGAGAATTTGGGAAGTAGACATAAATCATATCAAACACAATAGTTACTATCTCATGTGTATTTAAGACATCATTGAAAAGAATGTTGAGAAGCTTAATGCTTTTATCCTATATATTGTTGTTTTTCCTCTCCTTTCCCTTTTGAAACCCCTTTGGTAATATGGATGTCATATTATAACTTCTTAAGCTGATTGAGATACTAATCAATAATATGGAAGGAATCCATAGTCAAGGTAGCAAGCTTCTCTTCTAATATACTACTTTCTATGGAGTCAATGCAATTATACAATCCTTGAAGTTTGTTAATTAGTTCTTTAGGATTTGTAGTGTTGCTAAAATGAGTGTGATAGATATTTTCAACATGAAGATCTATTAAACCAATAATGCCATCCTTATCCCTGTAAAAAAAATTTCTCTCTTCAAAATTAGTCTCTTGAGGCTCCTTATTCACATAGTTTGAGCAATCCCTTACTTCAGAATAGATCTTTAATCTTGATTTTCCAAGTGGTATAGTTTGGATCATTTAATAAGGGAACACATTGATCCATAATTTTCATACCAAAATATAAAATTTTGTATGTAGTTATGACTAGAAATAATACTACTAATGTAGATATATATAAAGCTTATATGATTTAAAAGAAAGGGGCTAAAAATGCTTTCATATGCAAAAGTTATGGTCCCTAGAATTTTGACCAATAAATCATTCAAAAAGCCTCCAAAATATTTGAAGATTTGAATTTTTGCTTATACCTATAATCAATGAGAGGCTACCATGTATCATTGTATGAGTGGATGAGGGGGTTCCAACTAGACGTTGATTAGACAACATACTAATGAATGAGGCGACATTGCTAATTACTATCTAAAATAGAGGTTTTCCAACTAGGTGATAACTATGTAGCCCATGGGGTGGTGTACAATAATACTAGACTATACTTATGCTTTGATTCACTCTGTATCTTATAAACCAGATTACACCACTTATCCCTCTAAATCACTCAAAATTTGTGCTTTTCTAGATTTGTTGTTGACTATGCAATAGTATGGTCAATGTGTTTGATGAGATGGAAAAACATGATTGATCAAACCCATTTTTATATCCACCATATGGTATTTTTTCCACCATGTTAGTCTCTGATATGTTAGTCCTTTCCACATCATTAGCCATGCCATAACCTACCATGTCATCACTTAATCTATCCTCTTGTGCCACATAATCATTCTCCATATCAATAAGTACCACATCATATGATATGTTAGCATGGGGTATGGTATTAGGTGCCATATCATCACTAAATTCTATATCATTCAATACTATCATTGGTGCATGACAAAAATAGATGACATCATCATTCATCATATCATTAGGTGCATGCTAAAAATAGGATATGTTATCGGCCATCATGTCATCATCTTGTGCCACATCATAATTGTTGATTTTTAATGAAGGGAGTGACACCATCACTTTCATAAAATTCCTTGACAACATGGGATTTTATCATTGGACTCCTAAGGTCCTAAGGACTAGTGGAGGCTCCCCTAGCAACTTAAGCTAAGGTGACAATGTAATACCAAAGTGCAAGCACTTTGAAACCTTTTTCACATTGTGTTATATGCCAAACTCCTTTTCAATCCCTTTTGACCCGTAGCTTGAGAATATGTGAGAGGATTTCTAGAATTATCAACCTTCAAGAGCAAGGCCCGAGAAGAGTCCTTTTAGTATCATTCCATAGAAATAATGGGTAAAGTATCCTACTTAAGAATTTGAACCCACTTGGTTTTTGGATGAGCCATGGAAGATCTAGGCAATCCTATGATAAAGAACTCTAGAAGCCAAAACTAAAGTATACAAATCATAGTCATCATCCATATAATAATCCAATACTATGGCATACGAAATTTGTGTGTCAAGCTTAACATTCCCAAAATCCAAGACTAAATGTAATTCTACTCGAGGGGTCAAATATATAGGAATATATCCTTCATTGAAATATGAAGGGGAAGACTCAATAGGATTCAATCCCATTAAAACATTTGAATAATCTATTAGAGTAGTTAGAGAAATAAGATCTTTATCCAAGAGCTCAAGTGAAGGATGAAATGGAACCCTTGAAAGAACCTCATCAAAAATCACATCTCTAAATTTGAATACCCCATAAAAATACTTTTATCTCTTATCTATCCCCTCTTGAAACTCTCTAGGTATGTGGGCCCATGCTAAAAATATAGAGATACAAAATTGGGACACATTAGGTTTATTAGTTGTCAACCTCTCAAGGGGTGTCATATCCTAAATTTCTTTAGTGGAAAATTTATTGATAATGCATGCTACACAAGTGATGGACTCACCCCAAAATTTGTGCCCATTCTCTTAGTATGAATAAACAATATCCCATCTTCATAATTACCCTATTTTTTGGCTTAGCTATCGCATTCTGCTATGGAATATAATTAACAATCCTTTGAAAGTTAATACTATAAAAATTTAAAATATAATGAAAGCCATTGCTCATACACTGACCCCCTATTTGACCTAAGACACTTGATATTTCTTTCCAACTAATTTTATGCTAATGTTGTGAATACCTTGAACTTATAAAAAGCCCAGTCTTTTGCATGAAGAGTATATAACCATATATACCTAGAGAAATCATCAAAGGAAAAAGAAAATGTTTACTCCTAGAAATGGAAAGGTACCCATGGGTTCACATTTATCATTATGAACAATCTCCAAGGATCGTGTAGCATGCCTCATTATCCCTTTTGGAAATGACTCCCTATGATGCTTCCCAAAAATAAATCCCTTGCATGCACCACTTAGAGGTAAAATATGAGGAATTCCAATGGCCATATAATTATTATAGCATATTACATTTTACATGTCAATGTACCGCCTTGGGTACATAACTAGAGTAAGATTTAACTTTAGAGTAAAGTTAAGTAGTTACTTAAAACAATGTAATAAATGCACAAGTGTCAATGTGCAATGATGTAAATGTACAAGGAGTCCACTTGTACATTAGTCATAGGAAAGATAGATGAAGAGTCATAAGTAGATTAGGGGTCAAGGAACATATCTTCTTATATATAGGCCTCATAGAGAGTGAAATGAGGGTGATAGAGGATATAAAGAGTGAAATAGTGAATATAGAGAGTGCATAGTATATAATAGTAGTGGAGTACAATATAGCTCTTTAAAATAGTTTATGAAGTGTTCATAGCCTCCATTATACTGTATTGTACTATTTTTATGACCTTTCATTAATGTCATATTTTGAATTATTGCAGAAGTTTATCTTATATATTTTTCTATATATTACAGTGTCATTATCATATAATTATCATAGCTTGCTTATTTTACATCTTGTGGTTGCATTTCCTTTATTATATACCCATGAAAATATAACACTAATAATGACTAATGTGCCTTAGTTACCTATAGTTAATATTTTCAAGTATGTGATGCCATCACTAACTCTCATCATCTACTTGTGCCACCATAGCCACAAAACATTTCTTCTAAGAGGAAGAAGTAGAAGAAGCCAAAATTTCCCCAATTTTTATCTCTAATCCAAATCATAACAATACCCAAAGAAAATCATCTTAAATCCATCATAAATATCCTTGATCACCCAATAATTAGGCTAAAATTATACCTTTTTATATGGATGGTGTGATAAATAGACAAAATATTAGGGCCAACACTAGGAATATGAAGAACCTCATCAAATAGAAAAAATCTAATACTAACCTCTTCATGAACTACCACCTATAAAGAATAACTATATTTAATGACAAATGCTCTCCTGAATGTAGTGTGCTATAATCATGTAGAAGATGCCTATGCTTGGTCATGATCCTTTTTTTCCACTTGAATCTATAATCCACTCATCAAAAGAAGTGGATGTCATATATACTAAAACATAGCTACACTATCTTATGAGGTTTGACCATCATGACTTTCCTCATCCTATGTAGAGAAGAAAGTAAATTAATACCCCTTTTTTGATTGCTTCCTCAAGCTTCTTGATGTGAATTTATCAAAAAAATTCTTTGTGTCTTTCCTTATTATAAAACTCACAAGATAGATTTTTAAAGGGATTCTTCTCATTTTGCTTTAGCTTTTTGTTAGTTTGAGCTTTGATCAAATTTTTTATATGACCCTAATTGATGATAGGATGACCCTATGTCGTTGTCTTGGGGCTTGATGATGAAGAATATTTTTTGAACACTTCATAAATTGGAGGGGGAGAATTTGGGAAGTAGACATAAAGCATCTCAAACACAATAGTTACTATCTCATATGTATTTAAGACATCATTGAAAAGAATGTTGAGAAGCTTAATGTTTTTCTCCTATATATTGGTTGTTGTTCCTCTCCTTTCCCTTTTGAAACCCCTTTGGTAATATGGATGTCATATTATAACTTCTTAAGCTGATTGATATACTAATCAATAGTATGGAAGGAATCCATAGTCAAGGTAGCAAGCTTCTCTTCTAATATACTACTTTCTATGGAGTCAATGCAATTATACAATCCTTGAAGTTTGTTAATTAGTTCTTTAGGATTTGTAGTGTTGCTAAAATGAGTGTGATAGATATTGTCAACATGAAGATCTATTAAACCAATAATTCCATCCTTATCCCTGTAAAAAAACTTTCTCTCTTCAAAATTAGTCTCTTGAGGCTCCTTATTCACATAGTTTGAGCAATCCCTTACTTCAAAATAGATCTTTAATCTTGATTTTCCAAGTGGTATAGTTTGGATCATTTAAGAAGGGAACACATTGATCCATAATTTTCATACCAAAATATAAAATTTTGTATGTAGTTATGACTAGAAATACTACTACTAATGTAGATATATATAAAGCTTATATGATTTAAAAGAAAGGGGCTAAAAATGCTTTCATATGCAAAAGTTATGGTCCCTAGAATTTTGACCAATAAATCATTCAACAAGCCTCCAAAATATTTGAAGATTTGAATTTTTGCTTATACCTATAATCAATGAGAGGCCACCATGTATCATTGTATGAGTGGATGAGGGGGTTCCAACTAGACGTTGATTAGACAACATACTAATGAATGAGGCGACATTGCTAATTACTATCTAAAATAGAGGTTTTCCAACTAGGTGATAACTATGTAGCCCATGGGGTGGTGTACAATAATACTAGAATATACTTATGCTTTGATTCACTCTATATCTTATAAACCAGATTACACCACTTATCCTTCTAAATCACTCAAAATTTGTGCTTTTCTAGATTTTTTGTTGACTATGCAATAGTATGGTCAATGTGTTTGATGAGATGGAAAAACATGATTGATCAAACCCATTTTTATATCCACAAAATGTTATTTTTTCCACCATGTTAGTCTCTGATATGTTAATCCTTTCCACATCATTAGCCATGCCATCACCTACCATGTCATCAATTACTCTATCCTCTTGTGCCACATAATCATTCTCCATATCAATAAGTACCACATCATATGATATGTCATCCACCATGTTATGAATTACCATGTTAGCATGGGGTATGGTATCAAGAGCCACATCATCACTAAATTCTATATCATTCAATATTCTCATTGGTGCATGACAAAAATAGATGACATCATCATTCATCATGTCATTAGGTGCATGCTAAAAATAGGATATGTTATCGGCCATCATGTCATCATCTTGTGCCACATCATAATTGTTGATTTTTAATGAAGGAAGTGACACCATCACTTTCATAAAATTCCTTGACGACATGGGGTTTTATCATTGGACTCCTAAGGTCCTAAGGACTAGTGGAGGCTCCCCTAGCAACTTAAGCTAAGGTGAAAATGTAATACCAAAGTGCAAGCGCTTTGAAACCTTTTCACATTATGTTATATGCCAAACTCCTTTTCAATCCCTTTTGCACATGCACACTCAACATTGCATCATCATGACGCTTGTAGAACTCCTTCCCTCACATTTTAAAATATTCACTAGAATATTCCATTATTCATATACAAATATTTAAATTTTGGAGATGAAGAGAGGAATTTTTTGACATAAAAAAGGTACCTAGAGGTGAAATAAGAACTCCCCCTAAAATTTCACAAAGAATTAAAAAATGTTGATTGTTGGTATACATAAAGGTTTTCCTTACATAATATTTTTTATTTCAAATATAAACCAAGCAAGACATCCTCTCACATTAATGTGGTATGAAAGTTGCTAGACCATTTTAGCAACTTTGTCAAGTGGTTTGGAGGTTTTTACCATGCATGGAGGTTTTACCATGACTTTATGGCTATCTTGGGTCTATTGAAAAATGTTCAACCTCTTATTTTCTTCTTTCATAGTAGCTATTAGTCTATCCTCTCATTTGTGTGACTATTAATCACCAATAAAAGAAAAGGAAATGGAAAAGACAAATGATGTTTTTTAAAAACTACAAGAGACACAATCCTAAAACTAGGTTATCCATATAGTAAAAAAAAATGAATTGAACGAGTGTCAAGAGAGGAATAAAAGAACCCATAAATAAATATTTCCCTTAGAACAAATGTGATAAATTTAGTGAAATTTGTTGGGCAAAACATTGGTTAGTTTTTCTATGGTTCAATTAATTACCTCCATTTAATTATCAACCCAAGGTAGCTCGTAGTCTTGTGAGCAACCGTGCAAAATCTATGCTTGCAATTCCTCCTTCGGAGATGAGTCCCTTGGATTATGGTTTGGGGGGTGTTTTAATGTTCATTGAAGTTTATATATAAACCCATAATCCTATAATAAATCTAAGAAACATGGCTAAAAACATTAAAATTATAAATGTCTACCTTGCTGGAAATTACAAAAAATAGGGAAGTGCTGGAAATAAATTAAGCTATTAAAATAATTATAGAAAAACAAGGAAATAGGGAAGAACTATATTGCATATAGGCCCACGCTCCCAGCAGGTTTTGCCTACGATACAATGTTCATCGGATGCTTAGAGAATAGTTTTTACAAGAACAATGCAGGATATTTTATTAATAGTTTACAATTGGAAAATTACATAAAAATTTTGGGGTTCTTCTTCAGGAGTGGCCTGCATATTTATATAGTATGTAGCCAGCCCTGTTACCATTCAAAATGAATCAACGCATGATCCGTTGTTACAATTGGTTGCTTGAATCGAGAAAAATATCAGAATATCCCAACATATTCTATTTCTAGAATACGCTGATATTTGATTTACCCAATTTGCAAAATAAATTCACGTAACAGCTGCAACATAGGTAACAAATCACCTTTGAAATTATACCATGTTTAGTTATGGTGCTAAAAATACATTCAAGCTGGTTGTCGACATGTTCGCTCTATTCTTCCAACCATAGAGTCGTACTGGAGTTTGATGCTAACGAGAAGCAGGCACCACTATTGAAGAAGTCGGGAAGCAGGTGCCTTTCATTTGCATAATAGGAAGCAGGCACCTTTTGCCGTACAACAAAAAGCAAGCACCTTTCACCGTACAATAGAAAGCAGATGCCTTTCACCGTACATTGGGAAGCAGGCGCTTAATGAAAATCAGGCGCCTAACAGTTAGGTGCCAAATGGAAGTCAAGCGCTTAAAAGGACTTGGAGCCTGACTTCATGCCTTTTATCGATACTCTGCAGATGTTTGTCCTTCATTAATTTGCAAGTGCCAGGTCTGGGTTGGACCTTGACGAAAATATGCCAAAATACAATGATTTCCACTAAATTTACACACTACACTTAAAGACAAATATTAGAGAACATGCATAATAAAATGTCAATTATATATATCTTTTTCATAAAAATAGTTATATCTACAATAATATATGCCGCACATAATGGGGAAAAAAGTACAAAAAAATAGCAATTCTATGGCTCATCATACCCCCATGTTTAAGGGGTGGCACGTCCCTATGCCACTTTGAAATGGTAATTACCAGTTGCATTCACCTCATCCCAATAGGCTCGGTTGGTCTGTGTCCTTTTTCTCTTAGCGACCTTGGCTTTCTCTTTATCCTGGGGCTTTCATCCCTTTGGTGATGTGGTAGCTGCTATCTCCTGTCCCTGCTGCTTTTGGCATTTGATACATCTAAGTGGCTCACTTGGGCTTGCCCTCTTTTTGGGTGGTTCTCTAGTCTAGACCACCTTGCCCTTATCAACATTCATATAAAAACCAATGAAGCTAGTGGCATATTTCTAAAACACAGACTCAACCATTTTCCAGTACTTGTGGTGAAGTGGCAACTTCTCACCCTTGGGCACTAATTTCTTATCCCCAAATGGGATTCTAGATTCCTTAGCAACCCTGGATGTGGGTAAATATTCCCTTGTTGGGTCAAGCTCAGGTTCATATTTAACCTCTATTTCTAGCATAGGGAGAGTTATGCTGCTTGAAGCCAAATCCTCTCTCTATACAGGGCCTAGAAATTCCATCTGCTTAAAATACTCCTACATCCTATAGGGCTTCCCATATTTAGACCCATACAATTGCTATAACTGCTAAGGTTGAGCAACTGGGATATTTTTCCTAGGTTTGCCAGATTATTTTTGGGCCTCCTTTTCTGCTTCCTTGAGGGCTTTCTTGGAGGTCTTCTTCCAGCTCTTCTTATTTGCCTTAATTTCCTCCTTAAGCTCCTCAAATTTATGTTTCTAGGTAGCAAACTAATTTTTTGCTACCTCTCATTCCTCATCAGAATATCTCTCTGATTCTATGTTATATTCAAGACCTAGGGCTTTTAATTCTACAACTCTTGCCCTGGTTCTAGGTTAGCGCTGAGATGGCCTTACGACTTTCTATTTTGATATCATCTTGATACTTTATACCCCAGGGTATGTTGGTACAACTGATGTATCTTGGTGTACTAGGGATGCAGATTGCTAACCCTCCTGGTCCTCTACAACTACTTGCTACACATCAGGGTCTATATCTTTTTCTTTTGCAGCTTTTTACTACACATCAGGGACTGATCCTTCTTCCTCTACAACTTATTACTGCACCCTAGGGATTACTACTTCTTCTTGAGGTTGAGTTGCCCTTGTATTGATTAGAGAGTGCTCCACCTCTCCCTCTTTTTCTATGATTTTAGGCTCTTCGGCCTCCATTTCATTTTCTCTATATTTTCCCCCCTTTTAGGCTGATATGTAGTTTGAGGTTCTTCCACTTCAACCTCATCCTCCTAAATTATCTGCTCTAAAGAGTGGGATGTAGAGTAGGGTTTCTTCACTTCCATTGCAATAACATCTCCCTGTTCTAGTTCATTATCAACATGAGGCACTTCTATTTCCCCATAGATCTGTACGACTACGCTGACCCTAGCCAACTGCTCAGCTACCGCTAGTCTACCCTACAACTGCAATTGCCTATGTAGTTGCCAAATGTTTTGATACAATTCATACATTTTGAGGGTGGTCTATTTTCTAGACTTTTCAAATAGAGTCTGTTCCTCTTTGAATTTGGCTTCCCAAGTGGAAGCCTACTCTTTCAGATCCTGCAACTACTACTACAAATATTTTGCCAAGCCCTTTGGTGGTACATTTTCCATGGCTGCCTCCTGTTGAGGAGTTGGCCATAGGAAATGTCCTATAAAATATGAGCCATATACTCCTCCCTGTTGAGCTCATCGATGGGTGCCTCCTCATCAGATGAGCTTGAAACCACCTTCGACACCCTCATTATTCTGCTTCGTGTCTTGGTGGAGATAGACATGGAATATTGCACTACCTCCTTAAATTGAGGCACAGAAGGTGACAAAGCCTGCCCTATTTCCTCACCAAATTGGGGAAAATTAGGGGACAAGGCATGTCCTACTTCCTATGTATTTCTTGTAGGTTGGGATGCATACACTGTCATTTCTTATTTTGTCGTCTCCTAGGCCGACTGTTCATTTTGAATGGATGCCTCCTCCTCTGTTTGTGACCCTGCTGCTACACTAGTACCCATAACTTCCTCAATTATCATATTTCCATGTGACTCTGTATATCTCACCAAGGTAGAAATCAGACCATGGTGAGCGAGGGCATATATGGTGCCTACCTGGTATCGCCTGGCCTCATATTTCAAGGTGCATGTAAGGTAGTGGGGGATGTTGATTATGTCCCCATGTAGAATATGATTGAGGAAACAAAAATAATTGGAATTCAGGTGGGAGTACCTACCAGAACATGTAAATAAATGAGTGATCTACTCAAAAATAGCCCTCTAGAGCTCAAGAATATGATACTTTGGCACTCTAGTGCATGTCAGGTGCTCTGATGGTGCTCCAAAAAATCTTTGTGCACAAAGGGTAAGGTTATCCTCCTTGTATGTGTGCTTCCCTATAATAGGGAGGCCTGTAACTCTGGTGATGTAGTCCTCCATGACTAGGATCTCCAACCCCCTCATGCGCATGACCCCCTTGCTCATCGATGCCACAAATTCATTCGCTACTACCGCATCTTGGCCCTGACTGACCAGTCGATAGTAATCCATCCATTTTGCAGCATCCAATTGTGTTTGGACATCTGTAGAAATACCCAAGCAATCGATCAGCTCACTCTTCTTTAGGTCATGGTTTCTCAACTTTCCCCCATGCTTTTCCTCTAATTCATAATTCACTCAACAATTTTATTCTTCCCTTAAAATTACCACTGTGCCTCACTGTTCTATATTTTTTTCTTACTGAAATTAGCTGCATAGTAGCTGGTAAACAACTTTTTAAAACAGTTGCATTTATGCATGTAGGCAGTTAATTACCATAATCAACAGTGATTATGGTTATCCATAGTAAATTTATTTTGAGCATGTGCCTGATTGTGCAGAGGTGATAACCATAAACTATCGACCAATCAAAGGCGTGCCACACAACATTATGCCAAGTGGATTCGTTCAAGTGGTTAAGGTAATAATGGGAGGTTGTGCTGACACATTTCCATAGATACACACGTTCATGAAAATAATATAGACAAGAAATAGAAAATTTAAACATGCACCTAAATTTGTTCCGTGGGTGCATGTGTAAATGCTCATGGTGCATCACTATTGGCTGACATTTGATGATGGGGCAAACTACATAGACAATGATGGCCATGGTTCCCATGCAATGAATTCCCTTGAACATGATTGGTTATTGGTAGTTGCATTGTGGGTTATTCAAGAAATCCTACAAAAATTAAAAATAACAATTAGAAAAATGTTGTGCCTTGGGATGAGAAACGTCCCCTCCTTAGAAATGGGTAGATGTCAACTTTTACTTTCGTCTATGGTGGAGTTGACTTTGCATGTGTATGAGGAGCTGACATGGCTCGGGCCACATCCCAAGGCTGACGTGTTATTCTATCAAGGTAGAAAATAGCCACAATAAATGGAAATCAAGCACCTTTTTCATATGGAAATCAGACACCTTTTTGAGTTACGGTGCGCAGGTACCTTGTATTGAAAATAGGCATCGTAGGAATCGAGCACTTTGCATACATGGGAAGCAGACACCTTCGAAATTAGGTGCTTATATCTATCATGGGAAGCAGACACCTATTTGCTGACTGTCGAGTGTTGTATGTATAAACAAAATTTATAATTTTTTTTTTTTAGTTATGTATGCTAAGAAGATATGGTGTAAGTTTCCTAAAAACTAGCATTCGGCCGTTCTCCTAAAAAATTGAGAGTCAGGCATTGCACTATTAGCAAACAGGATGCTGGCACCATCTTCATAACATACTGGGAATCAGGCACCATGAAGCGTACAACGGGAAGCAGACACATTTCTCTATACAATATAAAGTAGGCACCTTTCACCATACAATGGAAAGTAAATACCTTCCACCATACAATGGGAAGTAGGTGCCTTTCACTGTAACAACGGGAAGCAGTTGCCTTCCACCGTACAACGAAAAGCAGCCGTCTTTTCGAATAACTGGAAGAAGGTGTTTTCCCATAAAATACAAACACATGGCACTTTTATTTTATTCAATAGGTTTTGACTTGTCCTTGTATATGTGCTGTCAGGTTGATCAGGCCTTTTCAATGCTTTTGATTTAAAAATAGGTACAAGTTTAGCATCTACCCATGAACCGACAGTTGAGTGTTTTATTGTCCAAAAAGACCAATCTAAACATTCTTGTGTAGGTTTAGGTTTAGCATTCCCATTTTTGAATGGGGACTAACTACTCCTACTACAAAAAAATTCTACTAAAAACCTTGGAAAGTGCAAGTTCATGGATCCTGTACTTGTTAGGCCTAGGTCTCCTAGGCTGCCTAACAGTTGCACAAAGGGCATTGTTCCTACAAAACAAAAACACAAATAAAAAAATAATTTTTTTTAAAAGAATAATTATCTTTGGGACTATGTGGACTAGGTCCACATCTCACTAACTTACGATAAAGTTAGAATCAACTGGGGTCTCCCCCATGCCTAATCTAGACTCAATCATATATGCTTCAGACACATAGTATGAATGAAAGCTATGACCATTGACTATCAATGTAATGTTGCTGCCATCTATTGTTCTAACTCTTATAGCCCCATTATTGATGATTTCAATTACTTCATATGACCCCATCCAATGTTGCATGAGCTTTCCCTTCCTTTCCTGGAACCAAGAATCATAGATTAATGCCCATTATCCCACTTTAAGCTACTTTGGCCTAGTGTGGCGGTCATGCCACTTGCCCTTTGTTTATGAAAAATCTCTATTTTCTGTAGAGCCTCCAGGCGGTATTCATCCAACTGATTAAGCTACTGAATTCTATATTTTTATGCATCATCCATATTAATATTTAATTCTACAACAGTCCTAAGTGTTTTGACTTCAAACTCTATGGGCATCATGGCTGTTTTCCCATAGACTAGATGAAATAGTGTGAAACCAGTAGTAGTCTTCCATGTGGTCTTGTAGGCCCATACTACTTCTGGTAATCTAGTAGTCCAGTCCTTCCTGTGTTGTTGTACTATATTTATTAGGATATTCTCCAATTCTCTACTGGTCACCTCAACTTACCCATTTGCCTATGGATGGTAGGGAGTGGTTTTGTTATGCCTGATTTTATATTATTGCATGAGTTATTGGATCATCTTTGAAGTAAACTGAGGCCCTTGATCTGTTGTGATCTCCCTTGGGACCCCAAATCTTGTAAAAATTTCTAAATACAAGAAGTCTGCTATAGTTTTCTCCTTTGAATCATGCAAGGTCTGTACTTCAACCCATTTTATCACATAGTCAGTACAAACTAGAATATACCTCTTACCTCCTGATTGCGGATTAATAGGTCCTAAGAAGTCCATCCCCCATTTATCAAATGGTTCAATGTGAACATGTGGTTGGAGTGACATTTCATTTCTAAGAGTAGGTTTTCCCATCCTTTGACATTGATCACATTGGCTCAAATGCTTGGCTGCATCCTTCAATAGTGAAGGCCAGTAATAACCAGCTGAAACGATTTATATGCAGTCCTTTTTCTTGCAAAATGACCACCACAAGGTTCATCATGACAAGCCTTTAGTATTTAAATTATTTCTTATCCAACAATACATCTCCTCATGATTTGATCAGGTCCTATTTTAAACAGGCACCCACCAATCCATGAGAAATCTACACTTTTCTCAATTAAATTATGTTTTTCATGAGGTAAAAGTGCAGGGGATACTCTACCAATGGCTAAATAATTAGCCATGTCTGCATACCAAGGTATTTGTTAATTTTGAGCAAACAAATGCTCATATGGAAATTGGTCTTTTGTAGCTGCATAGTCTGGAGGTGTCAATATGGACAAGAAATCAACTACCACATTGTCTTTTCTTGGCTTGTCTACTATTGTCACATCAAATTCCTACAAAAGCAACAACCATATGATAATTATACCACTAATCATAGGTTTTTTTGTCAAGTATCTGATTTCTAAGTGGTCAGTGTGCACAAATACCTGATAACCTGTAATATAATGATGAAATTTGTTAAGAGCATGTATTACTGCAAGAAACTTCTTCTCTATGATAGTATAATTCAATTAAGCACCTATAACATTTTTACTAACATAATAGATGACATAAAAATCATCACCATATTTCTATTCCAGTACTGAGCCTATTGCATTGTTGGATGCATCAACATATATGTGAAAATGTATGGTCCAATTTGGACCTCTCAGCACTAGGGCAGTAATCAATTTTTCCTTTAGGGTGTTGAATGCTTGTTCACATTCTTCAGTCTAGACAAACTCTACATATTTTGTTAACAATGTGGTAAGAGGTTTGCTCCTTTCTGGGTGTTTGCTCCAAACTGCTCTGAGTCCGATTGGTGGGTGATATCCTCTTCTAGTTGGGAGATTTCATCGTGGTCCCTGGAGGGGCCTGGAGAATCATGGCCCTTCGTATTTTGAAGATTTGACTGCTTCGCCTGGCCTTCACCATGTTCCATGGGGTTATAGGTTTTTCGCTTCTTCTTACCCGATTTTTGAAGAGGACAATTGGACTGAAGATGCCTTTGAGAATGGCACTGGGGGCAGAAAGCTGGTCTATTCTCATAGACAATAGCTTGTTTATGGAGGACGGTGCCTCCAGACCAGAGGGTGATGGAAGATGGGAGGTCCGCCTCCAGATTTGTCAAAACGCAGAAACGAGCTTGGACGAACCTTGTTCGAGCTTGGGTGGGAGGGTCAATGGTGACCAACTCCCCTATGGAGCGGGCAATGCCTCTTATTACATTTTCATGCCATCCAAATATGGGAAGACTCGGGAGCCTAACCCATATTGGAGCAATGTTGATGTTTTGGGTGTCAGGATTGAAGTCCATGCCCCACTTCCTAAGAAACAGGCTTCTACAACGCAGAAACCATGGGCCTCTCATCGGGATTTTACAGTAGTCCTCCTTGTTGTTCAGTCTAATAGCAAAAAAGCCTCGGGTTAGGGTCGCCAACTCCATGTGCCCAGAGGTCCTCCATTTGCTTGTTGCCCACTTGCGAATTGTCTCCATGTCGGGATGACCACCAACGAACTTACCAATGAGAGTATACTTCTCGTACTCCACGAAGCTTGAGAGGACTTTCGCTGGGATGTCCAACTCGTCCCCAGTCGGAAATAGCTCCTTGGTAAAAAAACCGCTTAGGGTTTCTGAAGCCGTTGCCTGAGCATACAACTTTTGAGGCCCACCTCCCCATTTGTCCGGCGGATCCTTACCTTGACTGTCATCGTCATCAATCCGATCTCCTTCATTTGGAAAGGATGCCTCAGTACCCCCGGACCCTGATTGCCCTCTGTCTGCTCCGTTGTGCCCTTGGTTCGAACCGTTGCCGCTCCCGTGCTCTCCCGTAGAGGACTTCCTGTCCACCGTCATCTTGAAAAACCTTAGCGTCTGGTCCAAGACCGATTAAAAACCTAAATATATTTTACCCTTTAAACTTCAACATTCACTTTTCTTAATGCAAACTACTTCTTTGTTTTTTTATGCAAGGTGCTTTTGCCATTTAGCTTCCATTCGAGAAGTCTATAAATTAGCACTCACCTCTTAGTTGAAAGATTCAAAGTTTTTGAATTTGTGCAACGAAGTGTTGCCAAATTCAATTCCTAATTCTCCAAGCAACGAAGTGTTGCCCACTTCAATCCTCCAAACCCTCCCGCTGCTGAGACCATGCCACTAGATCGTTATCCATGATTGGAAGTTGCGCTCTCGTTCTTCGCATGATCAATCATCTTCACACTAGTGATCGATCCAACCCATCAAGTCGCTTTCACAACATACCAATATATCGACAACACACCCCGAGGTATCCTCGAGCCGCTCGAACCTAGTCTCAGAAAGACAATCCCGAGACAATAGTTGTCTTGACCTGGGACGATTCGTAGACAAGATCGTCTCAACCCGAGATGGTCTCAGTCAAAGACCTACTTTTTCCAATTTTCCTTTTAGATTAGCATAGAAAAGTAGTTTTCTAGATTTATGCATTTAGTTTACATTTATTTCATGCATCTGTTTTCTTCCTATTTTAACATTTATCATTAATACGGATCCAACCTCGGTGGGCTCTACATATGATTTTGATATGTTTCTTGTTTCTTTGTGTGCATATAACAAGATTCTACAGTGACAAAGATTCCAAGATCCGCATCCGATCAATACCAGCAGTCACGAAAAACCCACTCCCAAACGGTTTGCGTTAGCAAGAAGACCATTCCAGTGCACCCAAATATTTTATTGTAATCTTTGTATCATGGGTAGCATCTCCTCAGAGGGGATCTGATTGTAACACATTGAAAAACAAATTTCTAATACAAAGGAGCTCCATCTTTGTTTTACTGTTTTATCATCATGTTTCAATTATATATGTTGTTGTCTTTACTCTATTATTGGTGCACGATTTTTGAGCTTTCATATGGCGATCACAGTCCTAACTGTCTCAGGTCGAGACAACCCCTGTATTGTTGATGCATTAGCCTATCTTTAGAGGTTTTTTTAAAAGAAGTTTTAAAGTAATTTTTTTATTACTTAAAATGGAATTATTTGACGCAAAATATAATTTGCCGAAAATGGTAATTACTAAAAAAGGCAAATTTTTATGAAAAAATAATTTGTCGAAAATAGTAATTACTTAAAAAGGCATTTTTTGGTGGAAAAATCAATTTGCCGAAAATAGTAATTTTTTTATTTTTAGGGTTTTAAGCTTTAGGGTTTTCTTTTAAGGTTTCTTTTAGGGCTTCAAGTTTTAGGGTTTTCTTTTAGGGTTTCTTTGGGGATATATATTCCCTTGGTATTGCATTGTAAAAGGGGAAGTGAATCCAGGAATGAGAAAATAAAATTTTTATTGGTTTATTTCCATGTACTGTAGTTTTTATGTGAATGGAAGGTTTTACTGATTATTTTCATTTATTGCAGTTTTTATGTAAATGGAGGGTTTTACATATTATTTTCATTTACCGCAGTTTTTATGTAATGGGAGGTATTTTGTTTTGACCTCTTGCAGTTGGATTCACATCATTTGGTATCAGAGCAAGTTGGATCTTGTTGGGAGGAGAAAAGAGAAGAGAAGAAAAGAGAAAAGGAGAGGAGAGCAAAGAGGCTAAAAAAAAAATAAAAATAAATTGGCACTATGTGCAGTGCTTGCAAAAGGTTTGTAAAACCTTGGAGACAGAAATTGACACTTTGTGTAAGTGCTTGCAGGAGGTTTTTTTATGTAAAAGCCTCAGAGAAAGAGATTGACACTTTGTGTAGTGCTTGCAAAAGGTTTGTAAAACCTTGGAGAAAGAAATTGGCACTCTATGTAAGTGCTTGCAGGAGGTTTTTTTTATATAAAACCTCAGAAGGAGGAATTGACACTTTGTGTAGTGCTTGCAGAAGGTTTGTAAAACCTTAAAGAAATAAATTGACACTCTATGTAGTGCTTGCAGGAGGTTTTTTTTCATTAAAAACCTTAGAGGGAAGAATTGGCACTTTGTGTAGTGCTTGTAGGAGGTTTGCTATTTTAAAACCTTGAAGGAATAAATTGGCACTATGTGTAGTGCTTGCAGGAGGTTTGAGATATAAAACCTCAGAAGGAGATTGGTACTTTGAGGAGTACTTGCAGATGTGTGGCACTCTATGGAGAGCGATTATGAGTTTGATCGGAGGAACTCGTAGGAGCAGAGTTCTTTTCAACCAAAGGAGAATGATGTAGGAGCCTATCTTTAGAGGGGTTTTTTTAAAAGAAGTTTTAAAGTAAATTTTTTATTACTTAAAATGGAATTATTTGACGCAAAATATAATTTGTCGAAAATGGTAATTACTAAAAAAAGATAAATTTTTATGAAAAAATAATTTGCCAAAAATAGTAATTACTTAAAAAGACATTTTTTGGTGGAAAAATCAATTTGTCGAAAATAGTAATTTTTATTATTTTTAGGGTTTTAAGCTTTAGGGTTTTCTTTTAAGGTTTCTTTTAGGGCTTCAAGTTTTAGGGTTTTCTTTTAGGGTTTCTTTGGGGATATATATTCCCTTGGTATTGCATTGTAAAAGGGGAAGTGAATCTAGGAATGAGAAAAAAAAAATTTATTGGTTTATTTCCATGTATTGTAGTTTTTATGTGAATGGAAGGTTTTACTGATTATTTTCATTTATTGCAGTTTTTATATAAATGGAGGGTTTTACATATTATTTTCATTTACCGCAGTTTTTATGTAATGGGAGGTATTTTGTTTTGACCTCTTGCAGTTGGATTCACATCAACTGCAGTTGTCTCAGGTCGAGACAACCCCAAAGCAGGAGCAAAAATAGTAACAAAACGATAAGTCTTTTGCAAATATAGGCTTTCACGGTAAGTTTTGCTTTCTCTTTTCTGTTTTTGAAAAATCAAATAGAAAAAGATAGATTTAAAGTATTTGCAAAGATTTTATTGGTTTAAAATAGTTAGATAGCAGTCGTCTCAGGTCAACACGATCTTCGTGTGTGACTGTCTCAGGTTGAGATAGTCTTTGTCTACGGTCGTTTCAAGTCGAGATGACCTTTGTCTATAACTGTCTCAAGGAGAGATGGTCTATGTATGCAAGTTTTTGGTTTGCCTGCCTTGTTACCTGCTCAAATATTGAATATCATATAAGGTTTTTTGAATATTAAACATACATTTTTGCATTTATTGAAAGATCATTTGTATGCTCTTCGTTTTATTTTTACAAAAAAATTGAAATAAACCCATACACTTATGAGACAATATAACATATGTTAGTTGGTTTTCATCACCAATGACTAATAGTAATGATGCAACGTGGGCATTCATCGCTCACCGCGGATTGACCCCTTTACAAACAATAGCAGCCTCCACAAGTGACTTTTTGGACTTCATCACCGAAAAGTCCCCTACTCTTGGGTGCGTCCTAAGGTAGATTAGGATTACACACCCGTTTACCACAAGGTTCAATAATTAGTGGATGACAATTATCGGTGTTGTCCAAGCATACTCGAATGTGAAGCAAAAACTTGGTTAGACAAGTAGCAACGTAACCTTTTTTTGGAAGATAAAATATTTTCTTAAAATATCTATCCAAAATTAACAATTTAATTTCTTTTAAAATTATTAATATATACATATTTTTAATTAATTTAAAAAGAATAAATAATTAATAATAATATATTAATCGAGTTTTTATTGGTGAGTTGGTTTGATTTGATCCTTTATAAATTAAAATTAGTTAACTTCATCGTTACTTAATCTTAAAAGTGTCACCAATTTTCCTTTAAAAAATATATATGCGGGAAATAGTTGGTTCCGGCTACACTGACTAAGTAAGCCGATTTATATGGTTGCTTGACTAAGTAAGACGATTTAAAAATTAAATCCATTTGGATTAAGAAAAGGGTTTAACGTTACATTATTTAATAATAGTTTGTCTCAACTGGTTTTATATAGGTTTCTCCAAACGTCCAAGGTTTTCTTTATTTTTTAATAGTTAGACGGGGTATTTTTTTTGTTAATGATATTTTAATTAAAATAATAAAATATTATATTATTTTTAATTAAATTATATATAAATTGTTTTTTATTAAATGTTTTTTTTGTTTTTTATTAAATATTTTTCATTGAAAATTTTATGGTATAATTTTTTTTTAAATTTTTATTTTTTAAATACAATGTGCACCATCATACGGAAGAATTATGTAATTATTTATTTATATTGAACATTGTTTACAAATATTTACAAATATCAGTGCTCGTTCGAGCAAGCACAAGAGGAATCAACCTCAGAACCACATTGATGATAATAACTAGGCAACTGCCATTACATCAAATGCCATTCGGCAATTATGCAATTATTACATATTTTGTTTATAATATTTTGTTATCGAGTTTTCGTGGGGTGGTATGAGAAACATTTATAATATTTGATTAGTTGAATAAAAACGAAGTCAGGCATTCCATCCTTAAGAAAAAAAATGAATTTTTTATTTTTTAACATATAATGCACACCATCATGCCGGGAAGAATGATTCTTCATGATGTACATGAGAACTAGAACTCAAACTGTATAGTATTGCATACACACTTTGTCGTTTGAACCTTGGACCTTCCAAAGAAAGGCCAAAGCCTTAACCGTAGCATTGTTCTCGTGGGAACATCTTTTGAAATTTAAATTTTACACATGTTGGTGTTTGAATCTTGGACCTTCCAAAGAAAGACCAAAGCTCTAACCGTTCAATTGTCCCATTCAACATCTTTTAAAATTTAAATTTTGTTAAAGATGAAATTTAACATTGTCAATGGTTAAATTATTCTTTACCGATGGTGGTTGTTTCTTAAGTGGTCTTGTGTTCAAACCCCTTGAGGGTGGTTGTTGATGTAATTTGTAAACGTTTTCATGAAAAAAAAAAAAAATTCTTTGCATGGTTTCCATATGTACACGAGAACCAAAGCTTGAACAACACGAAATTGATATACACACAATCTTGTTTGAACCTTAAACTTTTCAAAGAAAGACCAAAGGCTTAACCTGCTTGTTCCCACCAAGCCATCTTTCGAAATTTAAATTTTGTTAAAGATGAAATTTAACATCGTGAATGGTTAAAATAGACTTTCCAAAGAAAGACCAAAGCCCTAACCATTGCTTGTCCCCACCAAGATATCTTTTGAAATTTAAATTTTGTTAAAGATGAAATTTAACATCGTGAATGGTTAAAATAGACTTTTCAAAGAAATACCAAAGCCTAACTGTTGCTTGTCCCCACCAAGATATCTTTTGAAATTTAAATTTTGTTAAAGATGAAATTTAGCATCGTGAATGGTTAAAATATTTGTTGCTCGATTTTCATATGTACACACGTTGCAGTTTGAACCTTGAACCTTCAACAAAAAAAAAAACCTTAACCATTGCGTTGAGTTGTTCCCACTAAAACTTCTCTTGAAATTTAAATTTTGTTAAAGATGAAATTTAACATAGCAAATGGTTAAAATTTTTGCTATCAGGTTTTCATATTTATAAATATATTTTTTATTTGGTTAGTGTAAGAAACCACTATGACCGGTTGAACATATAAATATGTTGTCTATAACAACCTACACTTTTTTAATATTTTTTTAAGGGTTTTATTTATGCCCCTAATATTTCATAATATCATTTTGTTTTTGTTTTATTTTTTAATTTGTGGGTTTAATTACACTTTTTGTAAACATTTATAACATATGCTTTTGTTTTTCCATATAATATCTCCATTAGTTTCTTTCTTTGTTTTAGTTTTTTAGTCTTTATATTCTTGTAAGTTTCTTTTTTTCCTTTGTTTTGTTTTTTAGTCTTTTTTTTTTCATCAATCTCTTTAATCTTCTCACATACTTGTAGTTAGACTTACCATCTATAGGTTTACCTTGCTCTAAAGGATCTAATGTGATAGGAATAACCTCAAAAGCACATTTTTGTTTATGTTACCTTGAAAACCTTAAAATATATGAACATCCTTCTATAGCAATTACTTTTTTATGTTGCTTTAAAAATCCTAAATTGCTATGGATTTCCTCCATCCTTATTTATTTATTATGGTGCCCTTGAAACCTTAAAATGTAGAGGATAACATGTACACTACTTTCATTTTCATTACCAAGAGAGAATTATATGCTACTTGAGGAAAATGAAGAAAATTTACTTGGAACAAACTTAACTTCTTTTGTCATATTTATTTTAGAATTCTCCTCCATATCTTTCTTTACACCTTTAATTCCTTTTAAAATTGAACTTGCACATTATCCTTTCTTATACCTTATACCCTTCTTTGTTTCTTCTAAAGGTTGATCTAAGTGAGCTATGGTGGCCTTTGTCATATTCAACCACAAATGGTTTGGAGAAAGCAGGCATAGCCAATATGGGAGTAAAGAGCATAGCTTATTTGAGTCGCAAAAATACATGTTCAAAAAGTTTTAACCATCAAAACAACTTTTTCTACAACATAGTCATAAAAGGGGATGACTTTTTCCATAATCACAAATAAATTTTTGATAATAACTAGTGAGACCTAGGAAACCCCAAAGACTTTTGAGAGTTATGGTTTAGGCCATTTTTGTATGGTAGTAATATTTTTAAGATCTACCTTGACCTCTTCCCTAGAAACTATATGGCCTAGGTATTCCACTTCCTACATTCCAAAAGAACATTTAGATCATTTGATGCAAAATGGATTATCATCAGTAGTATTTGGTCTAAATTTTGCAAATGTTCCATCTATATACAATTATAAACCGGAATATCATCAAAAAAGGCCAAAATAAATTTACACATAAATGGTCAAAAGATTGCATTCATGATACTCATAAAGGTGGACGATGCATTGGTAAGATCAAATGACATGACAAGGAATTTATAATGGCCTTCATGAGTGTAGAATGGTGTCTTTAGAATATCTTCTTTTTGTAATCTAAACTAATGAGAACTTGAATGAAAATCCAATTTTGTGAAGAAGCAAGCACTGTGGAGTTCATCCAATAACTCATCAATAATAGGAATGAGAATTTTGTCCTTGATGGTAATTTTATTGAGTTCTTAGAAACCCACACATAACTACCAAGATCCATATTTTTTATGAATCAAAATTACTAGGGAAGAATACAGACTAACACTTGGTTAAATAACACCTATTGTTAATAACTCCTATACCATCTAAATTTTAGTGTTCTACACATATGAGTATCAAGCACTAACATGTGCTATTTGTAATTCACAGTTGTCGAACATTTATGGTATGGTTGTCAAACATTTATCCCTACCGAGTGCATTTTTATCCATAATTTCATGTAATTTAATTGGTTGAACTATATCATTAGTATTTGGGGTATGTAGTGCACATGGTTATGCCACCACCCCTTAAGAAAATATCTTTAAAAAAATTATTTGATGTCAGCTGATGAGTTGGGTAGGACCCATGATCATGCCACAAAGAGTGTATTACATTTCATGTTTGGTGAATTGCATCCATAGCTCAGAAAAGTCCTATACTATCAGACCTAGGGTATGAAGCCATTAAGTTCCCAATACAATGTTGCAACCCCCAAAAGGAAGGGCAAACATATCCAACCTAAGGTTGTAGTCGCCCATTATCACCTTTATATTTTTGCATTTTCTCTTATATGGTAAAGTACCCCCATTGGCAAACATGAATTCAAATGAATTGCAAGAGTAGATGTAACATGATTCTTGTTTAGCTACTCAAAGATCAATAAAATTTTGGGTACTACCAAAATCAATGAGGATGATGAGTCTCTAGCCCTTGAAATGCCCTACCACTTTCATGGTTTGGGGAGTAGAAATCCCAACTAATGTGTGTACTTAAAATTTAGGTGGTTGATCCTTTATCGATTCAGACTCTTCAAGTTGATATTCCTCTTTATGATCTTCCCCTTTGTCATTCGGTTCCCTAGTGGAAGGTTCACCCACATCAAGTAAATATATCTTTTGTTGTACACACTTATAGCCCAAAGAATATTTATCATCACAATTGTAACATAGTCCTTGTGCCCTACATACCTCCATTTATTCTTGGGTGAGAGATTTGACCTAGGGTGGTTTGTTTCTTGATTTTGATGATGTTCAATATGTGAATGGGGTTCAATATTATGGATGTTTAAAAGCATGTCTTTGTGCTACGAATTTATCTTCAACAAGCCTAGTCAGTCCTACAATTGCCATCATGTTATTTGGATTGAAATTTTTTACTTTAGCAGGAATATCTTCCTTTAAACCACTAATGAAACAACTTTGAAAAAGCTCACCACTCAATCCCCTAGTGTGATTTGTCAGCTTTTCAACTTGTTTGGTAATTATAGAAAAATATCATCTATCTTAGCTTGGTGAACGTTCTAGTGAAATCTTCTTACTCAATCCAAAATGGGTGACTAACTCCGTTTCAAATTCATCTCAAGTGAGTCGTAGATGCAAATTCTCTAACCATTTGTACCATTGAATTGTTTCTTGTTCTAGGTTGAAATATGCAATTGTGAGCCTTTGATTATGGGGAATGGTGTAAAGAGATAAATATTATTTGGCTCGATACAACCGACTCGTTTGACTATCTCGATCAAATTCTGAAAATTCTAGCTTGGGCATTCTTTGAATTGTATTTAAAGGCAAGGTATTTCATGTTCTTCTCTAAAAAACTACCATCTTGACTCCTTGGTGATTTTCCTACCAAAACATTTGTTTTTTATTTAATCTTGTTAAACAAATTCTCAAGGTCATTAATTTTATCTGATTTGTCTAATTGGATAATGCTTGAAGGATTTGTAACTAAGTAATTTTTTTGACTTGGTTTCCCAATCACTCTAGCTCTAATGCCACCAACCATTGTCACTTTATGGTCTCCAAAAAAGTTTATTAGAATTATACGTCAAAACAATTAGCTTGAAGAAGATCAAAATGGACTATACCACAAAATGACAAATTTTGGAAGGTAGGGTTCCAAAAATAAGTTTTTGAAGTTAGGTCTCAAAATGATTAGCTCAAAAAGGGGATCATTATGGGCTATATCATAAAATGGGCTTCTTTTTTACTAACTACTATGTTGGTAGACTATTGACAATTGAATGCTTTGACTATTAGACTGATTATTCTCTACATTATTAGATTGAATATTCTTTGTACTATTAAATTGTATATTCTTTATACTATCACACCATATATTCTTTACACTATCATACTGTGACTAGGGTAGTCTCTTCTACAATATGCTTAGATATGGTTTTGGATTTGACTATAAAAGGACTTAAAATAAGCTTTAATAAGGATAACATAAGTCAAGATGTGTGTGATTTTATGGACTCTTTGATATAATATTGTTTGTGATTAGTGGTCGGTCTTATATCTTAGAGCTTTAACTACGAAGGGTTCTACCATACCCATAACTGCATTATTTGTTTTCAAAGATATTGTAAGAGTAACTTCTTAGGAAAAAAATTGGTGCTGCTGTTGCGGAACATGACACTAGAAAGAGCTTTGATACAACTTGTTAGGAATTTTCATATAAAAATAAGAATAGCCACAATAGCAATGCAAGAATTAATAAAAATGATTATAAACTAAATGACCATGAAAATGAAATAACATAAGTGTGCCTGTGGGATAGTGCAATGCTATGGCCTTAAGCTCTCATCTAGGAGGCCCAAGTTCAAACCATGACGTGTGTGTAGACCTAAAAAAATATATAAAGTGTTCAAGAAAATAATTGGTTGAAAATACAACAAACTTACATTAATCAAGCAAAAACAAATATTACAGGGAAGAGGATTTTTTAAGAGCATCTTCGAGGGGGCAACCTCCTTGGAAGCATAATTCTAATACAACTTGAAAAATATATCAGATACATTTTACTTAAACTCATGTCCTTATATAGACTCATATTTATCTTAACCCTAATTCTCAAGGGTTAGACAACATTAAAGAGGGAACCGAAGCTACTAACACCTACTTATAATAAAAGCAAATATTACATCATAATGGGTTCATACACATTAGGCTCCCAAGGTGCAAACATACACCAACACTAGATAGTTACATAATAATGGTTGTGTTAGGATAGGGTCCTAACAAAATCTAACCCATATCGAAGCTTCTTAGCAATTTTTGTCTTGTAAAAAAAATTTCCCTTTATGGTTTTAAATAAAGAGCATCTCTCTCCCTAAACCATGGGCCACCATCCATTATTTTATCTTTCATATCCAAACTTTAAAAAATGATAGAGAAACAACTTTTAGTAAGAAAAGTTAGAGAATAATTTGAATTCAATTCCCACTTCCACTTGATCTAGTTTTGAATCTTCAAAAACCTTGCCATATCCATAGAACTTATATTTTAACCCTTTACTTTTAAGAATCATTATATCATGTTCTATCATCTCATTCTTGATAATCACTCACGGTGTAATATCTACTTGCTTTATCCAACTTATCACATATTCATTTTTCCACTTATTTCAATTTAGGTATCCATACTTCTAAAGCATCTTGATTTGGAAGCGCTGGTTCTCTCATTATAAAATCCAGGTTCATGGTGACATGAATCGGACTAATATTTGGGAAAGATGGAAGCGGGGTAGATTTACATCCAACGCTCTTCAAATTGGGTGGGAGCTTGGTTTAAACTTCATTTGGTGGCAAGTGTGGTTGGAGAGAAATGCTAGAATTTTGCGAGAAACCTTTTCCTCGTTAGATGGAGTTTGGCAAGTCATCTGGAGCAAAGTCACCGAAACTGTTGCCGTCTACGCTAAAGAGGAAACTCAGGTTGTTCCTGGACCAATGGCGAGAGGAGTTGACCGAGAGAGAGGACGGAACAGAATCAGTTGGAAATCACCCCCAGAAGGCTGGATTAAAATCAATACTGATGGAGCTGCAGAGGGCAATCCAAGTAGAGCCGGTATTGGCGTTGTCTGCCGAAATCATGAGGGATCAATGCTTTATTGGGAATTGCAGGGTTTGTGTAGAGCCACAAATAATGAAGCAGAAGCCATTGCTATCAAATCTGCCTCTATTTGGGCAGTTACTCAGGGTCACAGGAGGATAATTCTTGAATCGATTCTCAAATTCTGGTTGGAGCTCTAGACTGCATGAGGAACTTTTCATTGAACGCTTGGAGGTTGAGGATTCTGGTCTCTCAAATCAAGAAATTATGGAGGGAATTAGATGATGTGATTCCCGTATATGTAAGAAAATATTTCAACAAAGCGGCCGATTTCCTGGCTAAGATGGGTGCTGCGAAAGAGGTAGGGGTGCAGCTGCACAGTGACATGCCTATTGCAGATGAGGTGATTAGGCAGGGCCTTGAAAGATCCTTGAGACAATGATCAATGAAAAAGCTAAGTATGGTTTTTGTCGCGATTTTGCGACCTGTTTCGCCATCGCGACTATTGGCGAAAAGCTGTCGCGATTTCGCGACATGTTGTGTCGTCGTGGCTGCTGGAGAAATGTTGTCGCGATATCGCGACATGTTGCACCGTCGCTGCCACCGAGGGAAAGTTGTCGCGATATCGCGACATGTTGTGCTGTTGCGGCCAATGTGAGAAAGTTGTCGCGATATCGCGACATGTTGCACCTTCGCTGCCGTCGAGGGGAAGTTGTCGTTGAAAGATCCTCAAGACAAATGATCAATGAAAAAGCTAAGTATGATTTTTGTCGCGATTTCGTGACCTGTTGCGCCATCGCGGCCATTGGAGGAAAGTTGTTGCGATTTCGTGACATGTTGTGCCGTCGCGACTAAGGGAGGAAAGTGGTCGCGATATCGCGACATGTTGCACCGTCGATGCCGTCGAGGGAAAGTTGTCGCGATATTGCGACATGTTGCGCTGTTGCGGCCGATGTGGGAAAGTTGTCGCGATTTTGCGACATGTTGCACCGTCGCTGCCGTCGAGGGGAAGTTGTCGTGGAAAGATCCTTAAGACAAATGATCAATGAAAAAGCTAAGTATAATTTTTGTCGCGATTTCGTGACCTATTGCTCCATCGCGGCCATTGGAGGAAAACTGTCGCGATATCGCGACATGTTGCGTCGTCGTTGCCAAGGGAGGAAAGTGGTCGCGATATCGTGACATGTTGCTTCGTCGCTGTCGCAAAGGGAAAGTTGTCACGATATCGCGACATGTTGCGCTGTTGCGATCGATGTGGGAAAGTTGTCGCGATATCGCGACATGTTGCGCCATCGCTGCCGCCAAGGGGAAGTTGTCATTGAAAGATCCTCAAGACAAATGATCAATGAAAAAGCTAAGTATAATTTTTGTCGCGATTTTGCGACCTGTTGCGCCATCGCGGCCATTGGAGGAAAACTGTCGCGATATCGCGACATGTTGCGCCGTCGTTGCCAAGGGAGGAAAGTGGTCGTGATATCGCGACATGTTGCACCGTCGCTGCCGCCGAAGGAAAGTGGTCATGATATCGCGACATGTTGCGCTGTTGCGGTCGATGTGGGAAAATTGTCGTGATATCGCGACATGTTGCGCCGTCGCTGCTGCCGAGGGGAAGTTGTCGTTGAAAGATCCTCAAGACAAATGATCAATGAAAAAGCTAAGTATGATTTTTGTCGCGATTTCGCGACTTGTTGCGCCATCGCGGCCATTGGAGGAAAATTGTCACGATTTCGCGACATGTTACGCTGTCGCTGCCGTCGAGGGGAAGTTGTCGCGATTTCGCGACATGTTGTGCCGTCGCGGCCAAGGATGGAAATTTGTCGCGATTTCGCGATATGTTGTGCCGTCGTGGCCAAGGATGGAAAGTTGTCACGATTTCGCGACATGTTGTGCCATCGATGCCGTCGAGGGAAAGTTGTCACGATTTCACGACATGTTGCGCCGGCATGGCGAAGGGAGGAAAATTGTCGCGATTTCGCGACATGTTGCGCCGTCGCGGCCAAGGGAGGAAAGTTGTCGTGATTTCGCGACATGTTACGCCGTCGCGGCCGCTGGAGGAAAGTTGTCGCGATTTCATGACGTGTTGCGTCGTTGTGGCTGCTGCTGGATTTTTGTCGCGATTTCGTGCCAGGTTGACTTTTTTGCGGTCAGAGGTGTCTTGTGTCGCGATTTTGCGACTTGTAGCTTTTTCGCGGACAGAGGTGAAGTTGGTGTTTGCTGCGTGTTTTCGCGATAAGTTGTTGTAATCGACCTATCGGCTCTCTCGACTAGCTTGGTATTGGTTCAAGAGAGTTGGCTCCTTTGCAAATCTTTCTCTTCTCTTGTAATCATGTGCTTTCATTGTTTTCGGTTGGGATGTATCTTATCCCAATTGTAACTAATCAATGTTTTAATACAAGTTTTTCAAATTAAAAAAAAAAAAAAGCATCTTGATTTTTAGCTACGAACATTTTCAAATATAACTTTTCTTGAGCTAATCAAAGTTTTCTAACTTTTCTATTAAAACTTACAAATATATATATATTTTTATATATATTTGCTGTCGTCCACAGTCTAAATATCATTATATTTATTAGTTACTGTTTTCTAACATAATATTTGGCTTTTTAACCCTTGCCGTCCACAATTTAAATATCATTATATTTATTAGTTACTAATTTCTAACCTAATATTTGGCTTCTTATACTTTGTTTTGTACTAGCCTCTTAGGCCTTAGCCACTTAATTATTATTTTAAATAATATTTTAAGTCTAGCGTTATATAAAGAGGCAACATTATAGCTACCACTTGTATCTACATTCGTGCAAATTTACTAGAGATTGAGCGCGTCCATCGAGATGATTTTCTTTTCAGGGTGAATGACAGCCTTATAAAGGTGAGTGTATTATAACGCAGCAATGTATATTACCTAACAATGTTCTAAGAAAAATTCCATATATTTGTATGGAGACTATTTATTAATACTATACTTTATCTGTGTGTTAAAACTCTATGCAAAAAAACAATTATGTTAATATTAATTTAATTAACATTTATAAAAAATATTTAATTTTTTTAATGTTTTTAAAATTAAAAGTAAGAAGGGTTTTAAATGTTAAATACTTCCAGGAAAGATATGTATATGTATAAGAAGTATTTACTCAATAAAAAAATGTTAAATTTAAAGTAAGATTTGTTTTTGAAGAGATTAAATTAGTTTTAGCCTTTTACTTAGCTTTTTATTTTTAGCCTTTTAAGAACATATACTAGACCTTTATTTATTGAGAATTTTAATTTATTTTGAGAAAAATGAATTGTATTCATGTTTTTTTACCTTTGATAAATTATAATTTTTTTTTTAAAGCTTGAGATTTTATATGTAAATTTAATTTTCATTTTGATTCAGATGTTATAGTTAGATACTTACATAATTTTTCATAAAAATTATGAATTCTTGATTTTTATTCTTTAGATCTTCAATTTTATGTGTGAATACAAATATTTCAAAATTCAACATCATTCTTCTTGATATTTCCTGCCTTTACAATATCAAAACTTCATCTTTACTATCTATGCATTAAATCTTAGTAGAATATTATTTCAAAAACTTTGTACTATCATAGTCTACTTTACGAGATCTGAATTGCTAGTTTCCTTAGCATAAGTGCAACCACAAGAATTGTAATAAATAGTTTATTTTAAAACACATTAATTTTAGAAAATAAAGCAAATATTACCAATGAAAAATATTAAAATAAATCTTAATCATTATTTGATTAAGGCAATCAACATTTTCTTGTTAGCTTCAACTAAACTTACTACTTTCTCTAACCGTTGAAAAAAGAATTTAACTTCACGATCCTAAATTAAAACCCCTTTATTGGCTAGACTTGATTTATTTAAACTTTGTAGCAAGGTCTTGAATTTTAATATTTATCTCTTGTATGTTCCATGGAGCCTTTGGTTTCCTCAAAATTGCATTTATTACTGTTAATGAATCACCTTCCATCCATATTCTCTTCTATTTTATTTGTCTACATATTTTTAACCCTTCCAAAGCCACCCAAGTTTCAACTTTATTATTTGTCTTAATTTCACTATTGAAAGTGTAGTGAGACAAAATCTCTCCCTTATTATTTATAATTATTTCTCCTCCTATTGGTCCTAGATTTTCTTTAGATGCTTCATCAAAATTTAGTTTGACCAACACCACTTCTAGTGGTTTTCACTTTATATTCTTTGCCTTCTTTTTATTTATCCTGTACCAACATCATAATTCCATTTGACGTCTTAACTACATCTATCAAGGCTCTATGCTTCAATTCTAACCATTGAAAAGAGAATTTAACTTCACGATCCTAAATTAAAACCCCTTTATTGGCTAGCCTATCTGCACATTTGTTTTCTTTCCTTAATGTATGTGTAGACTTGATTTCTTTAAACTTTGTAGCAAGGGATTGAATTTTCATATTTATCTCTTGAATGGTCCATAGAGCCTTTGCTTTCCTCAAAATTGCATTTATTAATGTTAATGAATCACCTTCCATCCATATTCTCTTCTATTTTATTTGTCTACATATTTGTAACCCTTCCAAAGCCACCCAAGCTTCAACTTTATTATTTGTCTTAATTTCACTATTGAAAGTGTTGTGAGACAAAATATCTCCCTTATTATTTATAATTATTTATCCTCCTATTGGTCCTAGATTTTCTTTAGAAGCTTCATCAAAATTTAGTTTGACCAACACCACTTATAGTGGTTTTCACTTTATATTCTTTGTATTCTTTTTATTTCTCCTGTACCAACATCATAATTCCATTTGACGTCTTAACTCCATCTATCAAGGCTCTATGCTTCAAGATTAGGGATTGGATGAGTTGATAGGGTTGGTTTAGACTCCTTTATGGTTAAACAAATATTCCTTTTTATTACCTCTAAACTACTTTCCTTTCTTTTAAATATTCTTTTATTCCTTTCCATATATATAGTCCAAAGTATTGTATCTTTTGATATATCTCATATTGTCTATAAAGCCTCACTCTTAAAAGTGCTTTGCCATTGCTTTAATCATTCTTTAATTTTATCATTCATCACCATGCATTTACCAAGCATATTAAGAATCCATTTCCATAGTTTTCATACTAGTGAGTAATGTCCCAAGAGATGGTCTATACTCTTCTTATTTTAACACATTATGAGAGGCCATGAAAACCCCTTTTCATAAGGCTATCCTACTAGCCAAACAAACATTTTAACTTTAAGAATGCTTGGCTATTCTGTTGGAAATTTGAGCAAGTTTTGTTGTCATTGATGTCAAGAGGTTTGATGTCCAATTTTGTTGTCATTAAGGTCAAAAGGTTGATTTCTCCAAAAGGCAAGGAAGTTATTAAAAGGAAAAGGGTATAATATTTATTTTAAATATTATATGCCTAAAGAGGCTAAAAAGGTTGAAGACCCAAGAAAAGAGAAGCAAGCTTTAAAAGAAATAATAATATCTAATATTATAATATTTGGGCAAAAGGAAGAGGTGAAAAATAACAAGGTCCAAGAAATCATTAAAAAAAGATATCCCTGACAAGGCCCATTGAGCAAGTTATAAAGGTTGGCAAAGATTTTAATTTATTTAAATTAAAATATTTTAACCTAAGGTTAAAATTTTAATTTAAATAATTAATGGCGCCAAAGGTTCAAAGTTTCAATTCAAATTTAAATTCAAATTTGAAGGAGGGCCGACGTGTTTTAATCCAAAGGCAAAGGTATTTAAAGGAAATGATTTTCATTTCCAAAAGTCTAAGCAATTCGAATGCCCATGTGATAATATAATTTGTGCGCTCCATTTCAAAAGGAAGAAGACAAAAGGTTTGCGTTGAGTTTGAGGCAGAAGCTGCGGTATAAAAGGAGACGACGAAAGACTTAGTTTCATCCACGTTGGCTAGCGTAGATGACAATTGGAAAGTGGCTAAGGCGCTCACAAAGGGAAGGTCGTGGTTTCAAATCCCACGCAATCATTTTTTGGTGAAGGAGGAAAGAGTTTTGTTTTTGACCAAAATTCATGAGAGACAAATCTTAATTCGAAAACGTGGACCTTTGGTTCACGTGCGGGCGTGTAGCCCAAGCGGCATCCTAGCCTTGGGCTAAGGCATTATGGCGGCATAGGTTGCGGGTTTGAGTTTGGGCGTTGATCGTTGAAGACGTGCACAATATTTTTTGTGGGCAAATTATTAAGGTATGCATTTTGAATTAAATTTTGCCAAAGGTTTTTGGAAAGCGCAAGTTGTTTTAAAGCCACGTGATATTAAAAAGGGCATGTGTGAAATTGTTTAGGGAGTCATAAGGGTTGTTGATTAAATATTTTATTTTGGGTGCTTAGAAAATAAATAAAGTATTGGAGATTATAAGGTGTAAACAAGGAACTTTATTTTGATGTGTGTTGAATATTATTTTGAGAGTATTGGAGATTATAAGGTGTAAAACAAGGAACTTTATTTTTGATATATGTTGAATATTATTTTGAAAGTGAAGGAGTGATAAGGTGTATTTGTGACTTGACATTTTATTGTATTTCTTGTATGGTGAAATATTTGTTGAGATAAATATTCTTGTGGAGATTTTGAGATAGACTATTGCTATCTAACCTAGAATTGGCAAAAGGATTTGGTTGTGAGTAAAACAGGTTTTGAAGACATATCTCCATCAAAGCAAAGAGGTATGGGCACATCATATTTTGTTTGAAATGTTGGAATGAATGTTGTGAAATATAAGGTGGAGTGAAAAGGATTGATAGATATTGTTGGAAATGAATGAGCAAGTTTAAGTGCATCTTGTTGATGGATGATTTGATTTGAGATAGATATTGAGAAATATTTGAGTTAGGGTTTGAGACCCACATTGTGCTCTTTGTTTGAAGAAGTTTGAAAACACTTGTTTAGGGTTAGTGAGCAAGTTGTGTTTCATTGATTGAATGATTGAGTGAAATTATTGAGCATTGGATTTGAGTGATATTGAAAGTGAATGTGCAAACATTAGAAACCAGATTTGTGAAAGCGATAAACTTAATGATTGAGTAGAACATATTGAGTTTTTGATAGAGTACATCATTCTCTATATGTTCCAAGAGGTTAAACGAATTATGAATAGAATCTATCTAAACTGCTTCAAGTTAAAGAAATTACCTTGAAGACTAGACAAAGCATTTGATAACATTGTGAGCAAGATTTGAGATTGATTGAGCATATATTGTGAGCTTTTTTGAGCATGTGTTAGAATAGGTTTGAGCATATTTGAGCAAGTATTGGTAAATACTTGAAGGCAGATTTGAGGTAAGTCTTGGTGAATAATTGAAAGCAGATTGAGCAAGTTCTTGAGAGGACTTGAAGAGCAGATTTGAGGTAAGTCTTGGTGAAGACTTGAGAGTAGATTGAGCAAGTTATTAAGAGAACTTAAAGGCAGATTTGAGGTAAGTCTTGGTGAATACTTGTAGGTAGATTTGTGGTAAGTCTTGGTGAAGACTTGAGAGCAGATTGAGCAAGTTATTGAGAGAACTTGAAGAGTAGATTTAAGGTAAGTCTTAGTGAAGACTTAGAGGCAGATTTGAGGTAAGTCTTGGTGAAGACTTGTAGAGCATATTTGAGGTAAGTCTTGGTGAAGAAGAGAGGGAAAGAAAAAAGAGGACTTGTAGGCAGATTTGAGGTAAGTCTTGGTGAAGACTTGTAGGTAGAGTTGAGGCAAGTATTTGTGAAGACTTGAGAGTAGAGTTGATTGATTGATTTGTTCAAGCTTTGTGTTAAGGCTTGGGGAAAATCTAAGTAGAGTTGATTTGTGATTGGATCAAGCTTTGTGTTAAGGCTTGAGGATATATTTGAGGATAGAGTTTGGTACAGATTTGTGAGTATATTTGTGCTAGACCTGAGACAGAGTTAGAGAAGATTTGTACTACACTTGGGACAAAGTTTGGTGCAGATCTGAGATAGAGTTGAGAGCAAGCTTTGGAGGTGATAGAGCAGAGGACATGAGTCTCCAGTGGATAGAGATCCATTAGCCAAGGTAGTGAGGATAGAGGTCTTCTATGGAGAGAGATCCACAAGCCAGAGCAGTGGGGGTAGAAGTATTCTAGAAGATCATCATCTAGAGCAGAGGGGAAAGAGTTCTCCTATGGATAGAGATCCATGAACAAGAGAAAGGGAAAAGAGTTCTCCTATGGAGTGTGATCCACGAACCAGCTGGGAAGATAGAGTTCTTCTATGGAGAGATATCCACAAACCAGTTGAGGAGATAGAGGTCTCCTAGATCAAGTTCCATGAACCAGAGAAAAGGGGAAAGAGTTCTCCTGTGGAGAGAGATCCACAAATCAGAGCATAGGGGATTGGTGTCTCCTTTGGACAAAGGTCCATAAACATTATAATAGGGAATTGATTCCCAAGAAGATTTGTTGAGAAAATTTAGTAGAAATATTTTCTCCGTGGAGTAGCCCACATTGGGTGAACCACGTTAAATTGGTGTCTCTATTGTGTGTGATGATTTATGCATTGCTTTGATTACTACTATTGATATTGCCATTGATAATATTGGATAATATTGTTTGGGAAAGAAAAGTAAAAGTTGGTCTTATAATGTTCACCCCCCTCTCAGTATAAGCTTGTGTTCTTCATATTCCAAATATCTCTCCATATTCTTGCAATATTCCTATTATGTTGGTGCTTTACATTATATCTGCTTCTTGTTGTGTATCCTATTGAGTTATTCAACTCCAAAATCAACTTGTCCTTGTCTCTCCTTGAAATAATTATTGTTGTTATCTTTCTACTCAATTGCCTACTAAAATCAATTTCTTGTACACTCATAAAAAATATTCTTTCCATTTGTATCTTCCTTTCTAATCCTTGTACATAATATTTGAAACCATATCACCAGGTTTATCTTGAAGTAGTATCATCCATGATTTTATAATTGGATCTAGATTGAGTGGTTTTTTATCACACCAAGTATCCATCCAAATGGATTTTTTTCTCCAATTCCCATAACCCATATTAGACATTTTTTTTAAATAAGCTATGTGTGGCTTCTATTGGGAGACACTCCCATTAAAAAAACAAAACATTACATTGCTCTCATTACATTTTCTATCAAATTAATCAAAGCATATCCAACTTGCCTTTCTATAAATAATATTCTTCATTTTCTTTTCTTATCAAATATATTAACTGTATCATCATTTGCCTTTCTTATCAAAGAGATTCATCGTCTTCCTCACTCCTGAGTTTCAACAATCATATCCTATATATCATTTCATATAAATGCCTTATAAAATTTAAATTGTCAAGACAAAATTCAACATCATAAATGGCTAAAATATTTGTTGCCCAATTTTCATATCTATAGATATAAATATATTGTCAATAACAATCTTAGAGTTTCTTAATATCTTCTTTTATGTTTATGCCCCTAATATTCCAAGATATCATTTTCATTGTATTTTTTTATTTTTATTTGTAGGTGTAGCTCCACTTCTTGTTAACACTTACGATATTTACTTTTGTTTTCCCATATCAATATCCTTTTGGGTTTCTTTTTCTCTTTGTTTTTACTTCTTGGGTCTTTTATTTTCATTTCCACCAATACTTTTATCTTCATCAATCTCTTCAATTTTATTACACTATTCAAATTAAGACTTATCATCTATATGATTTTCTTATTGTGAAGGATCTGTAGAGCAAGGAATAACCTCAAAAGCACATTCTTATTTATGTTGCTCTAGAAAAGTGCAAGGATACTCTTCCAAAGCAATTACCTTCTTATTTTATCTTAAAAACCGTATATTGTTACATAATTCCTCCATACTCATTTCTTTATTATGTTTCTCTTGAAACCCTAAAGTGCAAGGAATAACCTCTATATCACTTTCACTTGTATTACCAAGAGAGGATTATATACTACTTGAGGAAAATGAAGATGATTTATGTGGAAAGATCTTGACCTCTTTTGTCATCTTTGTGTTAGGATTTTTATCCACACCTTTACATATTTAATTCCTTTTAAACTTGAACTTACTTATTATACTTTCTCATCCCTTATATCCTTTGTTTCTTCTAATTGTTGATCCAAGTGTGTTATGGTGGTCTTTTCCATAAGATGTTGTAGATAGGCTTTCTTTGCTCTTTCTTTAGGAGTGGAATATCCTTGATATGATCTACCTTCTAATAATGTATGATTTCCTTCCTTTGCCTTGAAGTTTATCTCATAACCAAAATTTTCTCTCTTCATAGTTTTCACTTTTCAAACTCTTTCCAAGTGGCCAATCTCATAACAATTACAATAACGAAATATGATATTTTCATAATCTACATGTTGATACTATTCTCTTGATTTAGATTTAATATTAATGGATTGTGGCAAAGGTTTAAAATATTCATTGCAACACATATTCTAGTATAAAAAATATGCTTTTGCTCCTTAATAATTAGTCCTTCATTAATGAATTCTCCTAGGTTATTTCCAATATTCTTCAATACATCCTTATTGATAAGCTGATATGGAAGTCCAAAAAACCTAACCCAAACTGGAAGCTTCTTGATAGTTTCTATCTCAACAGAAAATTTTTCATTCCATAGTATCAAATAAAGGGTATCTCTCCCTCTAAACCATGGGAATTTATTTTTGTTCCTGATTTTTAAATTAGAAAATATCTCAAGGAAAAAACCTTTAGGAAGAAAAATCATAGAGTAATTTGAATTCAATCTCCACTTCCACTTGATCCAATCTTGAATTTCCAAAAACCTTAGACAAGATCTATGGAACTTACATATTAATCCTTTACTTTTTAGAATCATTATATCATGCTCAATAATCTCATTCTTGATAGTCACTTATGGTGTAACATTTGCTACATAGATCGAACTTGCCATATATTCTCTTCCACTTATCTTCAACTTGGGCATACATACTCCTATATAGGGCATCCTAACTTCCCCTTAGGATTCTCAAATATGACTTTCCTTACATTATAACTATTGGGGTGCACTCTTGCACTTCCTCCTGGATTACACTTCCTCTTGGTTCACACTCACTCTTGATTCACACTTCCTCCTAGTTAACACTTCTCCCAGCTCACAATCCCTCTCGAATCACACTCACTCCTATCTCTTCTTCCTCTTGGAATTCCTTTGCTTTGATAAAATTTCAAAAATAATATTGGATGCATACATGGTAAGATTTTGAAGTATTGATACACTCTAGATGAACCACCTGCTCTTCCACCATATTTGAAGATCTCAAGATTACAAAAATATTTGAATCCTCCACTCTAAGCAATGTGTAATTCTCCCATCGTACTCTACAACTTCTAGGGTTTGTTTTTTACGAATTATTCTTTGTTTTTGGCTCTTTGTATGATAGTTTGGATTTTTAGGAAACCTTTAGATGGCTAGGCTTTATAATTCATGCACCTTGGATCCAACTTATCCCATAATCCTCCCAAAAAAGCCACACAGCTTTAGCGTTTCACTCTTCACATTAGTGCAACACTTCTTCTAGTGCTAGAATTTCATGGTGTATAGAGGCAAAGGCTATTTAAAATATTAAAATATGGATTCCTCATGGTATGCCCCATATGACCAAGCTCTAGCTTCACCCACAGTTCCTCGTGCTCCAGTTTCACTCGTAGTTCCTCATGCTTCATCAAACCATCAGTTCTACACTAGTTTCATTCTTATTATCAGGAGAGATTTTTATATCAATTTCTCATCTTAGACCTTTAATAACTAGATCAATTTATTTTTTAAAATTGTTCCATAGTGTAGAACCATATAGTAGTGAGAATGTAGTAAATATTAACCTTGGATCATTGGGCTCAACATACTTAGAAGACATTTTACCCATTGTCTAACTCTCTTTGTATAATATCCAAATTAATTTTTCCCTAAGAGCTAAGTTTACATCCATAAGAACTCTTAAACTGAGTCCCTTAGTTTTACCATCACTCACCTTTATTTTATCATGTAATTATTTTTTTTGAAAAAATTGAAAAACTTGTATTAATACAAAGAGCAGATACAAAAGGGAGAAAAAACATCCCTACCAAGAACCAAGAAGCAAGATTACAAGCACAAAGTGCAAAAAGACAGCACTTTCCACCGCAAAGCACTAGAAGACAACAAGGCGCGAAATCGTGACATGTCGCGATATCGCGACAGTCAAACCAGCCGAGGCCGCACCCGAGCAACCGGTCATGAAATCGTGACATGTCACGAAATCGCGACAGCCAAAGCCAGCAGCCCCTGAACACCAAAAGTGTCACGAAATCGCGACGAGTTCTCCACATGGCATCCAGTCCTCAAAATTGTCGCGATATCGCGACGAGTTTTCCCCTTGCCACCTCTCGCCCAAAAGTGTCACGAAATCGCGACAAGTTTTCCCTTCGACAACAAATCCTCCCAAGTGTCGCGATATCGCGACGAGTTTTCCACTTGGCGACCATTCATCAAAAGTGTCGCGAAATCGCGACAAGTTTTCCAAATAGCTCCAGTTCGCCAAAAGTGTCACGAAATCGCGACGTGTTTTCTCCTCGGGGCCCAGTCCTCAAAAATGTCACGAAATCGTGACAAGTTGTCCCTTTTGTGCCCATTCTTCAAAAGTGTCACGAAATCGCGACGGTTTTTCCTTTTTGTGCAAATTCTCCAGAACTGTCGCGAAATCGCGACCACATTTCGCCTTGGCACCGAAACGCCAAAAGTGTCACGAAATCGCGACGACTTTTCCTCTTGACGCACAAGCTCCAAAATGGTCGCGAAATCGTGACGTCTTTTCCCAAAGTCGCCAGTCCGCCAAAAATGTCGTGAAATCGCGACAGTTTTTCCTTCTGGCTCCCAGTCTTCAAAAATGTCACGAAATCGCGACGATTTTTTCCCTTTTCTCCGATTCACCAAAACTGTCGCGATATCGCGACAGTTTTCCTCCTTGGCGCCCCTGCTCCAAAAGCGTCGCGAAATCGCTGCAGCTTCCTGCCAAAGGCCGCGACGGCACAACAGGTCACGAAATCGCGACAACTTCCAACCAACAGCCGCGACAGCGCAACGGGTCACGAAATCGCGACAGCAACTCGCCAAGGGGCGCGATAGCATGACATGTCACGATATCGCGACAGGTTCCCTCCAAAGGCCGCGACGGCGCAACCTGTCGCGATATCGCGATAGTTTCCCACCAAGGGCCGCGACAGCGCAACAGGTCGCGATATCGCGACAAAAACCACCCTTAGCAAAAATTTTGCTCATTGACTCAAGAATTGTGCAAGTCCCTGCCTAATCACAGCATCCTCCACAGGCATGTCACTGTGCAGCTGTACCCCTACCTCTTTCTCCGCACCCATCTTTGCAAGGAAATCGACCGTCGAATTTAAATCTCTACTCACATAGACAGGAATCACATCTTCTAATTCCCTCCAAAGGTCCTTGATTTGAGAGACTAAAATCTATAACCTCCAAGCTTTCGAAGCAAAGTTCCTCATGCAGTCAAGAGCACCAACCAGAATTTGTGAATCTGACTCAAGGATTATCTTCCTGTATCCCTGATTAACAACCCATATGGAAGCAGTTTTGATAGCATAGGCTTCTGCTTCATTGTTTGTGGCTCTTCCCAGACCTTGCAATTCCCAGTAAAGCACAGACCCTAGCATGATCTCGACACACAACACCAATTCCAACACAGCCCGGATTGCCCTTTGCAGCTCCATCTGTATTAATTTTAACCCAACCTTCTGGGGGAGGTTTCCAGCTGGCTGTGTCCTTTCTCACTTGTTCAACAGCTCCCTCTTCCTGTGGGCCAGGATCAACCGGATTTTCCTCTTCAACATATATGGCAACCGTTTTCGTGACTTTGCTCCAGATGACCTGCCAAATTCCATCTAGCGAGGAGAAGGTTTCTCTAAAAATACGAGCGTTTCTCTCCAGCCACACCTGCCACCAGATGAAGAATAAGCCAAGTTCCCAACCAAGTCGAAGAGCTTTAGATTTAAATCTGCCTCTCTTCCATCTTTCCCAAATATTGTTCCGAGTCAGAGCACCATTAGTCTGGAGTTTAAAATGAGAGAACCAACGCTTCCAAATCTGACCTGTGAAAGGGCACTCAAACATCAGATGATCGGCAGTCTCCTCATTCTTATGACATAAAACACACTGAGAAGGACCGATGATTCCTCTGTTTCTGAGATTGTCAAAGGTGAGAATGCCATTGTGCATAAACTGCCAAGCGAAGAAGTTCACTTTCGGCCAGCCCTTGGAATGCCAAATCTTCCTCCAATCTTGAACCGAAAATAAATGCGGGGGAGGCTCTGGGAGAATCTGATCGTATCCAGCCTTCACTGTATATACCCCAAGGTTCCCATAGCCCCAAGCTAACTCATCCTCCTCGTCTCTCCCCGTGAGAAACCTTGCTGTCAAGATGTTGGTCAAAATGGGTGCCAGCTCCGGAGGGATAGTGATTGGCCACTCCTCCAACCGCTTAAACTTCTTGAATTTATACTCACCCAATTGGCTAGTGTTGAAATAATTCTCAATATTGACCCAGCCCTTGGATTCTATGGCTGATTTAATTGGATGCAATTCGGGATACTCAACAATGATAGGTGGGTACTGGTCCCATGAGTCAGTCCAAAAACGTGCCTTCTCCCCTCTTCCCACTTTCCAAAACAATTGGTCTTTAATAACTTGAGATCCCAGCTTAAGAGCCTGCCACACTAAGGATCCATTACCATCCAAAGGGAAACGGCTCACATCATTGGGGTGAACATGGCCCAGATACTTACTGGTTAAGATTCTACTGAATAAGGATGTTGGCTGGGAAATCCACCTCCAATACAATTTACCTCGCCAAAGCTTTGTTGTTAAGCTTGGAGCTTCTCAGTCCCAGCCCTCCTTTTTCCTTGGGCTGAGTAACTTTATCCCAGCCAACCAAGGCCCATTTCCTCTCACCTTTTGCTCCTTCCCATAAGAATCTTCTAGCCATTTTGTCCAGCTCTTTCCAAATAGAATGTGGGGCAGCCAGGATAGAGAATTTATAGATTGGCATGGCCTGAATAACTGACTGTAAGAAAGTTAATCGGCCCCCGTAGCTTAACCATTTATGAGACCAATGGTTCATTCTATCTTTGATGCCATCCAAAAGATCCTTCCAGATGTCTTTTTTTAATTTCTTGAAATGCAAAGGAACCCCCAAGTAAACTACAGGAAGAGATGTTCTAGTGAAACCCAAGATCTCTATAACTCTGTCCTGTAGCCTTTGGTCAAGGTTGAAAAAGACCACTTTGGATTTTTTGTCATTGATAACTTGATTGGAGGCCCTAAGGTAAACATTAAGAGAATCTCTAATTCCTCTGGCTTCCCTGAGACTGGCCACTCCAACCAGGCCCGTATCATCCACAAACTGTAAATGAGTCAAAATTTCTTCACCTACCTTGATACCCCGTTATCATGCCTTGATGTCTTCTCCTCAAGAAGAGTCTACCTAATCCTTCAGCCAAGATAAGGAATAGATAGGGAGAGCAAGGGTCCCCTTGACGGAGACCACGAGTGGCTCCAAAAGGAGGCGAGGGAAGCCCCTTAATTAGAACAGAATAAGAAGGTGTAGAAACACAACTCATAACCCAGTCTATCCAGTCCTGGGAGAAACCAAAGGCTGCCAACATCCTTGACAGGAAGCCCCACTCCACCCTATCATAAGCCTTGGACATATCCAGTTTAATGAACATTCCTTTGTTTCCAGATTTTTGCATTGTATGGATAGCCTCCTGGGCGAGAACCACCCCATCCAAGATCTGTCTACCTTCTACAAATCCCCCTTGCTCCGAGGAAATGATGTTATGAAGGAGAGGTTTAAGACGTTCAACCATTATCTTTGTGATAATTTTATAAATCACGTTGCATAAGGCAATAGGTCTGAAGTCATAGATATGAACCCCTTCCTCTCCCTTTGGAATTAAAGTGATGAAGGTATGATTTAGTGCCTTAAGCATTCTCTTATTAGTTCTGGACTCCTCTGTGATAGCCAAAACGTCCTCCTCCAAGGTATCCCAAAAGGCCTGAAAAAACTCAATAGGAAAACCATCTGGACCTGGAGATTTTCCTGTGCTCATTCCAAAGACCACATTCTTCAGTTCATCTCTATCAATGGGTCTAAGAAGGGCCTGATTTTCTTCTTGAGAGATAATAGAGGGAATAACATCAATAACTTCATTTTGAGCCTCCACATCTTGCTCCCTATTTTCCTTAAAAAGTTTAGAGAAATAATCCACTGAGTGGGAGTGCATACCAGGAAGAGTATCAAAGGAATGTCCATTCTCATCTTGAAGGACTTCCATGTTATTCATCTCGTCTTCTAGCACAGGCTGATCGATGGAAAAATTTTGTATTTCTATCTCCTTCCAATAACCAAGAGTTTCTAGCCCTCTGTTTCCAGTAAGTTTCCTCTTGGTTATCAATGTCCTCAACTGCTTTGCGCAAGGCATCATCCTCGGTTTTAAGCTGTTCAGTAATTGTTCCTTCCCTGAAGTGTTTTTGCACCTCCTCCCAACGAGCCACCAAGGGAGCTCTTTGAAGCTGGAAATCCGACTTATTAGCTTGCCTCCACTGTTTCAATTTAACTTTGACAAAATGAAGTTGTTTGTGGAATTTAAACATTGCTGTCCCAAAAGGTAGACGACCATCTTCCCACCATTGCAGAATTTTCTCTCGAAGATCCTCCTTTTGTAGCCAAAAATTCTCAAATCTAAACGGTTTGTGGTGCTGCCCTGTCAAAGTCCCTCCCTCCATCAGGATGGGAGAGTGATCGAAAACTGGGCCTTCCAAAATCTAGAATTTAACATTCCACTTAACAAATGCCTCCTCTGAGACCAAAAAATGGTCCAACTTTACCTTCCTACTGTGTGGCTCCCTCCTCTTGTTAGTCCAAGTAAAAAATGTTCCAGGGCCTTGGATATCCACTAGGTGAAAGGCCTGGACCTGGGCAATCAGAAGCCGGTCCCCAGGGTCCAAAACTGGGGTTCCACCTTCCTGATCCCGAGCAGATAATTTAGCATTAAAATCCCCAGTAATGATCCAGTCTAAATCTTGTCTTGAGGACCTCATGTTGTGTACAACTTTCCATTGGAGCCTCTGGCTATCAATGCTTTGAGCCCCATAAAAATTTGTAATTAAAACATGTTCAGCTGTGACATTATTCCTAAAATGAGATGTGAGAACACCCCTCCAGGCTATATGTTCTAAAGCAGTCCATTCCAGAGGGTTCCAAAAAGTGACAATTCCCCCTGAGGCACCTTGAGCAGCCACATCCATATAACCAACGCCCCTCCATATTCTACTAACTGTTTTACACATAAGATCTAAAGACATTTTTGTCTCCTGGATGAGCAAAAAGTCTGTTTTGCATTTTCCTAAGAGTCTTTGAATAGCAGATTGATGGGTTCTACTGTTTAAACCCCTAACATTCCAAGATTGAATAATCATTGAAAACCTTGAGAGCAGTAAGAATCAATTGTCCTCACCGATCCTCCAGTGATCAGCTTGTCTCCTTGCGTTGCTATTAGATCCTTATTAGACTTCCTGCTTGCTCCTTGAGAATTATTATTCTTGGATCGCTTTTCCACCCGAGTAATCCCCAAGGCTGGCCTTTCTCTGTTCTTTTCTGCACTTCCCATACTGACATCCTTACTTTTCGGCTGTACTTGGGAATGTATTATCAATGCCCCTGGATTCTCTGGTTGCAATATCTCAGTGGACTCAATCGCCTGTTCTAAGACAGGAGGAGATGAAGGAGAAGAGTGAGTGTGGGTATTATTAGCCTCAGTATTCCCATCCATTCCTTCCATGACTTGGTCCTCTTGATCAACTAGTGACTTAAAAATTTCATACCGATTGGCTGGCTTGAGTTGTGCTTGCTCCTTGCCAGTTTTCTTTTGCTTTCTCCTCCGTTTGGGTTGTTCAAATCCATCCTTCTGCACATCATTACCCTGTGGAATATTAGAAGGATCTTTGACAAGAGTAGACTTACCTTCCCTAGGGCGATTTGACGCGCCCAGCGGAGCCTCCTCTTTTGTGTTCCCAAGGCTTGGACAAAACCTTGCCAAATGGCCATGCTTATGGCACACTCTGCATCTAAAGGGCAGGGCCTCATAATCTAACTGTTGTATCCATGACAGTCCTGCCAACTCAAGTTCCACCTCTGCCGGGAGAGGCTGGCTAATATCCATTTCTACACAGATTCTTGCAAAAACAGCTGCATTACCCTCTATGGTATCTTTAGAGACGCCCAGATGTCTGCCAAGGGAATTACCAATCATCTCCAAAACCTGCTCACCCCAGAACTCCATCGGGAGAGCGTATAACCGGATCCAGACCGGGACAGCCGTGGGTTCGATACGAGGATCGAAACCCACTCTCCAGGGTTGAACAAATAACCCTGTCGGACCGTGGTTCCTTTTTTTTGATTCAAATGCTCTGTTTCTGTCGGCTAAAGAAGAGAAACTAATGATGAAATACCCATTGCTTATGAACCATAAGGAGTACTCACCGTGAGGCTCCCAGTTTTGTCTGACCTAGGTGTGCAAAAAATTTAGGGTAGGTCGAATACCCATGAATTTACAAATCAGATCATGGTTAGCGCGATAGATGACTGTGTCCTCGACCATCTTTGGTTCAATGACAATCTTAGGTCTGGAAGCGGATTGTGGGAGGCATCCATTAACTCGGTGTGCAGTTGAGTTCTTACCAGCATTCTTGAAGAGCGATTGAAACGCATTCCTCTGGGCTTCAACATTGGAAGATGAAGCATTTTCTTTTACCATCTCAGCATATGAGCTCTTTCTCCCAGAGAGAGGGTCTGGAGGAGACCCCATTGGGCCCTCCTGGGGCAGCAGATAATCCTTCAGAGTACCACTACGTCGATTCACCAAAGGCCCTGGATTTTCCAACACACCAGAAACCCTAGAGCATCGCCTGACGCCTGCTCAAAAAATTTCCCGCCAAATCGCCAGAGCTCCGTTTCGAAAGTTTTTTCTAGGAAACCTTTGATTTTACCCCATTTTATCATGTAATTTTGACCATAAAAAACCACATAATATTTTTTGAGTGAAAAGTTAAAAAATTGTATTAAAAAAAGTACTTATTACATTATTTTCCTGGTAACCTACCTCTCCTGACCAGTGCCAGGATACAAATCAACTTTTGCTTTCTGTGTCTACAAATCCTCCTGATCATGGTTATCATAAGGGGTTTTCCCCAATTCCTGATCTACCTCTCCTTGATCTCCCTTGGACTTCTCTATTGCTTCAAATTTGTCTTTCTATACACTATGTAACCCATAAAAGATACATGTAATAGCTCACACTTATTATTCTGATCCACATCTGGTACAAATTGTTTTTCTTCATCTTCCTGTACTTCTTGTGTTGTCCCTATCCTAAGCTATCCCAATCCTTAATTTTTTTCAAATTTCTTCCTCCTATGTGTGTATTTGAGAGGCCTCCATATTTATTGCATCAATAGTTTCAAGTACCTTTCTTGCTATAGTGCTCCATATACTTTCTATCGGTTTGAATTCTTCCTTAAAATTTCTTCCATTTTGTTCTAGTCAAATTTACCAGCAAATAAATCTTAAACCTATATCCCATGTAGTTTTTATCCTCTTTGTTCTAAATTTGTTGGCTTTCCAATTATCCTAGAAAGTATCCATGGTTAGAATTTAGACCTCCACTTGATTAAAAGTAATATACCATTCCTTCCACATTGTTTGGGAAAAAGTGCATTAAAAAAGGAGATGAGAAACTGTTTCCTCATATTGGCTGCAAATATACACCTATTAGGCCCAACAAATCATCTTTTGTGCAATTTTTCTTGGATAAAGATACTATTGTAGGCCATCTACCAAGAGAAACAGTTTATCTTTATCCATCCCTTAGGTTGCCAAAACTTTGACCAAGGAGGTTGTTGTATTGGGTGGTTGGGAGAAGTTATAAATTTATAGCCCTCCTTCACTAAATAATTTTCCATAGTTCCATGACCCCATGCTATCTTATCTGGTTCATTCATTTTTAAATATTGTATGTTGTCTAAAATATTTTGTAGCTCACTTTTCTCTGCTTTCCACTCTTCACTCGACCATTCCTCCTTAGGTTTCCACTGCTTGGCTCTAGGTCCTTTTGGATGTGGAGGTTTAATATAGTGGAATACTTGATACCATCCATGGTTGTGCAAATCCAATTTTAAGCCTACTAGATGAGGGTGAGTATTATCTATTTGTGGGTGTTGCTCCCATGAGTCCTCCCATAATCTTGTATTTTTCCATCCCTAATTTTTTAGAATAGACCCTGCTTAATGATTGGGACTCCTTTTTTTAGTACTTTCCAAATCTCTGAACCTTCCCCCATGACTGGAAGATGGGAAATTTCTTCTGGTAGGTGGTTTGGGTAGTATTTTTAAGATAATACTTGGCACCACATTTGGTCCTTATTGGATATCCATCTCCAGTATAATTTGGCAGTGAGAGTCTGATAATTTATTTTTGCTGCTCTAATTCCCATGCCTCCTTGGTTCTTTGGTTTGCATACTTTGTCCCAGCTGAATAGGACTATTTTTTTTATCTCCCTTTGCCCCTGATCCTAAGAATTTTTGTATGATTTTATCAATCCTTCAACACACTCTTTGGGGTAGCCAAGATAGAGAACTAATACACAAACATTTCTTGAAGGACAGACTTAAGGAGAATTACCCTATCTCCAAAACTCAACCATTTGTTTATCCAATGAGCTAGTTTTGAATGGATTTTATCCTTAATAGTTTTACAGTATTTGATTTTTAACCTCTTTGCTGAAAGGAGAATACCTAAGTATTATAGGGGCATATGGGCTTCCTGGAATCTGAGAGTATGGGATATCCCTTCTCTTACTCTTTTAGATACATTGAAGAAAACCACTTTGGATTTTTTTATAATTTACCATTTTGCCTGTCGCTGCTATATAGCAATCCAAGAGATCACGAATGTTGATTGATTTTTGTAGTGATGCTTCACCCCATATTCCTATGTCATCCACAAATTGAAGATGGGTAAGGTCCACCTCATTGTAGATACTGATTCCTGTAAAGCTTCGTTCCATTTTCCTTTTTCTTATTAGTCTTCCCAATCCTTCTACATAGAGAATGAATCGATATAGTGAAAGAGGATCACCTTGTATGATACCTCTAGATGTATGGAAATGTTGGGAGGGGATTCTATTTATGAGATTTGAGAAGGAAGCTGAGGATATACATTCCATCACCCATGATATCCATTCTTATTTGAAGCTAAATTTTCTTAGAATTTTTGACAAGAATTTCCAATTGACCCTGTCATAGGCTTTGGATAAATCTAGCTTGAGAAACATCCCCTTATTCTCTTTTTGGTTAAGAGTATGGAAGGATTCTTGGGCCACCACTATTCCATATAGAATCTATCGACCCTGCATAAAACCTCCCTGTTCTGTGATATTATATCTAGTAAGATCTTTTTAACCTTTCTACCATCAGCTTGGTCATGAGCTTGTAGGCCACATTGCAGAGTGCTATTGATCTATAGTTGGAAATATCCTCCACCTCTCTTCCTTTTAGAATAAGGTCTAAATGAGTGTGGTTGGTGGATTTGAGGATTCTTCTATTGATTCTGACTTCCTCCACTGCTTTAGTTATATCCTTCGCTATTATGTCCCAAAAATATCTATAAAATTCTACTGGGAGCCCATAAGGTCCTAGGTACTTTCTTGTTTGTAAATCAAGGATAGTACTTTTGAATTATTCCTCTGTTATTTCTTTTAGGAGTTCCTCATTCTAATTTTGAGATATCATCTTAGGAATACTAGCTAGAATTTCTTACTGATGATGGACTTGAATATTTGGATCTTCAAAAAAAAGGAGCTAAAATAAAAATTTGCTACATATTGCATTCCTGGGATGGTTGTTTACCTATTCTCTAAGCCATTTGATAAGGCATCCATCCTGTTATGAAGGCTTTGAGAAATAGTTGTATGGTGAAAGAATTTAGTGTTTCTATCTCCTTCCTTTAGCCATGTCACCCTTGTCCACTATTTCCAGTAAGCCTCCTCTTTCTTATCTATATCCTCCTATTTTATCAATATTTCTTCCTTCTATAGAATTTCTTCTAAGATAATTCCAAGTTGAATATGAGCTGCCACTTGTACCATACTTGTTAAGATCACTGCTCTCTATTTTTAGAAGTCAGTTCTCTGTAGTTTCTCCATTTTTTCAAGCTTTGTCTAACAAATTTTATTTGCCATAAGAGTTGGTACTGAATTGTTCCATATACGAGTTTACCTTGCTGCCACCATTGTTGTACCAAACCATAGAGATCCTCATTTTGCAACCAAAAGTTATCAAATCTAAAGGGTTTTCTTATAGTTGGACTTATTTTTACTATGGAAAGGCTTACTAGAAAATGGTATGCAGCCAACCGATTTAGGATTTCAAATTGACATTGCCATAGAGTGAAAGCTTTTTCCCCTACTAAAAACCTATCTAATCTAAATTTTATTGTTTGCCTCTCTTTCCTTTTATTTTTCCATGTGTTGTTGCAACCTGGTGGGGGTATATCAATCAGCTCTAAATAGTTAGATTGGGCTATGAGGACCCTAATATTTTCATTGAGTTTTGCTATACCTCCTTCTTGGTCATTTACTGACATCTTGGTATTCAGGTCCCCTCCCACCATCCAAAGGTCTTCTGGGTCAACTTCCTTGATTGCTTGGACTACTTTCCATTGGATTTTTTGTTCTTGTAATCCTTGCATTCCATGCATATTAATGATAATCCATACATTCCCTGAGTTTCTATCTCTTAATATAGTCATCAACACTACTCGAGCAACTATTGAATTCAGTAACTAAAAGGTGTCCCTATTCCACATTATTGTCATCCCTCCTGAGTAACCCTAAGAGGCTTGGACCATATAATCACTTTACCTCCAACATATGTTTGAAATAGTTTACATTATTTCAAGAGATATTCTAGTTTCCTATAATAACACCATATCTGGGTTTATTTTTGAGATCATTCTCTTAAAAACCAATTGTCTAGGGCGGTCGTTTAAACCCTTACATTCCAAGTATTTAAAATCATTGGGGTTCTTTGTTGTAGAAGTTGGATATGGATTTAACCATACTTGACTCTCTCAAATTTTCCCTTTGCTATTGCACTCTTTCTCTATTTGATCTTCTTCCTTCTCCATAAGAACTAGCATTTTTATGTCGTTTCTCCATTTGACTAATTCGTAGAATTGGTTTTTCTTAGTTTTTCTCTGCTAATCCCATGATGACATCCTTAGTTGGTTCTTATTCCTAATTAAAAACTATCATTGCACCTCATGTATCCAGTTGTTGATGCCCCTATAACACCCATTATTTTTCTTGATCTGGATTAGATTGTTTTGGAGAGTTTTAGCTTCCCTGTTGGTCCTCCAATCCTTTTAAGGGATTATGGTCTCCCTTTTCTGTAGATTGATGGATTTGATTTTCCTCTTATGTAGACATATCTTGATTCTTGATCTGTTCTTCAAATGATGTTTCTTCTCCTTCCATTGGGTCATCTAGAAAAAGAAGCTCATATTTGTTAGATGTTGCCCTCCATTCCTGGTGGTGGTTCATATTTCCTCCTCTAAATTGACTCCTACCCTTTGTCTGGATATTATTTCTTGCTTTTCTTCTTATTACCATTTGAAAACCCATTGTAGTCTCTTTAAGTGAAGATTGATCCTTTGGATTTTGAACTGTTTGTGGTATCTCCTCTTGAGTGATCTTGGGGTAGTTTCAAAATAAATGTCCATACTCATGGCATGATCTATAGTGGAATGAGAATAATTCATAATCCAACTATTGTTTCCATATGTTGCCTCCCAATCTAAGCTCCATTTCTGCTAGTAGTGGCTTGCTCAGGTCCTTATCCACACAAATTCGAACCACAAAATCTAATCCCCCTCCCACTGATTCTCATGATCTACCTAGGTATATTCCCAATAAATTTCTAATCAATTATAAAACTTCATATTTCTAGAATTCCAAAGGAAGGGCATATAATTTCTGCCAAATCAGAGTTGCTGATGGTTCAACATAGGGATCAAAAGCTGGTCACCATGGTTGCATGAATAGCCCTATTGCCTCGATGTTATAGGCTTCTCCCTCAAAAGCCTTATCCTTATCAAAAATTAGAGTAAATTATGTTACAAAGTATCCATTTGGAAGTGTTATGATGTCCACTTCCCTTTGAGTATTCCAATGGTTTCTTGCCCATGAGTATAGGAAGCGAGGAGAAGGTCTGAGACCTACAAAACTATAAATTAGGGCATGTGTAGATTTGTAAACAATGTTATCTACTACCAATTCCTCTGCTATTTCTAATACTAGGATTGAATTCATCTTAGGTAGTCAACTATTTCTTCTTGCTTGATTTGCCTCTTTCTCTTTTCTAAATTTTGCATAATTTTTTGGGCTTTACCTTCTATATTTTCTTTGTTGGATTTATTGCCTTTCATTGCATCTGCAAAAGGTTACATGTGAGAATTTTTAGGATAATGTTTGGTCCTCGATGGCATCCCTTCGATTAAACCCCCTGCAGATGATCCCTCCATTATTGCCCTCTCTTTGACTCTCAATTTATTACTTTTGAGCTCATCAAGCCAACATACAACATTCTCGAAGGTGAGCCTCCTGCTAATATCATAGATGGTGAAGGCACCCACAACCCCTCTATAGTAAGTAGAAGTGATGGCCCTGAAGTGCTCCTGCCTGGCGATATCCCAAATCTATCCAAAAGAAGAAGCATAGACTAAAAGAAAAAATAAAAAAACCACATAATATAGATTACACTTTTTTCTATCAATTTTGAAATAGTATACAAGGATATATACTTTGTTGGAATGACCTATAAGACTAATTTAATTCGCCATACTCTTCCTACTAATGATAACCATCTACCTTTCCATACCATTAGTTTATTCTAAACTTTACTTATAACTAGATCCCTCAATTCTATCCTCATTCTCCTCTCAAATAAGGGCATCCCTATAAGCTGCTCATAAATTTACCTCCTCCATTTTAAGTAACCTACATACCTATACTTTGATTCTAGTTGGATTGTTTAGGAAATTAATTTTAGATTTGTCCTATTAAATTGCTACCCTGATGCTCTTTCATATTCCTTTAATAAGTTATTCAAAGTTTTGGCCTTGTTTATCCATCCCCTTCCAAAAAGGGATGTGTCATCTACAAAATTTTGATGGGTGGTTTTGTCAATGTTATTACTAGCCTTAAGTCCACTTATTAGCCCATATTTGTTAGCCTTCATCAAGTTCCTACCCAATACCTCTGCCATAATAATTAATAGATATCGTAACATAGGATCTCTTTGTCTAAGACCTCTTTTGATTTTAGATGATTATGTTACTAACCCATTGAATAACACTAAACATGACATTTTAGAGACACAAACTTTAGTCTATATAATCCTTTTCTTCCCAAATCTAAAATTTTTCTAATATTGCAAAAATAAATTCCCATTTAACCCTAGCACAGGCTTTACTCATATCAAGTTTTAAGATCATTGATGTTAAGGATTTAAATAATATTAATTAATTAAACTATAGGTTTAATTAATTAATCAAGTTAATTAGATTTTTATTAAAGGATTATTAAAAGTGCCTACAAGCTTCATGTTAGATCTTAGCCTAAAATTGTCAGATCTTATCCTTTGATTGTCAGGATTTTTGTAAAGTTGTCTATCAGGATTTTTGTTTATTGGATTTATCCCTATCTCGTGTCAGGTTTATCTATTTGATTAGATTTTATAAAGGCATAAATGGTATATAAATATACATTTTTATTATCAATGAAATGAGGTAAGTTTTATGGCAAGTTTTCTAAGCCTTTAGATGATGTTGCTATTGAAGAAATTGAAAATTTTGAAGTTAATGGATAAGCTACTATTAAATCTTTTGAAGAAGCAAAATTTGAAAGTTTTTTGATAGACTCTAAAAATTATGAGGATTCAATACCTCTTGATGCTTTTAATAAAGATCTCCTTGTTGTTTTATTTAATGGAGATCTCATTGACAAAGTTGACATTGAATTTAAAGAAGAAAAACTTGTTAGTATTGTTGTTATGATGGAGGCTGCACCACCTACCCTACCTTCTTACTACTATATTGCTTCTACTCCACTTATACATAAAGGACCTATAGGGAATCTTAGTTTGTATGGCTACCCTTTGCCTCCAAAACCTCCATAAAATTTTTATCTATAATTTTTGCCTATTTTTTATCGTTGTCCTATTGGCTTGTTAAATCTAGCTTTTTATTTTTATTTTGCCTCCTCTAGTTAGGTTGAGTTCTAGCAACGCCTTGGTCCTACGCCATCGTAGTGCCACTTTATTGCATTACATGGCTCCCATCAACAATTACTTAATGATAGCATTTATAGTAGACATTAGACTTCAAAGTTACCTTGGCCACTACCCACTTGGATTTTGTTTTGGTCTCTTTTATGTTTTAGATCGCAATAAAAAATAGTGTCGATGGACCTACTTTGCCACCTCACTTTAGTCTAAATTTTTCTTCAGCTTTCAAATTTTCTATGTCATACATATTAGCAATCTACATATCCTAGTGGATGATCAATACTCCATTATATTTGTTGATCACTATAGCCAAGACATTCATGATTATGTGTGCAAGACAACCACCTTAGTGACTTTCCTCATCAATGCAACTAGTAGTTGTATTAAATTTCATGACCATTCTAGCTTAGTTGCTAGTGTGCCTCTGTATCACCACCTCCTATGGCCCTATCTACACCCATCATACCCTATAGCCCTGTATGTACCATTGTTACCTGTGGTCCCATTTACTCTGTTTTCCAACATGACACTATTAATCTCTACCTATTGCTTTACCACATCTTTGTACAAAGTATTCTATTCTAGCTATTGTTTAGCTAAAAGACTTGATTTTTATTTGTTACCCTCTTCCAACATGACTCTTGTAGTGCCTTGATCTATTTCAAATTTTCCATCACTCTATTACACTCAATTCGATAATACATTCTCTATGCATTTTAGAAATTGACACAACTACTAGCTTTTTTTTAACATAAATATTTGCTCATTTATCCCATGAAAATATCTATGGCTCACAACTTTTATGGCGCCTTTGGCATAAATTTTTTTATCTTTCATGGAATCATGAGCACACATGGTGACTAGACCATGTTGCATAATGAAATATAGTACTCAAATTTTTAAATGTGAATGCAAATATCTTTTGCTTGTTTCATTTGAAAAAAAAACTTGTATTATTTTTAGGCCACTGCTCCATGCCACATGGACACTTGTAAATTTTTTCTTTAGGACACTCGTTGATCCTCTAACATGGCATTGCACCTAAATACTTTGCTTCCTTTGTATTTACTTGTCTATGTGTGTAAGGGATAGGCTAGCTTGCCTACCCTTATGCTATTTGCACCTATCATCATACGGTTCAAGGTGTGATATGGGTAAAACAGTGTAGGATGCCAAGTTATGGTGCCAAGGAGGTGCGCTCGAGTTAGTCGAGTCAGGTACCAAACAAGAAAGCAACATGGTAAAGTTTCAAGTGGTAAGACCTTGCCAAGTGGCTAGGGTAGGTGAAGTATTAAAGCCATCATTTGTATGACACATGATAGGTAGGATCTAAGGTGAGTCTATCTCTACCAAGCCTATCAGCTTAGGTAGAGCATTGTCATGAATGTGTAGGTCTAAGAGAGTTGTGTCAAATTGTACTAGTCTGGATAGGTTGGTATCAAGACCAATTTGTCTAATTATTCAGGTTAGAGTTAGACAAGTGTCTTTGTTACCAAATGGTAAGTTAGGGAAGGACTTACATTATAAATGTGTAGTATATGATGCATATGGTAGTTAGGATAGTTAGGGAAATTAGTAGTATGTCTTGTACAGATGGCTATTTTGAGTATCATGGTAGCTAGGTGAATGAAATATGCTCTACCATGCATTTAAATTTGATTTTGGCTACACACACTATTTTGAGTTGCTAGCTTGGCCATGATTATGTAAAGCATGCCCCACCATGTAAATGTTGTTGATTTTATGTTAATGAAAATATATATTTGGATCTAAATATACTGTGTTGACCGTATAACTTAGTTATGTGGTTATTGCATATTGGACGATTGAAACTAACCACCATTATTATTTATCTTCCATGTGGAGAAACTAAGTGAATGGTTAATTTTACTTAATAAGCATGACTGTGAGGTATTGTCCATCAGTTGAATGGTGTCGCATGCATTTGGGACTTGATCACCCCAATGACATGATAATTGATATCAAAGTGAGCATAATGAGTGTCTTGTGTTAAGTCAAGTCACTTCCCCATTAGAAGAGTTTGTAGTGTAGATTAGGTCATGTAGGGTTATGAGTGGTTGTTACCACAAATAATACAACATTTGAGAGTGTCTTCTATAGAGAATACCCCATGGCGTATTCATGAAAGAGATGAAGCAGACCATAGTTTACCCATGTGTTGGTTGGAGGAGAGATGGTAGACATTGGGTTTGAGAAGCTACCACCTAACAAAGTAAGAGGCCATGAGGATACTAGAGAAGAAACTCCTATGGGTCATTGACCAAGTCATTTATAGGTGGTGGATGAGTTTGAGTAATGTGTGACTCAATGAATGGTTGAGTTAGAGGAATTTATTACCAACATGGAGACTGCTTTTGAATATTGGTGGTCCTTCGTAGATGAGACACTTAAAAACTTTGAGAAGTGGTACATGTCGATAACTGACACACAATGTGAAGTGTAGAGAAGCTTGGTAGAGAGATTTCAAAAACAAGCCAAGCTGAAATAGGAGGTCTCGTACTGCATGATGACTATGGAATATGTTGACCAAGAAGAAACATCAATAACAAGACCAACTATCACCAAGGCATCCAAACCAAAGTAGCCTAAAACCTATGATGCGATGCTAGATAACCATGTTTTGGACAACTTTTTCTAGGATATGGGTGACTATTTGGCAGTACTTGGTGAGCTATTAGATGAATAACAAGTTAAAACTACCATGCAATACCTGAAAAGGACCACAAAGACTTGGTGGTAAATGGTTGTGGTTGACAACAAAGTGAAGAAGACTAACAAGTCTATTAGTACTTAGAAGGATTTGAAGACTGTTCTACAAGGGCAGTTCAGGCCCACAAATATTGAGTGGAAAGCAAGGTGTAAGCTTCATCAGTTGAAGTATGTGGGGCAAATTAGAGATTACATTTACACCTTTCAAGAACTAATGGTTGACATAAAGACCATGGATGAAGAGGACCATATTTTTACCTTTGAAATGAGCTTACAACATTGGACCTAGGTAGAGTTGAGGTGGCACAAATCAAGGGATATGACATCTACCATTGCCATGATAGATAAATTTTTTAACATCCATGGGAAGGGTGTGTCTAAGAAAGAATCACGAGAATAGTTTGGTAAAGAAAAACCCCCACTAAGTGGTAAAGTGCCTATTCAGCCTACAACCAAGTCAAAGGGATAGAGGATGGGCCAACATAAGGGTACCTTGTAGTCCTTCATGGTATTAAAATAATTGGTGCATGTGAAGGGGAAGAAACACGTGGGTGAAGGATAAGGGGAGTCATAGGCTTAGCTTCATTGTTGGATGTGCTAGGGCCCACACCTCAAACATGATTTTATATAGAGGCAATACATGGATATGAGCCAACAAACCAAGTTGGACATGAGGAATAGTGATATCTAGATGAGTGTCATCCAAGAGTTGAATGCTATGGTGACACCTGGCTTGGGTAGAGACAAAGATATGGGAAGAGTCAATGACCTATTATATATTGACACACTCATTAATGATAAAATGACTATGGAATTGGTAGATACTAGTGCCATTCACAATTTCTTGATCATGCAATGTGCCAAGGAGCTAACACTATACTACTAAAGAAAAGGGTAAAGATTGAAGTTTGTGAACTCGTTGGCCCAAGTTGCACTTGTCATTGCACAAAATATGGAGGTCTAGGTGGGTGACTGGTATGGAAGGTTGAATCTCTCAATTGTCAACATAGACAATTTTGATTTGGTGCTTGAGCAGGAGTTCATCAGACACGATAAAGTGGTGGTAATTCCATACATATATTCATTATTCTTACTTGACTTGTTACAAAGTGGTATGGTTCAAGTAGTCTATAAGATATAGATGGTCCATGAGCTAGCTAGTGTCCCCAGGGCACAAGAGTGCTAGTAAATGAGCTTAAGGAAGGTGGCTCGTAAGTAGGGTAAGCAAAAAATGTATTTGGCTGCCATGTTGGGTTGATGGGAAGATGACATGTAGGAGGTTCCCATCCCATGCAAAGGTGGAAAAAGTGTTTGAGAGGTACCAAGATTGAATACCTTATACTTTTCCACCTTGAATGCTACATAGATGGGTGATTGACCATCGCATCAAGTTAGTTTCAAGGTCAAGCCCACCTGCTAGGGATTCATATTGCTTGAGTAGATCGAAGATGGTTGAATTGAAGTGACAACTAAAGGAGTTGCTCGAGGCAGAATACCTAAGGTCATCTCAATCACCATTTAGAACCCCTATGCTCATTATAAGGAAGGTAGATGATATTATGTGGGTGTGTGTTGACTATAGGGCTCTCAACAAATTAACAATGAAGAATAGTTACCCCTACCTATGATCAATGACTATTTTAATCGGTTGGTGGGTGTAGTGTCTTCACCAAGCTAGACCTTCATTTGGGGTACTACCAGGTATAGATAACATTAGGTGATGAGGAGAATATGACATGCATGTCATGCGATGGTTCTTTTGAGTTCCTAGTAATCTTGTTCAGGCTATGTAATGCCTCTATCACATTCTGTACCTTAGTGAATGATGTGTTTTGTTCACTTCTTGATAAGTTTATAGTGGTGTACCTTGATGACATACTGGTCTATTCGAAGGATGTGGTAGAGCATAGGTGATATTTGGTTCAAGTATTTTACTTGCTTCAACAACACGACCTCTATGTCAAGAAAGAGAAATGCGTGTTTGTGCAAGTAGAGGTTAAATTTATCGACCACATGGTTATCCGGGGCTAGATCAAGATAGACCCTACCAAGTTGGAGGTGATAAGAGATTGAGAGCCACCCAATGATGTACATAGTATTTGATATTTCCTTGAGATGGAAAAATTCTATAGAAATGTTTTTAGCCAATATTCAAAATTGGTCACCCCTCTGACTAATTGTTGAAAAAGGACCAATATTAGGCATGGAAACTGAGGTGCTATATGGTATTTGATTTACTCAAGGAGAAACTAACCTCAATACCTATCCTACATTTGGTAAATTTCTGTTGACCATTTGAGGTACACGTCGATGCGTAATATTTTTCCATAGGTGGTGTGTTGGTTCAAGAAGGTCATCCCATGGTGTTTGCATCAAGAAAGTTGAATGGCATGGAGTAAATATACCTCATTAATGAAAAGAAGATATTAGAAGTGGTGCGTTGCATTCGAATGTGGTGCCACTATTTTCTTGGGGTGCACTTTGAGGTGAAGACGAATAATGTGGCCAACACTTACTTCTTGAACCAAAGTAAATTGATGGGTAAACAATCCAAGCGGTAAGATTTCCTTGTTGAATTTGAAATGGATATAGTGTATAGGACTAGGAAGAGTAATGTGGTGCTCGATTCACTAAGTAGAAAGTAACAACTGGTGGCCGTAGTGTTGACAACCGATAGCCTAGTGGTAGTACATAAGAAGATGAGGGTTGAGCTATCCGATGACATGGTTACATGAGTGAAAGAAGGGTTAGAAAGGGATCTATAGGTTGTGACACTAATTAGAGTTGTCCAAGTGGATAATGAGTGACCAAGGTTGACCAGGTTTAAGATTATGTATAAACTACTTTGGTTCCTGAGTAACCAACTATTCGTGAGCTAATCAAGGAATGCCATGATAGCTTATGGGCTGGACATATGAGGTAGAAAAGGATGCTGATGCTATTGGAAAATGGATTATTTTAGCCAATGATGAGATACAATGTGGATGAATATGTGTGAATATACCTCATTTTCCAACAAGATAAGCACATCAATGAGAAACTTGGTTGTTTGTTACAACTGTTACCTATCCCAATTCAACCTTGGGCTAGTGTTAGTATGGACTTTATTGTCGGGCTACCTAAGGCCAAAGGATTTACCTTGATAATGGTAATAATGGATTTAATATATAAATATGTGATGTTCATCCCCTGCCCATCTCCCTACTCGATGAAAGTCATGATAAAGAACTTCTTCAAACATGTGGTAAAATATTGAAGGATGTCATTGAGCATCATGTCCAATAGGGACATATGTTTTACTAGAAATTTTTAGTGTGGGTTGATGCAACAAATGGGAACAAAGTTGCAGTTGTCTTCTTAATTCCACCTACAAACAGATGGCGAGATGGAGAGAGTGAGTGCTATTTTTGAGGTATGCCTTCATCATTATGTTCAAAGTGATCAATTAAACAACCAAATCTACTAGATGCCACATAGTTTAGTTACAATTGTTAGAAAAGAACTTCCAATTAATATATGCCATTCGAGTTGATGACTGGGTAACAAAAATTAACCCCTCACATAGTCATGGTAGGTTACCTAGAAGCTAGCGAATCAACAAATTGTTTTGATAGCATGAAAGGAACGAGTCAGTTTGGCATGTGTCCATTTGCTAAAGGTAGTCAAAAGGATAAAATATGAGGCCAACCCATGAAATTTATCGTTGGATATTAGGTTCTCTTGAAGATGGAACAAATTTTTTTTAAATCCTTAATAAAAAGCTTTGATTCATCATTTTGATAGACCCTTCAAGGTGATTGAGCACATAGGCAAGGTGACCTATCACCTGCAGCTACCCAAAAATTTTAGGGTAAACCCTATCTTCCATGTAGGTCAACTATGATATTTTAAAGTTGATGTAATGGACCCTGATCGAACTCAACCAACTAGACCACTTACCAATGTGGTAGACTATGTTGAGTTGGAATTGGACTAGATATGAGATATGAAAACTATTGGCTGGGAGAATAGGGACCACAAGGAGTATTTTGTGAGCTAGAAGGGAGGGGATTTTTATAGCTAGGAAAGGGAAGAGATGTTGTTGTAGTGGAAGTCCAAGGTGAAGTCTTTCAATAAGTGAAAGACCTCGAGTGATAGTGTAGTACTGTGAGAAGTGCAATTTAGAAACTCGTGTTGAACTTGGTGGTGGAAACACACTATGATGTCGAGGGCATTACCAAGTTTGGTGGGAAATACTATCAGGGATAGGTCATATTGCCTATCCCCTATGTTGTCCATTTTTATCATGATTTAAAAATGGCAAGTCGAGGAGGGGATTCCATTATAAAAGTGTAACATGGGGTGCACGTGGTAGTTAGGATAGTTAGGACGATTGATGACATGTATTGTCTAGATGGTCATTTTGAGTATTGTGGTAACTATGTGGATGAAATGTTCCTTGCCACATGTTTAAATATGAATTTGGGTGCATGCACTATTTTTAGTGGCTAGCTTGGCCATGACTATGTAAAGTGCTACACCCTACTATGTAAAGGTTGTTGTTGATTTTAAGTTGAAAATAGACCTTTGGATCTAAATATACTGTGTCAAATTTGTAACTTAGCTAAGTGGTGATTGCATATTGGATGACTAAATCCCTATTGTTGATTACCTTTCACATGGAGAAACTAAATGAACATTTGATTTTATTTAAGAAGCATGATTGTGAGGCATAGTCCATAGGTTGAGTGGTATCACATGCATTTGGAACTTGATCACCCCAACCTCATGATACTATGAAAGTAACCATTATGACTCCAAAATTTACGTGTCTGTATCTACCAACCTTGTAACCCACATGAATAGTGTATTATTGTAATAAAAATCCCTCTACCTCATCATACGAAGTCTTCATATTGCATTCAAATCAAACATTGGATGAAATTAAGACAAATGCAAGGGATGAGGAGTTGCAATGTGTAAGTTTAAATTTGAAAATAATAAAATATGGAAATGTAGCCATTGAGGAAAAATAAAAAAAAGGTGAAAGAAAATCAATTTAATCCAAGTAAATCATGTTCATTTTTCTTAAGTACTAGAGAATCATCTTCTTGCAATAAAAAATAAAGTAATATATAGAGTTTGCCCATTGCACTTTAGGGTTTTAAGGCAACATAATCAAGTAGTATGGAAAATAATAATCGTAATTATGGTTTTTTAGGGAAGCATAATACCATAGAGGATGTCCCTTACAATTTAGGATTTTCATTGCAACATAAAGAAAAAATTGTTTTTGAGGTTATCCTTTACATTTTTTGTGATCTAGGATAGCATAAGCCTATAGATGATAAGTCAAACTATGAACTATTTAAAAAAAGGATGAAATGTATGAGGATGAAAGTATTGTTGGGTATGAAAAATGAGAGGAATTCTCTCTAATTAGGAGCAAATAGAAAGTAAAACTTAAAGGGATATTCATTTGAGAAATCAGAAACAAATATCACACGTATTAACAATAAGTGGGACTAATCCCACGAATAAGAATTAAATGTGATAATGAAGATGGTATCTTTGAATATTTAGGATATAAAAAAGGCACGAACAAGGCCCTTAAGATTTATCAAGGGATTAATGGTTGGTGTACCCCTAAATTTATTTTCATATAGGAAATAAAAAATAGGTAGAAAGTAACATAAGGATGCATTAAAAAAGATTTAAAATATGGAGGATTATCTAGTGATTTCTATTATAATATTTTAAGAGGTTTTAAATAAAATGAGGCAATAAAAAATGGGATAGATAGTTTTTAGAATTAATAAATAACTAAGTTACTTATTTTTTTAAAGAAAGGCAAAAATATCAAAGTTTGGAGTCATAAAGACATATGTTCCTATTATAGTTACTCTTTATGATAAATATTGGAGGGACCCCAATTTATTTATGTCAACTTCAATAAGATTCATGATTACAAACTATAGATTCTAGTTGGGGGTTTATCAAAATTCCACATCCTTTAGAAAATAAGGGTGGTATTCTTGGATCATATAAATCAATATGGGATTTTGCCTCATTTTAAAATTCAAATAGCCTTTGATATGATTTTACTTCAAGATTTTAATAAACATAGGATAATACACATTAAACTTGAACTCATGTATTGAAATATTGGATAGGATTTTTTAATCTAATATAGGTTGCAAATAGAGTACTCGATCTCGTTACACATTTTACTATGAGCAGTATCAGATCATAAACCCATTCTTTTGAGGTGTGATCTCCTCAATAATTATTATCTCGATTTTTGTTTAGCCTATGTGGCTCTAAGATCATAATATATTCCAAATGGTTGTGGGATGAAATAAGGTTTGAAGGGTCATATATGCACATGTTTGTTCAAAAGATTAAATATCAAGAGGGACAAATGAATATTTACATAAATTATTTTTATATATTTAGAAGAAAGGAACAAGTTAGATCCAAGCATACAATTTTTAATAGATAGTAAAAATTAAAAGAATTAACCAAGGTACCTATGTGCAAGAAAAAATATTTTTTGATTATCATAATGTATTAAAAAAGGAAGAGTCACATTCAATGAAAATCTAGGGATATATGTACTAAGAAGGGGAATAAAATTACTAAATATTTTTATGCTAATTTTAAAGTATTTTTTTTTTTGTCAAATAAAAAACATTTCAACTCCAAATGGAAGAAATATTGAGAAGGAATGAAATATTAAAAAGAAAGTACTCAATTATTTTAAATTTTTCTATTAAAAGAATATTAGAAGCTAGTGAATTTAAGAAGGCTTACAATGTTTTTTGCACAATATTCCTTCAATTATCATATAAAGACAATAAAATATCAATGATGAACATCTCTATGGTAGATCTACAAGAGTTAGTTTTCTCTTTCCACCCTAATAAGACACCTAACCCTGATGGATTTTGTAAAAGTATCTTTTGAAATTTTGAGATTTGTTGAGGAGGTCTATGTTGACTATAATTGAAGATATTGAAAAAAGGCTATAAATGATATTAATTTCACCTTTATTGAATTGGTTCTCAAGAAAGATGAGATAAGTTATTTTGATATTTTCTATCTAATAAGCTAAAATGTAACATGATTTACAACATAATTTTAAAAATAATGACAAACAAATTGAAAAACATTCTATATTATGTTGTCTCAAAGGAATAAGATTGTTTTATTTAGGTTAAAAAATACTTGACAATGTAACCATTGCAAAAGAGGCTATACATTCTCTTATTTCCATAAAAAACTAGGTGTATACATAAAATAAATATATGAACAAAGTTGAAGATAAGATTTATTAGAGTTTTGTATATGACATTATTAAAATATAGGTTTTGATAAAGGGTGTGAAAGGATTATATTTTGATATAGCAATCCAAAATAATCTATTTTGATCAATGAATCTCACATTGGATAATTTGAATCATTGTGTGGACTTTGCCAATATGACCGAGTATCTCCTTATCTCTTCATTATTCTTATTGAGGCATTATACAAATATTTCTCAAAGGTAAAAGCACTATAATGAAAAATAAAATTTAATTAGGTTGCAATGAATGGTCCCTTTCAATCTTATCTTCAATTTGCTAAATAATTTTTATTTGAGTTCATCTCTTAGTTAGCAAGACTATGGAATTTAATTCAAGTACCATCATACTATGAGAAGGCTGCTAGATGATTAATTAAAAAAAAATCAAAACCTTTTTAATTAAAATTGGCCTAGATAAACAATAGATTATTTTGGAGATTTAGGGATTAAAGTTGTGAAATTTCCATTAATATATCTAGGTATTCCTTTGTTTGATAAAGGATAAACAAAGGAGATTTCAAACTCAATTTTAGATAGAGTGAAATATTACTTGGTATGATGGAAAGGTAAGTTCTTAACTATGGTCGGATAACTACAATTCATAAAAGTTACATTGCAACACACACAAACACACGTGTGTGTGCATGCACACACACACACATACAAGCATGTAACAAATTCAAAGAGATTTTAATTTGAAAGGATGTGAGGAAAAAAATAGTTTTGCTCTTTGTAAGTGGTGTATGGTTTATAGAGGAAATAATTTTGGAGTTGCAAGCTTACCAAAAAACTTATGAGTTTGGAATTAGGGGCAAGGTTTTTTTGATGATAATTCAAAGATCAAGGAAATAGTTAGGATAATGCTACTTGAAAAATATATAGGGTATGGGGATACAAAAAAAATATTAAGGTAATAATAAATTATTTCAAATATATTTTATCAAAAGTTGGACAAGGTAAGTGTTAGATTTTATAGTAGTTTCTAAAAATGAATGACTTTAACACATTACCCAAAAATACCAGAAATTAATATATAGAAATAAATACATGTGATATAGGAGGTGCCCATAGACACAAAATAATATCACTAAAGGAAAATAGAATGAACTGCAATCAATTATAAAATTATTGGTAATGAGGGCATATTTATACCTAATTGCAAGTTACCTATAAGTCAAAGTTAAGAAACTTACCTTTAGGTTAAATAATTAAATATTACAAATACTACCTTTACAAGGTTTATAAGGGATCTAAGGTATTATACAGACAACAAAATATAGAATTGGCAATGATATTAAGTGAAGCTTAACCACTATATAATTTAAAATTCCCCTTTAAATTGAATGAGGGACACAAAGAGAGACCCTCACTAGTCATCCTCCCGCAAGGGACACTCTCCTACATAAAGTAGCTCTAGAAATAACATAAAAAGAACCTTAGGAATGACCTTAATTAGGATATCCATTGCCTATTCTACTGATAACACAAAATAGATCAATCATCCTATGGGTATAAAGCCATCGCATATATTACATCCAAATCTTAATATGCTTGGTCTATTAATGAAATACTTGATTGTAGATAATCTAAATGATGCTTTGATTGTAATATAAAAGAGTGACTAAGTAGGACTGAGAAATTTCCACCTACTTCAAGATCATAAGTATCCATCAAAGGTGCATTTCCACCTCATTAGAAGCACAATATTCAATTTATATGAAATATTGAGACACCGTGGACTATTATCTAAAGCATCAAAAAACATGGTTAAAACCAAGGTAGAAGACAAAACGTATAGCAAAGTGCTTCTCATCCAAATCATCGACCTAATCTATATCTAATAATCCTATCAAATTAAAGGTGAACCAACAGAATAATGAATACCCATATGATATGTACCTTTGATGTATCAAAGAATCCTCTTGATTGTGGTCTAGTACCTCTCTCAAGGTGCCTACATGTACCTTGCATAATTGTTAATAACAAATGAAATGTTGGGCCATGTGTGAGTGAGCTAAAAAATACCTCCAAAAACATATCGATAGAGAGTAGCATTCACCAAAGGAGTCATGCAATCTGCTTGAATATTCAATCCTCCATAAAAAGGAGTCTAAGTGGACTTGCAATCCTAAGTTTTGAAGCACTAAAGAAGATGTCAAGCATGTTTAGTGTGTGAGATATTGATCCTAGATTACATTTGATCAATATGAATTCCCAAGAAATAATGCAAAAGCCCCAAATTTGTCATCTCAAAAGTAGCACAAAACCATGAATTCATATCTTGGATAAAGGGACGTGAGCTACATGTAATGAGAATATAATCCATACGTAGGATAATCACCAAAGTGCTCTTATCCTAATGTTTTATGTAAAGATAATGTTTGACCTCACATTAGAAAAATTTATAACTAAGAAATAAAGAGTGGATATTCTTATGCCAAGCATGTGGTGCCTGCTTAAGTCCATACAAGGACATAGTTAATCAACATACTAGGGAGGTAACACCATCAAGATCAAAACTAGACCTTTATTGCATGTAAATATTCTCTTGAATCTCACTATAAAGAAAGGAAATCGTCACATCCATTTCATGTACATTCCAACCATAGGATTTAGTTATGGATAAAATTATCCAAATAAAATCCTCTTGAGTAAATGGGATAATATCCCTAAGTAGTCAATTTTCTCCTTTTAAGATAAACCCTCATCAATAATGCATATCATGTGCTTCTCCACCTAACCATTCGAAGTGTAATTGGTTATATAGACCCATTTGCACTCACCTACATTCTTCCCTTCTAGAAGAGGAACATTTTTCCATGTTTGATTATTCATAAAAGACTGATATTTAGCAAGTATGTCATATTCGCACTTTGGTTGACCCTTAGCTTGAGAATATGTGAGAGGATTTCTAGAATTATCAACCTTCAAGAGCAAGGCCCGAGAAGAGTCCTTTTAGTAGCATTCCATAGAAAGAATGGGTAAAGTATCCTACTTAAGAATTTGAACCCACTTGGTTTTTGGATGAGCCATGGAAGATCTAGGCAATCCTATGATAAAGAAATCTAGAAGCCAAAACTAAAGTATACAAATCATATTCATCATCCATCTAATAATCCAATACTATGGCATAAGAAATTTGTGTGTCAAGCTTAACATTCCCAAAATCCAAGACTAAAGGTAATTCTACTCGAGAGGTCAAATATATAGGAATATATCCTTCATTGAAATATGAAGGGGAAGAATCAATAGGATTCAATCCCATTAAAACATTTGAATAATCTATTAGAGTAGTTAGAGAAATAAGATCTTTATCCAAGAGCTCAAGTGAAGGATGAAATGGAACCCTTGAAAGAACCTCATCAAAAATCACATCTCTAAATTTGAATACCCCATAAAATACTTTTATCTCTTATATACCCCCTCTTGAAACTCTCAAGGTATGTGGGCCCATGCTAAAAATATAGAGATACAAAATTGGGACACATTAGGTTTATTAGTTGTCAACCTCTCAAGGGGTGTCATATCCTAAATTTCTCTAGTGGAAAATTTATTGATAATGCATGCTACACAAGTGATGGACTCACCCCAAAATTTGTGCTCCATTCTCTTAGTATGAATAAACAATATCCCATCTTCATAATTACCCTATTTTTTGGCTTAGCTACCCCATTCTGCTATGAAATATAATTAACAATCTTTTGAAAGTTAATACTATAAAACTTTAAAATATAATGGAAGCCATTGCTCATACACTGACCCCCTATTCGACCTAAGACACTTGATCTTTCTTTCCAACTAATTTTATGCTAATGCTTTGAATACCTTGAACTTATAAGAAGTCCTGTCTTTTGCATGAAGAGTATATAACCATATATACCTAGAGAAATCATCAAAGGAAAAAGAAAATGTTTAATCCTAGAAATGGAAAGGTACCCATGGGTTCACATTTATCATAATGAACAATCTCCAAGGATCGTGTAGCATGCCTCATTATCCCTTTTGGAAATGACTCCTTATGATGCTTCCCAAAAATAAATCCCTTGCATGCACCACTTAGAGGTAAAATATAAGGAAGTCCAATGGCCATCTAATTATTATAGTATATTACATTTTACATGTCAATGTACCGCCTTGGGTACATAACTAGAGTCAGAGTTTACTTTAGAGTAAAGTTAAGTAGTTACTTCAAACAATGTGATAAATGCACGAGTGCCAATGTGCAATGATGTAAATGTACAAGGAGTCCACTTGTACATTAGTCATAGGAAAGATAGATGAAGAGTCATAAGTAGATTAGGGGTCAAGGAACATATCTTCTTATATATAGGCCTCATAGAGAGTGAAATGAGGGTGATAGAGGATATAGAGAGTGAAATAGTGAATATAGAGAGTGCAGAGTATATATTAGTAGTGGAGTATAATGTAGCTCTGTAAAATAGTTTATGAAGTGTTCATAGCCTCCATTATACTGTATTGTACTATTTTTATGACCTTTCATTAATGTCATATTTTTGAATTATTGCAGAAGTTTATATTATATTTTTTTCTATATATTATAGTGTCATTATCATATAATTATCATAGCTTGCTTATTTTACATCTTGTGGTTGCATTTCTTTTATTATATACCCATGAAAAGATAACACTAATAATGACTAATGTGCCTTAGTTACCTATAGTTAATATTTTCAAGTATGTGATGCCATCACTAACTCTCATCATCTACTTGTGCCACCATAGCCACAAAACATTTCTTCTAAGAGGAAGAAGTAAAAGAAGCCAAAATTTCCCCAATTTTTATCTCTAATCCAAATCATAACAATACCCAAAGAAAATCATCTTAAATCCATCATAAATATCCTTGATCACCCAATAATTAGGCTAAAATTATACCTTTTTATATGGATGGTGTGATAAATAGACAAAATGTTAGGGCCAACACTAGGAATATGAAGAACCTCATCAAATAGAAAGGATCTAATACTAACCTCTTCATGAACTACCACCTATATAGATTAACTATATTGAATGACAAATGCTCTCCTGAATGTAGTGTGCTATAATCATGTAGAAGATGCCTATGCTTGGTCATGATCCGTTTTTCCCCCTTGAATCTATAATCCACTCATCAAAAGAAGTGGATGTCAAATATACTAAAACATAGCTACACGAGCTTATGAGGTTTGACCATCATGACTTTCCTCATCCTATGTAGAGAAGAAAGTAAATTAATACCCATTTTTTGATTGCTTCCTCAAACTTTTTGATGTGAATTTATCAAAAAATTTCTTTGTGTCTTTCCTTCTTGTAAAACTCACAAGCTAGATTTTTAAAGGGATTCTTCTCATTTTGCTTTAGCTTTTTGTTAGTTTGAGCTTTGATCAAATTTTTTATATGACCCTAATTGATTATAGGATGACCCTTATGTCGTTGTCTTGGGGCTTGATGATGAAGAAGATTTTTTAAACACTTCATCAATTGGAGGGGGAGAATTTGGGAAGTAGACATAAAACATATCAAACACAATAGTTACTATCTCATGTGTATTTAAGACATCATTGAAAAGAATGTTGAGAAGCTTAATGCTTTTATCCTAGATATTTTTGTTTTTCCTCTCCTTTCCCTTTTGAAACCCCTTTGGTAGTATGGATGTAATATTATAACTTCTTAAGCTTATTGAGATACTAATCAATAGTATGGAAGGAATCCATACTCAAGGTAGCAAGCTTCTCTTCTAATATACTACTTTCTATAGAGTCAATGCAATTTTACAATCCTTGAAGTTTGTTAATTAGTTCTTTAGGATTTGTAGTGTTGCTAAAATGAGTGTGATAGATATTGTCAACATGAAGATCCATTAAACTAATAATGCCATCCTTATCCCTGTAAAAAAACTTTCTCTCTTCAAAATTAGTCTCTTGAGGCTCCTTATTCACATAGTTTGAGCAATCCCTTACTTCAGAATAGATCTTTAATCTTGATTTTCCAAGTGGTATAGTTTGGATCATTTAAGAAGGGAACACATTGATCCATAATTTTCATACCAAAATATAAAATTTTGTATGTAGTTATGACTAGAAATAATACTACTAATGTAGATATATATAAAGCTTATATGATTTAAAAGAAAGGGGCTAAAAATGCTTTCATATGCAAAAGTTATGGTCCCTAGAATTTTGACCAATAAATCATTCAAAAAGCCTCCAAAATATTTGAAGATTTGAATTTTTGCTGATACCTATAATCAATGAGAGGCCACCATGTATCATTGTATGAGTGGATGAGGGGGTTCCAACTAGATGTTGATTAGACAACATACTAATGAATGAGGCGACAATGCTAATTACTATCTAAAATAGAGGTTTTCCAACTAGGTGATAACTATGTAGCCCACGGGGTGGTGTACAATAATACTAGACTATACTTATGCTTTGATTCACTCTGTATCTTATAAACCAGATTACACGACTTATCCCTCTAAATCACTCAAAATTTGTGCTTTTCTAGATTTGTTGTTGAGTATGCAATAGTATGGTCAATGTGTTTGATGAGATGGAAAAACATGATTGATCAAACCCATTTTTATATCCACCATATGGTATTTTTTCCACCATGTTAGTCTCTGATATGTTAATCCTTTCCACATCATTAGCCATGCCATAACCTACCATGTCATCACTTAATCTATCCTCTTGTGCCACATAATCATTCTCCATATCAATAAGTACCACATCATATGATATGTTAGCATGGGGTATGGTATTAGGTGCCACATCATCACTAAATTCTATATCATTCAATACTATCATTGGTGCATGACAAAAATAGATGACATCATCATTCATCATGTCATTAGGTGCATGCTAAAAATAGGATACGTTATCGGACATCATGTCATCATCTTGTGCCACATCATAATTGTTGATTTTTGATGAAGGGAGTGACACCATCACTTTCATAAAATTCATTGACAACATGGGGTTTTATCATTGGACTCCTAAGGTCCTAAGGACTAGTGGAGGCTCCCCTAGCAACTTAAGCTAAGGTGACAATGTAATACCAAAGTGCAAGCACTTTGAAACCTTTTTCACATTGTGTTATATGCCAAACTCCTTTTCAATCCCTTTTGCACATGCACATTCAACATTGCATCATCATGACGCTTGTAGAACCCCTTCCCTCACATTTTAAAATATTCACTGGAATATTCCATAATTTCATATACAAATATTTAAATTTTGGAGATGAAGAGGGGAATTTTTTGACATAATAAAGGTACCTAGAGGTGAAATAAGAACTCCGCCTAAAATTTCACAAAGAATTAAAAAATGTTGATTTTTGGTATACATAAAGGTTTTCCTTACATAATATTTTTTATTTCAAATATAAACCAAGCAAGACATCCTCTCATGTTAATGTGGTATGAAAGTTGCTAGACCATTTTAGAAACTTTGTCAAGTGGTTTGGAGGTTTTTATCATGCATGGAGGTTTTACCATGACTTTATGGCCATCTTGGGTCTATTGAAAAATGTTCAACCTCTTATTTTCTTCTTTCATAGTAGCTATTAGTCTATCCTCTCGTTTGTGTGACTATTAATCACCAATAAAAGAAAAGGAAAAGGAAAAGACAAATGATGTTTTTTAAAAACTGCAAGAGACACAATCCTAAAACTAGGTTATCCATCTAGTGAAAAAAAAATGAATTGAACAAGTGTGAAGAGAGGAATAAAAGAACCCATAAATAAATATTTCCCTTAGAACAAATGTGATAAATTTAGTGAAATTTTTTGGGCAAAAAATTGGTTAGTTTTTTTATGGTTCAATTAATTGCCTCCATTTAATTGTCAACCCGAGGTAGCTCATAGTCTTGTGAGAAGTCGTGCAAAATCTATGCTTGCAATTCCTCCTTCGTAGATGAGTCCTATATCGCTCCAAATTTTTCACACCCTTACCTTCAGGCTATAGGATCCGTGCATGGAAGGGGGATGTGAAAAGGATGGCGCGGTACCTCGGACTGAGAGGCCTTGCGAAGGTCCCGCCTCTCGGGGGAGGTGTATATTGGTGATTTTTCGACGGATGGTGGGTTCACCAGGAAACATTTAATGGCGGTTTCCACGCCTAGGTTGGGAATGTGTTTTATGTGTTCGTTTTAGCCTTAAGCATTCAAGTCCTAGGTTTGGCCAAAATGCGTCTAAGCTATTCTATATGAAGATGCAGATTAAATGAATACAGAAAATAGAATTAAGACAGAAAATAGAGAAATTAAGGAATGTTAAAAGAAAATACCTGATCCGGATGTCGATGAAGATTCGATTCTTGAAGCGAGTCGGGATCGCCTCGGAATTTGACAGGATCGTCTGAGATCGGACAAGATCGTCTGAGATCTGACGAATTCATCAGACGAATTCGTCAGAGACACTACAAACAGAGAAATAGGTGCAAAACATAGAAAATGCAACTGGAAACAGTGTAAATTGACAGTAACAATATCAAACTGAAACTTAAAAATAGAAACATGAATGCATTATGCTAATTTAATCACAATTATGACTTAATTATGCATTTGATCTAGATGGGTGAACTCCAAAATGCAAGATAGCATAAAATATTGAATAAACTAGCTAATTACAGCATAAAACAACAGATTGAAAGATGAAGAAATGCAAACTTTAGGCACTGATTGCCTCAATGTTGACTGTAGTCGAAATCATCTCGCATTGGTACGAAATCGTCTCTGATTCGACAGGATCGCCTCCGATCTGAACAGGATCGTCCGTGACGATGTAAGCTTGCTTCGGCTGAAAAACACTAAGGTACCTGCAACAAAATTGGTATAGAACTAATGCAAATAGAAATTTGGGATGTTTTAACGTGTGTGAAGTCCAGTTACAGAGAATTTCAGCCAGGGGGTGCTAAGGGGAGGGCTTAGGATTAAATAGGCTTAGGAGGGAGGTTAGGAGGTTGGAGATCATCCCTATTTGGGAGATCTCCAATGGGGGAGGGTCTCTAACGGCGCAAACACGCTTCTGCCCGGATTAGAGACCCGTTGGAACAGAAGCTAATTGTGCAAAATTAGTTTAGGGACAAGATCGTCTGGACGTCCTAGCCCAGACGAAATCGTCAGATCTGAGGCGATATCGTCTGATCGACGACGATATCGTCAAACGGTCAAAACAAACTCTAAAAATGGCACGGGAAAGGGGGAAACGGATTAAACGACGGTTAACGGGCGGTTTGGGAGGTTAAAATTTGAATTTGAATTATTTACTAGAGTAAATGTAATTATTAAGATTTCACTACGCCAATTTTAGGGTGCTACATTTTGCCCCCTCTTTAGCGAATTTTTTGAAGAAAATGCGTTAAAGATGAGTTCTTCTCGATCTACGAGAAAGCAAAAATTATTCCCATTTTTAGGCGACGATTCTTGGTCGAATCGTACGACGACTTACTATGGTGCCCCCTCCGTGTTTTTACCCAAATCGAACGTTTGAGGTAAAAACGCGAAAAAGCAAAAATTTAAAAATGTTTTTAATTGTGTTTTGAATAAAATTAAGAAAAATAGGGTAAAACCCTAATTCATTTTTACTGTTCATTTTTTTGGTTTTAGAGCTCTGCAAGCAAAAATGGTGGAGACGGCGCACAGATCGACAGAGGTCCGACGCGGGCTACGGGTAAGAGTCTAAACTTAACTTAGAATGCTTGAATTTGAATTTACATGCTTTTTAGGTGAATTTTAAATGAATTTTTGAGCATCGCGGCCATTTTTGGGCCGTCGACGTCGTCGGGACGAAATCGTCCAAATTTCGTCGATTTCGTCTAAGGGCGAAATCGGCGAAAGGGGGACGATTTCATCAAATTAGGGACGATTTCGGCTTGCAAAATTGGAGACGATTATGCTCAAATTTGGGACGATATCGTCCAATAGTGGACGATATCATCATTTGTATAAAATTGAACTTATTTTAACTTGCATTTATTAATCACTTGAGTTGTTATTAATGATTGTTATTGTTTTGTTGTTTATGTTGCAGAGAGGATTGCTAAAGAGCAGAGAATGGAAATATGGGGGGTTGAGAGATGACTTGGCCGCTCTAACACAGGCAGAGCGGGATTAGCTGGCACAAGTCAGCTTACAGCATGTGGTAGAAATGCCACAAGTGTCTACAGACATGGGGCTACTGACAGCCCTAGCAGAGAGGTGGTATCCGGGTTCTTCCTGTTTTTGGCTACCTACAGGGGAGATGACTCCCACTTTGGAGGATGTATGGAGGATTCTAAGAATCCCCATACAAGGACGGTTGATCACTCCTATGGCCAATCAGGGCCATGCTATGATGCGGTTGTGTGGTGACCCGAGCTTCGCCCTGGAGAAGGGCGGAGTGAACATCGAGGCACTACGTCAGATGCTGGGGCATCTAGACTCACACAGGTTTTGGTCAGAGTGGTTGGTGGACTTCTGCTGTGCCACCAGAGCGGGTGCAGGGTACCATGGATGCTAGCAGATGTGATCTACGACATGCGAGACCATGGTTACAGATTTTCTTGGGGCAGCTTTGTGCTATGTCGGTTGTACAGGATCCTGCATGGGGTCGTGTACAAGGGCGGTCGATGTCTAGTTATGACATCGCTCCTACAGGTTTGGTGTTGGGAGCACATTGTAGTGTGGAGGCCGGTAGGGCTTCCTTTGATAGGGATTGATGGGGAGAGGCCCCGAGTTTTCTACTGGTGGCTCCGGAGAGGGTCACAATGGCGGATTGACCTACCGATGTCCCGGAGACTGCTGGATGACCTTGTCCCGGACCAGATCACCTGGAGGCCATGGCGAGAGCACCCAGGGTGGGCCGAGGATGGACAGGAGTTAGCTCGCATCAGGCGAGTTTGTTGGTTAAGGATGGAGAGGGGAGAGGTGGAGCTCCACCGCTACGACCGAGTTTTGTGATAGTTCGGTCTACAGCAGGGGATCCCATCTCTCAGGGATTACGAGTTTTCTCGGACTATTCGGGATAACACCACGGTGAGCGGGGCTCCAGACATGCAGCGCTTCTAGAGTCAGGACTCGGATGATGCCCCCATTCAGCCAGTGGATGGGGATGATGCAGGGGTAGCCGATGGCTACGATGCCTAGTACGTAGGCATCCGCCCTCCTCGGATGATGAGGGCTCAGGGTCCGATTCATGTAGTTGTGCATCGGATAGGGAGGTGATGCCAGGCGGCTATGGAGGTGGCCCAGGGTCATGATGGGAGAGAGCAGAGGAGGCCACAGGCGCAGGAGAGGCCATGACAGTGGGAGAGGAGGGCGGAGAGACCCCCTTCTCCACAGAGAGAGAGGCCACCATCGCTCGATAAGGGCAAGGGTGTTGACACTAGGGAGAGTAGCGAGACAGTGACTCTTCGAGCGGAGACGATCCATCTCCAAGCACAGGTGCGAGACCCTACAGGAGGAGGCTGCATGACATCGAGCTGAGGTGACATAGCTCGAGAGATGAGATTGCATGCCTCAGAGCACGGGGCGGAGGGGCGAGCACTCGGGAGCTGGCATGGTCGATTGCTCAAATCACTTTCTATCAGGGCATCTACTTCCAGATGGTGCCGGAGGGTCAGAGAATACAGCTACCAGTCGACATTGCTGACCCTATCAGGATTGGGTCATCGAGGACTTCATCTCGATCGAGGACTAGGACTCGTAGTACCACACATACTACGATGGGGCCACCTCGTCCACCTCAGGGCGGGGGAGGAGATGAGGTTGAGAGCTCGAGGGGTTCTCGAGACAACTACACAGAGGACATTTGATTGAGAGGATTGAGTATGCCAAGATATAGATTGTGGCATACCAATCCATTTTTGATATGATGTATATATTGTTGATATATATAGATGAGATATTTTTTGATCATATGACTTGTGTCTTATGTATTTTTATGATGCTTTTAATGTTTTGATTGATTGATTTGATGATTCATGTAATTATGTCATTGGAAATATTATGATTTTGATGTCATGCTTTAAGATTTTAAATGAAATAATCTGATGTAACAAATTGGTTGTTTGTGATGTAATGTGATAAAAGATAAAAAGAGACTTCTAACAATAATTTCAAAGGACATTGTCGCTATTATAGACCATTTCATGGAGTCATCGCTCACTCGGTCGTCAAGCTAATCCCAGTATAGAAATATTGTTAAAAGTAAAAGAGTGCTTAAGAGACTGTCTTAAGACTTTGGTGCAATGGTGCAAATGATGATGATGATGGTTTGTTTTCAGATTTTCATAAAAATAATATGCATGAAATAATGTTAAAATGATTTTTGCTAGGCATAAATTCCTAAGTGTGATAAATTTTTTGGATAATTCCCTAGGAATTATACCATCATTACAAAATTGAAGGTTGACATAATGACATGAAATAGTGATAATGTGCATGCTTTTTAAAAGCATAATTTGTGTAACATAATGATTTAAGTCATATGTTTTTCATGATTTTTAAATAAATGGGGAATAAAAATTGTTACAATGGTTTGCGCTAGGCATAGAATATGTAGGTATAGACTTATACCATCATCGCAAAATCAAAAAAGAGATAGTTTTATTGCATGGTTGATTTTTAATAAACAGAAAATATGAAGATGAGGACTTGCGCTAGGCATAAAATTCCAATTTTGGTTTTAGAACTATACCATCATCGCGAAAGTCATATATATATATATATATATATATATATATATTTTTTTTTTTTTTATGTTTTGATTGTATGGTTTTGAAAGAAATTTTGATTTTTCTATTATGCATGTAGTTGTCTTTATACTAAACAACTGTACTTGAAAGAAGAAAATGAATTATTCCAAACAATTTTGCAAAAAATATTTCAAAGTATTTTAAAGACAAAAGTTAGATTTATAAGGAATCCCATGTGCATATGTGAATTCATTTCCAATCTTGATTTATCATAATGATACACAAAATCTCTCAAATATAAAATGTGTGTGCAATTGCTATGTTCATTTACCGGTTTTGAGCAAGATAATATGATACAAGTGATTTGAATAAACCAAATAAGTGTTCATTAACCATGATGTAGATGCATATAACCATACTAGACTACTATGTAAGTCGGATTATCAAGAGCTAGCTAATCCATAAGCAGACATAGGTCTGTACAAAAGAAGGTCGCTAATGTGACGGACATATCGCCATGCTAGGAGTTACCCAAGGCCAAGCGGGTTGGGCACAAACCACCTGTTATGGGGCTTACCTCACAGTTTTCGAATAATTGAGAATTCCAGGGATTCAAGCTCATCAACCCTTCTTTTCTTTTCAAAGGGTAGGGAAAGGGATTTTATTGCTTTTGCTTTTGCTTTCTTTTGCTTTTCTTTTCTTTTTCTTTTGTATTTTTGCTTGATAATTGAGATAATGCTTGAAATATTGCTGTAATGATATAAAATAACATTTTTTTTTTTCTCTTTTTCTTGAACTTTGCCTTTTGTTCTATACTAGGGATACTTGCTCAGATTAGCTGTAGAGCAAGGGATTTTTATTACGGGTAGGGGTGAGCTTGTCCTTTTGCCAATTCTCAAAGATTCTAGACCATGTGCATGATAGGATAGCGGGGGAAACTTTTCGCTCAAGAAACCACTTCTACTATGTAGCAAAGCATGGAAATTACAAATATAATCATTTTATTGTGAAAAGATGTGCTTGGTTTAAGTAAATAACAAGATCAATTCTCTATGCTCAAACTTTATTTAATTGAATTTTGTGGACTTTGATATAAGAGAGATTAGTAATCATGCCAGATAAAATCAAGATATTTATTTTTGTGAGTGTGAAAGTGAGGGATTCCAAATAAATGCTAATTTATCCAAAATAATTTGAAACATATAATTGCAACATTTGTAAGAAGATATATATAAATACTTTTTGAGAAGTTTTGAGAATGTTGACTCTCTCTTTCTTCTTTATATTGTTTTGGTTTCGAAAGAGTCAAGAATATTGTTGTTTTTATTTTTATTATTTTTGTTTTTGAAAAAAATTAACAAGTGCCATAAATAAATACAACAAATAGTTTTGAAGATTTTGATGATTATGAATGTTTTTGGTGTTTTTGAATTTATAAATTGAAAGAAATACAAGATAGTGATTTTGAAATATTTTAAACAAATATATACAAGGATGAAATGACCAAATTTATACATAGTAACGTTTAAGATGCAAAATATTCATGGGTTCTTTAAGTTCTTTACCATCTAAGGTAGATAATTTGTATGCTCCTGATTCAAATTTAGCAGTGATAATGTATGGTCCAAGCCAGTTGGGCTCAAATTTACCTTTAAGGTCCTTAGTTGCATTAGTATTTTTTTGATTTTCTTTTAAAACAAGGTCGCCGATCTCAAAGGATCGATGACGAACTTTTTTAGCATATGATCTTTTAAGCTTGTTTTGGTAGGCACGGAGATGCTCCAAAGCATTGATGCATTTTTCATCTAGGAGTTCCAGTTGGTTGAGTCTACCGACTCGATATTCATCTCCTACTTCGGTATCTTGAAGTAGTAGAGCCAAAGAAGGAACTTCTAATTCAAAGGGAAAAATGGCTTCAGCACCATAGACCAAAACAAAAGGTGAAGTTCCAGTGGGGGTTCGAACACTAGTTCGATAGGCCCACAAGGTTGGATATAACTCGAATGTGCCAGTCACGGCCAATTTTATTGACCAATATTTTGAGAATTTTGATTAAGGTTTTGTTAGATGCTTCTGCTTGACCATTACCATGAGGATAATAGGGAGTGGACCAGCGATGTTGAATCTTATATTTTTGGCATAATTTTTTAACATCTTTATTTTTGAAACAAGTTCCATTGTCAGAGATGAGATTTGCAGGAATTCCGAACCTACAAATGATTTGATTAAAAATAAATTTAGAGACTTGTGTGCCGGTGCAGGAAGCTAAAGGCATAGCTTCAACCCACTTCATGAAATACTCGGTGGCGGTTATGATGAATTTGTGTCCATCGGATGACACAGGATTGATTTTGCCAATAATATCTAAACCCCATTTTGAAAAGGGCCAAGGAGATGAAATAGCCTGCAATTCTTGTGCAGGCGCATGGACAAGGTCGGCATGTTTTTGGCACTTGTCGCAATGGCGCACATAATCATGTGCATCATTCTCCATGGTAGGCCAAAAGTATCCTATCCTAAGGAGCTTTTTAGCAATGACACTACCACTGAAGTGTCCTCCACAAGATCCATCGTGGGCTTCACTCAAGGCTGATTTGGATTCTTCTAAATTCAAACATCTTAATAGGATACCTTCAAAAGATCTCCTATATAAAGTATTGCCAATTATTACAAATCGACTTGCTCGTCTACGTAATAACCGATGTTGGTTTCTATTAGAATTGGCAGGGAAAGTCCCATTTTGGAGAAAATCAAATATATCCGTATACCAAGGTTCAGGAGTAGTTTCATTGATTAGAAACACATCCAAAGGTTCTAAGCATGACTTATTTGAAGTGGGTTCCTAGAGTCGATGAATAATGATAGTGGCATATTCGTCATCTAACTCCAAGGGCAGGAGAGATGCGACTGCGGCCATAGCATCAGCTGCACGGTTGCAAGTTCGAGGAATAGCTTCCAAGGTAACTTGATCAAATAGAGACATTAATTGTAAAACATAGGCCTTATATGGGCGCAGTTTATCATCTCTAGTCTGATAAACTTCATTAATTTGGTTTATAACCAGTTGAGAATCACCAAAAACTAACAGATGTTTAATTTTTAGCGCCAAGGCAGCTCGTAATCCAAGGATTAGAGCTTCATATTCAACAGTATTGTTGGTGCAAGCAAATGTTAATTTGAAGGACAGAGGAATAAGATGTTTTTGTGGGGATATTAAAATAATACCCGCACTAGCCCCACTCATGCATCGGGCTCCATCAAAGTATAAGGACCATTGTTCAATATGGTCTGCCTCTAATTGAAGGCATTCATCAGGAAACTCAATGATGAGGGGATGGGTAGACTCTAAGGGTGCAGCAACTAATTGATCTGCTATGATTTGACCCTTAACTGACTTTTGTCCTATGAATGTGAGATCAAACTCGCTTAGAGCAAGAACCCACTTGGTTGTGCGACCCGATAAATAAGGTCGACTCATGAGATACCTTAAGGGATCATATTTAGCAATGACATAAGTTTTTTGACTAAGCATATAATGTCATAATTTTTGCGTAGCAAACATGACTGCTAGACATAGTTTTTCTAATGTTGTATAGCGGGTTTCATAACTGATGAAGGTTCGGCTAATATAATAATTAGCACGTTCTCTCTTTTCATCATCAAGCTGAGCTAACATAGCTCCTAAGGCGGAATCTGAAGCTGAAATATATAGGAGAAATGGGCGATCAGGTTTAGGTGGTGAAAGCACAGGTGGATTAAGGAGGTATTGTTTGAGAAGTTCAAAAGCTTCTCTACATTCGTCATCCCAATTAAAAGGGACATCCTTCTTAAGGAGTTTAAGAAAGGGACCAGTTTTGTCCGCCGACTTATCGATGAAGCGACGGATGGCTTGAAGCTTACCTTGTAAACTTCGTAACTCAGATATATTAGTAGGTGCGGGCATATCAGTGATAGCCGCAATCTTGAGAGGGTCGATTTTGATACCACGTAAAGAAACTAAAACCCCTAATAGTTTATCGGACTTAACTCCGAATATGCATTTTGTTGGATTTAATCGAATAAGATATTCTCGTAATCGATTAAAAACTTTTCTCAAATCATCTAAATGATTATCTTCATTAATAGAGTGAGCTATAATATCATCTACATAATCATGTAGGATATCATGCATCATATCATGAAAAATATAAGTCATAGCTCGTTGATAGGTTGCACCTGCGTTCTTTAAGCCAAATGGCATCACTTTCCAACAAAAAGTACCCCAGGGGGTAATAAAGGCTGTTTTAGCCTGATCTTCAGGAGCTATCCTGATCTGATTATAATCGGAGAATCCATCCATTAAGGACATCATCCCACTCCCGACAGTAAAGTCAATGATTTGATCCATGTTTGGAAGAGGAAAATCATCTTTAGGGCATGCAACGTTAATATCTCTAAAATCTGTGCAAACCCTAACTTTGGTAGCTTCTTTCTTGGTAACTGGAACTACATTTGAGATCCATTCAGCATAATCAATAGCTTGTATAAAAACAACATTCAGGAGTTTTTCTAACTCCCCTTTGACTAGCAGAGCCACTTTGGGATGCATTTTTCTAAGTTTTTGTTTAACGGGTTTAGCATCCGGATGGACCACTAGATGATGCATGACTACAGAAGGGTCTAGACCTGGCATATCTTCATATGTCCAAGCGAAGACATCTTCATACTCTTTAAGGAATGCAATGTATTGTTCTTGTTTTTCTTGACTTAATTCTGATCCAATATTGATTATGTGAGGATTATCCTCGGTTCCAATATTAATTTTAATGATGTTTTCTACCTCCATGTGTAGATCTCTTTCAAAATTAGGTGGGGCGGGTGAAACGCCCAATTCTTGTAATTCTTGTAAGGTTAATTTGGATAATTCATCTTGAGGATTAGTGGTCTCAAGTTGGGCTATAGTTGGTATAGAACCATCAAAATAAAATCCATTGTGTAACATCTCTTCAACGGAGACATCATGGAAGATATCTCCTTCCAACTCTTCATCGGGGTCAACAATCATTTCAGGGTAAGCTATGGATAGCATGTTACATGTAAATGGCTGATTTTTTAGAGGCAAATCATCATGCCTATCCAAATAATCTTGATAACATATGAGGTGATCATCATCTTCAAAAGGAAAGGGTTGACCCTTACTAGGAAATAGGCCCACACCACAGCGGGCTAGGCCACGGTTCTACCTCGAAAGGTTCTTTCATGCCATTTTGGAAAGGTCCCAAGCCTTTCCCTTTATATCCCATTTTAAGCATTATGGGTTTAGCTTTAATATATTCATTGGTAAAATAACATCGAGCGTATCCCTCATGATGAGTTTTGATATTTCGAGGGATTCTTCCCTAGTCATATCCTTTATAAATGAAGGCACAACTCCCGACTTGGTAAGTACTTCCCATAGGTTGTGGGAGGCCCAAAGTACGAGGAGATGGTGGCAAGTTATTTAAAAGAATTGAATCTTGCATGAAAGCATTTGTTTTTTTGATATTAAGATTGTGGATAAATATGGTAAAAGTTCATCAGAAAGAGCATAAGATGTAGAAGGATCATTCCCTATATCTTTAGATGTGGAAGGTATGATAGATGTTGATAATGTGGAAGTGTTAATAGATGGGTCTATAGGTTTTGAAATTATAGGGATAGAACATGAAGGATTGGTTGTAGATTGAAGATCTTTTTGAGGTTCTAGAGTGATTTGTTTAGAAGATTGTTGATCTATATAGGAGGATGAAATTAATGGAGGGGAAATAGGTGAAGTTATGGGTGTGTGTTTCACAGTTTTAGATGAAAAATAAGAATTAGGATGTGTGGATGACAGAGCGGGGCAAAATTGCACTCCAACGAGGTTACGCCAAAGCACACATATCAAAGGGTCTAGGGTCACCATGGATAGTGACCAACTGATTTTTAAATTCGAATTTAACACATTGGTGTAAAGTTGATGGGACAGCCCGCATTGCATTGATCCAAGGATGACCCAAGAGTATATTGTACGATGCGGGGCAATGTACAATAAACACGGTGGTATCTAGAGTTCTAGGACCAACTTGCAATGGGATGGTAATAACTCCACACGTTTCTTGTGTTTCGTCATTAAAAGCTTTGATAATCATATCAGTTTTCTTCATTTCATCACTTCTAAAGCCAAATCTTTGGTAGAAGTCAAAAGTGCAAATGTTTAGAGATGAGCCATTATCAATCAGGACTCGTTTGATGACTACATCTCCAATTAGAGCGATAATATATAAGGGATTATCCTTATGTAAAGCTGTGTTGTGGGATATCTTTATCCCGGAAGTCAATACAATCAACCTCTCGAGTGATGATAGTATTGGCCATAGCTTCAAGTTGAATGTTTTGAGGTACCATCATTTGGCTTAATGTAAGCATCAACTCATCCCTATGGGTGGGAGAAGATCTTAATAAATCCAAAAGGGAAATTATGGCTGTAGTATTGGATAATTGCTCATTAATATTGTAAGGGGGTTTAGGTTGAACATGGGAAGCATGATTCCCTTTATTGGGATTTTTCAAAACAAATGGAGCTGATCCATCATTCTGATTTGGTTCTTGTTGAGAATTTTGAGCTCTGTTGTCGGGTAACGACTCCAATGGTACCTACAATGTTATATTGAGGACGTTGAACTGGTCTCGGTCGAGCATTTATGGCTTGTTCATTAGGGAGGAATTGATTAGAAGAAGGTCGAGTAGTAACTCTTCTAGGAAATGGTTCTTACTGGAACCATAGCATCTGTGATGGGTTGAATAGGATCTGATTCATTTTCAGAACTATTCGATTGGTTTGAAGTGATGTCTAGTTCACTTTCAGTATCTGATTCTACATCACTAGAATCTGGAGTTGGAATATTATGTAGGGGCCTGGTCGTAACCAGGGATAAGGTTGTGTCAAATATTTGAGGATCCGAATTAAGTAAATGTCCACTAATGGTTCCTACATATCGGGTAGGAGGAGGAACATTATGATGTTCGATTTGATTGGCCACCTCTTTACCATGTCTTGGTAAAGGGTGTTGAAATATGTCTAATGATTGATTAGCATTTTGATTTTGATTTTGGGGAATGGTCTTTTGAGTATTATTAGGAGCATTTTGTTTAGGTTGGAAGGCTTGCACCTCCATTTCATTATTATCAATCAGATCCTGTATTTTATGTTTCAACCTTTTACAAGCGTTGGTAGAGTGTCCAGGTCCTCTATGGAAATCACAGTGTAAGTCGGCTCTGTATCCGGGTATAGTTGGATCAGGTTCCCGGATAGCTGGTAATTGGATCAAACCTCTTTCGAGTAATTGAGGTAAAATAGTTGATAATGGTTGATTCAATCTAGTAAATTCTCGAGGAGGCTTATCAGGAGGTTTCAATATAAATTTTTCTGTTGTCTTCGTTGCATTGATATTAGCAACATTTTTGTTGTCAGTGACTCCGTCACCGACAACTTGTTTGTTTTTATATTGATTTCTGGATGTTTTCTCATCATCCTTCTTCCTAAGTTGGCCTCTCCTAATGAGGGCATCTTCTACTCTTCGAGCTAAATCTATAGCTTGATCGAAGGTAGTTAAAGTAGCGATTGATAGCTCATAAGATATTTGTTCTTGTAAATTATTGATAAAAATGTCCAACATTTCCCTATAAGGTAGCACAAAGTGCGGTTTTCCTGTCAACTGCCTCCATCTAGCTAAGAAATCGGCAAAACATTCATCCTTGTCTTGTTTTAAGTTGTATAAATCTTTAATGGTTACATGCCTCTCGATGTAGGCACTAAATTGATGGACAAAAGATTCAGTTGTTTCTTCAAAGTTTCTCAAAGAATGAGTGGGCAATTGATAGTACCACTCTAATGCCATTCCACCTAAACTTTTTGGGAACATTTTTAGTAATAGCAAGTCATCATGTGATATATCATGACATGCTATCCTAAACATGCGAAGATGCTCTATGGGATCTTCGGTTCCTTTATATATAGGCAAGATGGGCATGGGAAAATGCTTAGGGTATGGTTGAGCTACAACTATGGGATCCAAAGGTTGACTACAGATCTCTCGATAATTGTACGAGGGACGATAAGGATCTATCTGGTCCATACGCGAAGCTAACTGTTTCACCATGGCTTCCAGATTACTAGTTTGCCCACCATATTGGTTCGGTAGGGCATTGATATGGGATTTGTGAGCATATGATGGAGGGACATGAAGATTAGATGCTATGTTGCTATTGTGTAAATTGTTGGTAGGAAAAGTGTTATGAAGGAATTTTGAAGTTGTATTATGATGTATTCCAGATTGTTGAAAATTGGTGTTTGGCTTCGTTTTAGGTTTTTGTTTACTTGAAGCATATTGATCAATAGTTTGGCGAAGTAAAGTAGTGAAGGAAGTTTTCTTTTGTGTGGGAATGATTTTAGGTTGAATAACAGGTTCCTTAGGAGGTTGGGTAACCTGTTGTTTTGACATGTTTTGAATCATAGTGACCATATCTGTATTGGATGGTCCAGCCTTATCACTTTCTTGATCAATGAAAGACAAGGGATTAGTGCGTACATCAAACGTATGTTCCATGGCTGCTTGAGTGTCACTAATTTGCCCTTTATCAATACGAACTGCCACATTAAGAGCGTCAATGTTATCATTGAGAAATTTTTGGAAATGATCTACGTTGTCAAAAGCAATAGTTCCATCTGGAGCTACTCTAGGGGATGAGGGTCCATCCTCTTTAACACTTTCTTCTTGTTCATTGTCTTCACCTAAGTCATCTTCTGGGTGATCTAGAGTTTCTCCTTCCGGAATTGGATCTTCAGGAAGTACATTTGGGTCTCTAGTTTTATCTCCTAACCAATCTTCTTCTTCTCCTTCAGTTTGTTTACCATTCCTAAGTTTAGGCATTGTGCCTTAATTTTAGATTTCAGCAATATATATATATATATATATATATATATATATATATATATATATATATGCAACAAGCTTAAGAGGTATATATTAATTATATACCTACTACAATATTTAAAATGAAATGTTTTTGGTTTTTGTTATGTTTTTTAGTTTTTAGTTTTTCTTTGTTTTTGAAATAATATTGTAAAGATAAACAACACAATAAATGCAAGAAATAATACTGAAAGTAATAATCTAGTTTTCTATAAACAATTTATAAATGTCATTAATGGGCTCGAGTTCTTCAGGAGTCATGAAGTGTTCTTCTTCAAATTGAAAGTTTTCCTTCAAAAATTTAATGAAAAGAGCTATAGTGATATTATCTATCTCAGATTTTGCTTGATAATAATAATTCTCATGACAATATTCACGATACAACATAGCTCTAGGAATTCTGTTCCATTTTCTTCTAATCATAAGAACAACCTCTTGGGCTTCTATAAGAACTAGGAAATTGTTGTACAATAGCTGTGTTCTTGAGGTATTCCTCGAAGGTGAAAAATTTTGAAGATACAAGAGCTCTCCTATAAGCTAACCATCTATGGCGGGCTCTCTGAAGTTCATGATAAAAGACAAGTTGATGAGGATCCGGGATTCTATCTAGGACTAGCCTCTTGATTTGTTTAAGTTTTGTTGACCTAGATGAAATGACACTAAGTCTTCTATCAAGTTCGTCCCACAAGAGTTGATTTCTATCTATTTCAGGCACACTAAGCACAGAATTGATTTCTATGGCTGCCAATTGGTTTTCAACATTTATAGTAACTGCTAATATTTTCTTAGGAGCTACCATCTAATATGCAACTTATTAATTTGAAATGATTTGAAATGCATCTATGTTTTAGTTGTTTTATTTTTTTTGTTTTTGTTTTCAAAAGGTTTACAATGCATTCACGTCGGGTTCACCAAAATGTATCGCTCCAAATTTTTCACACCCTTACCTTCAGGCTATAGGATCCATGCCCGGAAGGGGGATGTGAAAAGGATGGCGTGGTACCTCGAACTGAGAGGCCTTGCGAAGGTCCCGCCTCTCGGGGGAGGTGTATATTGGTGATTTTTCGATGGATGGTGGGTTCACTAGGAAACATTTAATGGCAGTTTCCATGCCTAGGTTGGGAATGTGTTTTATGTGTTCGTTTTAGCCTTAAGCATTCAAGTCCTAGGTTTGGCCAAAATGCGTCTAAGCTATTCTATATGAAGATGCAGATTAAATGAATACAAAAAATAGAATTAAGACAAAAAATAGAGAAATTAAGGAATATTAAAAGAAAATACCTGATCCGGATGTCGATGAAGATTCTGATTCTTGAAGCGGTCAGGATCGCCTCGGAATTTGACAGGATCATCGAGATCGGACAAGATCATCGAGATCGACGAATTCATCGAGAGACACTACAAACAGAGAAATAGGTGCAAAACATAGAAAATACAACTATTCTAACATAGGGAAACAGTGTAAAATGATAGTAACAATATCAAACTAAAACTTAAAAATAGAAACATGAATGCATTATGCTAATTTAATAATAATTATGACTTAATTATGCATTTGATCTAGATGGGTGAACTCCAAAATGCAAGATAGCATAAAATATCAAATAAACTAGCTAATTACAGCATAAAACAGTAGATTGAAAGATGAAGAAATGCAAACTTTAGGCACTGATTGCCTCAATGTTGACTGTAGTCGAAATCATCTCGCATTGGTATGAAATCATCTCTGATTCGACAGGATCGCCTCCGATCTGAACAGGATCGTCCGTGACGATGTAAGCTTGCTCGGCTGAAAAACACTAAGGTACCTACAACAAAATTGGTATAGAACTAATGCAAATAGAAATTTAGGATGTTTTAATGTGTGTGAAGTCGAGTTACAGGGAATTTCAGCCAGGGGGGTGCTAAGGGGAGGGCTTAGGATTAAATAGGCTTAGGAGGGAGGTTAGGAGGTTGGAGATCATCCCTATTTGGGAGATCTCCAATGGGGGAGGGTCTCTAACGGTGTAGACACGCTTTTGCCCGGATTAGAGACCCGTTGGAACAGAAGCTAATTGTGAAAAATTAGTTTAGGGACAAGATCGTCTGGACGTCCTAGCCCAGACGAAATCGTCAGATCTGGGGCGATATCGTATGATCGGCGATGATATCGTCAAACGGTCAAAACAACCTCTAAAAATGGCGCGGGAAAGGGGAAACGGATTACACGACGGTTAACGGGCGGTTTGGGAGGTTAAAATTTGAATTTGAATTATTTACTAGAGTAAATGTAATTATTAAGATTTCACTGCGCCAATTTTAGGGTGCTACAAGTCCCTTGGATTATGGTTTGGGGGGTGTTTTAATGTTCATTGAAGTTTATATCTAAACCCATAATCCTATGCTAAGTCTAAGAAACAAGACTAAAAACATTAAAATTATAAATGTCTACCTTGCTAGAAATTACAGAAAATAGGGAAGTGTTGGAAATAAATTAAGCTATTAAAATAATTACAGAAAAATAGGGAAATAGGGAAGAACTCTATTGCAAGTGGGCCCATGCTCCCAGCAGGTTCTTCCCATGGTAGAATGTTCACCGGACGCTTAGAGAATAGTTTTTACAAGAACAATGCAGGATATTTTATTAACAATTTGCAACTGGAAAATTACATAAAAAGTTTGGGGTCCTTCTTCAAGGGTGGCCTGCATATTTATATAGTATGCAGCCAACCCTATTACCATTCAGAATGAATCAATGCATGATCCATTGTTACAGTTGGTTGCTTGAATCGGGTAAAATATCAGAATATCCCAACGTATTCTATTTCCAGAATACGTTGATATTCGATTTGCCTGATTTGCAAAATAAATTCATGTAATAGCTGCAACATAGGTGATGAATCACCTTTGAAATTATCCCATGTTTGATTATGGTGCTAAAAATCCTTTCAAGCTGGTTGTCGACGTGTTCACTCTATTCTGCCGACCATAGAGTCGTGCTAGAGTTTGATGCTAACGGGAAGCAGGCATCATAATTGAAGAAGTCAAGAAGTAGGTGCCTTTCATTCGCATAATGGGAAGTAGGCACCTTCCATCATACAATGGGAAGCAGGTACCTTTCACCATACAATGGAAGAAGGCACCTTTCATCGTACAATGGGAAGTAGGCGCTTAATGAAAATCAGGCGCCTAACAGTTAGGTGTCAAATGGAAGTCAGGTACTTAAAAGGACTTGGTGCCTGACTTCATGCCTTTTATCGATACTCTGTAGATGTTTGCCCTTCATTAATTTGCAAGTGCCAGGTCCGGGTTGGACCTTGATGAAAACATGCCAAAATACAATGATTTCCACTAAATCTACACACATTACACTTAAAGACAAATATTAGAGAACATGCACAATAAACTATCAATTATATATATCATTTTCATAAAAATAGTTATATCTACAAGAATATATGCCGCACATAATGGGGAAAAAGTACAAAAAATGAGCAATTATATGGCTCATCATCCCCCCATGCTTAAGGGGTGGCACGTCCCTATGCCACTTTGAACTGGTAATTACCAGTTCTATTCACCTCATCCCAATAGGCCCGGTTGGTCTGTGTCCTTTTTCTCTTAGCGGCCTTGGCTTTCTCTTTATCCTGGGGCTTTCACCCCTTTGGTGTTGTGGGAGTTGCTGTCTCCTATCCCTGCTGCTTCTGGAGTTTGCTGCATCGAAGTGGTTCACTTGGGCCTACCCTCTTTTTGGGTGGTTCTCTAGTCTAGGCCACCTTGCCCTTATCAACATTCATATAAAAACCAATGAAGCTGGTGGCATCTTTCTAGAATGTAGGCTCAACCATTTTCTAGTACTCATGGTGAAGTGGTAACTTCTCACCCTCGAGCACTGATTCCTTATCCCCAAATGGGATGCTAGATTCCTTAGAAACCCTGGCTATGGGTAAATCTCCCCCTATTGGGTCAAGCTCAGGTTCAGCTTTAACCTCTATTTTTGGCATAGGGGGAGTTCTGCTGCTTGAAGCCAGATCCTCTCTCTGTACAGGGCCTAGAAATCCCATCTGCTTAAAATACTCCTACATCCTAGAGGGCTTCCCATATTTAGACCCATACAATTTCTAGAACTACTCAGGTTGAGCAACTGGGATATTCTTCCTAGGTTTGCCAGATTATTTTTTGGCCTCCTTTTCTGCTTCCTTGAGGGCTTTCTTGGAGGCCTTCTTCCAGCTCTTCTTATCTACCTTAATTTCCTCCTTGAGCTCCTCAAATTTCTATTTCTGGGTAGCAAACTGAGTTTTTGCTGCCTCTCATTCCTCATCAGAATCCCTCTTTGATTCCATGTTAGATTCAAGGCCTAGGGCTTTTAATTCTACAACTCTTGCCCTAGTTCTGGGTCAAGGTGCTGAGATGGCCTTACGACTTTCTATTTTGATCTCAGCTTGATACTTTGTACCCCAAGGTATGTTGGTGCAACTGGTGTTTCCTAGTGTACAGGGGATGCAAGTTGTTGAACCTCCTAGTCCTCTACAGCTACTTGCTGCACATCAAGGACTATTTCTTTTTCTTTTGTAGCTTCTTACTACACATCAAGGACTACTCCTTCTTCCTCTACAACTTCTTGCTACACCCCAGGGATTACTGCTTCTTCTTGAGGCTGAGCTACCCCTATATTGATTGGAGAGTGCTCTACCTCTCCCTCTCTATCTATGATTTGAGGCTCTTCGACCTCCATTTCCTTTTCTCCATATTCTCCCCCTTTTTAGGCTGATCTATAGTTTGAGGTTCTTCCACTTCAACCTCATCCTCCTAAATTATCTACTCTGAAGAGGGGGACGTAGAGCAGGGCTGCTCCACTTCCATTGCAATAGCATCTCCCTATTCTAGTTCATTATCAGCATGGGGTACTTCTGTTACCCCATCGATTTGTACTACTACATCAACCCTAGCTAGCTACTCAACTACCACTAGTCCACCCTACAACTATAATTGCCTATGTAGTTACCAAATTGTTTGATATAATTCATGCATTTTGAGGGTAACCTCTTTTATAGACTCTTCAAATAGAGTCTATTCCTCTTTGAATTTGGCTTCCCAAGTGGAAGCCTACTCTTTTAGATCCTACAGCTACTACTGCAGATCTTTTGCCTGGCCCTCTGGTGGTACATCTACCATGGCCACCTCCTATTGAGGAGTTGGCCCATAGGAAATATCCTATAAAATATGGGCCATATACTCCTCCCTATTGAGCTCATCGATGGGTGCCTCCTCATCGGATGAGCTTGAAACCACCTTCGACGCCCTCATTCTTCTACTTCATGTCCTAGTGGAGATAGGCATGGAATCTTGCACTGCCTCCTCCTCAAATTGGGGCATGGAAGGTGACGGAGCCTACCCTATTTCCTCCCCAAATTAGGGAAAATTAGGGGATGAGGCCTATCCTACTTCCTATGTATTTCCTATAGGCTGGGATGTAGGCACCATCATTTCTTGTTCTATCACCTCCTAGGTCGATTGTTCATTCTGAATGGGCACCTCCTCCTCTACTTGTGCCCTTGATGCTGCACTAGTGCCCATAACTTCCTCAATTATCATATTTCCATGTGACTCTACATATCTCACCAAGGCAAAAATTAGGCCATGGTGAGCCAGGGTAGAAATGGTGCCTACCTGGTATCACCTGGCCTCATATTTCAAGGTGCATGCAAGGTAGTGGGGGATGTTGATTTTGTCCCCATGTAGAATATGATTGAGGAAATAGAAATGGTTGGCATTCAGGTGGGAGTACCTACCAGAGCATGTAAAGAAATGGGTGATCTACTCAAAAATGACCCTCTAGAGCTTGAGAATGTGCTACTTTGGCACTCCAGTGCATGTCAGGTGCTCTATTGGTGCTCCAAAAAATATCTATGCATAGAGGGTAAGGTTATCCTCCTTGTACATGCACTCCCCTATAAGAGGGAGGCCCGTAACTCTGGCGATGTAGTCCTCCATGACTAGGATCTCCAGCCCTCGCATGCGCATGACCCCCTCGCTCATCGATACCACAAATTCATTTGCTACTACCGCATCCTGGCCTTGACTGACCAGTCGATAGTAGTCCATCCATTCTACAGCATCCAACTATGTTTGGACATCTATAGAAATGCTCGAGCAATCGATCGGCTCACTCTTCTTCAGGTCATGGTTTCTCGACTTTCCCCCCATGCTTTGCCTCTGATTCACAATTCACTCAATAATTTTACTATCTCCCCTTCGAATTACCACTGTGCCTCACTATTCTACATTTTTTCTTACTGAAGTTGGTTGCATAGTAGCTGGTAAACAACTTTTTAAAATAGTTGTGTTTATGCATGTAGGTAGTTAATTACCATAATCAATAGTGATTATGGTTATCCATAGTAAATTTCTTTTGAGCATGTGCCTGATTGTGTGGAGGTGATAACCATAAACTATCGACCAATCAGAGGTGTGCCATGCAACATTATGCCAAGTGGATTCATTCAAGTGGTTAAGGTAATAATGGGAGGTTGTGCCGACACATTTCCATAGATACACATGTTCATGAAAATAATATAGACAAGAAACAGAAAATTTAAACATGCACCTAAATTTGTTTCATGGGTGCATATGTGTAAATGCTCATGGTGCATCGCTATTGGCTGGCATTTGATGATGGGGTAAACTACAATAGACAATGATGGCCATGGTTCCCATGCAATGAATTCCCTTGGACGTGATTGGTTCTTGGTAGTTGCACTATGGGTTATTCAAGAAATCTTACAAAAATTAAAAACAACAATTAGAAAAATGTAGCGCCTTGGGATGACAAACATCCCCTCCTTGGAAATTGGTAGATGTCAACTTTTAATTTCGTCCATGGTGGAGTTGAATTTGCACGTGTAGGGGGAGCTGACGTGGCTCGGGCCACATCCCAAGGCTGACGTGTTATTCTATCAAGGCAGAAAATGGTCGTAATAAACGGAAATTAAGCACCTTTTTCATATGGAAATCAGGCGCCTTCTTTTTGAGTTACGGTGCATAGGTACCTTGTACTAAAAATAGGCATCATAGGAATCGGGTGCTTTGCTTACATGGGAAGCAGATGCCTTAGCAATCAGGTGCTTATGTCTATCATGGGAAGCAGGCACCTTTTTGCTGATTATCAAGTGTCGTACGTATAAAACAAACTTTATACAAACTTTTTTTTTATGTATGCTAAGAAGATATGGTGTCAGTTTCCTAAAAACTGGCAGTCGATCATTCTCCTAAAAAATTAGGAGTCAGGCGTTGCACTATCAGCAAACAGGATGTAGGCGCCATCTTCATAACATACTGGGAGTTAGGCGCCATGAAGCGTACAATGGGAAGCAGACACCTTTCATTGTACAATAGAAAGTAGGCACCTTTCACCGTACAATGGGAAGCAGGCACCTTCCACCATACAATGGGAAGCAGATACCTTCCACCGTACAATGGGAAGAGCACCTTCAACTACTTTTTTAGATAACTAGAAGTAGGCATTTTCCCATCAAATACAAACACATGGTGCTTTTATTTTATTCAACAGGTGCTGACTTGTCCTTGTATATGCGCTATCAGGTTGATCAGGCCTTTTCAATGCTTTTGATTGAAAAATAGGTACAAGATTAGCATCTACCCCTGAACCGACAGTTGAGTGTTTTATTGTCCAAAAAGACCAATCTAAACACTCTTGTGCAGGTTCAAGTTTAGTATTCCCATTTCTGAATGGGGACTAACTACTCCTACTACAAGCAAATTCTCCTAAAAATCTTGGAAGGTGCAGGTTCATGGATCCTCTGCTTGTTCGGCCTAGGTCTCCCAGGCTGCCTAACAGTTGCACAAAGGGCATTGTTCTTGCAAAACAAAAACACAACTAAAAAAATAAATTTTTAAAAGAATAATTGTCTTTGGGACTATGTGGACTAGGTCCACATCTCACTAACTCAAGATAAAGTTAGAATCAACTGGGGTCTCCCCCATGCCTAATCTAGACTCAATCATATATGCTTCAGACACATAGTATGGATGCAGGTGGTGACCATTGACTATCAATGTAATGTTGCTGCCATATATTGTTCTAACTCTTACAGCCCCATTATTGATGATTTCAATTACTTCATATGGCCCCATCCAACGTTGCATGAGCTTGCCCTTCCTTTCCTGGAACCGAGAATCATAGAGTAATGCCCATTCTCCCACTTTAAGCTGCTTTGGCCTAGTGTGGCGGTCATGCCACTTGGCCCTTTGTTTCTGAATAATCTCTATTTTCTGTAGAGCCTCAAGGTGGTATTCATCCAACTGATTAAGCTGCTGAATTCTATATTTTTGTGCATCATCCAGATTAATATTCAATTCTATAATAGTCCTAAGTGTTTTAACTTCAAACTCTATGGGCATCATGGTTGTTTTCCCATAGACTAGCTGAAATGGTGTGAAACCAGTAGTAGTCTTCCAGGTGGTCCTGTAGGCCCATACTACTTCTGGTAATCTAGTAGCCTAGTCCTTCCTGTGTTGTTGTACTATCTTTGTCAGGATATTCTCCAATTCTCTATTGGTCACCTCAACTTGCCCATTTTCCTGTGGATGGTAGGGAGTGGTTTTGTTATGCCTAATTTTATATTGTTGCATGAGTTCTTGGATCATCCTTGAAGTAAACTGAGGCCCTTGATCTATTGTGATCTCCCTTGGGACCCCAAATCTTGTAAAAATTTTTGAATACAAGAAGTCTACTATAGTTTTCTCCTTTGAATCATGCAAGGCCTGTACTTCAACCCATTTTGTCACATAGTCAATACAAACTAGGATATACCTCTTACCTCTTGACTATGGATTAATAGGTCCTACGAAGTCCATCCCCCATTTATCAAATGGTTCAATGTGAACATGTGGTTGGAGTGGCATTTCATCTCTGAGAGTAGGTCTACCCATCCTCTGACATTGATCACACTGGCTCACATGCTTGGTTGCATCCTTGAATAGTGAAGGCCAGTAATAACTAGCCTGCAACACTTTATATGCAGTCCTTTTTCCTACAAAATGGCCACCACAAGGTTCATCATGACAAGCCTTTAGTATTTCAATTATTTCTTCCCCAACAACACATCTCCTCATGATTTGATCAGGTCCTATTTTAAATAGGCACCCATCAATCCATGAGAAATCTACACTTTTCTCAATTAAAGTCTATTTTTCATGAGGTAAAAGTGTAGGGGATACTCTACCAATGGCTAAATAATTAGCCATGTCTACATACCAAGGTATCTGATCATTTAGAGCAAACAAATGCTCATCTAGAAATTGGTCTTCTATAGCTGCATAGTCTAGAGGTGTCAATCTGGACAAGAAATCAGCTACCACATTGTCTTTTCCTGGCTTGTCTACTATTGTCACATCAAATTCCTACAAAAGCAACAACCATATGATAATTCTACCACTAATCCCAGGTTTTTTTGTCAAGTATCTGATTGTTGAGTGGTCAGTGTGCACAAATACCTGATAACCTGTAATATAATGATAAAATTTGTTAAGAGCATGTATTACTACAAGAAACTCCTTCTCTATGATAGTATAATTCAATTCAGCACCTATAAGGTTTTTGCTAACATAATAGATGGCATAAAAATCATCACCATATTTCTATCCCAATACTGAGCCTATTGCATTGTTGGATGCATCAGCATATATGTGAAAAGGTATGGTCCAATTTGGACCTCTCAGCACTAGGGCAGTAATCAATTTTTCCTTCAAGGTGTTGAATGCTTGTTCACATTCTTCAATCCAGACAAACTCTGCATCTTTTGTTAACAATGTGGTAAGAGGTTTAGCAGTTTTTCTAAAGTCTGATATAAACCTCCTATAATAACCGATTGATCCTAGGAAACTATGAATGTCCTTTTGTGTTTTGGGAGTAGGCAGAGTTTGGATGACTTCAATTTTCTTTCTATCTACTTTGATCCCATCTGCAGAAAGGTGATGTCCTAAAACTATCCCTTCCTGCATCAACATATAGCATTTCTCATTGCTTAAGGACAGGTTAGTTTCCTCACAATATTTAAGTGTCTTTTCTAAATTTTCTATGGCAATTTCAAAAGTCTCACCATATACAGTGAAATCATCCATGTACACTTCCATAGTCTCTCCAATCATATCTAAAAAAATACTAAGAACTACCCTCTGAAAGGTGGCAGGTGCATTATGGTAAACTCTCTTTTTTAAAATTAATTTTTTTTTTTCCTTTATTCTTTTGGGACCACCACTAAGATACCCACTCTTAATGGTAATAATCAATTGAGATTTTAACTCTTTTAAATTTTTTTTTTTTCCTTATGGTTGTCTTACTGGTCTGACCTGGTCTTCCAGATATATTCTATGTGTACAGGTCTCAGGAGCTATTCCTCTCATGTCAGAATACTCCCAAGCAAAGGCATCTTGATGTTTTTCCAATGTTTGTTTTAGTTTGGTTTGTTATTCTGTTGTCAACTTGTTATCTATATTCAACATCCTACCAGGTGCAACTTCTATTTGTTGAATATGGTGGTCTTTTACTCCTACTAATGGCAAATCAGGAGGAGGATAGGAAGGTTCTCCCTAAAAAAAGTGGGAGATCATCCTATCCTCATCATTTTCATCTTCCAACTCTTCAAGTGTCATCACAGGTTGGAGCATTGATAGACCATCAACATTTTGATTTTCATTTTCTGGTTCTCCCAACAAATCTGTAGACTATGCAGGTGGATGTATGATTAGTTTCTTTATCTTATGACCATATGAAATGGTCATTTTCCCATATCTATAACTTATGTAGGCATCAACTATTGCCAACCAAGGTCTACCTAAGATTAATGGGTATCCACCTAGTCTAGACTTAGATTGCAATACTAAAAAATCTATTAGATACTCCCATGCATCTACTGTAATAGTAATATCTTCCAGTATTCCTTTAGGAAGTACTGTAGACCTATCTGCCAACTGCAGCATAGTTTTAGTGGGCTTCAGGTTGGTCAATTTTAATTTTTGCATGGTTTCCTGGGGCATGACATTGATGGCAGCCCCCAAATCTACTAGTGTGTTGGGTAAAATACAACCCTCTATTTTTATAGTTAGCACTGGGCTCCCTGGATTTGAATACTTCTGGCTATAGGTATTTCCTAGCATAAGGTCAGCTAACTGACCTACCAAACTGATTGATTTAGCTAGTTTCCTCCCTGGTTTCTTGAGGCACAACTCTCTTATGGCCTTCCCATAAATAGGTATGTCTCTTATGGCCTGAAAGAGAGGAATTGTGATTGTTAAGTTCTTTAAACTGGAGAGGATATCAAACTCTATTTGTATTGGTTTCCTGGGTTCCTGCAACCTTTGTGGAAAAGGTGGAACCTCCTCTTTGTTATGTTCAGGAGTTGATTCTTCTTCTACCTCTTCTATAAGGGGTGATTCCCCTTTCTCTATTTCTACCAGTTCCTCTTCTTCTACAAGAGGAGTGACTTCTACACCTAATTGCTTTCCTGACCTTAACTGGATAGGATCACAATCTACCTTGATATTATACATAGGGTACATCTCATTTTCCATATGATAGGCTGGCTGCTTGTTGTTTGGGTTTGTTGTTGGTTGTGCTGGTAACTGAGGAGTCCTTGGAGTAGGTAAAGTTGGTAGACTTGGCTGTAGTGGAGCTGGAGTAGTATGTTGTGGATACTGATTCCAAGCATTCTGATTTCTCCACTACTGCCCAGGTTGTTGATAATGGTTCCAAGGATAAGGGTTGTAAGGATTTGCTCCTTGGGGAAATAGATTCCAAGGTTGTTGGCCATACCAACCCATGTTGGGTGGCTGGTTTTGACCTTGATTCTGATAATTACTGCCCCCATAGGATGACATTCCTGATTGCATATTGTTACCCATAGGAGACTATTTCTAGTTCCTCCTATTACCCATGAAGTATGCCTCGACCACTTTAGGTTCCTCTTTTGATTTCATTAATTGTGGACACAACTTCATTTTATGATCCTTCTTACAAACAACACATACATGAACTTTGTTTTCTGGGCACTCATTTCTGGGGTGTTTGCCTCTGCATTTAGGATAGAAGTAGGCCAATGCTGCCTCATTCTCCTGCTTCTTTCTCTGAAGTAGAAGAGTATCCATTTGAAGAGCCAGAGATGATAACATCTCACTCTTAAGGTCTTCTAACATGTTGCCTATTTCTATTTTAGTGATAGTGGTTGACTGCTTAACATTTCTAGAGGTTAATTTACCCTTTCTTCTTGAGAAATTTTGACACAATTGCCGAATATCATCCATTTGGTGTTGGTAAATGTCTCCCCCAGAGATCATGTTCAAAGCTTCCAAGGATTCATTTGTCAGTCCTTTCAAAAAAATACTTCTTAGGGACCTATCTCCTAGTTTTGAATGGGGTGATCTTTGCAGATTGAAGCTAAACCTATCCCAGTATTCTTCCATAGACTCCCCTTCCTTCTGGGTCATATCTAGGACTTCCTCTCTTGCATCTCTTGCTCTGCCAAAATCTTGATACTGATCTAGGAAAAGTTTCTTCAACTATTCCCAGGTAGTTATCCGTTTATCCCCTAGGCTGATGAACCAACGTAAAGTTGAATCATCTAAGGTAGAAGGGAATAATTTTAGTTTCTGAGGATCTATGGTGTAATCCACAGATCTACATAAAACATCAAATTTAAATAGAAACAGGTCTGGATCTTCTGTTGGTAGTCCTCTAAAATTTGGAAGGTGGGCAGGAGAGATGTGTTTCATCTTGTGATCTCCTCCTGCCTCATCTATTGGAAAACTAAAACTAGTAGATGTTTCCTCTGGATTTTTTGCCATTCTACCTACTACTGGTGTTTCTACCCCTGCTTCATTCAAAGCAGCTATCAATGCTTCTATTTCATTTCTTTTATCCTTCAAAAGGAGGGATAAGTCAACATTTGAGATAGTTCCATCTAACACTGCTTGCCAACATTCAACATTCAGTAGATCCTCCTCAGATTGAACTCTACTTATCTCTGATCCTGCTCTGGGATTCTACTAAATTGTTTTAGAGGGATCCTATGCAAATAGTGGGTGTTGCCACCAATGCATAAGTGGGGATTGAGATGGTGAGAGTTCAGTCTCAAGTTGAGGTTCTACTGAAGTGGAAGGATTTTGAGAAACAACTTCTTTATTTTTGACAAAATGACCATCTGGTCCCCTGTTCTTAGGTGGACTCATACAAAGTTTCAGATGAAGGTTTCTGAAGAAAACACTCTAAACTACTATAACTAAGCTTTCTTTAGAACAAAAATTACAATGGCTACTCCCCAAAAATGGCACCAAAATGTTGGGCAAAACATTGGTTAGTTTTTCTATGGTTCAATTAATTACCTCCATTTAATTGTCAACCCGGGGTAGCTCGTAGTCTTGTGAGCAACCATGCAAAATCTATGCTTGCAATTCCTCCTTCGAAGATGAGTCCCTTGGATTATGGTTTGGGGGGTGTTTTAATGTTCATTGAAGTTTATATCTAAACCCATAATCCTATGCTAAGTCTAAGAAATAAGACTGAAAACATTAAAATTATAAATGTCTACCTTGCTAGAAATTACAGAAAATAGGGAAGTGCTAGAAATAAATTAAGCTATTAAAATAATTATAAAAAAATAGGGAAATAGGGAAGAACTCTATTGCAAGTGGGCCCACGCTCCCAACAGGTTCTGCCCATGGTAGAATGTTCACCGGATGCTTAGAGAATAGTTTTTACAAGAACAATGCAGGATATTTTATTAATAGTTTGCAACTGGAAAATTACATAAAAAGTTTGGGGTTCTTCTTTAGGGGTGGCCTGCATATTTATATAGTATGCAGCCAACCCTATTACCATTCAGAATGAATCAATGCATGATCCATTGTTACAATTGGTTGCTTGAATCGGGAAAAATATCAGAATATCCTAGCATATTCTATTTCCAGAATACGCTGATATTTGATTTGCTTGATTTGTAAAATAAATTCATGTAACAGCTGCAACATAGGTGATGAATCACCTTTGACATTATCCCATGTTTGGTTATGGTGCTAAAAATCCTTTCAAGCTGGTTGCCGACGCGTTCGCTCTATTCTATCGACCACAGAGTCATGCTGGAGTTTGATGCTAACGAGAAGCAAGCACCATGGTTGAAGAAGTCAGGAAGTAGGCACCTTTCATTCACATAATGGGAAGTAGGTACCTTCCACCATACAATGGGAAGTAGGTGCCTTTCACCATACAATGGGAAGCAAGCACCTTTCATCGTACAATGGGAAGCAAGCGCTTAACGAAAATCAGGCACCTAATAGTTAGGTGCCGAATGGAAGTCAAGCACTTAAAAGGACTTGGCGCTTGACTTCATGCCTTTTATCGATACTCTACAGATGTTTGCCCTTCATTAATTTGCAAGTGCTAGGTCCGGGTTGGACCTTGACGAAAACATGCCAAAATACAATGATTTCCACTAAATCTACACACATTACACTTAAAGACAAATATTAGAGAACATGCACAATAAACTATCAATTATATATATCATTTTCATAAAAATAGTTATATCTACAAGAATATATGCTGCACATAATGGGGAAAAAAGTACAAAAAATGAGCAATTATGTGGCTCATCAAAATCTACATGATCTAAGTCCACCTATGGTTTATTAAAAACAATTTTGTAAACTATTTGTGGCTTATAGAAATTCTTTTGGTTGTTCCAAATATTATTGCCCTTAAGAGATGTTGTAGAAGATTATTTACCAAAGCAAGTGATGAAGTAATGGATATTTACACCACTTTTATACCTTGTTGGATTTTATAGTAGTTTCTAGAAATAAATAGAATCAACATAATACCTAGGAATATTGAAAAATAATATGCAAAAAACAATACCCATGATATAAGGAGGTTCTCATAGACACCAAATAATATCACTATAGAAAAATATAATACACTCCAACCAATTATAAAATATTGGTATAAGGAGGTTTTTACACCCAACTACAAGTTACCTTTAGGTCAAGGTTAAAAAACTAATATTTAAGTTAAATAATAAAATATAACACATAATATGTTTACAAGGGACCAAAGGGCTTATGCATATAATAAAATACAAAGTCAATTTTAGTCTCAAGTGAAGCTTAACCACCATATATGTCAATAATATGGATCACACAATATGAAATATTGATGAAGAAGACATTTATAGAGTTATAAGAGATAATTTCCTGTTTACACCTTGATAATGTATGCAATCATAATGTATTTTTTTTGTATTTTTATTTCAATTGGTATTAGATCTAAAAGTGTTATGCTAGTAATGATTGAAGAGATGAGGAAAAAAAATACTATAATAAGTGAGATCAACCTTAAATTTTTTATAGGTTATGTGTCGCTTCTATTTGGGGCCACTCCCATCAAAATACCAAAATCTTACATTTGTTGTAGCATACATTTTTATCATGGTTTTTTAATTTCTTTTTCCCTTAAATATATTCTTCAAATTCCTCAAAGTTCTATGTTTTCATAATCCAATCATTGGCATAATTTTCATTAGGACATAAAATATCACTTGGCCAGTTGCCTTCTAACATTGAATTTCATCGGCATGAAGATCAACACCATAATTTATTAATTTATTTGCTACTCAATTTTATTCTCTATAAATATGCTCACACTGCAAGGAGATTGCCTCTAGTAATAGATGATGAACATCAACAATAATATTATTTTTAATCCAGTCTTCACATCCATTTTTGTTAATAGCATTGATGATAATTTGTGAGTCCCCCTCAATTGAAATATATTTCCATCCTTTTTCTGCTGCAATTTTAATCCATGTAAGAAGTGCATTAGCCTCTGCATAGTTGTTAGTTGAAGTTACATATGATTTTGAATAAGTGAGGAGAATTTTACCTTCACTATTTATGAAAACACCACCTCCACCAGTTTTTCTTGGATTTCCTCTAAATGCACCATAAAATTTAATTTTGATAAACCCAATTTTTGAATATTTCCATTTCACCATAGATTGAAGTAGATAATTTATTTTAATTCTATTATCGTAGATGAATCTTCTATGTATGTTCAAATCATGTAGCTAAATTATTAGCACATATTTTTTTACAATTGAGACTTCCCATGATGAGAACAATATTTGAGGATATTATGCAAGAGAGGCACTAATACAATTTCAAACTTAGGCATGATTTTGATATTTATTTTTAAAAATTCCTTTTATTCCTTTCAAGCCCTAAATTTCAACAAATAATGGTAATGCCAATCCTCCAAAGAATACATAATGCTTTAGCTTTGAAATAATTTATCAACATTTTATCAACTCTTTCAATGTTGATAAAGCTACATTAAAATCGAATAATAGCTGAAGACAATATATCAACAAAATTTGGGAGAAGACCTATGATACAAATTATTTATCATGAGGGAATATCTGCCTTGGCCAAACTGTCCACCTTGATTGGGAAACGAGAACACCAAACAATCGGGCACGTGGTCATTAGTCCTTTGTTGGCCAAGTGATCCGCCACCCGGTTACCTTCTTTGTAGATGTGCCCCACCTCCCACCTGGTGCATTGAGAGAGGAGCATCCTAGCCTCGAGGATGATATTTAGGACCCGCCATGATGGGTCTTTGGAGCCACAAAGGTAGTTGATAATGTTTAGAGAATCTTCTTCAATAATTAAAGGCATAGGATCATTCGATATGACCTGCAACCCTTTCAACACACCATGGGCTTCAGCAAAATGATTGGTCTGAGGGCCCAGATTTTCACAGTAGGCCAAGATCAGCTTCCCATTATGGTCCCTGACAAGCCCCTCAAAACCAGCGGGCCTCGGGTTGCATTTAGTAGCCCCATAAAAATTAAGTTTGATCCACCCCAAAGGAGGTTTGGTCCAAGTGACCTCCCTACGGCCATTCACTGAGTCAACTCTGGAAGAGGAGCCAAGGTCTAGTATTTTGAAAATAATTGCCTCCGGATTGTGAGGCAGGAGCTGGGAATAGTTTTTGAATTATCGACAGAAAAGGATAAGGCCTACTGGGCAACATAGGGAGCCATTCTAGGGATCTTGCCGAAGACTCTAGCATTATGCTCCAACCAAATTTGCCAAAAGGAATGGTGAAAGGCAGCCTCACAAAGGAATCGGAGCTTAGAATTCTTAAAGGGATTGGGCCATTGGAGGAAGGCATATTTAAGGGAGTGAGGGGAGCACCAGAGTACTTGGAAGGAAGACAACACACAACTTAGGACCGAATGGGAAAAGGGACAGTGCAAAAATAAGTGATTGGATGTTTCACAGTCACCTAAGCAAAGATAGCACCTATTGGGAATTGTAAGGCCTCTCTTGTGGAGATTGTCTATGGTAAGGGATTTGTTATAAAAGGCAATCCAAGCAAAGTAATTTATCTTAGGAATAATCCCTTTCCTCCAAATTGCTTTCCACCGAGGGTCCACAACAGCCTCACACGACAGAAGATCATAAGCGAACTTAACAGAAAACCACCCATCCTGCGTGTTGCTCCAAATAATTTTGTTGTCTCTTATGACCGAAGGAATTAACACCGATTGGAGTACACTGTACAAGAAATTCACATCATTATCAAACCCATCCACCGTCAAAATTTTCCATCGAGGGGGAAGGGAACTCCGATCAATGCAATCCGAAACCTTGAGATGACTGTTTGGATCAATCTGGGACCTCAAGCCAGCCAAGTTCTGATTTACAGCGAGAGCTTCATCTGTAGCCCACCAGTCTCTCCAAAAAAGGATCGTGGATCCATCCCCCAAGATCCAATGAGCAACCTTGTTAATCATCGAACGATCCTGAAGCATCGTCTTCCAGAAATCCGAAGCTTCATGAGGAGACTCAGCTTCCAGGAGAGAATTTTCCCCAAGATACTTTCTTTTAACTATATTGACCCATTCCGTCGGTGCATTAATAAGAATTCTCCAAGCATGTTTGGCAATTAAGGCAGTGTTCATGAGCCTAGATCTTCTCAATCCCATGCCCCCTTGGTCCTTTAGAAGGCAAACCTTATCCCACGCCACCAGAGGAATTCTAGATTTTTCTTCACTGCCGGACCAGAGAAAATTCCTTTGAATCTGCTCGATTTTGGAATGGATAAACACAGGAAGCATGAAAACAAACATGAAATAGGTGGGAATTCCTTGAAGACAGGATTTGGTGAGGGTTGCCTTCCCAGCTTGAGATAGCAATTTGCCTTTCCAAGTGCTGAGTTTCTTATGAAGCCATTCCAAAATTGAATTCTAGATGTTCCCACCACCTCGCCCATTGCAAACTAGCGGTAACCCCAAATAAGTTGCAGGCAGGGAATCAATAGTGCATTCGAGGATTCTAGCAATGTGAATTTTCCTACGTAGAGGGGTATTAACAAAATAAATTTTGCTCTTCAAATAATTAACTTTTTGGCCAGAAGCCTTCTCATACCGAGACAGAATGTGCTTGATAGATTTGGCCTGAGTGACAGACGCTCCAATGGATATGAGTGTGTCATCCACAAAATATTTGTGAGTGACAGGATCAACTTTGGAAGTAGGCAGAATGCCAAAAATCTTGCTTCGACGGAGGGCTTCATTCAAAGACCAACTAAGGACCTCTGCCAAAAGAATGAATAAAATAGGAGATAGTGGATCACCTTGTTTGAGGTCGCGAGCACTCTGGAAGAATCCAGTGGGGGACCTATTGATCAGCATAGAAAAGGACAGAGTGGAAATGCAACTATTCACAAGGTCAATCCAGTGATGATGGAAGCCCAACTTGCAAAGGATAGCACAGAGGAACCTCCTGTCCACTCTGTCAAAAGCTTTATTCATGTCTAGTTTAAGGAAAAGTGCAGCATTCTTGGAACATTGGGTAGTATGGAGGATTTTTTGAACAGGAATGATGCCATAAAGGATGTTTCTACCATTAACGGTGCTCCCCTGAGCTGAACCTACCAAAGAGGGGAGGAGGGATCTCAGACGATTGGCAATGGTCTTGGTAAGAATCTTGTAGAAAACATTGCAGAGGCTTATGGGACGATAGTCAAAATTTTTTTTGTAGGCGGGCAACTTAGGAATGAGATCTAGGAAGGTAGAGTTGAGCTTCGGATGGATGGATCTTGATGCTTGGATTTCTAAGATAGCCTCACAGACATCAGGCCCCACAACATCCCACATAACTTGAAAGAATCGAGGGGGGAACCCATCAAGCCCGAGGGCCTTATCTGGTTGCATGGAAAAAAGAGCATCCTTAATCTCGAAATGGGAAAAAGGTTCCAAGAGTTTAATACTTGCCTCATGGGGGACTTTGGTAGGGAAATTAGCAAGCAAGGATTTCTAAACTTGGAGGACGCTATCAGGAGGAGCACCCAGCAAATCCTGGAAGAAATCGACTGCTTTGCTTCGAATTTCCTCAATCTCCTTGGTAGTGTGCCCATCCTTACACAACACATGTCTGATCTTGTTGGCCCCCCTATGTCTCATGGTAGACACATGGAAAAACTTTGAATTTGAATCACCGCTCTTTAGCCAAATATCCCTGGACTTCTGACGCCAAAATGTTTCCTCACTGGCAAGAATGGAATGATAGTCCACCAGGAGGCTCCGTTCCTCCTCTCTAAGGCCTTCAGAATACTCTTTGACCTCCATATTTTCCTCTAAAATCTTCAAGCACTCAGATATGGACCTTTTAGACTCAAAAATGTTGCAAAAAACCTCCTTATTCCATGCCTTTAAGTTCTTTTTAAACATCTTAAGTTTTACGGCCAGTATTTTGGATGCTGAACCAACCATCGTCACCTGCCACCATTTTGAAACCAACTATTTGAAATACTTGTGGGAAATCCACATGGACTCAAATCTAAAAGGGATCTTAAATCTAGTCCCGCCAGTGGCCTCTAACAGAATGGGATTATGGTCCAACCCGATTCTTGGAAAAGTTGAGAGAGTTGCAACATCAAGGAAGGGAATAACTTTGTGGGAAATGAGGAACCAGTCGAGATTGACCTAGATGAGATTGCTTCCAATCCTCCTATTGCTCTAGGTGAAGGACACCCCCTTAATTTTGATGTCTAGCAGATTATTGGACGAAACAAAATCTTTGAAATCCTCCATGCTACGGCTGGCCAGCTCAGTGCCTCCCTTCTTTTTAGAGGGATGAAGAGGGCAATTGAAATCCCCTCCCACAACCCATGGGAAGTCACTAAAACTTTCCCTCGTCAGAGAGATGGTTTTCCACAACTCAGCTCACTTTGAAGTAGAGTTCAAGGCATAAACATTGGTTAAAATCCATGAAAAATTATAAACCTTGGAGTGAAACAGGACATTGATAGTCATGCTGGAAGCCGATAGAAGACTACCCTCGACCTTTTCAGAGTCCCACAACACCATGAGCCCGCCTGTAGAACATATTGTAGGGCTGGAAAGGAATTTGGCATTGGCCCAAATGGCCCTGGCAACCTTGATAGAGGCAGAGGCATCAAACTTAGTCTCCTACAAAATGAGGATGGATGGGTTAGACTTCTTTCGAAGATCGGCCACCACCCTATGTTTGGCCGCTCCGTTAAGACCTCTCACATTCCATGAGAGGATTTTCATCTGGACATTTTAAAGACTTTCTTGCCTCCCTTTCCCTGCTGGATGGGAGGTTTTGGGATAGGTGAATCACCCACCAGGGAGTCAGAATATTCTTGAAAAAGCAACCGCTGGGATCCATTTGCAATGTCTGCTGCCGTTTCCTTATCACTTCTTTCTTTGTTAGGAGGTAGCCCCTATTTTCTTTCATAGCTGAAATCCACCCCTTGCTTCTAGCTTCTAGTGTTTCATGGACTAATGTTTCCATGTTGTTCGTCCCTCTTTCCTAGCAGATACTATTCTAGCAGGGACTCGGGAGGTTTCTAGTTTTGACAAATAGGGGAATCAGCCTGAGAAGACATACAAGAAGGAGACTGATCCTTTTCCACTTGAGGTTCTAGTTGGGAACTTGCATTACACAGAATGACGTCCAACTCGAGGAGAACCCTAGAAGGATCTAGAGAATCAGACACTGTCACTACAGGGTGTTTCAGTTGTTTTCCTTCTTGCTTTGGGGGGTTGCCAGAAGCCCCACTCTTCATCCCTAAATTTTGAAGAGGACAATTTGACTGAAGATGCCCCTGGGAACTGCACCGAGGGAAAAATGCCGGTCTATTTTTGTAGTTAATGACTTGCTTATGAATAACGGAGCCTCCAAACCAAAGAGTGATGGAGGATGGAAGGTTCGCCTCCAAATTCGCCAGGACACAAAAGTGAGCTTGGACAAATCTGGTTCGGGCCCGAGTGGGAGGGTCAATGGTGACCAACTCACCAATGTAATGGGCGATACCCCTGATAACATTTTCATGCCAGTAGAAAAGGGGAAGGTTCGCTAGCCTAACCCATATTGGGGCAATATTAATACTCTGGGTTTTGGGGTTAAAATCCATCCCCCACTTCCTGAGAAAGCGACTCCTGCGTCCCAGAAACCAAGGGCCCCCATCCAAAATTTTATAGTAATCCTTCACATTATTCAACCTAATTGCAAAAAAACCCCAGGATAGGGCAGCCAGCTCCATATGACTCGAGGTCCGCCATTTTTTTGCCGCCCACCTACGGATGGTCTCCATACCGGGATGCCCTCCAATAAACTTCCCGATTAGGCTACATTTTTCAAATTTGATGAAACTTGATAGGATTTCCTCTGGGATGTCCAGTTCATCCTCGGACGAAAATATGTCCTTAGTGAAAATACCATTTGGGGTTTCAAAATCCGCTGCCTCTACATATGATTTTTGATGGCAGTCTCTTCCTTTGTCAGGCAGATCCTTCCTGCATCTACCTCCATCTTCGGGTAACTTCGTTGAGCCTCCATTCTTTGACTGCCCTCCCTGTGCCTTGTTGCGGCCCTCCAACTTGCCGGTGCCCAGGTTCATAGTGCTGGCACTCCCGCTCCCGTGCCCTCCCACTGCTACCTTCCCGCTCATCGCTGCCCCTCTCATTTTCATAAATAATATTATTGCATCAAGAGAACCTATATATTTTTAAAGTAATATTTTTACCCAATTCTTTCCTTGATATCTAAATAATCTCCACCCAAGCTTTGCTCCTAATGCCAAATTTATAAGTATGTAATTCTGCAATCCTGCTTCTCCAATATTATTTCCTTTGCAAACACTATCCCACTTATAAAGAGAAAACCTATTTTTTTTCTCACAAGCTTTCCATAGAAAGTCTCTTTGAATTTTATCAAATTTTGATGTAATACCTATTGATAGTCTTGAAAGTATTATAATATAAATAGGAATGGATTGCAAAGTAGTCTTTTGAGTTGTAGCCTTCCTGCCATGGTTAAGAAATTACCTTTCCAACATTCCAAACAAGCAATCCAAAGCTCTTTTTTATTTCCCTTATTAGACAAAGGAATACCCAACTAGGTTGATGGATTTTTTTAAATTTTAAACCCTAAAATATTCACAATAATTTGTTGTAAATCTAGGGTAGTATTAATGAAAAAATATTGAATTTTGAAGTATTTATCAACTGTCTAGTAGCCTCACTAACTAAGGGATGACCCAAAAGAAAAGTATCATTAAAAAATTGAATATGAGATTCAAAGGGATCATTTTTTACAACTTGAATACCCTTGATTTTTCCTTCCATTTTTGCCTTTGAAAAGGCTCTCCCTAATGCTTCCACCAGAATAATGAATAGATAAGAAGAAAGAGGATCACCTTGACGAAGTCCACAAGATGACTTGAAGTACCCAACAAGAGAACCATTGATCAAAATAGAAAATTTGGTAGTGCTATAACAATATTTAATCCACTAACACAAACTATAATCAAAGCTAATATTTTTGAGAATAGCGTGTAGAAAATTCCAGGAAACCCTATCATATGCTTTGTTCATATCTAATTTCAAAAGCAAACTTGGTTTTTTCATGGAATGAAGAGAATGTATGGCCTCTTGTGCAATAATTATACCATCAAGAATTTGTTTACCTTGAACAAAGCCACCTTGTTCCTTTGAGATAAGACACCCTAGAATGCCCTTCAACTTGTTTCCCATAATGTTTGAAATGCTCTTATAAATCATATTACAAATGCTTATTAGACAAAAATTATCAAGATATTTTATGTCACATTTCTTGGAAACTAAGGTAATAAAAGTAGAATTGATCACACTTATTATTGTCTTCCTTTTTTGGGCCTCTTCAACTGCATCTAACATATCACTCTTCAATAAATTCTAAAATTTTTGAAAGAAAATTACAAGAAATTTATCGGGGCTAGATTCCTTGTTAGGATGGAAAGAGAAAACTGCTTCATGGAGCTCCTCCATATATATCTTCTTCATCAAGCTTTCATTTTATCCTTGAGTGATAATTGATGGAATATTTTGCAGAAGTTTTTCTTGTGCCTCCTTATCTTGCCTAGAATCTAATAAAATATTTTTGAAATAATTTATTGCTTCCTTCCTTATATCTTCTTTGTCCTCAATATATCTTCCATCTGGAGTAAGAAAATTTTTGATATGATGAACATAAAAAATTATTTTTGTTGTAGCATGAAACAAAGTGTATTTCTATCTCCTTCCTTGAGCCATTTCTCTCTAGATTTTTAGAACCAATAAGACTCTTTTCTGAATGCATTGTTACAATAAAAAAGTAATTATTTTTCTTTCACATAAGAATCTTGATCCATTCCATTAATTTCTACTATCTCTTGTAAATTTTTGAGCTTGGATTCAATTTCTTTTTTCTTTAAAAATTTTACCAAAATATTTGACATTTCATATCTTCATTTGCTCCTTTAAATATTTCAACTTTTGAAAAAACCTATACATACATGCTCCTTCAAATTTTGATTCATCCCACTGTAACAGAACCATCTAGAAAAAATTAGGGTCTTGGAGACACATAGATTGGAAGTGAAATGGATCTGGATGACCATTGTTAGGTGAATCACAAGTCAAAAGAATGGGTTTGTGATATAAATCCTACCGTAATAAAATATCTGAAGAGATTGTATACTTTGTTTGCAACCATTTATTTGATAACAAGAATCTATCCAATATTTATGCTATATGATTTTTTCCAATGTGTATGTTATCCCATGTGTATTGAGAGCTTGAGGGACTAACATACCAAAGGTCATTTGAATTGAAAAATGAAGTAAAATCTTGCATTGATTTAGGCCATCCTAGAATGCCACCCTTATTTTTCAAAGGAGATATAAAAGTATTAAAATCACCCCCAAGAATCCATAGATCCTAATGAATCATCATTGTATTTAACAAAAATATACTAAGGTCCTTCCAAAATATTTCACGAGGAGTAACTATAGTTGAAGAATATACATTTATAACCCTAACTTTGATGTTTTCCTCTTTCTTGCAAAATAATATAGCAACCCAATTGATTTTTTTATTCTAATAGTTTTCCATACCTTTTGCATTTATCCCATATTATTGCAATACTGCTTGAAGCTCCTCTAGAAAAAACTGTTAAACAATCACCCGTCTTTCAAATCTTCTTAAAAACATCCTTACATTCCTCACTACTTAATTTTATTTCTTGTATTAAATTAAACTTAGGGTTATAACAACATATTAATTCCTTAATAAATCTTTTTTTAGGGGTTTAATTCATACACCTAATATTCCATGATATCATTTTCATCATCAATACTTTTTATTTTTATCAGTGGGCTTAGCCCCACTTCTTGTTAACTTGTTAAGATCCTACTATAAAATATACTAAACAACACACTCTCAACTCAAATAAACACACTCTCACACATTTTCTTGGAAATAAACTCACAGAAACATTATAACAGTATTCAGAATTAAATGCATATGATAACAAAAATTACTTAAAAGGAACAATCTCACAATAGATAGAATCGTAGGCCTATTCAAGGGGGCAACCTCCTTCAACACTTAATTAATATGCAAAAAGATGATTACATTGGTGCCTTTTCGGGTATTTAAAGAGTTTCCTTCCAAGGTTGGCTTACATGCAAAATTCCACCTGGATTACATGCATAATGCCACCCGAATTACATGCATAGTGCCACTTTGAATTACATGCACAATGCCACTCGAATTACATGCATAATGCCACACAAATTACATGCATAATGCCACTTGAATTACATGCACAAGGCCACCTTACCTAACCTATCTACCATGTGTTACATAGAAAAGGGTGCCATTTGTCATAGGCACTACCTAAGCTAAAACTTAGAACATTACAAAATATTAATCATGAGTACTACCCACGTTCACTAGGAATTATTACATCAAGGAAGTTATTACATTAAGGGTTAGGATGAGATCCTAACATGCCCTTCTCCTTGAAGAAGCTTTGTCCTCAAAGCTGAAAATGAGGAAACTGTTGCTGGAGTTGAACGAGAGACTCCCATGTAGCATCCTCAGGTTGAAGCCCATGCCACTGAACAAGGACCTCTGTAATGGTACGGTTGCATAGAGTGCAAGTTCGATGATCCAACAGCTGCTCAGGTGCAAGTAAGATGGAGCCTTCTTCATCCAATTTGGGTAGTGTTGATTGAACCTGTACCTTTGTGCCCACAACTTTCTTGAGAAGGGAAACATGAAAAATTGGGTGGAGCTTGGAAGTGGGGGGAAGAGCCAATTTGTAAGCTGTAGGGCCAATCCGTTGTAGAACCTGATAAGGACCATAGAATTTTGGAGCGAGCTTATGACACCTACGAAGTTGTAGGGAATATTGTTTGTATGGCTGCAAGAAAAGGAATACCATATCACCCACATCAAAAATGTGCTCAAAACGATGTTGATTAGCTTGTTGGCGCATATGATTCTGGGCCATGTTCAAATTTTGCTTGAGTTGGCAGAGGACCTCGGTGTGTTGACTCAGAGCATTGTCAACGACCTAGACCTTGGAGCTGCCCGAAATGTAGGAGGAAGGCATGAGTGGAGGGTGCCCATAAACTACCTCAAATGGTGTGAGTTTGGTGGCGGTATGATAGGAAGTGTTGTACCACCATTCGTCCAAGGAAAGCCATTTTGCCCAATGAGTAGGATGATCGGAGGCAAAGCAACGAAGGTAGGTTTCCAAGCATTTATTAACAACCTCTGTTTGACCATCCATTTGCGAATGGTAGGCTGAACTCATTTTGAGCTAAGTCCCCTGTAACTTAAACAAATCTTGCCAAAAATTGCTAGTAAATGTGGGATCACGATTAGATACAATGGAGGCTGGCATGCCATGAAGGCGAAAGATGGAGTCAAGAAAAATTTGGGCAATAGTGGAGGCTGTGTAAGGATGGGTTAGGTCACAAAAGTGAGCATACTTTGAAAGGCGGTCCACTACCACAAAAATAACTGACTTGCCTCCAGATTTAGGTAGCCCTTCTATGAAGTCCATGGAGATGTCAATCCACACCTACTCTGGGATCGACAATGGTTGAAGAGTGCCCAGAGAGTGCACTGTTTCCCATTTCATCCTTTGACATGTGTCGCAGTCAGCTATAAAAGAGTGAATGTCCTATTTCATACCTTTCCAAAAGAAGGTGTGCTTGAGTCGCTTATAAGTTTTTAGGAACCCTGAATGGCCAACAGATGGAGTAGCATGTGATTCCTTCATGAGGAGCTCTTGAAGTGGGGACTTAGGAGGAAGAACCAGGCATTGATGGTAACGTAGATCCTAGCCATCCCAACTATATCCTGGTGTAGACTCTGGATCATCCATAAGTGAAGCAACCAAGTATTTCAAATCTGCATCCTAAAGTATTTCTTGACGTAAGGGCTCAATCCATTGGGGCAATGGTGCAGAAATGGCACACAACATACTAAGGGTCTCAAATTGGTGAGAGAGAGCATCCGCCACAAGATTCTCATTTCATTTTTTGTACGTGATGTCATAATCATAGCCCATGAGTTTTGATACCCACTTTTGTTGCTCGAGGGTGGCAACCCGTTGTTCTAGAAAGTATTTTAGACTCTGGTGGTCAGTTTTGATGGAGAAATGGCGCCCAATGAGGTAAGATTGTCAATGTAGGATTACATGCAATATTGCCAACATTTCCTTGGCATATGTGGATTTCCTTAAATTGCGATCAGATAGGGCTTTATTGGTGAAAGCCAAAGGGCATCCTTCTTGCATCAATACCGCCCCAATACCACGACCATAAGCATCACTTTCAATGACAAATTTTTTAGAGAAGTCTAGCATGGCTAAAACTGGAGTGGTGGTCATGGCATGCTTGAGTTCCAGGAATGCTTGCTCAACCGACCCTGTCCAAGTAAAAGAATCCTTCTTCAACATGGAGGTGAGGGGGGCGACTATCTTTCCATAATTATAGATAAATTTATAGTAATAGCTTGTAAGCCCTAAAAATTCTTGAAGTCCCTTGAGAGTGCGAGGTTTCGACCATTCTTGGACTGCTTGGATCTTCTTAGGGTCAACCTTGAAACCATCCTTTGAGACAATGTGTCCTAGATACTCCACTTCGATCAAACCAAAGGAACACTTGGACCTTTTTGCAAACAGTTGATGGTCGGCCAATAGTTGTAGGGTTTGATCTACATGCTTGAGATGCTCTTCCCATGTGTGACTGTAAATCAAGATGTCATCGAAGAACACAAGGATGAACTTCCACAAAAAATGGTGAAAGATGTTGTTCATCAGGATTTGAAATGTGGAAGGAGCATTTGTGAGACCAAATGGCATTACCAAGAATTCATAATGACCTTCATGAGTGCAAAAAGCAGTTTTATGAATATCTTCATCCCTGAGTTGGATCTGATGGTACCTAGAGCGAAGGTCTAGCTTGGTGAAGTACATGGTCCCATGTAATTCATATAGTAATTCATCAACCACAGGGATAGGAAATTTATCCTTGATAGTTATCTTGTTGAGTTCCCGATAGTCAATACATAGTCGCTAGGAGCCATCCTCCTTGAGGACCAGTAAGACTGGTGTAGAGTAGGGACTAGTACTAGGCCGAATGATACCTGCCTTGAGTAATTCCTATATCATTGTCTCAATATCTGACTTCATGGCATGAGGGTACCTGTATGGTCTAATATTGGGAGGTGCACTATCCGGAAATAATGGAATGGCATGGTTGTGAGAGCAATGTGGTGGTAGTGTAGTTGGTTCTGCAAAGATGGCCTCATGTTTGTGGAGAATCTTTTGCAGGTCTGATGGGGTTTCACCCATTTGAGATGTGGATGGTTGGATGGAGAATAGTTGTGCAATGACCCCACGTGATGATTTATTTAGCAATTTCTCCATGCTATTTGAACTAATAATTTGAGGTGTTCCTGCTAGGGAGCCCTTGATGATGTGTGTTTGTCTGTTTTGGGAGAACTGCATCCAGAGTTCAACAAAGTTCCAATTGATAGTGCCCAACGTACTCAACCATTGAGATCCCAAAACAATATCACATCCACCCAACTGGAGGGCAAACATGTCTTGCTTGAGTTCATAGTCCTCTATCTTGATTTTAACATTGTGAAATTTTCCTTTACAAGGTAAGGTTCCCCATTGGCTACCATGACCTCAAAGGAATTACAAGTGTGGATATAGCAATTTTCCCGCTAAGCAACTCTAGGGTCAATGAAGTTGTGCGTGCTTCTTGAATCCATAAGGATGGAAAGACGTTGGGCCTTGAAAAATCTTGCAACCTTCATGGTTTGTGGAGTAGTAATGCCTACAAGAGCATGGAATGTAATTGCTGTCTTAGGTTCCTGTTTCACTTCTTCTTGTGGAGAAGGTGTTTCTGGAGGGTCCTCATCCTCATTACTCTGGTCAGAGTTGTCAGGTTCTTCAACATCTATCAAGAACAACTTTTTGTGTGCACACTTATGCCCTTTGAAAAAATTTTCATCACAATTGTAGCATAATCCTTGGGCATGATGTGCATCCATCTCTTCTGTGGTTAGGCACTTGGGTGCAGTAGGTTTATTATCAACTGGGTGTTGGGATTGAGAAGAAAATGAAAGTCTATTTTGAGGAAACTTTGATGGGCACCTTTGGGCAGAGAGTTTAGATTTGGCCAAACGGGCCAAACTGATAGCTTCCATCATAGTTTGTGGTTTCAACATTCTTACTTCCGCTTGGAGTTCCCCCTTCAACCCACTGATATAACAACTCTAGAAGAACCCTTCATTCAATCCTCTTGTCTTATTGGCCAATTTTTCAAATTCAGTTTGGTATTCATGGACTGACCCTATTTTTTGTAGTTTGGTCAAGGCCCCTGTAAAGTCCTGATACTCACTAGGACCAAATCGAGTGAGTAGTTGGGATTCAAAATTCTCCCAAGAGAGATTTGGGTTGGCAATACATAACCATTGAAACCAGTGTAGAGCCTTATATTCCAAGTTAAAGGAAGCCATCTAGACTCGATGAAATATGGGGATATTATGAAGTCTAAAGAATTGATCAACCCTACATAGCCACCCATCAACATCCTTCCCACTAAATTTGGGAAAATCCAATTTGGGCATTTTAAAGGATGGATCATGGTCATGATTCCTTGCAGAACCCTCAGCTTGGTGTTCTATTTTGGGTGGTCCTATTTTTAGTTTGTTGTCTACTTCTATCAGTGCTTCTTCTAAGCGATTACTAGTGGCCTCATGCTCTAGACGAAGACCTTGGACTTCTTCCATTATGGAGTGAAAAGCCAAGTGCAAGTTCTCAATGGCTTTTGTTAAGGATTCCAAGTGGTCTAGTTCTTTTTGATGTCCACGGGTACCCTGGGCCATTTTGAGACATTTTGTGACCAGTTACTAAAAATAGAATTGAGTTTTTAGGACTTACTATTTTTAGTAAGTGCCCCAAAAAGTTCTTGGGTGCTATATATCAAAACGTTCAGCTCGAAGAGGTGGTCACAATGAGCTATATCTCTCAACACTACTTTTTGGTACCCCAGACTGTTTTTTTTTAATCTCTTGTTTTGCTGAGTCTAACGATGTTTATAGTTTTTGATTATGAGCTACAGAGCAAAATTTGGGTACTAGAGCACTATCTATAACTGGCCTCGTGTCATGCTCTCACTGGTTGGCCCAGTATTGACAGTCTCTCTAACACTACTGACCTCACTAGCCCCAAGATTCTCTATATTTTGTAGGTGACTGTTATGACAGTTCTATTCTGACCCTGAAAACTATAAATTCTGACCTGACTGTGCTGACCTCTCTGACCTGACTGACCTGACTGTGACTGCCACTATAAATTTGACTGTTATTATCCAAACTGTCAGCTTAAGTGTCACCCTCATGGTCTATCCTGAATGCATGTAATTTCTATTATTTTTTTAGTAGAGGACTCCTTTCTCATATGCTCACTTTTGGGGATTTGAAATGCAGGTTATGAATAGGGAGGTTTGGTTTTTTTTTTTTTTTTATATTTTCATTTTTTATAGGTTGAAGTTTTAACAGAGCCAGGGAATGCTAGGTAGAGGAGTATGTACCTCCCATAGGCCCTCTATTATACCGACATTGACGAAAAATAGTGCTCGGACCAATATTTTAGGCCACTAATCAAGGAGGATTCCACACATACCCTTGAGCACACTACTTGCCTCTATGACAATACGGGAGGGTAATTGTCCATGATGTTGTGTCCCATAGACTATGAGTAATACAAGGCCGAAAAGCTTCCTAATGGCTAAAAGTTTGTTTAAACCTAGATGGTCTCCCGATATACCCAAAGATACGTGGGAGCTCAAGTTTGTGCATGAGTTTTGTCTGAGGCCTAGGTTTTGGAGCCTGATCGCTCCTCACTTCACTAGATGCTTTATGGGCTATCTAGCTTAGCCAATAACGATAGATCCTTCATGATATTTTAAAACCCCCAGCACAGGGTTTCTACCTACTCAACTAAAAATATTTTTTTTTTGGTTTGGAAAAAAATGCACTATATTTTTTGGATTTTTTTTTTGGTTTTTAATAAAGAAAAATACGAACGAAAAAAACACACAGAATTTATACCTAACAGGTGGATTGGATGGCAAAAATCGTTGCAGTTGCAGTAGAACTTGGCCCTGGAAAGTGATCTGATACCACTTGTTAAGATCCTACTATAAAATATACTAAACAACACACTCTCAACTCAAATAAACACACTCTCACATATTTTCTTGGAAATAAACTCATAGAAACATTATAACAATATTCAAAATTAAATGCATATGATAACATAAATTACTTAAAAGAAAAAATCTCACAATAGATAGAATTGCAGGCCTCTTCGATGAGGCAACCTCCTTCAACACTTCATTAATTTGCAAAAATATGATTACATTGGTGTCTTTTCGGGTATTTAAAGAGTTTCCTTCCAAGGTTGGCTTACATGCAAAATGCCACCTGGATTACATGCATAATGCCACCCGAATTACATGCATAGTGCCACTTTGAATTACATGCACAATGCCACTCGAATTACATGCATAATGCCACATGAATTACATGCACAATGCCACTTGAATTACATGCACAAGGCCACCTTACCTAACCTATCTACCATGTGTTACATAGAAAAGGGTGCCATTTGTCATAGGCACTACCTAAGCTAAAACTTAGAACATTACAAAATATTAATCATGGGTACTACCTATGTTCACTAGGAATTATTACATCAAGGAAGTTATTACATTAAGGGTTAGGATGAGATCCTAACATAACACCTATAATATTTTTATTTGGCTTCCTAGATAAATATCCTTGTGAGTTTCTTTTTTTCTTAGTTCCTGCTTTGATGGCCTTCATATCCTTATTTCATTTTCTCCAACACTCTCATCCTCATCAATCTCTTCCATTTTTCATATTTTTCAAAATGAGACTTATCTTCTAAAGATTTATGTTGCCCTAAAAAGTCAAAATTTCAAGGAATAGCCTCATTAGCATTTTCTTCTTTATGTTGCCTTGAAAACTATAAACTACATAAATGATCCTCCATAGTCATCACTTTCTTATGTTATCCTAAAAATCCTAAATTTCCTTGGATATCCTCCATAAGATTTGCTTTACTATATTGCTCTTGACAACCTAAAGTGCAAGGAATACACTTCATACTACTTTCAAATTTATTGTAAGGAGAATATTTTAAGCTACTTTAGGATAATAAAGATGATTTACCTAGATTAAGCGTGACCTCCTTCATATCATTTGCTTTAAAAGTTATCTCCCCATCTTCCTTTGTATTAAAATTTTCCTTTCCCTCTTCCTTTGTAACTTTACATCCTATATTTGAACTTGTGCATTGTACTTCCTCATCCCCCATATTATTTTTTTCTAATGGTTGATTTGAGTGAACTATAATGGCCTTTGCCATATGATGATGTAGAGGTATTTTTCTAGCCACTTTATTAGGAGTGGAAAATCCTTGATTTGACCTAGCTTCTCCTGTGATATGGTATCCAAAAATTCCATCTCTTCCTTTATTTTCACTTTGCAGTATTTTTCCATATGCTTAGTTTCATGATATTTAAGACTTCAGAATGCAATGTTTTCATAATCTATGTGTTGATCACATTCTCTTGATTAGGATTTAATCCTAATTGACTGCAGTAAAGGTTTAGAAATATCCATAGCAACACATATTTGAGTGTATACATTATGCCTTCTCTTCTTAGTAGTTGGTCCATCGTAGATGAGTTCACCTAGAGTATTACCAATATTCTTTAAAACCTCCTTATTAATGATTTATAAGGAATTCCAAAAAGCCTAATCCATACCGGAAGCCTTTTAGTAGTTTCTATATCCATAGAAAAATTCTCACTCCAAGGTCTTAAATATAATGCATGTTTACCCCTAAACCATGGGCATATATCCATTATTTTATCCTTTATTTCTAAACTAGAGAAAATAATGAGGAAAAATTCTTTTGGAAGAAAAGCCATGGAGTAATTTCAATTCAATCCCCACTTCCACTTAATTCAATTTTGAATCTCAAAAAAACTTGGTCAATATCCATGAAACTTACAAATTAACCCTCTGGTTTTAAGAATCATTATCATGCTCAATCATCTCATCCTTGATAATTACTTCTGGTGTAGAATCTTCTACCTAGACTGGGTTTGCCATAGATTATCTCTTCCTATTATTGCTAGCTAGGGCATCCAAAATTCCAACTTGGCCATTCATAATTTCAGTAAGGAATTTCACAAATGACATCATTTTCATGTTACCAATATTTTTTCAAATGAATCTTTTAAATTATCCTAACATTTAGAACATGAAGTGGAACTCTTAGCTCATGCTTACACTCGTTACTAATTGCACTCACTCCTAGCTTGCATTTGCACTTGTCTTTATAGCTACACTCACTCTTGGCTCATGATCACACTCACTCCTAGTTGCACTTGTTTTTGATACACTTGACTTACACTCGCACTCTTATTTCTGGCTACACTCACTCTTGACTCATGCTTACACTCGCTCCCAAATTATGCTTGTACTCACTTTTAGCTGTGTTCGCTCCTGGTTTCTCTTGGCTTGCATTCACACTCTTATTTTTGGTTGCACTCACACTCAGACCATGCTCACACTCATTCCTAATTGCACTCACTCCCAAATTGTACTTGCACTTGCTTTCAGCTACACTCATACTCACACTTACTTCTTGCTACACTTGTGCTTGCACTCGCTAAAAAAAACTTTGGTTAAACGTTATTATGTTAGATATGAGAATAATAGAAAATTAAGGAAAAATTATGGATGTATAATTTTTGAAAATCATTATTGTGCTAGGATAATGATGATATAATGGTCTCCTAAGACTTGTGTAGGTAAAGGGGGTTATTATAAAGAGAAGTATGAGATTCTCTCCTTAGTATTTTCTGTAGATGCTTGTAGTATGTTTAATATTTATTTGGAAAAAAGATATTGGAATCCTGAGAATTGAATAGGCAAAGGGGACCGCTATAGAGAGAAGTATGGAGTTATCTTCTTGTTGCTTGTTTTCCAATGTTTGAGTGCATAACTACATGCATCATACATAGAGCAGATAAATTTGCATTGCATACAAGAGTCGTTCTGATCCCTTAATGTCCCTCAAACTTTATCATGAAGATGATCGCGAAAGGAATATGGTGTAGGAAGTTTTATACGGAATGGTTCTTATATATATTGGATTGAAAATTTGTTATATAACGAGAATTTACTTGTGTTTTTTGATAACTTTCCAAATGAATTATCTCTAAAAGAAAGCAATTATACCAATTTTGTAATGTAGTTTGATTAAAGCTTAAGCAAGAAATGAGTTGGTTTGTGATCTTGTCTTGCAAAATGTTTCCTTTTGGAAAAGAATAAAAGGCACCTTGTGAATTATTTAATGATGGAATTATTTATGTAATCTTTGGCATTGTGAATAATCATTTACGATTTCTAGAAGAATGCTTTTTTTTCTTAATTTTGCTTTAGCACTTTATCAATTTAAATATGGTGGTAAAAATTTGTTGAATTGCTTTAGTAGTAATGCATGCTAGAGTTTGAGATGTAAGGTTTTAGTTAATATTTAATATTGTGCTATAGTTTAGACATGTTGCTTCCAATTAAAACTTTTCATCTAGAGAGAGTTGTTTATAATTATTTAATGCTCTCGGTTTGGGAAGGAGATCTTGGTTGGATATAGAACTTTTTTTAGGACCTAAGTCAAGAAGAATAACCCAAATCCTAGGAGGAGTTGCGTTGATGCAATAACCAGGAATATGTGAGTCCTAAAAGGAGTTGTGAGAATGCAAGAGCTAGGAAATCATGAAATTTAGAAGGAATTGCGTTGATACAATAGCTAAATCCTTGTGAAATGATACACCTTGAACATTGAGGATCAACTATTTCATTATTAGGAAGAATTAGAATCATTTACAAGATAGCAGTGGTGGTCCCTTGAACGTGTAGGTTTGGGTGATCATGTTCATTACCAATTGAGTGGTATTTACCTTAGTTAGCCCATATAGGTGTGGTAACTAAGCACCAAGGCTTATGCTTAATGAACCTACATAGATGGACTAAGGGTAAGGTTAGGGAATATGCATTCCCATTTAAGTGTTATGGGCCTTAAAGGATAATCCCTAAATCATGGTCATATTTTCCTATACTGATGAGGGTATAGGAAAGGTGGGGGGACCACTTTGGAATCCTTATAAATGATGAGTTTTAGTAAGGTGAACCCTAAAAAATAGGATGTTGGACACTCCTGTCCTCTAAGTGTCATTTGTAGTGACATTGAACTCAATGTGGTGAAGCCTTATATTGTTGAAAATATTTATATATGGGTCTTCTTTGTGAACCTTACTTGTAATAATATATATATATATATATATATATATATATATATATATATATATATATATATATATATATATATATATATCATGGGTTGGTTTTGTTGGGTTGTTACAGTTCTTATCTTTCTTGAAATAAACAAGAATCATAGCATAAATTTTTCCCTTTCATACTTGAATCTATGTGGTTATGAGATGAGAAGTTCTATACTTTGATGGGCCAAGGTGGAAGGATTGTTCTAAAACAATAAGAACTAAAATATACAAAGTACCTCATAAACTTTGTTTTATAAAATATTTGGTTCTTAACGTATAATAAAACTACTTTCAACAATATTTTGCCTAAAAATATAAAATGAAAGAGGCTCTATCAACACTTCACATAACATGGAAGTATTCAAGAATGACTGATGAGTTGTTAGCTGAAGAATAATTTTTATAGAACTCATTGGAAAAGATATCTGCCAAAGAAGAAATCTCTTTTTGTGCTAAAATACTCGAGAATTATAGCTCAAATATGGGGGAATATTACATAGTTTTTCACCATACTACTATAGTTAGACTACATGTGAATTGTATCTCATATATCTTCTCAAGTGAAGTTTTTCTTCTAACAAATATGTTAAATACTGAAAGAGAGGCAATAAATAATTTTAAATAAATCTTGACTACAAATCCCTTTGAAGTAGGAAAAAATTTTGCACATAATGATGATGAAAAATATATGTATCTATCTCATATTGCTTGAGAGCATCAAACGAAAGCATGCAAGTATGAATGGAAGAGATGCCAAATAATGAGAAATGAAGCAAAAGAGAGTTGATTTCTTATTAATATAGTGGATAAAATCCAAGGTTATATAAATTTCCCCTTGAGGGCTCAAATATGATACAATTTTTATAAATTGGATGCCCAAGGATAAAAATCCTTCAAGTAACTCGAGTGCACATCTAGTGTCTTTCCTCATACCCACAATTGAGGTGGGCAGGCCTACTGCTGCCACCACTTGTATATTTGATATTGAGGTCTTTTTATCCTTCCTAATGCACTGTAGAAACCTACACCTACATACAAGGAAACCATAAATATCAAATAGCAAGTGTGTATGATGAAAAACACGTAATCCCCACATGCATCAAAGACTAGTAATGATAATATGCATGGATATTATATCAAATCAACTCCAAATAACTTGAAATTGCAAAGGGATGTAAAATAGAAGTTTTGGGAAGATATAACCAAAAACATAGCCAAAATTATGTCCTATGGAGTTTCGTATTCGTAGTAACCGTTTCTAACCTGTAAAACATAAAGTAAGCAATTTATACCCTTATACATATCCAAAACACATGAAAATTGGAAAGAGTGAATAAAATAATGTTTTGAGAGGACCCATATGGTAATATTTCCAAAATCAGATATGTATTCTTGTGCATGCTCCGATGGACCCTGTAAGCCTGTAAAAAATTCAAAATATGATATCTCATCCAATTCAACTCCAAAATGCATGAAATTTGGACAGTAGCATCATATTATATCCTAGAATAAGCCTATTAAAAAAATAGGAAAATTGTGTACATATTTGTTTTCATCCCAGGGGGACAGTTATGACTATCACATATTGGAGGGCATCCAGGGGTGGGATGCCCACCAATTTTGCACACAAACACTCTAAGGGGAATTTTCATAAAATTTGGTGAAGAAATTCACTCATATGGTTTGGTTATGTGACAAATTATACCTCTTGGATCACTCACAAACCTCCTTCGCTAGGTAGAGATTTTGAGGGAAAAGGGGCACAAAAAGGTGAAAGGAAATAGTAGCAGCACTCCATTGCTATGTCTCAAAACTTCTCTCTATCTTTTATGTGGAAAATTGATCCAATTTATAGCCAAAATAGGCTCATGTGCAAAAATGCATGCAAGGGCATGCATGGCAGGAGGCACCATTTGTCAAAAAGGAGGTATGCATTGAAAGGGGAAGAGAATCTCCCTTTTTGGCCTCCATTATGAAGCATGTCATAAGGATGCAGTGTCCTATGAACCGTATGCTTCAATTGGTGGGGAAAATGGTAGTTTCTAGGTGCCAGTTGTCCCTAATTTGAATTTTTTGGGTCAAACTTGCTAATTGTACCACCCTGGGATGGTTACTTATAACTATCCTAGGGTGGGACGGGGAGGATCTGCATTCATCCCAGGGTGGGATGGATAGGAATATGAAGCCAAAACTTCCCAAAAATGGGCCAAAAGCCTCCAAAACCTTGCAAGAAGTGGCTAGAACCACTGTATACCTTCTAAGGGCTGCCCTAGGGGCCATGTGATGTCAATTTAGCCATTTTTCATGGATGCCTAATCGGATTGACCATATTTTAGTGTCTATACATGCCCCTTTTTGAGATACGTTATGTGCAACACAACACTGAGCAAAAATAGATGACTAAAATATTAAATGATTAGGGTTATTAAATAACCTAACCAACTTTAGATTCCCCAATCATGGAAAGAATATGCATTCTTGAATCCTTGCCTTTGACGAGCTAAGGAACTGGCTTCAAGTATAAACTTGGATTTCAGGTTGACTTTATCTTGAAAATTATTTAGTTCATGAAGAGTGGCAAAGGCTTACAATCCTTCATGCTTCTATCATGCCAAGCATTTTTTTAATTTGTGCTTGTTTGCTACCCCAAGCAGAGGCATGATTGTATTTGTCAAATATTCTATGGACGGACGTAATTTGCATGATTGAATGTGTGCTTGTTGATTTGGACTGAGTATGACTACCCCCTCAAGCGATGAGTTGATGAAGGAATGAATCATGAGAAAAATTATGAGTTGATTGACCCAAATGAATTTTGTTAAGGTTGAATTTAGTTTTACCCATTGAAAACTGGGGTAGTTTTGTAAGGATTTTGGTGAATTTGTTGATGTTTCATGGAAGAAGGAATTAAATACCTCATTCCCATGGGGCGGTCCGGACACAATGGAATTCTTAGGGATTAAATTAGAGATATTTTCATTCTTACATGAGCATTTGGGTTCCATATTGATCTTGAGTGAATTCCTTCAGATTTGACTTGTTTTTGGTGGGTTTGTAGGCCCTTTTTGCTGCTTTTTGGTTGTTTTTGATGTGTTTTAATTATTTTTGAATTTTTGGTTTTTGATGTCCTTTCATAGAAGAAAGGAAATGGATACCTCATCAATGATTGACAGACCAATCATGGAAAGGGTGTGCATATCAAAATAATTGCCTTTGACAATTTAAGGAACTTGATTTTGGTAATATTTGGCATATTGGCAAACAAGCTTAAGTCTAATCATAGATTTGGCAACAATTAGGAGATAATATTAAGTCTACACTTTAGCCTTGGTGGAAATTGGAATATGAGCTCAAGTCTACACTTTAGCCTTGGTGGCAATTGGAATATGAGCTCAAGTCTACACTTTAGCCTTGGTGGAAATTGGAAGATGAGCTCAAGTCTACACTTTAGCCTTGGTGGAAATTGGAAGACGAGCTCAAGTCTACACTTTAGCCTTGGTGGCAATTGGAAGACAATATCAAGTATACACTTTAGCCTTGATGGCAATTATATGATAAGCTTAAATCAAATCCTACCCTTTATGGCAATTAGGAGATAATATTAAATCAAATCCTAGCCTTGATGACAATTAGGAGATAAAATTAAATAAAATCCTAGCCTTGATGGTAATTAGGAGATGAGCTTACTGGTTTGCTTGAATTTTCTTTTGATCTTTTTCTTATTTACCCCAAGCACGGAGGGTGCATGATTATCTTTGGCAATGATTCGTAAGATGAACACGATTAACTTGATTAAGTTATCAATTGTTGATTTAGATTATACATGTTATTATAGTCAATGTGCTTAGTGGATATTGTTGGGGTATTTTGGGGTGACCTAGATGGTCATATACCACATAGGGGTGCTTCAGGTTGACAAAGCGGTATGTAGATACCCTTGGAGCCTTTTGGGGTGACCTAAATAGTAATAGACCACCTAGGGGGGGTTTTGGATTGACCAAGCAATATGTAGATACCCTTGGAGCTTTTTGGGGTTGACCTAGATAATCATAGATCACCTAGGGGTGTTTCGGGTTGACCAAGTGGTATGTAGATATCCTTGGAGCCTTTTGGGGTGACCGAGATGGTCATAGACCACTTAGGGGGTTTTGTATTGACCAAGCGGTATGTATATACCCTTGGAGTATTTTGGGGTGACCTATATGGTCATAGACCACCTATGGGGGTTTTGGATTGACCAAGCGGTATGTAGGTACCCTTGGAGATTTTTGAGGTTGATTGCTTAACTATTTGATTGATGATTAGGGGAGGTATGATACCAATAATGTCTGAGTTGATGTTTCAAAATGTTTGTGTGATTTTCAATTGTGTGATTTTGGACCATTAGATGCATTATGTGTTATAATTTATGGATGCACTCATGGATGCAATGCCTATTGATGATACCGATATGTTATATGTATGCGATAAAATGATGATATGCACTAGCTAGATGATAAATGTATGATTGGATATTGATATCTATATGTGTAGATGCTCTACTATGTATGCATATGCAGATGCAATGGTGAATGTTAAATGCATGTTCAATTTGTTTCAATTGTTTATGCACTTAAGTTATGTTTGTATGATATGGTGAACACAATGTATGTAATGCATTATTTACATGATGATGATCTAATATAAATGAACCTGTATGCTTTAATAAATTAAAATATGAGGAATGCAATTAATATTTGTGTTGACAAATTGATTGATGACACCACAGGATGTATGAAAATCATGAATGAAAATGATAACTCTTATCATAAGAATCAATCATTTAAGCATCCATATGTGAAATGAGATGATTGTGAGATGCGTGAATGTGTGTGATTGATATAATGATTTATTGCTATTAGGGAGTTTTTGAGGTTTACCATGAGACTCAAATACCCTAGTTGACTTGTCAAAAGTTGTATAATGACTATACGAGACCTCCTGAAAGATAAAAACTTTTGTTATGAAGACCAAGATATTCATTATCCTTGTGTGTGCAAATGAATATATTAGATGAGACATAAGACTACCTCATGATGATGAATGAAAGAGATACCACCGCGATCACCACTGAAGTAGGGAAAAATTGTGCACCTAATTATGATGAACAATATATGTATCTATCTCCTATTGCTTAAGAGAATCAAATGGAAGCATGCAAGTATGAATGGAAGAGATGCCAAATAACAATAAATGAAGCAAAAGAGAGTTGATTTCTTATTAATATAGTGGATAAAATCCAAGGTTACATAGATGTCCCATTGAGGGCTCAAATATGATACAATTGTTACAAATTGGGTGCCCAAGGATCAAAATCCTTCAAGTAACTCGGGTGCACATCCAGTGTCTTTCCTCATACCCACAATCGAGGTGGGCGGGATACTACTAACTTTGCTTGTATATTTGATATTGAGGTCTTGTGATACTTCCTAATGCATTGTAGAAACCTGCACCTACACGCAAGGAAACCATACATGTCAAATAACAAGTAAATACGATGAAAAACATGCAATCCCCATAGGAATCAAAGATTAGTAATGAGAATATGCATGGATATTATATAAAATAAACTCAAAATGACTTGAAATTGTAGAGGAATGTAAATAGAATGTTTTGGGAATATCTCACAAAAAATAGAGCCGAAATTGTGTCCGATGGTGTGCCATATTCATAGTGACTGTTCCCAACCTACAAAACTTAAAGCAAACAATTTATACCCCTAGACATATCCAAAACACATGAAGCTTGGAAATAATGAATAAAATAACATTTTTATGGGACCCATGTGGTCAGGTTTCCAAAATTAGGTGCGGTTTCTGGTGCATGCTCCAATGGACCTTGTAAGCTTGTAAAAACTTCAAAATGTGATATCTCATCCAATACAACTCCAAAATGAATGAAATTTTAACAGTAGAATAATATTATATCCTAGAATAAGACTATTAAAAAATAGTAGTAAAATTATGTACATATTTGTATTCATATTAGGAAGACGATTATGACTGTCACAGATTGGGGGCAACCGGGGGTGGGATGCCCATCAATTTTGCATACTTTTTACCACCAATTCCATTGTGGAATGGTCCAAAAAACTCTAAGGGGTATTGTCATCAAATTTTGTGAAGAAATTCACTCATATAGTTTGGTTATGTGACAAATTTTACCTCTTGGATCACTTGCAAACCTCCTTCTCTAGGTAGAGATTTTGAGGGGAAGGGGCACAAAAAGGTGAAAGGAAATCTTAGTTGCACTCCATTGCTATGTCTCAAAACTCCTCTCTATATTTTGTGTGGAAAACTGATCCACTTTATAGCCAAAAGAGGCTCATGTGCAAAAAGGCATGCAAGGGCATGCATGGTAGGAGGTGCCATTTGTCAAAAAGGAGGCATGCATTGGAAGGGGAAGAGAATCTCCCTTTTTGGCCTCCATTATGAAGCATGTCATAAGGATGCAACATCCTCTGACCCGCATGCTTCAATTGGTGGGGCAAATGGTAGTTTTTGGGTGCCATTTATCCCTAATTTGACTTTTTTGGGTCAAACTTGCTAACCGTCCCACCCTGGGATGGTTTATTACCACCATACCAAGGTGGTATGGGGAGGATATGCATTTGTATTAGGGTGGTATGGATAGGAATATGAAGCCAAAAATTCCCAAAAATGGGCCAAAAGTCTCCAAAACCTTGCAAGAAGTGGCTAGAATCAATGTATACCTTCTGATGGCTAACCTAGGGGCCATGTGGCATCAATTTAGCCATTATTCATGGATGCCTAATCGGATTGACCAGATTTTAGTGTCTACACCCTCCATAAAATAATGGATTATGTACAATCTATTGGAAATTTTGAGTATATTGTTGTCATTGATAGTTAAAATGTTGAAGGCCCAAGTTTTAAGCCCATCGTTCAATAGAAAAAGATAATATTATAATATTTAGGCCAAAAGGACTTATTAAAAGGAGGATTGAAAGTGCATTGGACAAAGGTCTCAAAAAGAAATTAAGTTGACAAAGGACTACAAGCAAAAATATTATTTAACACCAAGGTTAAATAATATAATAAATAATATTTAACACCAAGGTTAAATATTATATTAAAAATAAAATAAATTTGAATTATCAAAAGGTGCCAAAAGAATTCGAATTTAAAAGGTGGCAAATAATAAGGTTGAGCCGACATCATAGCAAAAATTTGAATGCGTATTTAAGGAGGAGAATAAATCATTTTTCCAAGGTTAAGAAGCACATGCATTATTCAATTTTCATGGAGCGCAGAGCAAGGAAATTAAAGCACCATTCATCGAGAGAAGAGGGAGAAGAAAAGTCAGCGCATGTGTTTCAAGCAAGGGACAATGAATCATAAGGGAGAGCGCACGACTTGGTTTCAACCAGGGCTGCTAGCCCAGGTGGCAGGTGGGTCCTACGTAAGGCATGGTAGTGGATAGGTCTCGAGTTTGAATCACCATGGCAGTTTCCTTTTTGTGAAGTTTGTTTGGGTGATAAGGAAGGTATAAAATAGTTTGTGCACATTTTGGTTCCAGCAGGTGGGCCAGCCTAGCTAGCACTCTAGCTCATGCTAGAGTGTGGGCGCCGTGAGGTTTCGTGTTTGAATCTCGATGATGACATCGACAGATGCGGGTAAGGGCATAAATTTTTTGTTTAATTTTGAGGTATGTTAGCGCTTGACCAAGGGAGGCATAAGGTTTAATTTTTGTTTTTTAAAAAGTGCATATTGCATTGTCTAGGGAGACATAAGGGTAATGCTTTGAAATTAAATATTTTTGAGGACATAATGATATTTTAGATTCTGGTTGTGACTTTATAAAGTTGGAATATATTTTTGAAATAAAGGAGCAATAAGGTGCTTGAAAGTAAAATTGATGTATGGTATGCACTTAGGGATATTGAATTGTGATATTGAATTACAAGTGGCTCTTATAAGTAGGAGTGATAAGGTATGACTATGGTTTAAATTGTTGTGTGTATTTTTGATAAAAAGAAAATTGAGAGGGTTTGATTATTGTCAAAACTTTGTCTTGTGGAAATAAAAAGGAAGATATTAAATATTTTATGAGTAAATTTTGAGGAAATATTTTATGGTTGGTTTGAAAAGTGTTATGCTAACTAACCCTTGAAAGTGGCATAAGAAAGACAGAATATCTTGAGACAGGTTTTTGAGAGAGCTCCTTCATCAAAGAGGTATGGTTATATCACTCTTTCTTTAAGGTGTTTGGTTGAACAAATATTTCAGAATTATAAGGTGGAGATAAAAGGGTTGATTAGTGTTTGGAAATATTTGAGCTAGGGTTTGTGAAACAAATTGTGCTTCCATTGTTGAAAGAGATTGAGACATTTGTGCTAGAGATTGTGAAACAATTTGTTTGAAAGAAATCTGAAATACTTGTGCTAGGGTTGAGATCAAGTTTGTACATCATTGTGAAACATTTTGAGCATTGGTTTGAGAAATATTGAAAGCAATTGTGAAAGTGTTTGAGATCAATCTAGTGAAGGAAATTTATGCATTAGTGTGGTTGATATTTGAGAGCAAATTTACAAGAAAGATAGATCAGTTTTGTGAAACAAGTTATACACTATTTTGATTTGATTTGAAAGGGATTTTGCAAGAGATAGAGATTGGATTAATTGAATGCAATATTTGTGAATGTGAAGAACATATTGGGTTTTTGATAGTGCATATCATTCTCTATATGTTCCAGAGGTTAAACAAATTCTAAGTAGAATATGTCTATTTGAAGAAAGTATTTTTGAAAGAGATTTAAGCTTTGTTTGTATGCAAGATTTGGAAATATTTGAGTAGGTTCTGTGAGAAGTATTGAAGGTAGATTTGAGCAAGTCTTTTGAGAAGGCTTGAAAGTAGATTTGAGCAAGTCTTTTGAGAAGACTTGAAGTAACATTGAGATAGATTTGAGCAAGTCTTGTGAGAAGACTTGAAGAAGATTGAGGTAGATTTGAGCAAGTCTTGTGAGAAGACTTGAAATAACAATGAGATATATTTGTGAGCAGAGTTAGAGAAGATTTATGCTAGCCTTGTGATGAGGTTTGGTGTAGATTTGAGATAGATTTGAGAGTAGACTTTGGAGTAGACTAGAGCAAAGGGGATAGAGTTCTCCTATGGAGAGATATCCATAAACTAGAGAAAGAGGATAGAGTTATCCTATGGAGAGAGATCCACAAACCAGAAAAGGGGATAGAGTTCTCCTATGGAGAGAGATCCATAAACTAGAGCAAAGGGGATAGAGTTCTCCTATGGAGAGAGATCCACAAACTAGAGCAGAGGGGATAGAGTTATCCTATGGAGAGAGATCCATAAACTAGAGTAGAGGGGATAGAGTTCTCCTATGGAGAGAGATCCACAAACTAGAGCAAAGGGGATAGAGTTCTCCTATGGAGAGAGATCCAAAAACTAGAGCAAAGGGGATAGAGTTCTCCTATGGAGAGAGATCCATAAACCAGAGTATTAGGGATTGAGATCTCCTTTGGATAGAGGTCCATAAATATTGTAATAGGGAATTGATTCCCAAGATATTTGTTGAGAAAATTTAGAAGAAATATTTTCTCCATGGATGTAACCCACATTGGGTGAACCATGTTAAATTTATGTCTCTCATGTGTGTGATGATTTGTGCATTAATTTGATTACTACTATTGATATTGCAATTGATAATATTGGATAATATTTTTGGGAAATAAAAGTAAAATTTGATCTTATACTATTCACCCCCCTCTCAGTATAAGCTTGTGTTCTTCAATTGGTATCAGAGTGGGTTCCTTTGAAAAATTCTAACAACTTGAAGGAAGATATTATAGGAACACAGATGGCATCTCAGAATGGATCTTCATCAAATAAGGCTCCATTGTTTGATGGGAACAATTATACTTTCTAGAGTATAAGAATGAAGACTTACTTGATGGCACAAGGATATGAGACATGGCAATCCATTGAGGATGGGTTCACACCTACAACTACTCCTCCCATAGATAAATATGGTAAGTTGTTACATGTGAATAATGCCAAGGCTATGAATGGAATATTAAGTGGATTACATGAAGCAAAATTTGTGAAAGTTATGCACTACAAATCAGCAAAAGAGATATGGGAAAAATTGAAGTAAACATATGAAGGAGATAAAAAGGTCAAGATGGCAAAACTACAAAACCACAAGAAAAGGTTTGAAGATTTGAATATGGAAGATGAGGAAGATATTGCTAAATACTTACTTCATGTGGATGAGGTTGTTAATACCATGTGTGGACTTGGATTCAAAATTGAAGACTCTAGTGTTGCTCAGAAAGTATTAAGATCACTCCCTATAAGGTATGATGGAAAGGTTTCAGCTATAGAAGAGATGAGAGATATTGATAAGTTGACTATGGATGAGTTACATGGAATTATCATAACTTATGAGATGAGAATAGTAAAGGATCCCAACTCCAAGAAAGAGGTAACTTTCAAAGTTTCAAAGAAGACAAAAGATAAGAAACCAGAATCAAGTGGTGAGTCAAGCAGTGATGAAGAAGCTAACTATGTGAGAAGAAACAAGGACTCAAGAAAGCACAAAGGTATGAAGACTATGAAATGTTTTAATTGTGGTAATTTTGGTCACTATGCATCTAATTGTCCACAAGCCAGAAGTAGTAGCAGTGAAGAGAAATAGGATCATAAGAAAAAGGAAGAAGGAAAATCTAGGCATGAAAAGAAAAATAGGTATGGTCAAGGCAAGCATGAAAAGAAGTTCTTTCAAAGGCACAAGAAGAGTTTCTATGTTAACAAGGCAAGCAAGGCTTCAAGTGACAGTGATGAAAGACTCTCAGATAGTGAAGAAGAAGAGATTCTATTTTTGGCAATAGAAGAGGAAGAAAATGCTCCTATTGAAGATAAAGTTCAAAAAGTATGAAGATGCTCTTGGAGACCAAGAAGTAGAGAAAGATTCAAAAAATGAAGAGGAAGGCACAATTGATCTAGAAGAAGAACTTATTGTTGCTCTCAGAGAGTTGAAAAGAGTTAGAAAGCAGAATTCAAGACTAAAGGCTCAAGTTCAAGAACATGAGGAAGAAAAGGAAAAGCTTCTACAAGACCTCACAAACTCAAAAGCTAAGGCAAGGAGATTTAAAGAGGTCATGGTTGAAAATTTAGAGGTAAAAGAGTTAGAATGTGAAATATTAGAACATGAGGTAGTTTCTCTAAGGATGGAAGTGAAATATTCTAAGGACAAGCTACACAGGTTTGGGAAAAGTTCAAAAAATTTGGATAAAATTATCAATGCACAAAGATCTTCATCTATCAAAATAGGACTTGGTTTTGAAGAAGGACAAGGGAAACAAGAAGAAGGGTCAAGCTCAAGCTCAAAAGAAGAGGAAGTTTCAGAGGAAGAGAGTGAAGAAGAAATTAAGACTTATGAGGATAAGTTGAAGAATAGAAGCTTCACTAAGAAAGGAAACAATGCACAAACAAGAAACATGGATCATCACAGAGAAGGCAAAGAAAGGACTAAGAGACCAGAGGTTTCAAAACAAGATTTCTTCAAAGGACATTATTTTTCATGTAATCAGTTTGGTCACAAAGCTATGCATTGCAGGGTTCATGGAAAGAAGGAGTATGGTCTCACTAAAAGGAATTTCAACTCATTCAAATATGGATATTTCTTTCAAGGGTATTGCTACTCTTGTAATCACTTTGGTCATAAAGTGATCCACTACAGGGTTCATGATAGAAATGATTATGGCTTCACCAAGAGGAACTTCAAGATATTTACACCTTCCAAGAACTACAACATTAAGTGTTACAAGTGCAATAATCTTGGGCATAAGGCCAAGTGGTGTAGAACAGAGTTTCCAGAACTTCTAGAGACAAGCAAGAACAGGGACACTCAAAAGGATCAAAAGGGTATGACTACAAAAATATTGAAAAATAAGGTTGACAAAGAAAAAGAGCATTGTATGTTGGGAGTAGAGATACTCCCACCCCAAAATTAATCACCTCAAGGAGAGGAGGTGGGGAGGGGGCTGAGCTAAGAGTCTTATCTTTAGCCCCAAAGGAGTCCCTTTGCCATTGATGTCAAAGGGGGAGAGATTTGAGTAAGGGGAGAGCATTCAGTCAGGGGAGCAGTTTCTCAAGGGGAGCAGATTTGGAATCTAGTGGTAGGAAAAGGAATTTTTAGAAAGGGTTGCCATCAATGACAAAGGGGGAGATTGTTGGAAATTTTGAGTAAATGTGTTGTCATTGATGTCAAAGGTTGATGTCATTAATAATCATTGATGCCAAAATAGTTTGGTATGGAAATAAGATAAGTTTAAAAATATTCAAGTCAATAATTCATCCCAGAAGAAAGGAAAATTATAAAAAAAAAAGTTATAATATTTACTTTAAATATTATAACTAAAAGTTTGATAAAGTTTAAGTTTTAATGGTTGGTTAAAAGGTTGAAGGCCCAAGTTTAAGCCCATGGTTTAAAAGAAAAAAGATAATATTATAATATTTTAATATTATAATATTTAGGCCAAAAGGACTTATTAAAAGGAGGATTGAAAGTGCATTGGACAAAGGTCTCAAAAAGAAATTAAGTTGAAAAAGGACTACAAGCAAAAATATTATTTAACACCAAGGTTAAATAATATAATAAATAATATTTAACACCAAGGTTAAATATTATATTAAAAATAAAATAAATTTGAATTATCAAAAGGTGCCAAAAAATTCGAATTTAAAAGGTGGCAAATAAAAGGTTGAGTCGACGTCATAGCAAAAATTCGAATGCGTATTTAAGGAGGAGCATAAATCATTTTTCAAAGGTTAAGAAGCATATGCATTATTCGATTTTCGTGGAGCGTAGAGCAAGGAAATTAAAGCACCATTCATCGAGGGAAGAGGGAGAAGAAAAGTCAGTGCACGTGTTTCAAGGAGGGACAATGAATCATAAGGGAGAGCACACGACTTGGTTTCAACCAGGGCTGGTAGCCTAGGTGGTAGGTGGGTCCTACGTAAGGCGTGGTAGTGGATAGGTCTCAATTTTGAATCACCATGATAGTTTCTTTTAGGGAATTTATTTGGGAAAAAAGGAAGGAATAAAATAGTTTATGCACATTTTGTTCCAACAGGTGGGCCAGCCTAGTTGGCACTCTAGCTCATGCTAGAGTGTAGGCGTCATGAGGTTTCATGTTCGAATCTCGATTAGTGGTAGTGATAGACACGAGTAAGGGCATAAATTTTTTGCTTAACATTTGAGGTATGTTAGCGCTTTACCAAGGGAGTCATAAGGTTTAATTTTTATTTGTTAAAAAGTGCATATTGCATTGTCTAGGGAGAGATAAGGGTAATGTTTGAAATTAAATATTTTTGAGGACATAATGATATGTTAGATTCTGGTTGTGACTTTATAAAGTTGGAATAATTTTTGAAAGGAGCAATAAGGTGCTTGAAAGTAAAATTGATGTATGGTATGCACTTAGGGATATTGAATTGTGATATTGAATTACAAGTGGCTCTTATAAGTAGGAGTGATAAGGTATGACTATGGTTTAAATTGTTGTGTGTATTTTTGATAAAAAGAAATATTGAGAGGGCTTGATTATTGTCAAAACTTTGTCTTGATATTAAATATTTTTATGAGTAAATTTTGAGGAAAGATTTTATGGTTGGTTTGGAAAGTGTTATGCTAACTAACCCTTGAAAGTGGCATAAGAAAGATAGAATATCTTGAGACAAGTTTTTGAGAGAGCTCCTTCATCAAAGAGGTATGGTTATATCACTCTTTCTTTAAGGTGTTTGGTTGAAAATATTTTAGAATTATAAGGTGGAGATAAAAGGTTTGATTAGTGTTGGAAATATTTGAGCTAGGGTTTGTAAAACAAATTGTGCATCCTAGTTGAAAGAAATTGGAAACACTTGTGTTAGGGTTTGTGAAACAAATTGTGCTTCATTGTTGAAAGAAATATGAAATACTTGTGCTAGGGTTGAGATCAAGTTTGTACATCATTGTGAAACATTTTGAGCATTGGTTTGAGAAATATTGAAAGCAATTGTGAAAGTGTTTGAGATCAATATAGTGAAGGAAATTTGTGCATTAGTGTGGTTGATCCTTGAGAGAAAATTTACAAGAAAGATAGACCAATTTTGTGAAACAAGTTATACACTATTTTGATTTGATTTGAAAGGGATTTTGCAAGAGATAGAGATTGGATTAATTGAATGCAATATTTGTGAATGTGAAGAACATATTGGGTTTTTGATAGGGCATATCATTCTCTATATGTTCCAGAGGTTAAACAAATTCTAAGTAGAATATGTCTATTTGAAGAAAGTATTTCTAAAAGAGATTTAAGATTTGTTTGTATGCAAGATTTGGAAATATTTGAGCAGGTTCTATGAGAAGGATTGAAGGTAGATTTGAGCAAGTCTTTTGAGAAGGATTGAAGGTATATTTGAGCAAGTCTTTTGAGAAGACTTGAAGTAAATTTGAGATAAATTTGAGCAAGTCTTGTGAGAAGACTTGAAGAGCAGCTATGAGGTAGATTTGAGCAAGTCTTGTGAAGACTTGAAAAAACATTGAGATAGATTTGAAGCAAAGTTAGAGCAGATTTGTGCTAGACTTATGATAGGGTTTGGTGTATATTTGAGATAAATTTGAGAGCAAAATTTGGAGTAGACCAGATTAGAGGGATAGAGTTCTCCTATAGAGAGATCCATAACTAGAAAGGGGATAGAGTTCTCATATGAGAGATATCCACAAACTAGAGCAGAGGGGATAGAGTTCTCCTATGGAGAGAGATCCACAAACCAGAGCAGAGGGGATAGAGTTCTCCTATGGAGAGAGATCCATGAACCAGAGAGAGGGGATAGAGTTCTCCTATGGAGAGAGATCCACAAACCAGAGCAGAGGGGATAGAGTTCTCCTATGGAGAGAGATCCACAAACCAGAGCAAAGGGGATAGAGTTCTCCTATGGAGAGAGATCCACAAACCAGAGCAAAGGGGATAGAGTTCTCCTGTGGAGAGAGATCCACAAACCAGAGTATTGGGGATTGAGATCTCCTTTGGATAGAGGTCCATAAAAATTGTAATAGGGAATTGATTCCCAAGAGATTTGTTGAGAAAATTTAGAAGAAATATTTTCTCCGTGGATGTAACCCACATTGGGTGAACCACGTTAAATTTGTGTCTCTCATGTGTGTGATGATTTGTGCATTGCTTTGATTACTGCTATTGATATTGCAATTGATAACATTGGATAATATTATTTGGGAAAGAAAAGTAAAAGTTGATCTTATATTGTTCACCCCCCTCTCAGTATAAGCTTGTGTTCTTCACGATCTCATCAACCACATCAGTGAGATAGTGAATAATGAATAAAATTAAGGTCTAATCACTTCCATTTACATATTAGAGGCTTGTAGTTCATTATTCTTCATGAACAAAGACAAATTCCTATGCAATAATGGATTCCCACTGAGCTTTTTAATACTTCTAAGTTTTTATGGAGAAAAATATCTTGCTATCCCTTAATGAAAACCTAAAATCTCAAAAGTATCTAAGAGAATAAAATAACACCTACATTACTCTCATTACCAAGCCCAATAATTCTAAAAAATATAGGGATTTCCATCCCATCTATTTATGCAAAACTATTCATAAACTATTAACAAAGATAATGGCAGTGAGACTAAAGTCCATTATGACCAAGATAATATATTCCAAACAAGGAAAATTCATTACACATAAACAAATTTTGTATGGAGTGTTAATGGCTCTCAATCCAACTAGTCAAACAAAGGAAAGAGGAAGCTATGGTTATCAAATTTGATATCAAGAAATCCTATGATCATGTATATTAGTTCTTTTTTGGATGATGTTTTGGCATATTTTTAACTTTGTCTAAATATGGAGAAAATGTCTACACATTTATATTGCAATCTATCAATTTTTAATTCTTATCAATGGATTTCAAAAGACTACTTTGCTTTCTCACAAGTTTTGAGCAAGGATTGAATCTCCCTCTACTTGTACATCAATATGGCTAAAGCTCTAGATAGAATACTATTTTTAACCAAATAGGCCAATTTCATTGAACTAAAAATTATAACTTCTATGGATTCTCACACAACCAATTAATGTCCGATAACATCCTCTATGGTAGAGATACAATTAAGGAAGCAAAGGTGTATGCTCAATTGCCTAACAATTATAATACATTATTGATTCAAAGGATAATGCAAATAAATCTAACACTTTCTTTCTCAATGTCTCATCCAAGGTGCAACTAAAATTGGCAAATGTTTTACAATATTCAATTGGATAGCTTCCCAACAAATACCTTGGCATAATCCTCTTATCTAGTAGGTGGACTAAAGATTTATAGAAGGATATGATTCAATGATTCTCTATTAAACTTACCAATTAGAAATGCATGTATCTTAGCTAGGATGAAAGGATCTTACTCATCACTTCAATTCTATAAGACCTCTTAGTCTATTATTTTAACATTGAGAACTTCAATGGGTGTAATAGGAGAAATGAATAATATTATGCACTCTTTCCTCTAGCAAGGAAACATATCAAGAATCACATTGTTCAATTGAGGAGTGTATAATCCAAAATGGGTAGGTGGATATGGAATTAGAAATTTATCTAACATGAATATGGGGGTTAAAATGATGTGTAGAATTTATCAAGACCATAGTAGCTGTTAGAGTATAATGATCAAGGTTAAATGCATATATAAGAAGGTGAAGAATATTTTTATAGCTAACACTCATCCTTGAGATTCATACATATGGGCATTCATGTCATCATTTGATATATTATTTTGGGACATCTACAATTGGATATTAGAGATGTGTAATGACCCAAAAATAAAGTAATCTAAGACATTTTTTACTAACATACACCTGAGAGGGATTTACATATCCCTATCCAACATATGCATCTACAAAGTTATCTAACTATTCTCATGTTTCAACCTGTTCGTCTCACCTATGATGAGCTAACTTAAGCTATCCATTTCATCTCCATTATGAGATGAATTAAGCCATATATATCATATCTTTATGAGCTAACTTAATCCATCTATCTTACTCAATGATGAGCTAACTTAAGCAATCGATCTCATCTCCATTATGAGCTAACTTAAGCCATCTATCTCATCTCCATTATGAGCTAACTTAAGCCATCCATATCATCTCCATTATAATATAACTTAAGCCATCTATATTATCTCAATGATGAGCTAACTTAAGCCATCCATATCATCTCCATTATGATAACCATGTTTACTTAAATCTACTAGATGTTTGTAGATCTATCTAGTTTAGGTTTCTAGAAGAAATATTTAATCAAGGTTATCCGAAGTTCCTCCCTAAGGGATCCCATAATCCCTTAGGTTTCCTTCTCTACTTTTAACACATAAGCATAATCACATTTAGTCATCTATTCTAATTATCTAGCTACATGGAATAATATTTATGGAAACATCAAAGAAGTACTCAAATAAGATATCAAGGTCTAGTTAAATATTTTAATAAAAAAATAGTTTATGAAACTACAATATCAAGTTTCTTTATAAAAACAAGTAAGAGATACATATTTTATTCATATAATAAGTTATTACATAACCCAAGTATGGTAAAGGTACTTCCATACTTTAAAAGAATAAGCATTACAACATTTATCCAATTAGAAGATTGCTCAACTAGATCTTACTCCACAATATATTTCTATGACAAATATTTAGTACCAAATATATCAAGTAACTATTTTAGATCTAAATGTCCTCCTTGGTCCTCGTTCATCCATTACTCAATTGATAGTGGTAAGGGATCAGGATAACTCATGGATCTTATGAAGCATGCATATAAATGCATCTACTAAAATAACTTATGAACAGATGCATTTATAATTTGGATGTCAAATTGTAACTATACAACTATTCAATGCATTCATTCATAAACCATTTTATCAAAATTAGAGGAAATCCCATACATCTACTCTTATTCTTATCAATAAAAGGAGATTTATCCTATAAAAAAAGGAGTAATTCACAACCTCCAATTAATCAGTCAAATATTCATACTTTTTATCATACAAAGTTATTTATTTAATCAATTAAGGTCTTATACCCTCAATCAATTAAATACTTACAAACAATCCATTTCTTTAATCAACTAAGGTCCCATACCCTTAATCAATTAAATACTTATAAACAATCCATTTATTTAATCAACTAAGGTCCCATACCCTTAATTAATTAAATACTTACAAACAATCCATTTATTTAATCAACTAAGGTCCCATACCCTTAATCAATTAAATACTTACAAACAATCCATTTATTTAATCAACTAAGGTCCCATACCCTTAATCAATTAAATACTTACAAACAATCCATTTATTTAATCAACTAAGGTCCCATACCCTTAATCAATTAAATACTTATAAACAATCCATTTATTTAATCAACTAAGGTCTCATGCACTTAGTCAATTAAATGCTTATTCAAAATGCCTTCTCAATTAACTAAGAGCCCATACCCTAATTAATTACATATTCAAAGAATTTCTTTAATCTATAAGAAATATCATTCTTTTATAATTGAATTAATCATTAGTCTTCAAAACCAAAGTTTTTTTAAAATAAAATAATATTTCTTCTATTTTCCAAATATTATTTAAACTTTAACTAAAGGATTAACACATGTCTCTCATTTTTTTGGAAGGAAAGTCCCTCCTTAAACCAGAGGCTAAATAAAACATTACTATTGAGTAAAAAGAGGGCTTAAAACAATTAGACAATCAATACAATTGACTCCAACAACCATCACACTTCACAACCAAGCAGGGGAACAACAAGCAACCCACAACACGTCAATCATGAGTTTGAAGATGAAGGTAAACCAGGGGTCATTAGTCAACAACAAGGCACCTAGGTGCTTGGCTAATAAGCCTTAGGCACCTAAGCGGATATGAATAAACTTCATACCTTTCCCACAATATATGTGGGATAATTTCTCCTAGTTAGCAAACAAAAACTTGGCATTTTTGCCTAAGATGGAGCCTAGACACGTGTCCACAATTAACCACATAGGGGTCAAATAGAAAAGTAAAACTAGCCATATCGATAAATAGCTATAAATACAGGTGTCCAACATTGGTTAGCGCTTCAACAAGTGCAAGGAAGACCCACTTGGTGGCATCCTTTACCATTGAGTGTGGTTAGTTTAACCAAGGGGATTATCTCCATTTAAGGCTCTTAACACCTCTCCACTCCATCAATGTAGGATGAAGCCATGGGAAGGCCCGAAAGGCCTTACCTTGCTTATGCCCTCTCGGGTGCAACAGAGTTAGGTTTAACCAAAAAAATTAAAAGTAAATTCTAAGTTAGACCTTAGGAATCCTTGGAAAGGGTGGCAACAAAAATATGAATAAAACAACACTAAAATAGTTGCAAAAAAACCAAAAATGTGAATGAATAGAAAAATGGCAAGAATTTAGGGTTTTAATGAAGTCGCCATGGTAGAGGTTCTAAGCAAGTTAAAACCAAAACAAACATTGGCTAGACATCTTTAAACTTCAAATGACCAATAAAAGTCAGTCGGTCTTGGCATGAAGGCGCACAATAGCGGAGGTTTTAATCTAGTTTGAAACAAATAATATAGGTCAATTCAAATATCGAATGAAGGGAGTAAAAAAAGCATCTTGAAAAGACAAGTACAACATCCTACCCTTTGCTGAAGAAAAAGGACTTGGAAAGTTCTTAACAAAGAGTTTATATACAACAATGAACACTTGCTATTTTACAGGCTGAGCAGTATACAAAATCTAAATATGTTATTCATAGAGGGGCCTACGTAACATAAGTTTAGTTGCTAAAGAAAAACAAAGCATTAAATCTGAGCACGATTATTTCCAACAAGCAACAACTAAAAAAACATGAAAGATCATTCTAGGTTCCTTTTAGTGTATAAATAGGTTTATTGCAAATATAGTATAAAATAGGGGCGAGATCCAATCTAACCTTCTCAACCTTTTCTCTAGATACCTTGAGGTGCCTTGCTTGCGACCTCCTTCAATCCATGCTCTCTCTTCGAAACCTCTTCACCTTTCATCCATGTTTTTCTCCCGTTAGGTCATTGCACCAATATTTTTTGTTGAAAGAAGAAGCATCCCCTTACCTTCTGCTTACGACACTCTTAACAAGGAGAGTTCTATCTACCCACCCCAAAGTCTCATTTTTGGCATAAATACCATTAGCCAGAAGTAATGTCATGTTTACCCAAGATGACCAAAAGGGGATAGTTTAAATTTAAAATGGTTCTTTTCCCTTTTCCAAATATATTGGCTTAAATAAAAATCCAAAGGTTTCATTATTTCATATATATTTTCTTTCACAATTTTATAAAAGATAAATCTATTTATTTCTTTATTCAATTTATAAAATGGTAAAACTAATTATTTTTATTATCTAGTTAATAAAGATAAAGTCATTCTTTTCTTCATTCAAAAGTAAAAAGAGAATTAAAATAGAATCTTTGGAATATTACTATTTATAATATTGAATTTGTTTTAATTCAAACCATAAAATCATTAATCATTCCACATTAAAATATAATACCTATACTAATATTAAATATTAGTATGGTATTTAAATGGGCTAAATATTAATGGAACCTCTATATCCATTAGTCCTTTCCGAGGGGTCCTTTACCCAATCCCTTTTACATACAACATACATGTAATAAAAATGAGCAATCAAATGCATGCATCTATATGAGGGTAGCCATTCATGATACACTGAGTTGTCATAGTTTTCTCTTTTTAAGAACTCTGTTCTCGGTGGTTGATTCTACCTCTTCCACCTATGGATGTACTTGGTCCTGGACATCAACAATACATCAGTAGTACCATATTTTTCAAATATAAATCAATATAAATAGCATAACCAACAAAAGCATCAAAACTAAGTATCAAGTTATCATTGATCAACACATAGTCTTCCATGCAAAAAGTCCTACCAAGGCAGGTCATGACAAGATGGAACCAAAGTTACTTTATGGAAAGATGCATTGATGAATCACAAGCCTCTAATTGAATATAGGTTCCTCCAACCTATTAGACATATGACCCTTGAGAGTATGTGACAAAACATGTGTTACTATTGGAATTCCTCTATTGTGAATGATTTCATGTGGAGAAAGTGAATATCCTTTTCTAGGTTGGGATAGGTTACTAAAGGCCAAAATTTGATCCCATACAAACTAGTGTGGTCCAAAAGAATTATTGCAGTTATGGGAGACGACACTCTTAAATGGGCAGTTGACCCTATAGGAAAATATAAGATAAAAAAAGGATATGCAATCCTATGCTCTCATTATGTTTCTAATAGTGAATTTTTCTAGTATATTTGGATCAAACATGGCCTCCACAAGGCAAATGTTTTTGCTTGACTAGCTAGCAAAGACAAAAATTTTACTTCTAAAAAATTTCAAAAGAGGAATTAGTAAGGGCCCTAATGGTACATCCTTTTTTAGAATGAAGTAGAGACCATAGACCATCTCCTCAATTGCTTTTTTAGTTGTAAAGTATGGAACTTCACTTTTTACAAAACTATCCTTGCTTTGGATCTTAGCCCAAACTATATGACAATCATTTGAATGTTGACCTTGTTCATTATAAGAAGCATGGATTCTATGGGGCATGACCTCCACTATCCTCACTTAGGTCCTTTGGATAGAGAGAAATCATGATGTATTTAGAGAATAATTCCTTTCTATAAAGCAAGTTTGAAATAAGATAGCATCACTTATCTCAAAGAAGGCCCAAACTACTCTCAAAATCTGTAATCATCCAACATTGCATTAGCTACAACAAAGTAATAATAAATGGCTCCTTGTATCCATCCCTTACCAACTTCTGAATAGGGTTCCATCTAGGAAGGTCACATGTTACCACATTTTATGGAAGCCACCCTCTTCTCATATAGTGAAACTTAATTTTAATAGAGCATCTAAAGGTAACGTTGGTCCTACTTAAGTAGGCACAGTTCTTTATTGCTATCATGTCAATAACTTTGATAGATCTAATCTACTCGGGCCATTGAGTTAATCACATCCACTTGAGTGAGCTTATATTACTAAAACATTTTTTTCTCTCATCCATACGGTAACCTTTAACCCTAGCACTCAAAAGACTCTAAGCCCAAAGGTTAACAATCCAAATTTTATAGAGATTTTTTATTACTAGCTTGTTAGAAAGCCTTAAGGACCAAATCACAACAAGTGTTGGCTGTTAGTCAGAGGAAGACCCTCTCTCTTTTTTAGGAGATCCTCTCTCGAAGACTCACACTACAATTTTTATATTTTTGTATGATCAAATAAAAACTTAATTGCTAAATAAATAACTATTGAATTGATAAATACTCTTTAAAGTCTAAATTGGAAAAAAATATACATATATAAAAATTATTATCAATTTCTAAAAAATAATTATTTTTAATGATATTGTAATATAATCCTATAAATCTATAATTACATCTTAGAAAAAGATTATTCCAATATAAAAAAGGTCCCATATAAATTCAAACACGAAATTTTGAAGTGGTGAGATCAAAATTAAACATACTTTCTACCTACTAGTGCTCTTCAATCATTTTCCGGCATGAATCAGTTACTATCGTGATAGTCCTCTTCAATCATTTTCTTGGAGCCCATTAAGTTTCCATTTAGTCTTTGAAGCTTGTAGCAAGGAAAGGTAAACCATATGAATATCATTTTTTGAAAAAAAAGATTTTAAAGTAATTTTTATATTCCTAGAGATCTTCAAGTCATAAAAACAATCTTGGCATGTTAGGCAAGGGAATCATTATTAGTGCACTCATATAAAAATATATAATAAAATTATTAGTGCACTCATATAAAAATATATAATAAAAATATTAAAAATAAATATCTTAGTAGCTGTCAGTCCTAGTTGTTTGCTAAATTTCATATGTATTTTGTCATGTTAGTGAGCAACTCAAATTAGTAATTATGTCATTCTACGGTTTTAGAATCCACTTTGAAAAAATCAAGGTTGGGTGATATTTTCCATAATTAAAAAACAAGGTGGGTTAACCAGGAAAGAAAAAGGAAAATAAATGGCGGTAGTCTATTTGTGGAAAGAAATAGAAAGGAAAGTTGATTTTGATAGTTATGAAAAAATTATTAAAAAATAAATTCATAGAAGTATAATTTTGTATTATGTGTTTAATTTTGAATTTTAATGCAGTTATATTATTTATATGTTTTAAATTATTGAATTATAGTTTCATTGATATTATATGTCTCAATCATTGAATACAAGTTTCATTCACATTAATAGTTGTTTTTTTTAGTATTTGTAATTTAAATTTAAAATATTAAAAAATATATATCTTATTTATATATATAATAAGAAAAATTATTTTATATTTTAATTTAAATTGATTTTTAAATATATATTTTTATTTTTTTTAGAAATACTTCTTATACACATCCGGCGTGAATTTTTAAATATTTTTAATAAAAATATATTTAGTTTTATATTTTAGAATAAAATTTTATTTAATAGAGATGGATTTATTTTAAAATCTAATTAAAATACATTCACTACTAAGTGGAAATAGAGTAGTTTGATTAAAAAATCTTGATATATTTTATAATAAGTATGATCTAATCATAAATATGAAAATTGAGAGGATAATTTATCTATCAATAGTTATTGATAAGAGTAAGAAAACAATATCTTGTTTAATAAGTTATTCTATGGCAGTTGCTTCGCGAAGTATTAGGGCATTTTTTTGAAAAATATCTTATATTTTAGGAGCCAAATTTTCGCAAAGGGTTATTCGATTTAGTTGATTCTTGGACCGAATTTTGTGGAATTTGAATGGTTTTAAAATGAGTGGTCATATGAAGGAATCCGAACAATATTAAGGGATATACGACCTTGTGAAGCCAACCATCCAGAACAAGGGCGATGACAATTTTTCAAGTTACGAAAAACAAAATTGTAAATATTTGTCAGCTAGGGTTTGGATGATGAGAAGAGCAATGAAGGGCCAAGACTTCAGTGAGGCAAGACATTCTATCTGGATATAGAATTTTTCAAGTTTTTTTTCCTTCTTTATCTTATAAATTTTGCATGCAAATTATTTTAATTTTTTTATCAAATATTATTTGCTATAGGACATTTTGATAAATTTTAATAGATTTTAAGTTTTAGTTTTATTTCCATGAATCAATTTATAGTTAAATTCTTAGAATCATCTATAGTGGTGGAGGTTACTAAGCGCACCTCAGAGAGATCCTCGTTGCTCCAAGATAGGGTGATTTTTGGTAAATTTAATGGATATTGGTTAGGGGTTTCAGCCTTGAGAAAATGGATTGATAGGAGTTGAAAGTCTCCATGAGTGATTATATCCTTTCTTCCCAAAGATTTTTTTCCAACCATTTTTTGTTCTAGGGAAGAAAGAGAAAACATTCTAAAAGGGGGTCCTTAGTTTATGGGAAGAACAAGACTCTTCCTTACCCATTGGTATGAAGGCTTTTCACCTGAAAATATAAATATATCCCTAGTACCAGTTTGGGTTAGGATGTTTGGGTTACCCATTTAATTTTAGAAAATAGATACCTTCAAGGCAATAGGCAACACTCTAGGAGAATTCCTTGAGATTTCAAATACTACAAAAGATAAATTCTTGGCTATTTATGTTTGGATATTGGTCATGATTGATATAAGTAAAGCTTTACCAAAATCAATCATTCTTAAGTATGGGGATAAGATGTGGACCCAAACCATAGATTATGAAAACATATCTTTTAGATGTAGAAGATGTCATGAGGTGGGTCATATTGAGAGATCATGCCCTAAGAAGACCCCAACATAATCATATGTAGAAAACCGCAAGAGAAACTTACAAATGGATATGGATGAAGATTATTTTCAACTTCCAAAAAATAGATCTAGAAAAATGGAAGAAAATAAACAATGGAGACTAGTAAGGAAGGATATTGAAAGAAATACCAACTCTTTTGAGGCTTTATTCTATGAAGAAAAAGTAGATAAAAAATTAGAGGACACAAGACAACAAGTTTAACATATTAACAAGGAACTATCTATTCAATATGATGTTGATTTAAGGAAGAACATTCTCGTTGAACCTAAGGAATGTGTTTCATCAAATTTTGAAGACTCTCTTGAAGTACCATGCATCATTCAGGAGAAAAAAATTGGTAAAGAAAATGCAGTTTTAGAAGTTAATACCTTTGCCATTAATAAGGAAATACCAAAAAATGAGTAGGACAAGTCAAAAGCTTTTGTAGTAGAGCCAAGAGAGGATAAATATGATGAAAACAAAATTGTGAAAGAATATTGAGGAATAGAATAATAAGACCTACTCTTAATATAGGCAAGGCAAAAAGAGGAAAACCCTCAAATTATCAAGCAAGATCCAAGGAAGCAAGAACAAACATAGAGAAAGGAACACAAACTAAGTTGGTTGAACTTCTCTTTACCAAACAACAAAATGATATTGGTAATATGTAGGCGGGGCCAATAGCCCCTAATGAGACATGATTATCATCTCATGGAATATAAGGGGTGCTAATACCTTCTCAAAGCAGAGGTATATCAGGGACCTTTGTTTAAGTAATAAGCCTAATATTATTAGTATCCAAGAAACTAAAATGACAAAAAAAGTTTCAAAAACCATGAAAAAAATATGGGAAATATGTAAATGGGATGCTATGGAATTTGAAGGAGTAGCATGGAAAATTCTAAATTGTTGGAATCCTTCTAGAACTTCTTGTGTAACCATTCATAAAACTAGCCTTTGGATAGCCTCTTTAGTCACTTGCTACTTTACAAATATTATTTTCATCATTATCAATGTCTATGGACCTACAACTCAGTCAGGTAGATTAGAAGTTTGTAGTGGGTTTTAAAGCCTTTATGAGAAGTGAAGACTAAGAAACTTGATTCATGATCATACGAGATTTTAATGCCATAACCATGCTGGATGAAAAATTTGGGGGAATTAGGAAATTAACCCAAAGTATGAGATATTTCTCAACTTTTATTCAAAATAATAATCTATGGAAGGTTGAGTTTGAAGAAGACAACTATACATGGACCAAAAATAGGAGAGGCCAAAACCTAATAGCAAAAAAATTAGATAGATGCATACTCTCAAATCATTGGCTAGATGAAGGAACTTGTGCTAAAATTAATACCTTAACAAGGATTGATTAAGATCACTGACCAATAAGAGTTAAAATGGTGGTAAGTGAATTAAAAAAAAATATCATATTTTAAATATGAGTAGATGTGGGAAGACCTTGATATGATTGGTTGCATACATTTCCAAAAAAAATTAAATCAATGACACCTAGATTAAAAAAATGGAACAAGAACACTTTTACAAATATTTTTGAGAAGAAAGAACTAAAAGATAAACTTTCAAAATTCCAAAAAAGTGATCATAGTAATCCAAGCTCAAAGGAAATGGAGTTGCCTAATGAATATCATAATATATTGAAAAAGGAACATAAATTTTAGAGATTAAAATCAAGACAAACTTGGTTAAAAGATGGAGATAAAAATACAAATTTTCATAGGATAGCTATAGTACATAGATCAACATCTAGAATTAGCAGAATTAAATTGATAGAAGGGGTTTGGATTGAAGATCATAGTGAAATTAGAAAAGAGGTAAAGTCTTTTTATAAAAATATTCTAGGATCAAAGGAGACTAAAGTTCTTATTGATAAACTTCTTGAAGATGTACCTTCAATTATAACAAATGAAGACAATAGGAAATTGATGGAGCCTATAACTCTAAAAGAAGTTCATTTAGCTATTTTATCTTTAAAAAAGGATAAATCCCCAGGTCTAGATGGGCTCTTTGCAACTTTTTACCAAAATAATTGGGATATAGTGAAGGATTATTTTTTGGTGGCAGTGGAATAGTCTAGGGTAAAAAAATGCATACCTTATAAAATAAATGCAACATATATTATCCTAATTCTAAAAAAGAAATATGTTGAATTATTTGATTCTTTTAGACCCATAAGCCTATGTAATATGGCATATAAGATTATCCCCAAAGTGATGGTAAATCAAATAAGGCTATTGTTAGAAAAAGTTATTTTAGAAGAGCAAGGAGGATTTGTGAAAGGGAGGAAAATTCTAGATGGGATCATAATAGCTTATGAAGTTATCAACAACTTCAAGAAAAGAGAAAGCAATGACCTTAAAACTTGTTATGAGTAAAACCTATGATAGGGTTAAATGGGATTTTATTTTTGTAGTTTAAGAAAAGTTTGGATCTAGGAATAAATGGGTTAGATGGATTAAAGCTTGTTTCTCTACAATTTATTATTCAGTGTTGGTCAATGGATTAGTAACAAAATATTTTAAATCCAAGAGAGGCCTTAGACAAGGAGATCCTATATCTCCTTATTTGTTCACTATTATGGTAGGGGTTTTGAGTAGGAACTTAAAGAAGTCTTATAAGTGGACTAAAGGTTAGTAATAACATCAACAACATCACCCATAAATAATTTGTAGATGATACAACCCTTTTTGGAAGGGCAAGGATTAAGGCCATAGATTTAAATAAATTTTTAAAGGAATACGAAAGAGCATCAGGGCAAAAATTTAATAAGACAAAATCTAAAATTTACTTCCTTAACACTCCAACTAATATTAAAGCAAGAATTTATAGGTTACTTCAAATTGTTGAGCAAGGTGCAGCGACAATATTGTCATTGTTGTCAACACAGTCAGATAGATCAGTTGATACAGTGGACAGGAGTTTAGAGGTTATTCAGAGTATGTACAGTGATGTTAAATGCTTATGAGGATGTTTTTGATGTATGGGTGAAGTTGTTATAGGTTTTCCAAGAAGACCGAAGTGGCCCATATCCAAAAGAGAAGTGAAAAAGCAAAGAGGAAAAAGTGTCACGATATCACGACATGTTGCATTTTCATGGCCAAAAGAGAAGAGAAAATGCAAGGAGAAAAAGTGTCGTGATATCGTGACATGTTGCATTTTTGTGGTCAAAAGAAAGAGAAAATGCAAAGAGGAAAAAGTGTCACGATATCGCGACATGTTGCATTTTCGCGGCCAAAAGAGAAGAGAAAATGCAAGGAGAAAAAGTGTCACGATATCATGACATGTTGCATTTTCGTGGCCAAAAGAAAGAGAAAATGCAAGGAGAAAAAGTGTCGTGATATCGCGACATGTTGCATTTTTGCGGTCCAAAGCAAAGAGAAAATGCAAGGAGAAAAAGTGTCGCGATATCGTGACATGTATTTTCACGGGCCAAAGCAAAGAGAAAGAGCAAGGAGAAAAAGTGTCGCGATATCGTGACATGTATTTTTGTGGGCCAAAGCAAAGAGAAAGAGCAAGGATAAAAAGTGTCACGATATCATGACATGTATTTTTGTGGGCCAAAGCAAGGAGAAAGAGAGAGAAAGAAAAAGTGTCATGATATCACGACATGTTGTATTTTCATGGGCCAAAGCAAGGAGAAAGAGAGAGAAAGAAAAAGTTTCGCGATATCATGACATGTCGCATTTTTGTGACTCAAAAAGGATAGGCAGGCAGAGAAAGAAAAAGTGTCGCGATATCATGACATGTCACATTTTCATGACTCAAGAAGGGAAGGCAGACAGGGTAACAAAAGTGTCACGATATCGTGACATGTCATATTTTCATGACTCAAGAAGGGCAGGCAGGCAAAGTAACAAAAGTGTCGCAATATCGTGACATGTCGCATTTTCATGACTCAAGAAGGGCAAGTAGGCAGAGTAACAAAAGTGTCACGATATCACAACTCAAAAAAGGGCAAGCTGGCAGAGAAATAAAAGTGTCTTGATATCGTGACATGTCACATTTCCATGACTCGAAAAGGCCAGGCAGGAAGAGAAGCAAGAGTGTCATGATATCGCGACATGTTGCAGTTTCGCCAAAAGAACAGAGTTGTTGACAGTGCATTTGATATTAGTGATGAACACCACGATGGTGAAACTGAAGACTGCATAGTGACGTGGACCCATAAGGAATATTTAATGATTTGAAATCATTTAAGATGGTCGTTACACATGGAAAGAAGCGGACGCATGCCCATGTGGAGAAAATGAACAGTTATGGAAAGAAACGGATGCATGCCCATGTGGAGAAAATGAACAGTCGTGGAAGGAGAAAACAAACAGTCGTTAAAATAGAAAAGGAACAGACATGCAAAGAGAAAAAGAATAGACATGCAAAGAGAAAATGAACAGTCATGCAAGGAGAAGACGAACAGTAATGACCGAGAAGACGAATAGTCATGGTAGGAGAATATGGTGTCAATTCTTTGCATGTAACATGTTTGACGAAATGCCCACTCTATATATATAAAAGGAGTTACATAAAGAAGGCGTTACAATTGACAAGTGGCGCATGAGAATATGAAATAAGGAGTTACAACTTGAGCTACAAAGAGAAATGATGGTTATAAAAGGAGTGTTGCTCGAAGAATTTATAAAGTGGAATTTATTCGGGGAAGTGCACGAGAGGAGCACGAGAGGAGAGTGAGAGGCGAGCAATAGGCGAGCGATAAGGATGTGTGTTTTGTGAATTGCGGGAGATGTTGGGTAAACAATAGACCAGTCAAGGTCTTGTAAAAATGAAAGCATTTTTATGTCAATCTTCTAGTTCAAAATTGAAGTCCAAGTTGGTGCTTGGCATTAGGGGTTGGTGCTCCTTCTAGTTGGTGCTGGTAAATCAGGGGTTGGTGCTCCTTTTTGTTGGTGCAAATAAATTAGGGGTTGGCGCTCCTTCCAGTTGGTGCTGGTAAATCAGGGGTTGGTGCTCCTTCCAGTTGATGCTGGTAAATCAGGGGTTGGTGCTCCTTTTTGTTGGTGCAGATAAATTAGGGGTTGGTGCTCCTTCCAATTGGTGCTGGTAAATCAGGGGTTGGTGCTCCTTCCAGTTGGTGCTAGTAAATCATGGGTTGATGCTCCTTTTTGTTGGTGTAGATAAATTAGGGGTTGGTGCTCCTTCCAGTGGGTGCTGGTAAATTGATTGTAAAGTTAGTGCTTTGCAAAGGCTATATTTGGATGGGAGTCCAAACAGTTATTTTGAGGAGTAGCCAAATCAGTAAACCTCGATACATCTTGTGTTGTGTGATGTTCTCTTGTTATACTTGCTTTATTTGGTTTTAAGTTTTCATTTTTTCGACTTTAAGAGTTGAAGATTTAAGTTTTAAAGAGCTACACTGATTCACCCCCCCTCTCAGTTTCATTGTGAGACTAACAATTGGTATTAGAGCCAGTTTCCATTTTTAGGCTAAATCAGCTAGGGTTGATCTTGGATTAGTACACAATGGGTAAGAAGAATAGATCCTCATCCAATAAGGCATCTCAGTCAGTTTCAGTTCCTGTGGAAGAGAAAATTGAACTAGAAAAGATAGAAGGAGTGAATTCTAAAGTATGTGATGAAAATCTTGAGCTTGAAGTAGATCTAGAAGGTGAGTTGATCGCTACACTTGAAGAGTTGAATAAAGAAAGGAAAAAGAATAGAAGACTATCCAAGAAGTTGGCAGAATATGGGGATAAGATTGAAGATCTCTTCTTACAAATTCATAAATCCAAGAAAATAGAAGAAGCCTTGAAGTCACACTTGGATGATAAAATCGATGTATGTAGCAAACGTGAAGAGGAATCTAACAAAATTTTTAGTGATTTAAAGCTGCAAGTAGAAGATTCCAAAAGGATTGAAGAAACTCTTAGGTCACAAATCAATGAGAAAGAGATTGTTTGCTGCAAACAAGAAGAGGAGATTGTTTTATTGAGGAAACAACTAGAAGAGGCCAATACAAATCTCAAATTTGAGAAGAGCACAGAGTTTCTAGATAAAATGATAAGGCAACAAAGAAGCCCCATGTGTAAGCTTGGTCTTGGATGTGAAGCTGAACAACCTTCATCTTCTAAATCTGTAGAAAAGAAGAAGTCCACTACTGAAGGATCAAAGCAAGAAAAGCTTGAAGCTGAATCTTCAAAAGGAAGCAAATATCAAAGGATATCTACAACAAAGCAACCACAATAAAAGAGGTTCTATCACTCTCACTTTATTCATAATAGTTCTTTTAATGGCTTTTGTTTTAGATGCAACCATTATGGTCACAAGGCAATTTATTATGGATTGAATAATAGATCAAAGAGTTATCTATGGTAGAAATACATCTGTTATTCCGGTTGAACACCATGTGCAATATTTTAAATGTAATGGTCATGGGCATATAGCAAGGTTTTGTCCAAGAAATTTTGTATCTAATCTAAGGCAAGACAATAGATTTCATCAGACACAAAGAATGCAACACGGACAGGGAAGAAATCATGTGCATCAAAGAAAGGAAAATAATCATCCATCAAGAATGCACAAGAGACAACCAGCCAAGAGAAATGTTCAAGTTCACGAAAAGGTTCAAAATAGGGATGCAGTTGAAAAACTCAAGCCCAAGTTCAAGAAAGGTTGGAGAAAGAAAGAAGAGAGGAAATCGTGTCTCCTTGGGTCGAAGGAGACTACTCCTCTATTGCACTAAGCGGCTCCAGGTAGAACATCCTCAGGGGGAGCAATCTTAAAGTTTTATTTTAATGCTCCTATGTTGTTTTGTTATCTAAGGATGAAAGGCAAGTAGTCAGGGGGAGTTGTCGTATAGTTGTCAAAGTGTGTTTCAGTTCATGTAGTTGTTTGTGGAGGTAATAAGAGAGCATTAATTTTCTCTAAAGAAGTAGCCATTATCAAAGAGATGCCAGAGTAAAAGCAAACAGTGGCACTAGCACCTAGTTGGTCAAGAGTGCCAAGTGGAACATGCAAGGTAGAGATGTTGAGAGAGTAGCACCCAGGTGGTGAAGCGCCAAGGAGGACAAGATGCCTATGCACCTAATAAAGTCTTACATTATTTGAGAAATGTGAGATATTGCCCAAGGAATCCCTTGATCGTAGCGAGGAGAAATGCTCCTTGGAATCATGTGAAGAACGTTCACCTAAGACATTGAGTAGCCCTGACATATGCCCTAGCAAGAAGCAGAATATCGAGTGTTGATGACTGCGCATAGATTGAGGCTCCAATGCTAGATGTAACGGTCCACTGTCAATACCTGCATAGGCGATGAAAACATTCATGGTAGCCATTAGAAACCAGAGACATTGAGCTGCACAACGGATGCAAGGCAAAGTCATTAGTCATGGAGGAGGTGGTAGTCAAAATGCTGAAGAAATTACATGCAGGCTACCTGGAGAGTCAATCACTTTTGATTTGGGAGTAAATTTTGCGTAGCTGAGAGTTGCATGTTGATCAAACTATACTAAATAAGTAAAAGCAAGGTACAACAGGAATTATAATATGATGAGCAAATATTAGAGTGCTTATCCAAGAAGACTTTATGACAGAAAGAGTACCAGTGGAGGTGCATTCTATCTTGGAGATAGGTTGGTCATGTGACACAGTAAGAAAAAAAATTCAGTCTCCTTATCCACAACAGAGGCAAAATATATTACAACAACAATGTGTTGTATGCAGGAGAAAGTTGCGGAAGGTGAGGTTAATTTTGCTTTTGTTCCAACAACAGAGCAAGTAGCGGATATCTTCACAAAACCATTGCCCAAGGAAGTCCTTGAGTACCTTCACAATAAATTGGGAGTGGTCACATTTCCCAAGAATTGACTAGCTATCGAGAACACATTCTCAGGGGGAGCATTTATGTATTTGTTTATCTTTTTGCTCATGTTTGTGATTTTTTCTAAGTATAATAATTTTTGCCTGAGAAATTTGTGCATGGACTTAGGGGGAGTCTGCAGCAGCCCTTTGATATTGTTTTCAAATGGGGATAAGAGTTACATGAAATTGCACGTGTGTTGCCAACAATTCCAAAGGGGGAGATTGTTGAGCAAGGTGCAATGACAGTATTGTCATTATTGTCAACATAATCAGATAGATCGGTTGATACAGTGGATAGGAGTTTAGAGGTTATTCATAGTATGTACAATGATGTTAAATGCTTATGAGGATGTTTTTGATGTATGGGTGAAGTTGTTATAGGTTGTCCAAGAAGACCAAAGTGGCCCATATCCAAAAGAGAAGCAAAAAAGCAAAGAGGAAAAAGTATCGTGATATCGCGACATGTTGCATTTTCGTGGCCAAAAGAGAAGAGAAAATGCAAGGAGAAAAAGTGTCGCGATATCACGACATGTTGCATTTTCATGGTCAAAATAAAGAGAAAATGCAAAGAGGAAAAACTGTCGCGATATCGAGACATGTTGCATTTTTACGGCCAAAAGAGAAGAGAAAATGCAAGGAGAAAAAGTGTCACGATATTGCGACATGTTGCATTTTTGTGGCCAAAAGAAAGAGAAAATGCAAGGAGAAAAAGTTTCGCGATATCATGACATGTTGCATTTTCGCGGTCGAAAGCAAAGAGAAAATGTAAGGAGAAAAAGTGTCATGATATCGCGACATGTTGTATTTTCGCGGGCCAAAGCAAAGAGAAAGAGCAAGTAGAAAAAGTGTCGTGATATTGCGACATGTTGTATTTTCATGGGCCAAAGCAAATAGAAAGAGCAAGGAGAAAAAGTGTCAAGATATCACGACATGTATTTTCGCGGGCCAAAGCAAGGAGAAAGAGAGAGAAAGAAAAAGTGTCACAATATCGCGACATGTATATTCGTGGTCCAAAGCAAGGAGAAAGAGAGAAAGAGAAAGTGTCACGATATCATGACATGTTGCATTTTCATGACTCAAAAAGGACAGGTAGGCAGAGAAAGAAAAAGTGTTGCGATATCGCGACATGTCACATTTTTGTGACTCAAGAAGGGCAGGCAGGTAGAGTAACAAAAGTGTCGTGATATCGCGACATTTCACATTTTCACGACTCAAGAAGGGTAGGCAGGCAGAGTAACAAAAGTGTCATGATATCGCGACATGTCGCATTTTTGTGACTCAATAAGGGCAGGCAGGCAGAGTAACAAAAGTGTCATGATATCACGACATGTCACATTTTCGTGACTCAAAAAAGGGCAGGTTGGCAGAGAAACAAAAGTGTCGCGATATCACGACATGTCGCATTTTCGCGACTCAAAAAGGCCAGGCAGGTAGAGAAGAAAAAGTGTCATGATATCGCGACATGTTGCAGTTTCGCCAAAATAACAGAGTAGTTGATAGTGCGTCTGATATTAATGATGAACACCAGGATGGTGAAACTAAAGACTGCATAGTGGCATGGACCCATAAGGAATCTTTAATTATTTGAAATCATTTAAGATGGTCGTTATACATGGAAAGAAGTGGACACATGCCCGTGTGGAGAAAACGAACAATTATGGAAAGAAAAGGATGCATGCCCATGTGGAGAAAACGAACAGTCATGGAAGGAGAAAATGAACAGTCGTTAAAATAGAAAAAGAACAGACATGCAAAGAGAAAATGAACAGTCATGCAAGGAGAAGACAAACAGTCATGACCGAGAAGACGAACAGTCATGGTAGGAGAATATGGTGTCAATTCTTTGCATGTAACGTGTTTGACGAAATGCCCACTCTATATATACAAAAGGAGTTACATAAAGAAGGTGTTACAATTGACAAGTGGCGCATGAGAATATGAAAGGAGTTACAACTGGAGCTACAAAAAGAAAGGATGGTTATAAAAAGAGTGTTGCTCGAAGAATTTCTAAAGTGGAATTTATTTGAGGAAGTGCACGAGAGGAGCACGAGAGGAGAGTGATATGCGAGCAAGAGGCGAGCGAGAAGGATGTGTGTTTTTTGAATTGCGGGAGATGTTGGGTAAGCAATAGACCAGTCAGGGTCTTGTAAAAGTTAAGGTATTTTTATGTCAATCTTCTAGTTCAAAATTGAATTCCAAGTTGGTGCTTGGCATTAGGGGTTGGTGTTCCTTCTAGTTGGTGCTGGTAAATCAGGGGTTGGTGCTCCTTTCTATTGGTGTAGATAAATTAGGGGTTGGTGCTCCTTCCAGTTGGTGTTGGTAAATCAAGGGTTGGTGCTCCTTCCAGTTGGTGTTGGTAAATCATGGGTTGGTGCTCCTTTCTGTTGGTGCAGATAAATTAGGGGTTGGTGCTCCTTCCAGTTGGTGCTGGTAAATTAGGGGTTGGTGCTCCTTCTAGTTGGTGCTGGTAAATCAGGGGTTGGTGCTCCTTTATGTTGGTGCAGATAAATTAGGGGTTGGTGCTCCTTCCAGTGGCTATTGGTAAATTGATTGTAAAGTTAGTGCTTTGCAAAGGCTAGATTTGGATGGGAGTCCAAATAGTCATTTTGAGGAGTAGCCAAATTAGTGAACCTCGATACATCTTGTGTTGTGTGATGTTATCTTGTTATACTTGCTTTATTTGGTTTTAAGTTTTCATTGTTTCGGATTTAAGAGTTGAAGATTTAAGTTTTAAAGAGCTACACTGATTCACCCCCCCCCTCTCAGTGTCATTATGAGACTAACACAAATGGAGGAGGCAAATTTGCTAGAAACTTATCTAAGGATGTCTTTATTTGAGGGGATAATGGGGATAGAACTATAGAACCCAGTTATTAGTAAAGTTTATAATAAATGCAAGAGACCTCCCACTCTGGGCGGGAGGTCACCTTTTCAAATTCTTGCTCCCTCCTTGGCTCTTCCTGGGGTTTTTCAAGCAGATCTCCTACTTTCCTATGGATTTCTAGGCATATCTCCTATTTTTCTTGGGCTTTCTAGCCTTTCCTATCTTTGCTTGGTGCTTGGAGGGCTTCTAAGACCTTTTATGCATCTTCCTAAGGTGTTCTAGAAAGTCTTCTTGGGTGGTGCTATGTGGTCAAACGAACCTAGTTTTTTAGCATGATTTGGGGGGTTTCTGTTCTTACTCGGTTTCGGGGGTTAGTGGAGCTCTTCCTTGTAATTTTTTTCCTTGGCCATGGTATGGAGCCATGTACTTTATTTCCTATAGGGGAAACTCTTTGTTCCTCTCCAGATCTTGGCATTGCTTCAGAGTGGGCTTCAGTTCGTTCATTTTGCTTATTGGGATGGTCATTCACAAGTTTTTATAGGCTTAGGGGAGGCCTTGATTGTTCTTAGTTGAGTGATTTACATGGTCTGTAGTTCATGGCTGGCAGTTTAGGATTTTTGGCATATTATTTTCATTTGTTCTGCTTGTTGAGATGGTAATTCATTAGTTTTTATGGGCTTGGGGGAGGCCTCGATTGTTCCTAGTTGAGTGATTATCATTATTTGTGGTTTATGGCTAGTGATTTTAGGGTTTTTGATAGTTTTGTTTCTTCCAATAGGCTTATCGAATGGTCATTCACTACCTTATTTGGGCTTGGGAAGACCTTGATTTTATTATTCATAGTTGAGTGTTTCCCATCACTGGCAATTCAGGGTTTGTGTCCAGGGGTTTCTAATGGATTCTTTCTCTTCCTTTTTTGGTCTTGGAGGGGACCATGTGCTACATTATATTGTAGAAGGGTTTCGTAGATTTTCCTTTGGTGGTAGGGTTAGGTTTTATTATAGATTTATGGGTACTTTTTGGATGGTCCTACCTACAACTATTTCTCATCTGGTTGGGGGACCATTTGTTTGTTGTAGCGGAGGGCTTCTTGACATTGTGTTATGTTTGATATTATTATTGTTTTAGGGGTGTCTTCTTTACCAGGTTTGTCTTTGGCTATGCTTCACCTTTATTCACTGGGAGATCACATGGCCTGTTGTGATATCCTCTAGTTGTTCCATTTTTAGGCCTATGGATGACCCTGCATGGACTATATTTATGGATATGCTCGATGCTGGTGTTCTGGAATTAGGTCTTGTGGATTTTTCTACATTTTGGGTCTTTTAAAACTGTGTGATTTTTCCTAGTTAGGAAAACCTTATTCAATAAAAATATTATTTTTTTAAGGAGGCTTTTGCAGATGGTCCAATGTTTTTTGACGGATGGCCTTGGGTTGTTTTGCATATGGACCTATGATGGTTTTTAGGTGGTCCCATTTCTCTTGCGGATGATCCTGATTCATTTGTGGATGGTACTATTTATTTTATGGATGGCCTTGCATTGTATTGCTTTATTCTATTTTCTTTGGGCCTTCTAAATCTGTGAGGTTTTCTCCTATGCGGGAAAACCCTTCTCAAATTATGTGTAACCATGAGGTTTTCTCCTGTGTGAAAAAATCCTTTTCAATTTTTTGTGTAATTGTGAGATTTTCTCTACTGCACCTATGAGGGCTTCTCTTATCTACCTATGTGGCTTCCTCTCTTGCTCCTGCGTGGGCTTCTCTTTTTCTGTTTTAGCTATTTTTCTCCAATAGTCCATTGGGGGCCTATTTTTTTAGTTATTTTTTGGTTGGGAACTCTTCTCCCAACCTTTATATTTTGTAAAAGGTTACAGGATCATTTCAAAATCCCTCTTACCAATGAAAAAAGTTTAGAATAATATACCAGCTTGGAAAGGTAGATGGTTATCGTTAGCATGAAGAGTGCAGTTAATAAATTTTGTCTTAAAGGACATTCCAACATATTATATGTTATTGTATACTATGCAAAATCAACAATGATGGGCATGGCCCCCAATAGAAGCCACATATAATCTATTAAAAAAATATAATAATGTTTAAATCAAATAGGAATATGATATATCGACTATTAATTTAAAACTAAACATTATCCCAACACAATAATGATTTAATCAAGAACAAGATTCTAAATCTACTATTCCAATACCTTAATCATTATTCTAACATAATAATGATTTAATAAAAGATCAATATACCAACACATCTATTCATTTACCTTAATCATTATTCTAACATAATAATGATTTAATCAAGGATCTACATACCAAAACATCTATCCATTAACCTTAATAAATATTATATTGATACCAAGCCCTTTATTCCTTTTCAATAATCATTGTTCTAACATAACATTCATTTATTCAAAATAAAATATAAACCATAGAATAAAACAAAAATTTAAACAATGGATCCCTTAACCTAGCACTCCCCTCTACTAGGAGACCAACCACACTCAGAACAACCTAAAATTGATCACACGCCCAACAAGCACAAAGGAAAAAGGTTGAAGATAGGCTCCACTATCAAGATTCCCAGCTGCCTATACTAAGCAAGCAACCACAAGCAATGATTGGACCTACCAAGCAACATAAGGAGATAAAATTTTCTAAAGGAACCCAACACCAAACTAACTTGAGTCAACCAATAAGATGATCGATTCTACCAATATTTAAACTTAACCAGGGAACACGACTACTATAAATGATGATACCCTATTGGATCTACAATCAAAAGACATACTAGGTAAACCTCTACTTCAACTAAGGAAAAAGGAGTGGACACAACCTAGATATTATCCAACACATGCCCAACATTGGCTTAACCCAACAACCGATGACCGATGAGTGCCTACAGGTATAGGATTCTATAATTATCTATAGGTGATAGAATATCCCTAAAGGAAACTTTGCACACTACGAATAGAGGGAAAAAAGTAACAAATCCATCTAGAATACTATCAAACAAAAGGAAGCAATTATCTAAATACAATAGTAAGGAAAGCATAAGATACAAACAAGCATAACATTGCATTACAACCAAAATATACCTCTTCTCATGCATACACTAATGTCTATATTACTTCCAAATCTCTCTCCTTTCCTCTTCATACTAATGACCCCTAAAACAATCCATCCCAACTCAACAAATAGCCTTACAAATCCTTGAAATATGTTGGGAATCTGTTCTTCTCCCATATTGGATTCACTGGTCATACTTGCCAACCAACTCTAGCTCCCATGGTAATGTTTGGATGTGTCACCTCAAGCATGTTGAGGCCAGGGTGGAGGTTGTTCAATGTGTGCTTAGTAACACATAGATATTTACTCAAATTTGTAATATAATTCCAGCCTTAGGAACTATTTATCTTGTAATATAATAATTCTAACCTTAGGAATTATTTACTCCATAAAATATAATAATTCCAACCTTAGGAATTATTTACTCCATATAATATAATAATTCCAACCTTAGGAATTATTTACTCCATATAATATTTAATTCCAATCTTAGAAATTATTATTATTACTAAGCAAGGTTATAAAGGTAAACAAAACATCATTCAAAATACCATTGCTTCTTAAAGAGGTGAAGGAATCAATTATTCACTAATCAATACCATATGTCAATATGAATTATTAACACTAGCATTAATATTAAGTATTAATGGTATCATCCTATTAATACTTTTATTGGCACATTATCCAAACCAAAATCTCCAATACAAGAAATCACAAATATTCATACAAGATTGCTTTATCTTTAAGCAAACAACTTTTTAAGATAACTTAGAATGTTACCCCCATCATACTAAAGATGGCTTCTTCACCAAAGTGATCTCCCAACCCAATGTTATCTATACATATATCTATATAAATCTACAAGAACAAATGTGATGCATCTACATGAAGGTAATATTTACCTTAGAGTTGTTCATGAATCAAGTCATCATCATCATTTTCTAAAATTTCTCTCAACTAAGGTGGTTAATCCACAAGTGAGAGTACTTGGTCCTACAACCACAAATACATTAGTAGTACCATATTCCAAGAATAGAATCAAAACATCAAGTGTAATTACTCATTATTATTGCTATTAAATAATACTATGCATTAGACATCCATATTTCAATATATAGTTCATTTCCAAGAAAAAGTTTAGCCAAGGAGGGTTGTTACATACTCCTTACTCCATTGGACTAAAAAAAAATCTCTATGTTTTTTGTAAGTGAGAACAAATATATTTTATTAAAATAAAAAAGGAAATTCCTTTCTCATTTCATCATCTTTCCATGTTGCACAATTCTTAGAATACTGGTCCTACTAGACCTTACATTGATCTAGGGTTAATTTCTTTAGCCTCTTGGAATGAAACCCTAGAATCTTTACTGGTATCACCTCAATGGTTGAGGGATATACCATATACAATTTAGAAACATTCCAAACATGAGTAGGATCAACAACATATTTCCTAAGTAGGGAACTGTGGAAAGTATTATAGATCTTAGACAGATTGGGTGGTAGGGCAAGCCTATAGCCTACTAGACTATTATTATCAATGATATCAAAAGGCCCAACATAGCAAGGACCCAACTTAGTTGATTTGATGACACTTTTTATGGGTCTAACTCTTAAGAAGACTTTATCTCCTATAGAGAATTCTCTTATTGATATTTTTAGATCAACATAGCTATTTTGGTGATCTGTTGCTTCCTTGAGCTTAAGTTAGATTGCTCTGAGTTGTTCCTTCATCTCCTTGATAGTGTTTGGTTTGATCATCACATGATCCTCTATATTTTCCCATAATAGAGGTGTTCTTAATTTTCTCCCATACAAGGCTTCAAATCGGGCCATTCCCAAAGATGCATGGTAACCATATAATATGCAAATTCCACAAGATGTAAAAAGTCCTCCCATTTGGAATTTTGGTCCATGTAGTACATGTGGAGCATGTCCTCAAAAAATTGGTTTACCCTCTCTATTTGACCATCTATTTTTGGTATATATGTAGAAATGATATTTAACTTAGTGCCTATTGCACGATGAAGAGCTTGCCAGAATTTTGATGTGAACCTAGAATCCCTGTCTGATATGATCACCTTAAGAAAACCATGTAACCTAAAAATTCATTTGGTAAAATTATTTGCTACCATCGGTGCACCATCCTTTATGTTCTCTGATAAGAACAAAAAATGCTCATATTTTTGTATGGATTCATAACATGTTGTGCAACATTATTTTGATAGAATGTACTTTTTATGAAGGTTTTATATATATTCAATAGGAAATTGTGTATATTCTCTAATATGCATTTTAAGTGTGATTTATGTGTAGATTTGATGATTTTACTACTTTTTTACATATTTACGTCAAGGTCCCATTTGGACCTGGCATTTCATGTTTTATGGTGGAGGACTAAAGATAAATATGACCACAAGTTAGGTGCTTAACTACTATTTTTTGAAAGAGTGACGCTTGACTTCTAACTTTGGGGTCAACGGTACCTAACTTCCAACAACAAGTCGGGAGGTGCCTAACTCCCTAATTTGAGGTCAACGATGCCTGACTTCTAGTGACAGGCTAGAAAATGCCTGAATCCCGTTGAAGCAGAGTACAATAAGGACCCTATTTTTTAGATGAAACAATGGAGCAGTTTCCAGCAATAGATGCAAACAAAGAACAACATAATTAACTAGAAAATTATCCATTTCTCATCAATGTCTAAGAAAACACGTAAATAAAAAAAACACATGTACAAAACTATTGATATCAATTGAGGTGTAATTTTAGACATATTTTGTTTAGATAAATAGAACACGCCTAATTTATCCTATGAAGGATAAATTTAGCGTGTGTTCATTCTGATCAACCGTCTATGATTATTTTTTGCATATTTGTTATAACTACAAGTCTAAAATAGACTTGCCTAAATTTGTAATAGGGTATGGTTGTACATTATAAATACACATGCCACCCCTAAGAAAATGATCCCAAATATTTTTTTGTAAATCATTTTTGAAGCTACAAATAAAATTTTTGCCCAACATTTTGGCACTGTTGCTGGAGAAGTACCACCTGTAATAACCTATTATGTAGCAAGTGAATCTAAAAATTTTAGGTTAACTTATCTGCAAAATTTTTCCACCTAATCTTGTATGAGTCCACCATGAACCAGAGGATTGGATGATCATTTTATCAAGAATAAAAACATTGTTTCACAGGAAGCCCCTGAATCAATTGTACCAAATTTTTAAGTTGAAATTTCATCACCCCCATTACCTCCACCAATGCATTAGAGTCTACATCCAATTTTTGCACAAAGTTCTTTACTAAAAAAACCAAATCCTGATGAACAATTGATGGTAGATAATAGAAACTTTAGAAGAATCCAACCTGAGGAGGATTTACTGTATAACCAATACTAAAAAGTAGTATAGGATGGAACTATATCAGAAGTTGACTTAGATATTCTCGTGCAGAATAATCAAAATGACATAAGAGCCTTAGAGACTGCTTTAAGGGAAGCAAGTGTAGATACCCCATTTTCTAAAAGGATGGCCAAAACTAAAGAGACATCCACTAGTTTTAACTTTCCAATAGAAGAGGCAACAAGAGACACAAAAATGAAATACATATCTCCTACCCACCTTCCTATTTTTAGAGGATTTTAGACTGAATATCTTGACTTGTTCCTTTTTAACTATGATGTTCTATGTAGGTTAGTAGATTACAAGATTGATGCCCAAAAACTAAAACTATTTCTCTCAAATTTAGACGATTCAGCCTTGCGCTGGTTTATTAGTTTGGAAAATAAATAAATTACTACCTGGAAAGATATGAAAAGACTCTTCCTAGAAAAATATCAAAACTTTGGTAGGGCACAAGATTCTAGAGGAAATATTTGATATGACTTAGAAGGAATATGAATCATTGGAAGAATTCTAGGATAGATTTAGCTTTAACCTACAAATATCTTCCCATGCAAAACTGAGTGATAGGTCCTTAAGAAGTGTCTTCTTAAAAGGACTCACCAATGAGTCTCTTGAAGCACTAAACATGATATTTGGAGGAGACATTTACCAACATAAAATGTTAGATATATGACATTTATGTTAGAATTATTCACAAAGAAAAGGTAAACCAGCCTCCCAAAGTATCAAACCAACATCCAAAATCACCAAAATTGAAATAGGTAACATGCTAGAAGACCTAAAGAGTGAGATGTTGTTTTCTCTTGCACTTCAGATGGATACTCTTCTGCTTTAGAAAAAGAAGCAGGAGAATGAGGCAACATTAGCCTATTTCTATCCCAAATGTAGAGGGAAGCACCCCAAAAATGCATGTCTAGAAAACAATATTAGAGTATGTGTTGTTTGTCAAAAATACCATAAGATAAAGTTGTGCCCACAATTGCCAAAATCTAGAGAAGATCTTGAAGTAATAAAAACATTTTTCATGGGAAGTATGAGAAACTGGCAACAGTCTCCTATGGGCAATAATATGCCAGCTGGAATACCACCCTATGGGGGAGGTAATTACATGAATCAAGGTTAATTTTAGCCATCCAATATGGGTTGGTGGGGACAACCACCTTGGAAAAACACCTCCAAAGGAACCACTCCTTATAATCCATACCCATGGATGCCATATCAGCATCCTGGACCTTAGTGGAGAAACTATAATGTGGGGAATCCAACTCCACAAAATGCAACACAAGTCCCAGTACAATAGATTTTACTAGCTTCCCCTACTTTGAGACCTGCTCAACTTCCTATATAGCCCAAATTAAATCCCAACAATAGCAAATCAAATTAGTTAGCATACCAAGTGGAAAATGAGATGCTTCCAATGTATAATATCATAGTAGGTTGTAATCCTGTAAAGTTAAGATCATATAGACAAGTAGGAGTAGAAATAACTCCTTTGGTAGAAGAGGAGGAAAATGTAGAGTTAAAAAATGAGGAATCCCCTCATGTAGAATAAGTAGAAGAAGAACCATTTACTAAAAATGATAAATAAGAGGTTCCACTTTTTTCTAAAAGGTTACAGGAACCAAGGAAGCCAATACAACCAGAGTTTGAAATTTTATCTAGTCTAAAAAAATTAATAGTCATAATTCCTCTTTTCTAGGCTATAAGAGATGTTCCAATTTACACAAAAGCCATACACAAATTATGTCTAAGAAAACCAGGTCAAAATACAAAAAAAGCAATTAGTGTGGTGGGTTAGCTAGCTGATATCATGCTGGGAAACACCTACCACAAGAAATATTTTGACCCAAGAAGCCCTATTTAACTATCAAAATTGAAGGCTATATATTACCCAACACACTAGTAGATCTGGAGGCAACAATTAATATCATGCAAGGTCCGAGGTGTAGACCAATTGGTTCATCCAAACCCCATAAGGGGGGAGGAGGTCCAAGGTTCAAATCTCGAGCCTCGCCGGACTGAACGCTTGTCCCTTTCCTAGTGCTTTTAGCGACGTAAAAGGTTTAAAATGATTGTGGCATGGTGGTTATAGGGGCGGACTACGCGAAGATCTATGTGGTGGTTTCAGGGCGGACAACGCATAATACTATGGCAGCCATAAAAAACTAGATAGCTTGCCTGGATTCGTGGTGGCTACCGATTACACCATGTAAATTCAAAAAAAAAAAACAATTAATATCATGCCCAAGGATACTATGTTGAAACTTAAACTCATAAATCTGAAGCCAACCAAAAATGTTCTTCAATTGGCCAACAGATCTACAATGCTCCTTGAAGGAATATTGGAGGACATTATAGTTACAATAGATGCATGAGAATATCCAACATATTTTCTAGTTTTGTAATCAAAGTTTGGATTGGGTGGTTATCCACTCATCTTAGGTAGAACCTGGCTAGAAATAATTGATTCCTACATAAACTGAAGGTATGGACAAATGACCATTTCTAATAGCAAAAATGTTAAAAATATAATTATTCATCCACCTACACAATTTGTTGACTTGTTAGGAGAACTCGACTGTGAAAATCAGAATATTGGTTATTTATCAATGATTCAACCCATAATGACATTAGATGAGCTCGAGGATGAAAATGATGAGGAGAGAGTTATAATAAATTTTTTCCACGGAGAATCCTTCTGCCCTCCTCCAAAATCACCACTTGTTGGAAGTAAAGATCATCACATTAAAAAATTGAGGTTACACTTGGGAGGATATTGAATGTAAATAATGATTTGAAACTTGTTCAATATGACACCCTGAAAGAGATATTGGTCAAACACCAAAAATATTTTGCTTGGGATTATTCAGACATGAGGGAAATTGCTCTTGAAGTCTGTACTCATCACATATATCTGGAAGAACAAGTAAGATTGGTAAGACAACCATAACATTGGATGAATCCAACCATGAAGGAAATTGTTAAAACTGAATTACAAAAACTCCTGATAGTTGGATTTATCTATCCTATATTTGATATTGAGTGGGTATCACCTTTGGTGGTGGTGCCCAAGAAAAATGGAAAGTGGTATATCTGTGTTGATTATAGAATATGAATGTACATATCCAAGGACACCAAAAGTACCTTAAAACACACATACACTAGAGAAATGAACCAATGCACTATCTAAAATCAAGCACTGCTTCAAACATCTAGTAAGGAAGCGATAACCAAACAATAAACATCAACATTGATTTGTAGGTTTTGGGAAAGGTAAAAAGCAAACCTAAAACACTCCAAAACTAATAGCAAATCTAGACATCCTTGAAGCAAAGTAAGGGGAACAACCCATGACCCTTCTACTCATAAAACAATAGAATCCAACAAAGAGACCAAAAAGCAAAGCTTCTATAGAGGCTCCCAAAAGCAATTATGCAGTCAAAACAAAACTAAATAAAAAGGAGAAAGGATTAAGTGAGAAACAAATAAAAAGAGCTACCTAGATGCAAAAAATACACTTCTTATTCCTTCTAGTTTGATGTATGATTCTCTTCCCACTAGATCTCATTGTCCTTTCCTCAATGTTTTTTGTTAACCCCCCAAACAAGCCATCTATCTCCATAAAAACAATTCCAGAGAAACCCCAAAGCACCCATGTAAAGTAGCCTTCTCAGTGCTAGCCCATTATGCTTTAACATAATGTTTGAATGAATGTTTCATGAATCCAACTCTTTTCTTTCAAATAAGCATTCAAATTAATTCAGGCTTACCAAAGCATAATTACATGACTTAAGATAGATTAATCCACTTTCTTAACAAGTATCTCTTTCTAATGCTTTCCACCATTAGAATAAAATAATCAACTATTACCTTCCAATGCTAATTACTTCATAATCAACTATTTCTTCCTAATGCTAACCACATTAGAATACATAATATTTCTAACAACAAGGTAATTGGATTAATGACTTACTAATTAATACCAAATGTTAATATTAATTATTAACATTGATACTAATATCCCAAGTATTAATATTATTGATCTCATTAATATTTTATTGGATTAATTAATCAATTATATGCTTTCAAAACTTAATCCATACAAAGGCTTTTCAAAATCATAATACACCTCATTATTTTATTATTGAGTAGATGGCTGTTTAAGATAACTAAAATTTTATTCCCTACTTACTAAGGATGACTCCTTTGACAATAGCAACCTCATGGCCCAATTATGTATTCCAACAACAAGCATATATGCAATGCATCTACATAAAGGGTATACTTTTACCCTTGATCTATGAATAAGTCATTCATAATTTTCCATATTTCCCTTGATATCAATCCAGTGATGAGAGTACTTGGTACTACAGCTATAAATACATCAATAGTACTATATTCCAAGAATAGAAATAAAAACATAAAGTGCAACTACCCACTCTTATTGACATCATAAAATGAGATTATACATTAAGTATCCACACATCAATATATAAATCAATATCAAGAGTAAGTATTCCAAAGGAGGTTCATTATATACTTTCCCCCTTAGATTAAACATAAGACTTTGTATTTTCTACAAAATACCATACAAATATTTTATTTAAATAATTATGGGGATTGCTTTCTTTCTTTTCAGCATCTTCCCAATTTGTATATTTTTAGAGTACTATTCCCAATAGATCTTACATTGATCTAGGATTCATTTTCTTAACATATTGGAACAAAACCCTAGAATATTTATCGGTATCACCTCAATGGTTTAGGGATATGTCATATACAATTTAGAAACATTCCAAATATGAGAAGGATCAATAACATATTTCCTAAGCATGGATATGTGAAAAGTATCATGGATCTTTAATATGTTGGGTGGTAAGGCAAGCCTATAGGCTACTAGACTAATATTATCAATGATATCAAAAGGCCTAAAGAGGATCCAACTTAGTTGACTTGATGACACTTTTCATGGGTCTAACCCTCAAGAAGACTTTGTCCCCCATAGAGAATTCTATTGATGATATTTTTATATCAGCATAACTCTTTTGGTGATTGACAACTTCCTTGAGCCAATGTTGAATCCTTCTGAGTTGTTCCTCCATTTCTCTAATAGTGTCTAGTCCAATAACCATCCGATCCTCTATATTATTTCATGATAGAGTTGTTCTACATATTTTGCCATACACGGCTTTAAACAGAGCCATTTGCAAGGATGCATGTGTAGAGGGCAAAAATTCCCTATCACATATGATTATCGATTAGACCCACTAGGAGTCGAGGTGACCGTGGGTGTGTTATATTCTCTACACTCAAAGCCTTAGGTATTTAAGGGTTCACAAAAAATGGTTTAAGAACTTAGTTAGGGGTGGAAGTGTTTGATGTGTGAATTGAACAAACACCTATATTTAGCCTTTTTGAAATTTAATCTATGGAAAGCAAGACAGGAAAAAAGATGCAAGAGTACTAGAAACTAACCATAGGATGATTCTAGATTTTTAATCAGAACTAAACCCTACCTTGCAAAAAAATAAATCCTTTTCATTTTTAGCAAGGGCATGAGATAATGCACAAACATATTTAACCTAAATGTCAAACTATGTGCTTTTATTATTTCAAATGCCTAGGATATGATCAAATATTTTCCCTTAATTTATGATCTAGGTTAAATAGAAATGGAAAAAAAAGTAGACAAAAAACAACCTAAGAGATTAACGTAGAACACTTATTTGATCCAACGACTGACCTTAGCTTTGATTTACATCTAGATGTATCCCACAACTTTGAGTCATGCAAAACAACTTCAAAAAACTCTAGAAATTTTGGTTAGCATTTGGGGGCCTACTTAGGCCACTATAAACTGAACTTGGAGGAACAAAATTCAAGCCCCCTTGGTCCTTTTAGGTGACCATTCAAAAGAAAAAGTGTTTTTGAACTTTTTGGAAACAAACAAGACAAGATGCAATGAAATGAAATGATAAGAAAAATAGAATGTAGATAATAGTGTTATGGCCTAAACAGAACATGCAAGTGAAAACAAGGATTTGGGAGTAAAACATTTCCTTGAAGCCTGACAAGACCAAAATCATGCCCCATAAGGGGTGACCATGATTTTAGGTTCTATAAAAATCATGACCTATATAGAAGGGGTGCAATTTCACGATAGGAGTGCAAAAATGATAGATGGATGCAAATTTAAATGCAAAATGTAGAATAAATGATTTTAGATTCACCAAAATACAAGAATAAACCTCATGGTAACAAAATAATAGACAAAAGGATGAATACCTCCACAAAATGACAAATTCCTCCTAAAGGCTCCCACACTTATCCAACCACCAATAAAAAATCAAGAATAGAGCAATAGCAGAACACTAGAGAACACTTGATCTTATTAGAAGACAATCACCCTTTAGAAATTAGGATCACTTAAAAACTTGTAGAACTTCTCTTATCAAAAGATTAGTTAAAATATTCTAGGAGAGAAATAGGATACAAACCCTCTATATATAAGAGGTTTAGAGGAAAAAGGGTGGGAAAACAAATAGACAACTTAGGGGAGGACCGACATATTGAGGGTTGGCCCAAAAATAGAATTTTCTAAGAGAAAACCCTAACTTGTTGAAATTGTGCCTCGTAAGGAGCAAATACAATTTTGGTAAAAATAAGAAAAAAGGAGAAACAAGGGGGGAGGAGGCCAAAAACTTGTGCTTAGACAATTTTAAAGACCTTATCAAGAGTTCTAAGGAAAATGACTCACTTGGGTGGGTCAATTTTCCATGTCTACATTTTACCCCCTCTTTGATGCATTTATGACCTAATAAATGCATCAAAGAAAGATGTAGATACCTATGGGTGAAGAACGACAAACACAAAAAGGGGTGGTTAGTTTAGAAGAAAGGGGTGGTGCAAAAATGGTACAATTATAGATAATGGAATATTTTTACATGCAAAATGAGGCATTTAGAACATTAATGCCTCTTAGGCTAGGGCACCCCCTCGAGCTTCATAAGGAATACTAAATTCCTAAGGAAACTTGAAACAACTGACGTAGAAGGAAGAAGAGTGAAAAAAATAAAAAAAAGTACAAAAGAGGATAGAGAAAAAGCAAAAAATAAGAATAAAAGGAAAAAGGGGTGAAAAACATAATGCATTTTCACCGTGCAAAGGAGAGAAGAACTCTGGAGAAAAAAATAAATGGCGGTACCCACACACCATTCAATTATTGCGAGGGGTAAGGCTGGTGGAGTAGCATAGTGAGCATGTATAAGGACTAAAATACTTTCTCTAGACTAGGCTAGATTAAGATTTTTAGTGTATTTTGCAATTTTTTTTCTTTTGGAAGAAATTACCGTGAGCAACCCCAATGCAATTTTGGGGGTTGATCCTGAGTTTGGCCAGTTTTTTACGGTGGCTGAAATCATACCCTAAAAATGCAGGGCATAATTTTGCAAAATCATGCCTCACAAGTATGGGGCATGATTTTGGAAGAAAGAAAAAGGTGAAATCACACCCTAGTAGGATGGGGTATGATTTTGGAAAAGAGAAAACAAAGGAGATAAACATAGAAGAAAGAGAAAGAAAAGGCCAATAAAAGCAGACGTAGGTGTTGAGATGTTGCTCTTTGTTGTTGTGTAATGAATTTAGGTTATGGTTTTTTGATTATATATATTTTATTATTATTTTTTGTATGCATAAGTAATTAATTAATTTTTATGTTTTTGGTTGTAGCATGAGTACTCAAGAGCCTAGAGTGGTGCTTGAGTTCCTTGGAGGAGGAACTAGAGGGTATCTCATAGGTAAATAGGGACATTATAGAGGTAGTGGGGTTACATCACCTGGTTGAGATGCCCTAGGTTGAGGCATATAGAGTGCTATTGACAACGTTGGTAGAGAGGTGGTATCCAAAGTCATCAACCTTTTGGCTACCAACAAGGAAAATGATAGTCACACTAGAGGATGTGTGGCACATCTTGTGCATGCCCATCAGAGGGAGGGTAGTTTATAGATCCCAAGGATAGCAAGCAACACTATAGAGACTATCAAGGGCTTGGGCCCACTAGGTCTAAGAGATTCAAATATTGGTCAATGAGTTGGTGGGACACTATGGTGCTGATATTCTGACAACCATGCTCTATGGTATGGCAACGAGATTCTTGGTATGCTACATAAGTAGGTGATATGCACCATGGACACTAGTGGGAGTAGTGAAAACCTAGGTGTCTACTGGTATAGATGGGTATAAAGGGACCCATAAGGAGTTAGTGGGGACATTAATGTGGTAATATAGGTAGAGGAGGACCTATATAACTCACTCTATATGGATCCAAGGGTGGATGACATTAGGGTGGCTCTCAAGTACTAGAGATAGTATATGGATGTTATAACCCCAAGGATCTCCCCACTAGTGCTAGTGTAGAGATGTCTATTTATGAGTCAATGAGTGTAGCTAGTGCTTTGAGAGGCAACTCAACACACCATGGAGTCAGAGTATATGGACATAATCCCACTGAGACTATCCTAGATATAGGTTCATGTGGGGATAATGACAACCATGAGGGGGATGATCACCATATTTAGCTCAGGGGGAGGGGGTATTATAGGATGTGCCCCCATGGTAGCGAGGTCTAGGCCAAGTAGAGTGGCCAAAGAGACATCTACATAAATGGTATCCAATATGAGTAGGACCATGGATCAAGGGGACATAGAAAGGGAGACAAAGGTATTGTAGGTCTAGATAGTGGTCATACAGAGAGATATGGACTTGCTTTGAGAGGATAGGTCCAAGAGGATTCAGGGGCTATGGAGTGCCTTGAGCATGACACTAATAGAGTAGGATGCAATGTGGTCTGAGGTATACTGCCTCAAGGGTGAGGTGAGCCAATTGGACTAGGAGTGAAAATAGGCTTGGATAGAGGGTATAGATACAGTTATGAGCAATCAACTAGGTGAGGTGATCTGCCTTCTACATGAGTAGGTATAGGATGTAGAAGATAGGTAGGAGGTGTCAGTATAGAGGGATACCTTCTATCATAATTTATTTTTTAGGTGATGCCAATGGATCAGAAGGTGCCTCCACCAACTTACCTTTATAAACTAAGTTAGTCATGATATAGGTTATGAATAGTTTCATGATCTATGAACATACCTCCACTAGGACCACCTCTGGGGGTGGGGTAGAGGAGACAGGCCCAAAGAGCTAGGATAATATTAGGATGAGATGCTAATTTTGAGTGTGGCATGCATCCTTAGGGAGGGTTGAGTGTACTGGGTTTAGAATATGGTACACCTACTAAACATACATATGTACCATTTATATCTCAAGTAATACCATGTTGCTTTAATTAAAATGTGTGCACTTATATGATTGCTATTTTATATTTATTTTTATGTGTTTTTATGTTTGAATTTGCATGAATGAATGAACTTAACTTAGGTAATGCATGAATAGACTAAGCTAATGCAATGCATGAGGCTTAACTAATTGAGTGAAAATGCATAGATGGATGGAGAAATACAAGAAACCTAGGATGGAATAAAGGGGAGAAGAAAGGAGCAAAACACATCTCTAGCCGTAGACCTCATAAATATGAATCATGATTTCTGCATAGAGCAAAGTCGCACCCTATAGATAAAGGGTATGATTTTGAAAAAGAAAAGAAAAATAATAAAAGGAGAAAAATAATAAAGAAATAATGAAAAGAAGAAAAAGAAAATGGAGAAGGTCAACAAAGCAAAAAGGTGCTCAAAAGATGATGTTTGGATCAATGTAGATTGTGAAAGATCAGTGTGATGAAATGATTATAGACCAAGAAAAAATAAAAGAGATGGAGCAGGATATTGTAAGGATGTATGCTCAAAAATGACCAATATGGAGGCTATTCCTCACGTATGGCCATGAAGCTATCCTATAAGGATGTTGTGCTTAAATATGGTCAAAATATGAATTGATACCTGCCAGTGTGGTGCTTGTTAGTGGCTAGAAATGAAGAGGTACTCACAAGGATGTATGCTCACAAATGGTTGAGATAGAGGCTGCCTCTCACATGTGTCCATGAAGCTATATTGTATGGGGTGTAATATGAAATTGAGTTTCAAAAATGAGTACCACCCAATAGGTGCATGATGCGTGTAAAGGATGAATGAGCATAGGAGAATGAGGTGTGTGCATGTGTTAGAAGAAGAAAAAAGAAAACAAGAAGAAAAGGGTAAAATATAGTGTGTGCGTGTGTGTGTGTGTGTGTGTGTGTGTGTGTGTGTGTGTGTGTGTGTGTGTGTGTGTGTGTGTGTGTGTGTGTGTGTGTGTGTGTGTGTGTGCATCCTTAGTGAAATATCAAGAGCTAAGATGTGTGCATAAGATAGTCAGTGGCCATATGAATACCATAAATGATATCCATGCGGTATCTACCCTATCTTACAAGGACCACTTAACAATAAAAATACCAATAGGTGTGAAAATAGAAGAATGAACGTATATCCTTTGTCTTGGGGAGGATAAGAAATGATTAAAACTTTCAAGGAAAAAGGACATACAAGATATGAAGAACTATATCCCTTGACTTGGAGAGAGATTTTATGATGATTTATACATTCAAGGTCAAGGGATATAAGAGAAAAAAAGAGAAGAAGAAAAGATGGGAAAAATGGAAAGATTAAAATGCATGGAGATGAGCCCTAGGTTGGGGATTCACTAGGCATTAGAGCCTTAGTATGAGTGCAATGCATGTGAGCTAGGAACTAACTAGGTTTCATCACTTGCCACCCTCATGAAATCCTTAAAAATATATATGATCAATAAGTCATGCAAATATGGTCAAGTAACAATACAATTATATGACAAGCATAATGTAAATGGAATAGAATGTCAAGAAAACCATGCATGATTTAACATGCAGTCATGTAGTATAAACAAGAAAACCAAATTTAGCATAAAAACTAAGCTAAATGTAATATAAAAATGCAAAGTTCCAAGTTATGCATAGTATCTCTTTAGATGCATTATGTTCATTGGTTCTTTAAGTTATTTACCATCTAAAGAAGCTAAATGATAGGCCCCTAAGCTAAAATTGGTCGTTATGACAAAGGGGCCTAACCAATTGGGCTAAAACTTGCCTTTAAGATATAAATGAGAAATGGTGTTCTTTTGGTTTTTCTTAAGGAAAATGTCCACAACATCAAAACAACAATTGCAAACTCTCTTGGAATAAGATCGCTTGAGCCTATTTTGATAGTCTCAAATATGTTCCAAGGCATGAATGCACTTTTCATCCAAAAACTCCAATTGGTGCAAATGATCAAGGTGATAGTCGACACCAATTTTGATTATGCCTCCTATCTTAACAATAAGGATGGTAGTACAAGGGATTGATCCATCAAAGAAAAATATATTATGGAGGATATATTTGTGATCCATATCACAAAGAGGATCATCTACAACATATTCTCCAAGAGTCACTGTACAAAACTCATTGCAAAATCTAATCGTGTCATCCTTCTTGATGAAAGGGAGAGAGACTCCTAATTTCTCAAGGTGTTTATGAGAGAGGAATAGAGTCCCCTTGAGAACTAGAAGACTCGATGTGTGCGACATAAGGGACTAACCTATCAAAGAAGAAGTTATTTTAGAGGACATCCTCATGATCCATGTCATAAAGAGTATCACTTTCAACATACTCTCCTAGGGTTGCAACTAACTTAGGATGCATCAAAGTTACCACATTGCAAAACATAATGTTAATGGGATAAGGCAGTCCCTCATCCTCATCACTCCAATCCAAGCCTTGATGATCTAAATATTTAGCATAAGTAATAAAGTGATCATCATTATCAAAGGGTAAAGGTTAGTTTTTATTAGGGATGTAGCCTACACCACATATCCTAGGCCAAAGCTCAACTTTCAAAGGCTCTTGAATACCTTTTTGTTGTGGCCCTAGACCTTTACCTACATATACCATACTAGATAGGATCTTCTTAGGAAGTGGGTAATCATTGGATAGATAACAATAGGTAAAATAATGCTCTATAGGAAGAGGGTTGCTACCACAAATATTTTCTTCAAGGGTCATACCCATGAATATAAAGGTACACATGCCAATTTTACAACTTCATATTTCTTATAGGGTAAACCCATAGTTCTCAATAAATGTGGTAGCTTGGTAATATCTAAAAGAGGTTCTTGAAGAAATGGATTGACATGATTCTATGATAAAACATTGATTAGAAGTTCCTCACTCACCTTTAGATTTTCAAGTTGCTTTGTGATGTGAGATGAAAAACCGATGGACATAAATTGATATTAAATTGAGCTTGTTCAACCATTAAAAATATTGGAATGGATGAGGGTCACCCAGAATGGTGACAATTTGATATTTAAATTCAAAATTCAAACATTGATGAAAAGTAGAAGGGACAACCATTATTGTATGAATCCAAGGGCATCCAAGAATAATATTAAAAGATGCAAGGCAAGACACCACATAGCATAGGGTATCTAAGATCTTAGGTCCAATCCTAAAGGGGAGAGATATAATTCCATAGGTATCTTAGGACTCATTATTGAAAGCTTTGATGATGAAGAACCATTGAAATATTCCTCTTTTAATCCATAATTTTGGAAAAATTGATAAGTGCATGGATTGAGGGAAGAACCATTGTCTATCAAGATTTTATTAATAAATATTTTCCCAATAAATTTAGTGATACAGAGGGAATAATCCCCTCATAAATTTGAGGAAGGAATATCATCATCCAAAAATATGCCATGATGTATCCCACAGGAAACAACAACATTAGCTATAAGACTAGAGAAAATATCTTGAGGAATATATTTTTGTCTTAGAAGTTTCAACAAAGCTTCCGTATGGAGAGGAGAAGTTTGCAAAAGTTCTAAGAGATATTGGCTAGGGTACTAGCTAACTATTATTGAATGTTGAAGGAGACTTTAGGTTATGGCCTCAATACTAAAGGTGGGGTTTCTATACTTATGCTCCTTTTTTGGATACTCTTTAAAACTAAGGGTGGTTTCAAAGGTTGGTTGGATGTAGAACTTATCTCCTATTGATATTGTTGAGTAGGTTGTGCTTGATCTTGTTGCCTTGTGGTTGCTGCTATCATATCAACCATATTGTTGTAGGGAGATGACACATTATGATATGACACTTGATTAGCTGCATGTTTCCCATGATTAGGTAGGGGATCTTGGAATATCCCCATGTCTTGATTAGTTATAGGTGCTTGTTGGGTAGGAGGTTGATTTTTATTGGAGGATTAGGTTGAGGACCCTCTATAACAAGGTGATCATCATCAATTAAGTCTTGAACCATATGTTTCAACCTCTTACACAAGTTTATCATGTGCCCCTGCACTCTATGATACTCATAACATTGACCGGGCTTATACCAATTAGTTGTGGTATCGGGTTGCATTATGGAAGGAAACTCAATCATATTTACTTCTAAAAGCTACTTTAGGACCATGTTCATAGGGGGGTTGAGTCTTGTGAAATTACTTCATGGGGATTTTGAGGTTGGATAAGCACCATATTTTGTAGGGTGTTAACAACACTATTAATAGATCTACTATCTATTACCCCATCACCAACTACATGCTTGTTATTATACTAATATTTTGTGGTCCTATATTCTTATTTATTTGGCTTAATTTAACCTCTTCGAATGAGGGCTTGCTTCACCCTTCTCGCTAGATCTATAGCTTGGTCAAAATAGGTGATAGTTGTTATTTCCATTTCATATGATATTTGCTCTTATAAATTTCTAATAATTATCTCAATCATGTCTCAAGGAGGTAAGGTATATCTTAATCGTCCAACTAAACTTCTCCAATGAGATAAGAATTTTAAAAACTTTCCTCTTTACCTTGTTTCAACATATAAAAATCTTTCATAGTCACATTTTTCTCAACATAAGCCCCAAATTGCTAAACAAACAATTTTGTTGTCTCTTCAAAATTTCTCAAAGAATGATGAGGCAATTGATAATACCATTCCAATGCCATACCACCAAGGATCTTAGGGAACATCTTTAGCAAAAACATATCATCATATATAATATCATGGTATGTTGTCCTAAACATCCTTAAATGTTCAATTGGATCCTCTGTTCCCTTATAAATAGGTAAAATCAACATTGGAAAATGCTTAGGGTAGGGCCTAAAAGTGATAAAAAGGTCCAAGGGCTGATTGCACATTTATCTATAGTTGTAGCTGAAGTTTGGATGTTGTATCATATCCACTCTTGAAACCAATTACTTCACCACATTTGTTAAACTTTGCACATCAATATTTTTGTTGTGCAATACCCCTAGATTTTCTAGGGGAGAGGTATATGTATGCTATTGAAAGGGAACTTGGCCAATAATGGATGCATTGAAACTATTATGTTATGAGTTGTGATATGTGGTATCTTGCTATGAAGGATATTTGATATTTGGTGGAACAGAAGCATGAATGTTGAGATGAGCAAAATGAGGAGGAAATTGAGCATAATTTTAGAATGTACTACTATTTGGGGTAGCTTGTGGAATTCCCTCAATGTTGGTGGTCATGGTAGTAGAATTTATTAATTTATGAAAAGGAGTAACATGATGTGAATATTAAAACAAGGGGTTGTTATGAACAGGGCTAGGAGAAATGATTGGAGGATGAGATGTCCCACCTATTTTGAGTCAAAATTCCTCTTCCACAGACTTAACAAAAGATTCCTTATGGTGTTTCATAAACCCTATATATGATGAAATGATATGAAAGTGAAGCCTCCATTGGGCCCCTAAAAAGGATCAAAGTTAGTACCAATTTCTTGATGTTCTTCCTCTTTTGTATCTAGATTGTGATTCTCCCTATCAATATGATCATCTTCCTAAAAATATGATCAAATTCTAAAAGCTTTTGCTTACTCCTAAGGTTGGGAGCCATTAGGAGAAAGAGAAAAAATAGAGAAAAAAACTAACAGAAGACACACAAGTGTTGGAATATATTACATTATTTGGTATATGCTAATGTACCACCTTGGATATATATTTAGATTAGGAGAGTGTCCTAGATTAGAGTGTGAGTATTTACTTTATGTAATGTAATAAATGCACAAGTGTGCAAATTATTTTGGTAATGTAAATGTACATAATAGTCCATGTGCACATGAGTCCATAGAATAGGAAGATGAAGAGTCTCTAGAAGAGTGAAGACCAAGGGTGATCCATATGAAGAGTCACATTCCATTATATATGTATCTATGTGTGTGTGTGCAAGATACATGTATTGTAGTATGAGAGTGTTTGTAAGTATGGGTACTTGATATCTTGGTTTAATGGAGATACAATTTTCATGAGCATTTGTTAATGGAAATTCTATAGTTATTTTTCAATTAATTTATGAGTTTTATACATTTAGAATATTGCCATTATATTACATTTCATATTGCAATTTTATTTTAGATCTTGTGTTTATTTTATCTTTAGTATTTAGCTTCAAAATCTAACTAACACAACTATGGAGCGCGCGCCCAGCTAGTGTACTAATATATACCATCGAAAACACAGATCCACACAAAAATGCACAAATCGAATGAATAACACCAACTAATGCAAATTATTATTATATTGATATTTCAAAGGATCTTGGGTTACAAAAATGCCCCACTCTGGGTCACTCCAAAGATGATACAAATGTTTACAATAGCCAATGCCCTCAACAAGGTAGGTGCACTTGTATATTTGCTCAGGTGACTGCTCACAAACTGCCTTAGGGTAGAGCTAACCCCCTTCTCCATGATGTGGAAGGATTATGATATAGGCTACTTTCTGCACCTATATCCCTGTTGCAAATCATAGTTGTGAGGGGTGGTCTACACTGTAAACCATGGTTGACATCTATGGTTTGACCTCCTATGTGTTTACCCTCAGAATTAGGGGTAGTGGGCTTGACCTCCTTATTCAAATTAATGTTCAAGGGTCGCCTTTTTCATCCTATGACAGATTTGATGATCAAATTGCTATGAAGGGCCTTCGTTCACCCGAATTTGCATTTCTTGATCCTTCTAGGCACCTAGGGCATCCATGGATAATTGATCGCTGAATGGATGGAAAAGGGGCTCTCAAATGCACAAGGTCATTATGCAATTTGACAGGGCTTTGCTGCTCTCTTGATCAATTATTTTACTTGATAATTTGACAGCGCTTTGCTATGCAAATTATCTCTCTTTAGTCCTCTATCTCCCCATTGAAAAATGGGGGTACTTATAGCATACCCCTAGGGCTAGGGGTGGATTCATAGAGAAGCCAAGATCAAGAATGTTGGTTAGGACAGTTGGGATGGAAGCCTCTGGAATCTTTCATCCTCCAACTGCCTCCTTCTAGATCTCTTGGCCATTCCAACTGATTTGGCTCATATGGAAGGCCTAACTAAAATCCAGTTCAAACCATAGGTCACAATTGTGGTCCAAAATGGATACCGTAGGTGTCAACCGCAATTCATACTAGAGACCGCAGGTCTGGGTTACAGTCCAGAATGCTTAGGATAGAATGCCTAAATTGAGTGGTTAGAACGACTACTCTATCTTAGAGTCTATCCAAGATCCTTCATATGGTTTTGTAGCATGTCCATATAAGTAGTCACCCTCGGCATGACATTTTTTAGGTGTCTATAGATGACCCTTTTGAGATGTGTTGAGATATTGAACAACACTGAGCAAAATAGACCTCCTAAAATGATGCTGAAGGTTCTATGATGAACATTAGTCTGATCAACATTAGATTCCTCAGGTCCAGAAAAAAGTATGTGCATCCTAGAATCATTGCTTCCAATGTGGGAAAGCTTACATTTGAAAAGTATGCACTTGTCATCAGACATTCGGGTAGCTTTGGTGCTACAATAGGAGTTAGGCCTATATAATCGATGGATGAGAGCTACAAAAAAAAATTCATATTTGCTATCTGCCCCAAGCAGAGGGGGAAGCTTATGATAGCTGTTAGCAATGATTCACAAGGATGAACACAATTTTGACAAGATCAAGGGATCTATGATCTCCGGGATCTTCTATTGATTTTGATTATGACATGAAATTATGACTACCCCCTCAAGCGACGAGTCGATGAGGGTAATGACAATGTATGAAGTGACGAAATCGCTTGACCATAATGAATGATCCTAAACAAATTTAGATTTGATACGTTTAATTCCTTGGCTAGGCCTAGTTCAGATTATGATTGCAATGCTTAGTAGTATTTGCATATCTCTCTCCCATGGAGTAGTCAGGCATGACAGTCGTATTAGAGAGTCAAGATAATACAAATTCAAGAAGACTTGTGTTGAATCATATTGTCAATGATCTGCTAAAAAATGTCATAAAAGAAATGACAATTTTACCCCAAATGTCCTTATTGTGATCTACTCATCTTGCCATATTGCATGGATTGCAAGTCGCTACAACCACCAAGTTTATAGGATAAATCACTAAATACGAGGCACATTTGGTTTTTCATTTGTTTGATTTTTTTTTGTGTTGAATTTTGTATTTATTGGATTGATCCTGGTGCTTTTAATGTCACCAAATTTGCAATTTTAATCATTTATTTTGATTTTCATCCATTGGGAGTCATTAATTTGCCTTTTCAGACCTTCCCATGGTGGGTTTTTAGCACATTTATTACTAATTATGGACCGTGGGTATGACCAATGGTTTCCAATACCAAATTTTGGGGACCGCAAGTCAGAATTGCAGGTGGAAAGCCCTAGTTTACGGATCATGGGTGTTAGTTGCAGTCCACAAAGACTAGGAGAACCTATAAATTGAAAGTTGATTTGCAATTTTTTATTATTTTCCTGCAACTTTGAGCAATTTGAGAGTTCTGAGAGAGAGAAGACATTACCTGATATGAAACACTATCAAACTCAACAACTTGTACACTCATTATTCCCTTATGGTAGATCCTTATCAACTGTCGACTAGTTGGGGGCAGGGTGCGAGCAAGGTAACTCAAAACCGAGACCTCACACTCCATATCAATAAAATAAACCACACTTAATAAATGCAGAAATTGAACCTCATTAAACTGTCGATAATGAACCCCACTAGTTTAGGCTAGATTAGAATTTAATTTTTTGCATGAGTGGTCTAGGAGGGTACCCTAAGTGGGTGCCACTCCTAAACCGTAGCTGGTAGCTACGGTTCCCAGTTGGCAAAATGGGAACTATAGGTTTAGCTACAACCCCCAATTTGCAAATTGGGGCCTGCAAGTTGCAGCTGCGGTTCCCAATTTGCAAATTGGGGACCGCAATTTGTAGCTGCAGTTCCCAATTTGTAAATTGGGGACCACAAGTTGCAGTTGCAGGCTGTAATTGCTTGTGTTTTTTGTTGTTTTTTTTAGCACTACTTAGCTAGATTTAGCTTACAGTATATATTTTTTTTGCTTTTTAAAAGTTAACGTCTAGAGCATGGGAGCTTGACTTGATAAATACTCTTTGCGAGGCCTTATCGAATGATGACTAAGCATGGTTTCAAGCCATCGGGTTTGGTTATGTCATGGATCTACCCACAATTAGGGTATATCAGGCCTATATTACTATGTTGGCCCAACGCTGGAATGCGCAGACCAACACATTTCACCTACCTCCTAGTGAGATGACCATCACACTAGAGGACGTCTATAGGATCTTCAGGATCCCTATCGACGGTGAGGCTATCATTTCCTCTGCCTACATGGCAAAGGATGTCATTTTTATTGCCATCTTCGATGATTAGAGCACCGACGCATAGGATGATGTAGATCATGAAGGGGTGCACATCGGGGACTGGTATCAGGATGATGTCTTCTCTGCTCGAGAGACCCTGTTCATGCACCTCATCATTTAGATTGTCCTTCCAAAATCCTCAGGCATGAGTATTCCCTGGAACATGCTAGACCCTACTTGGATGGTGCTTTAAAGCTCGATGGAGGAGCAACTGCTGCTAGCCTAGGGGAGCCCTTTACTATGCCAGATCTACCGAGAACTATACTAGATCACAAAGTGAAGCCGTAAGGGCATCAACTGTAGCCTTTTGCTACAGATCTAGGGGTGGTAGCATATCCATATTGAGTTTCTTGCTGACCTACCTCTATGCATAACTACCCTAGATGACACTCATCAGTGCTACATTGCTTGTTGGCCTTGTGCTGAGGAGGGTGTCCACAGTAGGGCTCATGCTCGGGATACACAACATTATATCATTAGTTTTGTGGCACTTGGGCCGGGGGACATCGTCTGGTGCCCCTACATGGATTTCCCTACATGGAAAAAGGTGGACGAGTGGTTATGATGGGCCCACCGAGACAGATGGCTCATCTAGCATAATCCAGATGTGAGAGAGTACCAATTTTTATCTCACATCCTATGAAAGTTTGGCATGGTGCAAGACTTTCCAGATATGCCCCTCAGGTACAAACGACTGGCTTTAGAGAGGGATCTCCCACTGATAGTTCCTCCACCACTAGGGGATGCACCTGATGACTTCCAGGAGTCAGGAGTTGAGACTCTTGAGACCATGCTTGACTATTATGGGTGGTGGTATCTATTTAGATGGCATGATATCGGTCCTTTGGACTGAGATCCAGCAAAGGCAAAGGTAGAGGCAGATCCTGAGGGGCACAGGGTGCACCAACATACTAAGGATGGTTAGGGTGTAGAGGCCACCACTAAGGACCTACCAATGATCAAACCTGAGGAGGATGCCCTAGAGGAGGGTGAGGTCCCTCTTAACAGCACAGAGGGATAGTTGCTAGCACAATTTGTTGACTTGTAGAGTCAGATTGGGTGATTCCATATGTAACAACGAGAGTGAGATACTACCATCGCCACTCTAGAGGTGAAGGTGGCTAACAGGGAGAGGCTCTTGACTAAGGCATAAGACCAGATATGAGAGCTCACAACTCGAGCTACTGATGCAGAGGCCCATGTGCAGATACTACAGACTGCCCTGGAGTTGGCAAAGGTGCAGCGGACTGCAGGAAAGGTAAAGTGGGATCTCACTCGAGGAGTGAGGGGAGCTACTATGGGGCCTCCTTAGGTTATTATGGGTCCTCCTATGGTACCAACAGTGGTTACACTAGCTACATAAGATTCGACTATTGAGGTGATGCGATTGTGCGATATGGTCATGAGGACCAATGAGATGCATGTAGCTTGGCTTGCTTGCATTGATCAACTGGTTGACTATATAGAGATGCGAGGGCTACTAGTTCTTGAGGATACTTTTGTCATAAAGTCGCATCATACCAGATCTAGGACTTAAGGGCAGTACATAGCTAACTCAAGTCATAGGACTCACAAGACTGAGAGGATGCACAGGTCCTCTAGCACGCACACAGCGAGGTTGTAGGCCAGGTCTAAAGATCCAGGGTAGACATCAGGGACCTCTAGCTAGAGGACTAGCCTACTGTAGCTACCATTTTCTCATGTGTTAGGTGTGTTAGGGTTTGGAGGTAGGCATGATCCACCATAGGTGCCAGGTCAGCCAGGAGAGTAGGCTCTAGAGCATAGTGCAGAGGGAGGCGATGAGAGCTCCAGTATAGGGGGAGTAGCCTAGATCTATTTATTAGCATCTGCCTACTATAGTTTGATGTATTATTTTTTGTGTAAGGTCAAGGACCTACACAGTTGTAGCCTGCGGGAATTTTGTACTCCCTATGTACTCATTTGGACACACACACACACACACACACACACACACACACATATATATATATATATATATGATATTTCATGGCTCATTATGTGTAAGTGTGTGTTTATTAATTTTTGATTTTATGTTTATTTGATGCACATGAATGCAATCCGTATTTAAATGCTATGTTTATATGATGCAATGTATGTATGTCATGCACTAGATAGCTATTATTTTTTATGATGATGATATGCAGTGATCTAGATGATTAGATGTGCGACATATGATGTATGTAGATGGATACGATGTTTGTTTTTTAATGCATATTTATTTTTGCTTTGTGGGCATGTGTATATTTTATGCAATTTATGATAAGCTATGCAATGTATGGTAATGCATTATGTACAGAATCATAATCTAATGGAAATGAACCTGTATGCTTTAATCACTTAGAACATAAAGAATGAATGTAAACTGTGTATATCAATTTTTAAAATATGGCACCACATAATGTATAACAATCATGCAAAATAATTGATAATTCTCATTACAAAAACTTAATCAATTAATCACCCATATATGAAATGCAGTGAAATGGATTGGTAAAATGCTTAATGAATGATTATGTCATTTCGTACTATATAGTCAGTGGTCGTCTAAACATCATTTCTGATATTCATGTGGTATCTATATTATATATTTGATTGTACGTTGTAAAATGCATTTTGATTAATGAATGACTCGTATTTTTGCATTTTGATGAGATTTGGTATTTTGTTGCTATTGGAGCACTTTTTGGATTTTTCCTTGAGACTCAAACACCCTAGTAGACCTCTCCAAAAATCACATACTAACTATACTAGGCTTATATTGTACAAGGCTTTTGTCATGACAAACCCAACTATTCATAATCCCTGTGTGTGCATGTGACTATTTTTAGATAGATCGTAAGCATACCCCGTATGTCAGTCGAGACTCTTTCAACCCATATGTGAGATAGGGCTCCTCATACAATTGTATCATCCTTGTTTTAGCTTTGATTAGAATTATACAGCTAGACAATCCTATGTACCTAGAGCTAGCTCATATTGTAAATTGATCAGGGCTACCCCTCCAAATGCGGGCGAGACTCTTTCAACCCATTGCTACATTTGGAGATCACCCAATAAAACTACCCCTTTGATTGCATGCGAGACTCTTCCAACCCATTACTGTGATCGGTGATCACTCTATGGCTTTCAAAATGTGTACAATCCAGGGATTCAAGTTCTCACCCTTCTTACTTGCTCAGATGTAGTGATAAAAATCACTGTTAGTCCACGTGTTACCGCTTTCTTTGAGCGAAAGATTTTATAGTGCTTTTGATTCACTATGTCACTTTACATTTTGAACTTGAAATTTGTATATTGTTTTTTTGTACTTTGTAACTTGGGATTTAAATTTTGTGACTTTGGGATTTATAGGGAAAATTCTTGTCCTTTTGCCAAAGTACACCTTTCTAAAATGACTATTTGCAAGATAAGAAGGTTGTGAGACCCATCTCTCTAGAGACCTAAGACTGCTTTCACAGCTTTCATCTTCTCTTGTATTAGAAGGATTTTATATTGTTTTTCTTAGTGATGGGATTTTGATATGTCGAGGCACTATCCCAAATAATGACCTTGTCTATAACAGCAAAGCAAGCTTTCTAAAATATCTAAAGAACCCACTAGATATGGTTGAGTGATAGGAAAACTTAATACACATAGGTCTCCACAATAGGTATCATGTATGAATGCAATGAATTATGATAAATGCAAGGGTGTATGATTGTCATACAAATGTGTGACTATTTGTAAAAATTTGATAAATGCACTACACTCTACTACGAAATGCAACATATGACAAATTCCTAAATGCAATATGATGATGTGAATGCATGTGTGAATGCAGATGAAAATGCAAATGCAAATGTTTTTGGATTTTAGGCTTTATCAATTTTTTTTGGATTTTTATATATTTTTCTTGATTTTTATAGTTTTGAGCTTTCATATTTGACCAAATGATGAGTACGTGTCCTTGGAGCATTTTAGGGTTGACCAAGCGATTTTTAGAAATCCTTGGAGCCTTTTGACTTGACCAAAGGTTTTACAGCTGCCTTTGGAACCTTTTAGTTGACCAAAATCTCAGCAAGAGGGCGTGGAGCCTTTTGGGATGACCGAGAAGTTATAGTAACTCTCAGAGCCTTTGGGTTGACCAAGCAATTTTTGGGAATCCTTGGTGCCTTTTATTGACCAAGCTTCTTAATCATATAGCTTGGGGCCTTTTGAGATGATCGAGCAGTTTAGACAAAACCTCTCGGGGCTTTTGGGTTGACCAAAGGGCTTGCAGATGCCTTTGGTGCCTTTACTACACTCTCAAGCATAGAACACATTAATATGGATGATATTAAGAGGCTCAAGCTCATCCACACCCTCTAGCGATGTTAGGCGATAGGTATCTGGACCAATCTTTTTAGATATGATGTAAGGCCCTAGCGAGTTAGCCACAAATTTGTCTCGCATGTCAAGCAAGAAATTTGAGTTCTATTGGTTCTCTTTTAGCACAAGATATCCAACTTCAAAGTCTCTCTGGTGGACTTTGATATTGTAATCTCATTTTAATTGCTCCTGATAAATACGAAGATGCTCGAGGACATTCACGTGATGTTCATCAGGCAACATAAATTGATCAAGGTGAGATTGCTGCACGGTGTTGTCATCGATGAACTCTTTCAATGCGATGCACAACATTGGTATTTCCAACTCTAAGGGCATAATGGCCTCAGTGCCATATACTAGTGAAAACAGCGTTGCCCCAATGGGCGTCCAAATTCTAGTCCTGTAACCCCATAGTGCAAGGGGCAGCTGTATATGCCAATCCTTGTGGTGTTCTTGCACTATATTTTTCAAGATGGCTACCACAGTCTTGTTTGAGGCCTCAGCTTGCTTGTTTGTTTGCGAATAATATGGAATTGTAAAATTGTGTTGAATGCAGTATTTAGACGTTAAAGCCTACACAATTTTGTTCTTAAAAGAAGTTCCATTATCCAAAATTATTTTGGATGGTATCCCAAAATGACATATGATATGCTCGAGAATAAATTTTGCGATGCAAGCTCCAGTGGTCATTGTAAGGGGAATGACTTCCACCCACTTTGTAAAATACTCAATAGCCATGATAATGAATGTATGTCGGCCTGACAATGGAGGGGAAATCTTGCCAATCAGATCTAGTTCCCACTGAGAAAATGGCCAAGCCGCCTGAATAGGCTGTAAGTCCTGTGATGGCAAGTGTGTAATATTAGCATGATTCCAACATTTAATGCATTTCTTGACATACACATTGCAATCCTTCTCCATAGTGGGCCAATAATAACCCATGCGAAGGATGCATTTGATGATAGCCATGCCGCTAAAATGGCCATCGCATGTAACGTTGTGAGCTTCTAAAATTACCCAAGATGACTCTTGGGGCTCAAGACATCAAAGGAGGACTCCTTCATAACTGTGTCAATACAAAATATCTCCTATAGAGATATAATTAATCACTTTCTATGTAAATGTGTGTCTTGTAGCATGCGAAAATCCTTCTAGAATTGTACCAAGTTTTAGGAAGTCTTGAATTTGCAACATCCAACTTTGACAAGCCTTAGCTTCGACTGCTAAGACGGCCTGCTCCCCTTACATATTTAGCTTTGCAAATGTATACTGGGAAGTAACCTTGTGGTGAATGGTCGTACCACTCCCTGTAGGACTCTAAGAAGTCAATGAATCCCAAGGTGCCTACTTAAGAAAGTCTTCTGCTTTATGGAACCAATCAGCTGTTGTTTCCACAACAATCATGTTGAATGACTCTTTGTTATTAAATTCTACACGCTCCGTTGCTGGGTGCGAGAGTGTTCTAACATGGATGGTAGTAAACTCAGAAGACAAATTTTGAGGGATCAAGGACCCCAAATATGACATGGTGTCTACGAACCTATTTGATGAACGAGGGATTACCTCGATGTCATACCATTCAAGTTTAGCCAGATAAGTGGCAATAAGATCTTTGTAGGCTTTTAGCATGGGACATCGACACTAAAAGAGCCCCTTAACCTGGTTAAATATGAGCGAAGAATCACCAAAAATGTTTAGTCTTTTAATGCCCATGGTGATGGCTATGTGGAGGCCCAGAAGTAGGCCTTTGTATTCAACATTATTGCTGGTGCACGAAAATTCTAACTTGAACGACAAGGGCATTGGAGCTCCTTATGGCATGAAAAAAACTATTCTTGCACCACCCCCTTGCTCACACTTTGAACCATTGAAGAACAATGTCATATCAACATTATTATTTGGTTCCTCGGGTTTGGGAGCTTCAGATATTACGAAGACCACATCATATGGAAGCTCAATGGGTAGAGGCCTACTGTTGGATAGTTGTGCCTCAACTAGTTAATCAGCTATGACTTGTCACTTGATGGACTTTTGGCTAATGAATTGCAAATTGAATTCTATCAATAGCATGATCCACTTTGCAGTATGTGTGTTATGATATGTCTTGCTCATCATGTACTACAAAGGATTCTATTTCGATATAACATATGTTGTATGACTTAGCATGTAATGCCATAATTTCCTGGTAGCGAACACTATTGCTAAACATATTTTTTCAACATATGCATATCCTGACTCATTACTGACCAAGGTGTGACTGATGTAATATACGGCTTGCTCTTTGCCTTGCACGTTCTTTTGGGCTAACATGGTCCCTAATGCAAAGTTGCTTGCTGATATATATATCATAAAAGGCTCATCTGGCCTTAGTGGAGCTAGTACTGACGATGTTGCTAGGTATTGCTTAATCTCAACAAAGGCTGCTTGGTAGTCCTTGTCCCAATCAAATGGGACCCCTTTGTGTAGCAGTCAATTCATGGGTCGACACATATCTGATAATTGAGCAATGAATTGCTTTATGGATGCTACTTTGCCCTAAAGGCTTCTTAGTTCTCTTATATTAGTGGGAGGACACATCTCTAGAATAAACGTGACCTTTTTTGGGTCTACTTCGATGCCTCACTTAGAAATGATTAATCCCAAGAGTTTACCTAAAGTTATGTACACACTTCTTAGGATTTAGCCTGACATTATGCTCTATCAGGTGATCGAAGACCTTCCTTAAGACCTTTGCATGCTCTGCTCATAGAAACAACTTAGCTAGTAAGTCATCGATATAATATTCTAATATTTTGTGCATGTAGTCATAAAAAATATATGTCATAGCCCGTTGATATGTGGCACAAACATTTTTAAGACCGAATGGCATAAATTTGTAGCAAAATGTCCCCCATGGTGTTATGAACGTGGTTTTATGCTGATCTTTAGGTTTAATCTGAATATGGTTATATCCAAAAAAACCATCCATAAGGGAGACCATTTCGTGACCTATAGTGGCATCTACCAAAGCATCGATATTTGGCAATGAAAATGAATCTTTGGGTGTTGCCTTGTTGAGATCTCTAAAATCCATACAAATACGGACCCTTGCATCTGGCTTTCCTATGGGTACCATATTGGAGATCCACTCTGGATAGTCAATGGATATGATGAACTCTACATCCAAAAACTTTTGCAACTCATATTTTACCATTAAGGCTACTGTTGGATGCATATTTTTAAATTTTTACTTGACTGGATTCTTTGATAGATATAACGAAAGGTTATGAGTAACCAATTTTGGATCTAGACCCGACATATCTTTGTAAGTCCAAGCAAAAATATTAGGTATCTCTTTCAGTAGAGGGATGATGCTATTACACTCATCTAGAGTGAGACTCTCTCAAAATATAACCTTATTTGGATTGGTGGGATCTTTACTGATATCCACATCGAAGGTTTTCTCTACTGACATATGTGATCCCTCCTCAAGCTGGTGAGGCGTAGGAATCATATGGATGTCATCAGTCGGGTTCACATGTTCCTCTTGGGAAGCATTGTCAGCGTGACAAACATCATGAGCATAGCCTGTTGTGAAATAAAACAATTGCAACATTTATTCATTTGGGAAGAAATATTTAGGCTGGATTGGCGAGTTAGCATGATTCCAATCAATGGCATCCATGTTTAGATGCAGCGGTTTGGACAGATCTGTTGGATTATGGAGTGGAGTGGTCAAATCAATGGAGACCATATTGATGGAATGGAATTGATCTCTAGAACCACACGGATAGAACTCTATCTCTAAAGCATAGCTTCCATACCCAAGATCTAGTTCGGATGGTATAGGCACAAACAAATTCTCTCTATGGAATGTCCGTATAACTAGATTTTCTTGGTGCACTGGCTGCAGAATGGGATCTCTCAGCTCAAGGAGCTCCACATACGTAGGCATATCAGGAAAGAGTTCTTGATACCTCTCTTCGAGCTCTCTTCTTTCCCTTAGGCTGTGATGGAGATTGATCTCTCGATGCAAACCTGCAGTTGTAATAGGTGGGGGACCTCTAGGTGGAGGCCTATTGCATAAGTGGTGAGGTCCTAGATATCTCATCTCCATCAAGTCCTCATCATCGCTATTCAAATACAATCCATCACTTCCCTCTTCTAAGGAGGGATTAGGCAGATGTGGTCCCATGTATTCGATCCTACAGTCACTATCATCACTATCCAAATAAATACGATAGAATGCTCGTATATATGATACTACCACGTAAATTGGTGCTACTCCTTCCTCAGAGTGGCCAATGTTGGAAAGGAATTCCTCCATAACATGCTATGATTCCCTAGGCAATAGATATTGTGGATACACGATCCTAGAATCGATCCTCTCATCTACATCACTATGGTCACTACCATGGATGGGCCACTCTATTGCATCTATGTACAGTGGGAGATCCGTTGGGAAAGGCTTTAAGTAAGCCTCCTTTGTTTCATCTTTATAATCACTATCAATTATGAAGTGCTCGTTTGTCTCTTCCACTTGTTCCATAGGCAACAAATGGCGTATAAACATCGGACCTAGAAAAGTTGGCCTGATTTCATCCTCATATTGATCATCATTTAAGGACTCATCATCTACATCATAAATAGGTTCACTCATTTTGGAGGTGGACTCCTCTCCATCATCATCGCAGAGATATCCTAATTTGAGATTTCTTAAAACATAGGGGTCATGCCCCTGCATACCAGTATCATTGGTAGCACCACGTATTTGGTTACCTAGGTTGTCTCTGGGGTTGTCCTCTAAGGGCCCATCATGGTATGAATCAAGCATCCCTATGGTAACAAACGATACTATCTGGCGAGTCCTCTAATAGCTGGAAGGATCAGGGTGATATGGATTAAAATCCACATCATCCCCTAGACTCAAGTACATGCGATCTAAGGATGTAGCAAACAAATCGTCATGACCTTGTACTTGTAACCCTAACCAGAACCTATCAGTAGCCAACTAATAATAAGGTTTGAGTGGAGTTCTCTGTCATTGTTTTAAAAGACCAAGGCCACACCCATACCAATGATACGACTAAAAAATGCACATGGCGTATTCTGGGTTGGATAGATAACGCACATTCATAGTAAATGACTCGTCATCGTCCTCATATATTAACATTCTGGTGGGCGCTTGATACAGCCTACGTATACAAAGTTTTTTTGGTTGGGTGGCTCACCCAACAACACTATGGATCCAATCAGAAATAGATGGGTGTGCGGTCGGCCCATATATTGCACAATTTTCAAGATAGGTCCAAAAGTAACATTTTGCACAAGATACTCACCCAATATTGTGCTAGCCAGATGAACGGTCACCTATGATGCAGATGACCCTGCTAAAGATGCAGGCGAAGCAAGTTGAGGTTCCTCCTTGAATTTCTCTTGAGGTTATTCCACATCCATGGGAGTGGAAGTCTCATTGGCATCTGATCTGGGCACATGATTTTCCACTTTCTCACCCAATTTCACCTTTAGCTTCTTGACTTGTCGGTGCATCACCGATGTAGTCGGATTTAGAGAAGTTGTAGTTGTGTGCTCAGATCTGTGTGACACATATGTCAATGGTTGAGCACGGGCTACTGGTTTTCCTGTTGGAATCTTAACCAATGAGACAAGTCAAATATCCAAGTGCATCGACGGGAGTACAAAACCCCTAGGAAAATCTACTAGGTTTACGAACTTGAATGGTTCTTCGTCTGAGGACACTACATGTAATTATCCCTCATGAATGTATTTCACACACTGATGTAAGATAGATGGGATGCAATGCATTTCATGAATCCAAGGCATCCCGAGTAGAATGTTGTACTGCATGGTGCCCTCTATCACATGACACATCACAGAGATGGTCTTGAGTCCCACCTGAATAGGTAGAACAATTGTACCAACCATCGAGCATAGCGCATCGTTAAATGGCCTCAATGTAAAGGTGGTAGGCACAATGTGTGACTTAGGTAGCCTAAGGTGGCTCAATTCCTTGGTTGTGATTATATTGATCAAGGACCTAGTGTCGATCAAGACCATTTTGAAAGGCATGTGGTTAACACACATGATAATATGTAGCGATGGGTCAGCCGTAATAGTAGGAACCATCTTCACTTCATGATCATAAAATTGTATCGTGGGTTCCTAACACTATTGTACATGTCCCATAAAATTTGTAAATGCATGGGTGTCTTGGGACTGTACCTCAATGGACCTCATAATGTCCATAAGAGTCTCCCTGTGTCTAGGGGACTACTAAATAAGCTCATCTATTGACATCTTTGTAGGAGCTGTCTGCAGGTTTTGAACCAACTTGCTCCTTATGGTCACCACCGGTCTAGTTGGTGGGCCTAGCATGTTCTAAGTTGGCTGTTGATCTGGCATAGCTTGTATTCTAATGGGAGCACAAGGTCAATTCGATTGATTGTATCTCCCATGTCTAGTAACAACATTGACCATGCCTATGAACCCCTGGGTAGGTGGTTTGATTCACACTTGATTGACCTGGCTAACATTGTTATGAGGTACCTCGTGATTAGGTAGCGTATTTTTGAAAATTCCCATGTTTTTGTTGTTGATCACCTGTGGGTTTCCTGGTATTGCCAGCTCTCCTTTTTCTATCATGTTCTACATGATGTGTTTGAAGGACCAACATGTCTCGATGTCATGGTCTTTCACTCTATGGAATATGTAGAATAGATCGTCTTGATGCCACTTTGACTTTGGCACATTCGGATCTACTAATTTGACCTTAGGAAATCGTATGGCCTTGGCCTCACATAGTTGATGAAAAATCAAAGTCATCAATTTTGTCAAGGGTGTGAATTGGCGAGGTGGGTGCTCTTCTTTGTTTTTTCTCTTATAGTTGTATTTGTGTGTCTTGTAATGCACAGGAGGAGGTTGAGCTTGATAATTAGGCTTCTACTATCCCTTGTCTTCTCCTCCGAGATTTAGCACTACTTGATTCACGTGGGCCTGCTTGCCCTATTGTTTCGTAGTACTCTTTTTAAACCCCTCTTTCCTAGTTTTGAGCTTCAAGTTGCCTTCTTGTAACTTGATATCCTCGATCACCTTGGCTTGCACCATGGCTTCCTCGAATGTAGGGTACTACTATAGCTACAACAATAGCGTGATGTGCTTGGTACAACTCTTTGTAAACATTCAGGTCAATTCGGCCGCAGGAATAGGTAATGGTAACTTTGCCATTATTCTACACCATCTCTTTCCATATTTCTTGATGGGCTCATCGTCACACTGATCTAGCACAAACAAATCAGAAAGGTTGGCTTGTTTCTTGACACCAAATGAATAGCGTTCAAGAAATGCATCGGCCAACTATTCGAAACCAGTAATATTGTGTTTCTTCAATTGGTTGAACCACTCTCGGGCCAGGCCAAAAAGTGTTGTAATGAAAGTGTGCAACAACAAGACATCATGACTCTATCTGGAAACACGCATCCAAAAAAATTGTAACATGCTCTTGTGCATCCTCATAACCCTTAAATTTTTCCAACCAGGGTATATCAAAATCCTTGACATATGGAGGTGTAGGCACTGAGGGGTCTAGAGGTTCGTTGTGTATCTTCCTTAGTATCAGCTTTTGCATAGCTACACCTTGCATCTCTATTAATTTGACCTTATCGGCCAAAACCTTGTACACCTTAGAAGACAGAAAGTCCTCCTTCCTAAGCTTCTATGGAGGTTGTCTAGGAGGTAATGCCTTCTTTGAGGGAGGTGGAGGACATGGCTCTTCCTCCTCCTCAACCTGAGAACTCTCAGGGTATCCCTGATCGTATCTATCTACATCTATGTGCTCATGATGCATCTATCTAAGATCATTGAGTGACGGCAGTCACTCCCTTTATTTGGCATTGGCATGACTACGCGCGTGTCTTCGCTCCTTGTGCATATTGGCTAGGGACACAACCCTTCTATGCATATGCTCTCTATGGTCCTCGAAAGGGTATAGGCCAGCCCTGGCTAGTCGATCCTCCTGCTCTATGCGTTCCTTCTAAGCTAGAATATGCTCTTCATGCATGTGATGCTCATATAATATCTACCATAAGAGTCTTTGCACTTGAAGATTTTCATCTTTAATATGCTATCTCTCTAGGTGAGCATCATCCAATTGATCTTGGAGTAGCTAACATATTTTCTTGGACACCAATCTATGTGATCTATCGGTCTGGTCGGCCATAGGAGGCCTTCAGGGTGCATGCTCTATTGAAGCTACCTTATGGATTCTGTACCCATTAGACAGATATGTGCACGATGGACGTGTGACATGAGGGTGCTTAAAAGCCTTTCCATGCTCTCTAGTGATCTTGATACAAATGTCGCTATGCTCACTCAGAGCACGAGTGGGTGGAGCTGTAGGCTTGCAGCCTAGCATCTCAAGAACACTACCTAGATCATCTAACTATCTAGACCTCCATCGCTCATGCGGTGGTGTTCCATTTGCTCCCACCTTTGATATATCAATGGTGATCTTGCATGGTGAGCCATGCACAAGAGTATGGGTGGACCTATGATAAAAAATAAGACTACCATCTTACCCCTAAATGGGTGTATCTCTAACTCATCTATACTTTGATGGTTGAGGGTTAGATCCTCCTATGGACCTAGTACATATGGGAACCAAATTGATCCCCTGAACCACATATTCCTCAGCAGATCCCATGGATGCGCATGCAGTGCAGTATCGATAATGGCTTTGGGGCAGAGAATCCTTGTGTTGAGAAGCTTCACACTAAGTCCTATGCCTAGAGGAGTGTACTGAAGCTCCTCTATCTAGGGTCCGCTCAAAGGGATCTCCCCACGTCGAGTTGTCATCTCTAATGCTAGCTGAGCTTCATTCGGTTCACTCATGTGTATGAGGACTCGACACATGCTGTTGTGAACCAGTTGGGGGTTAATCATTGGTATTGGTCCTAGACCTTTGCCGATCACCCTATGTGTTCACCATTTGTGTTCCTGATGTCTAGATGTATTTTATTATGCATACAATGTAAAAAAATGGTGATTATCTCTTTTATATGTTTGATTATGAGCCCTAAACTATTTGATGTTGTTTTCAAGTGTGTTGTATCAGTGTTGAAAACTCTTGCATGTATTGAAATATTGTTGGATTTTAAGCTCAATTAAATTGGATTTCACCTATATACTCACATAAGCCGAATATGGTAATGACATCCATACCCAACGAAGTAGCATAGGTACTACCAACCCTCACCCAACACACCGTACACATCGATACACCCTTTCAATGAAGAGTGTGTGCTATTTTGCATAGATAGGACAGTTCTTGGGTTGGCCTTGGCAATGAGAGGGTCCCGATAGTAAAATTTCAAATGAGCCAACCAAGTGGTAATAACATCCACTATTGGTCTCAATCAAGCGGGTTGGATGTGAGAGCCCAACAACACTAATGTTTAAATGATACATGGTGTGTGTGGTTCCTTTTATTTTGTGAAAATGACAAATGCATCACAGAGCACAATGACCATTCCTACATGATGTATATGAAAAGAAAAAGGAACATTTCACATTCAGAAATAATGCATGCTAATGTGCTACATGATATTTTGACGATGCAATTATAATGACATGGCCGCTGATTGGACCTCAAGCATGCAAATGACACATAATATTTATCAAGGTCATTGTATTTAGGGGCAGACTGCACTCAGAGGTCTTCTATTCCAAACAACACCTTTCCACTGAACGAAAATCAAATGCAAATTAGGACTTATTCATTGACCCCTTATATTTTTGTTCCTAATTTGTAGTGATTCGATGATCTCTGGAAAGATACAGAGCAAAAACTTGAATACAGAAGGTAAAATTAGGACCTACCTTAGCTCCTGCTCTATTGCCCAATGATTTCTTTATTGTCTGCTTCTTCATATATGAACCATAGGTCTGACCTACGGGCTGCAGTGGAGACCACAGGTTACAGTCATGGGCCAAAAAATAATCGTAGCTGAAATCTATGGTTGGCAACTATGGATAGAAAAAACTAAGAATAGTTAGAATTTGAGGCTAAAATTATGGGGTTCCACTATGATCACCATCTAATGCAACCGTGGAGCATGCGCCCAGCTGGTGTACTAATCTATACCATCAAAAACACAAAGATCCACACAAAAATGCACAAATCGAATGAATAACACCAACTAATGCAAAGTATTCTTGTATTGATATTTCAAAGGATCTTGGGTTACAAAAATGCCCCCCTCGGGGTCACTCCAAAGATGATACAAATATTTACAATAGCCAACACCCTCAATAGGGTAGGCGTGCTTGTAGATTTGCTCCGATGACTACTCACAAACTGCCTTAGGGTAGAGCTAACCCCTTTCTCTACAATATGGAAGGATTATATAATAGGGTCCTTTCTACACTTGTCTCCCTATTGCAAACTACAATTGTGAGGGGCAGTCTACACTATAAACCATGGTTGACAGTCATGATTTGACCTCTGATGTGTTTACCCTCAGAATTAGGGGCAATGGGCTTGACCTCCTTGTCCAAATTGATGTTCAAGGGTCACCTTTGTCATCCTCTAATATATTTGGTGGTCAAATTGCTATGAAGGGCCTTAATTCACCTGAATTTATGTTTCTTGATCCTCCTAGGAACCTAGGGCATCCATGGCTAATTGATCATTGAATGGATAGCAAAGGGGCTCTCAAATGCACAAGGTCATTATGCAATTTGACAGGGCTTCGCTGCTCTCTTGATCAATTAGTTTGCTTGATAATTCAACAATTCTTCACTATGAAAATGATCTCTCTTCAGTCCTCTCTCTCCCCATTAAAAAATGGGGGTACTTATAGCATACCCCTAGGGCTAGGGGTGGCTTCATGGAGAAGCTAATATCAAGAAGATTGGTTAGGACAGGTGGGATGGAAGCCTCTAGGATCTTTCGTCCTCCAACTACCTCCTTCTAGATATCTTGGTCATTGCAATCGATTTGGCTTGTATGGAAGGCCTAACTAAACTCCAGTTCAAACCATAGGTCATAGTTGTGGTCCAGACTGGAGACCATAGGTGTCAACCATGGTTCAGACTAGAGACTGTAGGTCTGGGCTGTGGTTCAGACTGCTTAGGCCAGAATGCATAAATTGAGTGGTTAGAACCACTGCTCTAACTTGGAGCTTATCTAAGATCCTTCATATGGTTTTGTAGCATATCCATATGAGTAGTCATCCTCGGCATGACGCTTTTTAGGTGTCTACACTAACAGTGGTGTTAGAGCCACAATAAGGTTTTGACTTGCATAGGTTTTAAAGTTGCAAAGGAGATTACCACTAGTTAAGGAGAAACTAGTGAAGTAAAAGATATTACCTCTAGAAAAGAAAACTAGGGAAGTTTGAAGATTTACATATTCCAAGAGTAAATTCATAATAGAAGGAAATTATAGGTCTTGAAGATAGAGGTTGACATTTATGAGATTAAGAGACCCAAGAAGGAGGTCCTATTTAAAGGTTTATAGATTGAAAAATATTCTAGATTGACATTTGGCTAGATTCTTTCTATAGGGTTATAGGAATACTCGTGAAGACTAGGACTCAACATAGTTTTTGTTCCACTAGTTTTTTCAGTAACTAGTGAAGTTTATTGGTTTTAGAATTGTGGAAATTTTAATGTATTTCATTGCTACTGTATAATTTTTGATTGTAGAAAATTGGTTCTCATAACTTGAGAAGCTTCCTACAATAGATAGAGAAGGATTTTGCCTTTGATTGCCTAAAATTCTATGTGCTTTCCTCGTGTAGGGATTAGTTTTGAGTTGTAGTAAAAGAGTAGACATTGCAAATTAAAGAGGTTCAATAAAATGCCTCACTAAAGATTGAAGATCATTGACATTGAAGATTGAGGAGACCCACACAAGAGGTACCCGTAGAAGATTGAATATCAAATATAGAGAATGACTAAGAAAAGTTGCTATTGTAGATTTGAGAAGTAGCAGATTTTGAAGATCCAAGAAAGAGATCTCATTGCATAATTTCCATAGTTGAAATATTATAGAGACCAAGGAAAGATCTCATTGAAATTTTGAGAAGAAGAATTGAGGAGCTGTAGAATTAGAAGATCCAAGGAAAAGATGTCTCAAGAGAATTAGTAGTAGAAGAAGAAATATAGAGAAAGCCTCATTACAAAGTTGAAGAAGTGGCCATTGGAGGAGATTTGAAGAAAGCTAGAGGTATAATATTGTAATCAAGGATAAAGTTATGATAAGAATGATTTGGAATAATTGTTGCCATCCGACAAGTCCAAAAGGAAGAAGGTTTTGGCAAGAAGGTTGCAAATTTTAGAAATCTCAAGACATTCAAATTATTGAGGAAGAAGGTAGTGGAAGATATAAAATTTGAAGTCTGACTTCGACAATAAGATTGAAGGAGAAATAAATATTGAAGAGGCAACATTTTTGAGAAGTCTAAGGACAATCACAAAGATTTTAAAGGCTGATTTGAAAAGAAGAAGGTTTCTGATTTTCAAGATAGGAGTTGAAGGGTCATAGGAAAGAAAATTGAAGAAGGTATAGAGCTACGGTTTAGAGAATATTTGGGAATATTTCAAAGTGCACTTGAAAAACAAATTGAAGGAAGATTTGATAGAAAAATAAGGTAGAAATTTGAAAAATTTCAAGGCAGTTTTGGACAGCAAAATAAGGGAGGAATTGACTGCAAAATTGCAGAATTTTGGACAGCACTAATAGCTGCAAGTTTTAGAGTTTGAGATAATGATTTTGGAGGAGATTTGAAGCCACAAAAATCAGATTTTTGGGAAGCACTAGAAGGAGAAGACAGAGCTGTGTTTTTGGAGAACTTCGGGATAGATTTGAGAGAGTTTTTGGGCAGAAATAAGAGCTGAAAATTTTATAAGTTTAGAGTAGAAAAGTGAAAGGAAGTAAAGCTGCAAAATTTACAAGATCAAGATAGCAAAAGGGTGAATTAAATCACCAAGGAAATTAGCTACAAAAGGAGACCAATAAGGTATGCGATATTGGTGCTACATAAGTTTATTATTTGAGAATTAAAACCAATTTACATTGAGTATTTGAGAGCACCATATTGGCTTTATTAAATTCTAAAAAAGGAAGTTAAAATAGAGTCTTCAAGAAAAAGAAGGTGGTAGCATTCGTGTCCCAAAATATGTAAAAATAAAATAACAAAGATCTAAGTTAAATCTTACTTGAAAAGGATAAATAAGGAGGAAATAATATTAGTATTAAATGTTGTTTTTACAAGCTCATGAAAGTGCAGTTTTATTAGTGTAAAAAGAAAGCGAATAAGGGTATTTTTCTAAGCAAATAGAAGACCAAATAAGGGCTAAAAATAGAAAAAATCTAAGAGTTTCTTTATAACCACCTCTTATGACATGACAACTAGAGGTCTATGGCAAATAAAGGTTCATCTCACCCTCATTGCTATAAAAATAATTAAATCATCTTTGGATGAAGATATATCTCGATTGTTATTTGTCAATTAAAATATGTCACATATCCACTTGTTTTGATCTCTACTATTATTTGAGATCTAACTTAGATGCATAAATGATAATATGTTATGCTATTATTTTTTTAAATTTCAACTTGATAAACCCATAGTTTGAGATAATAATTTTATTGCTATTTTATTCATTGTTGCAACATGCACATATTAAGATGTTTCCCCCAAATATGACATTGTTAAGTTTTTTGTATGATGCTTCTAGAATATAAAGTTTAACACTAATGGATATGATGAATTTAAGCCTTAATACTACCACAAAATATCATAGGTTATATCACACATGATCGGATATAAAATAGCCATAATATAATAAGGTCAAAATAATGATGTTAGTAGAGTAATATGAGCAAATTAATATGTATATCAAGGATTATAATGAATCAAATAACATTCAATAATATGCATAATTATGAATGTAAATAGCTTTAATCATACATGTACTAAGCATGTAAAACAACTTACGATATTAATTTCTCAAAATGTATACAAACTTTATTACTCATTTCTCTCTTCTAAATATATCAACAGTAATTATTCTTCTCCTTGTGATATTTTTTTATGGAGTATTGCCTCCATAATATATTTATAGTAGTGTAACTCTTTGGATACTTTACTATAGCTCTCCATATGCCAAGTCTCATGAATCTTGGCTTATCTACTTGCCACTTGCATACTTGATGAATACTTGACTCTATAACATATGCACACCTATACATGACTCTTACACTTCTATAACTTGCACACTCTAATCTAAGACACTTGTACACATATTTATATTAGAAATTTGCACTCTTAAATATAATATGCTTGTGCACATAGAATTAACTTACACTTGCACTCTAACTCATGGGACACTTGTGCATTTCCTGCATATTCACACTTACATACAAGGGGAAATATAACTCACATTCTAAACTATAACTCAACCCTAATATATTATTTATAAATGTAGCATGAAGGTAGCATGGGGGTACATAATCATGTACAAAATAATGTAATATACTCCAACACCCCGATGTATTACATTATTTGGTTATTTAAGACTTTAGTCTTCAATCATGGTCTTTGTCTTTGTCTTCAATCTTCAAGTGACCTTGGAACCTATGCTTGCTTTGTTCTCTTTTTTATTTATTTAAAATTTTTCTAATCTTCTTTTTCTACTTCTTTACTCCATTATTTTCTATCTTGGTTTTATCATGTTTCCTTCCTATATCCTGATGTTCTATAGCAACTGCAATATTAGTACCTTCACCTTGAGAAAAATACATCTTTATTAATTATCAATTTGGTGAGAGAGATTTGAATTAATTTACTTCAGAATTTTCTTCTAATTATTGAATTTCTTGAGCTAAATTTCCTTTTTGGTTTCCCTCTCTATATTATAATTGTGGTTGTTGTTGATAACCATACAAATATTGAAAATGGTACTGACATTGAAAGTGTTGAGGCTGAAATTGTTGTTGTCATCGAGTATTATATTGATATTGATATTGATATTGCTTTGTCTATACTGACTTGTTCATCTAACCACTTTGATTCATATTCGCCTGATTTCCTTGATATGATTTCTTTGATTGTATTTATAGAAATTTGTGCTATGACCATTTTTCTTACATATTTGATAGTATCTTGAATTCCATTTAGATATGTATCTTGAATTTGAAGAAATATTACCTTGTGTATTATATTTTGATACCAAGGCATTGTTAGTCATTTCATCTTTGACTAAGTTTTCTACTTCATATTCTTGAAGAATATTGACTAAATCATCAAATGTAGTTTCCTTGCTTAAAACTTGCAAATATGTGACTAAATGTTTGTAGCTTTCTAGAAGTGCTCTTAATATTACTTGAACAAGAAATTTATCTTCTAATTTCTCTCCCAGAGTTAATAACATAGCTTTTATACCTGCTACTTTATGAAGAAAGAGTTCTATGCTTTCTCCACTATTGAATTTTAAAGAAGACATTTGAGATTGCAAATTGAGAAAAGTAGCTTTATTATTCCCTTCAAATATTTTGCATAAAGTATTCCAAGCTTCTGTAGAAGTTTTTGCTCCACTTAAATAAGGTTGTATTTCATCAATTATTCTAAATGTTATTAACATAAGTGCTTTAGCATCACTTTCTTCAAATCTTTGTATTTCTCTTACATCTTCATTAGGTTTTGTCTTTGTTCCACTTACTATATCCTAGAGTTTTTCTACAACTAGAATTGATTTCATTTTGTTTTTCCATGAAGCAAAATTTGGTCCTTTAAAAAGTTGTGACTTAGAAAGGAAAATTTGTTAGATATAGTAGATCTCATTCAACAATTTTGAAATCCTTTGAGGTATAAAACCTAATATCTCCTAGGTTTAAATAATTCAAGTTCACTAATTTAATTCCTATGGAGTGGTAAACCTTATGTATCCCTAATTTAGAAACTAAAAATGGATTTTGTAAATTTTTGTTTTTTCTAATCCTTTCATGTTGAAAACATTTTTACTTCATGAATATTTAAAATTTGCAAAAATTCAAGAATTTTTAATTTTTTAAATTTTCTCAAAAATTAAATCCAAATTCAACAATTCTTTAAAAACTTCAAACTTAAAAACTTTAAATTTTTTTAAATCAAATAGTTGAATTCCTTATCACTCCAACCTAACAAAACTTTAAAAAATTTAATAACCCTAAATAAATTATCACTCCAACCTTATAAAAAATCAATAAATCAAATACTTCAAAATCTTTAATTAACCCTTATAACTCCTAAGTCAAATTAACTTTAAACCTTAGCTCCAATAAAACCCTAAATTTTAAACTAACCTTAGAAAGAACTTCTTGAATTCTACTTGACTTTGCACATGTCCTTGCTTCGCTGTTCTACAACACTTCTCCTTTGTTGCTCGTGTGGATAGCACTTCCTATACACTATGTATTTGCTGCATAGTTATTCGAATGGTGTAACATTTAGGGAATGTTTTACTTCATCCAAACATAGCATTTCAAATGTACTCCAAATGAAATTACAAATAGTGCTCAAAATAGCATCTCAAATAATATTCCAAATAGCACTCAAACATTACTCTAGGTAAAATGTATCTTTAAAATTATTTGGCGCTTCCACTTTGAGAATTTTCTAACTACCTCAGACATTTCCCTTGGATTTGTCTTCCTCACAATTTCTTTTTTGGTAGGTAAAATTGCTTAAGTTTGGGGTTTAAATGGGCCCCAAACCCATGTACATAAAATGGTAGCTAATACAATAGCATAATATGACATAGGTCTACACATTGGCCAACAAAAACCTAAACAAAAAAGACCAAACATCAACAGAGAACGTTAAATGGATGCTTGATTTCATAAACACAAAGATACAGGTCAAGCAATACCCACGCAAAGGTTGCTTAAGAGAAGTAACTACCTAAAAACCCTACAAAAGAGCTATAACAAAAACCCATGTAGGGGATGCTTGTAAAAGATCAACAAAAACTATAATAGATACATGTATAGGAATAAACATAACACTAAAAACGCCCATGCAAGGGTAATATAGAACTCAGAATAGTCCCACGCAGGGGATCGAAAGATCAAAATAAATAGAGAGACCAAAATGAGAACAAATAGAGTACTCAATAGACCCAGACCTAGACTTTTGTAACATCTTTATTTGTAGGAGCATATTTAGGATGGTTCGGGAGTAGCACCTTGAGAGTCTCACTGATCTTATCCATGGCATTGATAATGTTACTGATGATGGTAATGTGGATTGTGTTATGAGTAGTAATGCAAGGATCATCACTATATTCATCCAAGATGTGGTAAGGGGAGTTTTGAATGGTATCAACCCTAGGTTTCTTATGCCGAGCAAACCTCCTAAATTGAGGAGGATTCTCACCAAATTTGGCTTTGTATTTTGAGAAAAAATAGGTGAAGTGTTCATAGTCAAGGGATTGATTAGATTTGAAACTGAGGGACTCATCATTGCTATCAAACTTGAGAGGGAAATGAGATAGGATATTAGTGGGTGACTTCGAAGGCGGATTGGAATAGATAGGTGAAGTAGGAATGGTAGGAGGGAGGGTGGCTTCAACACGGTGGTAAATGACAATGAAGAGGCCTTGGTGAATAGGAGGGGTTTAGAATTTCCATTTTCTAGCATTATGGATTGAGTATCTAATAGAGCAATAAAGGAAATTAGGAATATTAATAGGATTGAAATCCCTAAGATGATTGACTAGAGCAACATGGAAACTGTATAAAGGCTTGGTAGGGTCATCCATAGTAAGGTACTAAAGGATAAATATAATTACCATGGGCCAAGGAGTAGGCAGCAACTCACGATAAACAGAAACACCCTTCCACTTAAAAATAGTTGAATAAATTGGAAAGCCCTAGAGCTCAAGTTCCCAGTTATGATGATCTCTTCCCATTGCTTTCCCTTTCACTAAAAGTTATATCACCCCAACCATTAGCTTAATAGTAACTTTGAAATGAAGATTACGCACAACAACATAGCCATTATTCCATGAATTGACAAAGGCTTCAGTGATATCTTGCTTAGCCCCTTTGAACTTGTTAAGAAAAGGAATGAAACCATGAGCTTCTAGAAAGGTCTGAGATAGGGGATCAAGTTGAAGGCTAGATGGCTCAAGCAGGGCCATGTTGGTAATATTGAGGAAAAAGAAAGACCACAAAAACCAGACACTACACTTCTTACTACCTAGGACACACAACGATGGATAAAACTAGATGGTAATGGATTAACACAATCCAAGTTTGTAAATATAGAGTTTTTCGGCACAATAAACACCCATTTCGAAAGTTGAGTTGGTGTGCTTGTCAGACCACTTAGTAATTCTCCATAGGGAATAGACACTGGAAAAAATAAACATGGTACAAGATAGACTACACAAAGGATAGGGCTAGGATAGGATTGGGAGTGCCACTTGATTGAAAAATGATTCTCAAAATTCACAAGATGTAAAATTGAGCATCTTGAGACTTGATGCATACTGACATTGTTTGACAACATCCAATTACACAACCTAGACCTACTTAAAGACTTGACATGCATGAAGAAGACCACCACGAGATAAACCCATTGATAGGTCCTACATTGGGACATTGCATACTTCATGGAAGGGAAACAGGAGAATCAAATACCAAAACTAATAGCAATATTGAGAGTCATGCTAATTAGAAAACTTCCACCATAAAAATTAGAACCAAAGAAACATATCATGCTGAAAAGGTTAGAGTCATCATTGGAGAAGCTGATCCACAAAAACCTGTGACCACATATTTCAAACCAAATCATTATTAGTAGCATCTAAAAATTCTTGGGGAAATATTTCTTTCCAAATGGATGGATATTTATGTATAACTCCCCAATTAGCAAGAATATTTGTAGGCATGCTAGCTTTACGGTACACATGGTTGATAGAAATATCATTGAAATTTTGGGATAGCTTCTTAGCTTCCTGAATAATAATTTTTACATTCCAAGAGGGCACCCTGTTGTTTTTGAGAGCATTTATAATATTCAAAGAATATCCCTCAATAAAAAGGTTGCCTTTATAATCCTTGAGAAGATCTAGCCCTCTCCACAATGCATGACCTTTAGCAAAATGATTAGTTTGGCACCCCAAATACTTAGCATAAGCCATAATAACTTGACCACTGTGATCTATGACTAGGCCACCTACACCTACATACCCTGGGTTTCCTTTGGAGGCACCATTAAATTTAAGTTTCAACCACTCACTTGGTGGAGGAATCCAATGGGAACCCACTCTGGGGTGGGGGGATGGAAAACTAGAACTAGAGTTGTAGGGAATTTTTAAATAATAGAACAAAATAGACTCTGATATAGAATTAGGTGGTTTGGAACAAGGGAAGAGCTAGGAATTTTTAATAGCAAAGGTAATATATTTATTAGCAATATATATGGGATCCTTAGAGGAGGAAGAAAAAACCTTGTTATTTCTTTCAAGCCATAATTTCCATAAGATATGATGAAGGCTCACTTTCCATAAAGAATATTATCTAAGATTTTTGAATGGAGCTGGCCATTGGATGAACATGTGACTCAATGAATTAGGAAGAACCCATGAGATATGAAAAGTGGAAATAAGGTGATCCAATGCTATCTTGGAAAAAGAACACTCCAGAAGGAGGTGATTAATAGATTCCCAGGAATTCATGCAAAAATAACATATGTTAGGGACAATCATACCCCTTTTCATAAGGTTATTAATCATTATAATCTTATTTTGGATGGCCAACTGACTAAAATGAGCAACTTTCTAAATTATATATTTAATACACACTCAATCATAAGGTATTTGGACCACTTAATAATAAATAGTTAGAACATGAGCAGATTTAATTGTGAACAACACAAAATTAATTTATTTCGAAAAGCGGGAGTATGGGGAATTACCAATGGGGATGACTGTTGCATTTAGGATGGTTTTTAGAACTTCTGAAGCATCAAAGATTTAGCCATTAGAACTTGGAATATGCAAAATTTTCCAATGCTTGGAATCAGATGAAATGTCAATGAAATATTCAACCTTGTTGCCAATTAAAATATTTAGAAAAGGCTATAAAACAACAATTTCATTGTTCTCTAAAACCGGTTGATTAGATATCCACTTGTCAATCCAAAAATTAAATTTACTCTCTGTGCCTAATTGCCACCTTATACCCTTATGAATTAAATATCTTGTTTGGATAATTGATTTCCGAAAAGTGGAACCATCTCTAGGTCTATCATCATCTATGAAACAATGATTTTGAAGATATATTTTGTTGATAATTGAGACCCATTCAAGGTTGTCATTGGTGAAAACCTTCCATGTTTGCTTGGATAATAAGGTTGTGTTCATATTACAAACTATTCAGAGCCCTAAGCCCACTAAATTTTGGGGGATAACACCTTGTCCCAACCGACCAGATGAAATATTTGCATGTCCTCAGCACCTGCCCATAAAAATCATTTTTGGATTTGCTCAATTTTCATGTAGACAGCAATAGGAACATTGAAGATGGACATGAAATACATAGGAACACTTTGGAGACAAGCCATTGTTAGGGTGGCTTTGGATTCTTGAGAGAGGAGGATCCCTTTCCAACCTATAAGTTTTTTGTTAATCCTCTCAATAATATTACTCCACATGGATTCCTTCAGAGCACTGGTGAAAAGAGGGAGACCTAAATATTGGGTAAGTAACTAAGATGTAACACATTGAAAAATGCATGCAATATTAGCTTGTATCTCTTGGGGAGTGTTAATGAAGAATATTTTACTTTTAATATAATTTATTTTCTACCCTGTAGCCTCCTCATAGGTATCAATAATACTCTTAATGGCTTTTGCTTCCCACATAGAAGCATGAGTAGCAATGATGGTATCATAAAAAAACTACTGGTGAGACATGGCTCTTAAATTAGATGCAGTATTAATGCCTAAAATTATGTTGTTGGAGCAGGTATTTTTTAGTGCTCTACCCAAGGATTCAGTAAGAATGATAAAAAGATGGGGGATAGAGTATCTCCTTGTATAAGGCCCTTGTTACTAGGGAAAACCCTACTGTAGATCCATTGACCAAGATTGAAAACTAGGGATGAGAGATGCAGATATGAAAAAGATCAACCCCCTCCTTATGAAACCAAAATTTGACAAGGAAAGCAATCAAAAAATATCTATTAACTCTATCAAAAGCCTTATTCATATCAATTTTGAAAAATATGGCAACTTTTTTGTTAAGGCTGGAAGAATGAAGGACTTCATGCAATGTGATAACACCATCAGTAATATTTCTTCCTTTGACAGAGCTACCTTGACAAGGGTCTATGATCTAAGGAAGGATATCTTTGAGTCTTGTAGCCATGGATTTAGTAAGAGTTTTATAAAGGACATTACAAAGACTAATGGGTCTAAAATATGACATAAATTTACACACAGGCCCTTTGGGAACTAAAGCAATGAAAGTGGATTTGATACTGTTAGGTATGGATTTAGTTTGCTAAAGTTCAATGATGGCATTACATATGTTAGGTCCAATGATGTCCCAAAATTTTTGGTAGAACCAGGGGGAAAACCCATCAGGGCCTGAGGTTTTATCAGGGTGTATTGAAAAAAGATCCTCTTCAATTTCATCAGGGATGAGGGGTTTGATAAGAGCTAAATTCATATCTGAAGTGATCAGACTGGGTATATGATGGAGCAATTGTCTACCAGCCTGGGCAAAATTTTGGGGGTTGGCTCCCAAATAGCCTTCAAAAAAAGATGAAGCTTCATTTCGAATCTCAAAAATATCCCTGATGACGAATTCATCACTTCTGGTTAATTCTTTAATTTTATTCAAACTTTGGTGCCTTAGGGTAGTTGCATGAAAGAATTTTGTGTTTGAGTCCCCATATTTGAGCCAAAGGGATCTTGATTTTTGCCTCTAGAAAGTCTCCTCTTTAGCCAACACATTATGGTAGTCTGCAAGAACCTATATCTCTTCATTTTTGAGTTGTTCATTGAGCTGCCCATTCTGAATTTGGAGTTCAATACTTTTTAGTTTTTGTAAAATATTCTCCTTATTTTCGAAGATGTTACAAAAAAATTCTCTATTCTAGACTCGGATATTTTCTTTAACACACTTAAGTTATTGAGAAACCTTAAAAATAAAGGACCCATGATAGTCAAAATGCCACCAGTTAGCAATTTGCATCCATAAATTTGGGTGTTGTGTCCACATAGCTTCAAATATAAATGGGATTTTGAAACAAAGGCCTTTGTTGGCTAAAAATAGTAAAGGAAAATGATCAGATCCAACTTTGGGAAGACATATAAGAGTGCCATCACCTATCACCGGTATAACTTCTTGAGATTAAAAATTCTACCAAGTTTTACTTGAATGTGCTGATTCTCAATTCTCCTATTGCTCCAAGTGTATTTTTCCCCTTTAGTCTGAACATCCTTCAACTCACATTCATTGAAAAATTTATGAAAATCCTCAATGCTCTTGGTGGGCATTAGGTTACCTCCCTAATTTTTAGAAGGAAAAATGAGAGAGTTGAAGTCTCCAAAAATAATCCATGGAAGTTTTATAAAAGTACTTCTCATCTGACTCAAAGTATCCCATAGACCCCTATGGCTGATTGTTAGGGGCGTAAACATTGGATAGTACCCAAGAGAAATTGTTGCTTTTACAAAAAACATCATATTGAGGACCCTGTCGGAAGAGAAAATGATTCTGCATTCTAACTTTATTTATTCCAAAATACAGAGAAGTCCTCCAGACGTACCTTGAATTGGGCAAAAAGCAAAATCACCATTTTTCCAAATAGAATTTGTGATTTTCTAGATTTTATTTTGGTCAATCTTCGTTTCTTGCAAAACCATGATAGTGGGTTTGTGTTCTTTCCTTAGAGTGCAAACAAGACTTTGCTTGATAGCACTATTGAGGCCTCTCACATTCCATGAGAGGATCCTCATTTAGAATTTTTAGAACATTTTCAACCTCCCTTACTTTATTGCAAGGGATTTTTGGGCGTTTTTTATTCATCATTCTCTTTATGGAGATGATCTTGGAATAAGGTTTTCTGGGTGCCATTTGCAATATCATTTTCTGTTTCCTTTTTCTTATGATTGTTTATAGAGGGTCTTCCCTTTTTTTCTTTTAATTGTCAATATCAATAGAATATTTCTTGATACTTCTAGTGTTAATGGGGCTGAAATCATATTTGTCTTCTTTCTCCACTTTATCTGAGATGGGACTGCCAATTTTTGTATGCCCCTCGAGGGTGGGTGGTGGTTTTGAAAAAATATTGGATGACCTAAATATGGTTAGGTATTTGGGTTTCTCTTGGTCAAAAATTAGGGTTTCAATTGGATTTGGGGTAATGTCATCCTCACCAGGTTTAGACCCATGAACAAGAGTTCCTTTTAAAACATCAAAAAAATTTGGAAGGCAAAAATGGAACTCACCTTTGGATGATCATCCTTTGAATATTAGATTTCAATTTGCTTTCCTTTGGTATCTTGTGGAATTTTTCCCTTCTTCTGGTAGTGGCTACCCTATTGGGGTTTGCCTTACTATTACCCAGTCTACAACCCACTTCAAGAGGTATTGGGGAGTTTCATCTCCTTTGAGTTTATTAGAAATAGATATTGGGTTTTGAGATGGCCCTAAGCCTTGCATTCAATGCAAAATATAGGTTTGTTCTCATATTCTATAGCCTAAAATCTACGATAAGAGCCATAAACTATATTTATCTAAGTTGAAAGCTAGGAATATAGATTGGCTTTAATACAAATTCTGGCATGAGCCATGTGAGTGCATGCTCGGGTCATCGGTTCAATTGCAACCAACTCGCCTATATATTTACCAATACCCTGTAAGATGTCTTCGTGCCAAAAATGGGTGGGTAGATCTGGCAACCATACCTAAATTGGTGTGAAATTTATGTTCTATATCTTGAGATTGAAATATTCACCCCACTTTCATAGAAATATACTCTTCTAGCCAATCCCTGGTAAGAATTTGAGAGGCATATTCTTCATTTTTTAGACGAATGAGGAAAAAGCCCTTTGAAAGGGCAACCAAATTCATATTGCCCAAGGTTTTCCATTTGGTATATGTCTATAATCGAATAGATTCTATATATGGTCATCCTCCAAGAATTTTTCCCATCAGTTTGCTGGATTCAATAGAAATGTAATCCACCATTAGGTTTTTAGGGATTACTAGATCTTCACCCGCTGGGATTAAGAGGGTTCCACTGCATGAGGGAGGTTTTGCAGACCCTTTCACTTTCTCAGCATAAGACCATATAGAGGAATCAATATCTTTAGAGAGGCACCCATTAAGCATGTGTCCCTTATCAAGAGGATCCTTACCCCTAATGGTCTTCGCATTCCCAAAACCATCAGAATATGACTCAGCACCTTCAGTGTCAACAAAAACTGTACCACTCGTGATCATTGTGAGAATTCCATCCTGATTTTCCCTATTCACTTTATCGCCTCCAGTCGTAGTCACAGACACCATCACATCAGTTAGCCAACCCGTATTCCTCACAAACATACTACTTTGACTTCTAAAAATTATGGCTTCTATTTTAAAAACTCATTGCATTAGCTTACTATAATGGTGAACTAAGTTACCTTTGCTGCACTTCTTGTAGTTCAACTGCTACTTTACCATGCTCATACTAATATTACTCTTTGTTCTATAGGTTCAAGATTCAAAAGCACTATGAATAATAACTTTCAATCATTTTTCCCCTTAGAAGCTTAACTTTACACTTATTCATTGCATTATATTTCTTTTTCTAAAATTGAATTCTTATTTTTTTAATTCTTTAAGTGCAATGCTTATAATGCTTATCATCTCTACTTTGTGGCATATTCTTGCTTAATGTATCCTCTATGATATTATCTTTGTTTGACATATTTGTGATGTCTTCTCTGTTTGATGTCTCCTCTGTGATATCTATGTTGTTTTATGTTTCTGTGACATCTTCTCCACTTGACATATCTTATGTGATTCCTCCTCTATGATATCTACAATGTTTGATGTTTTTGTGATGTCTTCTCTATGATGCCTCCTCTATGATATCTACACTATAATATTTTATACCTATATTTATATAATCTTTAATGCCTTTGTTACATCATTTGATAAAATGAAATCTTGTTTGGTCCACTCCATTCTACATTGAATCCTTACACTTTTATTTTCCTCTGAATCTAGCTAATACTTTGTTACACTTTTATAAAAATATATCCAAATTATGTAGTGCAATATAGCTTCCCTTTATATTTATATAAGAGCCTATTTATTTATTATCTATATGAACCTATAGCTTCTCTTCCATTTTATATAAGAGCCTCTTTGTTTATTATTTGTATGAACCTCTATTTCTTTTCTATATTCTATCGAGTCTATTTTCTTATTCTATTAGGGCCTTGTTGGTATCAAAATATGCCTATGGAAACGTTTGTGCACCCATAGATTTTGACCAACATTGAATGACCTTTTACCTGTGAGGCTTTATGATCAATCTCCTAAGAAGGCTGATTCCTTGGGGGTCCTAGCTAACTATTAAAAATAAATGGGGGGTGAAAAGGGTGCTGAAAGAAAGAAATATAGCTAAAGATAGAACTTATAAGGGTACATATTTAGCCACAGAAAAATACTTGCATAAATAAGCTTAAACCATTACAATATTATGTATAGATTACCTAATAGAGCAACTAGTTTTGTTCTCACTTAACATTGATTACATCTATTTGAAAGTAAATTTTAGAACCAGAGAATGAAGTGCATAGAATCTAGATTGTAGAATTAAAGCTAAATCATTCAACTAGTTTTAGAAGAAATAAGTAAACAAACTTTCATACATACATGAGATAATATAGAGGCCAAACAATAATCCACTTGTATTTCTTGAATAGTAGAAGCTTTTACATGTGAGTTGTAAAATCTAAAGAGCCAACCATTTGAATGCCTTACATATTACTATATATAGTTTTTATTTACAAGGGATTCTGTTACTAATAATCATGATATTTGATCATGGTATGCTATTATGTCAGGGTAGTGGCCAGGCTGCATATTCTCTTTTGTCACCCTACAATATGTAACCAAACACGCATGCTATATGGGAGTGGTATCAGCTAGCTACATCTAATCCTTCGATTAATCTGACACATGATAATTTTGTTACTCCACGGTGTCTATTCGCATGCATCTAGAAGTAGTGGGTGATTAACGTGTGTAACCTTAATCTTGATGTTGACAACTTCTTCAATGTTGAATTACCATCCACTACCTATCAAACTAATTTTAGGCTCTCTTTTTGTTCAGATGCTACATTTTTTCATACTTGGACTTACAGACCTTTCTTTCCTTGATGGATTCTTCATGCCTTGATGAAGAGTGAAATTTTTTGCATTGGTAGACTTTTGGGATTCATCTAGATTCTGATAGTGACCTGAAGTCCACCTAACATCTCTTTACTTTCCTGTGTGATAGGTTTTTGGGACCTACATGAAAGTTTTGGCATTGATGGATTTTTGGAACCCATTTTATGTCTTCAACATCAATGGATTTTTGGGACCTGCTTGAAGTTTGATGGTTGTCCACTTCTCTACTAAGCACTTTTGTGATGGGTTTTTGGGACCCACCCAACATTCAATAGCAACCCAGTTTTCTGTCAAGTCTGACACAACCATTTTTGTGCATTTCCATGATGGATTTTTAGGACTCACCTAGAGTTCGACATCAACCTACTTTTCTGCAAAGTTTTACACAACCATTTTTTGTGCATTTTTATGATGGGTTTTTAGGACTCAATTGAAGTCTAGCATCAACCCACTTTTCTACCAAGTCTAAAACTTAACCATTTTTTTATGCATTTTCATGATAGGTTTTTGAGACTCACCCAAAGTCCAGCATCGACCTACGTTTTTGCCAAGTTTAACACTTAGCCTGCAACCTTATACCTTTATCCTTTGCTTTAATGTAGATGAATGTGGGTATGAAGAGAATTACCCACACTATTAGGGTTCGCTTCTTTATCTTCTAATATACAAAATGTTTGAAAGGTCTCATAATGAATTTACCTAATATTTGTCATTCATCTTAGGCGATATACATAAAGTAATTGCTATGCTAGGCCCAAAAAATTACCTTCCTTATCTATTAATCATATTGCTTACCAAAATATTCATGTGGGTGGATATAAGAAAAAATTCACCCACATTCTTGGCGAATCATAGGGGATTTTCACTTTGTGGAAATAAGGAACTCAAATGGTTGTTTTTTTATTTTTAGCACTTTCTAATGAGGGGGAAGGGGAAGGAGTTAGAAGAAAATTGGAGGAAAAACAACTAGTACTTATCACAAGATAAAGGAGGGTGGTGAGTGATGGAGTGGGGGTTGCATGCACAAAAAAGGAAAAGAAAAGGGAGGACAACAAGTTGGAAGAAATAATATTTATATGTAAGAGAAAAATGAGGAGAGGAGGTAGTAGATGAAGCATTAAAAGTGCCACCAACACAAGGTATTTGTGGCATAGTTAATAGGGGAATAAAATAAGAACTGTAATTTCCTAAAAAAATAAACAAAAGAGAGGGCAAATCTAGAATTATCCCACCAAAATGATAAGAGATATTACTTGGTTCATGGGACACCCCCACAAATTTCACTTTCATGAGCACACTCTAAATAGACAGATTGCCATAAGCATTAGCTATTTTTGCATCTTTTTTTCTTTCTTACATAGTATGGTAGGAACTTGTTCTACTGATCATAATTTACCATGGGAACCTTCAAATACATTCTTATATTCATACATATTTGCACAATTTTCCAACTTAGTACGTATGAAGTGATATATAGGTAAATTTTTCCAACTGATATTGAGGTGGCCGCTTTTCTTAAGATATTTGGTTTGAAATGAATCCTTTATATTGGGTGCCTTTTCATATTATGACATCATTTTTGGATTTAGAATGATGTATTATATTATATGAGTCATAACAGTTCTATCTCATGTGAATGTAGGTATTTAGGTGTACAATCTGTAGTTTTTTACTACTTTACTCTTATTTTTTTGGGCTACAACGTCAAAAAATAAAAACAGAAAGGGAAGACATTGGAAGGAGGGTAGAAAGTGCTCTAATGAATAATTGAAGGTACTTGAAACTTATATTACATTCATTATTTCATAAATCCTAATGATTTGGTTAGTCTACAATGAAATATTGTAATAATTCCCCTTTTTAAATATACTTACATCCTTTGTACAAGATGATGTCATATGCTGAGTGGCTAGGTGGTCATCTACTTATTTACTTACCTACTATGTACACAAAATTATGGTATGCTTGACATGCCTGACTCAAGAGAACTCTCGTGGATTATCCTATGAACCTGCAATATCCATACACTATGATTTTGAACTTGAGCTTCTCTTTGTGTTTAGTTTGCCATGGTTCCCAATCGTCATCAACCCTAGTAAGGTTCCATTCTAATTTTTTCCCTTGCTTTGGAATTTTTGTATTTTGGACACAAATGATCAACACAGAACCCAATGTTATCCTGTAAGCCTTATATCCAAAAATTGGTTCTTCTAGTGATGGATAAAGGTATTGTATCTCCTTGAATTCCATCTAATTTATCATCCATACTTTATTTTCTTTTGTTGTTGCTACATTTTGAGCCATCATTCAATGATGGTAGTTGCAATCCTCTACATTCCATTGAATTTGAAAGCCTAGCTTTGGGTTATTACAGGGTGTTTGGTTAGAGGATGGAAAATATAATACAGACTTAGTTGACCATAATTTTGATGGATTTCCTGAGTTTACTCTTAGTTTGCATATGAGCTCCTTAATAGGGCTCATTTTTTATTCTTTATGTCCTCCAATGCAAAAAGGGTGCAATAATTGATTTGGTACCATGATGATATTCCTAGTAAATGGAATTAACATCTTATCACATTAATAGGTTATACATCCTCCCATCCATTTTAGAAAATCTAGGGATAAACATATCATGAATAGCGAAGGTACATAAACTATTTTTATATCTTGGATGACAACTAGGTCAAGATACCCATATATTAAAATTGGGATCTTGTGCAGTTTTCCCACCCTTTTTAACTACTCTCCCTTGAAAAGCAACACTTATATTCTCTGTGCATCTAGTTTCAAGTCCAAACTTCTACAAATTTCCACTGGCATGATTGAGACCTAGGATTTTAGATTTACCACATAGTTGTGCAATATATGCTTTTCCAAAGAAATAGATAGGTAGAATGGAGGAGAATAGACTTTTGGATAATTGAGGAGGAACCTTCTGGTAAGTACATGTGCATAATTAACCATTATGTATTTCTGAGGAAAATGTTGATCAAGTTGACCTCTTCAGATACCAAAAAATATCTCCTTAGTCTTGTTAGCTCTGAGATGGATCTTTTGAACAATATGTGAAATTGCTCCATCCTTTTTGCTCTTTGCTCAACATTGATAGCTGATAAGTTTAGCTTTTTATATACCTTTAACATTTTCTAGCATAGTGATTATCCTTGTGAGGAGGAAATATGTAAAATTATTTGGTCCCTTGCATTGACATCCTGCATTGGTGGGGATAAGGTATCACCATTTGTATATCCTTTAGGTTGAGATGTTACCAAGCCTGCATCTTTCCAATGTTCATACTCTTGAGGTGAACAACAAGAAATTATGTTATCCATTAAAAGGAATCTCATCATTTTCTCATAATGATTACCATTTTCCTCAATCTAAAGTTCATTATGGAATAGAGGTATGATTGGGCGTGAGATTGGCTTACCTTATCATTCTTTATCATTACCCTACTGTACCCCCTCTTCTAAACTTATCATCACATCTATTGTTAGCCAAATATGGATGGGTTGTTGGAGTTGTTGTGTAGCTGGCTCATAGTTATTGAGAACCTATATTTTGTTCTCTATGAGTTATTTTTCCATATTTCTAACTTCTTCGAACAACCACTAAATGTTTACCTTCGATTCTTGCTCTATTTGGTACTTTTTCATATGGGAATAGGTGGGAATATCACTTTATATTATTTGATATGGGCATGATATATATTCCTCAATAAATGTGGCATGAAATGAACTTATGAAAGGTTGAAGAGGATGGGCAATTTTCCTAGGAGGAATTTTTCCTGCTTGTATTAGTATATTTTTGGCTTGGATGACCTTGAAAAATTGTAGAAATCTCTTTTCTTCAGATTGCTAGACAATAATATTCATATCATAGTGGAGAGTACGAATATAATATAGGTATGCCTAGGTAGGGGATGGCTAGAATTCATGGGGAACTCTTCTCCACATTATTTTAAATTGGATATTGAAGTTAAAGATACTTTCATGAGGTACTTATTTAATCAATGAGAGCCGAGTGAGTAATAAGAAAGGGTATCTAGATCCATTAAATGTATCAATAAGAGCTTCTACCAAGTCATACCACATGTAAATGCTTCCATTATCTAGGGATCTATACCACAACAACACTCTTTCTTTGAGAGAGCAACCTGATCATCATATCTTCAGATGTAATGTTATGAATAGTGGCCACAGAAGCTACATCTTGACAATGTTTCAATTTAATATGTTCTATGCCATCAAGGCTTGGTAAGGTCCTTAGAGTAGCTTTGGGAATTTCATGTAGATGTGGGATACTAAGGAGGCCAACATAATTCCACTAAGGATAATGTTGTTGAGCCATAGATCCTATTATGACACTAATATTTCAAAATTATTGTATTATTCCTTCATGTGGGAGTTTCTAGATGAGCATAATTTATCTACTGATGAGGTCAAGACTGCTCATCAAATAATGAGTCCTCCGAGAAAAGTAAGATTCAACTAGGGTTTAAAATGCAAATCATCATATATTTTGGCTGAATTTGAGTGGAGTCATTAGGTGATTAAACTAAATACTACTAAAATAGAGTATCACCAAAAATTTGACTTCTAATCAGGTGATTGTGGGATTGGGTCCCACTAGGTGTGCCAAAAAATGTTGGTAGTGCGATGGGTTTATGCTTTATGAAGTATGGTGTAAGTATTACAAAGGCAACTTATCATAGATCTGGGTTGAATTTTAGTGGAGTCGCTAGGTGATTGAACTAAATATGATTAAATAGAGTCTCACTAGAACTCTGATTTAACAAGAAGTGGGACTACATACCACCAGGCATGCTACCAACAGTTTCTAGTGGACCCTATGGGATGCAATCCCACTTATTAAATTAGAGTTTTGGTGAGACTCTATTTTAATCGTATTCAATTCAATCACCTAAAAACTTTGCTCAAATTTAAACTAGATCTATGATTTGTTGCCTTTTTAATCCTTATACCACACTTCATAAAGCATAAACCCATCATGCTACCAATAATTTTTAGCATGCTTGGTGGGACACAGTCCCACTTCTTGTTAAATCAAAGTTTGGTGAGACTCTATTTTAATCATATTAAATTCAATCACCTAGTGATTCTACTCAAATTCAATCTAGATCTATGATAAGTTGACTTTGTAATCCTTATACCACACTTTATAAAGCATAAACCCCTCATGCTACCAATATTTTATGGCACACCTTATGGGATCCATTCCCACAATCACCTGATTAGAAGTTAAAATTTTGGTGATACTCTATTTTAGCAATATTTAATTCAATCATCTGGTGACTCAACTCAAATTCAACCTATATTTGTGATGAGTTACCTTTTAAACCCTAGTTGGATCTTACTTTTCTAATAGGACTCAAGAGTTGATGAGTGGTCTTGACCTAATCAATAGAGAAATTATGCTCATCTAGTGACTCCCACATGAAGGAAGAATCCAAGAATTTTGAAAGATCAGTGTCATAAGAGGATCAATGGCACAAAAATATTATCCCTGGTGGAATGATGTCGACCCCCTTAGTATCCCATATCTACATAAAATTTCCAAAGATACTCTAAAGACATTACCAAGCTTTGATGACACAAAATATATTGCATTGGAACATTGTTGGGATGTAGCTTCCCTAGCCACTATTCATAACATTGCATCCAAAAATGTGATGATCAGGTTGCACTCTCTCAAAGGAAGGGTGTTACTGTGGTACAAATCCTTGGATAATAGAAGAATATGCACGTGGATTGATTTGGTATAAGCTCTTATTGATACATTTGATGACTCCAAATATCCTTTCTTATTACTCACTCAACTATCATTCATTAAACGAGAACCTCATGAAAGTATCTTTGAATTTAATGTTTTATTTAATAGAATGTGGAGAAGAATTCCCCATGAATTCTAGCCATCCTATACCTAGGCATACCTATATTATATTCATGGCCTCCAATTTGATATAAGTATTATTTTCCAGCAATATAGATAAAAGAGATTTTCACAATTTTTCAAGGAGGCCATCTGAGAAAAAAATACTAATCCAAGTAGGAAAAATTCCCCCTAGGGAAATTTCCCATCCTCTTCAACCTTTCATAAGTTCATTTCATTCCCCATTCCTTTAGGAAGACATATCATGCCTATACCAAATAATAGAAAGTGATATTCCCACCTATCCCCATATGAACAGGTACAAAATAGAGCAAGAATTGAAGATAAACATTCAGTGGTTGGTCGAAGATGTTAGAAATATGGAAAAATAGCTTGTAAAGAACAAAATACAGGTTCTCAATAACTATGAGCCAGCTACACAACTCCAACAACTTGTCCATCTTCAGCTAACAACAAATGTGAAGATAAGTTTAGAAAAGGGGGTACAATAGGGTAATGATAAATAATGAGAAGGTAATCTAATATCAAACCCAATCATACCTTTGTTCCATAATGAACTTTAGATTGAGGAAAATGGTAATCATTATGAGTAAATGAGGAGATTCCCTTTGATGGATAACATAATTACTTGTAGTTTAGTTCAAGAGTATGAACATTGGAAAGATGTAGGCTTGGTAACATCTCAACCTAAAGGATATGTAGATGGTGATACCTTATCCCTACCAATATAGGGCATTAACGCAAGGGACCAAATAATTTAGCATATTCCCTCCTCACAAGGACAATCACTACTCTAGAAAAGGTTGAAGGCATATCAAAAGTTATTTTTCTTGGCTATCAATACTGAGAAAAGAGTAGAATGGATGGAGCAATTTTACAACTTGTTCAAAAGATCCATCTCATTTCCAATAAGATTAAGGAAATATTTGTTGGTATTTGAAGAGGTCGACCCGATTGATATTTCCCTCAGGAAGGCGTCAATGGTTAAATTTTCCACATGCACTTACCAAAAGGTTCCTCCTCAATTCTCTATAAGTCCATTCTTCTTTGTTCTACCTATATCTTTCTTTAGAAAAAAATATATTGCATAATTATGTGGTAGATACAAAATCCTCGATCTCAATCATGCTAGTGGAAATCTACAAAATTTTGGACCTGAACCCAGATGCATAGAGAATAGAAGTGTTGCATTGCAAGGGAGAGTAGTTAAAAAGGGTGGGAAAACTACACAAGATCCCAATGTTAATATGTGGACATCTAGACTTGGTTGCATCCAAGATATAGAAATAGTTGATGTACCCCCACTGTTTGAGATATGTTTATCCTTGGATTTTTTGAAATAAAGTATCACCAAAACTTTGACATCTAATCAAGCAATTATGGTATTGGATCCCACCAGGCATGCCATAAACTATTGATCTCAAAATCTACCTATGGAAAGTGTAGCACCCTAAAATTGGTGCAGCAAAATTATAATAATTACATTCACCTTAGTAAATAATTTAAAAATCAAATTTAACCTCCCAAACCACCCGTTAACCATCGGGAAATCCGTTTCCCCCTTTTCTGCACCATTTTTAGAGGTTGTTTTGACCGTTTGACGATATCGTCGCCGATCAGACGATATCGCCCCAGATTTGACGATTTCGTCTGGACTAGGACGTCCAGACGATCTTGTCGCAAAACTGAATTTGCATAGTTGGAATCTATTCCAACGGGTCTCCAATCTGGGTAGAAGCGTGTCTACGCCATTGGGACCCTCCCCCGTTGGAGATCTCCCAAATTGGGATGATCTCCAACCTCCCAACAACTCCCCCTAAGCCTATTTAACTTCTAGGATTTTCCCTCCCCAACCCCTGGCTGAATTTATCTACAAACTGATTCCCTCTGCGTCAACACATCCTAATTTTGCTTTTGCACTAGTCCCATAGCCATTTTGTTGCAGGTACATCACTGGTTTTCAGCCGGAGCCAACACCCATCGTCGTCGATGAACCTGTTCAAATCGGAGGCGATCCTGTCGAATTCGAGGCGATTTCGTACTGATGCGAGACGATCTCGACTGCAGTCTACATCGAGGCAATCAGTGCCTGAAGTTTTCTCTTCTTAACTCTTTCTCCGTCTTTTTATTCTGCAAATTAGACTATTTATTTAGTGTTTATGCTATTTTGCATTTGGTGTTCACCCATTTAGCTTAGAATGCATGTTAAGTTCATGATTTTCCATTAAAGTACAGTAATTTGCATTAATTTCTTTTCTTAAATATTGTTCAGTATTCATATTGCTATTTGATGTAATTTGCCTCTGTTTGCACAGTAGGATTTCTTGTATTTTGCATCTATTTTTTTTTTTGCAGGTTTCTGACGAATTCGTCTGACGAATTCATCAGATCTCAGACGATCTCGTCTGATTGCAGATGATTCTATCGAATCTCAGACGATCGGGACTGCTTCAAAATCAGAATCTTCTTCAGACATCCGGATCAGGTATTCCCCATTTTCCTCCTGTAAATTCTCTATTTTTTGCTTTCAAATCTGTCTGCTGTATTCATGAAAAATTGCATTTTCATATAGTTTAATTTAGTTTCATTTGGCCAAACCTAGGATGAATGTTTAAGGTTAAAACGAACTCATTAAACACATTCCAAAAACCTAGGCGTGGAAACTGCCATTAAATGTTTCCTGGTGAACCCACCATCCGTCGAAAAATCACCAAAATACACCTCCCTTGAGAGGTGGGACCTTCGCAAAGTCCTCTCATTCAAGGTACCGCATCATCCTTTTCCCATCCTCCTTCCGGGCGTGGATCCTATAGCCTGAAGGTAGGGATGCGAAAAATTTGGAGCGATACATTTTGGTGAACCCGACGTGAATGCATCATAACCTTTTGAAAACAAAAACAAAAACAAAAAAATTAGAACAACTAAAACTTAGATGCATTTTAAACATTTAAGGTTTAAAATCATGTTTAGATGGTAGCTCCTAAAAAGAGGTTAGCAGTTACTATCAACGTAGAAAATCAATTGGCAGCTATAGAAGTTAATTTTGTCCTTAGTATCCCTAAAACAAGTAGAACTCAATCCTTGTGGAACGAACTTGATAGGAGACTTAGTCTCATTTCATCTAGGTCCACACAACTTAAACAGATTAAGAGGCTAGTCTTGGATAGAATCCTGGATCCTCATCAAATAGTTTTTTATCATGAACTTCAGAGAGCCTGCCATAGATGGTTAGCCTATAGGAGAGCTTTAGTATCTTCAGAATTATTCAGCTTCGAGGAATACCTCGAGAATGCAGACATTGTACACCGATTCCTAGGCCTTGTAGAAGACCAAGAGGTTGTTCTTACGAGATAGGGAAAGATGGAATAGAGTTCCTCATGTTGTGTTATATCGAGAGTATTGCCACGAGCTTTACTTCTATCAACCAACATCTGAGACAGATAATATTACCATAGCCCTTTTCATCAAATTTCTAAAAGAAAACTTTCAATTTGAAGAACATTTCATGACCCCTGAACAACTCGAACCTATTAATGATATTCATAAGTTATTCATAGAAAACTAGCTCATTTACTTTTAGTCTTGTTATTGCGTGCATCTATTGTTTTATTTGCTGTCTTTATTGTATTATTTCCAAAAATTAAAGAAAAACTAAAAAAATCAAAAAACTTAGCAAAAACTTAAACATTTCAATTTCAAATATTATAGTAGGTATATAGTAAATATATACCTCTTAATTTGTTGCATATATATATATATATATATATATATATATATATATATATATATTTGCTGAAATCAAAACTTAGCACCATGCCTAAACTTAGGAATGGTAAAGAAACGTTAGGAGAAGGAGAAGATTGGTTACAAGATACAACTGAAAACCCAAATGTCCTTCTTGGAGATACAAATCCAGAAGGAGAAACTCTAGGTCAATCAGATGAAGACTTAGGTGAAGATAAGAAACAAGAAGCAAATGTTAAAGAGGATGGATCCTCATCCCCTAGAATAGCTCCAAATGGAAATATTGCCTTTGACAATGCAGAGCATTTCAAGAGATTTCTCATGGAAAACATTGATGACCTTAATGTGGCCATTCACCTTGATAAAGGGCAAATTAGTAAAACTCAAGCAACCATGGAATATATGTGCAATATGCAGACTAATCCCTTGTCTTTCATTGATCAAGAAAGTGACAAGGGTGGACCATCCAATGCGGATATGGTCACTATAGCCCAAAGCATGTCAAAACAACAGGTTACCCAACCTCCTAAGGAACCTGTTACTCAACCTAAAATCACTCCCGCACAAAAGAAAATTCCCTTCACTACTTTATTCTGCCAAACTATTGAGCAAAATGCTTTAAATAAACAGAAACCTAAAACTAAGCCAAATACAAACTTTCAACAATCTGGAATACAACATAATACAACTTCAAAATTCCTCCATAATACTTTTCCTACCAATAATTTACACAACAATAATATGGCATCTAATCTGCATGTTCCTCCATCCTATGCCCATAACACTTATGTCAATGCCCTACCAAACCAATATGGGGGGCAAACTAGTAATCTGGAAGCCATGGTGAAACAATTGGCTTCACGTATGGACCAGATAGATCCCTATCGTCCCTCGTATAATTATCGAGAGATCTGTAGTCAGCCTTTGGATCCCATAGTGGTAGCTCAACCATACCCTAAACACTTTCCCATGCCTGTTCTGCCTATATATAAAGGAACCGAAGATCCCATAGAACATCTTCGCATGTTTAGGATAGCATGTCACGACATATCGCATGACGACTTGCTATTACTAAAAATGTTCCCCAAAAGTTTAGGTGGAATGGCATTAGAGTGGTACTATCAATTGCCCACTCACTCCTTAAGAAACTTTGAAGAAACAGTTGAATCATTTGTTCATCAATTTAGTGCCTACATCGAGAGGCATGTAACTATTAAAGACCTATACAATTTAAAACAAGATAAAGACGAATGCTTTGCTGATTTCTTAGCTAGATGGAGACAATTGGCAGGAAAACTGCACTTTGTGCTACCCTATAGGGAAATGTTAGACATTTTCATCAACAATTTACAAGAACAACTCTCTTATGAGCTATCAATAGCTACTTTGACTACCTTCGATCAAGCTATAGATTTAGCTCGAAGAGTAGAATATGCCCTCATTAGGAGAGGCCAACTTAGGAAGAAGGATGATGAGAAAACATCTAGAAATCAATATAAAAACAAACAAGGTTGTCGATGATGGAGTCATCGACGACAGAAATGTTGCTAATGTCAATGCAACAAAGACAACAGAAAAATTCATATTGAAACCTCCCGATAAGCCTCCTCGAGAATTCACTAGATTAAACCAACCCTTATCAACTATTTTACCTCAATTGCTCGAAAGAGGTTTAATCCAACTGCCAGCTATCCGGGAGCCCGACCCAAGTATTTTCGGATATAGAGCTGATTTGCACTGTGATTTCCACAGAGGACCTGGACATTCTACCAACGCTTGTAAAATATTGAAACATAAAATACAAGATTTGATTGACAATAATGAAATGGAAGTGCAAGCCTTCCAACCCAAACAAAACCCTCCTAATAATACTCAAAAGACCATTCCCCAAAATCAAAATCAAAACGCCAATCAAACTTTAGACATATTTCAACACCCTTTACCAAGACATGGTAAAGAGGTAGCTAATCAAATTGAACATCATAATGTTCCCCCTCCTACTCGATATGTAGGAACCATTAGCGGACAATTACCTGTTCAGGATTCTCAAATATTTGACACAACCTTATCCCTGGTTACAACCAGGCCCTTACATAATTTTCAAACTTCTGATTCTAGTGATATAGAATCAGATAGTGAAAGTGAAGTAGACACTATTCAATCGAATAGTTCTGAAAATGAATCAGATCCTATTCAACTCTGTCACAGATGCTAATGTTCCAGAAGAACCATTTCCTAGAAGAGTCACTACTCGACCTTCTTCTAATATAGTCCTTCCTTATGAACAAGCCATAAATTCTCAATCGAGACCGTTTCAACGTCGTCACTATAACATTGTAGGTACCATCGGAGTCGTCACCCGACAACAAGCTCAAAATTCCCAACAAGAACCAAACCGAACGATGGATCAGCTCCATTCGTTCTAAAAAATCCCAATAAAGGGAATCATACTTCTAATGCTCAACCTAAACCCCCTTATAGTATTAACGAGCAATTGTCCAATACCACGGCCAAAATTTCCCTCTTAGATTTATTAAGATCCTCTCCCACCCATAGGGATGAGTTGATGCTTACACTGAGCCAAATGATGGTACCTCAAAACATTCAACCTGAAGCTATGGCCAATACTATCATCACTCGAGAGATTGATTGTATTGACTTTCGGGATAAAGATATCCCACAACACAGTTTACATAAGGACAATCCCTTATACATTACTGCTTTAATCGGGGATGTAGCTCATCAAACGAGTTTTGATTGATAATGGCTCATCTCTAAACATTTGCACCTTTGACTTCTACCAACGATTTGGTTTTAGAAGTGATGAAATGAAGAAAACTGATATGATTATTAAAGCTTTTAATGACGAAACACAAGAAACATGTGGAGTTATTACCCTCCCATTGCAAGTTGGTCCTAGAACCCTTGAGACAACTGTGTTTATTGTACATTGTCCAGCATCGTACAATATACTTTTGGGTCACCCTTGGATCAACGCCATGCGAGCGGTCCCATCAACTTTACACCAATGTGTTAAGTTTGAGTTTAAAAATCAGTTGGTCACTATTCATGGTGACCCTAGACCTTTTGATATGTGTGCTTTGGCAGAACCCGTTGGAGTGCAATTTTGCCCTGCTCTGTCATCCACACATCCTAGTTCTTCTTTTTCATCTAAAAATGTGAAACATAAACCCATAACTTCATCTAGTTCCCCTCCATTAACTTCATCCTCCCATAAAGATCAACAACCCTCTAAACAAATTATTTTAGAACCTCAAAAATATTTTAAAACTACAACCAATCCTTCAACTACTACCCCTACAAATTCAAAACCCATAGAAACAACTATCATATCTTCCACATCTCAAGACATAGGAAATAAGCCTTCTACATCTTATGCCCTTTCTGATGACCTCTTACCAGATTTATCTACAACTTTAATATCAAAAAAAATGAATGCTTTCATGCACGATTCAAACCTCTTAAATAAATTGCCGCCATCTCCTCGCACTTCAGGCCTCCCACAACCTATGGGAAGCACCTACCAAGTCGGGAGTTGTGCCTTCATTTACAAAGGATATGACTGGGGAAGAATCCCTCGAAATATCAAAACTCACCATGAAGGATACGCTCGGTGCTATTTTACCAATGATTATATTAAAGCTAAACCCATGATGCTTAAAATGGGATATGAAGGGAAAGGCTTAGGACCTTTCCAAAATGGCATGAAAGAACCTTTCGAGGTAGAACCGTGGCCCTCGCCGTTGTGGTGTGGGCCTATTTCCTAGTAAGGGTCAACCCTTTCCTTTTGAGGAGGATGATCACCTCATATCCTATCAAGATTATTTGGATAGACATGTTGATTTGCCTCTCCAAAATCAGTCATTTTCATGCAACATGCTATCCATAGCATACCCTGAAATGATTGTTGACCCCGATGAAGAGTTGGAAGGAGATATCTTCCATGATGTCTCTGTTGAAGAGATGTTGCACAATGGGTTTTATTTTTATGGTTCTATACCAATTATAGCCCAACTTGAGACCACTAACCCTCAAGATGAATTATCTAAATTAACCTTACAAGAATTACAAGAGTTGGGCGTTTCACCCGCCCCACCTAACTTTGAAAGAGATCTACACATGGAGGTAGAAAATGTCATTAAAATTAACATTGGAACTGAGGACAATCCTCACATAATCAATATTGGAGCAAACTAAGTCCAGAAAAACAAGAACAATACATTGCATTCCTTAAAGAGTATGAAGATGTCTTCGCTTGGACATATGGAGATATGCCAGGTCTAGACCCTTCTGTCGTCATGCACCATCTAGTGGTCCATCCGGATGCTAAACCGGTTAAACAAAAACTTAGAAAAATGCATCCCAAAGTGGCTCTTCTAGTCAAAGGGGAGTTAGAAAAACTCTTGAATGTTATCTTTATACAGGCTATTGATTATGCTTGAATGGATCTCAAACGTAGTTCCAGTCACCAAGAAAGAAGCTACCAAAGTTAGGGTTTGCACTGATTTTAGAGATATTAACGCTGCATGCCCTAAGGATGACTTTCCTCTTCCAAATATGGATCAAATCATTGAATTTACTGTCGAAAGTGGGATGATGTCCTTAATGGACGGATTCTCCGGCTATAATCAGATTCGGATAGCTCCTGAAGACCAGGCTAAAATAGCCTTTATTACCCCCTGGGGTACCTTTTGCTGGAAAGTGATGCCATTTGGCTTAAAGAACGCCGGTGCAACTTACCAACGAGCTATGACCTACATTTTTCATGATATGATGCATGATATCCTACATGATTATGTAGATGATATTATAGCTCGCTCTCTTATTGAAAATAATCATTTGGATGATTTGCGAAAAGTTTTTAATCGATTACGAGAATATCTCATTCGGTTAAATCCAGCAAAATGTATATTTGGAGTCAAATCCGGCAAATTATTAGGGGTTTTAGTTTCTTTACATGGTATTGAAATCGACCCCCTCAAAATTGCAGCTATCACTGATATGCCCGCACCTACTAATATATCTGAATTACGAAGTCTACAGGGTAAACTTCAAGCTATCCGTCGCTTCATTGATAAGCTGGCGGAAAAAACTGGTCCCTTTCTCAAACTTCTTAAGAAGGACGTCCCTTTCAATTGGGACACAGAATGTAGAGAAGCTTTTGAACTTCTCAAACAATACCTCCTTAATCCCCCGGTGCTTTCACCGCCTAAATCTGATCGCCCATTTCTTCTATATATTTTTGCTTCAGATTTCGCCTTAGGAGCTATGTTAGCTCAACTCGATGATGAAAAGCGAGAATGTGCTAATTATTATATTAGTCGAACCTTCATCAGTTATGAAACCCGTTATACAACATTAGAGAAACTATGTCTCGCAGTCGTGTTTGCTACGCAAAAATTATGACATTATATGCTTAGCCAAAAAACGTATGTCATTGCCAAATATGATCCCTTAAGATATCTCATGAGTCGACCTTATTTATCGGGTCGCACAGCCAAGTGGGTTCTTGCTCTGAGTGAGTTTGATCTCACATTCATAGGACAAAAGTCTGTTAAGGGTCAAATCATAGCAGATCAATTAGCTTATGCACCCTTAGAGTCTACTCATCCCCTCATTATCTAGTTTCCTGATGAATGCCTTCAATTAGAGGCAGACCTTGTTGAACAATGGTCCTTATACTTTGATGGAGCCCGATGCATGAGTGGGGCTGGTGCGGGTATTATTTTAATATCTCCGCAAAAACATCTTATTCCTCTGTCCTTCAAACTGACCTTTGCTTGCACCAACAATACTGCTGAGTATGAAGCTCTAATCCTTGGATTACGAGTTGCTTTAGCGCTAAAAATTAAAAACCTTTTAGTTTTTGGTGATTCCCAACTGGTTATAAACCAAATTAATGAAGTTTATCAAACCAAGAGATGATAAACTTCGCCCATATAAGGCCTATGTTTTACAACTAATGTCCTTGTTTGATCAAGTTACCTTGGAAGCCATTCCTCGAACTAGCAACCGTGCGGTGACGCTATGGCCGCCGTTGCATCTCTCCTGCCCTTGGAGTTAGATGACGAATATGCGACTATCATTATTCGTCGACTCTAGGAACCCGCTTCAAATAAGTCATGCTTAGAGCCTTTGGATGTGTTTCTAATCAATGAAACTACTCCTGAACCTTGGTATACAGACATATATGATTTCCTCCAAAATGGGACTTTCCCTGCTAATTCTAATAGAAACCAGCATCGGTTATTACGTCGACGAGCAAGTCATTTTGTCATAATTGGCAATACTTTATATAGGAGATCTTTTGAAGGTATCCTATTAAGATGTTTAAATTTAGAAGAATCTAAATTAGCCTTGAGTGAAGCCCACGATGGATCTTGTGGAGGACACTTTAGTGGTAGTGTCATTGCTAAAAAGCTCCTTCGGATAGGATACTTTTGGCCTACCATGGAAACGGATGCACATGAGTATGTGCGCCATTGCGACAAGTGTCAAAAACATGCTGACCTTGTCCATGCGCCTGCACAAGAGTTGTAGGCTATTTCATCTCCTTGGCCCTTTTCTAAATGGGGCTTGGATATTATTGGCAAAATCAATCCTGTGTCTTCTGATGGACACAAGTTCATCATAAGCGCCTATCGAGTATTTCATGAAGTGGGTTGAAGCTATGCCTTTAGCTTCTTGCATTGGCTCACAAGTCTCTAAATTCATTTTTAATCAAATCATTTGCAGGTTCGGAATTCCTGCGAACCTCATCTCTGACAATGGAACTCCTTTCAAAAATAAATATGTTAAAAAATTATGTCAAAAATATAAGATTCAACATCGCTGGTCCACCCCTTATTATCCTCAGGGTAATGGTCAAGTAGAAGCATCTAACAAAACTTTAATCAAAATTCTCAAAAGATTAGTCAATAAAACTGGCCGTGACTGGCACATCCAATTATATCCGACCTTGTGGGCCTACCGAACTAGTGTTCGAACCCCCACTGGAACTTCACCCTTTGTTTTGGTGTATGGTGCTGAAGCGGTTTTTCCATTTGAATTGGAAGTTCCTTCTTTGGCTCTGCTACTTCAAGATACCGAAGTAGGAGATGAATATCGTGCTAGCAGACTTAGTCAGCTGGAAATCCTAGATGAAAAATGCATCAATGCTTTGGAGCATCTCCGTGCTTACCAAAACAAAGCTTAAAATATCATATGCCAAGAAAGTTCGTCATCGATCCTTTGAGATCGGAGACCTTGTTTTAAAAGAAAATCAAAAAAATACAAACGCAACTAAGGAACTTAAAGGTAAATTTGAGCCCAACTGGCTTGGACCATACATCATTACTGCAAAATTTGAATCAGGAGCATATAAATTATCTACCTTAGATGGTAAAGAACTTAAAGAACCCATGAATATTTTACATCTCAAACGTTACTATGCATAAATTTGGTCATTTCATCCATGTATATATTTGTTCAAAATTACTATCTTGTATTTCTTTCAATTTATCCAAAAACATCAAAAACATTCATAAATCTCCAAAAAAAATCTTCAAAAACTATCTATTGCATTTATTTAAAGCACTTGTTAAGTTCTTTTTGCTCAAAAACAAAAATCAACATAAATAAAAAATAAAAATCTAAAAACAGCTATATGCTTGACTCTTTCGAAACCAAAACAATATACAGAAGAAAGAGAGAGTCAACATTCTCAAAACTTCTCAAAAGTGTTTATATATATTTTCTTACAATTATTGCAATTATATGTTTCAACTTATTTTGGATAAATTAGCATTTATTTTGAATCCCTCACTTGCACACTCACAACAAATAAATATCTTGATTTTATCTGGCATGATTACTAATCTCTCTTATATCAAAGTTCACAAAATTCAATTAAATAAAGTTTGAGCATAGAGAATTGATCTTGTTATTTACTTAAACCAAGCACATCTTTTCACAATAAAATGATTATATTTGTAATTTCCATGTTTTGCTACATAGTAGAAGTGATTTCTTGAGTGAAAAGTTTCCCCTGCTATCCTATCATGCACATGGTCTAGAATCTTTGAGAATTGGCAAAAGGACAAGCTCACCCCTACCCAGAATAAAAATCCCTTGCTCTACAGCCAATCCGAGCAAGTATCCCTAGAACAAAAAGAAAAAGAAAAAGAAAAAAAGAAAAAGAAAAATTCAAGAAAAAAAGAAAAGAAAAAGGTTTTGTTATATCATTACAGCAATATTCCATGCAAAAGAAATACAAAAAAAAACAAATAAGCAAAGTTCAAAAGAAAGCAGAAAGCAAGAAAGCAATAAAATCCCTTTCCCTACCCTTTGAAAAGAAAAGAAGGGTTGATGAGCTTGAATCCCTGGAATTCTCAATTATTTGAAAACTGTGAGGTAAGCCCCATAACAGGTGGTTTGTGCCCAACTCGCTTGGCCTTGGGTAACTCCTAGCATGGCGATATGTCTGTCACATTAGCGACCTTCTTTTGTACAAACCTATGTCTGCTTATGGATTAGCTAGCTCTTGATAATCCGATCTACATAGTGGTCTAATATGGTTATATGCATCTACATCATGGTTAATGAACACTTATTTGGTTTCTTCAAATCACTTGTATCATAGTATCTTGCTCAAATCTGGTAAATGAACAATGCAATTGCACACACATTTGTATTTGAGAGATTTTGTCTATCATTATGATAAATCAAGATCGGAAATGAATTCACATATGCACATAGGGATTCCTTATAAATCTAACTTTTGTCTTAAAAATACTTTGAAATATTATTTTTGCAACTTGTTTGGGAATAAATCAAGTACAGTTGTTTACACAAAGACAACTATATCATAGAAAAATCAAAGATTTCTTTCAAACTATACAATCAAAACATATCATGTATATCGTGTCGACTTTCGCGACGATGGTATAGTTCCACAACCAAAATTGGAATTTTATGCCTAGCGCAAGTCCTCATTTTCATATTTCCTATTCATCAAACATCAATCATGCAATAAAAATAACCTTTTTTGGATTTTTGCGATGACGGTATAAGTCTATACCTACATATTCTATGCCTAGCGCAAACCATTGTAACAATTTTTATTCCCCATTTCTTAAAAATCATGAAAACCATATGACTTAAATCATTATGTTACACAATTATGCTTTCAAAAGAACGAACTTTATCACTATTTTATGTCATTATGTCAACCTTTAAATTTTGCAATGATGGTATAATTCCTAAGGAATTATTCACAAATTTTATCACACTTAGGAATTTATGCCTAGCAAAAATCATTTTTAACATTATTTCATGTACAAATATTTTTCATGAAAATCTGAAAACAAATCATTATCATCACCATCATTTTTCATCATTGCACCAAAGTCTTAAGACAGTCTCTTAAGCACTCTTTTACTTTTCGCAATATTTCTATCCTGGGATTAGCTTGACGACCGAGTGAGTAGCGACTCCATGAAATGGTCTATAATAGCGACAATGTCCTTTGAAATTATTGTTAGAAGTCTCTTTTTATTTTTATTTTTATCACATTTCATTACAAACAACCAATTTGTTACATCAGATTATTTCATTTAAAATCTTACAGCATGACATCAAAATTATAATGTTTCAAAATGACATAATTACATGAGTCATCGAATCAATCAATCAAAACATTAAAAGCATCATAAAAATACATAAGACACAAGTCATATGATCAAAAATATCTCATCTATATATGTCACAAATATATGTACATCATCAAAACTGGATTGGTATGCCACAATCTGTACCTCGGCATACTCAATCCTCTATCAAACAAAAAATATATATAATACAACATCAATGTGCAGCCCTCTAGCCTCGAGAGCCCCTCGATCTCTCCGCCTCATCTCCTCCCCCGCCCTGAGGTGGACGAGGTGGCCCCATCGCAGTCTGTGTAGTCCTAGTCCTCGACCGGGACGTGGTCCTTGATGACCCGATCCTAATCGGATCTGCGATGTTAGCTGGCAAGGGTAGTCAATCTACCTCTGGCACCAACTGGAAGTACAGTGTCTGATAGAATTTCAACTAGGCGATAGCCCGTGTCAACTCTCCTGAGATCGCCCCTATGCCTCGTGCCCTGAGGCGTATAATCTCATCCCATAATTGTGACACCTCAGCATGGTGTCGTGTAGCCGCATCCTGTAGCGTCTACACCTGAGCCTGCAGACGATCTCTCTTCGCCCAGAGAGTAGCCATCTCGCTACTCTCTCCTGTGTCCACACCCTTGCCCTTATCGGGCAATGGTGGCCTCTGTGGAGATGGGGGTCTCTCCTCCCTCATCTCCCGCTACCGTGGCCTCTCCTATGCCTATGGTCTCCTCTGCTCTCTCCCGTCGTGACCTTGGGCCACCTCTATCACTTCCTGGCACCGCCTCCCTATCCGACGCACGACCGTGTGGATCGAACCCTGAGCCCTCGTCATCCGAGGAGGGCGGATGCCTACGTACCAGGCATCTTAGCCATCAGCTACCCTTGCATCATCTCCATCCACTGGCTGGATGGGGGCATCATCCGCATCCTGACTCCAGAATCGTTGCATGTCTGGAGCCCCGCTAACCGTGGTGTTATCCCGGACAGTTCGGGAAAACTCATAATCCCTAAGAGATGGGATCCCCTGCTGTAGACCGAACTGCCTCAAAACTCGGTCGTAGCGGTGGAGCTCCACCTCTCCCCTCTCCATCCTCAACCAACAAACTCGCCTGATGCGAGCCAACTCCTATCCATCCTCGGCCCACCCTGGGTGCCCTCTCCACGGCCTCCAGGTGATCTGATCTGGGATCAACTCATCTAGCAGTCTTCGAGACATTGGTAGGTCGATCTGCTGCTGTGACCCTCTCCAAAGCCACCTGTAGAAGACTCGGGGCCTCTCCCTGTCTACCCCTGTCAGTGGAAGCCCTAACAACATCTGCATCGCAATGTGCTCCTAGCACCAAACCTGTAGTAGCGATGTCATCACCAAACATCGGCCGCCCTTGTACACGACCCCATATAGGATCTTGTACAACCGACATAGAACAAAGCTACCCCAAGAAAACCTGTACCCATGGTCTCGCATATCCGTAGATCACATCTGCGAGCATCCATGGTACCCTGCACCCGCTCTGGTGGCACAACAGAAGTCCACCAACCAATCCTGCTAGAACTTGTGTTAGTCTGGATGCCCTAGGCATCTGGTGTAGTGCCTCGATATTCACTCTGCCCTTCTCTAGGGCGAAGCTTGGGTCACCACACAGCCGTCCCATAGCGTGGCCCTGGTTTGCCGTAGGAGTGATCATTCGTCCTTGTATGGGGATTCTCAGAATCCTCCATACATCCTCCAGTGTGGGAGTCATCTCCCCTGTCGGTAGCCAGAAACAGGAAGACCCCGGATACCATCTCTCTGCTAGGGCTGTCAGTAGCCCCATATCTGTGGATACTTGTGGCATCTTCACTAGATGCTGCAAGCTGGCCTATGCCAGTAGATCCCGCTCTACCTGTGTGAGTGCGGCCAAGTCATCTCTCAATCCTCCATATTTCCATTCTCTGCTCTTTAGCAATCCTCTCCGCAACATAAACAACAAAAACAATAAAAAATCATTAATAACAATTCAAATAATCAATAATGCAAGTTAAAAATTCAATTTTTTGCAATTGATGATATCGCCCACTATTGGACGATATCATCCCAAATTTGAGCATAATCGTCTCCAATTTCGTAGTTCGAAATCGTCTCTAATTTGACGAAATCGTCCCCCTTTCGACGATTTCACCCTCGAGCGAAATTGACGAAATTGAGACGATTTCGTCAAAATCGGGACGATTTCGTCCCGACGACATCGACGGCCCAAAAACGGCCACGATGCTCAAAATTCATCTAAAAATCACTTAAAAAGCATGTAAAGTTAAATTAAATCAGTTCTAGATTAGTCTAGACCCTTACTCGTAGACCGCGCCGGACCTCTGCTGATCTGTGCGTTGTCTCCACCATTTTCTGCTTTAGAGCTCTCAAAACAGTAAAAATGAACAGTAACAATGAATTAGGGTTTTACCCTATTTTTCTTAATTTTATTCAACAATAATTTTTTGCTTTTTCGTGTTTTTACCTCAAACGTTCGATTTGGGTAAAAACACGGAGGGGGCACCATAGTAAGCTGTCGTACGATTCAACCAAGAATCGTCGCCTAAAAATGGGTATAATTTTTTGCTTTCTCATAGATCGAGAAGAACTCATCTTTAACGCATTTTCTTCGGAAAATTCGCTAAAGAGGGGGCAAAATGTAGCACCCTAAAATTGGTGCAGTAAAATTATAATAATTACATTCACCTTAGTAAATAATTTAAAAATCAAATTTAACCTCCCAAACCGCCTGTTAACCGTCGGGAAATCCGTTTCCCCCTTTTCTGCGCCATTTTTAGAGGTTGTTTTGACCGTTTGACGATATCGTCGCCGATCAGACGATATCGCCCCAGATTTGACGATTTCGTCTGGACTAGGACGTCCAGACGATCTTTTCGCAAAACTGAATTTGCATAGTTGGAATATGTTTCAACGGGTCTCCAATCTGGGCAGAAGCGTGTCTGCACCGTTGGGACCCTCCCCCGTTGGAGATCTCCCAAATTGGGATGATCTCCAACCTCCCAACAACTCCCCCTAAGCCTATTTAACTTCTAGGATTTTCCCTCCCCAACCCCTGGCTAAATTTATCTGCAAACTGATTCCCTCTGCGTCAACACATCCTAATTTTGCTTTTGCACTAGTCCCATAGCCATTTTTTTGTAGGTACATCACTGGTTTTCAGCCGAAGCCAGCGCCCATCATTGTCGACGAACCTGTTCAAATCGGAGGTGATCCTGTCGAATTCGAGGTGATTTCGTACTGATGCGAGACGATCTTGACTGCAGTCTACATCGAGGCAATCAGTGCCTGAAGTTTGCTCTTCTTAACTCTTTCTCCGTCTTTTTATTTTGCAAATTAGACTATTTATTTAGTGTTTATGCTATTTTGCATTTGGTGTTCACCCATTTAGCTTAGAATGCATGTTAAGTTCATGATTTGCCATTAAAGTACAGTAATTTGCATTAATTTTTGTTCTTAAATATTATTCAGTATTCATATTGCTATTTGATGTAATTTGCCTCTGTTTGCACAGTAGGATTTCTTGTATTTTGCATCTATTTTCTGTTTTGCAGGTTTCTGACAAATTCGTCAGATCTCAGACGATCTCGTCTGATTGCGAACTGATCTCGTCAAATCTCGAGATGATCGGGACTGCTTCAAAATCAGAATCTTCTTCGGGACATCCGGATCAGGTATTCCCCGTTTTCCTCCTGTAAAATTCTCTCGTTTTCGCTTTCAAATCTGTCTGCTGTATTCATGGAAATTGCATTTTCATATAGTTTAATTTAGTTTCATTCGGCCAAACCTAGGATGAATGTTTAAGGTTAAAACAAACTCATTAAACTCATTCCAAAAACCTAGGCATGGAAACTGCCATTAAATGTTTCCTGGTGAACCCACCATCCGTCGAAAAATCACCAAAATACACCTCCCTTGAGAGGCGGGACCTTCGCAAAGTCCTCTTGTCCGAGGTACCGCATCATCCTTTTCCCATCCTCCTTCCGGGTGCGCATCCTATAGCCTGAAGGTAGGGATGCGAAAAATTTGGAGCGATACAGAAAGGTTTATACACCCACAAACCTTGAAAAATATTGAATGACCTTGCAATTGCAAGGCTTTCTGGTCAATCTTTGAAGAAGGCTGATTCCTTGGGGGTCCTATCTAACTGCTAAAAATTAATGGGGCTGAAAAAGTGTTGAAATAAATAAATATAGCTAAAGATAGAACTTGTAAGGGTACAAATTTAGACACATAAAAACATATGCATAATTAATCTTAGACCATCACAAGAAAATGCATAGATCACCTAACAGACCAACCGATTTTCTTCCCACTTAACATTGATTACATCTATTCAAAAGCAAATTCCAGAACCAGATAATGAAGTGCATAGAATCTAGATTGTAGAATTAAAGCTAAATTATTCAACTAGTTTTAGCAAAAATAAGAAAACAAATATTTGTACATACATGAGATAATATGAAGATCAAACAACAATCCACTTGTATTTCTTGAATAGAAGGAGCTTTTACATGTGAGTTGTAAAAGCTAAAGAGTTGACCATTTGAATGCATTACATATTTTTTTTTATTACATAGGAGAGTTGGTTACAACCACTATTTTTAGTAACTGGTAAGCACAAGGTTCAAACCATAGGGAATGCTCCCAAGAAACCTACCCATCTCATTATTATTGACCTAGCATGAGATGGGGACCACTGATTTCTTGGGGTTTGTACCATTGTCATCAATCTAGCGGGCACTCAAAGGATTCAAATCAGACTACTACCTTTGAAAAGGGTTGGCTTCCCCCAAGGTTTGAACCTAGGTCTCTTCTTGGTAAGTGCCCAACCACACTTGCACTTACCAATCCACCTATCCCTTGCGGGTGCCTTACATTTTACTATATATAGTTTTTCTTTACAAGGGATTCTATTACTAATGATCATGATGTTTGATCATGGTATGCTATTATGTCAAGGTAGTGGCCAGGCTGTATATTCCCTTCTATCACCCTACAATCTATAATCAAACACTCATGCTATGTGGGAGTGGGCTTAGCTAGTTACATCTAATCCTTCAATTCATTTGATACATCTGATAATTCTGTTACTCGATGATGTCTATTCGCATTCACCTAGAAGTGGTGGGTCATTAACTCGTGTAACCTGAATCTTGAAATTGACCATACCTTCAATGCTAAATTACCATCCATTGCATATTGGACCAATGTTGGACTCTCTTTATAGGTCAGATGCTACATGTTTTCATACTTGGACTTGCATACCTATCTTTTCTTGATGGATTTTTCATGTCTTGATGAAGAGTAAAAGACTTTTGGGATTCATCCAAAGTCTAATAGCGACCTGAAATTCTTCTGAATATCTCTTTACTTTCCTATGTGATGGATTTTTGGGACCCGAACAAATTTTTTGGTATTGATGGGTTTTTGGGACTCGTCCAAAGTCTTCACCATCAATGGGTTTTTGGGACCAGCTCAAAGTCATGTGGCTGCCCACTTCTCCACTAAGCACTTTCATGATGGATTTTTGGGACCCATCCAAAATATAGCAACAACCAAGTTTTCTACCAAGTCTGACACTAAAATATTTTTTGTACATTTTGATTTTTTGGGACTCGCCTGGAGTCTGACATCAACCTTCTATTTTACCAAGTCTAACACTTATCCATTTTCTACGCATTTTCATGATGGATTTTTGAGACTCCTCCAAAGTTCAACATCAAACCACCTTTCTACCAAGTCTGACACAACCGTTTTCTACGCATTTTCATGATGCGTTTTCAAAACTCGCCCAAAGTGTGGCATCAACCTAATTTTCTACCAAGTCTCACATAGCCATTTTCTTGCAACCTTAGACCTTTCTACTTTTTTAAAATGTAAACATAGATGGGAATGAAGAAAATTACCCACAATTTTAGGGTTCTCTTCCTTATCTTATCCTATACAAAACCTTCGATAGGTATCATAATGACTTTACCTGATATTTTCCATTCTTCTTAGGCAACATACATAAAGTAATTGCTTTGTTGGGCCCAAAAAATTGCCTTTCTTAGCTATTAATAATATTGCTTACCAAAAGATTCATGTGGGTGGATATCAGCAAAAATTCACCCACTGGCCTCTCTCTTTCCTTTATATAGGTCTATTTTCTATTCTATTATGACCTCTTTCTTTCCTTTATAAGGACCTATTTCTTTCCTATATAAGGGCCTCTTTCTTTCCTCTATAAGGGCCTCTATTTCTATATTGACTTGCAACTCTTAACAATTGTAGATTCTAATCCAATGCTTGAAGCAATATAAAGCAAGCTATGTGCTTCTTTATCTTTCTTCAAGACTGATATATCAAATATTGATATATCTATATTTTTTATTCTATTCTACTTTCTTTATTTTATCTTAAGAAGCTTTGAATACTTCTCAATCAACTGTTATATTTTTCTTTTGATCTTCTTTCTTTCTAATGCTATCTTTTTTTCTTTGCTTTCTTATCTCTACACTTAGAAGCTAAAACTCTTCTCTATATTTTGTAGGAAGCTTCTCAAAATTCTATATCTTAATATCTATTGCAATTCTTTATTTAAAATTTATAGTCTTATATCACATATAAGAACTCAATATGATTATCCTCCTTACTAGAGAATCCAATATAATGTCAAGGTAAACTTTGAATGTCCCTTAATCTTCAATATCTAGGGTTGGCTATGCCCCTGAATGATCAACTATCTCAGAGTTGATTTACCTCTTAATTCTTAATCTACAAATCAATATTAATGTTAGGGTTGGCTTTATCCTTGAATGACCAAATAATATTGAATTGGTATGCCTATCAATATAGTTGAGTCCTTATCTTCATTGGTTATTCTTCAACCTAGTGGATAGACCCTAGCCTTTCTACTCAATATGACCTTAAATAAGAGTTTGAGTCTCACTGCATTTAAAGTAGACAAACTCTTAATTGACTTTATCAAATGTGGATAAAATCAATTTATAATAGTGGCTAAAATAAACTCTATCAATTTGGACATATTTTGGTGGTAGCTCTAATACCACTGATGGATTTTTAAGCCTTAATACTACCATAAAATATCATAGATTATATCACACAATATTGTATATAAAATAGCCATAATATAATAAGGTCAAAATAATGATATGAGTAGACTATTATGAGTACATTAATATGTATATCGAGGCTTATAATGAATCAAATAACATTCAATAATATGCAAAATTATGAATGTAAATAACCTGAACCATACATGTACTAAGCATGTAAAAAAACTTACAATATTATTTGCTCAAAATGTATACAAGATTTATTACTCCTTTTTCTCTTACAAATATATCAATAGTATTGCTTGTTCTCCTTGTGATACTTTCTTATGGAGTATTACCTCTATAATATATCCATAGTGTTGTGATTCTTTGGATACTTAACCATAGCTCTCCATATGCGAAGTCTCACGACTCTTAGCTTATCTACTTGCCACTTGCATACTTGATGAATGCTTGACTCTATAACAAATGTACACCTATACAAAACTCTTGCACTTTTAACTTGCACACTCTAATCTAAGATACTTGTGAACATATTTACATTACATATTTACACTCTTACATATAAGACACTTGTGCACATAGACTCAACTTACACTTGCACTCTAACTCACATGACACTTGTGCATTTCCTACATATTACAACTTTACATAACACTTGTGAATTTCTTGCATATTCACACTTACATAAAATGGGAAATATAGCTCACACTCTAAACTATGATTTAGAACTAATCTATTATTTACAAATGTACCATGAAGGTAGCATGGGGGTATATTAGCATGTACCAAATAATGTAATATACTCCAACAAGATACACGAGATAAAATTAAGAAATCTATTACCTTAAAATAACAACTCTATTTCTACTAGATTAGAACCTACCACCTCTTGGTTCAAAAATTTCCTATGTGGATGAGATGCATCTTGGGTCTCAACCAATATTAGAAGAATCAAAATTTCTTCTGAGTTGACCTTTGGAGAAGGCCATATTCTTATGAAACTAGTTAAATAAAATGAGTTTTAATACTAAAGCAAGAGATATGAGGGTGAGAAAGAGTGTAGGGCTAGATATTCAAACTAAATGTAGTCATGATTCAACTAACAACAATGAGACAATGTATAATAGTCTTACACACACTATCTAAGACTAGGCCTAATGGACTAGCTAGAAAATGTAGTATTACAAAATGTAATTTCATCTAAATCCTTTTAAACATTCCAAGTACTTAATGAAATAAATCCAAACTATCCAAATAAGCAAAATAAGCTTAACAAAATTGTATATTCATCAAGCATTAATAAAATGTGTAAAAAGGATAACTCACAATTTTAATTTCTAAAAAAATCCATAAAAAGAGGCCAAAAAACAATAGAATTTTATTGATAAGCAACATTCATCATACAATATGTACAATATTGAAAATACTAAAGAGTTGGCCCTCTTTCTAAGGTATTTTGAGATATTTATAGAGTTACATTCATATTTCTATTAGCTCTAACCATTAATTGGAATTATTTTTAGGTCTAACAAGGGCGAGTGTTGGGCATGGTCATCACTTTCAATCTCATCCTGGCTTAACTACTTCATTCGATTGTGCTGATATGGCTAGTTTTGATCTTCTCCATGAGCCTGGAATCCAAGTGCTTCTAGTATGTCCTTAACATACTCTATTAGGTTCACTTTTTACCACTTTGCTTGATGATTGGGTCAATTGTACAAGGATAGGTGTGTTATGGAGGAGTGTTCAAAATGTTCAAATTTCTAAAAGCAATGATTTTTCTTAACAAGGAAAAATATAGAATATTTTCTTTGCTACTAAGTCCTAATTTTTTTGCCATTCTTTTTCCTATTGATGGGCCATCAAGCATTTTGGCTAGATTTTTTGCCTTAATAAAAATATAATCCCAACCTTATTTTTATGCCAAATGTTTCTATCTCTTGAGATGACATAAGCATCTTTAAACTTCTACCCCTTTTCTCTATAGACTTAGCTATTTTTTGAATTTGGCGATGTGGTGTAGCATTGGACATTGAAATTTTCTTTCCTTCATGATGATGTAAACACTTTGAAAGTCTAGCCTAACTTTTTTCTTAGTGATATTTTAGGTTTGACCTCTTTTCAAGATGTTAGACTTCTTCTACTCTTCTAGTTATGTTAGATTCATAGAAAATTTAACTTTCTTTTACTTGTAACTTAGATAAATTTTGAATAGCTTGTCTTTATGCCAAACTTCCTATCCTTCCTATCCTTATGTTTGTGTTGTTGTCTTGGATGTTTCACCTTGCTGCTCTTTGGTGGATCTCTAATCTATTAAGGTAGATCCCATAATCTAGAATGCTCAAGAGGTTTTATCCCAAAATTTATTAAAGGAGAAAAAAACCCCTTGGAGCCTATACATGGTGTCTTTCAACTGGAAGGTCCTTTTATAGGAAGGATTGTTATATATTCAAGATTATTATTTTATATTTTCATGCATTGTAGATAGCCTATTAAAAAATGCAAAGACTATTCTCTTCAAGAGGTTAAATTAATGAGTTGAAATCCCCTTCATCATTGGCAACAAGTTCTAGTTGCTCTCTAAGTTGTTGAGTGTAAAATTTGTGCATCTTATCCCAAAATCCTAGAAAATCGAGACCAACAATTTCTTTAGCTGGAACCTTTATCTTATCTATATTTCTACTTAATGTAGTGATTAATTCACCTCCTTGCATCACCAAATTATGACCATATATTATTTGAACTGTAAGAAACTTTATCTCATCCAAGTACTTCTCTTTTAGTGCTAATAATTGAGGTTTCATTTTTCTATTCATTAGAAATTTTGATCACTACTTTTTCTTGTCTTGCTTTATCAGTTATCACTTCCATTGTTTTGTTGAGTGAAATTTGAGCCTCGCGGGTACCCTTTAGATTATATACTAAATATTTTATGAACAAAAATCTCTATATGGTTACATCAATGATTCCATTTTAGTTTTTTCTTATGATTTGTATAAATATTTCTTGAGAAAAGCTAGGTGCTTGTGTTTTCTTCTTTTCCTCTTTTAGATCTAATTGCACTAACGTCAATTGGTCTTGATAATACTAAAGTGTTGATTCCAATTTCTACAACCACTCTTCCTATTATTAGAGTTTTTCATCTCTTTATTACAACTATTCTTATAGAGCTTAAATCCTCTCATCCTTTTGTTGTGGTTTCTCTAGAGTTAGTACTTTGCTCAACTATTGTTGTAGCTATTTTAATAGTTCAAAAATAAAGAAATACTTTGTAGCAGTACCTTAGTGCAATAGAAATCAAATAGCGAAGAGGAAGTAGAAGCACAAGCGATCAATTAAAAAAGGCACTTCATGACATAAGAACAAGAGAGACTGAAATGAAATTAAAAACTCCAAAAATGCATTTCGCACCTTAAGTACTCATCAATTTAGTTGATGACCAAACATTACAATCCATCTTGTTTATATAGATTTCTCAAGCTAGTGGGTGTGCTATCCAACATGCAATGTGACGAGAATCAAGAAAAATAAATCATTACCTTGGGATATGCCAAAAATATAGTTATTGCCAAGGATAATGGTTGAAAGTACCTAAAAAATTAAATAATGCTCCTCGAGATGTGCACCCATGAATACGGGGCATTGATTTCCGAAAAGAGATGTTACAAAAAAATTCTAAACTTTAAAACTCATTTTTGAGGGGTCTAGAGGCTCATAAAAGGGTCCATTCCATAAAAACCCATTGAGTTTTATTTCTTGTCGTATAAAATTTTATAAGCTTTCCAATTCTTCAAACGGTTCGAGAATCAGAGCCTTGTAGAAAAAGTTATGGCCGATTGAAGTTGGGTTGGGTTCTCACGACTCGTCTATGACACCAAGATTTCTTCATATTTTTGTTGTTTCTCCAACAGATGATGCCACGACCAATATGGGAGAGTTTATGGTCTTTGATCCATTTTTGTAGAGAGGTCCAAGCACATTTTTTTTTAGAAAAATATCACAGAAAAACTAGCAGTTGTACAACTTCATCAAAACTGGGGGAGATTTCTTTAGACCTTGCTATATTAAATAGATCTTATGGAATATCTTATAGAGTAGTGCAGGCCGATGTCGAAACTCTACTTGGGCAAAGAGTGGAAATAAAAAATAGGATGGGTAGACCCAGGCTCTCAACCTGTGAAAAAAATGATGCTTCATCTTTCTAAATCCTTCATCATCCGCCTCTCTGACCAGAAACCTATTGAGTTCGCTGACTATGAAGGATTTTTTATAGTGGGGTGGATGGAATGAATAGAAAGGGATATATTGATACACATTGATTTGTTTTTGATATAGTTTAGTACCCAGAAGACTTGGAATAGTCATGGAGGATGGTTTGACCACTAGAATATCCAGGATGTTAACTTTAAAAGTGGAAATGGTAGTAGTGATATTGATTATGGGATAAAAAGAACCATAAGCATCAAGGAGAGCTTGAATACTCTCATTAGTACCATTCCAAACTCCAAAAGCATCATCAATATATCATTTATACAAGTAAATATTTTTTTAAATAGATGGAAAAAGATAAAAAATTTACAATTCCAAGTAACAAAGAAACAAACAGGCATAGGCATATACAACTACAAAATTGCTCCCCATTACTGTACCTATTTTTTTCCTGTATATCTTACCATAAAATTCCAAATAATGTATATTCAGGACCAATTTTGCAAGTTTGAGGATCAACTAGACCAAACCTAGCTTGAACCTTCTCGAAATTAAGTGTTGAAGAGAGACCAATCATGTTGCTATAGGAATGCTTGAGTACAGGCTCTCAACATCAAAGGTGAATAGAACACAACTTGGAGGAAAATATCTTTCATGAAGGATTTTCATTAGGCTTATAGAGTCTTGTAGATGATTTGTCTACTACAGGATAATGGGGAGAAGCTGGTGGTGAATCCATTTGGAAACAGGCTCCAACATATAACTGTAGTAGGAGCAGATGGATCTACCCTTCATAGGTTGTTTGTGAACCTTTGGAATGAGGTAGAAATTATAGACTCAAGCAATGATGGGGTTATTTTGTAGAAGATAATCCACTATTTTTTGATTGAGGAGAAGACTTATTTGTGCATTTTTAACAATGGACTCCAAGTGGGAAAAAAGAGAATTCCAGGGAACAAAAATAACCTCTGCTGCGACCACGACTCTAGATTCTATTCCTTCTCCTTCAATTTCATGGCAAGGGATTACGAGAGTTGGTTCAGGAGGCAATGACAAGATCTGTGAAATTTTTTTTGAGCTCTTAGATCTTAGAAAAGAGTGGTCCACACTCCTTTTTGATGAGGGAGGCCACCAAAGTGTTGGGTTCATCCATGACAATATCTTATTGTTGCTTCTAAGCAATTTTTTGAGTGTTAGTGGCTTCTTTTTGGACCTGACGATCCACACACAATTCCATTTTGAGAGCGTTGAACTTCACAATGAAGTATTGCTTGATTTGTGATTTCTAATAGGACATAATATGTAGATCTATCATTTTATTAAATATTTGCTCCATTTGCACATCAAACTACGTGACAATGACATCCTTCTAAACCTTCAAGCTCTCAAGTAATTTATTTTCTATCAAAAGATATACTTTTGAATAGGATTTTTGGAAATTCAAGGTGAGCTCAACAAATTCTATTCATAGCTTCCTAAAGAGCAGGATCTAGAATTCGAAGTCTTGGAGGTTTCATGCGTAAACTATTTGGCATGGTGCCATCATCGATGCCTTTCTGGATTTTCACGATGAAGGTATCAGTTTTGTGGACCTTGATGAATGTAGATATGAAGATTTCCAGAATTTCAAGCTGAGATCTTTAATATTCTATGACAGATCTGGAATATGCATCGAGGGTTGCACCACTTCAGGAACATAAGAGCAGGACTATTCTTGAGTGCATTCTACGTATGCAGGGGAAGCTTCAGTATCTGGAAGTATCATCCTAGGTCTCTTTTGAGCAGATCTGGTGGATTCCAAAACATGAGAGCCTTCATAAAATAAATAGGGATGCTCTTCTAGATTTCAAATAACTAGGGCAACGTGCGACATCAGATTGAAAAAATTCACTTGGATATTAAAAAAGAAAGAAATACTTTGCAACAGTATCTTAGTGCAATAAAAATAAAATAGCAAAGAGGAAGTAGAAGCACAAGCGATCAATGAAAAAATGCACTTCACGACATAAGAACAAGAGAGACTAAAATGAAAGGAAAAACTCCAAAAACATGTTTTACACCTTAAGTGCTCATCAATTCGGCTGATGACCAAACATTACAATCCATATTGTTTATATAGAAAGCCAGTGGGTGTGCTAGCCGACATGCCATGAGCACTTAAGGTGCAAAACATGTTTTTAGGTTTTTCCATTTCATTTCAGTCTCTCTTGTTCTTATGTCATGAAGTGCCTTTTTCATTGATCGCTTGTGCTTCTACTTCCTCTTTGCTATTTGATTTCTATTTCACTAAGGTACTACTATGAAGTATTTCTTTCTTTTTGTATATCCAAAGGTATTATTTTCCACCTCTTCTTGATCCAATATTTTAGACAAGAAATCTACTCTATCTTTTGTCATTTTGTACTTTAACTCTAATTTATTTCTTTTACAATACATTGTACCCACATCAGTTTGGATAGATCACATTATGTATTCCATCAAGATCTTGGAAATATCAATTTCCTACACCTTGATACCATAATCAACTATCATCATCTTTGAAGTAGGCTTACTAACCTTTGGGATGGAAATCACTCTATCTGCTTATTGGTAATTGGATCAACTACATCAAACATATAAAGTGGTGCCTTCTTTTTCTCTTTTCTAGGTGGCCTTTCTTTTGTCTATTATTGGACATTGACCTCATACTCTTGGAAGATACTGAAAACCTTTAATAAAGGATGACTGGAAATAGGGGATGTAGCTAAATCAAACCAGAAATTGGGGAATGAAGATAAGGAAGACTGTAGGGGTAATATTTTGATATCCATAATGGCATGAGGGTGTGAATATCTAGGAATATATTGACTCTTGGGCATAGGAGTAGCATAAGTTATGCTTTTGGTAGGTGATAGATTTTGCAGAGGTAGAATTTATCATGGAAGGGATGTGATGGAGGTGGTTTCCATGGAGGGGAATACATTGGTGTATAATATTTGATAGAGAAAGGAGTAGAGATAGATGTCATACCTTGATATTTATGCTTTCATGGTTTTTCCTTGAGTTTTCATGTCAAATTGTCAAATTGCTATGTCTGTTCTTTGAGCCTCTAGAGTCAACTACTGAATCTTGACCTTCTTTATGATTTCTTATTGCTAGATTGATGAAGAATTATTTCTTTTGATTCTCTGTCTAGATAATTTATATTAAATATATTCACTTATGCAGACTAAATTTTATTTATACTAAAAGTGATTAGGCTAATGCCTTCTTCAACGTAGTCCACGTCCTATGATATTTTTTCCTCATTGTATATCTTGCTTGTACTTATTGAGTTGCAATTATAGGGATATATTTACATGATGATATGTTTACTTTTAGAAGCTATTCAATTAGACTCCAATATCACAAAAATATCTTTAGAAGTCAAGTCCTCCTCTGACTCTAGGTTCACTATAATGCATTCATCCTGGGAAAGGCTTTTCTTTCTAGCCTCTTCCTCCTCTTTGGAAGTGTACTCTTGAATTTCTTCTTCTTCATTGTCTTCCTTGATCAGGCTAAGAAATTATTTCCCCTTGTGTGCAGCCATCCAATTAGCATATTTTCTATTAAATTTATTTTCAAATAGGTCATCTATAGTGTTGGGGAAGGCCTTGTTTTATATGTATTGCTCACACCTAAAGATCCACCTTTCATGAATATTTTCTATAGACCACTCTTTCTTATCTTCAATATTTTCTATAAGCTTATTTCTTATTCTTTGGTCCTTGTTTCTAGCTAGATCATATGGCCATATGAAATCATAACATTCTCTCCATGGAATCCACCTCAAAAATTTATTTACATCTAAATTAGATGCTTGCTCTTCTAAATTATTTTTAAGTCTATGTATGGTTGGGAAAAATGATTGAATGTTGAAACCTTAGTGTGTATGGATTTTAATGTTTCTTTAGACTTTCCTTCTAGATCATAGCTTCACATGTACAACATTATTTACCATTGGAGGCCACTAAGCTTATCATCTAGGATTCTACCTTGACTTTTAGCCATATGGTGATTGAGGCAAAAATTAAAGGAAACTGGTATGTGTCAATATTTTTTATTTTGGTCCTAAAGCTTTCATCTATTGTGTCAATTTGAAAGTAGAATTTCATTGCGAAGACCCAATTTTTAACATAGTACAAAAGCATATATGGATATCTCGTAAAACCATAAACCATAGTAAATGTGTCACTTTGTATAAAGTGCCAATATTCCAATTCATACTTATCACCATGAAGCTCATACCTCACATCCAGAGATAACCAATAAATTCTATCGTATATGCAGGCTAGTGCAGGTCCCAAAAATAGTTTGTTGAACTCCATATAAGAGTTAGTCTCTCTTAGCATAGGAGTATAGTAAATTATAGGGAGAATTATCCCATTTTATATGCATGTTATGAATTTTAGGCTCAAAATATCTAACATGAAATACACATATAGACAATACAAGTACAAAGGGTAGTGAAATTCCTCTCTCCATTTTTTTTAGCTTGACCAACTAGGCTTGAATTTTAGAGCTCAAGAATTAGACCCAATCAAATAAGAGGGAAGCCTTTTTACTAGTGCCATCATAATTATGTACATTGGTAATGGAATATGCCATGACTATTTGATAATCATACATATATCTATCTATTTCCATCCCAAACAATTATAGCCAACACAAAAAAACTTTAGGGTATCTAAACTCAAGAAACTTAAATGTGTGCCCAAGAAGACTAACAAGTGCTATTCCCAATTGGATACCAATATAATATTTAATCAAAACATATTTATAATATCTACTTTAAGTTTTTATACTTAAGTTTTAGGCTTTGTACAAGGGCCAACACCAACTACAAAAGTGATTGTGATGACATTAGCTGTAATGGCAAATAATCCTTACCCTTTTGTAGTACACATAATTCTAGACTTTGGGTTATATTATTTTGCTACTATTTTGACAAACTTCAAGTAGTGATGCATAAATATGGGTATGTATGACAAAAAAAATAAGTTTTAGATAGTTGATTTGATCCTATCACTAAAAATTTTCTCCTTTGGCTTGCACTACTCTAAAAGTCTTGTATTTTTCTTGGATTGTATGCAATAAGTTATGAATTCTACTCTTGTGATCTTGGAGCTCCTTGTTAGCTTTGTGAAATTTATGCCCCCTCCTGATACATTTCATAACTACTAATATTTAGGAAATATTGTAATTGGTTACCCTTATAATTTCTTTGCTCTTGCTTACGACAATACCTTACCCAAATTCTCAATTGCTCAAGTGCATAAAGTACATTCATAGGCCCTAATTTTATAATGGGAAGCTTAATCATTGGTGCATTTAATGCTAAATATTTTGTGTGATCTTCTTTATCACTACAGTATTTCCATGAAACTACCATTACATGCAAGCACATTGAGATACATGCCAATTTAAATGTTGTTGTGCTTTTTGGCCAAGAGAATTGCTTAATTTCAAAACTTGGTAGTTGTCAGATTTTATTTTGGCCAATCATCTTTTATCAACTCAAAAATATCATGGTTGCTTTATTTAGGTATATACATGCTTTTATGTTCATATAATATAGGTTGGGAATTTTTCCCTATGCATAATGTTTTAAATGCTAACCATTTACCAAAATTGGCAAAATATGACCACTCATATCTATCAACTCAAATGCATTTAACTCACGCTTTCCTAATATTTGGTAAGGGATGGACCATAATGACTCAATATTTTTATGCTTTTCTAGCTTAGCCCTATATTCATCCCATTTTAATACCAAGTCACTAATTTAAAACTATTGAGGGGAAATTTTCCTATCAAACCATCATTTAACTACTGCCTGATGATGCCAAAAATTATTGTATGCTTTCTCTCTCCATTTTAGCAAAAGCAGTTCTACCATTCAAATTTCAACTTGCTCTACATTTAGTAATTCTACTTTGTCTATTAGCTTCTTAGTCAAAAATTCTATCGGATTATATTACATGATTTGGTACATGCTAATGTACCACCTTGGGTATATCATTATATTAGGAGTGTGTTCTAGATTAGAGTGTAATTAAATATTTTATGTAATGTAATAAAGTGTAGGAAATACATAAGTGTTATGTAATTGAGTGTGCAAGTGTGGTGAGTGTAAATGTACACAAGTGTCCATCATGTAAGAGTGCACATGTGTCCTTATAATAGGAAAGTGAAGAGTCTCATAGAAGAGTGAAGACCAAGAGTACTCCATATGAAGAGTCACAATCTATTATATATGTGACTAAGCATTGTAAAGAAGAGAGGATGTATGTGACCTTTATTCTATATTAGTTTACTATTTTCAAGAGCATTTATTAGGGTCTATTTTATGAGTTATTTATGAAGTTATTTGTGAGTTATATTTGAATAAATAATTGTTGTTATTGAGTATTTTATATTGCAACTTTATATTTGATTTTGTGGTTATTTACATTAAGAGTTAAGCATCAAAAGCTAACAAATTATAGATGTAATATAATATGGCTTCCTTACCATAAACCAATGAATAAGGAGAGGCTCTCAATGATTTCTTAACTATAATTTTATTCACCCATAGAGCTTGATTCAACATCAGATGACAACTTCTTAAATTGTCTCCAACTTCCTTGTGGATAATAATTGGAATATGCTTTCCAATATATGCAATATTTACTTGTAAATTTAATAACTTTGGCACCTACAGAGGTGGACCCATTGTTTGAGACTATAGTTATCAAAATGTTGAATCTAGTAATCAATGTTTCTTGATTTTATTACTTGTTAGCTTCTACTTCAGACCACCTACTAAATAATCCAATGCAATTAGGATGAATTTGGATTAATTGCCCCAATGAAGTCAAACCCCCATCGTTGAAAGTGCTCCTCTATAAATATTGGCTACAAGGGTAGTGCCAAATTTCTCCTTCTTCTCACAAACCATTGGTATTTTTCACATTTTTTAGCCATCTTGAAAGCAGTGTTATGCACAACGGTGAATATTCACAAATAGGGCGAATATTAGAATTTTCAAAATTAGAATTTGGTGATTTTGGGGACCCTAGAAGTCGGCCCATTCACCCAAAATTTTTAGGATCAATTTTTTGTTAGGCTTAATTCGCCCCGCTATCATACTTATTAGTAACTATTTCATGTAGCTTTCCCTCATAATTTTTACCTTCAAATTATAATTTTTTTAATTTATCCCACCAAATTTACCTCTTATACCCCATTATATATAGCTAACATGAGAGCAACACTCATACATTTAAATCATTAATTTTCCTCGATAGTGAGTGATAAAAAGTAGATGAGAGACAAAAAGCAATAAGCAAAGAAAGCATACCAAAGAGAGTGTGTGATAGATAAATGAGTCATGGACATTAGGCATAGTGTGTCAGAAGGTGACTGACACAAGGTGATTGGTACAAGGTGACTCACAGAAGATGACTAACACAAGGTGACTAGAACAAGGCAACTGATATAATACATAAGTGTAGGAAATACATAAGTGTTATGTAATTGAGTGTGCAAGTGTGGTGAGTGTAAATGTACACAATTGTCCATCATGTAAGAGTGCACATGTGTCCTTATAATAGGAAAGTGAAGAGTCTCATAGAAGAGTGAAGACCAAGAGTACTCCATATGAAGAGTCACAATCTATTATATGTATGTGACTGAGTACTGTAAAGAAGAGAGGATGTATGTGAACTTTATTCTATATTAGTTGACTATTTTCAAGAGTATTTATTAGGGTCTATTTTATGAGTTATTTATGAAGTTATTTGTGAGTTATATTTGAATAAATAATTTTTGTTATTGAGTATTTTATATTGCAACTTTATATTTTATTTTTTGGTTATTTACATTAGGAGTTAAGCATCAAAAGCTAACAAATTATAGATGTAATATAATATGGCTTCCTTACCATAAACCAATGAATAAGGAGAGGCTCTCAATGATTTCTTAACTATAATTTTATTCACCCATAGAGCTTGATTCAACATCAGATGACAACTTCTTAAATTGTCTCCAACTTCCTTGTGGATAATAATTGGAAGATGCTTTCCAATATATGCAATATTTACTTGTAAATTTAATAACTTTGGCACCTACAGAGGTGGACCCATTGTTTGAGACTATAGTTATCAAAATGTTGAATCTAGTAATCAATGTTTCTTAATTTTATTACTTGTTAGCTTCTACTTCAGACCACCTACTAAATAATCCAATGCAATTAGGATGAATTTGGATTAATTGCCCCAATGAAGTCAAACCCCCATCGTTGAAAGTGCTCCTCTATAAATATTGGCTACAAGGGTAGTGCCAAATTTCTCCTTCTTCTCACAAACCATTGGTATTTTTCACATTTTTTAGCCATCTTGAAAGCAGTGTTATGCACAACGGTGAATATTCACAAATAGGGCGAATATTAGAATTTTCAAAATTAGAATTTGGTGATTTTGGGGACCCTAGAAGTCGGCCCATTCACCCAAAATTTTTAGGATCAATTTTTTGTTAGGCTTAATTCGCCCCGCTATCATACTTATTAGTAACTATTTCATGTAGCTTTCCCTCATAATTTTTACCTTCAAATTATAATTTTTTTTATTTATCCCACCAAATTTACCTCTTATACCCCATTATATATAGCTAACATGAGAGCAACACTCATACATTTAAATCATTAATTTTCCTCGATAGTGAGTGATAAAAAGTAGATGAGAGACAAAAAACAATAAGCAAATAAAGCATACCAAAGAGAGTGTGTGATAGATAAATGAGTCATGGACATTAGGCATAGTGTGTCAAAAGGTGATTGACACAAGGTGATTGGTACAAGGTGACTCACAGAAGATGACTAACACAAGGTGACTAGAACAAGGCAACTGATATAATACATAAGTGTAGGAAATACATAAGTGTTATGTAATTGAGTGTGCAAGTGTGGTGAGTGTAAATGTACACAAGTGTCCATCATGTAAGAGTGCACATGTGTCCTTATAATAGGAAAGTGAAGAGTCTCATAGAAGAGTGAAGACCAAGAGTACTCCATATGAAGAGTCACAATCTATTATATGTATGTGACTGAGTACTGTAAAGAAGAGAGGATGTATGTGAACTTTATTCTATATTAGTTGACTATTTTCAAGAGTATTTATTAGGGTCTATTTTATGAGTTATTTATGAAGTTATTTGTGAGTTATATTTGAATAAATAATTGTTGTTATTGAGTATTTTATATTGCAACTTTATATTTGATTTTGTGGTTATTTACGTTAGGAGTTAAGCATCAAAAGCTAACAAATTATAGATGTAATATAATATGGCTTCCTTACCATAAACCAATGAATAAGGAGAGGCTCTCAATGATTTCTTAACTATAATTTTATTCACCCATAGAGCTTGATTCAACATCAGATGACAACTTCTTAAATTGTATCCAACTTCCTTGTGGATAATAATTGGAAGATGCTTTCCAATATATGCAATATTTACTTGTAAATTTAATAACTTTGGCACCTACAGAGGTGGACCCATTGTTTGATACTATAGTTATCAAAATGTTGAATCTAGTAATCAATGTTTCTTGATTTTATTACTTGTTAGCTTCTACTTCAGACCACCTACTAAATAATCCAATGCAATTAGGATGAATTTGGATTAATTGCCCCAATGAAGTCAAACCCCCATCGTTGAAAGTGCTCCTCTATAAATATTGGCTACAAGGGTAGTGCCAAATTTCTCCTTTTTCTCACAAACCATTGGTATTTTTCACATTTTTTAGCCATCTTGAAAGCAGTGTTATGCACAACGGTGAATATTCACAAATAGGGCGAATATTAGAATTTTCAAAATTAGAATTTGGTGATTTTGGGGACCCTAGAAGTTGGCCCATTCACCCAAAATTTTTAGGATCAATTTTTTGTTAGGCTTAATTCGCCCCGCTATCATACTTATTAGTAACTATTTCATGTAGCTTTCCCTCATAATTTTTACCTTCAAATTATAATTTTTTTTATTCATCCCACCAAATTTACCTCTTATGCCCCATTATATATAGCTAACATGAGAGTAACACTCATACATTTAAATCATTAATTTTCCTCGATAGCGAGTGATAAAAAGTAGATGAGAGACAAAAAGCAATAAGCAAAGAAAGCATACCAAAGAGAGTGTGTGATAGATAAATGAGTCATGGACATTAGGCATAGTGTGTCATAAGGTGACTGACACAAGGTGATTGGTACAAGGTGACTCACAGAAGATGACTAACACAAGGTGACTAGAACAAGGCAACTGATATAATACATAAGTGTAGGAAATACATAAGTGTTATGTAATTGAGTGTGCAAGTGTGGTGAGTGTAAATGTACACAAGTGTCCATCATGTAAGAGTGCACATGTGTCCTTATAATAGGAAAGTGAAGAGTCTCATAGAAGAGTGAAGACCAAGAGTACTCCATATGAAGAGTCACAATCTATTATATGTATGTGACTGAGTACTATAAAGAAGAGAGGATGTATGTGAACTTTATTCTATATTAGTTGACTATTTTCAAGAGTATTTATTAGGGTCTATTTTATGAGTTATTTATGAAGTTATTTGTGAGTTATATTTGAATAAATAATTGTTGTTATTGAGTATTTTATATTGCAACTTTATATTTGATTTTGTGGTTATTTACATTAAGAGTTAAGCATCAAAAGCTAACAAATTATAGATGTAATATAATATGGCTTCCTTACCATAAACCAATGAATAAGGAGAGGCTCTCAATGATTTCTTAACTATAATTTTATTCACCCATAGAGCTTGATTCAACATCAGATGACAACTTCTTAAATTGTCTCCAACTTCCTTGTGGATAATAATTGGAAGATGCTTTCCAATATATGCAATATTTACTTGTAAATTTAATAACTTTGGCACCTACAGAGGTGGACCCATTGTTTGAGACTATAGTTATCAAAATTTTGAATCTAGTAATCAATGTTTCTTGATTTTATTACTTGTTAGCTTCTACTTTAGACCACCAACTAAATAATCCAATGCAATTAGGATGAATTTGGATTAATTGCCCCAATGAAGTCAAACCCCCATCGTTGAAAGTGCTCCTCTATAAATATTGGCTACAAGGGTAGTGCCAAATTTATCCTTCTTCTCACAAACCATTGGTATTTTTCACATTTTTTAGCCATCTTGAAAGCAGTGTTATGCACAACGGTGAATATTCACAAATAGGGCGAATATTAGAATTTTCAAAATTAGAATTTGGTGATTTTGGGGACCCTAGAAGTCGGCCCATTCACCCAAAATTTTTAGGATCAATTTTTTGTTAGGCTTAATTCGCCCCGCTATCATACTTATTAGTAACTATTTCATGTAGCTTTCCCTCATAATTTTTACCTTCAAATTATAATTTTTTTTATTCATCCCACCAAATTTACCTCTTATGCCCCATTATATATAGCTAACATGAGAGCAACACTCATACATTTAAATCATTAATTTTCCTCGATAGCGAGTGATAAAAAGTAGATGAGAGACAAAAAGCAATAAGCAAAGAAAGCATACCAAAGAGAGTGTGTGATAGATAAATGAGTCATGGACATTAGGCATAGTGTGTCAGAAGGTGACTGACACAAGGCGATTGGTACAAGGTGACTCACAGAAGATGACTAACAGAAGGTGACTAGAACAAGGTGACTACCACAAGGCAACTGGTATAATACATAAGTGTAGGAAATACATAAGTGTTATGTAATTGAGTGTGCAAGTGTGGTGAGTGTAAATGTACACAAGTGTCCATCATGTAAGAGTGCACATGTGTCCTTATAATAGTAAAGTGAAGAGTCTCATAGAAGAGTGAAGACCAAGAGTACTCCATATGAAGAGTCACAATCTATTATATGTATGTGACTGAGTACTATAAAGAAGAGAGGATGTATGTGAACTTTATTCTATATTAGTTGACTATTTTCAAGAGTATTTATTAGGGTCTATTTTATGAGTTATTTATGAAGTTATTTGTGAGTTATATTTGAATAAATAATTGTTGTTATTGAGTATTTTATATTGCAACTTTATATTTGATTTTGTGGTTATTTACATTAAGAGTTAAGCATCAAAAGCTAACAAATTATAGATGTAATATAATATGGCTTCCTTACCATAAACCAATGAATAAGGAGAGGCTCTCAATGATTTCTTAACTATAATTTTATTCACCCATAGAGCTTGATTCAACATCAGATGACAACTTCTTAAATTGTCTCCAACTTCCTTGTGGATAATAATTGGAAGATGCTTTCCAATATATGCAATATTTACTTGTAAATTTAATAACTTTGGCACCTACAGAGGTGGACCCATTGTTTGAGACTATAGTTATCAAAATGTTGAATCTAGTAATCAATGTTTCTTGATTTTATTACTTGTTAACTTCTACTTCAGACCACCTACTAAATAATCCAATGCAATTAGGATGAATTTGGATTAATTGCCCCAATGAAGTCAAACCCCCATTGTTGAAAGTGCTCCTCTATAAATATTGGATACAAGGGTAGTGCCAAATTTCTCCTTCTTCTCACAAACCATTGGTATTTTTCACATTTTTTAGCCATCTTGAAAGCAGTGTTATGCACAATGGTGAATATTCACAAATAGGGTGAATATTAGGATTTTCAAAATTAGAATTTGGTGAATTTGGGGACCCTAGAAGTCGGCCCATTCACCCAAAATTTTTGGGATCAATTTTTTTTAGGGTCAATTCACCCCGCTATCATACTTATTAGTCCCTATTTCACGTAGCTTTCCCACCTAATTTTTACCTTCAAATTATAAATTATTTATTTATCCCACCAAATTTACCTCTTATACCCCGTTATATATAGCTAACATGAGAGCGACACTCATACATTTAAAACATTAATTTTCCTCGATAGCGAGTGATACAAAGTAGGTGAGAGACAACAAGCAATAAGTGAAAGAAAGCAGAACAAAGAGAGTGTGTGATAGACAAAGGATGATAGGCATAGTGTGTCAGAAGGTGACTGACACAAGGCGATTGATACAAGGTGACTCACATAAGGTGACTAACAGAAGGTGACTAGCACAAGGTGACTGGCACAAGGCAATTGGCACAAGGTGACTGGCACAAGGTGACTCGCACAAGGCAACTCGCATAAGGTGACTAGAAAAAGGTGATTCACATAAGGTAACTAGCACAAGGCGACTGACACAAGGTGACTAGCACAAGGAGATTGGCACAAGGCGACTGGCACAAGGCAACTCACACAAGGTGACTCGCACAAGGTGACTGGCACAAGGCAACTGATATAAGGCAACTGACACAAGGCGACTAGCACAAGGTGATTGGCACAAGGCAACTGACACAAGGTGATGTCCAGTTTTTCTAACATAAGGTGATTGACATACAACGATAGCCATTTACCGATAATTTTCTTTTACCATTAATTTTCCTTTTTTAAATATTTTGTTCATGGACACTCAATAAGGAGGTTTTCCTATTATTTGGGTACCAATCTCAAGCCTGCTTGGCATCAGACATCATGTTGTCTTGAATAATAGTTCTCTTTTACCAATTATTTTTATTTTTAAAAATGATGTTCATGTTCCTCTTCCATTTATACAGGTAAAATATCACCTGCTGGCAATGGAAATAAGGGAGGCCAGTCTTCTGATAAAAGGAGTATCCTCAAATACTTTCATAATATTTTAAAATCTAGTCAACCATCAACATCTGCACAAATTCAAGGTACGAACACCTTTTAGTTACTAACCAGTTAATTTTTGTACATTGTTAATTTTATATATAATGTCTTTATTCATTAAGAAGGGTGCTTTTTGGTTGATGGCTTTGTCCAATGTTTATCTGTATTTTTTAACAGAATGTATGTTTTTAAATGCAAAAATGATATGGAAAAAATTCTTTATAGAAAACACTATTGACCCTGGTATGCCTCCACTTCCACATATCCCCGATAATGAAATGTCCACAGATGAAAATTTTCTTAATGAAATGCAACAACAACATGAAGAGATTCCTAAAACTAACACGCCAAATGGAAAAAAAAATAATAGTTCTCATACAATCCCTACTTTCGAAGAATCTTCTTCTAAGAAACATAAACGTGCCAGGTTATCTAGGTGGACAATTAACAGATCATTTCAGCCTGATTGGGTATCAAAATTTCCATTTATTGAGCCAGTGCAGCCAGAGAATAGTAGTGAAGAAATAAAAGAATTGAGATGCATAATTTGTAGTTGGAAACACGGAAGGGATCATAGATTGCAAGTTAAGAAAGATACAGTAGAAAAACATTGTGGAAAAGTTTATATAAAAACAAAAGAAAGTGATGGAACAATACCAAAAAATTATAGGTGGAAGGATGCATCAGAATGTGCACATATCAGATATGCACAAGAATATGATAAATAAATGAAACAAAAGTAAACTTTGGTTGAGAAAGGTGCAATGATTCAAGCCCAATTTTGAAAAATGAATAAGTTCACTTTAGCTTCAAAAAGTTTACAGTTTGTTGTTGTACTCACTATTCTTAAAAAGGGTAGACCTATGTCTGATTTCATTGATTATAAATATCTATTTCAACTAGCTGATGTGCAGAACCTTCCCAGTGCCCATTGGTCAGATCGAAGTGGTTGGAAAATTGTAAAATGTCTCTCATTGGTTGAGCAGGATGACCTCAAAGAGAAAGTAAAAAAAGCCAAATTTATTTCACTTTCAATTGATGAGGTGACTGATGTTGACAACACATCTTGGATTTGCATGCATGTTTACACATTGGAAAATCATTTAAGGCAACCTCATTTACTTGGAGTATGCAAGATGGTGGAAAATTGCAATGCAGAAAACCTTTACAATGTTGTTGTAACTAGTTTAAAGGAAATAACAGGAATGAATGATATGGAAATAGCCACTAAGTTAATATGTGTCGGAGCTGATGGTGTTGCTACAATGCAAGGACACAAGAATGGTCTTTGTGTTCGACTACAAACATCTATTACCCCATATTTGATCCCTATTCATTGCATGGCTCATAGAATGAATCTTGCATACAAAATTGTGGATACATTTACAAATGTAGCGAGAGTGGAAGAGCTTGTCCATGAAATTCATGATTATTTTTATGTAGTCCAAAAATATTTTTAGAGTTTCAACAGTTTGCACTAGGAGTTACTGAAGGTAAAAAACTATTAAAAGATGTAGATACTAGGTGGATTTCGTTGTATCAACCGACATATAGAGTTTTCAAAGAATATCAATCCTTGGCAGGGTTTATGTATGCAAATCGTAGGGCAGTTGATAAGGCTAAAGATTTGCTATTTTGAATGAGTGACTTTGAAACACTTCTCACATTGTGTGGTATTCTTCCAATGTTGGAAGAAATGAATACTTTGATTAAAATTGCACAACAAAGATCGATTTATATTATGGATTTCATCAAGGTGAGAAAACAAATTTGTATGCATATTGATATGATGTACGCGTTTGGTGAAAGTTTTATGGATCCCATGTTTGAGAGTTGGAGAGCATTAACAAATGTCAATGATCCTCAGAAATTTTTGAAGTTCAACATAAATGATCATCTATGTATTAATATCCATGGAAAGGAAATACCTTTATATTGTTTTGGTCAATGAATGGATATAGCTACAAATGAAGTTGAACAAATACCCATAACATACAACAAATTTGATGTAGTTGTACACGATGCAAAAATTAAACTAAAAAAATAGCAGAATCATTGACAAAAGAAATAAGAGACCGTTTTCAAAGAGATGAATTGCTTGAGGCTATGGGTGTGGTTAACCCGATGTTTTGGGATCCTTGTAATGAATACCAGACTATAAATGGTTTGTTTCTCAAATACATGGGCACTCTTGCTAACCATTTCACTAAACATGTGGAAGTCAATGGTATTGAAATCAATGGTATTCTCAACAAAGATATTTTGATAAAACAATCAAACTATTTTGGAACGACAATGTCTTCTCAAGTTTCACAATTCACTAACCATCATGAAACAGGTTCTATTTCACGTTTGTGGAAAATATTACATCCTAGTAGTATCTTACAACATACTATGAGTGAATATTTTCTTTTATATGAATTATGTCAAACGATGATTTTAGGATCAATGGAAGATGAAAGGGTATTTAGTGCATTATCATATGTAAAATCTAAAGTTCGAAATAGGTTGGACAAAAATTTGGAAAATTGTTTGAGAGTATATGTGTCGACCTATGAGGTGGAGAAGTATCCTTATGAAAGAGCTTTGGCATATTGGAAATCTCTGGCAGAGAGAAGAGGTGTCACGAATACTCATGATGATGAGGATAATGGTAACACTGATCAGACTATGGTGACAAAAATTTTGGGTATGAGTACAGAAGATTTTGTACAATCTGAAAAGTGTTTGTTCCAGCTTCCAACATTATAATCAATGGATGCTTTCATTTGAATAGATTTCACATATTATGTTATCAATTTTCTACAAAATATTGAGATTTGATTATAATTTGAGACATGTATTTTTTGATATCATATAATATGAGATTAGACGTGCTATTGGATATTATGTATATCATAGCCCTGTTAATTGATTATGTATATTTTGATGAAATTGGATTATTTGATTACATATATGTTGATTATGGATCACTGGATTATTTTTTTATATCATAGACGTGTTATTGGATATTTTGTATATCATGTTATTTAAGCCTTGTTATTGGATTATTAGTCTATGATATTCAAATTATTTAATAGATTTGTATTTTATAAACCATTTATGGCAAAGTAAATATATGTGTTGCATTTCAGTCATTTCAAATTATTTTATAAAACATAAAAGAACATTTTGGCTATGTACATTTTTCCTAGAAATTCATTCATAATTCAAAATTATTTATTGCATCCACATAACTAATCAAAACATCACAATATTTAAAACAAAATTTCAAAAATATAATACAATATTTTTGGAAATTGTCTCTTTTATTGATTTGAAACCATTCTTTTACAATTTACAAAAAAATCTATACAACATGTTTGGTCTCTCCTCAATAAAAAAACAATAGTCATCTAGTTTTCTTTCTCCACGGTGCCTGAAGGTTCAACTAGATCTTCCTCAATATCCTTTGCTTGCAATGCACTAGCTCTTACCAGACTTTCAGTTGTAGTGTTCATCCCCACTAGCAATACACCTTCTTCCTTCGTAGAATCTTCTCTAAAAGGTGCATTCAGTTCTTTCTCATTTTGTTTTAATACAACCTCCACATCCAGGCCCTTATCTTTGATAAACTTCTTCAGCCAATTATTTTCTCTGATAGTGTATTGTAATATTTTCTTCACTTCCATAGCATTAATCACACTAGTTCTTGTAGTCTTAATCAACGTTTTCATGGCGCTGACTTGCATCTTTAAGTGTTCAAAATTAGACTACAAAATAGAAGAGAAAAAGGTTAATATTTATAAACAAAATATATTTAAGAAAAAAATGATTTTCAGTTATATGTAAAACTTACATCAGTGGTAAGTCTTGCAGTTTTTGCAACTGCTACTTTTTTCTTATCTATTGCCCATTCATTGAAATATGCTTGGGCCTCGACATTGAGGTTTTCTAATCGATTCAACATAATGTTCAGAATTTCATCATTGTATATAGACTCGACCTGCACGATGCTAGATTCAACTTTATGTAACAAAGCATCGAGCTTTTGTGGCTCATTCTCCACCTTTGAAAACAACTCCTTTCTATTTGAAAAATTCCTATATCGGGCATTTATTTATTTTATCAAAACCTTGGCCCGATATTCCCAATATTTTAAACTATCAATATCTACAAGTAGACTATCATTAACTGTAGCTTTACATCTATTAGCTAATAAAATATTTTCTAAAAAATTAACTTTATCATCATCATTCAGAGGATGATGGGTGGCGACTTGATGGGGGGATGAGGAAACTCCGATGACATCTACCTCAACATTATCTTCTACTTCATGATGGCTCTATGGACCCTGAAGCACATCACTTGCCTTGAAAGGGAAAGTTTCAGGATTGGTATCCTGATAAAGAAAATCATCATCGAGATTCCTAGAGGGCATTTGAGACGCGCTCTGCACATTTGAGAAATTCCCAAGGGAAAATATTGGGAAGTGAGAAACATTACTAGTAGACACGATGTGTGTCTGGGAAAGACTTTTGCTTCCTAGAGGTGGTGGTGTGAGGAACTATTTCCCATGCATGCGAGATTGGTTCCTCACCATTGGTGGTACCTACTATGGATGGACTTGTTGTGGCACTTATTGTGGGTGCATTTGCAGGTGTGGAGATGGTGGAGGCATATTTTTTTAGTCTTTTGAATGTAACCGACATGTCTACAAAATTTTACATAAAAATATCAATTAAAACTAGTGTAAAAAACAATGCCATAAAAAGAGATTTAATTTAACCAAACATACCAGACTCAGACTCTACACCCGTTGATGATGCATCCACTTGCCCTTGCTCTGAAAACATATAAAATATTTCCTTAAACTAAATATAATTTAAAATCATTAAAATACATCATTTAAAATAGTAGTTTCGAATAATAAGGTTACCTTGTGAGCTGGAGGTTACTTCTTCAACGTCGATTGTAACATGTCCAGAAATAAAAGGAGTCGTAGGTGTATGCTGATCAGTAGGAGACCTCAAACATTTCATGGTTCTTGAGGTAGCTGCTGGTGATGATTGTGATTGCATGTCAGAATATACAGAGGCTTCGTGCATCCTAAAGGTGGCATCCCTTTTACTAGAAGATGGAGTTGATTTTTTTTGCTTTCAAAAGAAAATTAGAAAATAAAAAGATTGATTGGAAAGAAAGAAAACATAGATTTTTTGAAAAAATAATTTTACCTGTATTTCTTCCTCCATCATACCAATAGCCATCAAGCTTGGGTGCAATGCAGTTGGAGGAGGGCCATTTTGAAGATTGTAATATGCTTCATTAAAAAGAGAAATAACAAAATTGTTGGTTGTTACTATATAAGAAGATTGTATTTTCTGGGCGTTCAGAAGATCTTGTTTAACGTGGTTCGAAATGTGCGTGGACCAATCAAATCTAGCACTAGAAATACATCGAACCAAATAGGCCAATGCCCAAAATGGGATATTTGTAGGTCATCCCTACAAAATAAGTCTTTCCTAGAAAAATTCAATGCAAGCATGAAGAAATTTATCTCCAACGTTGGAAATGTTTAAGCCCCTTTTGGACTTAGTAGAATTAACTAAAAAAAGGAGAACATTATTAGAAAATAAAAATTACAAAAGGGAGAAAATTATTAGAAAATGGAAACTACAATACCTAAAAAATGCAAAAAAATAAAAACTAAATTTTAAAAATATACCTTTCAAATTATTGGAATGGACACCATATTTGGTCTCCAGTAGTCGTTTGTCTTCTTTGGTCAAGGCGTATTGGTTGCTCACCAGGTGACCATCCATAAATGGCAGCCCTATTAGTCACTGCACATCTGAGGGTTTCACAAAAAAAATAATATCCCTGTTATCCACTTTGATGTGAACAGTGGACTCGTCATGGTCGTAGGAACTAACTATCCTTTGCATCAGGGAGACGTCGACATTGAATTGTGGCATCTTGATCACTCCTATGACTCCAGAGGTGTAAACCCATTGCGAATATCTTCCAGGTGTGCCAAAAATATTCTTAATGTTGGGGCAAAAGTAGTTCTTGAATGACACTTTTGCAGGTAGAGGAGAGGAAGAGCTAGCCATTTCTACACTAAAAATGGTCTAAAAATGCTTTGAAAATGCTCTAAAAACGTTCTAAAAATGCTCAAAATAAAACACTTTGAAAATGCTCTGAAAATGATCTACAAATTGAAAACACTCTAAAAATGCTTTGAAAAAGCTCTAAAAATGCTCTAAAACGCTCTGAAAATGCTCTAGAAAAAGCTCTAAAAAAATCTATGCTAGAAAAGAAGGGCAAAAAATGAGCCTACATTCCTATTTATAGAATTTTGCATGGTTGAATTTTGTGGATGTGTGACATGTAGCAAAGGATATGGCACATGGTAGCATCCTATTGACACCAACAAAGGTCACCCTCTGCCAATCATGCTTTGTTAGTCGTATTTTGCCAATCGTAGACAAAGGTCACCCTCTACCAATAACCCTGTACTAGTCAACCTCTACTAGTTGCCATTTGCTAGTTGCCATCTACCAGTCATCATCTACCAATCACCATCTACCAAAAGTCATGTGCCAATTACCATATACTAGTCATCCTCTATGAGTCACCCTCTACCAGTCATCATTTGCCAATCACCATCTGCCAGTTGCGCCCTACTAATTACCATATTTTATTTTATTTTTGGAAATTTTTTAAAAATCACCAAATTTTGATAATTTTTCTGCAAAATTTTGAAAAATTTACCACCTAGTTTAGACACAATTCGCCTTGATTTACATTAAGATTCACCAAATTTTTATAAATAATTTTTTGGTATTACCCCTTATGCATAACCCTACTTGAAAGCATCAAAAAGCAAAGTGGGCCAATAATATCTAGTTTGGAGGATCTTAGTAGCTATTGTTTGTCCAAAATAGTGCCCATCGAAGAATCTTGAATGGAACTCCTTTAGAACTTTATCTGCTCTCTTTGGATGTATATAACATAGGAGAAACCCATCAATTTTTTTGGTGTAGATCCCAATCCACCATAGCATAATTTATAGCTTGTAACTCGCATCTTCATATTTGCAAGGTAGTAAGACCATCTGGATATTTTCCATTTTAAAAAAGATCAACCAAGTGAGTAATCTAGTCACTATGTTCATCCCAACTGTCTGTTGGTTGCTATAGAAAAAAATCTATTCATTCATTGAGGCAAGAGGCTATTTAATACATGCTTAAGGGTTATAAGCTATAACATTAATACTCCTAATTTTGGATATCATTACATGCAAGGAATATTAAAATAATCTTATAACTAATAATTCATGATCTAATAATAATATAATAATAAATCCTAACATCCCCCCTTATTACATTATTTGGGTTAGGAAATATTAGGACCCTTATTAAATTTAGAGGAGTCTAGGCTCTTGGTCTTGGTTCTATCTTTGGATCTGGCTCTTGGCTCTTCTCTTGTCTCTAACTGTTCTAGCTTTGGCTACTATGATTATGACTACTTTGGCTCAGTTACTTTGGTTCTGATTACTTTAGCTCTAGATATTTGAATCTGGCTATTTAGCTCTAGCTATTTGGCTATGGATATTTGACTCTTGGATAACCACCTTTAGATCTACCTTTGGGTCTATTATTAGATCTTATTATTTTGGATCTTAGGTAAACACCTCTAAAGCTTCTTTCAGGTCCACCTCTAGGTTGACCACTAGGTCTACTACCTTTGGGTCTATTGCCTTTAGGTCTATTACCTCTAGGTAATCCACTAGATCTATCACCTATGGGTCTACCTTTTTATTATCCTCTAGGTCTAGGCATATTAATTAATCTTAGAATACTTAAGAAAAAGTGGATTGACCTCACTTTTCTTTTTCAAATACAAGTGTCCTTATAGTAACTTTTTCATCCTATCAAAATGCATGGATAACTAGTCATTGTAACCACTAGGTATAATAGAGTAGATCACTGCTTATGAGGTTCACTTTGTTGGTCTCATGAGTACCCCCCTTAGGGTGAACACATATTTTTTACTATGAAGGTGTCAAACTCTGTCGGGAATACACCTTTGTACACGAATTTTAGAGCTTACATTGAGCAACTATAAGTGCCCTTATGAGGTTTTCTTACATTGTTTTGTAAAAATATCTTGCCAAAAATGCACCTTTTACAATCATTAAAATTGTAAGAAATATGAAGGTGTCATACTACGTTGAAAATGCATCTATGTTTTTTTACAATCATTGAATTTTTACAAGGTGTCAGACTCTGTTGATAATGCACCTTGTTAACAATCATAATTGCATAATTGGATAAATCAAATTTCACAATTGGTTAAATCAAATTCATAAAACAATCCCCATTTTATAATAAAGCACCTAAATAATAAATTACTTTTAATAAAGAACTTTTAAAAACAAAAAAAAACATTTAAAAAAATAGGAAATATTAAAAATTTGCAAACCTAGGGTTGTATCTAAATCTAGATTTGGATTTGATTCTGAATTTAAGTATGATTTTATTTTCTTTAATGATTTTTTGTGCAATAGAAAAACAGGACTAATATCCCAATTTTAAATAGCCATAACTTCTTCAATATTAAATAAAATTTGGCATATGACCACTTGTTTTTGTAGTTCTCAAAATAATCTATTTGATGGTTCAAGAATATTGTGAATTTGATTGCTAGAAATAAATACATAGCTCTCATAAACAAAGTGATATTTTCTAAGAAAAAATGAATAGAGATCTAACAAGGGTAATATGTGAAAACCCTTAAGGAGGCTAGATCTTTGGCAACCCAAGATGAGGGATCTGGTAAATATTGAGTAAAATATTTTAGAAGACCAAATCCAAGGCCATGATTGCATATGTTTTGATTATCAATGGATATCTTTCCCATGAATCAAACTTGCAAACTGTTAGAACTATGCACATCAAACAAATAGTAGGGCTTTCCATTAGATAGTGATGATTGTCCTTTACTATACCTCACACACTTGATGGTGGATTAGATGAAATAATACTTTCTAATAAACTAGATCAATGTCACATCATAGGTTTAGAGCATGTTCAGATTTTCCTACTTTACAATTGCATATCCACTTCAATTTATCGATTGAAATGAATTGGGAGGGGAAAATCACCAAAGAGTTGATTCCCCCCTTAGACTTTAGGTAGGAAAGAACTTGCTTTGATATCAATAATGATAAAAATATTTTTATTCATTAAGACAAGAGCATGTTTAATACATGCTTTAGGTTTACAATTTGGAAGATCAACACTCACAATTTAGGAAACTATTACATGCAAGGAATATTAAAATAATCTTCCAGCTAATAATGCATGATCTAATAAGAATGTGATAAAATATCCTAACAACTACAATTCTTCAAGATCCCCAATTAGCATATTTATATTTTGTGCTACAAAATTTATAATATGTTTGCACAAGGATTTTCCTCTAACTAACTTGGTAGGTTAGATCTCTATATCATACTATTGGATCTTAGTAACCCAACCAAATATTTTCTCACCAATTTCTATTTGCATAATAAAATTTTGGACATCCAAATGCACAATATACACTATAGTATTACTTTGTCAAATATAGTATCTTAGCATTTTAAGAGATTTCATGAGTGCAAATACTTGTTTTTAAATGAAGTTGTAATGCTCCTCATAGTTGTGTAACATTTAGCTCAAGAAGGCTATCAGTCATCCATTATGATCCTTGTCCTTATAAGTCAATACAATAGTGAAGTTTTTCTCAACACTATACACATATAATATTAAGTTATTCTAATAGTTAGGGTTGGAAAATACTAGATATTTGGTTATGGATTGCTTGATTCCCTTGAATGTTTCCTTACCTTAGTTTAGGTAAAGACTACATCCTTCTTCAATAACTCCATCATTGGCTTTACTATCTGGGTAAATTTAGACACACTTTTTTGGATAAAGTTAATATGCACCAAAAAGGACTATAGAGCCTCTTTTATAAGGGGGAGTGGCAATGCTTTAATAACTTTAACCTAGTTTATATGAATAGCTAACCGCTATTTGGATACATGACCCAATAGTTTACCTTCATGCACGTCAAATATTGATTTCGTAGGGTTGAGAAAAACTCCAAAATCTTAGCATTTTTGAAAGACCATTCTTAGATGTTCTAAGTGTTATCACTTATCATGGGAAAAGGTTGTCATGCCATCTAGGTAAATGTGTATTATCTTATTGAATAGCTCACCAAAAGAAAAATCAATAGCTTACTAAAAGGTTGCATCAAAATTGGATAAACTAAAAGGTATTATTTGATACGTGAAGGTGCCCCATTTGGTGGTGAAGGTCATCTTGTGTTGATCTTCATCTCTTACCTAAATTTATTTATATCTAGAAAAGTCATCAAGAAGTGATAATATTTATACTCTAGCTATTTCTTTCAAGATCTGATCAATCTAAGGAAAAGGGTAATGATCTTTCAATGATGCCTTATTCAATTTCTAGAAATCAATGCAAAGATGTATGTCTATTTTTATTCCTCATCAAAACTAGATTTTCCACCCATGTAGAATGCTTTATAGGAAATGTTATCTTGGAATTGAGCAACTTAAGGATTTATTGCTTCATTATGGACTCAATATTAGGATTTACCAGCCTCTATTTTTTCTTGAACAACTTAACATTGGGCAGTAATTTTATAGTGTGTTGGATGGCATCCTTGCTATATAATCGAAGGTTATCATAGGTCCATGCTACTATGTCCTGATATTGTCTACATAAATACTCGAGCTTGTTTATTTAATATTCAAAGTGGTAGTTTGTTTATACTTGAGCTTGTTTATTTCATCTTCAAAGTTTTTTAGGCTCAACCTAAACTTCTTTAAAAGCTTGTTCCTTGATTTTTATCTTTTGTTCTATTAGTTGATTGTTGTTGTCAAATAGACTTTCCAAGGTAATAAGTTCTTTAGAAATATGATTATTTTTTAGCTAAATTACCTCCTCCTAGTCAACATGACATTTCATCTCTTTTGGCTATGTTGCATAGATAATATTTGGTACGTAAATCAACAGTTTGCTAGTCATTTTCAAACACTTTCCAGAAGGTCTCTTTATCTTGGATGGATGGTCTAAAAACTATCTTAACTATATTTGAATTTTTTACAAAGTCGATAGATGGATCAAAGTTAGATCCTTGAGAGGCTAACGCATTTGTCACTTCATTTTGGATTTTGGGCACTGCTTTCATGCTCAATGCTTCAAAATTTTTCATCAAGTCCTATACTCTATTCTTGTATGCTTTTAGATAGTGGTGCTTACTACTGAATTTATTTATAACCTAATTAGCCACTAAATTTGACTCAAAAAAATGGATAGCAACTTAATTGCCATTTTTCTATTTGGGTCAAACCAAGGCATAAGGCTTCATATTTTATTGTGTAGTTAGTTCGACTCTATGTCAGTTGGTAGAAAAATTTATTTGTTCCCTCAGAAGGAGATACCGACACCATTCCATCCTTGAGCTCCATCAAAGTAGAGCTTCCAAATATTTATCCTTGAGAGATATAGATTTGACAAGGCAAGAGGCTTTTGATCCTGTAAATTTATTATAAAGTAAGTGCTTATTTTGGTTTTAGTCATGGCGTTGAAATATCTAAGAGAGGACTCATCCTCTATCTACAATTCATTTATGATTGTTTCTCAAGAATCCATTTCATCAATGATCATATTGATACAATCTTCCTTAATTCTCTCTATGTGATAAGGGATTGGCTTTTCTACATAGATTTGTATCCTCTTGCCTTTATTAAGGATTTCTATGCGAGAGTAGTCCATAGATAGGTAGCCACCCAATTTTGATATGAATTCCATGGAAAGGTATATGCCAAAGTATGGATCCATATCAACCACCACTTATTGTATAATAGTTATCTTTGGAACTTTATGGAGTACCATAGTTATATCCTTTATTACTCCAACAATTTTTATTGGGGCACCATCTAGCTATAGAATTCTAAGACTGGATTGAGTGTATTCCATTCCCATTTCCTCACAAATTGCTTTAGGTTTTATTGTGGTTGATCTAGACTTGACCATGCATTTTTGTACAATACACCCTTATATATGTAGAAACATATAGAAAGGAGGTGGCTTATTTTTTTCATTCTTGGCATAGGTTGACCTTAAACTAAGTTAAGCTTTGGGTATGATGCACCTTTAAAATGAAAAAACTTTAATGATGTTTGAAGAAGATCAATTTTTCTTGAAATCATTAAATCATAGTACATGCTTGCTTTTGAAGGTATCTTCTTTAGTTCTTCTATGATGTTAAATCCCAATGAGTTTGACTACTTATTTTCTTTATTTTTTGGCTTGTCAAATCTCCTCCGATAATCTTATGTCACTTCCATCCTTTGTCACTTGGTTATATAAAGGCATTGGATTTTTTGGGCTTTTTATTGAGTCTCCTTTACTTCCATTTCTGGTCCTCTCATTAGTTTCTCCTTTAGATGCTCTACTGAAGGTTGTTCTTTTCTTTGAGTAGGTTGAGGCAGTTCTTTCTTCGGATTCTTTAGTGGTTGAGATGGTACCTTGAACGAGTTCAATTTTTATGGATCTACCTGTAAGGATTTCTTGATAGACCTTGTCAATACAAATATGGATTATTATTTTGAGATGTATTGAATAAATATGATTGAACTGGATCCCAAAACATATTTACCTAACATTTTTGCATCCTCTTAACCTTTTCTACTACTGCTAACTGGACATTATGGTAAATCGTGCAAGTATATGTACTATGCAAATCATTACAAGCCAATAACTAGTAGTTTTATTCTATTGAATAGGTAGAAGACCTCTCCTCCATGTTGTTGTTTACTATGTTAGACTTCTTGGTAGCATTTCTTATGGATGACCCTTGTTCCTTTGCAACATAAGGAATATGTTTGGGCTAGTGATTTCTTTTGGTATCTCATATCTTCATAGCAATTAAATAATTGCTCAAGTTTTTCAATGTTGTTAGTACTTATTGTATAATTGGAGATTCCTTAGGCTCAGGGGCAAGCAATGTAGGTATGGTAGGTATTGGAGGCAATGCAAGCAAAGTGGGTGTCAAAGGCAAGGTTAAAGCCTTAGGAGTAGGAATTGGGACTAATGTAGGTATGGGCATGATCGTTATCAGGCTTTGTGTTTCTTGTATAGGTTGGGTAAATTTAGGAAAGTATGGCATGATGGCTCTAGGTGGAAGCTTTCCCATAGAGATTAAATCATTCTTAGCAGCTATTGTATGTTGAAACACATGTGGGAATGTTGCTATGTTTTATTGACATATTTACAAAACTAGGTTTGGATTGAAAGGACAAAGATAGTAAATAAGTTCTTGAGCATTTTATGGACCAATCTCTTATGGAATTATTTTCCAAGTTCTGCTAAATCTAATATTGAAATCTATAATCACCTCCTATGGGTGTATTTTAATAGGAGTGAATTGAGTGAACAGTGATAACATGTCTACTAATTCATTAAATTCCTAAATGAATGTTCTAGCAATTTCATCCCAAGAATGGATGCTCCCATCCCGAAGAGTTCAATACCAGTGTGATATTTTTCCTTTGAATGATAGTACTAAAAGCCTCACCATGACATCTTCATCCTAGATATTATGAATAACAGCCAACATGGACATGTCTTAGCAATATTTGTATGATGTCTTCCCAATACCATCATAGGTTGGTAAAGCTATCAGAGCCATTTGAGGAATGGTGTTAATATTTCCTAATTGAATGGTCCAGTGTTGTTCCATCTTTGGGAAAATTTATCTAGGCTACTGGAATCAAATGATATTTGCAAACCAGAGTATATAGAGTCTATCCTTTTCATAAGATAATATGGAGAAGGATATAGAGATGCATGTCTTATGAATATAAATAGTGGTAATTCAAAAAATTATAGATGATCCAATTTTTTAGCTGACGATATTGTGATAATATGCCTTCAGGTTGAATGATGATAAAATTCTAAGTAAATAGTTCATTCTCAATGGATTCATCAATTGATTGGAATTTTTATCCAGTAGAGTAGGATTTCACTAGGATCTTATTCAATTAGGGGGTGATATTTGGATCCCCATTGGGTATGCCAAAAAATCTTGGTCTAAAATATGCCTATGTTAATGAGATACACCCTAGGTCTCGACCAAGATGGGAAAACTCAAAAGTTATTCCAAATCAACCTCTAAAGAAGGTTGGCTTCTTGTGAAACTAGCTAAATGAAATGGGTTTTAAGACTAAAGGAAGATATGCGAGAGTAAGAAAAAGTGAAAGGTTAGAGTTTAAAACTAAATGTAGTTGATATTCAACTAAGAACAATGAGACACACTATATAAGAGTGCTACACACACAATCTAAGACCAAGCCTAATAAACCAACTAGAAAATGTAGCATTACAAAATGTAATTTCATCTAATTCCTTTTAAAAATTCCAAGTACTTAATGAAAGCAATCTAAACAACTATCTAAATAAGAAAAATACACTTAATAGAATTGTTTATTCACCAAACATTAATAGAAATGTGTAAAAAGCATAACTCACATTAATATTTTTTGTAAAATCCCATAAACAGAGGCCAAAAAAAATTGTAATTGTATTGATAGGTAGTAGTCATCATACAATATGTAAAATATTACAAACATTAAAGATTTGACCCTCTTTCTAAGGTATATTGAGCTATTTATAAATTTAAATTCATATTTTTGTTACCTCTAGTCATTACTTAAAAATTGTGTGTAGGTTTGACAAGGGTGATTTTTGGGCATGGGCATCACTTTCCATCTTGGCCTAACTTAATTTCCTTTATTAGGTTGTGCTGATATGTCTATTTTTGATCTTCTTTGTGTGCTTGGCATCCATTTGCTTCTAGTGGATCTTGAGCATATTCTAATAGATTCACTTTTTGCTACTTTGCTTGACGACTAGGCCATGTGTACAAGGACAAGTGTGTGATGGAGGAGTGCTCAAGCCATTCAAATTTTTTATAGTAATGATTCTTCTTGATAGGGATAGATATGAAATCTTTCCTTTGCTATCGAAGTCTTGATTTTTTGATGAGATTTTTTTTGTTGGTGGGTCATCAAGCATTTTAGCCAAAGTTTTTTGCCTTTATCAAAGTCTGAGTCCAATAGACCTCTATGCCAAACTTTTCTATCTCTTGATATGATGTAAGAATATTTAAAAGTTTGGACCTTTTCTCTCCAGACTTAGATCTTTTTGAATTTGATGATGTGGTGTAACACATGATGCTGGGATTTTCTTTACTTCAATATGACAAGCACTTTTAAAGTTTGGCTTGGATTTTGCCTCAGTAAAATTTTAGGTCTGGTCTCTTGTCAAGGTATTAGAATTCTTTTGCTCTTCTAGTGACCTCAAATTCACAAAAGACCAACTTTTTTTTACTCATGACTTAGTCAAATTTTGAATAGCTTGCGTATGTGCCAGAATATTTTACCTCTTGAGATGATGTGGGCATTAGGAAAATTCTAGCCTTCATTTTCTTCATGTATCCAAATATTGAGCTCGATCTACTATAGTGTTAGAATTTTTTGCTCCTTAGGATGATGTTAACACTTTCAAAATTCTAGCTTCCATCCTCCATACTTAGACATTTTCTAAATTCAATATTGTGGTAAAATATTGGACTTGCTTTAGCCAAATTTTAGGACCAACAAATTGTCTTGTGCATTCAATTGTCTTATTACATTTTAGCCAGTGTCTACTCACTACTTATAGCAATAGTACATATGTGGATTATTGTATTGACCCACACCACCTTTCAAGATACTTAAAAATAACCATCATACTAGAGATAGATTATATCGATAAAACACACTACACCTAGTCTTTAGGATTTTAAAAAATAACATTTAAAAAAATGATATCACATTTCTATAGAAATTAGTTCCAAATAATTCACCATCTTATTCAATATTAATCTAAAACATAGTCAAAGGTTAGGTTTAGAACATTATTCTTTAAATATCATTTACTCAAACTTATCTAATAATATCCATTGAATATAATATCAATTTACCATGGTTGATAACCTATTAGAAAATATCAATTTCAATATCTAAGGATCATTGCCATATTTGAGGGCTCACTTCCAATATTTAGGATCACCTCCAATTTTTATGAATTACTTGTAATCTTTAGGGATCATCAATTCTTCCATTCCTTCAATTCATAATTGAACACATAATCTAGTGCTTGTTGAATAATTTTATCCTATATACCAGATTATGGTATACACTACCTACTATAACATATTTGCCTAGTTTAGAAGAGGATACAGGTTTTATCTCAATATAAAAAATCACAATATTTTCCTCTTAATATAGGTTTATGTAACTTTAGCTATGATTGGAGCTAGTGTCAATCTGTTAAGATACATTTATTTTGGCCTTGATATGAAGGCTTGACATTAATGCTATATTTTCAACAATAAGTATAACTAGTTGAGCATTGCATAAAACTAGTTTCCTAAAAATGTTTTTAAGCTCTAGTATTATGTTAGAACATTGATTCTTATATGTTATCTTTAATTTTGTATTATTTTCTAGTTTTCAAGGTAATTTTAAAGCATTTGCTACATATGCATATTTTATTTTCAAGTACATAGTGACATAGGTCACTTAGTCCAATATACAATATTAACAAGCATTCACTTTATTCCCATGTTATACAATCTAGTGAAGAAGTCTTGCAATAGTAATTAGAACTTAATCATACATGCTAGAATTTATACAATCAAATTTTCATTTATTACTTACAAACATTTAAGGTCATTATATTATTATTTTTTTACTAAGTTGATTGCAATATTATCGATTAGAAAATATTATATAAGTGTACTAGCAATGTCATTCAAGAACTTGCCTCCCTTTAAATTTTATTCATACCATAGAATACATATTTTGCTATATTTATATCAAGTTTTAAAAATATTATCAAGTATTTAAATAGATATGCTATTACAAAATAGTGGGGGAGAGAGTATCATTGAAGTATTTAGATACCTAACCAATATAATTTCTAAAAAGGAATTTCCTATGTCAACTTCCTCTATAGAAGTTTTGACCATCCAATGAGGGAGAAGATGAGTACCATCAATGTGTGTGTGTGTGTGTGTTTGTGTGTGTGGGAGAGAGAGAGAGAGAGAGGATGTTGACATAGGAATTTCCTATGTCAACTTCCTCTATAGAAGTTTTTGCCATCAAATGAGGGAGTAGATGAGTACCATCAATGAGTACAATTAATATTATGATTACACAATCACAACTTTGGATAAATTTTTATATTTAGTGATCAACCATATTTTGAAGGATAACACAAACTACCCATGCATATACCAAGTCTTAATGTCTATATTTATGTTTATCTTACACATGTTATGACACCTAACCTATTATTTGAAATGGTATTTAGTAGTAAATAACATGATTATAATATATAAAACACAAGTTGACAACAACTGTATGTATATTATAATAGTACAAAGAAGAATTTTGAATGCACAACATTGTTGTATGATAATATCTCAAAATAGCAACTCAATGCATCCACTATTCTTATGAAATTAGTGTATTAAACTTTATAGCCAAGTATGTTATAACTTCTAACATTGCTAACAGGTTGGTGAAGGGTCAAGACCACCAATTTATAAGAGATGATATAGTTGATTCATATCTATCTAGTCAACTATATCACTCATCAATACTCTTAAAAAAAGTAACATAATAGCCAACAATATTGCTACATGCATGAGGAATAACTAATCAATATTGTAGTTTTTTTAGCTAAGATCAACATGGCAAAAGGATATGCAAATATAATTGATTAATTAGTATTGACTAGATTTAGTGCAAAATTAGTGTAACTTCATATTTCATTCAAAAATAAGACAACCATATGCTTTTTATTATTGTATATTTGATAATGAATTCATATTTTATTACTGTATGGTTGCACTTGTGTTTTAGAAAGGAAACTAGCAATCCAGATTTGGTAAAGTGGACTATGATAGTGCGATGGTTTGGAAATATTGCTCTACTAAGATGCAAAAAATATATAGTAGAGGTGAAGTTTTGGAATTGTGAATACTGCTATAGAAAAATGTCAAGAAAGATGTTAAATTATGGAGTAATTGTATTCATACAGATATTTGAAAAGATCCAAAAAATGAAATTAAATAATTCAAATATTTTATGTAAAATTATGTAGGTTTCTAACTATAGCATATCAATTGAGATGAGAAGTGTATCTATTTGTAAACTCTCAAGCTCTAAAGAAGAGATATGTAATTTTTTAAGGGTGGGATATTGTTATAACCTTACGGTTCTAAATAAAAATCATGCATCTGAATCACTTTGCCACTTATAAGGGGCTCCCTCCTTTAAAAAATTAAATAATAAATTATTCCTTTCTTTTTGATGATTTACAATATGACTCCTTCACATATTTATATCTACCCTAACCCTAACCCTGCATCCGTTCAATATGACGGTTCACATAATAATTAATATATTAATTATTATGACTATCCTAACCCTAACCTTAATATAATAATTAATTATTATAACTATCCTAACTCTAATATAATTAATTATATTATGAATAATTAAATTTATTATACTATTATTAATAATGAATGTTAGGATATGGGATCCTAACATGCCACCCTTTCTAGAAAAACTTTATCCTCAAAGTTGGAAATTACTGGAAAATACACGATGTCTCTAAGGTGTAGACCAATTGGTTCGAGTACAACTCCTTTTTATAAAGTCAAAAAAAGTTGTACTAATGTCTTTGATAAGATACTCTAAATTAGATATTCAACATAGGTATACATATACATACTCAAGTATTTACTTACATATCCTTCTAACACTATTTCAAGCTAGGTCGGAGGTGTAGACCAATTAGTTCCCCCAAATACCATAAGGGGGCATACGTCCAAGGTTCAAATCTCGGGCCTAACTGGACTAAACGCTTATCCCTTTCTTGGTGCTTTTAGCAGTGTAAAAGGTTTAAAATGATTGTGGCATGGTGGTTATAGGGGTGGAATGTGCAAATATTTGTGTGGTAGCTTCTGGGGTAGACAGTTTAAAATATTGTTGGGGCCATAAAAAGCAGACAAACTGACCAATTCGTGGTGGCTATCGATTCCACCATGTAAAAAAAATACTATATCAAGCTCTCATTTCAAATTCCAAGGCATACAAGCTACTCAACAAGGAATTAAACCATTCCATAAAAAGGAAATATAACCTCTACTTACTATCATGTAACTAGTTCTATTGACCATTTATACATTAAAATTAGAAGGGGTCCTTATTAGATCTTAAATGCACACAACATATTTCTACACTAATATTATAACTTCTTGAAAAAAATTTAGTTTATTTTCCAACACCGAGGTTATTTGATATTCTTAATAGATTCTAAATATGGATATAACACTCTCTTGAATATGAGTAAAGATAACAAAATTTGGGTTTAAATTAAGAGAACTTAATCCCTAAAACTTACTCAACTTCTACCAAAATATTATAGGTTTTTAAAACAAATAACTAAGCTCATTAGACTCAATTGATCATCATCATAACCCATGCATATATGACCAAATATTCTAGACTCTAATATGACATGTAAAATGATGCAGGGGCATTGCATTCTAACCATGTTTCTCTTAGATTCCTAACGGTCATATTTTATTTCAGTTAGTTCTTTTTGTAACCGTTCTCTCTACAATAGTCATTTTGCAATGGCCAAATTTCTCTTTACAACGATCATATTGTAATGGTCAAATTTCTCTCTACAACGGTCATATTGTAATGGTCAAATTTCTCTATGCAACGGTCATATGGTAACAATTAAATTTCTATCTACAATGGTCATATTGTAACGATTGAATTTATCAAAGCCTATAAATGCTCGATTCAACCAGTAGTTAAGGAGGGGTTGTTAATATCAATTGGCTCATGATTGTTATTGGATATCTTTGCATGATTTTGAGTCTAGTGGTGTTTTAAAAATGGAGCAACATTGACATAATTACCCTTTGAATTTGTAACTACATCTTTGAATGCTTGTAATTTCAAGATTGTTATTTAATAAAAAGCATTTATTTATTATATGCATTGCATCTACGTGTGTTGATTGGATTTGACTGTGTACTGCTAATATCAAGTGGTATAAGAGCTTATAATATTTTCTATGGTGTTGTGTGCACATTTTCCTATGGATTAAGTGTGTTGCACATGTGAAACAAAACATGTACTTGGATTATAGCAAGTGTGAAACAAAACTTGCCTAAGGATCTGCACGAGTGGTGAAACATACACTCGATATTTTGTGGATTATTGCAAGTGTGAAATAGAACTTGCCTAAGGATATATATGAGTGGTGAAACAAGCACTTGGTGTGTCATGGATTACCACAAGTGTAAACAAAACTTGCTTAAGAGTCCACTTGAGTGGTGAAAAAAATGCTTAAAATTTTTGCACGGTGGTAATGGCATACAGACACCTTGTTGGTCAAGGTAGAGATAGTAGATGTGCAAATCAAGTTATAGTAGATGAGATACAAAATCTAAGAGCATGGTTAAAATATTTAGAAATTTCTCAAAGAAGGGACACCATTCTTGAAGATGTTTTAGACAATGAGCAACCAATATTTTTTGATGTTGAGTTAGAACTCAAAGATAATGAAAGACTAAGAACCAATTCTAAGATTGGAAATAAACCCAAGTCTAAAATCCCATGCTAGCAATTTGAATGTTAATGATCTGATTGATTGGCTCATGGAGATGGATAAATATTTTGACTATGATTCCATAGAATATCCTCAGAGAGTGAAGTTTGCATGAACAAAACTCAAAGGCCATGCTTCACTTTTGTGGGAATATGTACATTATTATAGATAGCACAAAGGTAAAAAAAACCATGAACATGGGATAAAATAACTAACAAATTGAAGTTAAAGTTTTTTCCCATTGATTACAAAGTTAATTTATTTCAAAAATTACAATTTTTTCATCAAAAATATTTAAGTGTACAAGAGTACACGGAGTAATTTTATAGTCTTACCATACGTGCAAGCAATTTGGAATATGATGTTGAGATAGTCACATGGTATATCAATGGATTGTGCTTAGTGATCTAGGATGAAATTATTATTCTTAATTTGCACACTATGGAAGAAGTGTATCAATTTGTGCTCAAGATGAACGTGAAGTTGGCATGTAAGATGCAAACCAACACGCATGGTCATGGAAGATTTGTGCAAGGACATGGAGAATAGACTAATGGATGGTGGAAACCTACGCATGAATCAAATTATATATAATAGAGTGGTAGCACTTCAAGTCATGACATGCAACCATGCATGAATGAATCTTCTAGTGGCATGCAAAACCAAGCTCCAGAGTGATGACATAGTTTATTTGACAACACAGATTTTTCAACAAATATTTTCATTGTAATAAATGCATGCAAGCACATATGCAATGTTTGTTTCTCGTAAATATTTCATAAATATGGCATAAATGAAACCTTATTTGGTACTTGTTACAAAGTCGATATACAATACCCCTAATACACGAATGGATGAAATTCCTATCGAAGTCCAACATATATTTATAGAATATCAAGATGTCATTTTAGGTGATCTTCTAGATAGATTACCCCTAGTTAGAAGCATAAGTCATCATATGGATTTAGTTCCAAGATCAAGTTTACCAAAAAACTAGTATACCACTTGAAACCCAAGGAAAGTGAAGAAATTTAGACACAAGTACAAGAGTTGTTGGATCACAGTTTGATTTATGAGAGTCTAAGCCTATGCATGATTTCTACTATGTTGGCACCAAATATCAATGGTAGTTGGTGCATGTACATGGACTCATGTATGACCAACAAGACAACCATCAAATACAGATTTTATTTGCTAGGGATAGACAATATAATGGATTATCTAAGTGGCGTAAAGTATTTCACAAAGACTGATCTCAAGGATGGTACTCACATTACACATTTATTTTTTAAGGAAGTTGTCTAATTGCATGGATTGCCTACAAGCATTACATTTTATTCCGAAACCAATTTTATTGATCACTTTTGGTACACATTATAGAAAATTTGGGTGTACAAATCAACGTCAGTTTGGCATACCATCCATAAACATATGGTCAGATAGAAGTTGTTAACCAAATTTTGGAGAATCTGCTTAGATGTTTTGTTGGTGATAAACATAAGCAATGGGATTAGATATTGGTGCAAGCTAAATCTACCTACAATAATTCCTTACAATCATAGCACTGGGTGCACCCCATTCCAAATTTTGTATGGGATCAACCCACAAGACATATGTAAATTATGCAACATAGACAGTTTAGATAAGTGCAACATAGAAGTAGAATGTTTTGCATAACAATGAAGGCTATGCATGAAGAAGTTAAGTCTTAGCGTGCAACACTAAAAGTTACAAGCAACACATAGATACCAAAAGGTATGGAGTTCACTTCAAGATCAGTGATCTTGTCATGGAATATTTACGTAAGGAAATACTTTGTAAGGGTATGTATCACAAATTGAAGATGAAGAAAATTGATCTTTTTTTAGTGTTAAAGAAATTCTCAACCAATGCTTATGAGATTGAATTGCCCGATGATATTGGTATTTCTTTGACTTTAAATGTGATGGATATCTATCCTTATGTGGTGCAAACCTTAGATTATTTTGATAATGCACATGAGTTGGATTGGAATGCATAGTTATCGTGCACACCACTTGAAAAAATTGATTGCATCACTGATGTGTGCATAAGCAAGAAAATGTGATACATCATCCAATGGAAAGGAAAAACTCCAAAATATGCAACCTAGATGAGTGCAGCTCAAGTTGCCAAGCATGGCAAAACAATTGAAGAGCTCATGAGTAGGAGCTCATGAAATTTTAAAGTGTGGGAGTCTAATGCAGGAGCATCACATTCTAACCCTCTTCCTCTTAAATTCCTAACATTCATATTTTCTTTCGATTAGTTTTATTGTAACCGTTATTTCTACAATGGTCATTTTATAATGGTTAAAATTCTCTCTACAATGATAATATTGCAATTGTCAAATTTCTCTCTGCAATGGTCATATTGTAATGGTCAAATTTCCCTCTACACAGTCATATTGTAACTATCAAATTTCTCTCTATAGTGGTCATATTCTAATGGTCAAAGTTTTAGAGCCTATAAATGCTCAATTCGATCACTAGTTAAGGAGGGGTTGTGAACATAAATTATCACATGATTTTTAGTGTATATATTTGTGTGATTTTGAGTCTAGTGGTGTTTTAAAAATGGAGCGACATTGACATGATTGCCTCTTGAATCTATAACTGCATCTTCGAATGCATTTAATTTCAAGGCTGTTATTTAATAAAAAGGATTTATTTATTATTTGTGTTGCATATAAATGTGTTGGTTGGCTTCGGTTGTGGCAATTCTAACATCATAAGAAATCTAAAAAATAACTTTGCTTTAAACACAATATTAATGGTCATCATATCTCCATAGGGATTTGTAAGGAAGAGAAAACTAGGGTATCAGTTGGGTAGCCAAAGAGATTTCTAGTTGTTGAGGACTTGAATACAAGATTGTTGCCCTAGGAGGGCCCAATAGGGACACTACAGATCCTCTTTTAGAGAGACATAGTTTTTTTGTAGATTTTTTGAAGAATAAATCTCCAACAGAGATTGAAGAAGCATAAAAAACTACATTAAAAATACTCTTTACAATTGTTGGAAATAGATCAACATCTCAACAAGTCAGAATCAAGACCACAGATTGTAATTGAGCAAAGGATGATAGAAGAAATAGTTTTATATAGATTCAATCATGATTTGATCTATAAATTCATGGGTATTCACCCTATCCTAATTTTTTTGCATTCTTGGGTTCGAAAAAATTGGGATCCTCTTGGTGAGTATTCTTTGTGTTTTATTAGCAATGGATATTTTATTGTTAATTTTTCTTCACTTGTCGATAGAAATAGGTGTTTCAAATAAAAAAATATGAATCATGGTTTGACATGATTATTAGTTTAGTCCTGGAGAGTGGTGTTTGATCCTCGAATTGAACCCACTACTATCCTGATTCGGATCTATTTGTATGCACTTCCAATGGAGATTTGGAGTGATTAGGTATTGGAAATTGTTGACAATTCCCTTGGAAGAAATTTGGGTGTTTCCAAAGATAAAATGGAGGGAAATACAAATTTTTATGCTATATTATGCATGGAAATGGATCTTAGCTAGCATTTTTCAACATAGGTTGAACTTTAACTTGTAGGACTATCTTGGATTCAACAATTGGATTATGAGGCATTGCCCTTCAGGTGTAGAGTTTGCCATAAATATGGGCATTTATCCCGATCCTACCCAAACAATATGAACATAAAAATGGAGGCTCCTATAGGAATACCAAATATTCCTAAGGAGGTTAATTCAATAATCAATAAATAAACAACAACATTTATCAGGGTAAAGAAGCACATGGAGATGGTTTTAAATAGCCCAAAATATGAAGGCAAAAGAAAAAATATGGTAAATAGCAAACCCAACTCAAGCCCTCCAATAGGTATGAGATCTTCAAGACACTAGTGGAATATGAAGAAGAACAATTCATGGAAGGAGTGGATGGGAATAATGAAAAAAATAATAGCCATGTTCAGGCCCCTCTTTCACCTCCCATCTTAGAGCAGGTAATTGAATACCATGAGTAATTGCAATCAGAGAGTGTAGGGATGTTGATAGTGCATAACCAAGATCAATTGATAATTAAGGATGTCATCATGGGTATAGTATAAAAGAATAGAGAAAATCCAACTCTAGGGATAACTCATGTGTAAAAGAGATTAAAAAATATCAACTCTCAATGAGTGGGTAGAAAATCAAATAAGGAATTGATAGCAGTTCAAGGAGACAAACTGATCATTGGAGGATCAATGAGGCCAATATATTTTTAATTCTCTCAAGGTAACTAAATATTATACAATCATGGAATTTTAGAGGTTTAAACAGTTGAACCCATCAATTTGTTGTTTGAATACTCTTAGAAAAATGTAAAACATATTTTTTTCTTATCAAGGAGACAAAAATGTCATTGGATCTTATGTGTAAAACAGTAAATATAATTTGGAGGGGTGTTGGTCATATGGAAGTGGTTGCCCAAGGGGTATAAAGGGGGATAGTTACTTTTTGGAACTCTCTTGAATGGATTGCAATAGAACATATAGCTTGGAGGGGTGTCCTCACATCACATTTTAGGAACAATGTGATAGTTCAACATGTTTTAATCATAAATTTTTATGGGGTTCAAAACCTAGATGGTCAAATACATCAATAGAAAGCTATGCATAATATGAGAGTCTCAATGGAGGAGTTAGACTAGATTATTGTTGGGGATTTTAATGCTAAATTATCCTCTAGAGATCAGGAAGGGAGAACCCCAATTTTGGACCCAAGGGATCGAATTATGATTGCCCAAGTCCAAGCATTATAGTTGGTGGATATCAAATGCTCTAGAACCAACTATAATTGGACTAATAAGAGGAGGGAGCCACATAGCAAGAAGGTGAAGTTATATCATTTTTGAAATGGAATGTAAAATTTTAGATTTGAGGGTCCAATTTTAGATCACTTTCCCATTTTGTTGGAAGGGAGGATCATGATAGTGCAACATCACAAACCATTTAAATTTGAAAACTTTTGGTTACAAAAAGGGAACTTAGAAAGAAAATTCCATAGTGGTGGGAAGAGGGTAACCTATCATATGGGACAACAATGTTTGGATTCCACAAACAACTACATTATGTTAAGGATAAACTGAAACAATGGAGGCGAGCTAACAAGACAGACTTCTAGGTCCAAAGAGCTCCATTGGTGGCCAAATGGGATGAGGTTCAAAAACACTTCAGGGAAGGAACAATTATAGAGCATCTCAAAGAAGAGGATGATGCATTATGTAAAGTGGTTGAGTACATTGACAACCAAGAGGAGACAGACTAGAAATAGAAAGAAAAATCCACTTGGTTATTTAAAGGTAATAAAAATACCAAAATGTTCCATCAGATTGCTTGTGCTAAGATATAGATGAACAACATGAAAGCTCTTCACGATGAGAACAGACACTCCTTTGATACAATTCTAGGTATGCATTTCCATTCAATGGATTATTTTTCTAAATTATTTAAGGAAATTATGGTGCAAGATGAAGAGACTCAAAAATAATTTATTGCTATCATACCCTCTATTATCTCCGAAGAATAAAATTATGCCCTACTTAAACCCATTGATAGAGAGGAACTTAAGAAAGTAGTCTTTGGAATGAGTACCAAAAAATACTAGGTCCATATGGCTTTCCAATTGAGTTTTTTCAAGCCTTATGGGACAACTTGGAGGAGGATGTAATGGTTGTTATAGAGGATTCCAAAGGTAGTAAAATAATACTTAAAGTATTAAATCATACTTTCATTACCTTAATTTCAAAAGGGGAGGAGGGTGTGCATATTTCATATTATAGACCTATTACCTTATGCAATGTCATATATAAAATAATCACAAAGGTAATGGCTAAGTGGCTAAAACCTCTTCTACATAACATTATCTCCTTGGATAAAGGGGATTTTGTAGAGGACGGGAAGATCTTGGATGGTGTGGTTCTAGCTTAGGATGAAATCCATTCAATGCAAAAATATGGTAGTAGAGGAATGGTCATAAAATAGGATATGTCAAAGGCTTATGATAGGGTGGAGTGGAGCTTCTTGTCAAAGATGATGGCAGTCTTTGGTTTCTCTTAGGATTGGATAGAATGGATCATGAGCTATGTTTCTACTCTAATATACTCAGTGTTAATCAAGGGTCTTCCCTTGCAACCATTTGGAGCTACTCAAGGTCTTCATCAAGGAGATCATTGTTCCCCCTATCTTTTTCTCATATTGACTGAAGGTTTGGGTAGACTCATCTTGAGGAGAAGACAACAAGGTTTGCTAATAGGTATCAAGGTGGGTGAGGAAGTTTTGACTCACCTACAGATTGTGGATGACACAGGATTGGTGAGAGTGACCAACTTTAGGGAAGCAAGAATGATTAGAGATACACATAATGTCTACCTTAGGGTTACAAACCAAGTTATCATTGATAAAAAAATCAAATTGGTATTTTTCAATCTTGATCAAAGGCTTCAAGACAAAATTTTAGAGATCTTGGGATTCATGTTGACTTCTCTCCTAGTGGTATACTTGGGGGTCCCTAGCATTTTAAAAAACCAAAAATAGATATCTGGAGGAATATTTTGGATTGTATCAAGGAAATAATTAATCAATGGTATCACAAATGGTTAAACTATGGAGTTAGAATAAATTTTTTACATTCAGTCATTCTGGACATGCCAATTTATAAATTTTCTATCCTGTCTATCCCACATACCATATAGAAAGATTTGGACAAGATGGTTAGAAATTTTTTATGGGGAGGAGTAAAAGGAGAGAGGAAATGGGCCTTAGTAGGTTGGGAGAAATTAAGCCAAGCCAAGGTAAAAGGAGGTTTTGGATTGAGAAAATCAAACTTAAATAATAAAGCTTTGGTTGTAAAGCTTTACTAAAGGTGGATCTCTCAACCAACTTCTTTATTCAGCAAAGTTTTAACTAGTAAATATTTGGTACAGGTAAACCCAAATGATGTGGGTCATTTGACATTTCCCTTTGGATGGTAATGGATCCTTAGTGTGGCAAGATCTAAAGTTAGGATCTCAGGTAGTGAAATATGGATTATTTTGTAAAGTGGGGAGAGGAGGGAAGGCACGATTTTGGATAGATTCATGGGATCAATACCTGCTTATCATTATTGAATTCCTAGAACTACAACTAATAAAAACAACCATGGAAACTAGGGGTTGGATTCAATATTAAAAGTTATTTCAACACTAGTCAACTGGGGGATTATAATTTTAATCAGTTTAAGAAGTTGGATGAGTGGCCAATTTCAATCCCTCCGAAATTGACACCCATCATGACTAAAATATTAACATAAATATTTCTCATAGATAGATATGAGGAGGATGAATTAGCTTGGGGCTATGGGAGCCTTGGTGTTTACACAGTGAAGTATGGATATGTTAATATTCTTCCAGATCCTTCTCCTCATGCATATCAAGTTGAGGGTTGAAGAAATATTTGGCAGTCTAAGGGTTGATCGAGAGTAAAAATTTTTACCTGATAGTTCATGCATAATAGAATTCTTAATTTTTGTAATCTTAGACGTAGGGAAATCATTGGTTCATATCAATGTATTTTATGCTACAAGAGTGAATAAAAATCTAACCACTTGATGTTTGAGTGTTCATTCACATGCCAGATCTAGGAGAGATGGTTTTTATCTTTTAAAATTCGAGTTAATGGTGAATTGAATCAGATTAATATTTTAGAAATATGGAAGAGGGGTAGATTTAAATCTAAAGCTCTTTTTTTTTGGTAATTATTATAGTAGATTAAAAAAGGGTTTTTATAGAGGATCCCAAAACCTTATGTACAAAATCAGCCTTGCATCATGCCTCCTGGCTTTATGTATAAGCCTATTACAGAAAACGTAACCCCTAAAAAAACCTGATTACATAAGCAATGGGCCTAGGGCATCAATCCCTTGAAACTGAACACCAAAACAGAAATCCCGCCCAGCGGTAACAGTAAGCATGAAACAATCCCGTCAGCGAGAAACAGGACAAATAAGAAAGGAAGTAGTTTTGGAGATCCCGCCCGACGGGGAGTAGCCAAAAACCACCATCGAGAAGATCCCGCCCGATAGGAAGCAAAGAAAAACCGTTACAATAAAATCCCGCCTCGCGGGAAGCAGTCAAAACCACCACAAACAGTCTCGCCTAGCGGGAAGCAACAGGGAAATCCCGCCATCCAGGAAACCAGTAGAAAAGAAAGGATCCCGCCTCACGGGAAAACTGGCAGATTTGGCGGATCCCGCCCTGTGGAGAAACCATCCCGCCCATCGGGAAAATATTCTGTTCAGCGAGAGCCATCCTGCAGGAAGCCGACAGCCAGCACAGAGAGGATCCAGCCCATCAGGAAGTGACCAAAGAGTTGCACCACAAAGAACCCGCCTCAAGAAAACAAAAGAGGATCCCAACAGCAGGGACCAAGAATCCCGTCCAAGCACAAAGCCCGCCGAGGATTCACAAGAAAAATGGGAAGCTGTCCAAACCCTAAACCATCAGCTCCACCGCACCGAGAAACGCAAGGGACCAGATCCATGCGAATAACATGCAAAAAACCCCAGGGGGAAGCCTGAGGGAAAAAGGGAAGGGATCCCCAACCAAACAGGGATCCCCGGGAAGCACCGATCCGAAAAAACAACCAAGGAAACCCTAGTCGGCCGGGAGGGGCACGGATAGTGGAGAAGGATCTCCCCCAGGAGATCATCTCCAAACAACCACTCCCCGGGAGGGATGACCTGGGTTGAGCCAGGAACTGGGCAGGAACCAGGAGCCATGGTAGGGGGAGCAGGGGAGGGACCAGAGCCCTCCCCTCTCTACTTTCTTCCCTCACCCAGTTTCCTAATCAATTAAATAATATATTTAACTTTCTTTTTTAAGTTATTTTTACATTAGTTTAATTTTTTTATTGAGTAAATACTTCTTATACATATATATATCTATCATAAGTGGGGATTGAACCCGAGTCACGTCACCCATAATGCAAGTGGCGTCCTTGCCGGTAGACCATATCACACGGATAAATCTAAAGCTCTTTGTATTAGTTGGGATCTTGGATTAAAATTCATTTGGTGGAAAGTGTGGTTGGAGATAAATGGTAGAATTTTTAGAGAAACCTTTTCATATTTAAATGGAGTTTGGCAGGTCATTTGGAGAAAAGTCACAAAACTATGGTAGTTTATGCTAAAGAGAAAACATAGGCTATTATAGGGACAATGGAGAAGGAAGTTGAAGTGCAAGAGGGGTAGGACAGAGCTAGTTGGAAACCATCCCTAGAAGGTTGAATTAAAATTAATATTGATGGATTTGCAAAAGGCAATCCGGGTAGAGCTGGATTTGGAGTGGTTTGCAGGAATCATGTTGGTGTAGTGCTCTATTGGGAACTACAAGGCTTGGAATGGGCCATGAATAATGAAGTGAAAGCATTAGCTATCAAATATGCTTCTATTTGGGTAGTAAAATAATGTTACAAGAGGATAATCCTAGAATCAGATTCATAAATAATGGTAGAAGCTCTAGATTGCATGAGGAACTTTGCTTTGAAGACATAGAGGTTGAGGATTCTTGTCACTCAAATTAAATAATTGTAAAGGGAATTAGATGATGTGATTCCAAATTATTTGAGTAGAGATTTAAATAAAGTGGCAAACTTACTGGTTAGTATGGGCACTAAGAAGGAGGTATGGGTTCAGTGGCACAATGACATTGCTATTGAGGATGATATGATTAGGTAGGTTGGTGATAAAATCCAGTGTTAAGCTAATTTGGACAACCATTGCAAAAATATGTTTTAGGATATTTGTGCTCCAATGTAAATCTTATTTTATAGTTATAAATAGGTGAACAACCATTGTAGAAATATGGTTTAGGAGATTTGGCTCCAATGCAAATCTCCTTTTACTGTTGTAAGCATTCGTTCTCTTTGGCTAAGACTGGGAGAAGTCTCATCCCAACTTGTAAATGATATTTTTTTTAATATAAAATTTTCAAAAAATATTCATGGTCATCAATTTGTTATTTTAACAATGATTTTATAAAATTATAATATCTTAATTTTTTAGTATCAACCATTCAACTAACATTGGCTAGAGTAGTGGTGCACTAGATAATATGCATAATATATTAGGTCTAATGAATGAGCTACAAGATATAATGATCACCTTGCAATAAAAATTATGAAAGAGGAATAAAAAAATATTCACATTCTAAGGGTGAAATCCCCTCAAAAGAGCAATATGCCAAAGGCAATGGTCAATAATCCATTCACAAGAAGTAAAGATATGATAAATATCATGTTATTAAGAAATTCTAATTTGAGGCTAAACTACCTAAAAATTAAATATCACTCCATGAAAATATGATGAAAATACACTTACGGATGAAGTTAAGTCTTAGCTTATTAAAATAACAAAGTATTTTGAGCTTAGTGATTTTGCTAAGGAGAAAAATGTAGTACTACATATCAACTGACTAGTGAAACAACCTCTTAGTGGGATAATTTGAAATCTAAACAAACTTGTAAGTAAAAAATATCACATGGAAGCAATTTGTTAAACTTTGATAAGAAAATGATAGATTTGTAGAAGCTTAGTCAAATGATAGATTTGTAGAAGCTTAGTCAAGGAGACTTAGTAGTGATACAATTTTGGGAGACTTTTACTAAGCTCCTTTATTATATTCCATAATATTAGCAAGAAAATATTTAGAATTTGGAAGTTCATTATGGGGTAAGATCCTTTAATTGGTGTTGGTGTTGACATCCATAATTCATTAACAATTATTGGTTTCTATTGGGGAGTCTCCCTCCAGGATGGGCCCGGTCTTTAGGATGGGATATTTCCCACTGTTTTCCTTGCTTACTGTGTTTTATTCCATGGGATGCTTATATTTTTTGTCAAATCCCCCTTGTGGGTTGTTTAAATGTTTCAACTGTAAATCTTGGTTTAAGTTATTTTCACTTTGGATGTACTAAGGTTTTGGGGTCCCTTCTAGAACCCTACTATTAATGAAAATCCTTTTTACCGATCAAAAAATAATAATTCATTAACAATGGAGTAGGTCTTTGAAAAAGTGATAAATCAAGAGGAGAAAGTGCAATCCATATTTAATTATAACAAAGAAATAAATGAAAAATAATAAAACATCTCAACAATCAATACTTTATTTTAAGTGTGAAGGATTAGAGTTTTTTCCTAAAAAATGTCTAATATTTTAGGAGCCATATCTTTATGAAGAGTTATCCAATTCAGTTGATTCTTGGACCAACTTGTGCTAGATTTGAATAGCTTTACAATGAGTGGTCATATGAAAAAAATTGAGTAATATTGATGGAGATACAACCTTGTTAAGTCAACCATTTAGAACGAGGACAGTGACGATTTTCCAAGTTGCAAAAAATGAAATTGCAAATATTTGCCAACTAGAGTTCGAATGATGGGAAGAGCAATGAAGGGCTAGGACTTCAGCGAGGCAAGACATTCTATCTGGACAAAGAAATTTTCAGCTAAGTTTTTTTTTTTTCCTTTCTTTATCTTAGAAATTGTGCATGAAAAATTTATAAAGTTTTTATCAAATATTATATTTGCTCTAAAACTTTTAGATAAAATCCATTATATTTTGAGTTTTAGTTTCCTTTCCATGGATTGATTTATAGTTAAATCCTTTGAATCAGACCTAGTGGTATAGGTTAATGAATGCACCTCAAAGAGATCCGCATTGATCCAAGATAGGGCAGTTTTTGGTAAATTTAATGGGTATTGGCCAGGGGCTTCATCCTTGAGAAAATGGATTGATAGGAGTTGGAAGTCTCCAGGAGTGATTCTATCATTTCTTCTCAAAGGTTTCTTCCTAGCCATTTTTTGTTCTAGGAAAGAAAGAGAAAGAATCCTAAAAGGGGATCCTTGGTTTATGGGAAGAGCATGGCTCTTCCTTACTCGTTGGTATGAAGGCTTTTCACCTAAAAATGTAAATCTATTGCTAGTACCAGTTTGGGTTAGGATGTTTGGGTTGCCCATTGAATTTTGGGAAATAGATACCTTCAAGGCAATAGGAAACACTCTAGGAGAATTCCCTTAGATTTCATATACAACAAAAGATGTATTTTTGGCTATTTATGCTCGAATATTGGCCATGATTGATATAAGTAAATCTTGACCAGAATCAATCATTCTTAAGTATGAGAATAATATGTGGACCCAAACTATAGATTATTAAAACATATCTTTTAGATGTATAATATGTCATGAGGTGGGGAATATTGAGAGATCATGCCCTAAGAAGAGCCCAGAAGAATCATTTGTAGAAAATTGTAAGAGAAATTTACAAATGGTTATGGATAAAGATGGTTTTCAACTTCCAAAAAATAGATCTAGAAAAATAAAAAAAATGAAAAGTGGAGACCAATAAGGATGAATATTAGAAGAAATTTCAATTCTTTTAAGGCTTTAGCCTATGAAGAAAAAGTATATCAAAACTTAGAGGACACAATACAACAATTTCAACATATTAGCAAGGAATTGTCTATTCAATATGATCCTAATTTAAGGAAGAAAATTCTTGTTAAACCTAAGGAATGTGTCTTATCAGATTTTAAAGACTCTCTTGAAGTACTATGCACCATTCAGAAGAAAATAATTGGTAAATTAAATGCATTTTTAGAAGTTAATACCTCTATCATTAATAAGGAAATACCAAAAAATAAATAGGATAAGTCAAAAGCTTCTATAATAGAGCTAGGAGAGGATAAATATGTTGAAAAATAAAACTGTGAAAGAATATTGAGGAATAGAATAATAAGACCTACTCCTGATATAGGCAAGGTAAAAAGAGGAAAACCCTCAAATTATCAAGCAAGATCCAGTGAAGCAAGAGCTAACATTGAGAAAGGAACACAAACTAAGTTGGTTGAACTTCTCTTTACCAAACAAAAAAATGATATTGGTAATACGCAAGATCGGCCAAAAGCTCCTAATGAGACATGATTATCATCTCATGGAATATAAGGTGTGCTAATTCTCCCTCAAATCATATGTATATTATGGATCTATATTTAAGTAATAAACCTGATATTCTTTGTATCCAGGAAACTAAAATGACAAAAGAAGTTTCAAAAACTATGAAAGCAGTTTGGGCAAGATGTGAATGGGATGCTATGGATTTTGAAGGAGAAACAAGGGGAATTCTAAATTGTTGGAATCCTTTTAGAACCTCCTGTGTAACCATTCATAAAACGGTATTGGATAGCCTCTTTAGTCACTTGCTACTTTGTAGATATTTGCTTCATCCTTATCAATGTGTATGGACCTACAACTTAGTCAGGGATTGAAACCTTTATGAGAAGTAAAGACCAAGAAACCTGTTTTATGATAATTGGAGATTTTAGTGCCATAACCAAGCTGAATGAAAAATTTGGGGGAATTAGGAAATCGAACCAAAGTATGAAATATTTCTTAGCTTTTATTCAAAACAACAATCTATGAGAAGTTGAGTTTGAATAAGACAACTATACTTGGACCAACAATAGGAGAGGCCAAAACCTAATAGCAAAAAAATTAGATAGATGCATTCTCTCATATCATTGGTTAGATGAAGAAACTTGTGCTAAAATTAATACCTTAACAAGGATTGGTTCATATCACTGGCCAATAAGAGTTAAAATGGTGGTAAGTGAATTCAAAAAAATATCATATTTTAAATATGAGCAGATGTGGGAAGACCATCCTCAATTTTTTGATATGGTACCTTAAACATGGAATTATTTAGGTAATGGTGGGTTGTATGCTCTTCCAAACCAAATTAAAGCTATGAAATATAGATTAAAATAATGGAACAAGAACACCTTTGGAAATATTTTTGAGAAGAAAGAAGAACTAAAAGATAAACTTCCAAAATTTCAAAAATGTGGTGAAAATAATACAAGCTCAGAGGAAAGGGAGTTTCTTAGTGAATATCATAATATTTTGAGTAAGGAAGAGAAATTCTGGAGATTAAAATCAAGACAGATTTGGTTAAAACAAGGAGATAAAAATATAAAGTATTTTCAGAGGATGGCTATAGTACAGATATCATCTTCTAGAATTAGTAAAATTAAATCAATAGAAGGGGTTTGGATTGAAGATCAAAGTGAAATTAGAAAAGAGGCAAAGTCATTTTATTAGAATATTTGAGGTTCAGATGAGACCGAAGTTCTTAATGATAAACTTCTTCAATATGTTCCTTTAGTTAGAACAAATGAAGACAATAGGAAACTGATGGAGCCTATTACTCTAGAAGAAGTTCATTTAGCTATTTTCTCTTTTAATAAGGATAAATCCCCTAGTCCATATGGGCTCTCTGTAGCTTTTTACCAACATAATTGGGATATAGTGAAGGATTATTTATTGGTGGCAGTGGAACAATCTAGGGTAAAACAATACATTCCTTATAAAATAAATGCAACTTATCTTACCCTAATTCCAAAAAAGAAGGATGTTGAATTGTTTGATTCTTTTAGACCCATAAGTCTATGTAATATGGCTTATAATATTATTTCCAAAGTGATGGCGAATAGATTAAGTCCATTTTTAGACAAAATAATTTTATAAGAGCAAGGAGGATTTGTGAAAGGGAGACAAATTTTGTATGGGATCATAGTAGCTCATGAAGTTATACATTCAACAACTTCAAGAAAAGAGAAAGCTATGATCTTAAAACTTGATATGAGTAAAGCCTATGATAGGGTTAAATGATATTTTCTTTTTGTGGTTTTAGATAAGTTTGGTTTTGGGAAGAAATGGGTTAGATGGATTAAATCTTATGTGTTTATAGTTTCTTATTCAGTGTTGGTCAATGGGTTAGTGATAAAATATTTTAAAGCCAAGAGAGGCCTTAGACAAGAAGATCCTCTATCTCCTTATTTTTTCATTATTATGGTAGAAGTTTTGAGTAGGAGCTTAAAAATGCTTACAAATATGGGCTTATAAGTGAACTTAAGGTTATTAATAACATTTATAACATCACCCATAAACAGTTTGTAGATGATACAACCATTTTTGGAAGGGCTAGGATAAATAAGGCTAGATCTTTGAATAAATTTTTGAAAGAGTACTAAAGATCTTCAGGGCAAAACATTAATAGGACTAAATCCAAAATTTACTTCCTTAACACTCCTGCTAATATTAAAGCAAAAATTTGTAGGCTGCTTCAAATGGAGGAGGTAAATTTACCAACAAATTATCTAGGGATGCCTTTATTTGAGGGGAGAATGAGGATAGATTTATGGAATCCAGTTATCAATAAAGTTCAAAATAAACTTCCAACTTGGAAAGGTAGATGGTTATCATTAGCAGAAAGAGTGTAGTTAATTAAGTCAGTATTACAAACCATTCCAACATACTATATGTCATTGTATTCTATTCCAAAATCGATTGAAAAAAGTTTAATATATATTATGTGATCCTTTTTATGGTCAGGTTTTACATGATAAAATAAAATTTTCTTTGGTGAAATGGAGCAAGTTGTGTGATTACAAAACTAGGGGAGGTATTGGTTTAAGAGCTTTTACAGATGCAAACTTAGCTCTTATGGGAAAAGTTATATGGATATTTTACAAAGAGAATCAAAGATAATGGGCAAGAATTCTTCTAAGTAAGTATGTTGATTCCAATAACCCAAGTTTAATATTTACTGCATTCTCTCTTCCAAATGGTTCTACTCTTTGGAATGGTTTAAAAAAATCTATTGATATTATGATTAAAGGTTTAATATGGGTGGTGGGAACTGGAGAAAAAAATTCTATTTGGATGGATACTTGGTGTGATAAAAAACCACTCAATTTAGATCCAGTTTTGAAACCTTGGATGAGATTGCTTCAATACAAATACAATGATAGGGTTTCAAAAATTGTGTACAAGGATCGAGACAGAAGATACAAATGGAAATAATTTTTTTTACAAGTATACAAGACATTGATTCTAGGAGGCAATTGAGTAGAAAGATAACAAATATGATTATTTTGAGGGGTGCCAAGGATAAATTGATTCGGGGATTGAATATCTCAGGCGAATACACAATAAGAAGTGGATATAATGTTCAACACCGACATAATAATAATATCACTAGAATATGGAGATATATTTGGGATAGCCCAAGCATTCCTAAATTTAAAATGTTTGTTTGGCTAGTAGATCATAGAGGAATTTTATCTTGGGATAACCTTATGAAAAGGGGTTTTCATGGCCCCTCTCAATGTGTTTTTTGTAATAAGGAGGAGGAGAGTATTGACCATCTCTTGGGACATTGCTCAATAGTTTGGAATATATGGCAATGGATTCTTAATATGTTTGGTAAATGCATGGTGATGAATAGAAGAATTGAAGATTAGTTAAAGCAATGGTAGAGCACTTATAAAAGTGAGGCCTTACAGATAATATGGGATATATAAAAAGATACAATACTTTGTACTATATGGATAGAGAGGAATAGGAGGACATTTAAAGGAAAGAAAATAAATTTAGAGGTAATGAAAAAGAATATATGTTTTTCCATAGAGGAGTCTAAACCAACCCTATTAACTCATTTGATCCCTAATTTGGAAGCATAGAGTCTTGATAGATGGATTCAAGTCATTAAATGGAATTATGATGTTGGGTACAAGAGAAGCAAAAATAAGGTAAAGAATAAAAAGTGGAAACCACCATATGTGGAGTGGGTTAAATTAAATTTTGATGGGGCATCTAAAGGAAATCCAGAACCAATAGGAGGAGGAGGAATAATTAGAAATAATAGAGGAGATGTTTTGTCTTATTATGCTTTCAATTGTGGATTTAAGACAAATAATGAAGTTGAATCTTGGGAAGCTTTAGAAGGGTTAAAAATATGTAAAAAAATGAAATGGAATAGAGTATGTATGGAAGGTGATTATATCATAGTAATAAATACAATTTTGAGGAAATAAAAGGCCCCATGGAACATACAAGAGATAATTGTGGAAACTCAAGATCTTGCTAAAGAGTTTGAAGAAATAATATTTACACATATATTAAGGGAAGGAAATAAATTTACAGATAAACTAGCCAAAAGAGGGGTTTTGATTGAGGATCATGAAGTTAACATCTCCTTTCCATGGTTAGAGGAAGTAGAAAGTTTAGTTGAAGTTGACAAAAAATGTTGATTGCCTAAATCAATTAATGATTAAGATTTACTTTAATGTTTTCCATTGGTAATATCTATTTTTTTTGTAATAATAATGTGTGTTCATTTAGACTATTTATTATAATTTTTGTGGTTGCACTTGTGTTTCAGGAAGGAAACTAACAATCTAGATTTGGTAAAGTGGACTATGATAGTGTGATGTTTTGGAAATATTACTCTACTAAGATGTAATGCATAGATAGTAGAGGTGAAATTTTGGCATTGTGAAGGCTGCTATAGAAAATGTCAAGAAAGATGCTAAATTATGGAGAAAATATATTCATACATAGATATCAAAAGATCCAGAAAATGAAAATCAAGCTTTCAAACATTTTATGTAAAATGATGTAGGTTTCTAGCTATAGCATCTCAATTGAGATGAGAAGTGTATCTATTTTTAAACTCTCAAGATCTAAATAAGAGAGATGTAATTTTTTAAGGGTGGAGGACCTGAGTACAACCCCTTATTATCAAGAAAAAAAAATACTTTCTCTTAAGGAAAAAATATTTTAAAGGTAACCCTACAATATGAATAAAGTAAGGCTGGTAAAAAGGATTCCAACAATGAGAGTCAAAATAAGTAGAATGCCCATAAGAAGTGATAGTTTGAACCCAAAAAAGGGTGAAGCAAAGATAGGAAATGACCCAAGGGTAGGTTTTTTTATGCAGTAGAGATCATTATGCCATTTAATGTCCATATAGGAGTATGATATCAAGTGTTAAATATCCACCACAAATTTGTAAAACATCATAATGCATCTATTCAGACATTAGTTATAGGACCCAAGCATGGCTTCAAATGAGCTACTAAGAACTCTAGATGCAAACTACAATTGTGTCATAGAAACTATTTCGATATAAATTCCAGTGGATCCAAAAAAGTATTTTTCATCTTTTTACCTAATTTCATTGAATCTCAACATTAGTGGAAGTATTAGTTTTGTTCATATTTTGAGTATTTAAAATTTGATCTTCAAATAAATAAAGAATAAGGACATATTGAGTTTTATGTAATAGAAATAAATGTATTATATATTCCAAATTTTGACTAAATTCTAGCACCATACAAGAACTATATTGTATTATAGTATTTTTTAACAATGTAAAATATTGATTGTAGCATCCATCAAGATGATGGATCTTTCAAAAGGAAAGCATATTGCATAGCAAGTTTCTACAATTATTTATATTAATTATTTTTTGTCATAGATGGATTAATGAATGACATGAAATTTATGCTTCAACATAATATGTTAGATTTGGTGATTAAAGTATAATATTTAATAATGATTTAATTATATAGTAAAGAATTGATTAATTATCATTAATTTGTTTCATGTGCTAACAAGTTACTTTCTACCATATGAAGTGAGGAATTATCATTGGGAAGAGGGTTGTAGATGAATATTAATAACAAAGACAAAGATAAAGATAAATTGGACACACCAAAATCAATTACATTTGTATCATTAACATAGGCATAAGTGCTTATTGTATTTTATTGTATAGAGCAATAATAACAAGGTGCTTGTCTTTGAAATGATGATGCATATGCCTTATATTTTTTATTGAAATTTAAATTTTACTTTAAAAAAATGAATTGAGTTCATATTTACAATTGTATTTTAGTGAGAGTGACATGGCTTTCCTATTCATCATATTCTTTCTAGAAAATTATATCAAACTACAATTTCCCTAATATATGGTGCATATAAGCAACAACTAAATGGATATGCATTCATGCTAACAAATGATGCATACAAGAAATAATTGACCAAAAACTTATGTCAACAAATAATGCATACAAGCTACATAAATAATTTATCAAAATATAAGGACTAATTGAGTATGTAATAGAAATAAATGTATGATATATTCCAAATTTTGACTATAGTCTAGTATCATACAAGAACTATATTGTGCCATAGTATTTTTTAACAATGTAAAATGTTGATTGTAGAAGCCATCAAGATGATGACTATTTCAAGGGGGAAGTATATTACATCCCAAATTTCTAATATTATTTATATTAATTATATTTTGTCATAGGTGGATTATGAATGACATGACATTGATGCTTTAGAAAAATATGTCAAGTTTAGAGATTAAAGTATACATTTAATTATTAATTATATAATAATTAATGGACTAATTATCATTAATTTATTTCATGTGCTCACAAGTTACTCTCTACCATATGAAGTGAGGAAGTATCATTAGGGAGAGGGTTGGATAAGAATATTAATAACAAATATAGAGAGAAAGATAAATTAGACATGCCAAAATCAATTACATTTGCATCATTACCATATGCATAATTGTTTATTGTATTTTAATGCATAGTGCAATATAACAAGGTATTTATCTTTGAAATGATTGCATATGCCTTATATTTTGAATGAAGATTTAAATTTTACTTAAAAAAAATAAATTGAGTGCATCTTTAAAATTGTATTATAGTGAGAATGAAATGGCTTTACTATTCATCATATCATTTCTAGAAAATAAAATAAAACTACAATTACCCTAATATATGATGCATACAAGCAACAACTAAATGGATATGCATTCATGCTAACAAATGATGCATACAAGAAATAATTGACCAAAAAATCATGTCAACAAATAATGCATACAAGCTACATAATTGATTTTGTCAAAGAATAAGGATCGATTGAGCTTTTTGTAATACAAACAAATGTAGGATATATTCCAAATTTTGACTATAGTATAGCATCATACATAAATTATATTGTACTATAGTATTTTTAACAATCTAAAATGTTGATTGTAGCAGCCATCAAGATGACGACTCTTTCAAGAGGGAAGTACATTACTTTCTAGATTTCTAAAATTATTTATATTAATTATTTTTTAGTATAAATGGATTAATAAATGATATGACATTGATGCTTGAACATAATATGTCAGATTTGGTAATTAAAATATAATATTTAATTATTATTTTAAATATATAACAATGAATTGATTAATTAACATTAATTTGTTTCATGTGATGACAAGTTACTCTTTTCCATATGAAGCGAGAGAGTATCATTTGGGAGAGTATTGTAGATGAATATTAATAGCAAAGATAGAGAGATAAATTGAACACACAAAAATAAATTAAATTTGTATCATTAGCATAGGAATAAGTTCTTATTGTAGTTTATTGCATAGGAAAATATTAATAAGGTGCTTATATTTGAAGTGATGATGCATATGCCTTATCTTTTGCATGGAGATTTAAATTTTTTACTTTTAAAGAAATAAAATGAGTTCATATTTACAATTGTATTTTTGTGATAGTGCCATGAATTTCCTATTCATCATCATATTTTTAGAAAATAAAATCAAACTACAATTACCCTAATGTATGATGCATACAAGCAACAACTAAATGGATTGGTACAATTGATAGTTGAGCTTGGTTGGACAAAGAGGATATGTTGAGGTTGATATTGTTGTCATAGTAGGTTGTGCTTGATCCATCATCATCACCCCCCAGTGATAGCTAAATACCCATATAAAATTTTGAGGAGGTAAGCATTCCTCTTTCTTACATTTAAATTTTCTTTGGAAGAAGTTTGTCAACTACAATCATGAAGTGCATGTAATGAAGTTAGGGTTTGCAAAGTGAAGCATAGAGAAATTAAATCTAAGGGCTGAAAGGATTTACTTTGCTAGGGAGGAATATTTATATGCATGTGAACAATAGTTTGAATAATTCTATTGGTTATAAATATAGAGTGCATGCAATAAAGCTAGGGTTTACAAGTGAATCATAGAGAAAAGTAAAAAAACACAAGAAGTGATAGCATTTTATTTTTCTTAAAACTAGAATGTGCTCAAATATATTCATGTGAATAAAATTAAGGTGGGTTCAATTCTTGACTGATATATTTAAAAAAATAACACAAGAAGCATAATAATTTTTTTTAAACTGAAGTGCGCTCAGATCTATTCATGTGAAGAAAATGGAGGCTGGACAACTTACTTTCTAGATTCAAAGAATGCAAAATGTGAAAGGAATTACTGTGATAGGGAGGAAGTTTTTGTGCATGTGAATGGTTGTTTGAAGAAGTTTTTCAGTTGGAATCATGAAGTTCATGCAACAAAGCTAGGGTTTGCAAAATAAAAATATTAGCTTTTATTTTTATTTGGTATTTTTAAAATGGTAGTATATCTTGCTAAATTAGTTTCTTATTTTGATGGAGAATGAAGAGGAATTTTTGGACTTCTCAAAGGACCCATTTGAGAGGGAACGCATATTTTCAACTCCAAGGGCTAAGGGTCTCATTTTTGGATAAGACTTAGAAGTTGAGAATTGAGGGTCCTTGGGTTTTTCAAGTGGCTACAATAATATTGTAGGTTATCAAAATTTAGTGGATAAAGGGGAGTCTATGTCAAAAGTTTCATATTAGGTTGATTGTCCTATTGACTACTCACTCTTAGGTGTCTAAAAAAATTCTACTCAAGTGATGGGTCTAAGTAATAAGAAAACATTTCATTGTGGGGAAGAAAAACTTGAGCAAGATCCAAACAATCCAAACTCACTTTGTCTGAGAGAGTTTCCTTATTTGGTTATCGTTTTATTGGTAAAATTCTTGATTTAAAGGCCCTAAGTGGCGTGGGTCCAAAATTTAAATTAACACAAACTACAACTCTGATTACTAAAGTGTGTAAGACACATAAAGTGGTTAAAAAGATAAGTTCAAATATCATAATGGTACTTGGGAAAGACTTGAGGATGGAACAAGTTTTGGAGTTTTTGAAGAAGGCCTTTATTCGAAAGTTTCATGGTTATCAAATAGTTGATAATACACTAAATGAATGGTTGCAAAAGGTATGGGTCCCAATTTTATGATATGGGCCAATTTTTCACTTACTTGTCATAGGATGGATATGTTTCTTTTTTTGATCTGTGGAAGATGTACAAAAAAATTTGGGAGATTGTTTGTATTGGGGATCTTTGTAATGACCCAAAATAAAACAAACAGAAAACACACAAATTTTTTTTTTAAAAATACCAAGGAGAGGGATTCATAAACCCTTAACCAATCTAATATTTATATATTATTTAATTCCCTTAAATTTTCCCTGAAGAGCTACATCTCAGGAGATACCCTCACATGCGTACCATATGTGGAGGTGTATCATGTGTTATCGCAAATGAGCCTATGTATATCATCATCCATGATGAGCTAGACTTATCACCTTCATCCAATCGAAGGTATACATGCATTACCATACCATACAGAAGTCCCATCTGTGTAGGTATGCTACGAGTATTGTGAGTTAAGCTATCCATATCATCTTCACGATGATCTATCTTAACTCAAATGTGGACTTACCATAACTTAGAACCATTCTCCCTAAATGGTATTAAGCCCTTAGGTATCCTATGTTCACCCTAAGGGGTCTCAATCTCTTAGGTCATCCTCTAAGTTCACCCTAGAACTTATTTATTAGTTTTATTTTTCTATTTAATAACAAGAAGACAAGAATAATACTAGATACTAAATCTAACAAAATCAATCAAAGATACTAAGAAAGAAGTAACATTTAAAGGAGCAAACTGAAATCGAAATGGAATTTAAATCAAACATAAGTAAATCAAACAATAAATTAAAAGATACAATCCTCATCATTTTACAATTATTACATACATCTTAGTATGGTAAAACCTCCATACTTTTAAAGAATAAATAACACATCATTTTAATTCAGGGATATCTCCCTACAAATCTAGTTTATTTGAGCATAAGTAAATAAATGGTAAGTAGAGAACAAACTAGTGCATTAGTCCCATCCACCTCTTTGGATCTCCTTCTCTATCCACCGATCATTTGAGTATGATAGGAGATCAGGGCACTCATGGTTCATGATAGGGATGCCTTTAAATGAATCTAATATTTAATTTACCAAATTGTAACTTTACAAATTTAATCAAGTCTCTAATCATTTAATGCATAGTTGATATCATAAAAGAATCATTACTTTCATCTCCACCTCTCAAGTACCTTTAGAGAGTCATTCAACATGCACATCTTACTCATGGTTTTTCACTTTAATCAAATCTTATTTTCTTTTAAACAAATCAAAGTCCCATACCTTTAATTAGCAAGAATATTAGGTTCATTTATTTCCATGAATCCAATCCTATAACTCAATTCATAAAGTAAACCATATTTCCTTATTTCATAAATCAAGTTCCATTACCTTAATCTATAAAACAAATATTTCATTTATTTACTAAATTAAAGCCTCACTACTTCAATTTATAAATAACCATCATTTTCATTATTTCACAAATCAAGATCCCATACCCTTAATCTACAAAATAATCCTTTTATTTATTTATTAAACTAAAGCCCTTCCACTTCAATTTATAAATAAACCATAATTCTCATGATTTTACAAATCAAGGTCTCATACCCTTAATCTAAAAAATAATTATTTTCTTTATTTATTAAACTAAAGCCCTTCCACTTCAATTTATAAATAAACCATCATTCTCATTATTTCACAAATCAAGGTCCCATACCCTTAATCTACAAAATAATCCTTTTATTTATTTATTAAACTAAAGCCCTTCTACTTCAATTTATAAATAAACCATCATTCTCATTATTTCACAAATCAAGGTCCCATACCCTTAATCTATAAAATAATCATTTTCTTTATTTATTAAACTAAAGCCCTTCCACTTCAATTTATAAATAAACCATCATTCTCATTATTTCACAAATCAAGGTCCCATACCCTTAATCTACAAAATAATCCTTTTCTTTATTTATTAAACTAAAGCCCTTCCACTTCAATTTATAAATAAACCATCATTTTCATTATTTCACAAATCAAGGTCCCATACCCTTAATCTACAAAATAATCTACGAATGCCTTAATTTAATTAACTAAAGTTTTAGTTCTAAAGTTAATCAAATATATTTAAATATGCATTAATTTAATTAACTAAAGTTTTAGTTCTAAAGTTAATCAAATATATTTAAATATGCATTAATTTAATTTCATTCCCAAAGATGAACTCCCAGCTAAAGTTTAAAACGAGCTTAAGCTAAAGGAAAGAGTCTTGGAATTCAAAGGGGTATGATGGCTTGGGAGAGCAACTATCCTACGACCAATTGAGCAATGAGACCTTTCATCCATGAATTGCTACCAAGAACAAGTGGCAGTCTACCCACAATTATCAATCCTAACCAACTAAAGCTAAGGGAGCTCGACCTAAGAACACCAAGCAATAGTGGGTTTACAAGGGCGACTCCAAGGCACGGGTTTTGCCAACACACAGGTAATTGACTCAATGTGACTAAGAACCAAACAAGCTAGCAAGGGGGTCATTTTGAAGCCTAAAAAAGCATAACTAACAGTGACTACAGTAGCTAGCCGAAAAGGATTCAAAAATTGGTTCTATGGAGGGAAAGAAGCATTCGATGGAAGGAAAATACTTCCCTAACAAACTAGCAGCGTAGCCTAGAGAGAGAAATTAGCACAACCAAAAGAGAAACATACAATAGTCCCTAGCTTGCTACTAGGTAGGGGTCAACATCAAATAGAGGCAAACACCCCATAGTTTTCCTTTTAAATAAAACTAGGTGCAAAGTTTAGATTTAAGACAACCAACCTCAACGATAGGGCATCTGTATTTCCTTTTCATGTTTTGTTATCATGCCTCGACCTTGCACGTTGAGCGACCATCTTTCCCTTTACATTATGAGCAACACTTCTCACACCCATGAGCAACTCAAACATAGAGAGTAACCCCTTTTTCTCATGGTGCTCTATCACATCAAGCACTTTTCTCATGGTCAGCACTAACACAATGAGATCTCTTCCTTCTCACCATCGACACTTAGCACAATGATATTTTCTCATAGTCTGTACTTAACACAATGAGCTTTTCTCCTCTTAGCCAAAAATAACATAGTGAGCTTTTCTCCTCTCGGCCAGCACTAACATAGTGAGCTTTTTTTACTTCTCATGATGCTCTAACACAGTGAAATTCTTCTTCTCTCAGCCAACAATAACAGAGTGAGCTTTTCTCCTCTCAGCCAACACTAACACAGTGAGTTTTTCTTACTTCTCATGGTGCTCTAACATAGTAAACTTTTTCTTATGACCCACACTAAATGCAGTGAGCTTTTCACCTCTTAGCCAACACTAACACAGTGATATTTTCTTACTTCTCAAGATGCTCTAACATATCTAACTTCTTCTTATGGGCCACACCAAATATACTGAGCTTTTCTCCTCTTGGCCAGCACTACAACAATGAACTTTTATTACTTCTCATGGTGCTCTAACACATTGAACTTCTTCTTATGGCCCACACTAAAAGTTGTGAGCTCTCTTCTCCTTCAAAGCCCCCTTACTTCTTACACACTGTCCTCCTTTCCTCATTCAAAACCTGCCCATGATCTCTTTAATGTGTGATTTGAGTTCTCTACTTTTCCACTGTTCCTATATCTTCTCTTTACTCCACCAACTTGCATTCATAATCACCCCCTCCATTTGGTCGATGATGAATAAAAATATTATCTTGCTATTTACCAGATATTTCCATCCATCATATTCCATGCCAAGGTCGTTTGAAGATTCCTTAGGTCAAATTATTTCTCCCAGATCACACGTAACCACCAACCTTATTAATTGAGGATTTATTTCCCCTTTCTAAATAAATAATAATACTATTTTATCAAAAAAATTTAAAGTAGGTTCTTACTATTATTTAAGTAAAAGTTTCATATTTTAATTAAATAATATATCTACCTTGAGTTTTAAATAAAGTCTTTATTATACCTTTTAAATGAAACTCAATCTTCATACTTAGGTTAAATTCACATTATTAAGTTATGAATTTATATTTTGCTTCAAATAATGGAAATCTATTATTAATAAGAGATCTATACACAATTTCCTTTACTTGCATTATTTATTTAACATAGATTTCAATAACCATTTAAATAAAGTTCCATTAACTTTAATATAGGTTTTCTCATTAACCAAAAACTCTTTTACTAACTAGCAAAAATGTCGTACTAACAATAGTTTTCTAATTTTCAAGGAATTCAAAGGTGACCATAATAACGCACAAATTCCAAAATTAAGATGATGTTAAGTGAAGTAAAAGATAAATAAACAGATGCAATAAGCAAAGAGTGAGTCTTTCTATCAACTCAGTCACCCGTCTCAGTCGAAGAATTTACCATAGCTATTAGGATATCAACTGAGGCTCAAGGTGGCTAACTATTGACGAGTATCCCTAACTGATAATGCATGCTTATATGAAGGTATCTATCCATGTTACCCTCGAGTTGACTTAATCATAACTTCCCCAATACTAAAGTACCCTTGCTTATGGTGGATGATTCTACTTTTTCCACCTACAAGTGTACTTGATCCTGCACATCTTGGCAATATGTCAACAGTACCATGCTCTTTTAAAACAATTAAATATTGCATAGTTGATTTAATTACCCAATTTTGGTATTAAAGTAAATTTAATTTAATACATTGTTTCTCTATGCTAAAAATCCAACCAAGGAGGATCATGACAGTCTTCTTATTTGGCTTTGAAGGTTTGGATGACTTGCTTTGATCATAGGACTGATGTTTCTAGGAGAATCTCAATCTAGATAAAAAATCTAGGTCTACCAATGGATTTATGGTCAGAAAGAGCTCTAAAAGAGATTGGATATTCATTAGGTAAAACCCTAGATATAGATATTTCTTTCAAATCTAGTTTTTTTTTGGTTTGTAGCTCAAGTTTTGGTTGATATGGATATCAGTGAAGGCTTACCAAAATATATGGAGATAGTTATGGGGAATAAAATTCATAACCAAATCTTGGACTATTTGAAGATTCCTTCTAGATGTGTTCATTGTCATGTTTATGGACATATTGCTAAGGAATGTTCTCAATATTTCACACAAAAAATATGGAGGAGAAAAAAAATGACTAGTGGGGATTTCAAGTTAGCTAACAACAATCAAGAGATACCTATTTTTAGAGCTCAATAATGCTCCTTGATTTGGCACAAACAAGCAAAAAGAGTATTGTTGAACCTAGAACCAAAAATCTGGAGGAGGAAGAAACTTTGGGCCTAGATTTATCTCCATTTCACTGTTCATAGGTTGTTGTTAGATAAGGAGATAAAATCATAAAGAAAACTATAAAATGATTGGAACCCTATACTATTAAATTTGTTGGTCGATCATCTAAGCCTTATGATAATTACTATCCAATACATGTGGAGAATAATTTAGAATTAGATAATAAAGAATTTTGTACACTTCCTTATGAATATTCGAAGAGAAGTCCCGGGGAAAAGGAATTATTTAGGATTATGGATAATGGGCTAGGAACCTCAAGCACATTGAATAGGGATTGTGATCCAAATATTTGCTATCAGGGGAAGTCTTTTTTACCTATCAAGTGAATCTTCTAGGGAACTATCTATTTTAGGGGATGGTTTGGAGATGAGTTTCTCTTGCATATATTTGTTACATTTTAGGAAAAGAGAATCTGAGTTGAGAACTTATGCAGTTTTTGGAAGGTTAGGGTTATATCTGGACCTTATAAAGGAATCTTCCACTTCAGCAAGTAGGAAATATTTTTTATTTCATGCATAGGAGAATTCTTTGAGGTAAATTCAATAGGGTAAAAAAAATCTATAAAATGGGTCCGTAGAGTGGGAAAAAAACCCTCTAATATGTTTAAATGATCTTTTTATCCCTTAATATATGAGGTCTTGGTAGTCCCTCTAAAAGACTTGCCTTAGCCAGGCTGGTGGAAATTCATAATTCGGATGTTATCCTTCTACAAGAAACCATGGAGGTAAGTACAAAAGTCATTGAAGGGTTAAGTAAATTTCTTAAGAACTAGGAGTTCTTGGCTCTAGATGCCACCAAAAATTCATGGGATGTTTTGATTGGCTGGAAGAACTCAACATCCTTAATTAACTTTTACTTTATGGTTTCAGGCTTGTGGACATAATTCTTTTTTAAAGACTTGGGTTTGAGGTTATCAGTTATTAATCGTTATGGTCCCTATGAAGATAGGTAGATATTTTGGGATGATTTTTTCTCCCAAATGTGTGTAAGGGATGAAAGAGTCATCATTAGTGGGGAATTAAATTTTACAATGAATAGAATTGAGGTATGGGGAGAATCTACAAGATTTGATAGAATTGTAGATTACTTCAGACATAAGATTAAAGAGGCTAGTTTAATTGATTTGGAACCAATAAAATCAATGCCTACATGGTAAAATAATAGAGTTGGGGAAGTTGGGATCTCAAAGAGGTTGGATATATTTTTGATCTCAGAGTCATTATATAATAAAATAGAAAAAATGGCCATGGGTTGAGACTAGATGTGGCTCAAATTATTCTCCCATACTTGTTCAATTAGAAATTCAAGAGGCCTACTAGTCCTTTTAAGCTCAATTCAATTTTGCTGGAGGAAGAATATTTTAAACAATTGATTAAAAAAGAATGGATTGGTTATGACCAAAGTTTTAGGTCATCAACAAGTTTTCAATTTGTTGTTGCTTTAAAAAAATTAAAAGAAGTGTCATCTTGGATTATAGTTAAAAAGGAGAGTATGGATAGAGATATTAAGTTGGTGGAGAATTTTTTTTTAGAAATTCATAAAAAGGATGAGGCTAGTTTGTTTAAAGAGAAGGAGAAACAAGACTAGTTTTTTTTTTTTTAACATGGTGGAATCGGTAGCTGCCACGAATCCAGGTATGTTGTCCAACTTGTTATGGCTGCCACAGTATTTTGCATTGTCCACCCTGAAAGCCACCACACATATCTTCGTGCAGTCCGTCCTTATAACCGCCATGCCACAATAATTTTAAACCTTTTACATTGCTAAAAGCACTAGGAAAGGGACAAGCGTTCAGTCCGGTGAGGCCCGATATTTGAACCTTGGACCTCCACCCCCCTTATGGGGGAAAACAAGACTAGTTGAACTATAAATTAAGAAAAAAATCTTGGAGTGGAGGGAAGCTGAATGGAAAATGAAAAGTAGAGTTGTATGGTTAAAAAAGTGGATGAAAATATTAAGTTTTTTATCATTTTTCTAATCATAGGAAGAAGTTTAACACTATTTGGAAGATACAAAATGAATAAGGGGTCCTCATTAGGAGTTTTTTTGAGTTAGCAGATTTGGGAGTAAAACATTTTCAATCTATCTGTAAAGAACCTGTAGTCAATATTGGGAAAATTTAAAGTTTTAAATAAGTAGGTTTAAATGAGCGAGCGCTCTAAACTAAACTAAACTAAACTAAATAGTTACTCACCCTCTTCCTTCTCCCACTTCCTTCCTCGGTCACCTGGGTATGGGGAGGACAAAAATAATTGGTCTGATTCACCTCTCTATTTTAAAAGGGATGGAATACCCCTTTAAAATAAAAGGCTAGCGATGCCTGTTGAATCACCTTTGGATGCATTTGCTTTCTGTATGGAGAACTGTATGGAGAAAGGATTTACCAGTGATGTATGGACGACTATAGCACCAGTGATACCTGCTGGACGAATCCCTTTTTCAATCACCGACCTGAATATAAAGCTCTAACCTCCCATCCCGATACAAACCAGTCCAGTTGTACTAGACTGGGTACTTGAATTCCCAAGATACTCTTCAACCTTAAAATAGAGAGGGAGGGCTCTGGCTCCACGAATAATTCTGCTCCGTTCCTTCCCCTCTTAAAATAGAGAGCGCCCGGTCCCGGTTATTCCCCCCATGGTCGCATACCAAGGGAGAACGGGTATGGGGTGGAGGGATTCGGGCTTCTTCCTAACCCTATGGGTGGTAGGGAAGAACTATTTTAAAGGCTCCGTCCATTTAAGATGCCCCATACTCCTTAAAAAAATAGGGGGTGCTCCTCTCCCCTCCTCTCCTCTCCTCTTACTGACCAACAATCCACTTTTAGAAAGAGAGGGATCCTGACTTGAAATAGAGGGAATGCTCTTTTTCGACCAGAAAAAAATATTCCAAGACATGCAAGTGCATCTGGAATTATCTCTAGCCAAAAAGCTCATCTCTTTTCACCGGTAATCCCATCCCCTCTGTATTCCCCAAATCCAAAAATTCCATGATCAATTCAATCACACAAAATCCTTCTATCGAAAAAGATATATTTTAAAAGAAAAGAGAAGAGAAGAAAAGAACTCTAACCCTCCCTGCCTCTCCTCTTTTCTAACCCTCCCTGCCAAAAATAAAAGCCAGAAAGCCTCTCCCCAAAAACTCTTAAGAGCGGAGGTCGCTCCCAAAAAGAAAAGGCCAAGAAAAGAGGAAAAGCAGAGAGGTTGAAAAACTTTAAGCTTTTCCATGTATATTTATGTTGTTTTAAGGGTCTTAAAGAAAAGAAAAGCCTCTCGAGAAGGGCAGAATTGAAAGCAAAAAGAAAAGCCTCTCCCCTCGACCTTTACCTCTCCCCTCGATCTTTACAAGAAAGAAATGATTATGGAGGGTTCAGTTTCAGGTGTGTTACTCGAACCCCCGACGGCGTTGCCTTAACTACTTTCTTCTCTAGTTTTTTAATAGAGGAGTACAATTAGTTACTTATGAAGGAGGTCATGAAGGAAGAACTGAAAGTTTTCTTGACTTATTTCAAAAAGGATAAAAGTCTAGGGCCTGATGGATGGCCTATGGATTTTTTCCTAGTTTTATATGATCCTGCTAAGGAGGATCTTCTTAGAGTAATGGAGGAATAGGTTGAGTGGTCAAGTTTTGGGGGATTTTAACTCCACTTTATTAGGTTTGATTCTAAAAAAGGAGAAACCTAAAAACTTTGATGAATTTAGACATATTTCATTGTATAATTGTATCTATAAAATCATTGCAAAAATTCTAGTTGTTAGATGAACAAGATTTTATCTAAAGTTTTTTCCAAGAGCAATATAGGTTTATAGTAGGTAGACATATTTTTGAAGCCATAAGATTTGCACAAGATGGCCTTCACTCTATTAAAACTAATAATCTTCCTACAATGGTCCTTAAACTAGATCTATTTAAAGCTTATGATAGAACTAGTTGGCTGTATCTCAGATTGATGCTCTTACATGTAGGTTTTAGCTATCTAGTATTAAAGTGGATTATGGGATGCATTTATTCTATATATTTTTCTGATCTTATCAATGGATCAACTTCCAAATTCTTTAGACCCTTGATAGGATTGAGATAAGAATGTCCTCTATCTTCTTTACTTTTTTAATTGGTTGTTGAAGGATTGAGTAGAGATATTTTGAATGCAAAGAGGGTAGGATCCTTGTCCAAGATGAAAGTGGGGGTCCTTTATCTATCTCATTTATTATTTTTTGATGATGTTGTTGGATATTTTGAGTAGATGAGTTGTCATTGATATCAAAAGTGAGTGGTCATTGATGTCAAGCTTGCAGCACCAGTGAGTGACAGTTTCAATGGGCAGCATTAGTTTCAGGTTCTCCAATCAGTGCAAAAGGAGAGTCCATTTTCAGTTGGTCAAGACCCGGTTTCAGGTAGTCATATGAGGTCCAAAGTGCAGAGAAGAAGCCCAAGAAAATAATATTATAATAATTCTTTATAATATTATACAAGGAAGATTAAATTAATTATAAATTAATTAATATAATTTTATTAAATTAATTAATTAATTAATTTACTTAACTTTATGTTATTTAAATTAATTATTAATTAATTTTAATATTAATTATATATTAATTTATGTTAATTTTAAATAACCCTAAGGTGGGTTATTAAGTCAAAATTCAAAATTTGAATTCGACCATCGAGCACCGATGTGGGGAGCAAATTAATCAACATGTATATAAAGGGGACTCCAACACCTTAGCCAAAACAAATTCAAGCATTCGATTTAATCTCCAAGCAATTGCGAATCGTGTGAATCGTTCGGTGAGACAGAGAAGGGTTTAATTGGTGTTTAAAGGACCAAGTGGTAGGCGAGGATTTATTACCCACCTTAGAAGGCACCTTGGTCACCAAGCGTAGGTAGTGCAGTTGGCAACTTCGACGAAGGCAAGGCACTATGGCAGCGCATGGCAGATGTTTGAATCTGTGGTAGAGTGTTTTTATTTTAAAGCCATCGACGGTGATCGAAGGCACCAAGAGGAAGGAATCTTCCCTTCCTTCTCATGGGTGCCTATAGCCCATGTGGTGGGCACCAAAGTGCTAAGGCGCTTGGCGCTTGGGGAGACGATGATTCGAATCATGCCAAAATCCTTTTTGGGTAAAAGACAAAGGTATGCATTAGTTGGGCATCGAAATTTTTGGAAAGACTATAGTTGAGCCATTAAAATTAATTTTTGCATAATTTATTTGGTTTGTAAGGTTTTAAGGGGAGTTATAAGGTTGATGCAAAATAATTTTTGGTGATATTTGCTTTAGTGTTTGAAAAGGGTAATAAAGTTTTTAAGGAAAGTTGTTTGAGTTTTTGTGGTGTTGGATATTATTTTAAGTTGGAGATTATAAGGTGTATCTAAATAATTATTTTTCATGTATGATTTGATGGATGGTTTTCAAGAAGGACCGATAAGGTTTAGTTGAGCTTTGATTATTTTTGTGACTAAGGAATATTTTGAAAAAGTGTTAGAGTGATATTTTGTCATCTAACCATTGAAATTGGAAAGAAGGAAATTGTGATTGAGACAAGTTTTCTAAGGGAACTTCTACATCAAACAAAAGGTATGGGCACATCTTCCTAGTGAATGATTGTTGAATGTTGTGAATGCTAAGTTGGAGTGAAAAGGGTTTTTCTAGAATAAAGAGTTGTTGATAAAACCTTGTTTGATAAGCATTGTTGTTGAAGTGATTAGTTGAGTAAGGAACTTGAACTAGGGTTTGCAAAGATCATGAGTATAATTGTTATGTGAGATTGTTTGATAAGAATTATTGTTGAAGTGATTAGTTGAGTGAAGAACTTGAACTAGGGTTTGCAAATATCATGAGTATCATTGTTATGTGAGATTGGTTGATAAGCATTGGTGGAAACATTTGAGTGAATGTTCATAAGTTTGGACTAGGGTTTGTGAGCAAGGATTATTTCATTGAATGATTGGTTGAGTAGAGTTGATTGAGCCTAGTCAAGTGGATGTGTTGATGTGATAGTTCAAGTTTTGTGAAATAAATTGTTCTATATTCTGAATTGATTTGTGAAAGAGGTTGAGTGTTGATGAATGTGAAACATATTGAGTCTCTAACAATTCTCTATATGTTTTTGTAATAAAAGAGAGATTGAAAGTGATTGATATTTTGTGAGTGTGAAGCATATTGAGTCTCTAACAATTATCTATATGTTTATGTGGTAAAAAGAAATATTTAAATAGTTTGAGCATTGTGGTGAATGTGAAGGATATTGAGTCTCTAACAATTCTCTATATATTTCTATGATATTGGACAAGTTCTAGTGAGGATTTATCGAGTAGATTTGAAGTAATTCTTTGAGAAGACATGAACATATTTGTGTGAGCTTTTATGGAATCTTACAATACAGAGTTTGAGGATAGAGAGTGTTGAGTATATTGGACAAGTTCTAGTGAGGACTTGTTGTTGAGCAAGGTTCAACAACAGTATTGTCATTGTTGTCAACACAGTCAGATAGATCTGTTGATGCAGTGGACAGGAAGTTCAAAAGCTAGTCAGATGCAGAAGACAGGAGTTCAAAGGTTACTCAGAGTATGTACAGTGATTTTCCAAGAAGACCGAAGTGGACCACTTGCAAAAGATCAAAGAAAAAGACAAGTAAGAAAAGTGTCGCGATATCGCGACATATACAGCAGGCAAGAAAAACTGTCATGATTTCGCGACATGTTGGAAGAGAGAGAAGAAGAAAGAAAAACTATCATGATTTCATGACATGTTGGAAGAGAGAGAAGAAGAAAGAAAAACTGTCACGATTTCGCGACATGTTGGAAGAGAGAGAAGAAGAAAGAAAAACTGTCATGATTTCACGACATGTTGGAAGAGAGAGAAGAAAGAAAAACTGTCGCGATTTCGTGACATGTTGGAAGAAAGAGAAGAAGAAAGAAAAACTGTCATGATTTCGTGACATGTTGGAAGAAAAAGAGCAAGTGGAAAAATGTCACGATTTCGTGACATGTTGAAAGAAAAGAGGAAAAATGTCACGATTTCGTGACATGATGGAAAGAAAAAGGCAAGTGGAAAAACTGTCGCGATTTTCGTGACATGTTGGAAAGAAAAAGAGCAAGTAGAAAAAGTGTCACGATTTCATGACATATTGCAAGAGAGATAGTACGGTAGAAAAAGTGTCATGATTTCGTGACATGTTGAAAGAAAAAGAGGCAAGTAGAAAAAGTGTCGCGATTTCGTGACATGTTGAAAGAAAAAGCGCTAAGGAGGAAAAGTGTCGCGATATCGCGACATGTCACGTTTTCGCGACTCGAAGGCAAGAGAAAGTGCTAAGGAGAAAAAGTGTCGCGATATCGCGACATGTCACATTTTCATGACCCGAAGGCAAGAGAAAGCGCTAAGGAGAAAAAGTGTCACGATATCGTGACATGTCACTTTTCACGACCCAAAGGCAAGAGAAAGCGCTAAGGAGAAAAAGTGTCATGATATCGCGACATGTCACATTTTCGCGACCCAAAGGCAAGATAAAGTGCTAAGGAGAAAAAGTGTCACGATATCGTGACATGTCGCATTTTCATGACTAAAGGAGGAGAGAGAAAGTAAGAAGGCAGAAGTGTCACGATTTCACGACAAAAGTAAAGGAGAGTACGAAAGAAAAAGTGTAGCGATATCGCTACATGTTGTATTCTCACGGGCCAAAGCTAAGAGAAAGCGTACGGAGGAAAAAGTGTCACGATATCGCTACATGTTGTATTCTCGTGGGCCAAAGCTAAGAGAAAGCGTACGAAGGAAAAAGTGTAGCGATATCGCTACATGTTGTATTCTCATAGGCCAAAGCTAAGAGAAAGCGTACGAAGGCGAAAGTGTCATGATATCGTGACATGTGTTTTCATGACAACAACAACAGAAGAGTTATAGGGGTAGTTGAAGCCGATGAAGACCGATGTAAGCCGATGAAGATTAGGGTTTGCAGTCGACGAAGACTAGGGTTTGCAGCCGACTAAGAGTAGGGTTTACAACCGACTGAGATTAGAGTTTTCATCATGAAAAATATTGTTATAAAAGGAGGGCTATTTGGAGAAGTTGAGGAGTGTTGAACAAAATTTTTGAATGCGTGTTGATATGTGTGAAGTTCGATCGTAAGAGCACAGAGAGCAAGTCGAGTCGAATCGTGCTAAGTGTGAAATTCGCAAAAGAAGTAGAGTGTAGTTCGATCATAGTGCGTAGAGGGAGAAGACGATCGTGAAGTTCAACTGTGATGAAGTAGAGTGTGCAAGTTCGGTCGCAGTGTGGAGAGGGAGAAGACGATCATGAAGTTCGACGATGATGAAGCAGAGTGTGCGAAGTAATTGCGTAGAGAGAGCAGAGTGCGTAGAGAGCACAAAGGTGAAGTAGACCGATCTGGGTCTTGTAAAAGTGAAGGTATTTTTTATTAAATTTCTAGATTCTAAATTGAAGTCCAGGTTGCAGCTTGGCATCAGGGGTTGGTGCTCCTTCCAGTAGGTGCTGGTAAATTAGGAGTAGGTGCTCCTTTCTATTGGTGCAGATAAATCAGGGGTTGGTGCTCCTTCCAGTGGGTGTTGGTAAATTGTTTGTAAAGTTGTAGCTTTGCAAAGGCTGGATTTGGATGGTAGTCCAAGCAGTCATTTTTGAGGAGTAGCCACATTGGTGAACCTCGTTAAATCTTGTGTTGTGTGATGTTATTTTGCTATACTTGCTGTATCTATTTATAAGTTTTAAATTGTTGCTATTTTAAGAGCTGTAAATTCAAGATTAAAAGAGCTACACTGATTCACCCCCCCTCTCAGTGCCATTGTAAGACTAACAATTGGTATCAGAGCTAAGTTCCTATACAAGCTTAACCGGCTAGGGTGATCTTGGAAGTAACACAATGGCAGGTGGTGAAGGCTTCTCATCAAACAAAGCACCATTGATTGACGGATCTAATTACGCATTCTAGAGAATCAGGATGCAGGCATTTCTCTATGCTTTGGGATACGACATCTGGGATTCAGTAGTCAGGAGATACACAATACCCATCACTCCTCCAAAAGAGGCTGATGAAATGAAACTGTTTGAAAATAATTCAAAAGCAAGGAATGCCAGTTCATCAGAAGACAGCTCCGATGAGAATTCTGAAGAAGAAACAGGTGAAGCTCTCTTCATGGCATTTGAAGAAGAAAAGGAAGAAGGAGTGAACTCTGAAGTATGTGGTGAAAACCCTGAGGCTGAAGTAGATCTAGAAGGTGAGTTGATCTCTGCACTTGAAGAGTGGAAAATAGAGAGGAAAAAGAATAAGAAACTTTCAAAAAGGCTTGAGGATGCAAATGAAATCATATCCAGTTTGAAAGTACAGATAGAAGAATCCAATAAAATCTTCGAAGATCTGGAAGTGCAAATAACCATGAAAATAGATCATTGCAGCAAGCTAGAAGAAGAGATTGTTGGGTTAAGAATGCAGCTAGAAGAGAGGAATAAGAAAATTAGTTGCTATCACAAATGTGAAGAAAGTTCTATGAAGCTGGATAAGATCATAAATGACCAAAGGCCTGCAGGCATCAAATTTGGTCTGGGTTTCATCGAAGGAGAATCATCTAATGGATCAAAGGCCAGAAATGTAGAATCCATAAAGAATGAAGATAAGAAACAGGTTGATCAAGGAAAAACATCTCATGCAATAGAAAGCAATAATGCCAGGCACGAAAGGAAAATTGACAATGATGGATTCACCAATGTCACTCATCAAAGAAGAAGAAGACCTAGGGCTCCTACGACAACATGGCAAAGACCATCACCCAGGTTCAATTATCCCTTTTCTGGTTTCTGTTTTAAATGCAATGGCTATGGACATAAAATCTCAGACTGCAAATATAATGTAAGACCAAGGAATTTCACCAGTAGAAATGCTTTCTCTCCTTTGATGAATTATACAGTAGAATGTTATAACTGTCACAATTTTGGGCACATTGCAAGAAACTGTAGAAGTACATTTGCTTCAAATCAATTTTAGGGAAGAAAAATTCAACCAAACAGGATGAGACAAAATAGAAAACTTCCCAAAAAACAAGCACAAGCTATTGATAAGGGAAAGGCTAAACAAGAGCTCAAATCTTCTATCAAAATGGAGTGGAAAGAAAAGGAGCGACTTAAGGAAGAAAAGGAATCCTTAATAGTACAAACAACATTTAGAGCACAGAATAAATATATACCATGGATACTTGATAGTGGATGCTCCAGTCATATGACAGGTGACAAACAGAAGTTTGAGAAGTTGCAGAAATATGAAGGTGGTTCAGTAAAGTTTGGAAACAATGATGGAGCTAAGATAGTTGGCAAAGGCTCTGTCAAAATTAGTGATGGAAAAATTAAGTCAGAAGAAGTCCTGTTTGTAGATGGGTTGAAACATAACTTATTAAGCGTAAGTCAGATTTGTGATAAAGGTCATGAAGTAGTTTTTATGAAGCAAGGTTGTGAAGTCAGAAAAACAAATAGTGGAAAATTGATAGCAACTAGATTAAGGACATATGGAAACCTGTACACACTCTCAGAGACTTCAAAAGGAGCTTGTTTTATTGGACAGGAAGAAGAAAATTGGTTGTGGCACAAGAGACTTGGTCATATCAGTTTTGATAATCTAGTAAAAATCACCTCAAAAAGGGTTGTAAGAGATATTCCCACCATCAACAAACCTGCAAACAACATTTGTGCTTCATGCCAAAAGGGGAAGCAAACTAGAGTCACATTCAAAACTAAAGAATACTACACAAGCAAACCTCTGGAACTAATACACACTGATTTATGTGGACCCATGAGAACACAAAGCATAAATGGTGACAAATATTTTATGTTGTGCATTGATGACTATTCCAGAATGACATGGATATTTTTCTTAAAGCATAAATCAGAAGCTTTTGGTATGTTCAAGATTTTCAAAAACCAGGTTGAGAATGAAACAGGTAAGAGGATCAAATGTTTAAGATCAGATAGAGGAGGAGAATTCATTTCAGAGGAGTTTACAGAATACTATGAAAAATACGGTATTAGGAGACAGTTTTTAGCAGCCAGGACACCTCAGTAGAATGGAGTGGTAGAAAGAAAGAACAGGATAGTGCAGGAAATGGCACGGACTATGCTGGCTGAAAGCAGTCTAGCAGACAGGTTTTGGAAAGAAGCAGTCCATACTGCGGTGTATATCCAAAATAGGTACATGCTGAGAACACATGAAAGCAAAACTCCTTATGAGTTATGGTTCGAAAAAAGGGCAACAACAAAATACCTCAAAGTGTTTGGCAGCAAGTGCTACATCAAAAGAACTAAAGATAATCTTGGTAAGTTTGAAGATAGAGCGGATGAAGGTATTTTTGTTGGTTATTCATCAAAAAGCAAAGCTTACAAATGCTACAATAAGAAGCTAAAGAAAATTGTGGACAGTGTCGATGTTAAATTTGATGAAGGTAGAGAACGAGTAATTAGCTATGAAACGAACTACCCAATTTATGAAGAGGTTATTGAAAGAGATGAGGAAAACGAAATTGAAAAGATACAAAAAATTGACTCAGATGATGATTCAGAAGTGGAAGAAAATAAGAAATTCAAAACAGGCAGCTGGCAGAAAAATCATCCTAGAGAGCAAATAATTGGAGATCCTAAAGTTGGTGTTCAGACAAGAAGAAGAGTAGTAAGTAACTACTCTCTGCTATCCAGCATTGAGCCCAAAAATGTTGCTGATGCAAGCAAAGATGAGAGTTGGATGAAGGCAATAAATGAAGAATTAGATCAGATTGAGAAAAACAAAACTTGGGAGTTAGTACCTAGACCTGCAAACAAAAATATAATCGGGACCAAATGGATTTTTCGAAACAAATTGAATGAAGATGGACAGGTAGTCAGAAACAAAGCAAGATTGGTATGCAAGGGTTATGCTCAAGTTGAAGGCATTGACTTTGAGGAAACGTTTGCACCAGTAGCTAGACTAGAGGCAATTAGAATGTTTCTGGCTTTAGGAGTCTACAAGAATTTCAAGGTTTATCAAATGGATGTAAAATCAACGTTTTTGAATGGGAAACTTGAAGAAGAGGTTTATATTGAACAACCAGATGGTTTCCAACTTGGTGATGATCCCAACTTGGTGTGCAAATTGAAGAAAGCATTATATGGTTTAAAACAGGCACCCCGAGCATGGTATGCAAGGCTAGACAACTATCTCACTCAACAAAGGTTTAAGAAAGGTATGGTGGATAGTAATTTGTATGTCAAAATAGAAAATGGGCATCTTATTGTTCTTGTTGTATACGTAGATGATATCATATTTGGCAGCAACAAAGATGAGTCATGTAAAGATTTGGCAAATAAGATGCAGAAAGAATTTGAAATGTCAATGATTGGTGAACTTTCGTATTTCCTCGGGTTGCAAGTTAATCAAAATAAGAAGGGCATATTTATTTCTCAAGTTAAATATGTGAAAGAGATGTTAAAAAAGTTCACAATGGAGGATTGTAAGCCAATTAGCACTCCCATGACAACAGGTTGCAAGTTGAACAAGGATGACAAATCTCCAACTATTGATCAAACCATGTACAGATCTATGATTGGAAGCTTACTGTATCTGACGACCACCAGACCAGATATTTTGTAGGCAGTATGCATGGTAGCACGATTTTAGGCTAATCCCAAGGAGACTCATGTGACAGCAGTGAAGAGGATTCTTCGGTACCTCAAAGGCACTATGGAGTATGGGTTATGGTATCCGAAAGGTAAAGACTTCACCCTTATTTCGTATTCAGATGCAGATTGGGCAGGATGTGTAGATGACAGAAAGAGTACCAGTGGAGGTGCATTCTATCTTGGAGACAGATTGGTCGCATGGCACAGTAAGAAACAAGAGTCAGTTTCTCTATCGACAATAGAGGCAGAATATATTGCAGCAACAACATGTTGTACGCAGGTATTGTGGATGAAACAAACCCTGAAAGATCTTGGTATTAGCTTCAGTGAGCCAATATCAGTTAAGTGTGATAACACCAATGCCATTAACATCTCCAAGAATCTGGTGATGCATTCATGCACAAAACACATTGCTATCAGGTATCATTTTTTGAAGGACAAAGTTGCGGAAGGTGAGGTTAAGTTGGATTTTGTTCCAACTACAGAGCAAGTAGCAGATATCTTCACAAAACCATTGCCCAAGGAAGTTTTTGAGTACCTTCGCAATAAATTGGGAGTGGTCACACTTCCCAAGAATTGACTAGCTACAGAGATCACATTCTCAGGGGGAGCATTTAAGTATTTGATTATCTTTTTGCTCATGTTCATGATTTTTGCTAAGTGTAATAAATTGTGCCTGAGAATGTTGTGCATGGACTCAGGGGGAGTCTGCAGTAGCCCTTTGGTATTATTGTCAAAGGGGGAGAAGAGTTATAGGAAATTGCACATGTGTTGCCAACAATTCCAAAGGGGGAGATTGTTGAGCAAGGTTCAACAACAATATTGTCATTGTTGTCAACACAGTCAGATAGATCTGTTGATGCAGTGGACAGGAAGTTCAAAAGCTAGTCAGATGCAGAAGACAGGAGTTCAAAGGTTACTCAGAGTATGTACAGTGATTTTCCAAGAAGACCGAAGTGGACCACTTGCAAAAGATCAAAGAAAAAGACAAGTAAGAAAAGTGTCGCGATATCGCGACATATACAGCAGGCAAGAAAAACTGTCGTGATTTCGTGACATGTTGGAAGAGAGAGAAGAAGAAAGAAAAACTGTCATGATTTCATGACATGTTGGAAGAGAGAGAAGAAGAAAGAAAAACTGTCATGATTTCGTGACATGTTGGAAGAGAGAGAAGAAGAAAGAAAAACTATCATGATTTCGCGACATGTTGGAAGAAAGAAGAAGAAAGAAAAACTATCACGATTTCATGACATGTTGGAAGAGAAAGAAGAAGAAAGAAAAACTATCGCGATTTTGTGACATGTTGGAAGAAAGAGAAGAAGAAAGAAAAACTGTCACGATTTCATGACATGATGGAAAGAAAAAGGCAAGTGGAAAAACTGTCACGATTTCGCGACATGTTGGAAAGAAAAAGGCAAGTAGAAAAAGTGTCACGATTTCACGACATGTTGAAAGAAAAAGAGGCAAGTAGAAAAAGTGTCACGATTTCATGACATGTTGAAAGAAAAAGCGCTAAGGAGGAAAAGTGTCGCGATATCGTGACATGTCACGTTTTCACGACTCGAAGGCAAGAGAAAGCGCTAAGGAGAAAAAGTGTCACGATATCGCGACATGTCGCATTTTCACGACCCGAAGGCAAGAGAAAGCGCTAAGGAGAAAAAGTGTCACGATATCGCGACATGTCACGTTTTCACGACCCAAAGGCAAGAGAAAGCGCTAAGGAGAAAAAGTGTCACGATATCGCGACATGTCACATTTTTATGACCCAAAGGCAAGATAAAGCGCTAAGGAGAAAAAGTGTCATGATATCGCGACATGTCACATTTTTGCGACTAAAGGAGGAGAGAGAAAGTAAGAAGGCAGAAGTGTCATGATTTCGTGACAAAAGTAAAGGAGAGTACGAAAGAAAAAGTGTAGCGATATCGCTACATGTTGTATTCTCACGAGCCAAAGCTAAGAGAAAGCGTACGGAAGAAAAAGTGTCGCGATATCGCTACATGTTGTATTCTCATGGGCCAAAGCTAAGAGAAAGCGTACGGAGGAGAAAGTGTCGCGATATCGTGACATGTGTTTTCATGGCAACAACAATAGAAGAGTTACAGGGGCAGTTGAAGCCGACGAAGACCGATGTTAGCCGACGAAGATTAGGGTTTGCAATCGATGAAGATTAGGGTTTGCAATCGACTAAGAGTAGGGTTTATAGCCGACTGAGATTAGAGTTTTCATCATGAAAAATATTGTTATAAAAGGAGGGCTATTTGGAGAAGTAGAGGTGTGTTGAACAGATCATTGAATGCGTGTTGATATGTGTGAAGTTCGATCGTAAGAGCACAGAGAGCAAGTCGAGTCGAATCGTGCTAAGTGTGAAATTCGCAAAAGAAGCAGAGTGTGCGAAGTTCGATCGTAGTGCGCAGAGAGGGAGAAGACGATCGTGAAGTTCGACTGTGACGAAGCAGAGTGTGAAGTTCGATCATAGTGTGCAGAGAGGGAGAAGACGATCATGAAGTTCGACGATGATGAAGAAGAGTGTGCGAAGTAATTGCACAGAGAGAGCAGAGTGCGTAGAGAGCACAAAGGTGAAGTAGACCGATCTGGGTCTTGTAAAAGTGAAGGTATTTTTTGTTAAATTTCTAGATTCTAAATTGAAGTCCAGGTTGCAGCTTGGCATCAGGGGTTGGTGCTCCTTCTAGTAGGTGCTAGTAAATTAGGGGTAGGTGCTCCTTTCTGTTGGTGCAGATAAATCAGGGGTTGGTGCTCCTTCCAGTGGGTGCTGGTAAATTGTTTGTAAAGTTGTAGCTTTGCAAAGGCTGGATTTGGATGGTAGTCCAAGCAGTCATTTTTGAGGAGTAGCCACATTGGTGAACCTCGTTAAATCTTGTGTTGTGTGATGTTATTTTGCTATACTTGTTGTATCTATTTATAAGTTTTAAATTGTTGCTATTTTAAGAGCTGTAAATTCAAGATTAAAAGAGCTACACTGATTCACCCCCCCTCTCAGTGCCATTGTAAGACTAACACTTGTTGAGCAAATTGGACAAGTTCTAAAGAGGACTTATGGATAGATTAGTGTGAGATTTTGTGGAGGCTTACAAGGAAAATTTAAGACAAGTATTTGGGAAGACTTGTGAGTAGATTTGATTGATTGATTTGTTCAAACATTGAGCTAAGGTTTGGGGTAGATCCAGTAGAGTTGATTTATGATTGGATCAAGCTTTGTGTTAAGGCTTGAGGACAGAGATTGAGGATATATTTGTGCTAGATCTAAGGAATATGTTTAGTGCAGATCAGAAGACAGAGATTGAGGGTAGATTTGTGCTAGATCAAAGGACTATGTTTAGTGCAGATTTGAGGATAAATTTTGGTGTATATTTGAGGATAAGTTTATGCCAAACCAGAGATAGAGATTGAGTATATTTGTTCTCAACTAAAGGATTGTGTTTAGTGTAAACTTGAGATAGATAAGAGAGCAATATTTTAAGGTGAAAGAGTATAGAGGATGACAGTCTCCAATGGATAGAGGTCCATTAGCCAGTGCAGTGGAGGCAATAGTTCTTCTAAAATATCACTAGCCAGATCTAAGGAGAAATGAGTTCTCCTATGGATAGAGATACACAAACTTGATTAGGGGATTAGTGTCTCCTTTGGATAGAGGTCCATAAATATTGTAATAGGGAAAGTATTCCCAAGAGATTAATTGAGAAAATTTTAGTGAAATATTTTCTCCATGGAGTAGCCCACATTGGGTGAACCACATTAAATTGGTGTCTCTATTGTGTGTGGTGATTTGTGCATTTCTTTGATTACTACTATTGATATTTTTATCTATACATTGCATAATATTGATTGGGAAAGAAAAGTAAAAAGTGGTCTTATATTGTTCACCCCCTCTCTCAGTACAAGCTTGTGTTCTTCGGATGTATTGTTGTTCACAATGGCAGTTTAAGGGAACCTAGAAAGTTGATTTAAATCCTGGACACTTGCAGTATTGATACCAAAATGGAGATAAATTTTCAAAAATCCTCTATTTTCTTTAATGGTCTAGAGCAGGATATTGAACATGGTCTAATCAGACGTTTTCCTTTTAATCTATTAGATTTCCAAGAAGGTTTTAAGTATCTAGGTTTTGTATTGAAACCAAATACTTATAGGAAGAGAGATTGGGGATGAATTTTAGAGAATATTGAAGTTAATATTAACTATTGGTGTAATAGATGGTTGTCTATTTGTGGGAGATTAACACTTGTAAAGTCAAATCTTGAGGCAATTCCTATGTTTTGGCACTCCTTGGCCTTCATTCCCAAAGGACTTCTAGAGAAAATAAGAAAATATTGCTTCATATTTCTTTGGACTGGACACAAGTAATATGAAGGAATTCCTTTATTTAAGTGGTAGATTATTGCTAGGCCAAAGGAGGAAGGTGACTAGGGACTTAAAAATATTTATCTTTTTGGTTCTTCTTTGGTAACAAAACGTTTATGGAGGATTTTGATCAGGATTATGGAATAATATTATTGAACATAAGTATATTCATCCAAGGACCTTTTATATTGGATCATAAGTCCACAAAAAAACATTAAAAATGTATCCATTCAATGGAAGGTACTAGTAGAGGCCTTTCCTATAGTTGGAAAATTTTTGTCTTGGAAAGTGGGTAACGGTGAACAAGTTAGAATAAGGACTGATTCTATTTTGGGTTGTGGAGAAATTTTTTTATTGTTAGAAGCTATGATAAGTTATTTACAAGACAAGGGCTTATACTTTCTTCATCAAGTGGTGGAATCAAATTCTTCTAGTCTTTGCACCCAAGGTTGGAAGCAGGCTTAGATATTGGGTCTTTCTGATGAGCAGGTTGTTTTATGGAAAACTTACACTCATAATATTAATAACAACTATATCAAGTTGAGAGCTAAACTAGATACTATTGCTTGGGCATACAACAAATTTTGGGGTTAGTATACAACTAGACTTGGTTACAAAGAAATTTTTGACCCTCATCCTCAATGGCCTACTTGGTGATGGAAGTAGATTTGAAAATTATCTGCCCCAAAAAATATAATTATTTTCATGTGTTTAATTAGCTTTGAGAAATAAGGCTTTGACTTGGGAAATTTTATAGAGGAGAAGTAGAAAAGGTCCAAGTATTTGTATGTTGTGTTAGTTAGAGGAGGAAAAAATCACACATTTGTTAATCAAATGCCCTTTTTCTCAATAGGTTTGGTTAGAAGTTGAATAGATAACTAGAGTACAAAATGTTTGGGAAGGAGAAACAATGGAGGTATGCTTAAGATAATGGTTTTCAAAAAAATATTTGAAACAATTTCCTTCTTTTCCATGTCTTATATGTTGGGGTAAATGGTTGGCACGAAATGTAGCTATTTTTGAAGGGAATTTAATACCCCCATTTCAGGTCATATTTCAGGTGAGGACTTTGGTATCAATCAATAAAGGGTCTAGAAAACATAAGAAACCTCAACAAGTAGATAATTTGTTCATTGAAAAGTCTCAAACATGGGATTTTTTTGATGGGGTCAATTAGAGACTGTTGGCTTTTAGTAGCACGGAAGGCATGTTGTACTTCTAAGATACCCACTATATCAAATTTAAAGTAGGTCTTTGGATAGGTTCCAACAATTTTGCTGAGTTTCAAGCATTGAGATTGCTAATGAAGTGTGTTATAGAGAGATATGAAAAAGTTACAATTTTTTGGAGATTCTACTCTAGTCATCAACTGGATGAATAGATCTACTCAATTAAAAATAATCTACTTAGACCAGTGGGAGATGAACTGTTGGAGGTGATTCCCCTTTTTGAAAATATCTTTTTTACTCATGTTTATAGGGAATTAAATCAAGAAGCAGATAGGTTATCAAAAGAAGGTCAACAGATTCCAAAAGGTTTCTTACAAATGGAAGAGAACAAGGATGGAGTTTCTTCTTTCACCCATATATCATACCCCTAGTTTCTATGCTAGCTTTGGGTTTTTATTGTGGGCTTATTCATTTGATTAGAGCTTTATGGCAGATTTTAACTATTTCTTTTCTTTCTGCTCGTTTCTTTTTCACTGATTTCTATCCAGGTTTTGAACATGGAGGTTATTTGGATGATTAAGTATTGATATATAAGGATATTTATCCTTATTATCCCCATGCTATTTTGAAGATGGGTTTTTTTTTCCTCTTTGATCTACCTAAATGTAATTATATTTTGAATCCCAATAATCTACTTTTATTTAGGTTTTTGTTTGTGCTAATGCACTTGAGAAGTGTAATTTTATTTAATTCTTGAAATAAAATTATGATTTTTTCTTGTATAAAGAACAACTAAATGGATATGCATTCATGCTAACAAATGATGCATACAAGAAATAACTGACCAAAAAATCATGTCAATAAATAATGCACACAAGCTACAAAACTATTTTTTCTAATGACATCAACATTGTAATTTAAGCATTTTCCCAAAAATATGCATAGCAAATGAAATATCCTTTTACCAATTTTATTGCTTCTATTATTTTTAACATTATGCAATACTTAAAATTAGTACAATAAAGGAATATGTAAAAATGCTAGTTCAATCAATAGCCTTTGAATGTATTAAAATGTCTACTTAAATTACATTGCTTTTTTAGATTAATATACAATCATATGCATTCCTTCATACAAGCACCATGGTATCCTTACCATGATGCACCTACCTTTATTAACATAAAGCTTTCATGAAACTAAATGTTGTAATAGAAACAAGAATGAATTGTATTTAAGGGTTCTTTGCATGCTGTAACAAAGTCTCATTCTAAAATTTGGGGTTACTCCAATAATTTAAAAAGAATATAATATTTTTTCTAAGACAAATATGACTACCATTCATCACCATGTGACCAAAACTGTTGTTATTTTTATATACATTGCTACTAAAATAATTTTCTTCCATGATATGAAAGTATCCAAGACATCCTTAGTAGCATCTCATTCCTATTGACATATATCAAAGTTCATGACACTCTTTGAGAATTGATATTCCATTACAAGTTCACTATCCTTCTTATATAACTATTGATACTCAAAATGAAATATCAATCTGAAATAGGTTAAACTATAAGCTCATTAAAGCTACTATCCAAAATTTGAAAATTTAAGAAGGTTATTACATAAATTTAGCAAGTGAAATTATGAGGTAAGTATTCATTAGCACAACATTGCATCTACTAGTCAACTAGCATAGACTTTGTTATGACCCTTAGTGGTTCAATGCAAGGAATTTAAACATTGGATTAACATAACCCTAATTTAGTCTATTATAAAATCTCATAGAAGCACATGCCTTTAATAGAACTCTGAAATCCTAAAAACCATCTATTCTAATAAATGGATTCCAAAATATTAGAACATGAATTTAAGTATGTATTTAATTTAACATAGATTAATTTCCTACCCATATAGGTCTAGAACACAAATATACAAGTTAGAACATTTATACATCCATGAAATAACTATAAATGCAATATCCAAATGAGGGTTTTACCATTTCATAATCTAGACATCAAATTTAGTAGGGATTCAAATGAAAGAAATCCATAATCTCTTTTATTTTTCCTTTACTATGAAATGTAAATTTTACCCATGAATGTAATTAAATCCAGCCAAAAAAATTCCAATAGATATTTTCCATTACATTTTTTTGTAATTATTACAAGATCTGAAATAAAATGTAATACCCATTGATATGGGTTTAAAAAATAAATAAATAAATAAAAATTTACTTTTATTTAATATTTCATTCAAGAAATTTTCAATCAAAAATAATAAAAATAAGGTAATCATAACAGGAGGATTTTAAAGTAGAAAAATCCTTGAATTTTTCAAAATCCTCCATGTTCCATAAGTTGCTTGCCTTCTATCCAAGCACGTCTCAAAGTTTCCATTTTTACCAATACAAAATGACACAATAAGCAAAAATTCCCTTTCACTTTCCCATGAATGTTCTAAGAATCATTTTATTTTCCAGTAAGGAATGGTCTCAATAAAAGGTTATACATATGGCCACCATTCGAATTTTTCATGATTGGGTAGGAGATAGAAGGAAGAACCACCAACACATTCACATATTCCTTAACCCTAATGCTCCATCTAATAAGAATGACATGCACTCAAAGGATAAGTTTTATGTATTTTAGATATGTAAAGTTCATAACCCTAATTCAAGCACCCCAAATCATTTTCATACCAAGATAAACCAATTAGTAGTTTAATGACATGATGAGATTGAAAGTGGTGGTTTATATACCTATTCTTGGAATGCCCTCTATAACTTTAAAGTAATGGTTAAACCAATGAGCAAGGATACATTATTCATTCCACCTAAGGTACTATAAAGAGAATGCAATTACAAGATACTAATTCTTCAAGGTTTAAGCTCTTACAAGGAAGCCATGCCATTTTACACCAAAATGCAATTGTAAACATACTCTCATTTCACACTCAAATACAATTTTAAATATACAATCAATTTATTTTGTTCAAATGAAATTTAAATCTCTATGCAAAGCAAAAGGTATATGCATAATTATTTTAAAGACAAGCACCTAATTATTATTACCCTACACAATAAAATACAGTAAGCACTTATGCCTATGCTAATGATGCAAATGAAATTGATTCTAATATGTGCAATTTCACTTTCCCTCTATCTTCATCACTAAATTTCATCTATAGCCCTCTCCCTCATGATACTCTCCCTTGGTTCATCTAGTAGAGGGTAGTCTATCAACACTCGAAACATGTAAATGATAACTAGTCATTGTACTTTAATCATCAAATCTAAATTTTTTTCCTACTAGGCATAAAATGTTGAATCGTTTATACCATATTTGTCATTAATCCTTCTATGATAGAAAATAATTAATACAAATAATTCTAGAAATTTGGTATGTGATAAAACATTATACTTTATTTAATTAGCTAACAATTATGCTCTAATATAAATACAAAATAGAGAAAATACCACAAACAGATTGTCATTAGTGCATAAAAAACCTTACTTATAACATGTCTCATGCTAAGGGTCAACAAATAAGGACTTTCACAAAACTATTTACAAGATTTAAAAATAGCAACTGATTGAGAAGGAACTAGATGCTTATGCTACACATTTGACTAGTTATTGATGATCCCAAACATGTATGCTTTTGGATCACATTATACACAATCCACCATCTAATGGATGTAATAAAGGAGTTATAATTTGCTCTTTGGTTTCCAAAAATATGGCACTTAATGCTACCACTTCCATTGCCTTGAACATCACCATCTTTAAGTTTTCATATATTTCATCAACGATGATTACTTGTAGATATCCATAAAACTCATTTGCTATTATTCCTCATAAATAAGCATGAAGTACCTATCCATACACCTATGAAGAGCTACACATGACTCCTCCATTTATCAAACATGGTCTTCTATAACCATTTCTAAGAGATCCAAACTTTACCTTCACCTCAAATCTTTTACAAACATCATAATCCTATGAATTTTAGATCCACTACAAACACTTCCTAATATCATGTCTTGCTTCCCCCATGAAGGATCTACAACACCATTGGAAGTGCTTGATTAAATTCAAATCTTATTACATAGAAGACCTTGCTTTGAATTCTGAGAGTTCTTAGGATATTATTCCCTAATGGGATCTCCTCTATACTCTCCTCCATCCCTACCAAAATATTCTAAACTTGTTTATTATCCAAGAGTGATTTATAAATCGAATGTTTTACACCCACTTCATCAACCAAGCCCATGGATTTACATCCTTCCATCATGGCATATTTTCTAATTTTCTCTAAGTTTGCTTTTCAACCTTATTATCCTTTATATTCTCAAGACAAAAACATGACATCATAATAACCCTCATGTCTCTAGTCTTATCAAGATCTTTATAGCCCAATATTTTCATAAAATGTCCTATGATCAATACCAAAGACAACAAGAATCACTTTAATACTTAATTTACTAGCTCTCCTCCTTTCTTATATAGTTTTGCATACCATAGACTTGCATTATACTTTAAATATCAATGTTTCCATAAAATAAAAATAATTGAATATTAAAATGGTGTATCGGTTGTTTCCACCTTCTTCTATATCATATTTTAGAAGTTTTTTTCACAACTTTTTTTCACCTACAATCCAAACTTCCTCCATTTTTCTTTGTAAATAATGAAGAACTATGTCATTAATATTATTTCATTTTCTCTATTTATGTATATTTTTTACCATATCCCGTATCATGATAACACAAAAACAATCAAGCACACAAAAAACTTTTTCAAGTTGCTAACAACTCCCCAATCATGGCCACAAAATTTCTTGAGAGTTGTAGAGAATGTATTTGAGCTTAGTATTCTAAAAGTCCATGCAAGAGAGCTAATGAGAAAAGACTGCACCATTTAAGGATTCACAATAATTTATTGCTCTATAGATCACCTAGATAATTTCATAATTCATAAAGAAAATTTAATATGATACATGATGCAAGAGATTAAACACACCATAATGGGTGAAATTTGGAAATATTTCAATTTTATCTAAAATTCTCTTGTATAGTATCCACTTTATTTCAAAATAAGCCATGCAAATTTAAATAATTGCATAGAATTTAGTTTATAATTCTTTCTCCAACATATATTAAATTTATAGTAGATATCATCTTTATGTTACATCAAATTTTTCAATTATCAAATTCTTATTCACCCATTATTTTCCATATAAAAGTCTTAGTAGAACTATTTAGTAAACATATTCAATGGAATTATCTAGTAAACACACATGTACGTGTACATACATATGTGAGTGAGTGTGTATGATTATATACACATATGTATATGTATACATATATATATGCACTCATACAATATACACTTTAAAAAGGTAACTTCTTCAATGTATAATTGTTTTGAAGGGAACAATGACCATAGTTAATGAGAAAGATATACATAAGTAAATGATAGACTTCTTGAGGAGAGAGTTAGTTATTCTAGTGTAGAATTTATTAATATAGGAAAATAACATAAATTTCAAGTAGCTAGGACAAGTTCTCCTTCAAGTTATGGATAATTTCTCTTATTTATTATTTATTTTCTCCTCCTAACAAAAAAAACTAACATCCCAATAATGAATAAAAGGTAAATAATTGGTTACTTTAGTCATGTTTGGTTTTAGAAGATTAAGAGATAAATTTTCACCTATAATCCATAAAAAATGACTCTTTAAGGATTGTCAAAGAATTGAAATTTTATTCAATAATTGGAAAATGGTCAATATTATGCATGATATTTTAAGTTGTTGACATGGAATCGTTGATAGACCAATGCGGTGGCAATATAGTTCTTTTCCCTATTAGTAATGAAATTATGGAAAACAATGTGCCCAACAACAAATAAGGTCATGCAAAATAAATTCAACATGATGGAACATGTAAGGTTCATCCCAAGGTATTTGTTTAGGGAACAGGGATGATGTCACATGGATTACATATTATTCAATTTACTATGTTTCATATTTTTGTAGTCAACAAAAACTTAAAGTTTGTTTGGGTCATCATTGTCATCCACAAATGAGGTTATGGCACATGTTATGATGTTAGTAGTTCCTTCTTGAAGGTAAAATAATATTGGCTAGCATATTAAAATGTCAACATGTCCAAGAAATTTATATCATGGCCTTGTTAGAAATATATGGTTGTATGTCAAATCATGTCTTACCACTTGGTATGTGATATAAAGTGGTAGCTTTTTGTTTCACTCAAGTGGTCTAGATTTAATGATGTTTGGATTTTTTAATAGGTTATATGGTATTAAAATAGGCTCCACCTATATTACTTCATGACCACATAGGGGTATTACTATTGTTTGCAATTATGCCTGTATTACTTGGCAAGATTTGAACCTTGGTCTCCTCCTTGAAATTTGAGGAATATAATTAGTTGAGCTAATGCTATATGATGATGTTTGATTTTTTTATAATAAATCTAATACTATTTATACAAAATTATTTGGTTTATTTGAATTTTTTTATAATAAATCTAATACTATTTATACAAAATTATTTGGTTTATTTGAGCAAAGAAAATCCATAAGTGATTATATCTATGTCTCAAAGGTATTCCTATGTAAAAGAGTAGAAGTCAAAGGTATTTTTATGTAAAAGAGTAGAAGTCCAGGATTTTTATTACATTCCCTAACATAGTATCTTTGTATCAATAAAGAGATTATTATTTTATTAAAAAATATTTTATAAAGTAAAATATAATTTTAGTAAATTACACAACCCATAAACTTCAATATAAAATAATTGAATTTATTTCTATAATATTTTGCATAGTAAATGGTACAAATGATAACTACATATTCCTTATAACATTTGTAACAATTATCAATTGAGTTGTAATAGATAGATTTCTATGGTATACTTTATATCTTAGTTGATTTATATTAAGGCTATACAATAAAACAATTTGATTTCCAATCTTAAATATTGACAGCCTATATTTTTTCTTAAACCATAGAATGTTAATTGATGTCCCAACTCATTTTGTGACTCTAAATTCCAAATATTTATGCAACTAAACTTGTTTTATAAGGTACTTTTTAATTACAATTGATAAATAAAATATCCTATTAAATTTCATTATAATGATTATACCATTCTTATTGCAAAATATATTAAAATTTTTAATCAAAATAATCTCTCCTCTCTATATTAGTTTTTTAATTATATAAAACAAATTAATCTCTAACAAATAGAATTATATTCTAAAATATAAAATTGAAAAGATATTTTTATAAAAATTATTATTCTTTAATAAGCACAACAAACATGAGGCCAAGAAGTGGCCATGTGAATGCACCTGTGTTTGCTTTGTCTTCGCTATAGGAAAGTGACTATCACCTGTGTTTGCTTTGTCTTCGCTAGAGGAAAGTGTCTATCGTGAATGCACCTGTGTTTGCTTTGTCTTTATCGTGGCTCCCATGGTTGTTGGGTATTCAAGCCAGGATATAAACACCCCGATCATATTTGTTCCCTTAAGATTTTGTGGCTAATATAAATCTGACAACAATTTTAATAAAAAGTATTATTCTTTTAAATAATTTTAAATAAATTTAAATTTATATAAAAAATACTTTTATTTTTCATTTTAAAAAATTATTTTAAATTTAAATAAAAATTATTTTCTCCTTTCTCTTTATTAATGCCATGTGAAGATGTTAGGTAGCAGTGACTTTCCCAGGATATCAGGTTAACTTTATTTTTTATTTATATGTTTTTTTAAGTCACCTAACCATGATTTTTTCAAAGTGGATTCTAAGACCATCGAATGATATAATTACTTTGATTTTCACTTCCGATTTGAGTTGCTCACTAACATGTGAAAGTACATATGAAATTTACCAAACTAGGACTGATACCTAACATATATTTATGTTTTAAATTTTTTATTATATATTTTTATATTAGTGCACTCATAATGATTCTCTTGTCTATAAGATTGTTTTTACGACGTAAAGATCTCTAGGAATCCTTTTCCAAAAATTGGTGTTCTTATGGTATAAGGTTATCAAATATTTGAGTGATTTGATCAAATATTATAGAAATTAACTTGTGGGTGCCAAGAAAATGATTGAAGAGGACGAGCATTAACTTGTGGGTGCCTAGGAAATGAGTGAAGAGCACTTAATATGTAGAAAATATGTTTAATTTCGATTGGGTGGGTTTCTTAGTTGAAAATTACAATCAAATTCTTATGAGTAGCCCTTATCAATCATGTTGGTGGGGTGGCGGTGATTTGTCTTAATAATATTATTGTTTTTCTTGTTTGGTGGAAGTAATGCAAGTTCTATAGAAGTTTGACTTTAAAGATAATAAAACAAGTTATACAATATTACAATAGTATTAGAAATTAGTTGTTCTTCACTTAATCATGAAAGAAAGTTTCAACGTATAAGTTTACTGTATGGTAAATGTTTTGGTTTTTTTAAGTGAGGTTTAATGTTTAAACCCTATTATGAGGTGGGACTTCTCATAAAAACTTATGTAAACTTATTGAATATACATTAAATAGAAATATAACATAGTGACATATATATTGTATGATTTGAATTTGGATTTTTTATGAGAACCCAAAGACATCATTTTAGTGTTTTAAAAATGATCCTATTTGAATATGTTATGGTACTACCTTCTTCTTCCTTTTTTTAAAATTATATTCTTATAAATTTCCTAGCAATTGAGTCACTAGCATAGTAATTGAGTTTATAGAAATCTTAGTGTGAGTCTTTGACAAATGACCGTCTCAAAAAGAGTGAGGGTCTTCCTTTGGCTTATAACTGGCATGTCTTATGATTTGTCCCTCAAGGCCTCCTAACAAGCTAGTAACAACAAACTCATATCAAATTTGAATTTGCTAACCTTTAGGTTTAGTGTATTATGAATGCTAGGGTTCAAGGTTACCCTTGTGGATGAGTGAAGATAATTTTTTTGGTAATAGAAGCTCACTCAAGGAGGTTATGATTGACATGATAACCTAACGAGATAGGATCTATCAAAATCAAATAGTTTGGGTCCTAGTCAATGAAAATGATCTATGCCAATATGCTTGATCGAATCATTCAAAGTCAAATTGGCAAGGGAGTCTGCCACATGGTTTCCCATGTGATCAATATGCTACCATGAGATGGTATCAAATAAATATATTAACTGGCAATCGTTTGCAAGAAGATGGAGCAATTTTTAATCCTAGCACAAACCTTTGCATATTGCTTGCACCTTAATCATAGAATATTCTTCCTCAACAAGATTACAAATGCCCAACTATACTACAAGATTAAGATCTTCTACCAGTTTGATCATCTCAACCTTGTTGTTAGTCATGATACCTAAAGACAATTAGACAACTCTAATGAACTTGCTTTCATGGTAGTAGAGAATTGTGCCTACTCCAACAAGACCAACAATACCCTTGGATGCTCTATGGAAATTAAGTTTCACCATATTAGAAGGGGGTATCTTCTATGAAATGTGAAAACCTCTAGCCTTCCAAGATGGAAAGCTCCTAGGAAGTTGGTGAGGGATGGATAAAAGAGGCTATTTTTTGTTACTATACTAAAGCTAAAGTGATGTTCAATGATTGTAAAATTTGAGAGTAGTTTGGATCTTCACTAAGATTAGAGATTCTATTTTGTTCTAAAACTTGCTCTACAAAAAGAAAATTTTCTCTAAATATATGGTAGTTCCTCTATATCTAGATGTTTCAAAAGATGATATCCAGAGTGATGCCCCATAGATTTTATGCTTATTTTGATAGATTATGCCAAAATTTAAATAACTATTGTATGGTTTTAGATTAAGCCCAACAAAAATATAATTTTTATAAGGAGTGAAATTCCATACTTTGTGGTTGAAGTTACAATTGAGGAGATTATCTATGGTATTTACTTCATTCTCACAAAGGATGCACCATGAGGTCCTTTGCTAGCCCCTTTTTTGTGGATTTTTAAACAATAAAAAGGAAGTAAAATCCCTACTCCAAACAAAATAAATAGGAATAGTAGAAAGGGTGGGATTGATGTTGGAGTGGAGTCAAAGCCAAGAAGACCTTCAAAGTAAAAAATAATGTAGAGAGAAACATCAATTGATGTGGCTAATGGAACCCAAACAATTCTTAATCTAAGTGGGAAAATACAACCCACTAGATCTAAGAAATGAAGGTTATTTCTTGGAATGTGAGGGGTCTCAATGCCCCTTCAAAACATCGGTTGGTGTTTTCATTGAGAAAAGAGACAAAACCATGCATTTTAGCTCTACAGGAAACTAAGATCTCATAACATAATTGTGAAAGTATAAAGCAAAGGATTTGGAAAGAAGCAAAATTTGTAGCCAATCATGCTAAAGGGGATTTAGAGGGTCTAATGTGTTTATGGGATCCAAATAAGGTGGAAGGAACAGTGATAAAAATAGCAGAAAGATTTATCTCAATTTTTTTTTATTGATACGAAACAGAGTTGGATCTTAACTACAATTTATGCACCAAATACAGTTGTAGGAAGAAGACAATTATGGCAAGAGTTAACTTATGTCAAGAAAGCTTTTGAAAATACTCCTTGGGTTTTAGCTAGGGACTTTAATTCTCCACTTTTTCCTTCTAACAAAATGGGAGGTAATTCTTCAATTTTTGATGGCATGATAGATTTTGAAACATTTGTGAATATCAATGAATTGATGGATGTGGAATTAAGAGGTATCAGATTTACATGGAGTAACAAAATAATTGGTGATCAACTTATCCAAATAAGGTTGGATCATTTTTTATTTCAAAGGAAGGGTTCCTTACATTTGGGGATTCTATACTTTCAGCTCTACCAAAGATTGGATCTAATCATAATCCTTTAGTTTGGAAAACAAAAATAGGAACAAGGATTTTTAAAAGTCCATTTAGGTTTGAATTGATGTGGTTGAGACATGATGATTTGGAAAAGAGAATTGAAGAATGGTGGAAAAAGGACTTTTCAGGGCCCCTAATCACACAGATTGCAAAGAAACTAAGGTACATAAAACAAAACCTCAAAATCTAGAATAGGAATATTTTTGAAAATCTATTTGTTAAGAAGAATGAATTAAAACAACAGTTGATGGATATTGATGTATCTCTTAACAATAGGAATCTATTGTATGGTATTCAAGAAAAATAAAAACAATTGCTATCAAATTATCATAACATACTAGTTAGTGAGGAGGTTTTTTGAAAACATAAATCTAGAGTTTTGTAGCTTAAAGAAGGTGACTGAAACACAAAGTTTTCTCATATTTCAGCTCTTCAGCATAGAATTTTTCTCATATTTCAGCTCTTAAGCATAGAAGTTTTCTCATATTTCAGCTCTTAAGCATAGAAGTGGTATTTTTTGGAATGAAAGAGGAGAAGTGGTATTATTGTATGCTAAGAATATTGAAATTCAATCTAATCATTTTGCTGAAACTAGAGCTATGTTCCTAGGCATTAGGTTGATTGATAGAATTGGAGTTAAAAATATCATCATAGAAGGAGATTCATTAAACATTATCAACCTAATAAAGGGTAATCAGGATTCAAGTTGGGACATAAATGATATGATTCAGGAGGTTAGACTACAAATTAGGAATTTGGAAAATGTGCAAATTGTACATATCTATCGAGAAGGCAATAGGGATGCAAATTAGGTAGCCAATTGGGGAATTCATAATGAAGGATATGTAATATTGGAAGATAATTTTCCACAAGAAATTATGGAAATCAACAATAATGAATTTCAAAATGCAGTTATTTGATATAAGGATTAGGAAAAGGGATTCACAAATGCAAGATAGTAGAGAATGTAAAAGAAACAGTTGTTAAGCATTTGTGTCAGTGTTGTGTTTATGTTGTTAAGTTTTTGACTAAGTTGGATTTCTATAGTATAAGCTGATATAGGTTATGTGGGTTGTATTTTCAAATTGGTGACTCACTTTATGTCACATATTGGGCTTTGTATCAGAGTATCATGTTTTTTTATGAAAATGTAAAAGGGTTGGGGCCCTTTCAAAAACCCCTTCCTCCAACATAATAATTTTTTTTGTTGCCTTATCTAGCTGGCCATGTGAAGGCTAATCCTTGATAGGACATTTTTGATCCAAATTTATTAGGGAAGGTTAAGATTAGAAACATAATGAGAGCATAAAATTTCATATCCTTTCTTCACCTTCTATTTTTTGGTGGGGTTAGATACCCATTTAAGAGTATCATCTTTCATAATTGCAATAATATTTTGGACCATGCTAGTTTATATAGGATCAAATTTTTGCCTCTATAATCTATCTCCAACCTAGAAGGATATCCAACTTCATGACATGAAGCCATCCATAGTAGAGGAAGTACAATAGTCACATGATTTTTACCATATACTCTCAAGGGACCTATGCATGCATCCATATACTCTCAAGGGAAGTCCAATAGGTTGGAGGAATCTTTATTTAATTAGAGGTATATGCCCTATCCATGCACCTCTCCATAAAGTAGTTTTGGCTCTATCTCTGGTCTACTATTGCGGATGCCCTAGAAGAAGATCTTGATAGGATGGCATGAATGCCCACATTCATAAAGCCTTAGAAAAGAATGCTAGCCATTTTCCTTCACCTTGTTATCTAGGTATTTATCCCTAATAATTATACTCCAATAGCTATTATTGACCTAGTAAATTCTCTACACTATTTTATCTCTAAAGTAATGTTAATGTCAAATTTATTTATAATTCTAGTTCCTACTAGCCATTTTAGCTTGTACACTCTCTTCTAGCTCAACGGTGAAAGTTTTGATATGTCAAATGTTTCTTAATAGAGAAAATAGTGTATAGTCTTGAGTGGATGGATTGCTTCTATTCATTTCTATAAAATATTGTAAATTTTGACTTGGCATTAGAGTAGTTATGGAGTAGTGTTGCTTGGTCATACAAAATATCTTCTAAATACCTTTAGTTTTTCTTTCAATGTTTAGGGTGAATCTTCTACCAAAACTTCATTAGTTTTTTCCTATTCAATTTTTTTCTTCTTTTTTCCATTCACTTCTCTCTCTAAAGTATTTATGGTTTCTCTTTTCTTAATGCTACCTAATATAATAAATACTCAAGAGTACATTGCAAATGGTATGAATTTTTTAATTTATTTTTTTTAAATGGGTATGCATGCACTCATAAATGTACCAAGTGCTTTCATGATGGGATATTTAGATAACAATACGATCATTTCCACCCATAAGAAATTTTGGTCTAAATAGTTTAGTGTGTGTAATGATATGGAAATAGAGGAATATTGGGTTTTAGTCAAGGGATTCCTACATTTTTCTTGAAATAAGCATTGATAGCCAATTGGTGACATCAACTTATAGACCCGTTCCTATGTTTAGGACCAAATTGTGTGAAATAGTCCTAAAGTCTTATTACATTTTCTTGAAAGGAAAAAGTTACTTTTTTTTAATGTAATTAGAATATTTATCCTAAGGGAGAAGATGGCAAAAAAGGTCTTCGATGGATGCATCTCAAATGAAGGCATATCCAGGTTTTAAATCTGGCGAATGCAGGAACTCTCATAGAAGCAATGTCAATTTAGATCTTCATGGGTTCAATTCCTTGGATGAGGCGAATGGTAGGTTGGATACTACATGTGTCGGATGGGATTCTACCATAATTTGTTTTTGGTTTTGACCCATAGAACGAGGCTAATGATGGATTGGATGCTACAAGTGTTGGAAGGGACCCTACCTTAGACCTACCTAACAAAACCATCTCCGTTTGTTATGCAAAAATAGTTTTGAGGAGCATCCAAACTCCCTTTTTATCCCCATATCTTTGTGAAGGGACTCTCTCTTTGAATTACAAGGAATTGGTTTTCCTTCTAAAATTAATGGCATCCTTGGCTACTCATGTATGCTTATCTCTCTTTGGAAATTTTGTGAGTCTTAGGCCTAACATGGAATCCATCCGTAAGTGGGTGATATCTAAGTGGTGATCCTACGGGTAATCTAGAGTTGGTAGCCATGCCTAGGGGATTTTTCCTCATAAGGATCAATAATGCTGGTGACACCAGTCACATTAACATGGGTGTCCCATGGTTTTTCAATCATCAAAGCCTCTACCTCTTGGGATGAGATATTGACTTTGACCTCGACACCCAAAGTATCAAATATGCACCCATATGGGTAATACTACCTAGTTTACCTATTTATTTTTGGTATGATCCAATCCTAAAGTAGATCTCTAAAACTATAAGGAAAATCATGGCCCTTGATCCTATTACCAAGGCCAAATCCAAGATGATTTTTGCCCACCTCTACATCCATGCAAATATGGAGTTAGAACTGCCCACTTACATTGACTTAGTCTCTAGCCCCTAGTGACAACTTCAAATAATTAAATACAAAAGAAACCCTAATTTCTACACTGAATACCTCAAACAAGGCCACCCCAAGGCATATCTTCCTTCTCTCAATGTCAAACCAAAGAACAATGTGACTAGGTTAAAAAAATTTCAAGGAAGATCACAAATGTAGATGTGCAACTACCCTCATCTCCAGAAAGCCACTCAAGCTCCCTCCTCTAACTGGGTTTCCAAGTCCAAATGCAAGCAACCATTGGCGAGTTCTCCTACTAGTGCCTCTAATAAAGTTAGTTCTCTTTTTTCCAACCCTAACTCCTTTTATTCCTTAGTCAAGAGCCCTGAGGATACGTACCTTGCTTTTGCTTCGAGTGACTACCCCGCTACCCCTAAGAATACATCCTCTAGACCATCCCTTGGGCTCCTCTGCTTCCCTCTGATCTTTGAGTCTTCTTTGATTGAGCTTGCTTCCCTGAACCCTCTGTTGGTTCCTAGCTCTACGCTGCCCCTGATGGAGGTTGACCATGCCACCCCCACTCTTGATCCCTCCTTGAATATTTCCAAATCAGCCTTACCTCCCCAATATCCTTCCACTTTTGGACCCTCTTGTCTTGCTGAACCTCCTCTATATTTCGAGCTAGAAACTTTGCTAAGCCCTGTCTCCTCCTGTAGACACCTAAAAAATATCATGTTTAGGAGACTACTCATATGGGCACCTTTGCAGACCATATGAATGATCTTGGACATTTACAAGACTTAGAAATGGTTCTAACCACTCATTTGGGACAATCTAGTCCTAGTCAACCTTAGCCACTGATGGCAATAGTAGTTATCTCCCTATCCACTGATGGCAACAACTAAGATCTCAATTGTGGTTAACAATAGTTGTTAGGGTCCTAGTTGCACGAAGCAACAATAACTAGCCCTATAACAAACTTGGGCTACCAGAGCCTAGCAAAATAAGTTGTAACAGTCAACTTGCAATGGTTTTCAAGCAATTTTAGGCGAGGAAGCTTCCATAGGATTCCTCCCAACCACCCAGGCCAACAACTTCTTGATCTTGGATTCCTTGAGAATACAAGATTAGGATTTGAGGAGTCTATTTATATACCCCCCAAAGAGGTAATTAAGATCCCGAATTCATTGTAGTGAAGCTCTGTCAGTTTGATGACTGATTTCACGACCCTTTAGGAGTAGTGAAGTACTACCAAATTGGAGAATGCCATTTTTTGCTATGCCAATAAATTTTTGCATAGCTTGAGGATCAAGCTTGCCAATTAGCATCAATACATCACAAATTCACATAAATTCAATTGCAAATCTATGTTCAAACATGAAGGCGACCCTTGACCATGAATTACACAGATAATTGAGCATCTATAGCCATGGTTTTAAGAGAAAGGATATTTTTTCTATGGTTGTTGTTGTCAACAATGACCCATAGACTTAGCTATGGTTATCAACCATGGCTAACAAAGCTAGCTGCTCTAAGCAACAACTAGGATTTGATGAGCTTAACCCTCTAGTTTAGTCATAGATTTACTTTTCTTAATATGCATTTAGGTTAATTTAGCATAGATTAGTCTTATTTCAGGCATTTCCATGGTTAATTAGCAGTCTTATAGGTAGATTTACTTTATTTTATTTTTTTAAGCAAAAAATCCCTTGCGAGGCCACCTTGGTCTGAGAGACCACGAACAGGGGGTTCTATACCATAAAATTCACCCGGGAGTCACACCCGACCCTGCCCGCACCAACATTATCAATTGGATTTTGGGTACCCAATTCAGCTTTTTGGTAGGGTGGAGATTCGAACCTGGGACATCCCTTGGAGGATTGCCCTCTTCTATCCAACTCACCTACAACACCTGGGTATAGGTAGATTTACTTTCATTTATACTATTCATGCTTTATTTTCTAATATTTCATAGATTAAATTATGTTATGCTTAATTTGCTAGATTGCATGTATTTATGAGTTCCTTTACATGTTGCAAGCCATACTTTGTGCTTATTTGTCAATCTTGTAAGCATATTTATACATTTCATGTTTTATTTAAGTATATGCCTCATTTCTTGAATATACTTGGATAATAACCTCATCATGAGAGGTTTCATATGCATTTTATGTGCTTTGTTGTTTCCTTTCATGTAGGTGATAGATCTTCCTCACATAGGAGATCTACTCACTGAGGTGATGGGGTTACCACACCCATTGTAAGACCTGGCATAGCTAAATCCCCTTGTAGTAAGGTGAGAAGTCATCAGTCATACATAAAGGATCACATAGATCGGCTACCTTGACCTAAAGCTAATAAAAAAGAGCAATTATTTTGATCTAAATTAGAAGACTTGCAAAACAAGTGAGCACATTTAGAGCATGATCACATAGAGTGATAGAGGTTGTATCACCAGTAGCTATACAAACACCTCCTACGTGAGGAGAGAATCCTTGAACAAAAGTTACACAAAGAACAATTACATAAGGTAATGCATGAAGAAGTGCCCACTCCTAGTGCCCATAGGCAACAACATGCCATGAGTCTCAATGCAATGGAGAATTCATCATCACCCACTTCATGTCGATCATCATTATGCATTCCTCCATATGTCCCTTCTACATCCTCAGTATCCTCTAATGGAGAAATTTTGAAGGAGATAATCAAGGAGATTCCATCACCTTCTCCCATCACTATGACACAAGATATAATTTTACCTAAATATGAGGAGGAAATCGTAGTGGTGCCCATCGAGTCATTATCACATAGACTATCGAAATCTAGCCCACTTCATGATTCAACTCATTCAACTAGTCTTGAGCTAGGTGAGTGCGTAATGCAAGATACAAAAATTGTACCTATCCTCAAGTTAGTGAAGGATATAGGTTTTCATCTTGTCGAATCCTCACCCATAGGCACCATCCTTAATTCAATACCTAACATTTGGGGATAAGATTCTTGTCAAGAACTCCCTAAGTAGAGGAGTGAGGCATGCACACCTCATCTAAGCAAAGAATTTATTGGAACAATCAGTTTAGCAACACATGACCAACATCCTAAAAATCCATCTACCATTGCCAAAGAAGTGCTATCCTTAGAGTCATCTAGCATAAGTGAGCAATCTTTGCCATCAACCCTATAACATATCCTAGATTTCCTAGATAGGATATAGGCACAAAATGGGTCATTAGAACGATGTGTTACAACAGAGAATTCATCATCTCACAAGCATGGAGCTACAAAAGCAAATCATATCCAAGACTGAACCATATCCTATGTAGCCACAGGAAAAGCTTCAACCAAAGCAAGTGTCATATCGGTCGCTCTAGCAACCTAGAAAGTATCCCCTATTGCCTGAGCTTGTGGTGTTAGTGTTCAATTTATTATGCACCACAAAAACCATCACCTTGACTAAGATTTACTTGTTAAATTTGAATCATCCAAAATACGAAGGGTATGAGGAGGATTTACACTACTTATATCATAGATAAAATAGACATGACATTCATACATGTCAAGGTTTCAAAGGTAAAATACACAACATGCTTGAAAAGAAGCAGCTGCAGGTTTTCAACTGATAAATAAGCATTGTCAATAATCCATCCCTGGTACTAAAAAATCAATAAGAGCCCCCTAAGCCAATACTTGACATACCTATGGTTCAATATGGTCACCAAACTAAGCTAGCATAGGTTGAGTGCACAAAACATTAGCAACACATTTGGACTCCTTTTAATGAGTCTATGTCTGACATTTTTCAGAAGTTGTAGGAAGCTAAGGTCATCACTTTACCTACTATAAACCCTTTAGACCCAAATAGATTCAAACCTAAGGGTTACAACGAGGATCAATTTTATCTCTATCATCAAATAAAGGGCCATGGAATTTACAATTTTCATGGGTTCAAAAATACGGTCTATAATATTATTAATAATAAGATTTAATTTATATATGGGTCACCTATAGCACCTCAGCCTACCGTGGATCAGGACACATCTTCCCAATTATGACCCTAATATCAACCGCATCCTCATAGGCCTAATAATATACCTCAATGGGTAGTCACATTTTAGATGACTACTACGATCCTATTTCAAAATGTTTACGAGGCAAATGCTTTCACATTACCAGAGGTCAAGCCAAGAGCACCCAAACTAGGGTCACCTAGAAAAAGCCTCTATTATTTCTATCATTACATATAGGGGCATGACATTTGTGATTTTAATTTATTTAGGAAGGTGGTCCAAGACTTTCTAGAATGAAATGAGCTCCACATATATGGTTCACTTATTTTACCCCACCAAGACGTGGGCGTCCCGCAGAGGTCTGTGTCCCAATCAAGAGAGTTAATTTTTGTCACTCTTCCTGAGCAAGTTGATTACATTGCAGTGGAAATCATATGCAATGGAGGTCCTCAAGGTATCATACCTTCCCCACCTTCCACATCAAGTTCAATGGGATAAAGTGAGGATTCTAAAGGTATCGCACCTTCCTCTCTTTCATTGAGTGGCACACACACTAGGGGTACCTACGGTATCACACCTTCCTCGTAAAAAAATCAAATATTTAAAAAAATATGAAACATTAATATTAAAAAATAATTTAAAAATCAAAAATTCAAAAATAATTTAAATCACCAAAAATCCAAACAAATAAAAAAGCAATAAAACTTAAAAATATTGCAAAACATCAAAAGTACAAAACATTGACAATTTGCTTTTACATTTTGCATATGCATTCATTTATTTGCATTGCATTAGGTATTTTCATCCATTGCACTTGCATTAGAATAGGTTATGTTTACAATATTACAAACGACACCACATTCGTATGTTAATCATGCATATTTTCATCATCATAATCCATCACCCTTGTGAGTAATTATGTTTTTCAATACAACTCTTCTTATTGCTATAAGGAATATACTAGGGTTATTTGGTCATTCAGCCATACGTAGTGATCTTCTCAGATTTTGTAGAAAGCTATCTTGGCTTTCAAATATGAGGTCTAGTTGTGATAGTACCTTGCATATTTCAAAATCCTATCACAATTTAAACATTAACAATCCTAGTTTAGACAAGTAAATATTAACACTACAAAGTGGTCCTAGTCACCTTAAGCAAAAGGTTTTTTCTTTCTCATATTGTGATGTTGATCATTGGCAAAAGGACAAGCTCCCCCTACCCAAAGAAATCCTTTGCTTTCATACAAATTAAGCAAAATCCCAAAATTAAAGTAAAATCCCTTGCTAAAAAAAACATGCAAAATAAACAGTGATTTTCATCACTAAACATGAGCAAATATCCCAATAAATGTGAAGAAAATAAGGGGTGAAAATCTTGAATCCATGGAATGGTTAGTACTTGAAACCATTGAGTGATCCCCAATACAACAATGGGTTGAATGAATCCCACCTGGCATTGGGGTAGTTCTAACTAGTTTACAGATGAGCTAGCTTTAGGTGGCATGTATTACCTAGTAGTCTAGTCCAACTATGTCTAAACTTAGGATCATGATGAACATTTGGTGATCATAATTATAGCAATGTGCTGAATGAATCCCGCCTAGCAATAAGGTAGTCTTATGTCTCATGTAACATATTTATTTGCACACACAGGAATAGTGAATATCTTGGTCTTCATAACAAAATATTTTATATTTTAGGAGTCCTATATAGCCATTATACAACTTTTGATTAATCAACTAGGGTTTTTGAGTCTCATGGAAAATATCAAAAATCCCTTATAGCAACAAGTCATCTCATCAATCAATCATCAACTTTTCTTATGAGGTTGTGGTTATTAAACGATGTTCATAAAATAGGTTAGATACAAAATGGATATCAAAAATGATATTTAGATGACCACTGACTATTTTGTGCATGTCTTTTAATCTACAGAAGATTATAAGAAAAACGCATACATCTCACATCATCTCATCTCATATTTGGATGATCAAATTATTAATTCTTATGATAAGAGTTACCATTTATATTCATGATTTTTATACATTTTGTGGTATCATCCATTAGTTTGTTAAACACATATTAGATCCAATATTTATGTTTTAAGTATTTAAAGCATACATGTTATTTTGTATTATATCATACTCATGTAATTAATGGATTACATACACATCATCTATCATAGCACATGTCACATATATTAAATGCATAAACAATTGAAATAAATTAAACATGCATTTAAAATTGAACAGCGCATCCCTATAAGCATACATAGTAGTGCATCTACATATCTAGATCATAACATCTAATCATACATCTATCATCTAGCTAGTGCATGTCATTAGTACATTGCATACATATAACATAATCACATCATAATTTAGGTATTGCATTCATCATTGCAACCATAACATAAAATCAAAGAAAAAACATTTGCAAGCATTAACTGGGGCATGATCTGTTTCATATGTCTCCATAATTAACAATCAAACAATCAAGAAACATGGGGTAAATAAAGGTAGTGTACCTTCCTAATCAACAATATAATTCAATCCCATCAATAATAAATTTTTTGGTTTCCAAAAGGTTGTGCCCTTTGCCTCGCTATCTCAATTCCCAAAAGGCCCCAAAGATGCCCAATTTCTTTGGTCAAATCCCAAAAGGCTCCAAATATGTTTAGTTTCCTTTGGTCAAATCCCAAAAAGCTCCAAAGACACCCTAGTTCTTTGATCAAGTCATAAGTACATATATTTGCTCACCATAAGGAGTTTCACAATGGACATTTAAGCCTGTCTATCGGTTCATAATCATCAAAAAATTCAAAAATTAAAAAAAATTGAATAACAAAAAATTTTCAAATGTGCCTCATATTCAGTTATTTACCCTATATACTTGGCGGTTGCATCGAATTGCACTCCATGCAATCTAGAAAGATGAGTAAATTACCATAAGGCCATTTGACCCAAATTAGTCATCATTGGATCGAAATGTCTTCACTTCAATCCCCAAGAAGACCATGGCGATCGGACTGCTCCACGGGAACAAGGTATTAATTTCCTTTCTTCTATGAATTCTCATCATAAATCATAAAAATAAAAAATAAAAACAAAATTTCAAGTGCTCGTACCTAGTTATTTACCTTATATATGGTTGCAATGACTTACGCTCAATGCAATCTGGTAAGATGAGTAAATCACCATAAGACCATTTGAACCAAATTACTCATCATTGAATTGAAATGTCTTCACTTCAATCCCCAATAAGGCCCTTACGACTAGACTGCTCCACGAGAATGAGGTATTCATTTCCTTTCTTCTATGAAATCTCATCATAAACAAAAAATAACAAAAAAATAAAATAACAAAAAAATCTCAATTGAATCTTGTATTCAATTATTTATTCTATACACTTGATGGTTGTAGTGACTTTCGCTCCATGCAATCCAACAAGATGAGTAAATTACCATAAGGCCATTTGAGGTAAATTAATCATTGTTGAATTTAAATGTATTCACTTCAATCTCCAAGAAGGCCATTGCAGCTAGACTACCCCATGGGAACGAAGTGTTCATTTCATTTCTTCTATGATATTTTTAGCAGATCATCTAACATAGTGATTCAACACAAGCTTAAATGGAATTGCTAACATATTGATTTCCTAAAAAGGATATTTCAATCGAATTACTCCACAGGATAGAGATGTACACTTGCTATTAATAGTTGAAATCACAACTGTAATAGGACCTGCCATATAAAAATATGCAAAAGTTTTGAATCGTCCAAATTATTCATCTTGGTCAAGCGACTCATCACTTTAATCACTTGTACTTTCCTAATCGACTCATCACTTGAGGGGGTAGTCATAATATCAACATTCATAATCAAAATAAACAATTGATCACTTGATCATGTAAATTGCATTCGTCTTATGAATCATTGCCAAAGACAATCATGCCCATGCTTGGGGTAGACAACAAGCAAACTAATCAACCACTTGATATTCTTGAAGCATTAAGGATCATAGGCACTGGCCTCTTCATGAACTGAACAATGTCCAATATCAAGTAATATCATGAACTATACTTGAGTAAAGTTCCTTAACTTGTCGAAGGTAATGAAACTGAGATGTGCATCCTTTGTAGGATTGGGGCATATAGCATTGATAAGATCAATGATCATAAATCAACCTATAATATGGATTTAGGTGGTCTATTTTTGCTCAGTGTCATATTTTACCATAACACATCATAAAAGGGGCATTTGTAGACACCTAAAACACATCATGTTTATGAGACTACTCATATGGGCACCTTTTCAGACCATATGAATGATCTTGGACCTTTCCAAGACTTAGTAGTGGTTCTAACCACTCATTTGGGGTAATCTAGTCCTAGTCAGCCTTAGCCACTTATGGTAATAGTGGCTAGATCCCTAGCCTCTGATGGCAATAGTGGCTAAGATATCAGTCACAATTAACAATAATGGCTAGGGTCCTAGTCGTGCTGAGCAAAAATAGCTAGCCCTGTAAAAAACTTGAGCTACCAAAGCTAAGTAAAATCAGTTGCAACAACTAGATTGTAATGGTTTTCAAACAGTTTTGAGCGAGGAAGCTTCCAGAGGATTCCTCCCAATCGCCCAGGCCAACACCTTCTTGATATTGGATTCCTTGAGAAGCCAAGATTAGGATTTGAGGAGTCTATTTATAGACCCATCAAAGAGGCAATTAAGATCTTGAATTCATTGTAGCAAAGCTCTATCGGTTTGACGACTGATTTCATAACCCTTGAGGAGTAGTGAAGTGCTACCAAATTGGAGAATGACATTTGTTGCTATGCCAATGGAGTTTTGAATAGCTTGAGGAGCAAGCTTACCAATTTGCATCAATCCACCATGAATTCACACAAATTCAACTATAAATCTATGTTCAGACATGAAGGCAACACTTGACCATCAATTACATAGAGAATTGAGTATCTACAGCCCTAGTTTCAAGAGAAAGGATACTTTTCCTATGGCTGCTATTATCAAGAGTGATCCATAAGCTTAGTTGTAGCTATCAACTATGGCTAACAGTACTAGCTGCTCTGACTAGCAACGACTAGTATTTGATGAACTTAACCCTCTAGTTTAGTCCTAGATTTACTTTTTTTAACATGCAACTAGGTTAATTTAGCATATATTAGTCTTATTTCATGCATTTCCATGGTTAATTAGCAGTCTTATAGGTAGCTTTACCTTCATTTATGCTATTCATGCTTTATTTCATAAGATTTCATAGATTAAATTCCATTATGCTTAATTTGCTATATTGCATGCATTTATAAGTTCCTTTACATGTTGCAAGCCATGCTTTGTGCTTATTTATCAATCTTGTATGCATTTTTATGCTTTATTTAAGTATATACTTCATTTCTTGAATCTACTTGGATAATAAACTCATCATGAGAGGTTTCGTATGCTTTTGATATGCTTTGTTGTTTCTTTTCATGCAGGTGACAGATCTTTCTAAGTATTTAAAGCTATTCAAGATCATCCCTCTTGAAAATAGAGGAGGCATCCTAGTAAGCCCTCATGCAAAGTTGGTGGATACCTAAAGAGCATTTAGAGTACATCAACCTCGTTTAAGGGATCAAAATAATTGTATACTTGTATCAAATTTGGTATCCCTAAGAGGGATGGATATGTAACTAATTTTCACCATTTATTAATACAAAGGAGGTATTATTTATTGCAAATTTGGTTATATATCTTCTTTGATTTCAATTTGATTTCATATTGTAATTAGTATAGATGTACGATTTTTAAGCCTTTTACACCTCCTCAGGTTCCTTAGTGATGTGGTCCCTATGTTCTCTCAATATTACCACCAAAAGTCAAAAAAAGCTTTTGGTTGACATTGGATTTGATTGAAATAAGGGACACCCCTCTAGCCAAGAAACTAGAAGGGAAGAAGCTTAAGAGAATATCACCAATGGCTTCTAATACACCATTATTTCTTCTTGGGTAGACCATTCAACCTTAGACATTCTCGATAAATTTGGGAAAAGAGGCAGACCATCCCTCCACAGTCTCAAAGGAAGAGGAAGAATTCTTCTTCAAAATCTTCTAAAAGAAGATTATTTCCTAGAATTTTTGAGGTCTCAATGGTCTTCCCAAGCAAATATTAGTCTTGTTAATGAGGAATGATCATAATCTCAATATTCTTCTTCTCCAATAAACCAAGATTGATAAAGAAAGCTCTTTTAATATTTCTAAATCCATGTCAAGGGATTGTGACTTCATTGCTAACCCGATTCATGGAACTTTGGGAGGCCTCCTATGCCTTTGGAATCCATCCAAAATTGAAGGTAAACTTCTTTTATCCTCTGAAAAAATCACTAACATTCTCTTCTACTACAAGGAGACTAAGGTTAGTTGGATTCTCTCTAATATCTATGCTCATAATTATCCTCAAGGAAGGCTTGCATTATGGAACACTCTTAGTCAGATGAGGATTATCTTCTAGAAAGAATCTTGGATGCTTGCTAGAGACTTCAACACCCCCCTGTATTTATTCAATAAAAAATGAGGTACTCCCATAACTCACATATGTTTTTAGGATTTCACCAACTTTATTCACAACAACGAGTTGATGGACATCCACTTGAGAGAATCCAGATTCACATGGACTAATAGAAGGATTGGAATCTAGCTCATCCAATTGTGTTTGGATAGATTTATTTTATCCAAAGAATCCATCCACCTATTTTTTTATGCTACCCTGCATTCCCTTCCTAGGATTGGATCAAATCACAATCCTATGGTGTTTGAAGGACTCAAACCAGCTTCATATTTCAAAACTCTCTTTTAATTTGAGTCTATGTGGCTGAAACATCCAAGGTTGAGAACTAGATTTTTTGAATGGTGGAACAAAATCTTCTTTAGGTCGCACAACTCTCATATCTCCAAAACATTAAGGTTCATCAATGACAACCTAAAAATCTAGAACAAAAGGGTGTTTGGTAATATTTGTGAAACCAAGCAACGTATCATCAACCATATTAAAATCATCGAGGACAATAACCAATTTGGAGTTTCAACCCTTGAAGATAGAATTAGAGAAAAAGACCTCCTCTCAAAATTCCACAACATTCTGGCCAAGGAAGAGGTATTTTGGAGATAGAAGTCCAAAGAATTATGGATTAAAGAGGGTGATTCCAAAACCAAATTTTTTCATGCTTCGACTCTCAGACATAGAAGTTCCAACATAATAAGAGAGCTAGTCAAAAGGGATGGAACTTGCACCAAAATATTTGAAATCAAAGCTAAAGCAAGTTCCTTATTTAAAGATATTCTGGGCCCTTGTCCTCCTTGCTCTAATCATACCTTGAACACTCTCATCCAAAAAATTCCATGTCTCATATCTTCGAATTCTAATGCTAAACTTATTGAAGTCTTATCTCAAGATGAAATCAAGGAGGCACTATTTTCTATGAGTCTTGATAAAGCCTCGGGGCTTGATGGGTTCCCCCTCATATTTTTCCAATAATTATGGTATATCATTAGCTTCAACTTGATCACAACCATATAGGAGTTTCAAAGAAGTAAGTCTATGCCCAAAGATTTCAATTCCACCTTCATAGCTCTTATTCCTAAGTCACATATTTTCCAATATCTTTTAGATTACAGATCTATTAGTCTATGCAATTTTATTTACAAGATAATTACCAAGGTAATTGCTAATAGAATGAAAGGAATTTTACCCCTCATCATTGATCATTGTCAAGGTAGTTTGGTTAAGGGTAAGCTCATCATTTATGGAGTGATTACCATCCATGAGGTCATTTGCTTACACTCTAAAAATAGGAAATTTGGTCTACTCCTCAAGATGGACATGAAAAAAGCATTTGATCAAGTCTCTTGGGACTTCCTCTTCGATATCCTTTCTTGCTTTGGATTTCATGCATAATGGATATCTCTTTTCAAATAATGCCTTTCCTCATCCTGGTTCTTGGTCCTCATCAATGGCTCTATTATGGGCTATTTCAGAAGCTTCATAGGTTTACATCAAAGAGACCCTCTATCTACATTCATGTTCATCATTCTTGCCAGATACTTATGAAGTTATCTTAAAGCCACGTGTTCTATGAGAGCCATTTTTGTAATTAAGGCTTATTCCAACATCCAACCCATAACTCATCAAAAAAAAATTGACGATACCATTTTAACCACTCTTTCTTATGTTCTTGAAGCAAAATTTATCAAGAAAATATTAAACTTCTATGAGGAAGTAGTAGGGAAAAAGGTCAATTTCCAAAAAAGCAAAGTTTTCTTCATCAACACTCCTATTCATAAACAACTTAAGATTTCTAGGATCCTAGGTTGCACCATATCCGAATTACCTTCCACTTATCTTGGTCTCCTACTCTTGGTTAGAAGACTCTTTGACAACATGTGGAACAATGTTATCAAAATAATCTCAAAGAAACTTGTGGGATGGAAAGGATCCCTCCTCAGTTAGGCTGCAAAAGCCACTCTTATTCAAGCTTACCTCCTGACCATTTTAGTCTACTTCATATCCATTTTCAAAGCTTCAATTTCTATCTAGCAGAAGATTAAACAAATTCAAAAAATATTTCTTTGGTTCAGAACTAAGAATAGAAATATAATTAACCTAGTGGAATGGAACAAAGTTTGTTCAACCAAAATTCAAGGTGGGCTCAGCTTTAGAAGGATAGGCTAAATGAACTTGGAACTCATTGCCAAGCAAGGATGGAGAATCATATCCAATGCCAAATATTTATGGGTTGATATTATTCAAAGCAAGTACCTGCAAAGAAACTTCCTTCTTGATGAAGGACCTATACTTTATGAATCCCCCTTTTGTAACTCTGTTGTCAAAACTAGATCCATTCTTTCAAAAAGGCCTTAGGTGGAGACTCAATAATGGTCATTCAATCCACTTTTTGGAAGACCCTTGGCTAAATGTTGAACCTTTAATCAACATTTCTTGATTTTAAACCATTAAAGTTATTACTGCTCACCTTTTTGAGATTATAATTTCAAATTTAATTTCTACAAGTCCTAGGATCAGTTTGTGGAAGCAGATCCCCTTGGAAGGTCTTTTTGATGAATATATATCTGTAGCTAGGCTCCTATCAATGGCTCCTAGAATTACAATCATTCCTAGAACTTTATCTTTATATTATTCCTTTTGGAATACCAGTGAGGATGGTCTCTTATTGGTTAGATTTTCTTATCACATTTAGGATGACCTGGTCCCCCTTGGATTCCTCGTGAACCTCATTTTGTTAAAATACCTTGTTCCCAAAATCACATTTTCCTCTTGGTTGACCTTCCATAATAGAGTCATGACTATTGATAATTTCATTTCCAGAGGCATGATGCTTCCCAACCATTGTGTCCTTTGTTCCAGATATTGGGAGTTGGTCAACCATTTATTCCTTGAATGTCCTTTCTCCTCTTCCATGCTATATTCTATATTTTAATCCTTCATTTTGGTCTAGGTACAACCTATATCTATCACTCTATTTATTATATTTATTATGGCATATTTGGCTTGAAAGAAACAACAAAAAATTTAATGGCTCTTGTCTCGACTCTTCCTCTATTATCTAGAGGATTCTTTGTTCTACCACTGAAAATGCTCACCTAGTTCCCTTTTATGACTTCCCTAGAAGCAGTATCGAATCCAATATCTTTACGGCTTTTAACCTCTCTGAGGATATTGTCCACCGGTGTGCATTCCCTAAAAGCGGTCTTGAATCCAATATATTTACCCATTTCAACCTCTCTGAGGATATTGTCCACCGGTGTGCATCTCCCCAGGACCGATCCAAAGTGAAATAGATTCCTCCTCCCCTAGGTGGATCAAACTCAATTTCAATGGAGCCACGAAAGGAAACCCAGGAAGGGCTAGCTATGGAGGAATCATCAAAGATGATCTTGCCAAGTCATCTTGGTCTATGTTGAAAATATTGATGTTCAGACTAACCACATGGTGGAAGACAGGGTGTTTTTTCAAGGTCTTTCCATCCTCAACAAACTCTATTTTTGTAATATAATCATTGAGGGTGATTTCCTCAACATCATCAACACCGTCAAATCAACCTCAACTCCTTCTAGTGGAATCTTTATCAACATGATTGAAGAATCCAAAATATTATTGTTGAAATACAACATGATCATCCAACATACCTACAGGGAAGGCAACACAGTGGTGGACGTAATAAATAAAATTGCACTTTTCAAGGACAACCTTCGTGTTTGGGTTGACCATTTCCCATGGAGAATTTTCATCAATCATAATGAGGATGAATCCACTTTTCTTTAGTTTGAAAGCTCAAGTTATTTTCAGTGCTCGCTAGTGTAGAACTGTGTCTCTTACCATGTAGAGTCTCAATATTTGTGTGGCGAATCTCCATATCATGTGACATGTGATCTTGATTCAACATTTCTACTAGGTGACCAGTCCTCATAACCATTTTTGTATTTTGCTGACAATATTCCCTCGTAATCATTTTTGCAATCAATTGACAAGTTCCCATCATAATTACTAGTGGAGTTGGAATTATAAGATAAACCATTCCCAAATTCACACCCAACACATTGTCCACCCTAGACACTAGGACTTCACATGGTGTGGTGCATTCATTGTGATGCGGGACCCTAGGAATGGCACATTTTCCATTAGCAATCTCACACCAAATCATTCCCCTAGGTGATGCAATATCCACTTTGGTCACTAAGTCCTCTTGTACAATGATGCACTCCTTGTAATGTGGACTCCTGGGAAAGGTACTTCTTTCAACCATGATCCCATGGCGAATCATTTTCTAAGGTGGGACACATCCTCTCCTACCAAATCAAATTCCAAATAGCAACACCTCTTTGAATGACAACTTGATCCTATTGGCCATCTCAAGATAGACATGGTTAGGGTACTCAATCCAATATCCATCAAAATCAATCTCTTTAATCAATGGCTACCCTCCATCAGTGGCATGCATGACTAGGAAGAAATTGATGTTCTATTTTCCATTGTGGCCTATATTACCAGCTCTATAACTGTTGTTCCTCATTCATCAGCTACTGTGCATGAGAGGTGCATTTTGAGAGTAAAGGTTCCTTGGTTATGGTGGTTTCAAATTGAATATAGGAATGAGTGGGACCCTAACCATAAGAATATTCACATTATGGTGCTTATAAATCCTATGTCCCTCCATGTCGATGCCCTGGTTGAAGATTTTCTAACTCTTCATCATATGATACCTTTCATTCAAAATTTCTAGGGTAGCGACCTAGATCTATCCGATGAATTCGTCTCTCCCTGGGATAGAGGGAAGGTGGTCATTAAGGAAATCATATTTAAAGTGAGTATTTGCTTGATTGTAGAGGTTGCCCAATTACCCATCGATGGTGACATTTTCCATAGGGACACGCACACTCTAGCTGGAAAGCTAATCCATTTCCAAGAAAAAAGACTACATCTTAAAAATGAGAAATAAGATATTATGCGAAAGGGTCTTCCTACACCTTGGAATAGGACAATGGTCCCTATAATGGATTACTTCATGGTGGATGACATAAACACACCATTAAGGAGTTTCCACATGGCTTTTCTGAATCACATGTGGTTGGTGAAGGACATCAACATACCCGAATACCTATTTTGATCGATCAAGCTATTGATTGATAATGTGAGGAATGGGTCTTCTACTCATCCTAAGCACCAAGGCTTCCATATCTTGTTGTACATGCACGTAGTATAGAAGGATACTGACAAAGCAACCTTTGCTGTCATTGGAAACCAAGAGGCCAGGATCCTTGCAACATCGATCTTCAATGGTGATTTAGAGAGCAACTCTGATGGATAAAACAAAGGTAAAGCTACTCCGCCTTGCACCCCTTCTATAGGAAAAGTGGGTTATTTGCATCATTCAACGTTCATACAAAAGGAGAGCTTTGGGAACCAAGCCCAAAAAGATACATACTAACCAATAAGATTCAACTCCTGAGATGACCCTGGTCAAAGCCAAAAAAATCAAAGCTGAAGGTATTTACAAATGAACTCACTCCTTGAATGCTGGAAAACCCCAAAGAAGAATTAACCCTGGGCCTGCATGGCTAAAATCATGATTTTATCCTCTTCCATGCTTCTCAAAGCTAGGAAAATTATTACCACCATGAATTATGATAATCCTTAGGGAGCTGAAATTGACATTACCACTAAAGCTTATGAGCAAGAGAATCTTGAAGATTAATGTGGAGGCCTGTGGTTGGGCTTTAATTGGTTTTTAGCTGATATCTACTAGATATTTTCTAGTTTTAGATCATCTCAATGGTTTTCTTTCCCTATTTTATGGGTATCTTCACATCTTCTGGCTTCTAGCCTATTTTTTTTGGGAGGTTATCCCTGTTTTGTAAGTTGGTCTACTAAAATCATTCCTATCATGCCTGTATGCAGGGATGGTTTCTTTCAATTTCTTTTCTAGTGGGTTGTTGAAGTCGTCCTTGGTATTGGGTGCAAGGATGACTTCCTTTTGTTCTCTGGTGGGGTTTTCACCATTTTTTTGATAAGTTGTAAAAGGTTTAGGGTCCTTTCAAAACCCTCTTACCTATAAAAAAAAAGAATCTTTAGCCTAAGTTTTTAGGAGATATAAATGAATTTGTGATAGTTGTACTAAATTTTGAGTCTTTTAAAGGTTTGTATAAAAGTGATTTAGGATGTGCTTTAGTGAATCCTTCTTTATATAATTAATTCAACTTATTGATGAAGATATAATATTTCATGGCATCTTTCTTATTCTATTTCTTGTCCAAGTACTATTGGAAGTTTGTTATAGCTCTTCTATCAAGAAATTTTATGCAAATATTTTTTTAATGGCTAAAATTAGGTGGCCTAAGGGAAAAACCAAGTCTTCAAAAAGGGTGATGCATGTTGTAAAAGTAAAAGTTATGCCTTCAATACATACCTAATGTAATAATGGAATACTGAAGGAGCTTATATTTAAAGAAGGTGGTGATATTGACTACTCTTCTTCATTTGAAGTCCTTGTAGATGCATTTTTTGGATGCATGTGGGAGTGTCTAATAGTAGAAGTGGTGACTATTATCCAGCCCAAGGGGACTCTTGTGTAGGAAATATTTTTGAGTAGCATATTTTAGATGATGAGGGAGATCTGGATGACTACCTAAAAATCAAGAGGTCTACTAAATCATCCATTCTAGTGGTGATATTATTGTAACTAATGTCTTCTTTCCTTGGCCTCTTAGTTCAGATTATGGTGGGGAGGTGAAATTGTAATATAATTCATGGCCAAGGTTGACATTGTATGATGTATTAGATAGGCCTACAATGTACTAATTAATTATAATATTATTATGTCCTATGGGTCATGGTTAACCCTGTTATAGTTAAACCCTCTTTATAACTTGTAATTAACCTAAATCCCTCTTATTATATCAACTTAGGTTAAACTTGTTTTTGTAAGTGGGGCCTTGGTATTGGTATAAACACACCCCTTCGACTATTTATTTGATTATCAAAGTGTTATGTAATATTATCTACATAAGACTGATTATTTATGGTTTCTTATAATCTCTCTTCTCCATCCTTCTTTTGCTTTGTATAAAATTTTTGAGTGGATGGATTGCTTCTTTTAATTTATAGAAAATATTGTGAATACTAATAGGTTTGTTAGACTAAAGTGATGAGTAAGATTTTTTCAACCTAGATAATGTTGAAAGTGCAATCTTGATTCATGGCCAAAGCATTAATGATGTACTCTTGATAGACCTAAGAGAATTCATTGTGTAATACATTATGTTTATTGTAAGGAAATAGGGTTCGTGTGTTCGGTTGGTTGGGTGCGTGAACCCGTACCCACACCGGGTGCATGGGTATGAGAATGGGTGCAACTGGGTCAAACCCTATCTACACCTTGTCTGACAGGGTCAATCAGGGTTCAACTGAGTCAAACCTTGTGGCCAGTTATAATTCAGCCAATCGAATCCAGCCCTATTTGGCCATTAAAATACATAATTTTTTTATTTTTTTAATTATTAAGTGGGCCCAACCACACCAGCCCATACAGACTTTAAAAAAGATTGAAAAAATAAATAAATAACTTTTAAAAAAGTTTTTAGTTTAAATTTTAAAATTTTAAAGGTTTTTTAATTTCTAGCCACATGGCCACGCCCAGCAACGTCTAGCTGATAAGGGCTTTAAAAAATTAAAAAAAATAAAACATTTTTTTTTTTAAGTTTATAACTTTATATTTTAAAGTTTTTTTAATGTTTAGGTGGGCCCAGCCACACCCAACCCATATGGGCTTTAAAAAAACATAAAAAATAAAAGTTAAAAGTAAAACTTAAAAGTTAAAAAAATTTAAATTTTCTTAATTTTTAAAATTTTTATACGTTAAAATTTTAACTTTTAAAATTTTAAAATTCTTTTTATAATAATTATAATTTATAAAGTGGTCTCCTGTTATTTTTTATAAATTTATATGAATATCATATATCATATATGCTTTTATGATGCCATAATTAAATATTTTGCAATGTGTATGATTTATTTTATTATTTTGGATAAAAAAAAAAAAAAATATATATATATATATATATATATATATATATATATATATATATATATATATATATATATATATTAAAAACTAGTCATACCCACACCCAATGAACCCTATTTTTGGCGAGGGTTGCACCCGCACTCGCACCCACGATTCCCGCCGCACCCGCACCTGGTAACCTTGGTTTATTATAATACATTATTATGCAAGTCGTATGGGCTACAATTAACCTTGTTATGGTTAAACGTATTATAGCTCAATGCTTCAATGATTGTAATATGAAAAATGAGTATTTAAATACATAGGATGCCTATTTTAGGCATAATAAACTCTTAACCAAACTTACAACTACCTTGTCCTATACTACATACATATACCTTGTGAGGGGTGGTTATATCACTTGCCTTCTCACATGGTCTATGATGTAATAACTCCTAACATTTACTCTTATTACATCATAGTCATAACTCTATTTTTTCTTATGACCAAGGATAATGTCTAGAGTGATGTTGGAATTTGAGAGAGAAGTTGTTTATCCTTAATGTAGACTTCCTACTTTGATATTTAGGAGTGTAGAGTTCCACCTGCCATGCACTCCAAAAATATTTATAATAAAATAATCATTGAATGTTTATAGAATTCAATGCAAGAATTATGTATTTTATTTAATGTGGAGGGTCTTCATTAAGTGTATTCAATGTTGATAAGATCATATGTTATCCTACCATGTAGAAGTGATTCCAAATATTATCTTGATCAATATCTTCTATGATGGTGAGGTCAATGACTTATTGTATTTTCTTCTTTGACATGGCTTCATTCATTTGATTAAGCATTTGCTTGTGATATATGATGCATTTTTACTTACTTTGTTATTTAGTGTGATGTGTTATCATGCATTCTATGTCAATCATTGAATTGAAAAGTTTTCAATATTTTTTGTGTGTTATCATATCTTCTGTGTGAACTAGTTGCAATTTCATGTTTTGATTATCTCATGATGTAGGAATATTAATCATCTTCTACTTCTTGGTATTGCTCATTTGAATAAGACATTGTTTGTGGACAGTTATGTATTCACACTTTCTTTGGTGCACTATGGATGGTTGAATCTTAAATACTTGTTGCATTGAGTCATAGTTTTATTTGCTCTTTTCTATTTCAAATTATTTTGTGGATGGTGAAGAATCACGTTTTGAGTGTGCATATTCACTCTTATGTGCTTAGATCTTGATGTTCCTGGTTGTGTTTAAATGGACTTAATTTTCTTGACTTATCATTTGTTTGGAGTCATACCAAACATCATTATGTTATCTTAGTTGTTCTTGAGCAATATACACATGTTCTTCCCTTCTTCATGATATTTTTCTTCTTCTTCCTTGATTTTATTTACCTAAATTATTTTATTGTGCCTTTCTCCAACTTTTATTTTTCCTTTCTAAAGTTGACCTTTCTTGTTACTGGTTCATATCTCATGAAGGAAATTTATTTTTGAATAGATTATGCCAACATTCCTTCATGGTGTGTCCATTTCTACAATTGTTTTCACACATACTTTGTGTGTGAAAAGTATTTCTTTGAGAATAATTTTTTCTATATTTTATATCTTTGAAAATAGTTTATTTGTTGGAAGTGTTGTGGAGATTCATGCATCTTCTAAATGGTCGCTTCCTCTTTTGATTTGTAAGTAGTAATTTTTCTTCTTCTTCTACTATACGTGAGGCCTCTAATTTTTAAATTATGTTCACCAACTTTTCCAAGCTTGGTGTTTGCTTAGTAATATTTAATTTAATCACAAAAAAATATTATACTTTGATTGGAGAGATCTTAAAAAAATTGGAACTAATATTTCATCATATACCCGAGTTACCAATTCTTTAAATGATGCTCATAACTCTGCAATTCTATTCATGAATAGATCAACATTTTTATCCACTCTTTATATTCAAACAATAGAGCTAAGATTTGGAGGAATAGAATTTGATTTTTATTCTCAGCTTCAAAAACTACTCTTAGATTCTTCCATGCATCTTTGGCCATGGTTGAATCCCAATTATATGCTTGGAATTCATCAACTGCTCTGAACATGAAGATTAATCTTCCCATTGTGTCTACCTTGTTGAAATTTATTTAGACTATATTTGCTTCTTGGGTGGTCTCATCTACTACTTGCTATACTTCATCAAACTCAAGTTGTATTTTGAGTTTGGTTTACCGAGCAACATAATTATTTCCCCTCAACAGTTGGAAATCGGACAACAAGAACTTCAATGCTCTACTAGCCATAGTAAAATTTCAAAATTTAAATGTTCTTATTTTATTGATTCTACCTCAAAAAAATAATTTTGATGAGTATATATAAGTCTATACTAGGATTTTAATTGATGCTTTCAAAATTGCAAAAAAGAATTGTCTTGATCAGGAAAAAATAAAGGTAAAGGAATACTTGTTCCTCTACAAAATATTCCATGGAATATTCCTTCTTTTTAAAATATTATATCCAATTTTATTTTTCACCAACAATCATATGTAATAAGAACAAATATTCCATGGAATATTTGTTTTTATGAGTTTCCCACTCTTCAATGTGGGATTAAAATTGCCTTTGAAAATGTTCATGGTTGCCTTTGTCCATGTTTCTATTTTATTTTATGCATGTGTTCTATTATATTTTATCCATGTGTAGCCATCTAAATGGATCTTCGGTATTTTAGCCTTTGAAAAATATTATTAAAATAATTTCTTGATACTATCCAAAAAAAATTTATTTTTTTGGATATTAAATGCTTTCGAAGCTAATCTTGTTATCCTCTTCAACTACTTGGGACATGCCCTAGGCTAAATTTTGGCATTTGTGAATACACTTAAAATTTTTCTTGAGCTTCTCTTTTTCTTAGATTACTTTCATAGTCGTGGGTTATTTCTCCATCCACCACTCTTGCTAATTTTTTTTTGTTGTGTCAAACTATTGCATCGATCTATTGCAATGATTTGCTATGTCAATCTGCTAAATAATGCTTCAGACTGGTCCTTCCTATATCTTTTAATAAGTTATTTTCTTCTTTATGTTTTGGCTAGTCCTTTATGGTCTCTCAATATAGAATGAAGAATACTTCAAAATTTATTTCTAATTTATCTCGCTTCTTAGACATCTTGACACTTTTTACTTTTATAGCTACATGTGTCTTCTTCTTATGTTTTATGATTTTTTTATTGCTATGTCCATTTAGGAGCGAGTTCCTTCCTTGGTGAAGATATGGTTTCACAATATTTTAACATGCTTTTATTTCCAGATATAAATTTACTTGTTGGTTATAATTGTAATTTATAGGGCTTAACTTCTTAAACATTCCTTATTTAGTCTGAGAGGCCAAGTTATTTGAGCCTCTTTATGAGCTAATGCTCTTTTGTATTTTTCTCAATATTCTAGCTATGAATCAAATTTTGTTTGCTAGTCATTTAACAACTTATATGCCTTGTATGCTTCTTTTCTTTCTAAGTCACAGGCTTCTTTCCTTCTTCACAATATTCATTTTAACTAAAATATTCACACAAAAGTGTTGATTTTTTTCTAGTTATTATCTTCCATATCCTTATGTGGATAGCTTGGTCCTATAAATGCACTTTTATAATTTCCTTTTGATGTTCTTCAATGAACTCTCCTTGATAGCTATAATTTTATTCTTAGAATGGGGATGATATTATGTATCACCTTAAAGGATCTCTCTCTCTATTGATAGTGCTTTTCTTTGTAATTTTTAAGAAGCTTGAATAACTTCCTTGAGGCTAGTTATCTTCTTACCAATTTTCTAAGAAGCTTCAATGGATTCTTTATATTCCTTTTAATGGGCTTCTTATGGCCTCCTTTCTTACTTTTTAAAATAAAAATCCTTTAGGGGAAGCTTTTCACCCCTTTTTTCTTGCTAAAAAATTTCTGGTTGTTTCTTGTAGGATTATGATCTTACTGGTCTTAGAAGGGATTGATACCCTTTTTTATGCTTGAAGGATTTTGTATTTGATAGGGGTTTTTCACATTGAAATTTTTGAATCTACCATGAATTTTGTGTTGCATGGTGATGATTACCTCTCATTTTGAGGTTTTCTTTTAAAAAATTTTATATAGGGTGATTTTACCCTTGAAACTTCTTTTTCTCAACTTGAATTTTCTTTTCTCAAACAAAGTGTTATTTTGGCTTCTAAATATTAAAGATAGAGGAGGATTAAAAAGAGAATGCTTTCTCATTTCTACCTGATCTGATATGACATATTATAACTCAATACTTCAATTATTGTATTATGAAAGTGATATGCATTTAAATACATAGGATACCTATTTTAGGCATAACAAACTTACAACTACTTTGTCCTATACTAAATGCATATGCGTTGTAAGGGATGGTTATACAACTTACCTCTATGATGTATTAACTCCTAACAAAACCCACTTTATAAATTGTAATTAACCTTAAGCCCTCTTATTACATTGGCCTAGATAAAAATATTTTATGTAATTTGGGATTTGGTTTTGGTATAAATACCCAACCATTTCTCATTTAAATTATCTAAGTCTTGTGAATATTATATTTCAATAATATATTTATCATTTATGGTGCCTACAGATGCCCCCAAATATCTATTTCTATTTTTCTTTCTTTCATATTTTTAATATATTTGTATAAGATTTGTGTGGATGGATTTCTTTGTTCATTTTTGAAAAATATTATGAGTTTCAACATTGTATCAAAGTGGGTGTGGATCTTCATCACTTGGTCATGCAAAAATTTTATTAGAAGCCTTTGATATTTCTTCTAACTTCTAGGATGAATTACTTCTTAGAGATTCATAAGCACCTTCCCCAAAAGAGGTAAATAGAATATCTAACTTTTCTCTCCAAATATGGTTTTTTTTTTTTTGGAAAGTTTATTCCTACTCCAGATTATGTTTTCCTTGTAGAAAAATTAGGAGTAATAAAAAAATGATATTGTTTAAAAATATCACTCTAGAGATATTTTGGAGGGCAAACTTCCATGGACCATCAATTTTACATAAAAAAGTGTTTTGAGACTCCTTTTTCAAATCACACAACTTTTTTTTAAATAGATTTTTGAAAGGGTTTACCTTTCCCTTTTACGTTGATTTAGTCACATTGAGCTATTTGATGCCACTGATATTTGAACATTGGTTTGGGCTACATCAATTGTTTATCCCAATCGTTGAACCAATGACCCATTAATAAATCACACAACTTATTAAGCTCTTTGCATTGGTGGTATTTATTCAACAACATGTTACAAATGGATGGACATATAATTGTGTGATTGTTATCAAAGTTTATTGCCTTATCTCAAAAGAGAAAATTTATAATATGATATGCAATTAGAATCTTTGGCTTGATTTTTAGGGAGATGTAGATGGATTTGTGATATTTGTAGTTGATTTTGAGTTTTCCATAGGATTATAGGAAAAGGATTCAAAATGTGTTTTAGTCAATCCCTCTTTCTCCTTTGCACAATTTATTTAGCTTCTTCATGAAGATTTAATCTTTTAATATATTCTTATTATATTTCTTGTCCAAGTACTATTAGAATTTTGTTATAGCTCTTCTTTTAAGTAGGTTCATGCAATTCCTTTTTTGGTGACTAAAATCAAATAGCCCAAGGGCAAGTTAAAGTCTTCAAATAAGGTGATATATGATATAAGAAGAAAATTTTGAAGAACACAAGATTATACTGAGAGGGGGGTGAACAATATAAGACCAATTTTTAGTTTTCTTTTCCAAATAATATTATGCAATATATCAATGGAAATATCAATAGTAGTAATCAAAATAATGCATAAATCACCACACACAATAGAGACACCAATTTAATGTGATTCACCCAATGTGGGCTACTCCACGAAGAAAATATTTCACTAAAATTTTCTCAACAAATCTTCTGGAAAACCTTTTCCTATTACAATGTTTATGGACCTCTATCCAAAGGAGACACAAATCCCCTAATCAAGTTTGTGGGTCTCTATCCATAGGAGAAATCCTTTCTCCTATGCTTTGGTTGGTAATCTTCTAGAAGATCTACTACCTCCACTATACTGGCTAATGGATATCTATCCACTGGAGACTCCTACCCTCACTCAGAAGACCTATCTTCACTACCATAGCTAATGGAGCTCTATCCACTGGAGACTATTGTCCTTTATACTCTTTCACCTCCAAAGCTTACTCTCAACTTTGTCTTAAATTTGTGCTAAACACAGTCCTTTGGTCTAGCAAAAATATACTCAATATTTATCCTTAAATCTACACTAAATATAATCCTTCAGTCTAGCACAAACCTGATCAATATCTATTCTCAAATTTACACTAACATAGTCCTTTGGTCTAGAACAAACCTGCTCAATATTTGTCCTCAAATATGCACTAAACATAGTCCTTCAATCTAGCATAAATATGTTCAATCTCTATCTCTAGTCTAGCACAAAACTATCCTCAAATCTGTACCAAACTCTGTCCTCAAATTTATTCTCAAAATTTAACATAAATATTGAATCAATCACTAATCAACTCTGCTAGATCTGCTTCAAACATTAACTCAAGGTTTAAACAAATCAATCAATCAACTCTACTCACAAGTCTTCTCAAAGAATTATCTCAAATATACCTTGCAAGATTCCACAAAATATCACAATAATCTATCCACAAGTCCTCTCTAGAACTTGTCCAATCTATTCAACATTTTTTTACCAAGACTTTCCTCAAATATGCTCAACAAGTCCTCACTAGAACTTGTCCAATCTACTTGACAAGTCTTCACCAAGACTCACATCAAATTTTCTCAAAAAATCTTCACCAAGAATTACCTCAAATATGATCAACAAGTCCTCACTATAACTAGTCCAATTTGCTTGTAATATTTCACAAAGGTTTACTCAACTCAGTCTTTAAGTCCACTCTAGGACTTGCTCAAATCTGTCCACTAGATTTCACAAAAGCTTTATACAACTCAACTCAATCTATTACAAAAAACCTCTTCAATATCATAAAAAAGTTTCACACAAAATATTGTTTAATATCATAGAAACATATAGATAATTGCTAGAGACTCAATATGATTCACACTTACAATAATGTACAATCATTTTCAATCTCTTTCTCAAATCAATTTAGAATTCTAGAACAATTTATTTCATAGAACTTGAACTATCAATTCAACACTTCCACTTGACTAGGCTCAATCAACTCCACTCAATCAATCACTCAATGAAACATTCCTTTCTTTCGAACCTGTTGGGACTGAAATTGAAGGGATTAATTTTATTGATGCAAATGGTTACAATATATAGGCATAAGCCTATATTCAACACATGACACTTGTCAAGAGAAACTGACAAGTGTCAAGGTGAAGGCATAGTGCACTTTAACTCTAACATTCCCCCTTAAAGTAAACTATCCTAACTAAAGAAGAAACAAAACAAGTCAACATTAGGTAACATTCCCCCTTAATGTTGACTTCTAGAAAACAACCTATCATCCTCTCTTATTGCTGATTTGGTCTAGGCTCGTGCTCTTTGCGCTTGGCTCTCCAACTATGAATAATGCTAGATTCACTATGTATACATCTCGGTCTATTGCCTCAGGGTTAGCCACTTCCATGGGTCTGTTGCCACTGGGTCAGCCGTCTAAGTGCCTCAGGGTCATCATGGGTGCCTCAAGGTCAGCCACTTTTGGGTCTGTTGCCTCTGCAGGTCATCCTCAGAGGATGTTGCCTCTCGTAGGTCACTGACTAGTCCCACCATAAATATCAAATCCTTCCTTATGGTGAACTCAATCTAGAAGGTGTCAGTCTCTACCAAAAATGCACCTAATACAAAGGAAAAATGAGCCATATAAGAGTGTCGGTCTCTACCGAAAATGCACTCAATACAATAAAATGAGCCATAGATCAAAATAGGAGGAGAGAAGAAGAAAATAAGAGAATCTTTTGAAGTGTCTTCGTCTGTAGTCTTCAGAAGTAGATCCGAAAAAAACCTTGGATAGAGTCTAGGGTGTCTTTGTCTGTAGTCCCTAGTATAAGTGTCCTTATGGTGACCATGTCATCCCATCGAAATGCATGGGTAACTAGCCGTTGCATTCGCCAAGTGTATAGAAAATATCACTAGGTACAAGGATCACATATGAAATTACCTTGGGAGTGTCGGGTTCAACCGAGATTGCACTCCAAGGGAGAAAAAATTTGAGGCTAAAAAACTCAATGGAAACAGCCTCAAAATTACAATATGACACCACCATTGTGTCGGTCGCTGAAAAACGTTTCCAACGACTATAAATACCCCTATGTTTTTCTGTCAAAAGGGCCTTCATATTTTAAATACAATAAAGGGGGTCATGTATCCTTTCACTTCCACTCTCCATGTGGAAATAATAAAAAAAATAGCCTCTTACATAGACCATGTTGGCCTTTCACCTCAATGTGAAAAATCATTAAAACAAATGACCAATGAGGCCATACTGTCAACCACTATTCACGAGCATTCCCATCTTGTCTTCATACAATTTCTAAATGAGGGCATTCAAGTTCCCCATACATAACAAAGTTGTCCCCTCTAGTTTAACAAGGGTTGTCTTCACCCCACTGCACGCACCAACTGCCAAGTGGCATTGGATGCGTCCACGTGCCTCCGCTCGGAAATCTGAAGATGCATGTCAAAGAAATGGTCTTCGCGATAATAGACTATCTGTTGCGCCATTATGCAGCAATGACTGTAGCACTTTTTTAGTAGCAAAATTGTTACAATTGTAGGGTCCACATGAAAAACTCGTTCATTACGAAGACTCAACCAAAGTGCCATTCACAGACTCCAACCTCTTCTGCACCTGTTTTGATGAGGGCAATGGTAGTAAGTTGGAGGAAATCTGGCCGGATCTCTCCCAGATTCCATCGTTCGGTAACTGAGTCTCGATTCTGTTCGACCCATAATCAAACCCTAGGCCGCTCTTGGCACCAGTAGCGACAGCCTGGGCCCTGGCCCGTGGCCATGTGAAAAATTTTGGCAGTGCGTCACGGACGCAAAAGTGGACACCAAAATTGAGGCCAAAAAAGATCCATCCAAATATGAATCTGACCCAGTCCTGCTCGACGAATTCCTCTTATGCCTCCGTAGACTCGAGCTCAACGTGATCGACAGTGCCGCTGGATGGTCTCGATTTCTTGGGGCTACTGCGTGTAGTTTTTCAATGGGATCCAACTCCCATGCCTCCTGGAATTCCCCCTCCAGATGTTCGTGATGTGGACAAACAAGGAGGATCAGATTCGAGAGTGCACTGGATTTCAAAATCGAGGATTTGGAGAAGATTTTCTTTGCATTTTTGACTTGGAAGCAAAATGCAACACCGATGATTTTGGCCTAGTGAGTTCGTTTTGTTAATTCTGGTAAGCATTGGATTTGAACAACAAACCTTGCAGTAGAATGAAGGGGACTCCCATGCGTTAGAGTTCTGATGGCGACAAGGAAGGGGCTAAATCCCTCTTGGCATCGCCGTTGACTTGTCAACAAAAATTAAAATCGATGGATTGAAATCACCAAAATTTAACGTGAGGCAGCATTGCAGTCTTACGATGGATATATTGTGCAGCAAATGGGGAAGAGAGACAGCGATAATTCCACAACATCAAACCACAGGTGAGGGTGGAAGAAACAGACTGCCTGGCAGTGTTGTAGGGGCCAAGGAACAATTGGAATATAGCATAGTCAAAAATTTTGCCATTATCAATAAAACATGTGTAATGACGTTAATATCTGTCATCAAAATCTCTGCTCTGCAACAGTCAAGATTTACCCAGTATATGTGATGAAATGGGCAATGTCAACAACATTTTGGATCACTGCAGCTTTCACTTTCACTTTCACATCTGCCTTCGCCACCACAATAGCAACAGCCATCGCAGATGAAGAAGCGTGACTGCGTCAAGGAAATCGACGGCCACAGCCACGACCGTAAGCTATACACCAACAATGGCCATGGCCAGTTTATGATCAGTGTTTGTTAATGGACCGTGCTCCAAATATCCTAGCAAATCTCGGTGCCTGTAACATCCTTTGTCATGGAATGGGTACATGCAGCAAGTTCCTTCCACTTTCAGGCCAAATTTTCATTGGATGCAACTTTGATTAGCAAATGAAACGAATGTGCATGGAAAACTAACGAAAAAAAAAAAATTAAAATGACATCCCAATTTTAATATTTTTACCATCTGGTTTTTGATCCATCAAATGATGGAGAGCATACTCCCTCGGTAAAAAAAATTTTAAAAAATAGGGAAAAAAAAATCATGGGGGAGGGAGGATTTCCATGAGGGAAATCCCCCCTCAAGGGTTTCACAGGGCAAGGAAAGCCTGCTCTGATACCAAATGTTGGGACTGAAACTGAAGGGATTAATTTTATTGATGCAAATGGTTACAATATATAGGCATAAGCCTATATTCAACACATGACACTTGTCAAGAGAAACTGACAAGTGTCAAGGTGAAGGCATAGTGCACTTTAACTCTAACAGAACCCTAGTTCAAGCACATGAACACACACTCAAATATTTCCAATAATGCTTATCAAACAATATCACATAACAATTTTACTCATAATCATTTACAAAACCTAGTTCAATATAGTTCTCAAGTTCACATAACAATGATACTAAAGATCTTGCACAAACCCTAATCATGCATATGAAGGTTCATTCAATATTTCTAAAAATGCTTATCAAACAAGGTTTTTATCATCAACTTTCACTCAGAAAAACCTTTAACAATCAAACTCAACAATGCTTATCAAACAATCCTTTTCACTCCAACTTAGCATTCATAACATCCACCAATCACTCTCAAGGATAATGTGCCTTTACCTCTTGTTTTAAGATGATTTGACCTCAAACACCTATCTCAATCACAACCATATTTTTTGCCAATACTAGGGTTAGATAGAAAATATTTGTCCTTAATATTTTCTCACAAAGATATTTCACCAAGTCAAAATATCAACACTTACTCAACCTTATTTCTCCTTTCAATACAATTTAATTAACTTTATTTTTAACAAAAATATCTAACTCCTTTGGCACACCTTATTACTCCTCTCAATAAGCTCAAAGCACTAAAAAATTAAACCCTAACATAAAACAATGCTTATCCTTTTATCTCCCTCACAAAAACATTTATCACATGTAATTTCCACTTTATGACCTTTTTAAAAAATATTTTTTGTAAATTTCGAAACCTCCACAAATTTTGGAACCAAATAAACTATTGCATACATTAGTCCTTTAGCAAAAGGTGCCTCGATGGGTTTCAAACGTGGAACCTTTCCATAGTTGGGTGCATTAGCAAGGTGTGCACCCACCACATGGGCTACGAGCCTCCACACAAAGGAAAAGGCTAGCACCTTTCCTTTATATTCCATCGAGTGCATAAAATTTACCAAAAAATCTTCCTTCGCTTGACAAAACATAAACCTGCAAGATTCAATACCTACACCTCACGATTTCCAACGTCTTAGCACCTCCCTTACTGCCAGTCACACTACAAAGCATCTTGGAATATGAAACCAAAACTCCTCCTTGTCTTATCTTCTACCTTGAAAAACCTTCGAAAACACATGATCGCTTCCCTTGCAATGCGCACGAAAATCACACATAACTCTTTGATCATGGATGGATTAAATGCCTTGGTTTTTACCCTCCTTTATATGCATAATGTGATATACTTCCACAACATCGACGATTTCGAATATTTCAAAATTTAAACTTTATAACCCTAACCTTAGGGTTAATTAATTTATAAATTAATTTATAATTAGATTATAATTAATTTATAATTAATTTAATACTCTAAGAGTAAATTAAATTAATTTATAAATTAATTTATAATAAAACTATTATAATTAATTTATAATTAATTAAATCCTTGGGTCTTGTCCTTTTAATATTATAATATTATTTTTCTTGGGCCTCCCTTTTGCCCTTTAGACCTCATATGACCACCTGGAAGCAATATTTCTTTTGCACTTGATTATAGAACCTGAAACTGATGTTGCTCACTGAAACTAACGCTTATTGGTCCTGACTTCTTGACATCAATGACAACAAAACCTGCTCATATTTCCAATAAATTTGTGCCTTCCAGTTATAACTTATGTGACTATGAAATATTGAATAAGCTTATATTTAAATAAGGTGGTGACCTTGACTTCTCTTCTTCATTTCAAGTCTTAGAAGTATTTTTTAAATGTGTATGGAGTGTCTAATAGTAGTAGTGATGACTATGGTCCATCCTAAGGAGACTCTTGTGTAGGAATATATTTTTTAATAACATATTTTAGATGACGAGGGAGATTTAGATGAGTCTACATAAAAAATGCATAGGCCCATTAGAGCATCCATTATAGGGGAGATAGTATTGTTACTAATGTATTATTTCCTTAGCCTCTTAGTTTAGATTATGGGGCATGCTGAAAGTATAATTTTATTAATAGCTAAGGATGATATTGTATAATGTAATATTGATAGGCCAAAGTGCATTAATTGTAAAATTTAATAATGTAAGCCCTATGGGCAATGGTTAACCTTGTTATGGTTAAAACCGTTTATAACTTGTAATTAACCTCAATCCCTCTTATTATGTCAATTTAGGTTAAACTCCTTTATGTAATTAGGGTGTTGGTATTGGTATAAATACCCTCCACTCCTTATTTTAATTATTGGAGTCTTTTGAATCTTATTAATATAGATATTATTTATGGTGCTTATGTGTGCCCTCAAATCTATGTTTCTATTTTCCTTTATTTCATTGTTTTACATTTTATATATAATATGTGAGTGGATAGAATATTTATGTTTATTTTTTGGAAAATACATGAATTCCAACAAATAAGAAACTTATCTTTCAATTAGCAAGTTTAATAGAGAATCATTGAAATGAATCTTTTCATAAAGCTTTAATACACCTACAAAAGAAGAGGGGTATGCTAATATATTTATAGGGACAATAATAATTGTAAGATAATTGCTAATTCTTGTTATACCTTGAAGTAAACATGGAGAAAAAATGCAAGATTTGTCTAGTTTAATCCTTTGACTCAAGACTTTTGTATAATTGTCAAGAAGTTAAGTTGACCCATTTTCTTCCCTAAATGTGGCTCTACTATTGAGGATGATATCATCCATAAAATATTATGTGTGAATGTCCATATAAGGCATGATTTTTAGTCCTTAAATGAAATTAGACTAATTTGTTGTTGATATCACTCTACCTAGAGATTTGACCATGATGGTGTACAAGTAGGGGAAGATGTAATCCCCTTGTCTAAAACCGTACAAGGAAGTAAAATACACATTTGGACTTCTATTGATAATGATTGAAAATAATGAGTTACAATAATGCTATATATCCATTTTCTCCACTTGTTTCTAAATCCAAAATATACCAAAGACTCATATGAAAATAACCAATCCATGTGATCATAGGATTTCTTGATATCAAGTTTGATAACTATCTCTACCTATTTTCACTAGTTGAGTAGTTGGAAAAATTTATAAGCCACTAAAAATCCATCCAAAATTTGTTTACCATCAATGAATCTTCCATTTTCATTAAAATATTATATTGGTTAGAATCAACTTTACTCTCTTCATCACTATATTTTAAATTATTTGAGAATAATGTTGAACAAAAATACGAGATGCAAATACCCAAAGGCTTGAGCATTATCATACTTGGAAATGAGTGCAATATAGGTGTTGTTCCATTCCTTGAGAAACTTTTGATATTTTTGGTTTTCATTGATGGATAGATGATATATTTCTCCATAATATCCAATAAGTGTTAAAAATGCATAGTGGAAACCCATCAGGCCCCCGTGATTTATCCTCATTCATGAGGAATAATTCACTACAAGACTCTAATGTATAGTTGATAAGGAAATCTTACCTAAGATTTTAATATATGGAGGAATTTGTAGTCAAGATTCATTTAGAATGATTAATTACCTCTATTTTGATATTTTCGATATTTCTCAAAAGAAAACCTTTACTTGATATATGAGATATGATTCACATGCTATCTAACCATAATAGACTAGTAAACATAATTACATATTTTTATCCCCCTCTTAAAGACATTATTCACAAGTCTTTTGGTGCCAAAATATTCTATTTTTGGCATATATCTCCTCTAAAGAGATCCATAAAATTTGTTCTTTAGTTAAAAAATAATCAATCATGCTTGAATTTTTGATGGTGTGTTATATGTTGGTATATCCTCTTCTACCTTACATATTTAGGTGAAAATACTACTACAAAGACTTTTATTTATTTCTAAGGATCCACATTTTATAAAATAGAGTTTATGGAATGCTTTGAAAATTTTAGTTTTACTTGTTTTAGTTTTTTCTTCCACCATTGTTATGTTAAAATATAAAGGTTCTCATTCCATAACTACATAGATTCAAATAAAAAAGAGAATATTCTATGTTGTGATTCTTGCTTGATACTAAAAAAATAATATCATGGGTTGAACCATATACTTGACTTATTTTGGATTCAATAAGTATATTGTATTCCATCCAATTATTCATCAGTAGAAGCTAGTTAAGGTGTTCTACAATAGTAGTAAAAACATTTCTTTTGTTAGCCCATGTGTAAATAATATTTTGGGAAGAACATCCTATAGGTTTTACCACTATATAAAGTTGTCAAATTTTGTTTGTAACTTTGATTTGTGTTGTACATCATCTAGTTTATTCTTATCATTTAGTACGACATTTAAGTCCTCTATGAGCATGAAAAATTATCCTTTTTGAAATTCTAAAAATTATTTGAATTCATTCTACACCTAAAGCTTGGAAATCGGATTGTGTGGACCATACACATTCACCATTATGGCTTATATTTTGAGAAAATATCTTGAACTATATTGGTTATTAATAGTTCCTTGAATCCAATTGAGTACTTGAAATGAAGAAAGTCCTTCAAATGAGGCTAGTTCCCCTAAAAGTAATTATGCTTTGATGTTATTAATACTTCAACCCTTCTACTTTTTGGCATGCCACTACTAAGTTATTTTTGCTAATTTTGATCTCTTGAAGATATAGTATCTTAAGGAAGAATAATTAATTTGGTTATGGACTAGACATTATTTGTTAGGGGAACCTCATCCCCTAATTTTCAAATATTGAATCTTTATTTTAGATGGAATCTCAACCACACAGATTGTAGGATGCCATGAAGTCAGAGTTGTTTACTAGAATTAAATCCTTCAAAGGCTTCCATATTTTTATGGCCTCTAAAATTTTACCTTTGTTTTTGTTATTCAAATTACTTTGATTATCTCATTTAGGTGTTCAATATTAATCTACAAACTTGAGGATAGTCTAAAAATTATCTAGTTGTTTTATTCAAGGAATTAGAGGAGTTGTATCTAGTTTAAGTATTGGTTATATTTTCCATCAATGGTGAATTATCCTTTTTTATCTACTACAAAACCTTTATTTGCTACTATGATATATTTTAGTCCTATATCAAAGGGTTTACCCTTGTGTTTTCCTTATATAGTTGTAATTCTAATTTTATCTTGATTATCTTGGGATACAAAACTTAACATATATCATATGTGACAAGGACCATTGGAAGGGATGTTGATTAAAGGATCATAAATAGGAGAGTTTGCTAAGCACTAAAGAAGCATATTGACCACCCCCTACCTAAGTTGCTCTATCTTGTATCACTATAGTTTTTTGTGCTAAATATTATTATTATAAGGTTATTCATATTAAAAATCTCTCTTGCAATACCATCAATTTATTGGTGTCACAAATATAATTAATAGGTCTAACTATGATATCTTCCATGAGTCTAAGAAAGTTATCCTGGTGGTATTTCTTCTTAGACCTAGTCTCAAAGAAGGTATCACTTTATCTTTTCAAGGCTTTTTTTCCCTCCTTATAGTTCTTGACATGCTACATTATTCTCTCTATAATGCGCACAAGGAGTATCATATTTCTTGCTGAGACTATTTCAAGTATAGATGGGCTTGAAAAAAAATATTTTTCCTATTGGAGTATAAATAATGGTGATATCAAGTAGTATACATTTATGTTTTAATTGAATCTAGATCTTGGGACAAGCAGTAGCAAAAATTTCCACTACACCTTGAGTTGAACAAATAAATTTACCTAATGTATTATCAATCACTTGAAATAACTAATTCTCCGCATTATTTTTAGCAAATATAGAATATTATCCTATTTAGTTAATGATCAATAAATTATTGGTATAGTTTGGGTCCTTGGGACCAAGGTATCATAAATATTCCTACACATTTACAATGCCACAAGCCCTTTTTGCTATTATATCTCTTTTGTTCTCTATTAATATAGATGATGAAGTAAAATGCCTAAGCAAGAAACATGCATCTATTGGATTATATTACATTATTTGATACATGCTAATGTATCACCTTGGGTACATCTTTAGATTAGGAGTGTGTATTAGATTAGGGTTTGAGTATTTACTTTATGCAATGTAATAAATGCACAATATTATTAGAATGTGCAAAGTACTTGATATTGTAAATGTGCATGTTGTCCATGTGTACATGAATCCATAGACTAGGAAGATGAAGATTCATAGGTAGATGAAAGTCCAAGAGTCACAACTCTCCATATTCCTTACATGCTATACATTATATCTAGCATATCATCTACTAGGCTATTTACCTTCTCTCTCATTTAATCTCTACCATGCTCTACATTGTACTATTTTTGTGAGCCTTCATTAATGGAAAATTTATGATCAATTAAAAAAATTTCTTATGATTTTTACATGCTTTTTTTTTTTAAAAAGGGGTAAAAATTTATTGATAAAAAGTCTGGATTACAGAGTACAATTGAGCTTCCAACCAGGAATCAAATAAATAGCCAAACAGGTTAAAACCACTAGACTAGAATGACACCCAAAAAAGAAAACAAGAACAAACCACATTAAGTTTGTACATCCTTGTGGATCAACTCCCACAGGCATTGAGAGTCCCCATATGGGAGACTCTCCCAATTATCGATACTCTAAGGATCCAGCAGCTCAAAAGCCCTTTTGGCCAGGTAATCAAAAACCACATTCCATTCCCTTGGAATGTGCACAAAGGATATAAATTCAAACTCTTCACTCATTCTAAGAATTTGAACAACTAAAGAGGCCAACTACCAATTAACTTCCTCCACCCTTTTACTATTTAAAATATTAACCACAATTTGAGAGTCAAACTCGCATATAATCCTATGCCATCCAAGAGAAAAACCCCTCTGCAAGGCCTCAAGAATTACAAGAGCTTCCATAAAATTTTTGGAGTGAACACCTTTATAAATGGAAAATAAAAAACTAACACCACCAGTAGAATCTCTCCCAACACCGCCAATGCCAGCATGTCTAGGATTACCCCTAGACAATCCATCAGTATTAATTTTTAAAACTCCTCTAGGGGGTGGCCTCCACCTACAAAATCTCCTAACCTTCTTGCTGAGTTGAGGAACCCTACTAGGGTTAGAATATTTCACACCATACCCAAAGATACCAAGGGCTTGTTGAACCTTCTCCTCCCTAGAATCCAAAAGAGGGTCCACATCACATTTGCTATGGATGGTTTCCTGAACCATATACAGGATCCTTTGCCATATATGTTAAACAACCAAATAACTTCCCTAAAATATTTGCTAGTTTTTTTTAGCCAAATTTACCAGATGATGTAAGAAGGGCCCAAATTCCAAGCCACCCGAAGGAAGGGGGCCTTGGTGAAGGTTTTCCTAGACTACTCCAAAACTCCACCAGGGACAGTGCATGAAAACATGGATGGTTCCAAGCGCTCCACCAATGGTGCCAAATGTCTCTAGCAAAGGAACATTGGAAAAATAAATAAGAGTCATCCTCATTCTTACTGTAAAGGACACAAAAAGAGGGACCCTAAAATCCCCTCTTCCTCACATTATCCCAAGTGAGGCATTTATTACGAGCTACCAACCATAGAAAGAAGTTACATTTTGGCTAGGCAAATTTGTTCCACACCTTTTTCCACCAAGTGATAGGAAGACTCCCATACTTTTGCTTATCAAGAACTTGATAACCATAGGCTATCAAGTAGGTTCCCTTAGGATCAGGGTTCCAAGCCAGAATATCTTTACCCCTCAATGAAGACCAAAGCCTCCACATAATAATAAGAGCAAGCACCTCTCTATCCTTAGCCAGTCCTCCTTGGGGCCATTCTTATGGATATTTCCACCTGTACATCTCCATATTTCCAAAAGACTGGATTTTTTTAAAGTCCTCCACATGAGACCAACCTGCTTCCAAGAAAAAAATGCTTAGGGAACTTAACCTAGGATATTGATTCAAGATAGGAGGGTGACCATCCCAAGAATCCTCCCAAAAAAGAGCGTTTGATCCCTGATTGTAAATACAGAACAAACCTTGCTTGATTAAATTAGCTCCTCTTTTCAGAGTATCCTAGATAACTGAACCTTTCCAAACCAATCTGACTCTAGGGATCTCAGCATCAGAAATACCTCTCAAATATTTACAAGATAATATTTAAACCCAAATATGATCTTGAGAGGTACACGATCTCCAATAAAGTTTTACAGCTAAAGCCTACCAAAAAAGAGCTATCTATCGCAACCCAAGGCCTCCCTCTTGCACCGGCCTACATATAGAATCCCACCTAACCAAAATCTATTTAGATTGATCAAGTTTTCAAGACCATAAAAATTGTCTTGAAAAAGCATCCATGTCCTTGATGAAGTGAGAGGGAGCTATTTGTACAAAACATCTATAAATAGGTAAATCTTGAACAACAAATTTTAAAAGCAACACTCTACCTGCAGTGGATAGCCATCTGAAATTCTAGTGATTCACCTTTCTTCTAAACTTATCAAGCATAGACTACCAAGAATATCTAGGTAGAGGATGAGATGAAATTGTAATACCAAGATAAATGAAGGGGGGAGTCCCAACTTAAAATCTTAGAATGCGAGCAGTCCTGGATTGAATAAGAGGAGGGGTATTGAAGAAGAAAATAGAAGAATTATCCTCATTAATCAACTATCCAGAAGCACCAAGATATATGTTAAGAGAATGTCTAATATTGACAGCTTCCCTGATAGTGGCAACTCCCAAAAAAATAGTATCATCAACAAATTGAAGGTGGGAAAGAGGTGGCAAACTACTATCCCACTTCCACCCCTCAATGTGACCCTACATGAATTGAGACTTGAGCAATCTTCCCAACCATTTTGCCATAATGATAAACAAATAATGAGATAAAGGATCTCCTTGCCTCAATATCCTTGAGGCCTCAAACAACTCTGATGGCTCATTATTAACAAGAACAGAGAATGAGAAAGAAGAAACACAACTCATCACCCATCTAATCCATTCCTCCTCAAATCCAAAAGTAGTAAGAACTTTTTGAAGAAAGGACCATCTAACCTGGTCATAGGCTTTGGCCATGTCCAACTTAATGAACATAGTTTTCTCCTTAGAAGTTTCCATCGAGTGAATAGCTTCTGTAGCAATAACAACCCCATCCAAGATTTTTTAGCTAGAAACAAACCCTCCTTGCTCCTCAGAGATGATTTTGCTCAACCATATCTTCAACCTCTCAGCAATAATTTTTGTGATGATCTTATACACAACATTGCAGAGAGCAATAGGCCTAAAAATATCCAAGGAATTTTCTCTCTTTTTTGGGTATAAGCACCACAAAGGTAGCATTTAGAGACCTTAGCATCTGTTTGTTCATTTGGGACTCATGGACCACATCCAAAAGATCAAATTTGATTAAATTACAAAACTCCTGATAAAACTCAATCGAGAATCCATCTAGGCCTGGGGCTTTTCCTTTTTCATCTTGAATACAACATTTTCCAACTCCTCAAGGGAAATTGGACCCATCAAGTGCTCATTCATCTCTCTAGAAATAATCACTGGAATACAGTTTAGAATAAGCTTTTCATTCTCATCATCTGATAGGGAGTCCTCCTTGAAGAAAGAGGAAAAATACCTCTTAGTCTCTTCTGAAATATCCCTGAAAGAAGAGAGTAGGGCACCCTAATAATTCATAAGAGAGGTAATCAGGTTACCATTATAGCGAGCCTAAAATGAGTTATAAAATAAGGCTATGTTCCTATCCCCTTCATGAAGCCAATCTACTCGAGCTTTTTGTTTCCAAAAAATTTCTTCCCTCAGTTCCCATTCAGCAAGGTCTTTCACAGCCTTAGATTCCTCAACAAGAAGCTCCTTCGTGAATCCCTGATCTCTAATATTCCTTGAAGCTTCTTCCATCCTCCTAAGAGCTTCCAGCTTAGCCAAGGAAAGGTTCCCAAAATTTAGTCTATTCCATATCTTTAATTTATGTTTTATAAATTGTAGTCGCTTCATAAAGGAATACATAGCGGTTCCATGAGGAGGTTTGCCAATGGTCCACCAGCCTCACGTGAAATTATGAAGCTTAGGATCATGAAGCCACATAAGTTGAAACTTAAAGGAGGGATTATTTTTTAGCCCTAACTCCAAAGCAGAGAGTTTGATAGGCCAATGATCAGATCCCCTACCCTCCAAAATAACAGAACTAGCACTTTTGTTATTACCCATCCAATAACTAGATATCAAAAACCTATCTAGTCTTTTTGAGATGGAAGCTTCCCCACACCTTCTATTGTGCCAAGTAAAGATTCCATTATCTGGCTTCATGTCAACCAAGTTTAGGGCCTGGATATGAGCACTGAATACAGAATAAAAAGGCTCGATACGGTCCATCCCACCATGTTTCTCCTCCAGATAAGTGATAGAGTTGAAGTTTCCAACCAAAATCCATGGGTACATGGGAACCATACTTCTCACAAAGCAAATGTGCTCTCACAAATTCACTTTACCATTGTAATCAACATGATCATACACATTTGTAAGTAAGATGGTTTCACCAGATTCATTATCATGCCCGACCATCGAAATAGACCATCTGATGGAAATCCAAGTAAGAGGGGATATCTTAACTAGATCCCATAAACAAGCGACGCCACTAGCATATCCACATGCACCAATACACTGGCATTACCCCCTTATCCACAAATTGGGAACAATATTGAACATACTATCAATAGCCAATTTAGTCTCCTGAATAAACACCACATTCAAAGAATGCACAAGAACCAAATCACAAACAAATTTTTGTCTGGGGATGTTGTTCAACCCCCTTACATTCCATGAGAGGATAATAATTTTTGGGGGTTATAAAAATGGGAGTCCAATGTTCTCACCAAGCCTAACTCCAACAAAGTCTCCTCCATTAACTTAATTTTATCTTGGTCCTTATTCCGACCCACCTTCATATTATTATTCAAAAACAAAAATTAATTATTTTTTGTTGTAATCCCAACATCGTAGGAGTTTTGCAGTCCAAGGATGACTACATCAGTGCCTGAGTAGGATATGGCATAAATAAATCTGTACAACTTTTCAAAATAGTTTCCCTTATAGGGCTAGACCCAACCATGTCCCCTATACTTAGATCCAAAGCCCTTTGTTCTTCATTTAAACCCCCTAGATCTGATTCCTTAAGTTCTCCCTCAAGAAGAGACATCTGATTTTGCCTTGTTATATTTGCATCAGGTAGTGACATTTCATATATCTCCATGCACTGATCAAGATCATCTAATATTTCAAAACTGTTGAGTAGAGCATCTGGCTGGCTATCCTTAAGGTCTTTGTTTGCCATTCGTCCTCTGTTTTGGGCTTTTACCAGAACAAATCCTTCCTTATCCCGTTCCCCTTCCTTTATCAAGGTTTTTTCTTTATCCAAACTTTGTCCAGACCGAGAGGGCCCAGGATTTGAAGCCACATGTAGGACAAATTTAGGGCATTTTCTTTGCAGGTGGCCATATTCATGGCAAATCCGACAACAAAATGGAAGAGCTTCATAGTCAAGTTTTTGAACCCATGTAGTTAATCCAAATTGTATTTTAATAGAATATGGAATAGGATTATTTAAGTCAATTTCAACACAAATACGAGCAACAAAGATTACCTTTTTATCCATTATCTGTTGTGATGGTCCAATAGACTTCCCAAGCAGAAGGGCAATCTTATGCAAGATATCAGTTCTCTAGAATTCCAACGAGAGCCATGGAAGCCGTACCCATACTAGAACCTGTGATGACTGCTCCTATGATGGGTTGAAACCCACATGCCAGGTTTTAAGAAAGAGTCCCACTTGGTTATAGAAATAAGGACCCCCTTCAAATGCTTTGTTACGATCTACAATACAAGAGAAAACCACCATAAAATAACTATTCGCACTCAGCATCACCTCCACATCACCTTCAAGATTCCAAGTCTTCTTGACCCAAGCCTCCACAAAGGGGAGAGAAATTTGGATGCCCAAAAATTTGCCAATAAGGGCATGTTTGGTTAGATACTCCACATCTTCTACCATCGAGTCTGGTTGAACCACTAGAACTGGCCTGGCTTCACATCGTTCCAAACATCCATTTTTATTTAACAAGCGGTTCCCGACATGCACTGGAAAATCATGTTCCTTCCATTCATTTTTAGATGAAAAAAATCATGAGCATACACTCTTTATGCCGGACTCAATGCCATCACGACATTCCTCCAATTTTTTATACCTCCTCCGAAAGCTGCTACCATCCCCGTAGAGCAGTTTTTATTCATCAAACCCTGGCTAAGTAGTTTTTCCTCATCAAACCCTAGCAGAGCCCTCTCTAGTCCTACTAAGTTATATTCTTAAAACTCTTAATTAAATATATTTTTTTAATCATGAGTTTTACATGCTTAATAGATTGACATTATCATATATTTAATATTGCATGCTCATTTTATATATTGTTCTTGATTTCTCATTAAGTATCTAACAATGGTATCAGAGCACAAAGTAGATTGATAGGAGATAGGGAGAGCCACAACAAAGATTGATAGGAGATAGGGAGATCTCATTTTTTATAATTTTTAAAATTACTTTTTGACTAGAGTCTTTCCATAGAGTTACAGGAAAACTCATGAATACTAGGACTCAACATAGATCTCTTTCCACTATAATGGAGGATAACTAGTGACGTTTATTAATTTTTAGAGATCTATATATTTAGATGTATTTTATTGCTGCTATCTAAGTTTATTGTAGGAGATTAGTTTCTAGTTGCAACAAAAAAGGAGTTCCAATAAGGATGTTCCCATAGAAGCTTAAATATTGAAGACTCCAGATTGAAGAAAGAAACTCTATTGAATATTGAGAAGAGAGAAAGAAGCAAAAGAAGCTCTATTGGAGATTAAGGAGACCCAAGAAGAAGGTCCCTATTGACTATTATAAATTGTAGATTGAACAAAGAAGAAAACAACTCTATTACACATTGATAAGGAGGAGACGTAAGAAAGAGATACCATTGAAGAAATTTCAAATTTGGAAGATAGAGGAGGACTAGGAAAAGTACTATTGAATATTTGAGAAACTGCAAAATTTGAAGACCCAAGAAAAGAGGTCTCAAGAAAACTTGGAAGGATAAAGAAGAAGAATGCTAGAGAAGCCCTATTGAATAAATTGAAGAAGTTGCCATTGGATAAGATTTGAAGAAAGTTAAAGGTAGAGGATTGCAAGAAGGAGTAGCTTCTAAAAGGAAGAATTTGGGATAATTTTCACCATTCGACAACAAGCCCAAAAGGAAAACGATTTGGCAAGACGTTTGCCAAATTTTGGAAAGGATTCTTGAAGATCTCAAGACATTCAGATTCTTGAGGAAGAGGCCAATAGATAGTCCAAATTTGAAGTTAGAATTCAAAAATTTCTAATTAGGATAAAGAAGATAGAAAAGACCACCAATTTAAGAAATTTGAAGACTGGCATTATGAAGAAGAAGATTGTTGAATATCATAGCAAACATTGAAGAGTCATAGGATAGAAAATTGAAGGTGACATAATGTTGTGATTTGAAGGATAATTGGGTAGATTTCGAAGAGCCCTTGAAAAAAACATTAAAAGAGTAATTGATAGCCAAAGAAGGCAACAATTTGGAGAAATTGAATGCTATTTTTGGATAGCAAGAAAAGGAGAAAAAATCATATTTTTAAAGCAACAATTTGAAGAGATTTAAGCTAAAAATTTGAGTGGCATTAAGAAAAGATATTGGAGCTGCATTTTTGATAATTTTGAGATAGATTTGAACAACACAATAAAGGAGGAATTGACTTCATTTGAAACTGTAAAAACTGCAGAGTTTTGGACATCAAGAGGGTAGCATAGGAAGGATAAAAATAGCTACATTTTTGGAGAACTTAGGGGCAGATTTGCGAGAAATATTGGACAACATTTGGTCAAAGAAATGTGTTACAAATATTAGAAGTTGAAGGCAACATATTGGATAGCATTATAGATATAAAATTATATATTCTTAGACAACACAGTTGAAGGAGAAAAAGGCAACAATCAAAGTTGGAATATTGACAAGTTCAGAGCAGCAAAGGAGAAGGAATTAAAGCTTCAATATTGATAAGTTTGAGGCAGAAATTGAATATAAAGGACAGCTACAAATTCTATAAATTTAAGGTAGAAAAAAGGTGAATCAAATCACCAAGAATATTAGCTACAAAAGAGGCCAAAAGGTATGCCACATTGGTGCTATAAAATTTTATTATTTAAGCATTAAAATCAGTTTATTTTAAAGTTATAAGAGCACCATATTAGAGCTATTAAAATCTATAAAAATTCTTCAAATCCAATGAAGGAGGCAGTATTATTGTCTAATAATAGGCTAAATAAGTTCCTAAAGATAACATACTCAAGGTGTCTAAAGACACCAAGTAAAGGCACCAAAACTTGAATAAGGTAATGCTCACATTGGATTAAAATATACAACAAAAAGAAGTTAGAGGATAGATCCAAAGCAAGGATTAAGGTGCAAGTTTCTTAGGAGATAAATAAATTAAAAAGCAAATGTTTTTACCCAAGTTAAGAAGCTTGGATATCTAGCCAAACAACATTGAAAAGTTATCAAGCAAAGGGGTAGAAACACCACCAAGGAAGAGATATTGGTGCACCACCAAAGGAGGAGCCACCACCATAGAAGAGGAGCAACCATTTATGGAGAAGAGCCACCACCAAGTGTTAGAAACAAAGAAGCACCAACAAGCATTGGAGAGTTACAAAATACGTTGGAGGAAAGAAGAGTTGGAAGTTACAACTATCAAGTATTGAAAGATATTGGAAGCATTAAGTAAGGGTAATAAAGTTTGAGCACCAAAGAAAGCTAATATGTTAAATAATTGCATGTAAGTATTGAGAGGAGCATAACTACCATTTTTCACTTTTATTGTGAACATAAAAGAACTTGGATGCCACATGACATAGAGGAAAAGGAAGCACCAAATAGTTATTGAGGTAAATAAAATTCTTCAGATCAGCTATGAGCACCCTTTGATAAAGAAAGACACTCAAAAAAGGTATTGCTAATATTTTCATAACATCACCTAATTGGGCAGGAGCAACACAACAAAAATAAAATGCTTAAATAAGATGTTAAGTGCTATGTGGTACATGAGAAGAAGATTATTGATAGGTTGGAAGAGCCCAAATTATCTTCAGTGTACATATTAAACACTCAACGATCAAAGAACATATAATAGGTACTAATAGGACAATCAAAGTCTAGAAGAGAGCATCATATACAAAGAAGTGCATTAAATGTAGTTAAAATATGTCATCAAGAATTGAATATTAAAAGGTATATAATGCCTAAAATAGTGTGCAAGTTACAGTCTCAGGTGAAGTAGACCAAATACGTAGTGCCCATTTACAAGAAGGTACAAAGTATTTAAATCAATTTGCATTTCATAAAAGTCAAGGAGATATAAGGTATATCAATACTAAGGTTAAGCTTAGTTAATTTATTATGCTTAAGATTAATTAATTGAATGGAGATATAAGGAAGTAAATTGGTAAATTACAACCTTAGATGATTTATTGAATGATTTGAAATTTTTTTGAAGAAAGGAGGATTTAAGTTGAAATGTTTTTGAAATTACTTTATTTGAAATACAAGTATAGAAATATTTACAAATAACTTGGAGGAATAAGGTTTTATACATCAAAAATGAAATATTAATTTGCAAATATATTTGTCTTTCTAAATTTCTAAATAGGGAGTTATAAGGAATTCATCACCAACATAAAATTCTTGAAATTTAGAAACAATATTATTGAAAATTGAAATACATAGGAAGCACAACATAGAGTTGTTAGAAAGTTGGAAAACTACATTGGAATTAATCTCTTATTCAAATTGAAGGGACATAAGGAATCCAACTTGAAAATTCTTGAAGATAGAAATTGCATCAAAATTATATTTAGATTTCTATTCATAAATAGGGATAAATAAAGTGTTTATATTTAAGTTGAACATTAGGAAGACAAACGGGATTCAACTCAAAGAAAAACTTAGAAAGCTAAGTATATTACCAAAACTATTTTACATTTAAAATACTAGGGAGCTAAAAGGAATATCTACTTCAAAGACTTCAATGGATAATGATATAGAAAACATCATTAGAAATAAAAGGGCAAATATCTTAAAAATTGAAATCAAGAATTTACTTACAAATACTAAAGGAAACTTAGATCTTACTTCAAAATTGATCTATAGTGAAGCCATAGAAGAAAACTTTAAAACTCTGTAATATTATCTACATGCTAGAATCATTGAAGCAATTGATAATAGAAAATATGTTATTCTAATTCCTATAGGCATTGGTAGCATATTATATATGGCATTACTTATAGTCAAATATTACAAAGAAGAAAATATGGAGCAAAAGGAATTGATTGAATCACTTAAAGAGAAAACAAAAATAGATGAATCCTTCTTAGAGAAGATATTTCATTCTTCATGTAGTATTGATACTTCAAGTTCTTCTAACTCAAGATCTTATCATGATGTTGTAAGTGATTGTTCAAAAAAAATTTACTAAAGAAGACTTATGATAAGAAGGATAAAGGGAAAGAGAAAATAATTTTGTAGGAATATAATAAAAGCGTGACAACTCATAAAATTACAAAGACTGACTCTAATGATGAATACAAGCAAGAAGAGAAGGAACCTGACCAAGAAGGCATACAATGCAAAGTAAATTGAATACATAATAAAGATCCATATTGAAGACTAAAGTATTCAATAACCAAATAATGTAATACAGGGGGTGTTGGAATTGTTAGCTTTTGATGCAGTATGCAATGGGAGATAGCAATCACAAGATGCAGAATAATATGAAAGAAAGTAAATCTATGAGATGACTGAAATATGCTATAAATAGAAATGATGGAAATGAATACAATGTAGCTATGGAGGAAATGGACACTCCATGAATAAAGCTACTGGACTACATTGCACCCATCACCAATATATGGTGATCTACACAACACTATGCTACTACCTATGAATATGCTATGAGCTTGTTATAAGCTTGTTACAATGAGGCCCTTTTTATATAGGAAGATAGGTTCCTTGGCCAACACTCTACCTAGCTGTACAAGGGACACCTTGCACATATACAACTTGCACATTGACACTTGTGCATTTATTACATTGCATGAAGTAACTAGATAACTTCCCCCTAAAGTAATCTAATATCCTAAGTATGTACCTAGGAAGGTACATTTACATGACCCAAATGATGTAATATACTCTATCTCTAACACCCCCATGTATTACATTATTTGGGTATTGAAGACTTTAGTCTTCAATGTGGATCTTCTTCCATTGGATGATCTTTGGCTTGTTCAGGTTCATCATCTTCTTCTTCTTGTGAGCAGTCTTGATCTGGTTCTTTTTTTGTTGCTTCAGTCTTCATGTCATGGCCTCTCATCTTTTTCAATTCTTTGTTCCTTGATGTCAAGCATCTTTGATGGACCATTGCTCTCATGATGTTGCATGTCTTGAGTGGATCAAAATAGACCCATATTATTTCTTTTGAACCTGTGTAAAACTTATTTCTTTGTCCTTCATATGTATCAAACTTGAGCTCATTGTTAGTAGATCCATCTGAAATAAGTTTTTGAAGGTAACAGTCTATTCTATGTAGTAATATTTCTTCATAGCTCTTATAGTACCTGTATTTGTAATAGCAAGAGAAAGATGAGTGATTTGTCCCATTACAATATTTGCATGGATGGAAACTCCAACAGTTAACCTTTTCATGACCATATTGATTGCAATAGGTGCACAATAGTGATGATCTGACAGTTTTGTAGTCTATTTTGGGAACATCATGTTTGTCTATTTCTTTGATAAGACCTTCTAACCATATGTGCACAATTGAAGCTATTCCATATTTTCCTTTTTGTATGATATCTTGTTGATCAATATTTTCCTTTTTTGAGTTTTCTTTGTCATCAGTCTCACTAGAAGAGTCTTCCTTTTCATAACTATTAATTTTAGAACTTATTTCACATCTTATTGGTTCTTCCTTTTCTTTGGATTTTTCATCATTGTAATCCATTGAATTTTCAATCAGGATTTTAATCCATATTGGTATTTTCTTCATTCCACTTCTAAGAGTATTGCTTAGCGTGCTAGTGGTCATTTGTATTGCCCTTTTAGAGTGAAAAATACTTGTATTCTTAGGGATGGAGTCTTACTAGCAGTCTACCTTATGACTCCCTTATTTAGAACATATGAACCCTAATTAAAGTATATAAGCTTGATTTGATAAAACCTTTATTAATCCTTAGGTTTGTAGACTTCCTTATGTCTCCCTAGTAATGAGAGTATATATACCTAATGGAATTTTAGGTTTTGTAGAAAGCTTATATCTTCCCAATGGATTTAGAACTTGATAATATTTGGTAGATGCTATTATTATCAAGTTTTGTAGAATGCCTTATGACTCCCTAGTGATTTTGGAATATGATATAGTGCTTTTGTAAAATGTAGTTCAATTTTGGGTTGATTTTGTAAAGTTTTGTAAATATCAAAATCAACTTTTCTAACACCTTATTACTCCTATTGAACTAAGCACTTTTCCAATTTTGAAGAGGTTTTAATGTTGGATTTCTTTTATCCCTTTTGTGAAATTTTGAGACAAGAATATTATAAATTTCCAACCTTAGCAAAAAACCTTAATAACCTCTTTTAATATCCCTTAGGATTTGATTTTAGTGTTTCTAATTTTCAATAACCTAATTTGGTGTTGTAACCCTTATAGCTCCCAAATATAGAAAATTAGAACACAATAATATTTGTAAATATTATAAATTTGATTTTTCTAGTAGAAACCCTTATTACTCCAATATTTAATATTGCAAATATTTAATTAATTTGATATCTTAATTCCCTTTTAATTTTGCTTTCAATGTGTTTGATTTCTCTAAGTTTCAACCTTAGTATATAATCCTTATAACTCCCAAGAATGAAATCAAACTATAATGGGAATTATTCCTTACCTTGCAACGTTGATATCCACAATTTTTGGTGCAGTATTCGGGCATGAATGATAGTAGTGCCAATGTATTTTGCCTTGGATGCTTCAACCAATGGATAGCCTTGGATTTCTCTTGGTTTTGGAGCTTGAAGAATGGTGCCCAAATTCTATGAATTTTTGGCTCCTTTTGACTAGAGCTTTAAATGCTCTTTCACTTTCCTCCATGCTACAATTCGGCCCTATGTGAAGTGCTTTGAATGGATATGCATGCTTCAAACTCCCTTGGTCATTGAACCCTTTAAATGGAGCAAGAATATTTGCAAATATGACAAGTGGCACGATAGTTACACTTCATAGGCACTTGAGGAGTAGATGGGAGTTACTAAGCACTTGTCTTGCTCCTGTATGTAATGTATGAGATGTTACAATATTCTTGGTGAGCACTTGACTTCCTCTCCAAGATGGGCGCTCCTAGAATCTTCCAACTTTGGACAAGTGGCGCTCATATGAATGTAACCTCTTCTTTATTCTTTGTAACTTCCCTTGGTTGAGCGCTTGAAGTAATCCTTTGTTTCTTGGACATTATGAATGAAGATGGCACCTTAGGAGGTTTGTGCCAAGTGGTACTTTACATGTAACTCTTTGTTATAATGCTCCAAGATGAATGATATACCTCCTATTCCCTTTTGTATGCTTATTATTTTGCTTGCTACGTTTCTTGGAGAGCAAGCAACTTCTTTCTTTTGTAGGTGCTTTGATGAGGACATTGGATGGTGCTAGTTGTGATGTCCTTTGATTCTATGGAGCTTCCAATGGTGGTTCTGTAGCTGATCTTGGTGCTCCTATTGGTGGATATTTTTCTCCAAGCTTGAAACCTTGGATTTAGCACCTATTCTTTATACCTTCAACGTGTTGATTTTGTCCTCCTTTCCACGTTGGTTTTGATGCCTTATTTTCTCTCTTTTTGAACTTGTTATGTATTTCCTTCTTTGTAGATAATATTGCTCTCAAATATGACATTGTTCTTTCCTTGTGTTGTCCCTTGAAGGCTTGTAGGTTCGATTATCCATAATGGAGAAGATGTGAGCCTTTTGAGAGGCTCCTTTGCTATGCTCGGAGTGTGCTAGTGTCTAGCTATTTTAACCTTGTATAATGTGCCTTTGTGGCACCTCAAACTCTGCCTTATCACCTACGTAAAACAACTTAGAATGGTGCAACAATATGTAATAATTTTGGGATATAAAAACACCCCTTTTGCACCTTTTTGCACTCCTGATTTTCTGATTTTATGGCAGATTTTTGGAGATGTTCTTCTGAATATGCAACTCTCCTTTTTGTTGGTTTTATGAACCCAACTTATAACCACTTTTGTAGATGCAATATAACACTTATAGTGCTTTGAATCTGAGACTCACCAAGTCTCGATTTGAGGCAATCCTTGCTGATTTTCTGTGGCTATTTTCTTCTCCAAAACTTGGAGGATTGAGCTGATTTTGGTGGCTTCCTTTGGCCACTAAAAGTTGTAGATTTTGGTGCACTAATGGTGTCTTTAGACACTTGATGCTAATATGATTTTGTGCCCTTCTCAAGAACACAAACACTAAGCTTTTTTAGAGTAATATAGTAGTGCAAATGAACCCACTAATATTTCACTTTTAATGCACTAACAATCTCACCTTATCACTCCAATAAACTCTCAAAATAACTTATAAGTGCACTTAATCAATTTACTGCAACTAATCAAGAATAATCTGAAATGAATCTTCAAGAATTATTCTGCAATTTCACTACAAACAAAGTTGTAGGAACTAGTCTTATTTTTCTTTCCAAAGTAGATATTTGGTAGTTGATAGATAGTTGTAATTTTGTAATCTAATCAACTCCAAAGCTAATGTGCAAATGAACCTTAAAAGGAACTTTTCCCTTTTTGCACTTTTGAAGACTGTAATTCAATTTTCCTCTTTTGCAACTCTAATCCAATATAAGGTGCTTTAACAAATCTGATAAGTAATCCAATTAATGAATCTACTTGCACCAATAGTTGCTTACATTTTTTAAAATTTTGTAGCTCTTTTGTAGCTTCTGTAGAGGATGTAGATCTTGGTGTCTAAGATCACCAAGTTGCTGCTTTGAGTAGGATCTCGTTGCTCAGTTTCTTCTTCACCAAAAAGTGGTCTCAAACTTTCTTTTATGAGCCTAGGTTTTGGTGATTTGATCCTTCAAGAAATCTTCTCCTTTTGCTGTATATTTGGAGAAGTCTTTGTCTCTGAAATGGTGCCTTCTTGCTATGAGAGGTAATCTTCAAATCTCTCGTATTTGGTAGGCTTCTCCTGTCTTCAAGTCTTCTTGTCGAATTCTGACTTCAAGCAGGATCTTCTTCTCAAGATTCTGAATATCTTGAGGTCTTCTAAGATTTGGCACTCCTTTCCAAATTCTTCTTCTTCTTTTGGGCTTATTTTTGGATGGTGATAATTGTCCCAAATATTTCACTATCTTCTGTAGTGAATTTCTCCAATGAGTTCTCCTCGAAACTCCTTTGATGATTTCTTCAGTAAGGCTCTCCAAGCCTTTTACTGGATGCTCATTGAGACCTCTCCAAGGTCTTTGATCTTGCAGCTTCTTTTGGTCTTCCTTGAGACCTTTTCTTCAACCTTCTACTTCTGGAAGTGTTGGTGGTGAGATCTTCTTCTAGATCTCTGATTATGTTGCTTTTGGATTTGAGCAGGACTCTCCTAGTCCTTCTTCTTCTTCCAAGAATGGAAGTTCTTCAATGAGATCTTCTCCTGATCTCTTCACCTTCAATTTTGCTTTAGGTGCTAGATTGATTCTGAAGAATATTCTCTTTCTAACTTTCTTGTAGGAAGTTTACCAACTCACTGAATCTCCTTTCCCTACAACAAAGTATTAGTACTAAAATATGAATCTACTTCTAAATCAGATACTCTCTTTTGGAGTCTTCTTCAGGATCAAGGCTTCTATGGCATTTTCTTCAGGATCAAGGCTTTTGTGGCCTTTTCTTTAATATCAAGGCTTCTATGGCATTTTCTTTAGGATCAAGGCTTCTGTGGCCTTTTCTTTTGGAACAAGGCTTATGTGGCCTTTTCTTTTGGATCAAGGCTTCTATGGCCTTTTCTTCTTCTGTGAAGTTCTCAATCTAGCAATGGAGATCTCTAGTCTCCTAACTTCACCATGACTCTTCTCCAGGAGTCTTCTTCCATAATATTCTTTTCTTGCACAAGGAACTAATCTCTACACTATGAAGGCACGCTGACCTTCGGGCAACAAAGTTGAAATCTCCTAGCTTTCTATTGTAGGAGGTGTCCCAATCATTTAAGAATTAATTTTCTACAACAAAATAAACTTTGGGCAATAGTTAACAAATTCTAGATATCTTGAATGATCTTCACTAGTTGATTTGTCAATCTAGTGGATTGAATGTTGAGTCCTAGTCTTCACGAGTTTTTCCTGCAACTCTGTGGAAAGACTCTAGCCAAATGTAATCTCAGTATTTTTAGAACTGAGATTTCTTTCAGTCCTCACTTGTGGCTCTCCCTAATTCTACCACCTAGACTCTTCTGAGAGTTTTTGATAGTGGCTGGTCCAAAGGCGTGTCAAGTTGACAAAAAACTTAGGCTCAATGATAATGGTGGTTTTCCTATCGATCTACTATGGCTAGATCTACCGTGGCTCTGATACCACTATTAGCTTTTGATGTAGTATGCAATGGGAGATAGCAATCACAAGATGCAGAATAATATGAAAGAAAGTAAATATATGAGATGACTGAAATATGCTATAAATAGAAATGATGGAAATGAATACAATGTAGCTATGGAGGAAATGGACACTCCATGAATAAAGCTATTGGACTACATTGCACCCATCACCAATATATGGTGATCTACACAACACTATGCTACTACCTACAAATATGCTACGAGCTTGTTATAAGCTTGTTACAATGAGGCCCTTTTTATATAGGAAGATAGGTTCCTTGGCCAACACTCTACCTAGCTATACAAGGGACACCTTGCACATATACAACTTGCACATTGACACTTGTGCATTTATTACATTGCATGAAGTAACTAGATAACTTCCCCCTAAAGTAATCTAATGTCCTAAGTATGTACCTAGGAAGGTACATTTACATGACCCAAATGATGTAATATACTCTATCTCTAACAATAATATATTGAATAACACAAGCTTATACTAATGAGGGGGTGAATAGTATACGACCACTTTTTAATTTTCTTTCCAATCAATATTATGCAATGTATACATAGCAATATCAATAGTACTAATAAAATCAATGCACAAATCACCACACACAATAGAAACACCAATTTAACGTGGTTCACCAAATGTGGGCTACTCCATGAAGAAATATTTAACTAGAATTTTCTCAATCAATCTCTTGGTAATCCTTTTCCGATTATAATGTTTATGGACCTATGTCCAAAGGAGACACCAATCCCCTAATAAATTTCATGGATATCTATCCACAGGAGACACCAATATCCTTTGCTCTGGTTGGTAATATTCTAGAAGAACTACTGCATACACTGCACTAGCTAATGGATATCTATCCACTAAAGACTCCTATGCTCACTCAGAAGACCTATCCTCACTGCCCTAACTAATGGATCTCTATCCACTGGAGACTATCATACTTTATACTCTATCACCTCCAAAGCTTACTCTCAAATCTATATCAAATCTGCACTAAACATAGTCCTTCGGTCTAGCACAAATCTACTCAATATCTATCTCTAATATGGCACAAATCTATCCTCAAATCTGTGCCAATTTTTTTTCCACAAATCTGCACTAAACACAGTCCTTCGATCTAGGACAAATCTATCCTCAATATTTATCCTCAAGCATTAACACAAAGCTTGACTTAATCTCAAATCAACTCTGCTAGATCTGCCCCAAACCTTAACTCAAGGTTTTAACAAATCAATCAATCAAATCAGCTCACAAGTCTTCTCAAAGACTTATCTCAAACATGCCTTGTAAGCTTCCATAAAAGCTCACACTAATCTATCCACCAGTCCTCTCTAGAACTTGTCCAATCTGATCAACAAGTCCTCACTAGAACTTGTCAAATCTGCTTAATAATATCTATCTTCAATTATGTATTGTAAGCTTCCATAAAAGCTCACACCAATCTATCCACAAGTCTTCTCTAAGACTTGCCTCAAATCTGCTCAACAAGTCCTCACTAGAACTTTTTCAATATCATAGAAACATATAGAGAATTGTTAGAGACTCAATATGCTTCACATTCACTACAATAATCAATCACTTTCAATCTCTCTTTTTATCACAAAAATATATAGAGAATTTTTAGAGACTCGTTATGTTTCACACTTGCAAACACTCAATCTCTTTCTCAAATCAATTTAGAATATGGAACAATTTGTTTTACATAACTTGAACTATCACTTCAACACATCCACTCAACTAAGATCAATCACTTCCACTCAACCAATCACTTCAACACCAATGCTTATCAAGTAATCCTCACATAACAATGATAATCATGATCTTTTAAAACCCTAATTCAAGTTCTTCACTCAACTAGTCACTTCAACAATAATGATTATCAAACAATCATAACAATGATACTCATGATCTTGAAAATCCTAGTTCAATATAGTTCACAACTTCACATAACAATGATACTCATATTATTTCAAACCCTAATCCAATATTCAAACTCAACAACAAGGGATCTCAATAACACAACAATGAAGTATGCATTCACTCACTCAAAATATCCAACAATGCTTATCAAATAAGGTTTATAGCATTTACTTCCATTATGAGAACTCATCAACTCAACAAACCCACAAAGAAAAACTTAACCAAGTCTTTTTCACTCCAATCTTATTTTCAAAAAATCTCAACCAATCAATTATTTCAACCAAGGAAGAATATGCCCATACCTTTTACTTTATGAATAATAGACTTCAAAGCATGTCTCAATTATAACCACTTTCCTTGTCAAGCACAAAGGTTAGATGACAAGAATTATCACTTTAACACTTATTCAAAATATTTCTTCAATACAACAATAATACTCAAATACACCTTATAATATCCAACTTTAAAATAATATTCAACAACATTCAATCTTAAAAATAAACTTTCCTTACTATGTTATAACTCCTTAATCACTTAAAAAATCAATTCAGAAATCAAAATTTTGCATTCCATTTTAACTCCCCTAAAAAACTTATAATACAAATTAATTATGCAAAAAATTTAATTAACATAAACCTTTGGAAACAAAAATATTTTTCCATTTTTATTTTTTGCAAGCCAAGACAACCCAAACAATGTGCATACCTCTATTATGCTGCCCAAAAGGCCTTGGTGGGATTCGAACCGCTGATGGTTCTCCCCTAAGTGCTTACATAGTTCTCGTGCCCACCAACTGGGCTACGTGGCTCCACAAGAGCCAAAAGGCACAAACGTGCCTTTGAATTCCTTTTCCCTCGAATGACACAAACACAACACAAACCTCCTTTTAGCAAAATGACATGCACGAGGTTTGAACCCACACCAGGCACCCCAAACGCATCTAACAAAGCCCTTGGTTGCCAACTTAGCTACAAGGGGCTTCAAATAGATTTTAGATGTCACTATACTTTGTCCTTTTCTCTGCTCACATACACATGTGAAAATACATGTCTTTCCTTTACACGAGCCAATAAACAATCGCATAGATAATTTTTCCAAATGCCAAACTTTGGCATTATTTATATGTAAACCATAGCTTGTTCCAACGTCGACGATTATTCGAATTTAATTTGAATTCGAATATTAAAAATAATTCTAAATATTAAATAAATGTTTAAATTAACCTTAGAACCCATCATTATTTAAATTAAAATTTTAATCAAAGATTAAAATATTTTAATTTAAATTAAATATTCTTGTGGGTCTTTTCCAACTTGATCCTTGATCTTCTTAAACTTTATTTTTGATCCGAAATAATAATAATAAAATATTATTATTTTATTTGAACTTGCTTCTCCTTCCTTGGATCTTCATTCTTTGAGCCCTCATAAGTATATAATATTTAAAATTAAATATTATAACCTATTGCTTTTCAAGACCTTCTTGCTTTTGGAGAAAACACTTAATGTCCTCAAGGATGACAAACATAGCACAAGAATGCTTTTGACATCAATGACAACAAACACTCCTCGAAATATCCAACATATATTACATTATTTGGTACATGATAATGTATCACCTTAGGTACATATTTAGATTAGGAGTGTGTCTTAAATTAGGGTATGAGTATTTACTTTATGCAATGTAATAAATGTACAAGTATTGTTAGAATGTGCAAAGTACTTGATAATGTAAATGTGCATGTTGTCCATGTGTACATGAGTCCATAGACTAGGAATATGAAGAGTCATAGGTATATGGAAGGCCAAGAGTCACATATCATTATATATAGGCCTTTGATAGAGAGTAAATGAGAGAGTGAAGGTAGATAGCATAGTAGATGATATGCTAGATACAATGTAGAGCATGTAAGGAATATGAATATTTTGAGACCTCTATTTTTATTAGTGTACTATTTTTGTGAGCCTTCATTAATGGTAGATTTATGAGTAACTACTCAAGTTTCTTATGAGTTTTACATGCTTAGTATATTACCATTATAATATATTTAATATTGCATGCTCATTTTATATCTTGTGGTTGATTTCTCATTAAGTATCTAGTATCAAAAGCTAACAACATCCTCATTGGATCTCTAGTTGCATTGAATCCGAATATCGAAATTTGAAAGAGGTAAATTCCTCCTTTGGTACATATAATAAATTATCTATAATTGAAATTACCAATTTTTTATTCTATTAATTTTACCTTAAAGTAGATAGTGAGGCCTTTATTTAGTGCACAAATATTTATTTTCTTGAAAGTATAGATTAAAAAAATGATGATACTGGTGATCTCCATACCCTAAGGATTTATGTTTTTTCAAGAGAAATTTGATAAACCTATGGTTATAAGAAACTAAGGTTAAGAATTTATTTGAGCCATTCACTAATTCTATTGTGTAATATTAGATTCTAAATTCTTGATGATAACATCTTCTCTTTTCCTACTATTTGTATTTAGATTTTGAGGCTCTTTGAATAATCCATTTTTTTGTATAGATACCCTAAAATTCCTACCTCCATTCTAAAGGCCATTATTGGAAGTGTCAATATATATGTATGTATATATATGTATATATACATATACATGCATATATTTGTGTGTGTCTATGTATGTATATATGTATGAATGTATATTATAATAATAATAAAAGATACATAATGGAACTAAAATGACCAAGGTGGGAAGGGTGGATTGGTGTTGTACGTAATTGGTAATTAGTGGGATGATAGACAAGAAAATTAAGGGGTGATGGATGGATGGATAATACAAGAGAAAGTAAGTCCAAAGGATATCAACAATTGAGTAGGTGGCTAGTAGAATGGGATGCATCAAGGGTTAGTAGGAGGGATGAATCAAGGGGATGGGAGTGAAGCATGACATAGGGGAGGGTGATTCAACACATATAGGGAGGGAGGGGAATATCAATAAATGGTGAATTATCAAGGTTAGTAGGAGTAAATGGTTAAGTTGAAAATATATTGGTGAGGCTTTAAGAAGCCAAAATATGAAGGAGAAAAAAAATGACAAATAGGCCAATAAAAAAAACTAGAATTTTGGGTTTGGGAAAAACTTACAAGTTGTTAATCATCTAGGGACTTGTTGTCATATTTTATTTTTCCCATCCAAGAAAATCACACCTTATGTTAGAGTGACATAGCAGGCCATAACTGAGAGCATGGGATTCAGATTATATTAGGGGAATTTGGGAGTTTTTACAAGGCTAGATCCTTATTAAGATGTGATCTTCAAGGTGCTAGTTGTTCAACAAAGATAAATGGTGTGAGAAAGTAAACAAACTCAACAAATAAGAGAAAAAATAGAGATGATGCACTAAGAGATCCACTAATATCTTCCTACAAAAATAGTCTTAAACTCTATGTGCCAGTAGTGAACACTTCCTCTTCTTGACACAATGAAGTGCGATCAAGATCTAATAGTTATATGTATGCATAAGAAGGTGGGTTATATAGGAGAGCCAAGCTAGTAAGTGACTCTATCCAAAAATAAATTCAGGCCCCTCACACACATGCACTTAGAAAAATATGATATTCAGGTAGAAGATCACAAACACATACATATACACAAAAATGGATTTATAGGTAAATACCAAAAAATAGACATAGGCTCCCATGTATATATAAATGCAAGTAAACTCTTACAAATATTGTGCCAAAAGTGGGGGTTTGAAATTACCCACAAGCTACTAAAGAACCACAACTATTTATATATAGAGAAATGAAATGAATTTCTATAAATTTATACAATTATAAACTTATCGATCCTTTACAAAGCTAAGACTACTATTTATAGATTACAAAAAGAGGATTTTTCCCTCCAAAACTTGCAAAATAATATGATTCTCCATATACCCATAGCCTAGGAAATATAAATATTTAATGGAGTAGTCCTTGATCATTTTTATTGTTAGTATATAGCTACCATGGTTGCAATCCCCATTATTTTTCCTTTAATGGTTCACCTGCCTTTGTTTGACTTATAGAGAAAAAGTATTCCTAGTAGATAATTCATCTTTTCTTAGTAATGGTGTACTATATTTTCTTCTTCCTAGGGATTTGTGCACTCACCTACCTCCCCCTTGGTTTTGGTGTCCACTTTCAAAGCTATCCATTATTTTAGAACTTTTCCATCACCTTTTATCCAAATGATTAGGATTTTCTTAATCAAGAGTTTTTTTTGGTCATTTCCTTTGGGACTTTAGAAGTTTTAACAAGTCATTCCACTGGGTATTTTTCATCGAACCTTATTTCTTTGTTGAATCCCATAAAAATTTTCAATTGCTTTTATACCTTTCCTTCTTCTACCTTTGTTCTATTTTACACTTCCTTCTTCCTCTTTGTTCATGCCAACCTTTGTCTTAGGATGTTTCCATGTGTGCCAACTCTACTAGTAACTCAACTAGTTCTTTTATTTTTGTAGAGAAAATTTCACCTTAGTAGCCTTTCTTATGAATGTGGAGAAGTATATGTCTTTTAAATTCCATTATTATGAAGTTATCACAAGGATACCTCTTCTTCATCCACTTGTTAGTTTTCTCTTTCCATATCCCATCATCAAGAATATCCCTACATGTTTGGTGGCGAGATGACACATGAGTTGCTAGAGGCAACTTAACCAAACTAATGTATATGATGATGAACTCTACTGATTCTAACATGGATGATGTTTGGGTTGATCCTCATCCTATATTAGAGTATTTTTAGTTATTACTAAAAAGTCTTATTAGATTTTTTCAAGAGCGAAGTTTGGTTTAGATATCATCAAAAAGGCTTCAAACTGCTCATTGTGGACCATTTTCTTATCAAGTGATCAACTTGCCCACATAGAAAGAGAGTTTCCACTCTTATCTCTACCCTTTGGAGATATTTATTTGGTGAAACCTGACATGGAATATTTTTGGGATAGCATGGATTGTTCTCCCCTAGTTTTAGGCTCAGGATCCTCATCTTCTTCTAGGGTGCAATGTATCAAAGTTGTAGGGATTTATCACTACAATTTTGGTTGCTCTCAAGGGGGATTTTGCTTGCAAAAGGAAATGAACTCATAAGCTAAAATACCTTTATCCTTTGGGCATGTAGTTACAAAGGAATGAATTTTTAAAGGACGTCGGTCTTATTTTATAGCCTTTAATTAGGGTTGGTAAGGCTTGTTCTCCTTTGTTTTACCTTACTTGGATAAACACCTTCTCTCACTTCTCCTATATTTTCATTGGGTTGAGCTTCTTGTTTAGTGTCCAAAGTGACATGGTGAAAAATTTTGCTTGATTTCATCTTATGCACAATCATTTAAGTTGATGCAAGCCTACCATTCCATTTGTTTTGATAATTAAATTCAGTGTTATTTTTTAGAATGATCTTATTGACAAATTTTATGGTTGTCTCCCCCTTTTTGAAAATTATCCTACAAAATGAAAGAAAATAAAGAAAAAATTCATAAATATTTATTTTTTTATATACATGACCCAAGAGTTGGGTTTCATTTCAAACTATCTCTACCCCATAGCTATTTGTTTGTATTCCTTTAGGGGATTAATATCTCAATTTTACATTGCCCCATGTCTTGTCAACCCTTCTAGAGTAGCTAGCAATGATTCTTTATTTATTTTATAGGGGTTTGGCCATTCTTCTTTGGTTGCTAGTATATGATAATGCCTCCATTCAAATGGTGGCAATATCTCTATATGATGAGGATTCAATGGCTAACTTGGAACTTTGATCTTGGTACCATATATTATCTTTAACACCATCAAAGACCAATCCATATATATGTACCCTTCTAGTTTGACAATGAAATATCTGGATAGGTAGATGCTGGAAGGAGGAAGATATATTATTGATATATCTTACATGACTACTTGATCTAAACAAGCATATGGGGAAAGATGAAGTTTTTCTACAACCCCTAATATTTGAATCAGGCTACCATTCAACTGTGCCACTCTTTTGTTTGTTGACTGATATCTTAATCCTAGTGCATTTGCTATTTCTTTTGGCATAAAAAATGTGCTAGCCCTAGATTCTATAATATAGTTATGGATTAAGTTGTCTTAATAGACCAAAATTAGATAAAATAAGGGGGCTTGGTTCTATTATATCTTGGGGATAATATGTACAATACAGTCATAATTTGTGGTTGCTTTTTCTTTCCTTCTCCCCTAAGACCTTTTTCAAATGCTCCTTCTTCCCTAGGATAGATTACATTTCCCATACTAGGACTAGTACAATGGATTTTTTCAAGTGATCCACTATGCTAAATTATTCCAAAGATACCACTTTTTGAGGAACAAAGCATGGTTTATCTTGGATTGACTAAATTTTCATGGATGGTTCTAGTGGCACTAATTACTACCTTGGGAATTCTAGGGTATTTTTTTTAATAAATACCAAAGTTTTTTATGATCAAGTTGATGGTTCCAAGCCATCTCTAACTACTCTTTTATGATTTCTTGGGGCCCTTAGACCATTTGGTTGAGAGATTGAAATGGGCACATAAGTCACTGATTGTTGAGGTATTATGGTCAAAGGCTATGGTTTTTAGCAAGTTGACTTGTGCTGATTGTCAGGTTTTAGTGATATGCATGTATCATTTTCCTCCATTGTTTGATTCTTAGACCTAATTAGATAATATAACTAGACTTGAGATATTTTTCCATTTGGTTAGATATTGTATAAATGTCTTCCTCATTCCAAGTCGGTAGGATTTGGTATTGAAAAACATAACCATGTTCTATGGTGGTGGTCTAGGAATTGTGCTTTAGCATTTAGTTTTTGGATTTTTAATATGAATTGGATGACATAATCTCTTGTGTTGAAGTATCCAAAAGATGTGATGTTTCTCCTAGGTTGGATTGGTTGAGGGGGTTTTCAATAGGCAAGTAGTACCATGGGGTGGGTTCCTCTATATAATTATTTTGTATAGGGGCTAATTGCCTAGCATTATTGGGTACTACTATTTATAGAGGGTTGCCACTAGGATTATTTAGGATTGATAATTTCTTTGAGTATTTAGAACTAGGATCTGGGATATCCATTAGATGGGTTCATGTATCCTTGGTTTCATTATGGAGAAGGTGTTTTGTAGTTATTTTGATAGGGATATCTTAGGATATTTTATTCCCTTCTCATGGCTAATATTTGGTTAGCTATAAATGAAAGAATCTTGTGGGATGAATCTTTCTCAAGGTCCTTGGAACTTGGTGGAGTTAGATTTTGTGAGGATACAACAACTGAGAGTGACTGAGATGATGATTAGGAGGTTATTGGTTAAGAAACAGGAACTAGCAGTTGCACATTAGGGTAAAGAGTCATGGGAAGCCTAGGGAATAGTCTTCTAATCTAAATTATGTCATGCTCAGCATGGATGGTCAACTCATATGCTTTTGACAAGGAATTTCCTCTAGCCTTAATCATCATCAAAATCATAGAATCCAAGGCTTTTAAAAAATATACAAGTGCCATACCTAGTGGGGGATACATATCCTTTGGTATTCTATGCCAAGATTTGTTAAATATCAAATTGAAAACCTACATTACCTCCATGCGAGCCATTTTATTGTTGTAAACTGTTGGAGGAGAGATACCCCATCTACCTTTTCTCTAAATATTTTAATGAAGGTGTTGTTGAGCTGGTTTTAACTAGTGATCGAATCGGGCTATATTATAATGTATCATTCTTAAGTCTTTCCTCTAAAATATGTCACCAATAACCTTAAAGCCATATTTTTCTATGATATGTATTCGATCATACATAGGCTCACCATATGGTTAAGGTGCTTGATAGGAGTAGTGAGAACTTCACCTGTGAAATAGGTGAGAGACTTCAAATCTAACTCAGGTATTTCATTCCATATTTCATTTGGTGTTGGTGATGCTAGTGGACCTCTATCATTCCAAGCAAGGAATATTCTAAGGAAAAAAGTGGGGGTGGAGCAGCCATATTATGGACTGCAACTCTCCTTTGTGGAATGGTTGTAGATAATGATAGCAACTCTTATCACATTTGGTAGACACAAAATATTAGACACAATATTTTTGTATGGTTATTTCTAGGCTCTTTATTTAGGATGGAGTAACCACGTGAGTGTGACAAATTGCTTCTAGAAAGTAGATATACCAAGGCCTTCACCCAAACCTCGATCTACTATCTTTAGCAATGACTTATTCTAGTATTTGTTCTAGAGCAAAGTCACTAGGTGAGAAAAGAGGTGCTTCAACAAGTAGGAACATAGCAAGACCCTCACCAAGTCTCATATCTACTCCTAATTATGATTTTAAAACCAATAATGTGTTAGTAGGGCCCCATTGGGTATGCCATTAAATTTTTATTCTCTTTGATTGTCCCTACATCACACCTCATGTTGGAGTAACATAGTGGGCTATAGCCAAGAGTGTAGGGTTTGGCTCAATCAAGGGCCTCTAGGAGTTTTTACATAGTTGAATCCTTGTTAATATGTGATCTTCAATGTGCTAGTTGCTTAAAAAAGGGAAAGGGTGCAATAAAGTAAATAAACCCAAAAAAAAAAATGGGAGGGTGATGCACCAAGAGATCTACTAAGATCTTCCTATAAAAATATGCCTGAATGCTATGTTCTAACGATGAACACTTCCTCTCCTCAACATAGTGAAATGCAATCAAGATCTAATACTTATATTCATGCATAAGAAGGTAGATCCTATAGGACAATCAAGCTAGTAAGTGACTTAGTCTAAAAATAGATGTAGGTTCCTCACACAAACATGCACTTATAAAAATATAATATTCAAGCAAAATATCACAAACACATACACATACACAACAATGGGTCTACAAGCAAATACAAAAATAGACACTGGCTTCCATGTATATATAAATGCAAGCAAACTCTTACAAATATTGTTCTAGAAGCAAGGGTTTGAGATTTCCCATAAGCCACTCAAGAACCATAACTATTTTTAAAGAGAGAAATGAAAGGAAAGCCTAAAAATATATACATTTGCAAACTCATTGATCCTTTACAAAGGTAAGACCTATTTATAGATTACAAAAAGAGAGGTTTTCGCTCCAAAACTTATAGGATGATCTAACTTTCCATCTAACCATATCCTAGGAATTATAAATATTTAATGGAGTAGCCCTTGGTCATTGTTGTTGTCAGTATGTATGTGCCATGGTTGTAGGTCCCCATTCTTTCACCTTTAATGATTCACCTACCTTTTTTTGACTTGTAGAGCCAAAGTATTCTTGGTAGATAGTCCATATTTTCTTAGTAATGAAATACTATCATTTCTTCTTCCTTGGTATCCACATGCTCACCTACCTCTCCCTTGGATTTGGTGTCCACTTTCAAAGTTGTCTACTATTTCAAAACTTTTCTAGCATGCTTTATCTAAATGATCAAGATTTCCTTAATCAAGAGTTTTGCTTGGTCATTTTCTTCTAACTTTAGAAGTTCTGACAAGTTGTTCCATCAGGCATTTTTCATCAAACCTTATTTTTTTGTTGAATCTCATCAAATTCCTATTCTCTTTTATACCTTTCTTGTTTTTTCCTTTGTTCTATTTTATGTTCCTTTCTTTCTCCTTGTTCATTACAACCTTTATCTTAGGATGTTTCCATATGTACCAACTCTGCTAGTAACTTATCCGGTTCTCTTATTATTGCAGAGAGAATTTTACCTTAGAGGCATTTCTTATGAATGTGGGGAAGTATATCTTTTAACTTTCATTATTATAGAGTGATCACAAGGATCCCTCTTCTTCCCCAACTTGTTGGTTTTCTATTTGCCATCTCCCATCATCAAGGATATCTTTGCATGTCTTATGGTGAGATAACATGAGTTTTCAAAGGCCACTTACCATAAATAATGTAGACGATGATGACAAGAGGGTTCATCATAGAAAATTTGGGAGCTTGAAGAGTAGGTCTTCGGCACAAATAAAATGGAAGATTTCCTTCTACACAGGATAGAAGGACCTTCATAGATGGAATTGGTGCAATACGTGGTGTTCCTCCATGACCAGATTATTTGAACAAGCTATTGGAAACAAGGTCTGAAGAATTCAATATTCTAAGAAGAAAGGCAGAAAAATGTCATTCTAGGCTAGTCCAGCGTGAAGAGAATCTGGGCAAAGGCATTTTTCCTAGCCTACGAATGGAAAAACCACATCTTCAACTTCTAGATGAAGATATTAATAAATAATTTTTGATGATTCAGAAGCACTCAAAGAAAATTTTTGCTTGGAAATGGCTTAAATTGTATATCTGTAATTTCAAAAAATACACAAATAAATTAGCTACTCAAGACAATGAGTATATTTCCAATATTTTTTTACCTACAATTAAGGAAATTCTTGTAGATTTTGTAAATAAGCATAAGATAATTTCTCTATAAATTGCTTTGTAATAGGAACCCTAGATTAAAGATCTTTTTTAGGAAAAGCTTTAGGCCTGGAGAGTTGAAATGCAAACCCAAAAATATATTCAAGAGAAAGCCAAAGCTGCTTGAAAGAATGCTGCTTCAGAAGTCCCATACATTAATATGTCAAAAGCTACAGAAAGCATAGCCGACTTGGTTAAAAGAGAAATCAATCAACAAATTTATTATTTGGAAAAATTAATCACAGATGCACAAAAGAACTTTCTAGCACCACACAACAAGAATAGTCACAATAGAGGGCCAAACAAGAGAGCCTCTACTACATAGAAAATGCAATCGCAACAACATCCACAACATAGAAATAAACAACAACAATGATAACCACAACAAAGGAATAAACAGTCAAAATGACAATAAAAACATGGGCATAATTTAAAATTTCTAGGACCTTATCCAAGAAGATGAAATAAGGGGTGAAACTTCTAGAACCACACTTCCTATGTCTAGTAGCAATTGCAATAGGACGATGGAAGAAATTTTCACAACTCTGATTTGAAGAATCCAAGTAAGGATTTTGTCCCATCTATTCAAAAGCAGCAAGGGCAAGGGTTCTTCCATCATCGAAATAGTGGCAAAACTAAAAATAATCCCTTGGTCCATAATTTTTATTCCATAAGATGGCCATCGATATTTTTACAAGAGTCCTATCTGGGCTATGGATGGCAAAATTATAAATCCTACTATCCATAATTTTTCCTCCAGAAAAATAACTCAAAATGAAATTGAGACCCTTAGCCTGGGTTTAAAGTTCCTTCCTATTCCTCCTTCCATGGCAAAAGAGGTTCTAAAATAGGTTTTTTCAACCTTTTATAGATGTCTTCATCTCGAATGGATCTTTGGATCGAGAGGTGGCCCTCCAAAATTGGTTAAGCTCGTTGATCCTTTCCATGTTTCCAACCCAAGTTTTAAACTCTCATAGTTGTATAGGAATTTTTAATAAATTATTGGTATGGGTAATATATTTCTCAATAACAAATTATCTATTGTCAATACCACCCACCAACATGCCTTTCCACCCCACATATGGTCTACCATTTGTTACCTTGCCAATAATAAATCCATTGTTATTAGGCCTGAAGATAAAAACTTGGGTGTTTATATTTTGTCCATGGACTAGTATATTTTAGAAGGCTTTTCCTAGCTTTCAGATCAAAATTTTTACTCTAAAGTGAGCAGAATCCCTTGGAATGATAGTTTCTATTAGCTCCAAGACTTGCTTGATTAGGCTTTTAGGAGAAATATGCTTTCAGAAAACCATAGAAAATTTATGCTCCAGGTAACACCATCCTCTTCTAGAGTATGTGTCTTTTACCTACTCCCCAAAATTCACAAGCCCAAGATTTTTGGTTGACCCATCTATTCCTACCGTGGTTTCATGCTCGAACCTGCCTCCAAATGGCTTCATCATTTGTTGTTGCCAATTTTGTTGAAACAAAAAATCATCTCTTGGATTCCATATCTCTAATTAAATATATTCATGGTTGTATTTTTCCTCAAGACATCATTCTTTTTTCTTTTGATGTTGAGAGCCTCTATCCCAACATCCCCACCTCTCAAGGATTGGTAGCCCTACATCATTTTTTGAGGAATGAATTTTATCTGACCAAGACAAATTTTTTGGTAAGGCATACAGAGATAGTGTTAACACAAAACTACTTGGAATTCAAAGGAAAAATATACAAATAGATAAGAGGAACAACCAAGGAAAGTAATTTTTTTGTGGTTTATGCTTATTTATTTCTCTGTCATCTAAAGGAATAGGTATTTAATAATCTTGTTATGGAAATTATTTTATTTTAAAAAAGATACATTGATTATGCCATTGGAGTTTGGCATGGCCCTAAGGAGGATCTTAATGGATTATTGTTTCCTACGGTTCCTTCTATGATAGTATTAAAATTACTTCATTTGTTTTTTATTGTGAGTAACACTTCTAAATACTATGTTTTTTAAGGGGCCTAATTTTACTTAGACTGGAATTATTTGCATTAAATTATTTCAGAATCCGATGAATTCCTATCAATACATCCCTAATTCCTACCATCATCCAGGTCATCGAAAATGACCTTTATCATGAGTGAACTCAATAGATTTATGGTTAGAGAAAGCTCTAGGGATGGATTTATTTATGTTAAAAATAATTTTTTTAACAGACTTAGAGCTAGGGGATATCAAATTAATTTTCTCTTGCCTTTGTTTAAGAAAGTTAAATTTGATGGCAGGAATTCACTTTTAGCCAGATTTTTGGAGCGATCAACACATCCTCTCATTTTGAAGATGGACAACTACAATTTTGTCAGAGATCTTCAAATTGACACATATTATTTCTCCAATGTTTGAAAAATGGAGAAAATATAGAGAGATAAAGCACATTGCTCAAGGTATTATTTATTGGAGGAACAAAAAACCTCTTTGATCTTATATTTGTAAAAAAATAAAAAATAAGGGACTCTTTCCCACCTTGTATTTTTATTTTTTTTAATGTGTTTCTTCTCTTTTTTGGATGGGTGTTTTTTGGGGGGATGAGCTTGGAACTTCTCTTCTTTTCACCATCTTGGTCTATAAACCTCTGGTTGTAATAATTCTTGAGTTTTTTTATCCCACATGCATTACTCTTTAGCTCCCTCCTATAGTTTGGTCTTTATAAAGAGAGCTTGTACCTCTTTGAAGCTCGCTCCACTGATGATACCTGTAGGTTAAAACACGTTCAGAGATTTGATGTTGTATTATTCTTTTTATCATAATAAAATTCAATCTCACATCTTTTGTTCCTTTTCTAACTCATTTTTTATAAAGTTTAATATTTTCCTTCTATTTTATACCACACTTTTGTTGTTGGTATTATGCTCTTAAATTACTGTGTAACACGATCTGGTGAACCAAAAAGCCTCCAACACTAGTAGTATGCTCTTCACTTGTATGTAAGAAATCTAGTGAATCAAAAACTAGTTTGCATGTCTTTAGTACTACTACGCCATGTTTCATTTTTCATTAACAAGTTTCCAAATTCCACTTACCCTAACTAATGTAGACCATATTTTGGGGACAAAAAAAAAAGAGAAGCCCATAATGAAAAAGCAAGGGATGAAATAAACCCAAGAGAACAACAAGAATGACGGACAAAAGGTTCCAATTACTCAAGATGTTTTAGATAGACTCATGAAAACATCCTCAATAGCCTTGGCACTCCCCTCCATGTTTGATATAATTGCATTCACCATTTTGACAACTTGTTGGAGGATGGTCCATGTATTAAATTCCATGGACATGTTCTCCGTTCACTAGGAGGATAGGTGGATTGGTGTTGGTTTTCATATGGGCTTCATATTCCTTTTGGGATTGAGTCTAGGTGGGATATCCTTATATCTTAGGTTTCTTGGTGGGATAGCCATATGAGGACTCCTTATCACTCTTGATAGAGATTCATATTTTACTTGCTAAATATTTAAATCTATTTGAGCATCATCAGGGTTCAATTTTGATCGAAGGCAGAGTAGTACCCAGAATAAATTTTCCTTTGTATTTATCAGTGTTGATGGAGGTTTTCTTAGTCTCTTCATCACTTAAAGTGATCCATAGAGGACTATCATGGCTGGGACCAAACTTAGGAGGATCATGTAGAAAGCCAATAGCTATGATGGTAGCCTTCATGTAGATCATGGTTGTACAAGATTATATGGATATCCTAATACTTCATGTGGGTCAACAAGTTATCTTTGATGCTTTCCATAAATAGTTCTAATGATATCAATAGGTAATTAGGGATATTGTTATCCTTAATATCCCTTAGGTGGTTTAGAAAGGCTAAATTAAATATTCTAAGGGGGACATTTATCTCATCCACAATAAAATACTGAATGATCGGTATCAAGACCCTATTCCAAGGAGCTGGAAGCCTTGTTCTTATGATTTCTTTTTTCCTTTCACTAACCTCTTGCTAAAATATATTAGTTCTACTACCAAGGAATATCTATCATTGTGAATTATATCCCTATCATTTGGAAGCTCTATCACATCTACAAGTAAGCATGTAGTCACTTTGAAACTAATCCCCTAAATAATAACCCAACCTTTATTCAATGAATCGGTGAACTCCAAGGATAATTTAGGGTTTTCTCCACTGAACTTCTACAAAAATGGTATGAACCCATGGCTATACAAAATTTTCTTGACATCGACATTAAGATGCATAGAGTCTAGCTCAAGCAGTGCCATTACAATTTTATAAGTGTTCATAGAGTTGTTCAGGAATAAATTGGTGTAGCCCCTGTGCATTATCAATTTAACTTGTAATATGGGGATGGAAAGAACTAAAACATCCCATATGTATATACCACTAATTTTGAGGTTCTCCTTGTTCCAAATCCATTGATGATACCAAGAGGGTCTAAACACGTGATCTAAGATAATATTGAGATTCTCTCAGCTATTAACAATGAAGCTACAATTGATGTTTTATTTAATCGAGTTCAAAATGGCATTGGTGAAGGTGATGAAATTAGTCCTTTTGTTGATTTAATTATGGATTTTAACATGGGGTGACTAGATTTTCCAAGAAGGATATTTTGCACAAGTACCTTTGAAAAGGGATACATTGTCAGCATAATCATTCTCAAAGCCTAATTACCATGTATGACTGTGGGAAACTTACACTAGATAAAGGAATTCAAGGTCCATTTACAATTTTAGAAATGATCCCCAGGGTAGAAGGACCCACTTCCAATATAATTATTAATGAGACTGGGATGCCAATAAACCATTTTTGGAATAGGATTTCCATCACCTTTCAAAAATATCAATTTCAAGATTGAATTACCTTGCATATTTATGAAAATTTGAGATGAGGTTAGCCAAATTTCCAAAGAACTAAGTTCTAATTTTCGATCATGAATTTTTGAATAGACTATCATTCTTGCAATGATAGTCACAAGTGACGAGGATAGTCATGTTGGCAGGGATCATTCTAACAAGGATTGGGTTGACAAGAATCATGTTGATGAGGATTGAGCACACAAGGATCATGATGATGAGGATTAAGCAGAAAAGGATCATGTTGATAGGATTAGCCTTCCTAATAAAATAATTATGTTGACAAGGATTATTGTTTGTAACAAAGGTATCTTTTTTATGCACAAGACACCAATCACACTAACGAGGATCAATGGAAAGCTTATGAATTTTGGATGGCCACCCCAATATTGAACTAACACTATAGTAGAAAAAATTCCTTATCATTGGTAGTAACATGAAGGATTTGAGGAACATTATCATGCCAAATATGAAGAGACTCTTCTAACACTCCCAATTTTACTAGAATATCAACAACATGGTTCCCTTCTCTATACACATGTTGAATAACCATGTTTTTGTATTTTTAGAGGAACCTTTTGGACTCGCTAATGAGATTGTAGACACTCCAATCAAGGGCTTGGGTTCCTTTGATATAATTGATTATATTCATCGAGTCACCTTCGATGATGGGTTGATTAAGATTGAGGTCATCCATGATTAAAAGACCCTGGTAAAGCACTCTTGATTTGGCTATATTATTAGATTGAATGTCCATATTCTTAGAGAAGGTAAGAATGATTCTTCCTTGATTATATCTGACAACACCACCATATCTTATTGGTATTACCTTTGGTTGTGACATAAAATTTGAACTTAAGCCATCCAATCATTGGAGGAGACCATCTAATCATGGCTCTATCAACATGAGGCACCAAATATCTAGAGGGGCTGAAAGGGAACTTGAAAAGAGCACATAAGTGGGTCTCCAATCCAGCTCTTAGGGCCTCAAAAAATAAAACTAGATAATCATTTTCAACAGCATGAGTAAGAACATAGAGATACATAAAGTGGGAGTCTTTGGAAGCATCACATAATGCTTTATTATTTCATTCCAACCAAATTTGCCAAAGGTAATTGGGAAGGTAGAAGGACTAGAGGGACTTGAGATAGGAATTGAGAAATGGATTAGGCTATTGTTTGCACAAGTTTGAAATGGATCTTTGTTGAACCCATACAAGACTAACCATGTCACAAAGGGAGCTAAGAAAAGAAAGATAAAATAGGTACTTGAGGAACAGGTGGACAAAATATTCCCAATTGAACTTGCATAAGTAGCACCGGTTAGGGAGGGGCAAGCCTCTAACAAGGAGGTTATCAATGGTAAGGATATTATTTTGAATAGTCATCCAGAAGAAGAAAGTGATTTTGGGTAAAAGGTTCTTGAGCCAAACAAGTCTGGAGGTAGGCCAACGATCCAAGGGATGATCTTGGAGTAGGTATATTTAATAGTGAATTTCTCATTTTCATAGAGTTTCTAAAATGGAGTGTCTTGTAAGGGGCTATTTGGGATAACACACATTTTACGAAGATTTGTGAGTTATGTAATTGTAGCCTTTTGCTTATTATTGAGGTCATTTTTTGGAATGAATTTCCACACCATATGCTAGGAATATTGGTAAAAAAAGTTGCATACCTTGTAACCAAAGAGTTGATTAGTGAAGAGCTTCAATATAACCATATTGGGGTTATTGATCAATGGTTGGTCCTTTAGCCAAGGGTCTTTCTAGAAATTGATGCATCTTCTACAGCCTAGGTACCATATTAAACTTTCTCTAATAATGGTTTTGATTTTAATGATAAATTTCCAAAACCACAACCCATGAGGGAGAGGGTGATTATCAAGGAAGGAATTTTGTTGGAGGTATTTGACTTTGATGATGTCTATCCAGGTCCTTTGAATATTGTTAATGATCCTCCATACTTGTTTAGCTATAAGGGCCATATTCATTTTTTCACCTTCTAGAAGCCCAAACCACCTTGATCTTTCTTGGTATAGATCTTATCCCATGCCACTAAGGGAAGCCATATGTGGTCTTTAGTATCTAACCAAAGCAACCCATGAGGGAGAGGGTGATCATCAAGGAAGGAATTTTGTAGAAGATATTTTCCTTTAATGATGTCTATCCAGGTTATTTGAATATTGTTAATGATCCTCCATCCTTGTTTGGCTATAAGGACCATATTCATTTTTTTCACCTTCTAGAAGCCCAAACCACCTTGATATTTCCTGGTATAGATATTATCCCATGCCACTAAGGGAAACCATCTGTGGTCTTTAGTCTCAAACCAAAGGAATCTCTTTTGAATTTATTCTATTATTTTGCATATGGATGTTGGAGCTTTGAAAATAGATATGAAGAATACCAAAATTCTTTGAATATATGCTTGAACAAGTGTGGCTTTGGTTGCTTGTCTTAGAAGATCTTATTTCCATCCAAAAAGAATTTTAAGAATTCAATAAATGGTATCGTTCCACATGTTGTTTGTAGGATTGCCTTGGAAGAGAGGAAGACCCAAGTATGTGGAAGGTAGGCTTGAGATGATGCATCCAAATATTCTTGTAATTTTGACTTATCTATCAATAGGTATATTTAGGAAGAAAATTTTACTTTTTTCAAAGTTGATATTTTTCCCAGAAACTTCCTCGTAGAAATTGAGAATGACTTTAATGACTTTGACCTCGGTAATGGAAGAGGGAGTTGCCAAGATGGTGTTATCAACAAATTGTTGGTGTGTTAGGGGATTAGTAATAGAAGAGGCCTTGATGCCTAAGAAAATACCTAAGGAATATGTAACTTTGAGATATCTGCTAAGGGACTCCAAAAGAATGATAAAGAGGAAGGGTAGTAGTGGATCCCCTTGCCTTAGGCCTCTAAAAATTTTGAAGTATCCTACTGTAGAACCATTAATGATGATACAAAACCAAGTAGATGTTATCCATTATTTGATAAGGGTAATCCAATCAGCATGGAAGCTAAATTTAGCAAGGATTATGAAAAGGAAATCCCAAGAGACCTTATCAAAGGCTTTATTCATATCAAGCTTGATAAAGAGACTGACTTTCTTGCTTTTCAATACAAAGTGAATGAGCTCATGAATGGTAATAATGACATTGGTTATGAGTCTACCCTAGACTAAACTTCCCTGGTATGGATAAATAATGGATGGCAAGACCTTCATTTTTTTGGCAATGATTTTGGAGATAATCTTGTAGATGACATTGCAAAGGCTGATGGACCTAAATTTGGAAATGGATTGGCAAACATGGGATTTTGGGATAAGAGCAAGGAAGGTTGAATTGGTGTCTCTGGGTAAGGTTTTGATTCTTTGAATATCTAGCACAAGTTTTATAATATCTTGACAAATATTATCCTAGAAGTGTTGGAAAAAATGAGGAGGAAACTCATCAGACCTAAGGGCTTTATCAGGAGATATGGATAGGGCTTCTTTAATCTCTTCCTAAGAGAATGTTTCTAAGATATAGTCATTAAACTCCTAAGAAATGAGATTAGGGATATTATAAAGGAGTGCATTGTGAGCTTGGGTAGAGCATGGTTGGCATGGTTTGAGAATACTTTTGAAGTTGGCAACCGCTTTAGCCCTAACATTGTTAATATTACTATTGGTGGACCCATCATTCCTAGATAGCTCTTTGATTTTGTTCGTGCTCTTATGCCTGAGGGTGGAAGCATGAAAATATTTGGTGTTGAAATCCCCTCTTTTAGCCATAATTCTCTAGACTTCTACCTCCAAAAAACCTCTTCTTTAGCTATAATATTGTGATACTCATTTAGGAGGAATTTTTCTTTTTCTCAAAGCCCAAGGTCTAGTTTTCCTATTTGAATATGGTCTTCGATGGCTTTGAGTTGGCCCACAATATTCTACTTGCATTCAAAGATTTTCCCAAACACTTCTTTATTCAAAATTTTAATATTGGTCTTTATGAAGAAAATATTTTGGGATATTTGGGATATGGGTGTGCTAGGGAAATATTTTCTCTACCAATATGTAATTTGCTCTCCGAGGTCCAAATGTTGAAACCACGTAGATTCAAAATTGAACAGGGTTTTGAAGGATGAAGCCAGTTAGAGACCTTCCAAGATAAATAAATTATGGTTTGAGCTATTTTTAGGAATGGAATGAATGGTGGCATCACCAAAGATGTGAATTGATTCCTTGGATATCAAGAATCCATTAATTCTCAACTGAATGTGTTGACTGCCCATAATCCTATTGCTCTAAGTATATTTGATTCCTTTTAAATGGATATCCTTTAGTTCATTCCCATCAAAAAATTCTTAAAAACATCTTGGTGTAATGGGAATCCCTCCAATTTTATCAAAAATATAGAGGGGGTGTTGAAATCATCATCCAACATCCAGGCTTCATTTTGAAAAATATGTCTCATTTGAATCAGGGTGCTCCATAAACCCAGGCATCCTATGGGATTGTTAAGATCGTATATATTTGAAATGACACATTAAATTGTGGTATCATTATTATAAAAACAATGTTTATGATCCTTTCTAGGGCATATATAAGTCTACCCTCTATTTTTCTTGGGTCCCACATACATAAAAGACCTCCTAAAGTGCCACGGGTTGGGCTTGTTATGTATTCATAGTTCTTCCAAAGTATTTTGGCAATACTCTCATTGTTAGCATTATCAATCTTAGTTTCTTGGAGTATGATGATACTAGGATTGTGCATGTTCCTCATGGATGAAACTAGTCTTTGCTTGGATCACCCATTGAGGTCTCTCATATTCCATGAGAGGATCTTCATCTATAGTTCCTAGATGAATATTTCTTCCCTCCTCCCTTGCCCTAGGGTGGAGGTGGTTTGAGTATCTTATTATCATCCTTGGGGAAGTCTATGTTGGTTTGATCTATAATATATGAGGGAATAATGGACTAGGTGCCATTGGAAATGTCATATTCAATTTCTTTTTGCCTAATATCTTGATTGGATGGTCGACCCTTCTTCTTTACACTATTTATATCAGTAGTGAATATTTTTAGTTATCATTGAAAAGTCTTGGTAGCTTTTGTTAGGATCAATATTTGTCTCAAATATAACTAAAAAGGTTGCAGATTGCTCACTATGGACCATTTTCTTATCAGGTGATCAGCTTGCCCACATAGAAGAAGAGTTTCCACTCTTATCATTACCCTTTGGAGATATTTGTTTGATGAAATTTGACATGGAATATTTTTGGGATGGCATGTATTACACTCCCCTAGTTTTAGGTTTAGAATCCTCATCTTCTTATGGGATGCAATCTATCAAAGTTGTAGAGATTTATCACTACAAGACCATAAACTGAGTCAACATAGATTAAGTTAGACCTAAAAAAATCTTTGAATTCCTATATTGTGATCTAGTGTTTGGTGAACCACTATAATTGGTATAAAAGTCATGAATCTTATCAAAACATGCTAACATCACCTTATATTCTTAGTCATACATGGACCACAACAAGCCTCCTATTAGAGGATATAAATATCAACTAGAACATACTTTCATGGTTATCTAAGTATTCATTTAGAGCTAGTGTACAATAGGATCAATCTTAGTTCAATCTTCATGATAATGAACTTGTTTGTGATGGATAAATCATGCAAGACTTCCTAGTAGAGTAAAATGACCATATTTATAATATACATTAGTAGCTTCCTTGCATAAAAACATTCATGCACTATATGATCATTATTATGACACTTCTCTAATGCAAATTCTTTCTCATGTAAACATTAAATTAGTAATGGGAGAATTTATGCACTAAACTTAGATTCGAATTATATGTCCACTTTTTCATAATTGATAACAATTATATTATAATAGAAAGTTGAAAGTGGGACTCAAATTATCTTAGTGTTAGGTAACTCCTTTGACTAAGGGTTTATCAAGAAAGGTGTTGTTGTTGATCCAATCCTTGCATCCATTTTTCTTGACAACATTAATAATAATTTTTGAAAGCCCTTTAACCAAAATAGATCTCTATCCATTTCCATGACAATATTGATCATCTAAGAAGTGCCTAGTCTTTGCATAGTTTTTAGTTAAATTTCTATATAATTCTAAGTATATGAGTAGAAATTTACCTTCATTACTATGAAAAATACCAACATCACTAGCTTTTTCGATATTTCATTAGGTTATACCATCAAATTTAATAATTGTGAAATCAACTTTTGTATATTTCCATTTAACCATATACAAGCATTGCTAGCTCCATTGTTGCATATGATCCTTGTATATTTAAATAATTCAACCAAGAGGTATCACCTCTTTTTCCACAACCAAAAATTCCCATGATGAGAACCATTGTTGTAAACATTTTGTAAAAGAGGCACTAATATGATTTTAAATTTGGATATGATTCTAATAATTGTTTTAAAATTTTAATTTTTTTATTTCAATTCATAGATTGTAACAAAAAATAATACCAATTATATTTTAAAATAAATAATCTAACATTTCATCAACTCTTTTGATATTCATGAGGCTACCTATATATTCTTTATTTTTTGAAAATGTTCCCCAAATGGTGTAAACAAAAGGAAAATATAAAATTAGATGATCTTATATTCTTGGATCCTCCTTGAGTAAGGCACACCTAAAACCTCAATGATATCCTTTTCTTTATTGACTTTCACCTTTAACAATTTTGCTTTGGGCTATTTACTAAAGGAATGTTGAGACCTTAGAGAAGTCCTTAATTGACCAAATATTCTTTTAAGGATAATTTTTGGAGTAGGAAATTTTGATTGCTTTAAATACTTATATCCCAACCTAACCAAGTATCCACCATCTTTTGATTGATACAAAACCAACTTATTGTTCTACATAAAAATTAACAAGTAAAACTCGTGAAGCATATTTTAGAGATTATACATTATTTATTTGAGTTCATTTTCCTTAACTAATAAAAATATTAGATATTGAATTGTTATCCACATCCATATAATTTTTTACATTTAAACCTATAAAATCTAAATTACCTCTAGAAAATAGTTTCCATATGTTTCTTGATTAATTATAATCTCTCTGATATGAAATTCTATGTTTTTGAATCCCTAGGTAGAGTTTGTTTTCTTAAAAAACTTATCACATCCCAAACCTATATATTCTTCAAATAATATTTTCCCCAAATATTTCCTTGATTTTCAAAAAATCTCCAACCAATTTTTGTCCCTAATGCCAAACTTATAAATCTATAATTTTGCAAGCTTGCACCTTCAATATTCTTTATTTGGCAACCTTTTAACCCATTTACAAACACTTATTTTGTTTAACATATTTTAATATTTTTTTAAATTTGAATGCTATACTTGCTTGAAAATATATTAGTAACATCATATGTTGGGATAGATCGCAATCTAGTCTTTATGAATTGTAGCCTTCCAACCCTAATTAGGAACCTACATTTCCATCTTGTTAAATAATATTTCATGAAATTGAGTCCCAAATCTCCTTCATTCCTTTATTATACAATTGAATGCCAAAATATATTTATAACAATTTCCAACTTTAAACCCTAAAATATGTATAATAATCTATTAATAATATAGGGTAGTTTTAATGAAAAAGATAGAATTTTTTATCTTAAATTTTTCAACAACCTTCCTATAGCATAATTGTATTTATTTAAATTCAATGAACCCATTAACTAAGGAATTACCCAAAAAATACCATTTATTTATTAGAGGTGAGATTTAAAGGGACCATTCATTGTAACCTTAATATATTTGATTTACCTTTGATAAAGTTCTTAATACATCATCAAGAATAATAGAGATAAGGAGATAATGGGTCATCATGCAAGAATCCATGGAATGATTTACAGGATCAAATAGGGGATCCTATGATTAAATAGAATACTTTGAATTGTTATTATGACATCTAATCCATGTTAGCATATGGCATATTGTATTTCATTTTGGCAAAAGTATCGCTCGTAGGCGATCTCCAATTCGTTGATTAACCAACTAGTTGGTTAATCAACTGCTTTGTATTCTTTATATTCAAATTAATGAGAATGTATCAAGTGCTTCGCCGAATTCTTTATGGCATCAGAGCTACGGATCAGGCGGACGGCAGGCAGCAGAAGAACGACCACAACAGGCGGACGGCTGACAGCAGAAGGACGACCACAGTAGGCGGACGGCTGACAGCAGAAGGACGAACCACAGCAGGCGGACGGCTGACAGCAGAAGGACGACCACAGCAGGCGGACGGCTGACAGCAGAAGGACGAACCACGACGAGCGGACGGGCGACACGACGAGACTGACCAGACGAACCAGACAGCAACAGACACGTCGACAGGTGCGTGAGGCAGACGAAGGTGCGTGAGGCAGACGGCGGACACACGACGGTTGCGGAGGCCAAAAAGGGTGGGGTTGGTTGCCCGAAGGCAACCGAAAGCATAATTGCTTTCCCCCGGTTTTAAATCGTCCCACAGTGGCCGCACCGGCCATGTGGGATTATTATTTTTTTTCAAATCCCAGGCCGCAACACGCTTCTTTACATCCCTGTTGACTGTTTGTTTTCATCGGGCCGTCTGGCTCCCGTGGCAAATGCGGACGCTGTTTGGTGGCAGATCGCGGGTTCAAATCTCTTCGGGGGTTATGTGACGGCATTTTTTTTACGCACGCATCAATTTTGTTGACGCCCGCACGGCGCAGTTGACGCCCGACCAGTTTCGTTGACGCCCAACCAGTTTCGTTGACGCCCGCACGGCGCAGTTGACGCCCGCAAGGCACTGTTGACGCCTGCAACGTTTTTTTTGACGCAGAATACTGCAAATTGACGCCCGCACGACACTCTTGACGCCTGCAACGCATTTTTTTTGACGCCTTGGAGGCTAAGGTATTCATTTCTCTTTTTCTGTCAAATTTTTTGCAAAATTGTCAGATAAAGGGGGGAAATCAAGTCATTTGGCAGAATAATTGCTAGATTGGTAATAGGAGCTATAAATTTGTGGGCATTTATGATTTTTTTTGCATTTAAATATCTTGTTTTCTTGCATTCACAATCATAAATTAACAACAAAACATAAGACCCCAAATTTATACCCTATTTGTGCAATTTATTGCACAGCAGCGTTCGGTATTTGAGATACCTCTGGTCCACACTTACAAGTAATGTTGTCGTGCTTTGGACTACTGTATTCGCCGCCTAATATAGCTGCAACAACGACGTCTGAGCTTGTTCTCTATAAATCATCGGGGAGAAATAAGGCAAACCAATTTTTTATTTCTCATTTCATACCCACATCGTGATTGTTGTTAGGCGTAAATCCTGACGAGAGTTTTTTTTCCAAAGTGTTTAGGGGAAGTTACGCCCCACGCATGCGGAATAAAACTTTCTATGGTAGGTGTCATTAACAACACGATGCCCTTTCAGTATCGTCAATGTTCACTATATTGTGCTTCTCCTATGTACTTATAGTCTCCCTCTCGTAAGGGCGAGTACATATTGAGTAGTATACTGTTCCTATATACCTATAGTTTCCCTCACGTAAGGGCGGGTGTATATTGAATGGTTACAATATAATGATCTGCAGGTATAACGAAAGGGAGACCAATTGGTGATATAAGGAACCTTCATAATGGCCATAATCCATAAGTATCTCTCAGATTCTCAATTATTGAAAGGTCCTAACTTTGTTCCATGGAAGACAAAGATGAAAGCTATACTTCAGTTGGAAGATTTATGGGATGTAGTGAATGGCACTGAAAAACGTCCTCAAACAACAGGAACAGATCAAGATGATTGGGATAAAAAAGACCAGAAGAGTCTTGTCTTTATCTTGCTTGCTACCACAGATGAGGTGCAGCCTCATATTTGTGATGCAAAAACTAGTAAGATAGCCTGGGATGCTTTGCTCACAGTATATGAAGGGAAGAATCAATCCACTATTCTTCATCTTCAAACTCAACTACATAATCTCAGTATGAGTTCTGGAGAAACAGTTGACATATTTCTCTGCAGAGTGGCAGATTTGAAAGCCAAATTGAATGCTATGGGAAAACCTGTGGATGACGATGTCTTGACTTCTGTTATCTTGAGAGCCTTACCAAGTTCCTACAAGATGTTGATCACCTCTCTCAATGTTTCTGGTAGACAAGTCTCATTTGTGGAACTGGTAAACTTGCTTCAGACTGAGGAGGCAACTCAGGTCCAGAAAGATGACATGCCCGATAATGCTCTATCCACACAACAAAGTGGTAAACAACAAGGCCAGTTTCAAAAAGGAGGTGGTTCTTCCAAAGGAAAAGGGAAGCAATCTCAACAAAGAGATACAAAATATTGCAAAATTTGTGACATGAATAACCATGACACCAACCGATGTTGGTTCAAAAACAAGCAGCCCAATGAAAGAGGTTCTCAAAAGAAGGGCAAGCACAAGAAAAAATACCATAAGCATAAGCAATCTAAAGGCCATGTTGCTTATGCTGAATCCAACTCAGACTCACATTCTCCTGAGTCCGATTCAGACTCTGACTCTGAACGAGCACACAAGGTGCTCATGACTCATACTTCGTCTTCTCAGATAGATGCAGTATGGTATATTGATTCAGGAGCTAGCAAACACATGACTGGGGATAAATCCTGGTTTGATACGTTTGTGGAAAAAGAGGGTAAGCCAGTCACAATTGCTGACAATCAGGTATATCAAGTAAAAGGCGAAGGGGATATTTTTGTGTCTCTTCCTGATGGTAATTGTCAAATTGAAAAGGTTCTCTATGTTCCAGGCTTAGCCAATAATCTGCTTTCGGTCACACAAATGTTGGATAGAAACATGGAAGTCATGTTTCGAGTTGTCAATGGCCAGAAGAGATGTTTTATCACACACAGTGGTAGACATGTAGCAACTGGATCTTACCAACATGGCTTGTTTGTTCTCGATGCTATATCCTCTTCCCATGTTGCTTTGGCTGCAACTACAAAAGAGGCCACCTCTCTCTGGCATCGACGTTATGGACATCTCAGTTCTGGATATTTGCTTGAATTACACAAATATGAGATGGTGACAGGTCTTCCGCCCCTCTCATCTATCTTACCGGTTTGCTCGGATTGCTTAGCAGGGAAGCAACATCGAGTGCCTTTTGAAGCCAGCTCCTCTCGAGCTGCAAAACCTTTAGAGCTGGTACATACCGATCTGTGTGGACCTATGCCAATCAGCTATGGTGGGAAAAAATATTTTCAACTATTCGTTGATGATTACTCACGGAGGATGTGGGTTTTCTTTCTTCAGTTGAAATCAGAAGCGTTTCTCTACTTTCAACAGTTCAAGAAACTTGTTGAGAAGGAGTCGGGATGTTTGATCAAAACCCTCCGCTCAGATCGAGGGGGGGAATACACCTCTAATGAGTTTTCAGAGTTTCTTAAGAAACATGGGATAAAAAGACAACTGACTACAGCCTATACACCTCAGCAGAATGGAGTTGCAGAAAGAAGAAATCGATCCATTATGGAAATGGCTCGATGTATGCTAAAAGGAGCACATCTTGAGGATCAGTATTGGGCAGAAGCAGTAAATACAGCATCATATCTTCTGAATAGAGCACCCACTAGAGCTCTACAAGGGAAGACTCCACAAGAAGCATGGAGTGGTAGGAAACCTTCCATTGCTCATCTGAAGGTGTTTGGATGTAAAGCATTCATGCACATTCCAAAAGAAAAAAGGAGAAAGCTGGATGATAAAACCTTGCAGTGTATCTTTCTTGGCTATGATGAGTACTCAAAAGGGTATCGATTGATTAATCCTAAGACCAAGAAGACACATGTAAGTAGAGATGTTATATTTGATGAAGCTCTCACATCAAAAGATACATCCACAACTGTATACCTAGATGAAGAAGAACCTAAGAAGGAGGTTCAACTTCCACAACAAAAACAGAAAGTTCCAAAATGGTATACTAGCACTTTGAGAGATGCTAAATTGAAGTCTCTTCCAGATCTATCTCTTGATAGGCCATGTACTCGCAGTATGACTCAACAAATGAAAGCAGAAGAATCTACTTCAGAGGTTGATGAACTTTGTCAACACTTTGATGATTTGTCAATGGGTACAAAAGATGATAGAGAGGAAGATAAGAATGGAGAAAAAATTTATATGTCTACATTGAATACAAACGAACCCACAACGGTTCAATCTGCACTTGATGAACCACAGTGGAAAGAGGCCATGGATGTAGAACATCAATCTCTCCTTAAAAATAACACTTGGAAACTAGTCGATCTGCCAAAAGGGAAGAAACCCATAGGCTGCAAATGGGTGTTCAAAGTGAAGTATAAGGCAGATGGATCTATTGATAAGCATAAAGCCCGGCTTGTTGCAAAGGGATATGCTCAGAAAGAAGGCATAGATTATGAAGAGACTTTTGCCCCTACTGCAAAAATGACTACCATTCGTATACTTTGTGCCATGGGAGCTCAGTTTGGGTGGAAATTACATCAGATGGATGTTAAAAGTGCTTTCTTGAATGGTGACTTACAAGAAGAAGTATATATGACTCAACCAGAAGGATTTGTGGAAAAGGGAAAAGAACAAAAAGTATGCAAATTGATTAAATCCTTGTATGGGTTAAAACAAGCTCCTCGAGCTTGGTATATCAAGATAGACAGTCACCTTGTGCAGCATGGATTCGAAAGAAGTCCTTCAGATGCAAATCTCTATATCAAAAGAAATGGTTCTGATATAGTGATTCTTGTGCTTTATGTAGACGATCTGATCATCACAGGAAGCTCAGAAAGTATGATTGGCTTAGTGAAAAATGACTTGAAGCAATCATTTGAAATGACAGATCTAGGACTTCGCACTATTGCCTTGGTTTAGAATTTACTCAAGAACAGTTTCATATTCGAGTAACACAAAAGAAATATGCCAAGACTTTAGTAGAAAAATATCGGATGACTAATTGTAAGTCCAAAGCCACTCCAATGGAGCAAGGACTTAAGTTATCTCGATATGATAAGTCACCTCAGGTAGATGGAACTCGCTATCGCCAGTTGATTGGGAGTCTCCTATATCTGACAAATACCGGACCAGATCTCAGTTTCTTTGTGGGATATCTTTCACGATTCATGCAAGAGCCTAAGATGAGTCACTGGAAAGCAACAAAAAGAGTTCTTCATTATGTTTGTGGTAGTTCAAATTATGGTCTGGAATATAGAAAGAATAATAGCTTTTTCTTACTTGGATACACAGACTCAGATTATGCTGGATCTCTTGATGATCGTAAATCCACTTCTGGATATGTTTTTCATCTCGGGTCTGGACCAATCTCATGGCACGATAAGAAACAACATGTGGTTGCTCTCTCTTCAACGAAGCGAGAATATCGTGCGACCAGTGAAGCAGTCTGCGAGATAATGTGGTTAAGTCGCATTCTTACAAACATGGGCCTTCCAAAGAATCTTCCACTACATTTGCTTTGCGACAATCAAGGTGTTTTGAATCTTGTCAAAAATCCAATTTTTCATGAACGTACCAAACATGTTGATACCAGATGTCATTTTATTCGAGATGAAGTTCCAAAGCACCATATACAACTTCGATACATTTCCATTGATGCGCAGGTTGCAGATATCTTTACCAAAGCACTTGGACGTATCAAATATGAAAAATTTCGAGATACGATTGGAATTTGCCAATAATGTAATACGGGGGGATGTTAGCATATGGCATATTGTATTTCATTTTGGCAAAAGTATCGCTCGTAGGCGATCTCCAATTCGTTGATTAACCAACTAGTTGGTTAATCAACTGCTTTGTATTCTTTATATTCAAATTAATGAGAATGTATCAAGTGCTTCGCCGAATTCTTTAATCCATTCACATTAACCTTAATCAAAACATAATTTTATTAGAATATGTTATAGAAAACCCTAGTATACTCTTTTTTCATATCTATTTTTACAAGCATATATAGTTTTTCATAAAATGAAGAGAATGTATGACTTATTTTGAAATGTGTACACACCTAAAAATGTCTCACTTATCCTCTTACAAAATCAATCAGATTCAAAGAGACAAAATAATGTAAAATTGATTCAAAAATCCTAACAGCAATTCAAAATCAATTTGTAGGGGTACAAAATCAATTCAAACATTTTTAAATAAATACAAAATAAATGAAATCAATTCCAAAAAGGCAAAGTCAATTTCAAAAGGGCAAGATTAGTTCCAAAAAGGGTAAGAACTTTCAAAAATCCTAAAATAAAGACAAACAATTCAAAAAACATTATGGAACAAAGAAGTAAGAAAATTCTCCTCCCCCTTCAATGTAGACACCCCTTCCATTCCTCCCACATGCTTTCTTATGCATCCACCTACTTTCCTTAAATAGCAATAAATGAAAGATGTTGAAAAGTGGTCTTTCACCTCTTCCAATGCATGACATGGGCATGGAGTGCCCATACTCAATAAAGGCAATTGGTACAAAAGTCTTCCCACCCCCACATGCTCATTTATTAAGCCCCTCCTCTCTCCTCCACCTCATCACCCCTTTTTGCTTGCCATGAAGTCTATAAAAGGAGGCCATTGTCTATGAGTTAAAGGAGGAGAAAATATGCAATGTTATGCTGCTAATATTATGTCCAAGGCATCTTGAATCCATTTTCATACGTGAGCTCTCTCCCCCACCCTTTCATTGTAGGTTGTATTTTGCATGGCATAACAGGTGACATTGAAGGTCTATATTGAACACAACACCATAGAAGGCATCCACGGGGTACCTACTACACTCTAAAGTTTTTAGAAACCAAAATGGACCTCAAAGTCTGTTTTGATAGATAAAGCACCCTGAGGTGCATTTTCCTAGTTCAGGTTAGCAGACAGGCCAGAAAGGTAACATAACAGTTTTACATTTTGTACTTTTGTTATATTTTTTCTTTTGGATTTTGTGTTGACATGTATTATAGGAGGTCTGATTGAGATAGGCCTCTAAACTATGTAATTCACTTTTATAGGGTTACGCAGGTGTTGTAGACAAGTGTAGCTCAAAGTGGCAAGCGTCATAAGCCCACTTCAACTCTAAGGAATCAAAGAAGAATATTTTGGTGTACTGCTAAGAATATTAATGGCTAGGACCACCCTTTAAGAATCCTTATTTTGTAGCCCATGGAGTATATTGTAAAAGAGTTGCATAACACACTTTGTAACATCATTTTACATAAATCAATGCAAGCAACAAGTTTTTCTTTATTTCATTTTGGCAGTCATGGTTTATATTGCTTGAGTTAGAAGTCTAACAACTTTTTGTGGTCTTGTTATCATTACAGGTATCCAAAATCAGGCATGGACTCTCCCAAAACCCTAGGACACACTTCAGTATCCCTATCACCAATCCCATGTTTTACCTTGTAGTGATTTTTTACTTTTACTTCGCAAATAAGTTTTCCTTCATTTAAAAGAATTTTGATATTTTCTAGAAAATTACAAATACATAGCACTATTGTTTATCTTCAAAACCTGTTACAAGTCAAAAATCGGTCAAATAACTGCTCTTGGGGGAAAACAGATCTTGAGGTCCATTAGGGCCTTCAAAAGCACCTTGTAGTGCGTTTTGAATTCTAACACATGTGGTGGACTCTAACAGACCATCGAAGCCAACCAGAAGCTGGAGAACATAGATAGACTATTCCAAGTCATAAAATTCACTTGTTTTACCCTATTTTTGCTTGCTTTTGCATTCCAAAATCATAATTTGCATTTGCTATTTCAAAAGGTGCCTAAAATCTTAGGTCATTTTGCACTTAGATTATATTTCCCTTCAAAAAGGCAACATAATCATGTGGTCAATTTTCAATTTAGCTTAGATTAATTCATTTCCTTTCTAAAAATAAAAAATTGTAAAAGAAAAGTGCATTTCTTTTCCTTAGATTTAGTTCATTTCATTTCCAAAAAAACCAACAATTGTAAACACAACGTGCAATTATTTTCCTTCGATTTAGTTCCTTTCATTTCCAAAAATCAAACATTGTAAAAGAAAAGTGCATTTATTTTTCTTACATTTAGTTCAATTCATTTCTAAAAAATCAACAATTGTAAAAACAAAGTGCATTTATTTTCCTTATATTTAGTTCATTTCATTTCCAAAAATAAAAAATTGTAAAAGAAAAGTGCATTTCTTTTCCCTAGATTAGTTCATTTCAACATTTCTTGCTTTACTAAACATAGATTTCACACACATACATGCAAGAAGAACCTTCGGTTTGTGTTGGATTTCATCACCAACCACCAAGGTTAAACATTGGTTTTTTTATTTATTTAATAACCAACCTCCAATAGAGATCAACGACATTGACTCTCATTAGCAAAAGTGTTGACTCACTCCACTAAACACCCTAGTAGCCCTTCGTGAGTGGTTTTTTAAACTTCATCATCGAAAGGCCTCCTACATTTGAGTTTATACCAAGGTAGGTAGGTTTAGAAAGCCCCTTTACCATAGGTATTTTCAAATAATTAGTGGGTGTAGCTATCATTACTGTGCATGCCTTAAACATGAGGTTTAAGAAACCGCCCGACTGGGCTAGTAGCAACACATTGACAATGCAACCTCTTTTTGTAAGAGGATTTTGAATCATTAAAGCATTTTGAGTCTCCCTCTTTTAGCTATTTTTTTTTCTTTCCATTTAATCACCATTCATATGTTGGACACAGTTCTATTTTGTGCATATTTTGATCTTGTAGAAGATTCTATGCTATGATGCCTTTTTCTAGAAATCACCCACACCCATTGAGTTTGTAGCAGTTTTATTACATCAAAACACACACAAACCTCCAAATCAAGGTAATATCATCTCAATTTCACATCACCACACACACACACTTCCAAATAAAAGTCATCTCATATCAATTTCACCATAAAAAATACACACCTTGCTCGTTGTTTGCGCCTTACAAAGTTTAGTTACAAAACTTCACAAAATGATCACAAAAGTTCTCAAAATAGTTCAAAAACTATGCAAATCCAGTTTCAAAGATATCTACATTTAGTTTGACACCCCTTTGGATCTCAGAATTCTAATTTTCTTAAATACACAGGGCAAGGTCCATTAGGGCATCAAAAAGCACCTCAAGGTACTTTTTGATATAAAACTACTTCTATGTTCCAAAATAGACCCTATCACAGTCCAGACCATTGTTTTCTATCAATTTTGCACTCCATAACTTGAGATACATTCCATTTTTTCAATCACTACAGTCAAAACACGAAGCAAAAATTTTCTAAAGAGAACACACCTCTAAGAAATGTCCACGTCAATCCATTGTTTGAACATCAAGTAGAATCCTCATAACAAGAGCATCCGATCAAAATACCCCTTCATTGCCCTTGATTAGTGTCACTCAAAACCCCCTCCTCTACCATCAATACATTCTCCAAACTAAACCACTAGTTTTCTCACAACTTGTCATGTCGAGCTTTGGCCTCCACCTTCCATCCACTAACCTCCCACCCTTCATAGTCATGGCATTCTCATTTCCACCCACACATTTTGGCACCCCCCTATTTCTCACCAAGCCACCAAAAAATTCTTCATCACTCCATATTCTTGGACATCCACCCCACCTTCCATCACATATCTTGGACAACTCCTTCAATCATCAGTTGCACATGGGTTCTCTCACTTGTCATTGCAAAATCAAATGCCCATCCAGGGCCAAATTCCACAAGGGGGTACACAATTAACTCTCCATAATCAAATGCCCATACATGGCCAAATTCCACAAGGGGTACATAGTTCCCTCTCCATAATAAAATTCCCATCTAGGGCCAAATTCCACAATGGGATGCATAATTCCCTCTCCAAAATCAAATGCCCATATAGGGATAAATTCTACAAGGGGATACACAATTCCTTCTCCATAATCAAACGCCCATCCAGGGCAAAATTCCATAAGGGGGTACATAATTCCCTCTTCAAAATCAAATGCCCATCTAGGATCAAATTCCACAAGGGGGTACACAATTTCCTCTCCATAATCAAATGTCCATCCAGGGCCAAATTCCACAAGGGGTACACAATTCCCTCTCCATAATAAATCACCCATCCAAGGCAAAATTCCATAAGGGGGTACACAATTTCCTCTCTATAATAAAATGCCCATCCAAGGCCAAATTCCACAAAGGGGTACAAAATTCCCTCTCCATAATCAAACACCCATCTAATGTAAAATTCCATAAGGAGGTACACACTTCCCTATCTACCATAAAACACTCATCCAGGACCAACATCCACAAGGGGGTGCTCAATTCTTCCTCCAAGATCAAATTCCCACTCAAGGGCCTAATCAAACTGGGTATGCTCAGATACCCTTCCAAAAACAAGTTTCGACTCATGGATTTGACACCACACAACAACACCATCCATAGATGCCCAATCAAGGGCCTAATAAAACTAGGTATACTCCAATACCCTTTCAACAACAAATTCCCATCTAAGGATTTGTTCAATAAATCTCTCACACCACTCAACAACAACCACATATGCCCAATCAAGGGCCTAATCAAATTGCATATGCTCAAATATCCTTTCAACAACAAGTCCCCACTCACATATTTATTCTATCAAGCTCTCACACCATACAACAATACCATCCATAGATGGCCAATCAAGGGCCTCATCAAATTGGATATGCTCAAATACCCTTTCACCAATAAATTTCTAGTCAAGGCTTTATTCAATAAAGCTCTCACACCACACAAAAATAACCATAGATGCTTAATAAAGGGCCTAATAAGACTAGGTATGCTTAAATACCCTTTCAAAAACAAGCCCTAACTCAAGGATTTGTTCAATCAAACACTCATCACACACACCAACAACATACACAATTACCCATTTAGGGGATTAATCAAATTGGGTATGCTCAATTACCCTTCCAACAATAAGTCCTTAATCAATATTTTTTTCAATAAAATGTGCATCACACACAAAAACCCATGCCCAATAAAGGGCACAATCCATCAAGGTATGAACACATACCCTTACAAAAACCAATGACAGTCCAAGATCCATCCCAACAAGGATATATTTAACAGGACCCTTACCAATCATTGTTCCCTCTGATGAACAATCAACAAATGTTTGAACAAACTCAATTTTATGAGGTACATGAAAAATTTCATCCACTAGATGCCATCCCCATGGCCAATCAAACCTCATATCCAAATGTGAATCCATAAATACATCAATACCCCATTGTTCCCACTCAAATATTGCAAACCAACTACTACACACCAAAAAATAATCATCAAGCTCCACCATTGGTTACCACACCCGTTTGTTCTAACCTCATGATACCCATCCTACCTAATCTTATTCAAGCCATACAAGAATAAATCAAGTAATTGCAAACATGTTCCCATATCTATGGGTATACTAAACCCACTTATAGTGAGTTGTGCTCTAAACCCATCCATCCATCCATTCACATGCCACCCTACCCATCCAAAGTTGATCCCAAATTTGATAAATTTAGGGGTAAGGAAGATCCTTGAGAGCATTCAAGTAATTATAGATTCACATGCTATTACATCAGTGATCATGATGCCCTAATGCTCAATAAATTTTCACAATTCCTTGAGGGATTAGCTCTAAACTGGTACAACAACTTACCTGATCATAGCTTATACACATTTGAGTAATTGGATAACATCTTCCTCAAAATATTTACCCTCAACATCAAGAATAGGACCGGATTACCCAATCTATACAATTTATGATAGTTTTAGGATGAATCCATCAGTGATTATATTGCATAACAGAGAGTTTCTATTGAAAATATCCATTTCCCTCTTCCCTAAATAGAATTGGTAAAGGTATTTGTCAAAATTTGTATCAATCCCGTCTCTAGAAATCTACAAATGTATCCCCATAACACATTTGAGGAGGCATCCAATAAAACCAAGCTAATTGAGGAAGTTAAGATTCAAAAGGAGAAAATCAAACCCCACAAAAGAACTAACTATAATCCAAATAAATTCCAAAAAAGTAACTCTAGTTAGATGCCACATAAACCACCACAAAATACCAACTTCATCCTCAACACCACCACCACTCTACTCATTCACAACACTCCATTGCAACAACCACACACTCCTCCACACTTGGAAAACACATTTATCCCACCATCGTAACCTAATACGCAAGCCCCTCAACTCCAAGTTGATTGTCCACCTCACACATGGACCCCTCTAACTAAACCTATTGGTAGCATATTTCAGTGCTTAATGACCACAGGTCATCTAGCCTTACCACCAATTCAACTTGAAGATCCCACCCTACCAAAACCAAGAGGATACAATGAATATACCCACTGTGACTATCATCATCATAAAGGGCATGATATTAGTGGTTGCTAAAAATTTCACCATCTTATCCAAGATCTCATCGATAAGGGTGCCATCAAGGTTGAAAATCCCTTGGCTCCATCCAACCAAAACCTAGATATTTTTTACAATCCCATACCACAACATAATACCACCCCATCACATGCTTCCACATCCAATATACCACTATAAAATCCCTAAGTCAATCACATCAATCGCATACCTGCACAAAAAGGACTTTTAGGGATGATCAACATTGTTACATAGAATAATTGATAACCCACTTGGTCTAATCCATAACAGGCACCATCACACCTCCAAAAGCACCAACACCTCCTCCACCATCTTCCACTCCTCCAAAACTCCAATACACCAACTCCAATTGGTCAAATTCTATTCCAAAGGCCCCAAATTTCTTTGGTCATCTTCAAATGCATGATTGTGAGGGGTGCCAATACCCCTTCTCATCTAATAAATCTCATTATTGGGAGTTCCCATACCCCTCCTCATCACATAAAATCTAGCACTGCTACCAGATCAAAGGTTAACACATTATTGTACATTCTACATCAAAAACATCAAAACAATAAAAAGAACAAAAATATCAAAACAACAAAAAGAACAAAAACATCAAAAATACAAAAACAACAAAAATATAAAAATAATAATTTGACGCAATGTCATACATCTTCACCTCATCTCTCTTATTATTTATTTTCTCCCCTCTCCATGTTGTATGGTCACGCTTCGAGTGGTACATACCTAGGGAAGGATTCTTATTCTTATCTTTCTTCTCTTATTCCTCCTCTTTTTCTTATTTCTCCTATCTCTATTGTATGGTCACACTTTGAGCGGCTACATACCTAGGATAGGTTCCTTCTCCTTCTTCTCCCTTCTTCTCTCCCCTCTCTTTTTCTTCTTCTTCTTCTTCTAATTATTTCTCTATATTTGCACCACTCAATCATGTTGATACCACCAAACATTCACAATTACATCACTCATTACATTCATTCATGTATCATCTCATGAGACTTTTATGATGTTATAGTCTCTCTTTATCGATATAAGAATTGATGTTGAACACTCACACATGGTCAACTTACTCAATGACAAAGTTCATCTTGCATATCATTATAAATAAGCATCACCTTGTTATGTATTACATTCATATATGCATTCTCACATCATGCTTCCATCTAGGCATTTTCATCGCATCCAACATCATCCACTAGTCAAAACAACTAGCACAATGTCATGTTCTATCTTATGTATAGGTTACTTCAAAATAAAGGTCTTTTTGATAGTCAAGCACTTTAGTTGACCTCATCAAGCTTTATCAAACGTCATTGGATTCTAATGCAACTTTAGACTTCCCTTGCATGACTAGAGTCCCTTCATGGATCAAAACACATGTGCACACTTAACAAATTTTGAGTCTATGAAAGAAGACACCTTACGTATACTAGCCCTTGAGCAAAATATTTATCCTATTCATCCTATCATGTGCATGGTTTACAAAAGCTGAGAATTGACAAAAGGATAAGCTATTCAAAATAAAAGATAAAAGGCATAAAACAAAATAAAATGCCTAAAAAAATAGCACTATCAAAGACAATAGCAAAGAAAAGCAAAATAGCACCATAAAAAATCTTGAATCCCTAGAATTCTCAATTTTTTGACAATCATGGAGTGATATCCATTACAACAATGGGCTATAAACACCATCCTAGCAATGGAATAACTTTATGCAAAGTGACTATCACATTAGCAACCTTCTTTTGTATAGACCACTACGTGCTTGTGGATGAACTAGCTTATGTGGCTAAGTTTACAAATTGGCAAGTCCAACCTCACTCAAAATTGGTAAATGAACTAAATCACTCTATACACACACAAATCCATGATAGGCTCAACCTTAGTCAGGATGGTCTAAGTATCAGCAAAAAGTTGATTAATAGAAATGTTTGATGACAAAACTCAACAATTTAACTTTCTAAAAATTGTTTCAAAATTTGAAACACCTTACCAGAAGAAACAAACATACATATTGCTTAGTTGTAGAACTAGCAAGTTTGTCAATACATTGGACATTATCTATAAGTTCGTCAGTCTAACATTATCATTATCATTTTCATACACACCATCATTAGATTTGCATTACCATACATATTACATATTCCATTTTATCGTTATATGGTCATCAATCAAATACAATCATTACTATGTCATTGACTACTTTTACCATATGTGGTGGTTTTAATCAAACATGCATATCCAAAATCTTAATTACAAAACAACATTGAAAGTCTCAAAATCCACAACACATTTCATATCATTCATCTACATGCATAAATCACATATCATAAAATCAACACATCCATCATTACCATAATCAAAGGTACACAACACAACAAATCATATGTGTACATCATCTTCATATCATCAAAACAATCCTATAAAAATTGTAACACGCCTGCCACACCAAAAACAATTGCTACAATACATACATCACTATAACATCCCCTCTATTTGACTATTTGATTACTTGCTACTTTTCCAATTTAGCTATATAATGGCTTGCTACCTTTTGAAGAATATATTGTTGTTTGATTTTATGGATGTAGAAATAGGTGTAAGAATTGGTTCTTATCCACTGATGCAGTGGTTTGGTAGCTCCTGGTACCCTCCTGCAGGTGGAAGGATAGGATAGGTCCGTAGAGGTAAGGAGGGATATGATGGATAAATGTGGCCCCATGAGTACATGGAAGCTCACAGTTAGAAGGATCATGTAGTTGCATCCATTTTAGAAATAAATATCTGCATCAAGAAAATAATGTCTTATTACATGCTAAAATTTAACAATAATAAGAAAATAATTTATATATATATATACTTATATATAAATAAAATAAAATAAAATGCTAATATAAAAAAAAAAAATATTATCAATATATATATATATGTTAAATTTTGATATAACATGAATTGTGGCATACAATATTAGATAAAAATAATCAAGTAAAACAAAATAATTAATGCTACAAGAGCCAACTGACACTCTATAATCTGGCATGTCACAAGTGTCCAGCCAGTTATCGGATAGTAAGGTCTCCTCCTTTCCTATAAAAAGGAATGTGTATTGGAATGTAGGAGGGAGGTTTTTCTTGAGGATTTACATTAACTTTCTTCTTTGATCAAGCTTCAGAACAGATTACCAGGTCATAGTATGTATCTTTTCCCTTGTAAAAATTGTTTAGTCTTGTTAGACATAATAAAAGAAATGTTGGATATATGAATAAGTTGTTCAATATTGTCTCTTAAATTTGTTATAAGAAAGAATGTTTAAATTTTATATTGAACGAATAATTAGCCTATATAAGAATGGTCGTTGATATACTGAGTATGTGAATACGATGTGCTAAAATTATGGCTTAGATGATTGACTATGAAATACTCTTTGTAGGAGTTCTTTTAAAAGTTGTATAAACACAAAGTAAAACTGTCTCTGTGTATGTTGCTTATATATAAACTAGGCATATAGGGTTAGTTTGCATTGCATGGGAGGGGCCATTGCTGACCCTGAATTGCCACCTAAACTATCCTTCTGCCATGGGAATTTGTGCAAAATAGATATCTTTGGTTAGAGTTCTTCAGAGGTTACCGAACCAGGCGCAGGCATAGTGTTGCGCTGAAAGATGAAATTATTTTTCTGAAAGAAGATTTACCCTTAATTTAATTTAAAATATTATAATACCAAAGCTCGGTGTGATTTATCTCTTTAAAAATTTAGATGTAAAAGGATAACCTATTGTATAATGTGATTTGTGTCATATATCGATTTGTGTCATATATCAGAGAAATAATCATATTCTTTTATTTATTATTGGTCAATGTGGTTCTTCATTGAGATTTACTTATTAGAAGTATGTGAATGTCATCCTTGTTGAGCGTTTTGCTCTCCTTAAATGTTTATGTTTGATTTAAGAGCATAGCTGGGAAGATTCAAACATCAAATTACAAATTAATTATTTCTTTTGAAAGGATTGTTAATGGCAATCATCTTTCTTGTGAATGAGTCTCGAGCATTGTACATTGCATATGTTTTTAAAATATTTATCAAAGGGGTGATTTCTAATTTAAAAATTAGTTTGTCATATCCCGTGAACATTAATATGAGATATTATTAATTGGATAAATTATAAGAATTTCTCCCCATGTTTATTTAGGAGTTGAATGTGTGGGGTAGTTGGCCCTCTTGTTTTCTAACTGGTCCATGTGATGCTATCCCATACAAGTTGTTTATTTCCAATGACATATTTCTATGTTGGAATTTCCTTCCACTTTAATACCTCATCTTCTTGTATAAATTAAGTTTTTTAAACCAAATATTAGTTGAACAATAGCTTGTGTTATGTACTTGTTTTATTTTCTCTCAAAAACACTATAAATCCTTTTAGCTGTGTAGTTATTGAATTACCAAATATGTCATAGGTAAAATTTTTAAATTGTTCCAGATAATAATGAGCCAAGTTTAGAGTAGATGTCTTGGTCAAATATTTAGAATGCAATTATATTGAGTTGAGTTTTTCTTGTAACTAGCCAAAGCCATTGATTATTTGTGGAAGTATAACCATGCAGTAATCACTCCAATGAATGTCTAAAACTTGAAATTTATCTGTGTTGTCGAAAATAACCTTAAAAGAAGAGCACTAGGTTGGGATACGTTATATATTGAAGACGTGAACAGACTTTAGGAAAGGAAATAATCATTATATGAGAAATCTAAATAATCATCAGTTAAACATCGCTTCCGAGTAGGTGTTGGTGGATAATATGAACTTTTGTTTGTGAGACCATTTTGAGAAACCAATACAATAAATAGTAAGTTAACCACAATGGAAAACTTTAATTTAAACAAAATTTGATTCAGTGACTTTCGTTTGATGGTTGGAATTATTTAGTATATTGAAACCTTTGCCCATCATTGAATGTCATCATATAGGGATCACGACTGAAACATGTGGAAGACATAGCTTTGCAATCAGTCTAAAAAATTTAAACCATTAGCAAAATCAATGTTATTCCAAGGACAACCAAATAAGAATATAGAATCATGTCTTAAAAATTATCGAAGAATGAATTAATTGATAACTATAATAATTTATCCGAAGTGGCTATTTTTAAAATTCTAAAAGAACCATCAACTTAGAAGAATATTGTGTAAAATTTAAACCTATGACATCTTTGGTATTGTAACTTAAACCCCCAGTTGAATTTATGTTGAATGATTGTGTATAGCTACAGATTTTGGTTCTCATATGTAAGTAAACATTATGTATTTGGAATAGAATTCACTTAGAGGAATTAACTAATACTATATTTACAATAGGAATTTGTTGAATAACATTACATTATAGTGATTATAAGAAAGAAATATAGTATTTTCATTCTTGGGAAGTGTGATTTTTCGTACACATCAAATTCACTTTCTTGTTATAGTATTTTGAAAAATCTATTCACATATTTGAATAGACCCAAGAGAAGAAATATATAAATTCTAGTTGGTCGTCAAAAGCTAAAATTAAATTATAGCTCAAATGTATGGTTCTGATATTGGCAAAATTGAACCAAAGATGTGCTCTTTGAGAAGGGTCGAGGACATTTGCAAAAATCAATTATGAAAAGATTTATTTACATTGTATTGAAATAAGTTGGTTTCTGTTATACGCTACCTAAGTTGAACAGGTCTTCATATTTTTAAATATATCATTTTCAGTTTACTTTAGCTCTACCTGTTAAGCTCAACCTTCAATTGGTTTAATAAAAATCTATGTGTTGAAACTTGTATAAGCCTATATACGTAATATGAAGGAAAATATTCTAAGAGTGGAAGCTTATGATCATAAACAATAACCTTGGAAACCAAATCAGGCCACTTGCATAACAAAACTAATACTGTGAGAAGCATTCACCTTTCCTTAAAAAGAGGGAATGTCTAGATTATTTTCCTGTCATAGAGCAGAAGGATGGGTTTTTCAATTAAAACTTAGGTTAAGTTTTTTTGAAATACGTGTTTCTCCTCGGGTATGTAAATGGAGAAATCAATGTGATAATATATTTCAATATAAAAAAAATGGCCTTCTATACCAAAAATAGTAATTCTGCTACATAATCTTCTATATTAAAAAAAACCTTAGAATGAGCAACTTACTCAAGAAAGAATTGTGGATAGGAATCTATAGAAAATAAAAGCTTTGCAAGGCTATACCAATGGTGATTTAGTTATATAATTCGCATAGCTTCATGGTGTTTCCTTTCAAAATGCTTTAATATTAAATATAATAGAGAAATAAAGGAATATTAAACTCTTTAGGTGTTTAAAGTTTAGAATATGTGTTTTATTTTGTAATCTATGATTTCATTAAATTATGTTTTATTGAGTATAATTGATTTTCAAATAAAACTATGATTTTATAATAATCTATGATGGTAAAACTATATCAATGGTCAAATACATTTGTAGACATTCAACTAAGACCATAAATGATCTTGAAAACTATATTAGACTCATCTCAACCAAAAAGAAGGATGGAATTGTTGAACTGATGCTTCGTCTTTTAGTTTAGTTTGGTTCTTTTAGTTAATTGGTGTTGGAATTAGGTTTGAGATGGTATTTATATATTTAATCTAAAAATTTATGCAAAAGAAATTGTTTGGTGGTATGAAATATCATTTTAAAATTATTCCTACTCAACCTAATCGGGAAAACAAGTCAAACTAAGATAATTATCCATCGAGTAGGATGGTAAGAAAGGAATTTGAAACCGAAATAGTTATCATGCTATTAGTTATCATGGGAAACTTATTTCAAAACCAAATTAGACCTAATTGGAAAGGATGGATATCTAGATAAGCCTATTTCAAACCAATTAATTTCACTATTGGCGATTGAGAAGGATGGATTTATAAATGGATTAAATAAATGCACATCGAGAAGGACAAGCAACCACCCAATTTTGATAACTCGTAGGTTGTGGTTGTTGTGATTCAAGGATAGTTATTCTCTAGCATATTTATAATAGTTAGAGGACCTTCTGCTATGGAGAGTAATGAACAGTGATATGGGACGTCATTCTAGGTTATCATACGAGGTAGTACATGAGGATTCTCGTGAATCAAAACCAGTTTTGGAATTGCCAATAGATCTCAAGACTAGAGAGCTGGTATTTGGGGTTGGAAGATCCAATGGTAGATGGTATGGTCAGAATTACCATCAACTAGGGCTTGGTCTGAGACACCTAGTCTAGAATCCAGAGTATTTGCTACTCTGATAATACCTTAGATGAAGATCAATAATCAGGCATTGGCATAGATATGCTAAATCAAGCATGGGCCTAAAGATTTAATAGTGAATTAAAAATTGGGTCAGTGTATCATTTAGACAAGATTCTAAGTCCTTCATGCTACGAGACATGGAAAATAATGCATCCATCCTTCCAGGTGATATGAGCCTTGGAAGGGAAACCCCTTACCAAAAACCCAAAACTCAAGTAAGGAGAAGATGAGTTTCACGTATGGTAGTCTTTTGTGAGAAGTTGGCCGATCCTGAGTACTTGAGATTTCATCTGCAACGGTATAAGATCTCGAAGTGTAAACATCTATGCCTAAGTACTAATACAAAGCTGGGTGTGTTTACATCATCATATGACATTTGTATTTTTTTAAATCAAAATTTTGAATTTGTGCTTTTGATAACCAAGTGAGTAGACCTGGGTTGTGACATTTGGTAGTAGATCCTAGATTGTAAAAATCCTAGGTTGTGAATATTGATTATTGAATTGACATAGCTCTTTTGTCACTAGATGTAATGACAGGGATCTCAAAAAGAGCAAATGCTACTCTACAAGAGAGGCTTGTAAAAGTTTTGAGAAAGGGACTGAGGTGACTCATGAGGGAGTCAGACTGTGTACAAACAGTCAAAGTACCTCAACGTAATTTTAGAAACGAAAAGGAGCCATTAGCTAGAAGGACTGCCCAAAACAATGATAACATGATTGAATAAAAAAAATAGAAAATGGAAATTCAAAGGGGTTCAGATGAGTGAGCATATGAAACAATATAGAACATAGTTGTCTCAACAACAAGAAATTATTACTCAGTAGTAGAAGGTAATAGAAAATTTGACTAGAAGTAAAGAGTTAGAAATAATACAAAGGGAATTCCCTAAGGGATCTTCAATAAGGAAGGTCGATGTGGAGTTACAAAAAGATGTATTGTGAACTCATGCCAAGTTGGGCATATCACTGTTTAAAAGCCTATATGGGCATACATATGAACACTTTATGATTTAATATAACTAGATGATCGAGCATGATCAAATAAAATACTATAAAATGGAGGTCCAGCTTATGGAAATATTCCAATTGTTTAAAGAAGCCACAAAACTATAAAAACAACTATGTTGATTTTGAGCGATCATCTAAATAATTTGCTATATGTGATAAAGGATTTTAAGAGGTAAACCTATTAAGATTTCCACAAAAATTCCACTAAATTTAACCCCAGATTCATAGGTCCACTTGAGGTCATTGCCAAGATTAGTCCAGTTGCTTATAAATTAGCTTTGCCACATAATTTGTCCAAAATCCATAGTACCTTCAATGTGTTCCTTCTTCAAAAGTATGTGGCTGACCCTTCACACATTTTTGATATTTCATGTTTACATAGATCGGACCTACAACTCAATGAGATTCACCTAGTCAGAATTCTATGATTTAGACCAAACATCTAAGGAAGAGGGTTGTTGATCAATGTAGAGTCTAGTGGGATATCTACTCTAAAATAAATGCTACATGAGAGGATGTAGCAGCTATGAAAGAACAATTTTTGTTTTTTTTTGAAAGCTAACATTTATATGATTATGTTCATTGATGGATATATAACATATGTATATTTTTAATTTGCAGTGCATACTTCTAATGTATCTTTTGATAAGAATTTATAGCATATGACATGATAATACTTGTAGATGCAAATTATTGTGAACATGCAAAACTATTTTATTTTGTTAAACACAGGGACTGTGTTTAATCCTAGTGGGGGATAATGTAACATTCCCTCTATTCGACTATCTGATTACTTGATACTTTTTAAATTTAGCTATTTAATGGCTTGCTACCTTTTGTAGAAGATATTGTTGTTTGATTTTATGGATACAGGAACAGGTGCAATAATCAGTTCTTATCTATTGATGCAATGGTTCAGTAGCTCTTGCTACCCTTCTATAGACGGAAGGATAGGATAGGTACGTAGAGGTAAGGAGGGATATAATGGATAAATGTGGCCCCGTGAGTACAAGGAAACTCACAGTTATAAAGATCATGTAGTTGCATCCATCTTAGAAATAGATATCTGCATCAAGAAAATGTCTTATTACATGCTAAAATTTAGCAATAATAATAAAATAATTAAAATATATATATACCTATATATATAAATAAAATAAAATGCAAAAAAACAAATATAATTAAAATATATATATATATATATGTTAAATTTTTGATATAACATGAATTGTGGCATACGATATTAGATGAAAATAATGAAGTAAAACAAAATAATTAATGCTATGAGAGCCAACTGACACTCTATAATCTGGAATGTCACAAGTGTCCAACCAGTTGTCGGATAGTAAGGTCTCCTCCTTTCATATAAAAAGGAATGTGTATTGGAATGTCGGATGGAGATTTTTCTTAAGGATTTACATTAAATTTCTTCTTTGATCAAGCTTCATAACAGATTACCAGGTCATAGTATGTATCTTTTTCCTTGTATAAATGATTTAGTCTAGTTAGAGATAGTAAAAGAAATATTGAATATATGAATAAGTTGCTCAATATTGTCTCTTAAATTTGTTATAAGAAAGAATATTTAAATTTTATACTAAATGAATGATTAGTCTGTTGTAAGCATGGTTGTTGATATACTAAGTATGTGAATACAATTTTCCAGAATTGTGGCTTAGATGATTGACTATGAAATACTATTTGTAGGAGTTCTTTTCAAAGTTGTATAAACACAAAGTAAAAGTCTCTCTCTATATGTTGCATATATATAAACTAGGCATATAGGGTTAGTTTGTATTTCATGGGATGGGCCACTAATGACCCTAAATTGCCACCTAAACTATCCTTCTACCACAAGAATTTTTGCAAAAAAGGTATCCGCAGTCAGCGTTCGTCAGAGGTGCTCGAACCAGGCGCATACATAGTGTTGTGCTGAAAGCTGAAATTATTTTTTTTGAAAGAAGATTTACCCTTAATTTAATTTGAAAGATTATAACACCAAATCTCGATGTGATTTATCTCTTTAAAAATTTATATGTGAAAATTTAACCTATTGTATAATGCGATTTGTGTCATATATCAGATAAAGAATTATATTATTTTATTTATTACTGGTCAATGTGGTTCTTCATTGAGATTGCCTTATTAGAAGTATGTGAATGTCATCCTTGCTAAGTGTTTTGCTCTCCTTAAATATTTATGTTTGATTTAGGAGCATAGCTGAGAAGATTCAAACATCAACTTACCAATTAATTATTTATTTTAAATGGATTGTTAATGGCAATCATCTTTCTTGTGAATGAGTCTTGATCGTTGTACGCTGCATATGTTTTTAAAATATTTATCAAAGGGGTGATTTCTAATTTAAAACTTATTTTGTCATATCCCATGAACATTAATATGAGATATTATTAATTGGATAAATTATAAGATTTTTTTTCGTATTGATTTAGGAGTTGAATGTGTGGGGTAGTTGACCCTCTTGTTTTCTAACCGATCCATGTGATGTCCCATACAAGTTGTTTATTTCCAGTGACATATTTTTATGTTCGAATTTCATTCCACTTTAATACCTCTTGTATAAATTAAGTTTTTTAAACCGAGTATTCATTGAACAATAGCTTGTGTTATTTACCTTTTTTATTTTCTCTCAAAAACACGATAAATCCTTTTAGTTGTGCAGTTATTGAATTACCAAATATATCACAGGTAAATTTTTAAATTGTTCTAGATAATAATGGGCCAAGATTAGAGTAGATGTCTTGGTCAAATGTTTAGAATGCAATTCTATTGAGTTGAGTTTTTCTTATAACCAACCAAAGCCATTGATTATCCTTGGAAGTATAACCATGCATTAATCACTCCAATGCATGTCTAAAACTTGAAATTTGTTTGCATTACCAAAAAACAACCTTAAAGAAGAGCATTGGGTTGGGATACGTTATATCTTGAAGATGTGAACAGACTTTAAGAAAAGGAAATTATCATTCTCTAACAAATTTAAATAATCATAAGTCAAAATCTGCTTCCAAGGAGGTGTTGGTGGATAATATAAATTTTTTCCTGTGAGACCAGTTTGAGAAACCAATATAATAAATAGTAGGTTAACCGCATTGGAAACCTTTAATTTAAACAAAAATTGGTTCAGTTACTTTTGTTTGCTGGTTGAAATTATTTAGTATATTGAAACCTTTGCCCATCATCTAATGAGGTCATATAGGGATCAGGACTGAAACATGTGGAAGACATAGCTTTGCAATCAGTCTAAAAAAATTTATCTGTCGATAAAATCAATGTTATTCCAAGGACAACCAAATAAGAATACAGAATCATGTCTTAAAAATTATCGAAGAATGAATTAATTGAGAACTGTGAGAATTTATCAAATGTGGCTATTTTTAAAATTCTAAAATAACCATCAACTTGGAAGAATACTGTGTAAAATTTAAACCTATGACATCTTTGGTATTGTAACTTAAACCCCCAGTCGAATTTATGTTGAATGATTATGTATAGCTATAGATTTTGCTTCTCATATGTAAGTAAACATTATGTATTTGGAATAGACTTCACTTAGAGGAATTAACTAATACTTTCTTTACAGTAGGAATTTGCTAAATAATGTTGCATTATAGTGATTCTAGGAAAGAAATATGGTCTTTTCCATCTTGGGAAGTGTGCTTTTTCATACGCATCAAATTCACTTTCTTTTTATAGTATTTTGAAAAATCTATTCACGTATCTGAATAGACCCAAGAGAAGAAATATAGAAAGCCTAGTTGGTCACCAAAAGCTGAAATTAAATTATAGCTTAAATGTATGGTTATAATATTAGCAAAATTGAATCAAATATGTGCTCTTCGATAAGGTTCGAGGACATATGGGAAAATCAATTATGTAAAGATTTATTTATATCGTATTGAAATAATTTGGTTTATGTTATATGCCACCTAAGTTGAACAAGTCTTTTCATCTTTTTAAAGATATCATTTTTAGTTTACTTCAGCTGTGCCTCTTAAGCTCAATAAAAATCTATGTGCTAAAACTTGTAAAAACCTATGTATGTAAGATGAAGGAAAATATTCTAAGAACAAAGGCTTATGATCATAAGATATAACCTTGGAGATCGAATCAGGCCACTTGCATAACAAAACCAATACCGTGAGAAGCATTCACCTTTCCCTAAAAAGAGTGAATATCTAGATTCTTTTCCTTTCATAGAGTATAAGGATGGGTTTTTCAATTAAAAATTAGGTTAATTTTTTTTTAAATACGTGTTTCTCCTCGAGTATGTAAATGGAGAAATCGGTGTGAGAATATATTTCAATAAAAAAAATAGTAATTATGCCGCATAATCTTCTATATTAAAAAAAAAAACTTATAATGAGCAACTTACTCAAGAAATAATTGTGGATAGGAATCTCTATAAAATAAAAACTTAGCAAGGCTACACCAATGGTGATTTAGTAATATAATTTACATAGCTTCATGGTGTTTCCTTTCAAAATGTTTTAATGTAAAATATAATATAGAAATATAGAATATTAGACTCTTTAGGTGTTTAAAGTTTAGAAGATGTATTTTATTTTGTAATCTATGATTTAGTGACTCATTAAATTATGTTTTATTGAGTATAATTGATTGTCAAACAAAACTTTGATTTTATAATAATCTATGATGGAAAAATTATATCAATGGTCAAATAAATTTGTATACATTCAACTAAGACCACAAATGATCTTGAAAACTATATTACTCATCTCAATCAATGGGAAGAATGGAATTGTTGAACTGATGCTTCATCTTTTAGTTTAGTTTGGTTATTTTTGTTAATTGGTGTTGGAATTAGGTTTGAGATGGTATTTATATATTTACTATGAAATTTATGCAAAATAAATTATTTGGTGGTATGAAATATCATTTCAAAATGATTCCTACTCAACCTAATCAGGAAAACAAGTCAAACTAAGATGATTATCAATCGATTAGGATGGTAAGAAAGGAATTTGAAATCAAAATAAATATCATGCTATTATTTATCATGGGAAACTTATTCCAAAACCAAATCAGACCTAATTAGGAAGGATGGATATCTAGATAAGCCTATTTAAAACCAATTAATTTCACTATTGGCCATAAAGAAGGATGGATTTCTAAAGGGATTAAATAAATGCACGTCAAGAAGGACAAGAAACCATCCAATTCTGACAACTTGTAGGTGGTGGTTGTTGTAATTCGAGGATAGTTGTTCTCTAGCATATTTATAAGAGTCAGAGGACCTTTTTTTATGGATAGTAACGAATGGTGGGATGGTACACAATTCTAGGTTATCGTACAAGATAGTACATGAAGGTTCTCATGAATCAAAACCAGTTGTAGAATTACCAACAGATCTCAAGACTAGAGAGTTGGTCCTTGGGGTTGGAAGGTTCAACGATAGATGATATGGGTATCATTACTATCAACTGGGACTTGGTTTGAGATACCTGGTCTGGAAGCCAGAGTATTTTTAGACCCTGATAATACCTTAGATGAAGGTCAATAATCAGGCACTAGCATAACTATGCTAACTCAAGCATGGGACTAAAGGTTTAATCGTGAATTAGAAATTGGGTTAGTGGACCATTGAGACAAGATTCTAAGTCCTCCATACTATGAAATGGAAAAAATAATGCATCCACCCTTCTAGGTGATATGAGCCCTAGAAGGGCAAAACCTTATCGGGAACCCATAACTCGAGTAAGGAGAGTATGGGTTTCAAGTATGGAAGTATTTTGCAGGAAGTTGTTTGATCCCGAGCACTTGAGATTTCATCTATAGCAGTATAATATATCGAAGTGTAAACATATATGCCTAAGTAATAATACAAATTTGGGTGTGTTTACATAATCATATGACATTTTTGTTTTGTTAAATCAAAATTTTGAATTTGTGCTTTTGACAACTAGGTGAGTAGACCTGGGTTGTGACAATTATGCACTGTTGCTAATCTATGGAAATATATCCATCCCTTTCTATCCACCATCATTGTGGATAATTTTAAGATTGAAATAGTTTGCATCAACCATCATCAATTCACCATCAACCATTGGCTCTCTAAGCAACCAGGCAAAAATTTCCACTTCAAAAAGTAGGGTCATATTTGAACTAGCTTTTTTCCCTATCAATTACTATCCAAATTTTCCAAAAACCACCACCATTATATTGGTCTCAAAAATATCTTTCCAACGGTATAAGTTTTATCCAATTTTAACATCGGTTGGTCACCCAAACTGCTAAAAAACCACAAGGGGATCAAAAACAGACCTCAAGATCCATTTCCATTCAAAACAGACCTAGAGGTCTATTTCTATTAAAAATGGACCTAGAGGTTTATTTTCACAATAAATCACACTTTTGGGTACCCATTTTCCCAAAAACTACAAACATGCAAATGGATTTTCAAAAATCATCACAAAAATAAGCACACTACCATTTTCTATCATTCTAGCAATCATTGCGACACACCAACGAATCATAATCAATCACAAATCATTTTTTATCAATGTGTCTCTCTCACTCTCTCATATTCATAACATCATTCACAATATTTACACTCAATTATGCATAAAATTGTAATATATTTTATTAATATATTATCGTGGTTACAAAAAACCTAAACACTACCGCCTTAGGGCACATACATTTTTCCACATACATTTTCATATACATATGGTGGTGCCCCTAAGGCACACATTACATATTCATATTCTTCATCAAGCATTGATGATTATCCATTGCTCCCCCTTTCCCAAATTGCATAAAATTTATTCATTTCTCATCGCCACACCTCCACTAAATCGATCGCCCCTCCACAATGGCATCAAGCATCAAATTCACCAATACATTGAACAACCCCAAAAAATAGGTTGTTATCCCAATTGAATCTCCATTATATGTAATCCACAATCCTACACCAATTAGAACTGCCATCACTATCACCATTGTCGCTTTCCTCATCTTACTTTGTAAGTCACAAGCATCAACTATACCACCTTTTTGGAAACTTCTTTCTTTTTATAGCTATCACCCCACCCAATGTACGATCTATCAGTCCCATCTCTCTATTCCATCCACCGATGCCTACTACAACCCATTCTCCACATTTTTGGCCATCCTATACTCCATGTTTTTCTATTAGGCAATTCATTACCGCCTTCAAATTTCTCACCCATCAACTCATCACTTGAGGGGGTAGTTATCAAATACATAAATTTTTCCAATAACTTTTGCCAAAAATCATCATACACCCTTCATTTTTGAGGTAAACTCAAAGTTCTCTTCTAAAAAATATTCTAAATTAATCAAATTTAGCATGTTATATGTCACACAATTGTAGGATTTCTCATCCAAACACACTTCGTCAAAGGTGCACAATCGAGTCCACTGAAGCAAATCATGAGCAAACCTACATATGACTGACCAATTTACCAATCCAAAATGATCTCATCAATCGATCAATGGTAAAAGTTCAAAGGACATGCATCCCATCCATAATTGGGATATCTTACATCTACTCCCCTCAAGATAAATCATTTGTCATCATCTATCACTCCATACTATTTCATCATCAATCATCAAATCAATCTCATAAGTTTTTGCACAAGCATCATGTCTTCACACGATGCAATGCAAAAAGGGGTAAAATGTAGACACCTAAAAATGTCTCATTTAACCTCTTACAAAATCAATCAGATTCAAAGAGACAAAATAATGCAAAATTGGTTCAAAAGCCCTAAGAGCAATTCAAAATCAATTTAAAGGGTACAAAATCAATTCAAACCTTTTTAAATAAATGCAAAATCAATTAAAAAGAACAAAAATAATAAAATCAATTCCAAAAAGGCAAAGTCAATTTCAAAAGGGCAATATTAGTTCCAAAAAGGGTAAGAAATTTCCCAAACCCTAAAATCAAGATAAAAACAATTCAAAAAATATTATGGAACAAAGAAGTAAGAAAATTCTCCTCCCCCTTCAATGTAGACACCCCTTCCATTCCTCCCACATGCTTTCTTATGCATCCACCTTTGCACTTTTTTAAAATCCACCTACTTTCCTTAAATAGCAATAAATGAAAGGTGTTGAAAAGTGGTCTTTCACCTCTTCCAATGCATGACATGGGCATGGAGCACCCATACTCAATAAAATCAATTGGTACAAAATTCTTCCCACCCCCACATGCTCATTTATTAAACCCCTCCTCTCTCCTCCACCTCATCACCCCTTTTTGCTTGCCATGAAGTCTATAAAAGGAGGCCATTGTCTAAGAATTAAGGGAGGAGAAAATATGCAGTGTTATGCTACTGAGATTATATCTAAGGCATCTTAAATCCATTTTCATGTGTGATATCTCTCCCCCACCTCTTTATTGTAGGTTTTTAGCATTTTCATGGTAGAATAGGTGACTACAAAGGTCTACATTGAACATAACACCACAGAAGGTATCCATGGGGTACTTCCTACACTCTGAAGTTTTCAAAAATCAAAATAGACATCAAGGTCCATTTTGATAGATAAATCACCCCGAGGTGTGTTTTCCTGGTTAAGGTTGGCAAACAGGTTAGAAAGGTAACATAACAATTTTATTTAAGTTTTTATTCCATTTTTTACATCTATTATGTATTTTCTTTTAGATTTTGTGTTGACATGTCTTGTATTATAGGAGGTCTGATCGAGACAGACCTCCAAATGATCTAACTCATTTTTGTAGGGTTACATAGGTGTTGTAGATAGGTGTAGCTCAAGGTGGCAAGCATCATAAGCCCACTTCAACTTTGAGGAATCAAAGAAGAACATTTTGGTGTGTTGATAAGAAGATTAATGGCTAGGACCACCCTTCAAGAATCCTTATTTTGTAGCCCATGGGGCATATTGTAAAATAATTGCATAACATTCTTTGTAACACCATTTTACATAAATCAATGCAAGCGGTAAGTTTTTCTTTGTTTCAAAATGATTATACAATCTATTATTTGCTTACCATAAATAAAATCACCTTGTTAATTCAAAATATTATAATCTAGAATATCAAGAAAACATGAATTGTGGAAACAAAATATGTTCATTGCCTCAAGATATATAAAACTCTAGTATGATGTTTGATGACCAATTATTATTATGGAAAGTATATTTGATATGTTAATATCTTTATGATGCAGGAGCATCCGGTGGCAGCAGAGCAATCTTGCATCGACAAAATTTTTTTAAGTGTTCGCTTGGATATCGTGATATCATGACATGTTGTGTTTTCATGACTCAAGAAGGAGAGAGAAGGCATAGAGCAGAAATGTCACGATTTCGTGACATGTCATGAAATCACGACCGAAAGAAGAGAGAGAAGGCACGAAACAAAAATGTCATGATTTCATGACCCAAGAGGTGAGGAGGAGGCAGAAAGGAAAGATGTCGCTATATCATGACATGTCACGATTTCATGACCAAAAAGGAGGAAGAAGAGCCGAAAAGGAAAGATGTCATGATATTGTGACATGTCACATTATCATGACCAAAGGACGAGAGAAAGCGTAAAGGGAAAAAAGTGTCACGATATCGCGACATGTTGCATTTTCGTGACCCATGGATGAGAGAAGACGCAAAGGAGAAAAAGTGTCGTGATATCGCGACATGTCGCATTTTTGCGACCCAAGGACGAAGGAAGGCGCTAAGGAGAAAAAGTGTCGCGATATCACAACATGTCACATTTTCATGACAAAAGGATGAAAGAAGGCGCAAGGGAGGAGAAATGTCACGATATCACGACATGTCGCATTTTCACGACAAAAGGATGGAAGAAGGCACAAGGAAGAAAAGTGTCACGATATCATGACATGTCGCATTTTCGTGACCAGAAGACTAGAGAAGGCACCAAGGAGGAGAAGTGTCGCGATATCGCGACATGTCGCATTTTCATGACCAGAAGACGATGGGAGGCACAAGAGAGAAAAGTGTCACATTTTCATGGCTCGAGAAAGGCAGGAAGGTCGAAAGGCAAAAGTGTCACGAAATTGTGACATGTCGCATTTTCATGACCAAACGAAAGAAAAGAAATGGTAGGCGGTTACAGGGTCCGTTACAGAGGGAATCATCGAGCGATGGGTATCCCGAACGTCATCATGGGTTGACAAGTGGACAGAGTCCACAGTGGTAGCACTGGACAAGCACATGGCACCAAGGTGCAGTAGAAGCAGACGAAGACCAAGAGTCGGAATGTTTTGAAAGCCAGAACAACGAAGAGGCACGGGAGATGAAACGAAGGGTCCAAAAAGGGAAATAGAGAGTCACGCCCGAAAGTTTAAAAGGGGGAAGCAAAGGCATGTAGAGGGGTTGGAAACTGCTGAGACAGAGTTGCAGACGTGAAGGCACGAGTGCCATTCTGGACCTATTGAGGCTATTTTTCTTCCAGAGTTGGAATTACAGTAAGGTGATAGGGTCAAAAAATGACAGAGATAGAGTTGCAGACGAGAAGGCAAGAGGGCCTATCTAAACCTGTGAAGGCTATGTTTTTCTCCTAGAGTTGAAATACTGTAATGTAAGAGAAAATTCTTCTTGGGAACGTAGGTAGATCACCAAACATGAGGTAGCTTGCATCAGGAAATGAAAACTATGCCTGCGGGCTAGTATTGTGGTTGGTCTACTGTGACCAAAGGAAAAACTACGCCTATAGGTTAGTATTGTGGTTGGTCTATTGTGACCAAAGGAAAAACTATGCCTACGGGCTAGTGTTGTGGTTGGTCTTCTGTTACCAAAGGGGAAACTATGCCTGCGGGCTAGTGTTGTAATATTTTTGTTCAAGTTTAATTTTTGAGGATTTTTGAGGATCTGTTGTGAGTATTTTTGGCTCCCCCATCAAGTGGTATCAAAGCAGGAAGTTCCTGAGCATGTAAACAAATCATCGAACGTGAGGCAGTTTACACCAGGATCTATGGAAGAGCTTGGAGTTCCTGAGCATGTAAACAAATCACTGAATGTGAGGCAGTTTGCACCAGGATCAGTTGAAAAGCTTAGAGTTCTTGGGTATGTGTAAATAGATCATCGAATGTGAGGCAGTTTGCACCAAGAGCAGTTGTTTTTTCATGTCCCCATCAAGTGGTATCAGATCGGGAAGTTCCTAAGCATGTAAAAAGATCACCGAATGTGAGGCAGTTTGCACCATGATCTGTGGAAGAGCTTAGAGTTCCTGAGTGTGTAAATAGATCGTCGAATGTGAGGCAGTTTGCACCAGGATCAATTGAAGATTTTGCAATATTTGAGATATTGAGAAAGAAGGTGACAGAATAGTACAGAAGTAAAGGTCACTTCTCAATCCACCTCGGTTTTCTGATGCAGGAGCATCCGGTGGTAGCAAAGCAATCTTGCATCGACAAAAATTTTCTAAGTGTTCGCCTGGATGTCGCGATATCGTGACAAAGAAAACCATCGTGATATCATGACATGTCACGTTTTCACGACTCAAGAAGGAGAGAGAAGGCACAAAGCAAAAATGTCATGATTTCGTGACATGACCGAAGGAAGAGAGAGAAGGCACAAAACAAAAATGTCATGATTTCATGAACCAAGAGGCGAGGAGGAGGCAGAAAGGAAATATGTCACGATATCGTGACATGTCATGATTTTGCGATTGAAAAGGAGGAAGAAGAGCCAGAAAGGAAAGATGTCGCGATATCATGACATGTCGCATTATTGTGACCAAAGGACGATAGAAAGCACAAAGGGGAAAAAGTGTCGCGATATCGCGACATGTCGCATTTTTGTGACCCATGGACGAGAGAAGACGCAAAGGAGAAAAAGTGTCACGATATCGCGACATGTCGCATTTTTGTGACCCAAGGACGAAGGAAGGCGCTAAGGAGAAAAAGTGTCGCGATATCACGACATGTCACATTTTCATGACAAAAGGACGAAAGAAGGTGCAAGGGAGGAGAAATGTCGTGATATCGCGACATGTTGCATTTTCATGACAAAAGGATGAAAGAAGGCACAAGGGAATAAAAGTGTCGCGATATCGCGACATGTCGCATTTTCACGACCAGAAGACGATGGGAGGTGCAAGAGATAAAAGTGTCACATTTTCATAGCTCGAGAAAGGCAGGAAGGCTGAAAGGCAAAAGTGTTGTGAAATCGTGACATGTTGCATTTTCATGACCAAAAAAAAGAAAAGAAATGACAGGCGGTTACAGGGTCCATTACAGAAGGAATCATCGAGCGATGGGTATCCTGAATGTCATCATGGGTTGACAAGTGGACAGAGTCCATAGTGGCAGCACTGGACAAGCATGTGGCACCAAGGTGCAGTAGAAGCAGACGAAGACCAAGAGTCAAAACGTTTCAAAAGCCAGAACAACGAAGAGGCATGGGAGATGAAATGAAGGGTCCAAAAAGGGAAACAGAGAGTCACGCCCGAAAGTTTAAAAGGGGGAAGCAAAGGCATGCAGAGGGGTTGGAAACAACTAAGACAGAGTTGTAGACGTGAAGACACGAGTGCCATTCTGGACCTATTGAGGCTATTTTTCATCTAGAGTTGGAATTACAGTAAGGTGATAGGGTCAAAAAATGACAGAGACAGAGTTATAGACAAGAAGGCAAGAGGGCCTATTTGAACCTGTGAAGGCTGTGTTTTTCTCCTAGAGTTGAAATACTATAATGTAAGAGAAAATTCTTCCTGGGAACGTAGGTAGATCATCGAACGTGAGGCAGCTTGCATCAGGAAATGAAAACTACGCCTGCAGGCTAGTATTGTGGTTGGTCTGCTGTGACCAAAGGAAAAACTACACCTGCGGGCTAGTATTGTGGTTGGTCTGTTGTGACCAAAGGAAAAACTACGCCTACGGGCTAGTGTTGTGGTTGGTCTGCTGTGACCAAAGGGGAAACTACGCCTGTGGGCTAGTGTTGTAATATTTTTGTTCAAGTTTAATTTTTGAGGATTTTTGAGGATTTGTTGTGAGCAATTTTGGCTCCCCCATCACTTTATAAATAAATGAATAGGATGACAAATAGTTTTTCCAATTAAGAAGCTAACCTTAATTTTGATGAAATTTAATATTTAAAAAGTAACTAGTCAAAGGAGATTCTATCTCAATAAAAATGATATCAAGGATTTGACACAAGAAGAGTAAACATTTGAAGAAACAAGAAAATTTATTTGATATAAATAGAATCTCAAAGTAATTCAAGTAAATATTGCCTATATAGTCTAATTAGCCCAATAGTGAATATAATATTTTTATGAAAATGTCCCTCAATAAAAACCACACATAATTTTTTTTGAGAAAATATATATAAATCTACCTGTAGCATCTTTATGGTCCTTAAATGCATGTGATTCTTATTTGGAGAGATGATATTTAATTAGATTCTTTAGGGGACTCCATATGGTTCTCCACCTAATATTTTGGACAAATATCCTCTTGTTTCTTTGACTACTCCAATAGATTATTTAGATATTCTTGTGGGCTATTCCCATTGGATCTTCCTCTTCATATTTCAATAACGGTCATATACCTATAAATTTTACCACTCCTTAAGAACCATCATCTCTAAAAACTTCAATCTTAGATTATAGGAATGTTGAGCTTGACACACCAATTCCTTATGCCATAGTATTTGATAATTAGGTTGGTGTTTAGTATGATTTTAGATGCTTTGGTTTTGGATTTTAATGTTGTTTTTTCTTAGGGTCTACCTAGACCTTCCATGACTTGTCCAACATTCAAGTGAGTTTGGACTCTTTTGTAGGATACTTAGCCCATCATTTCTATGGAAAGACATTGAAAGAACCATTCTAAGACCTTTCTCCTAAAGGTTGATAATTTAATAGACCCTCTCACCTACTCTTAGGATAAGGATTGACTAGAGTGGAAAGATACCATGCTTATTGAGTATGATTCATTGATAAAGTATTAAACATAGGATCTTATTCCTATTCCAGAAGGAAGAAATATTTTTGGTGCAAATGGGCCTATAGGACTAAGCACATTTAATATGATTAGGTAGAGAACCACAAGATACACTTTTTTACTAAGGGTTTCTCTTAGGAGGAAATTATTACTTGGAAATATTTTTTGTAGTTAATCAGATGGATTCTATTTGGATGATTTTATATATAGTGAATTCCTATGATTGAAAAGTACATTAGATGAATGTGAAAAATTCCTTTCTTCATGGTGATAATTAAGAGGATATTTACATGCAATAATTGTCTAGTTTTAAGCTTGAGTATTCTTCCTCTATGGTATATTGATTAACTAAGTCTGTGTATGGAGTTAAGCAAGCATTGCATGCTTGTTATGATAATATCTACTCCTTTCTCAATTATGGGTTTTAGGATTGTGAGGTTGAACATGATATTTACATCAAACATTAAGATGAGTAAACATTGGTATTTTTGCTATATGTGGATGATCTTCTCATGATAGGTAGCTCACTTACCTTAATTTAGGACATGAAGTCATGGATTCGTGCTATAAGTGAGATGATAGATTTAGGGTTTCTACATTATTCATAAGGTATTTAAATTGATCAAACTTCTTTTGGTATCACTATCTCATAACCTAAGTATTCCATAGATTTTCTTAAGTGGTTTAGGATGGAGGATTAAAATTCTACTTAGACTCCTTTTGATTCAATATTAAAGTTTTGAGTAGGTCACATGACTCTTGTGGTGGATGATAATCTATATTGACATCTTATTGGAGGTCTTATTTACATTCCTAACACATAATCAAATATTTAATTTTTTATTAGCTACTATTCTAGGTACATGCAGGAACCTATAGAAAGCCACTACACTATAGCCAAGAGGATATTTCCATACATTGGAGAAACATATTAGATGGGTATTTACTATTCAATTGGTACAACTCTAAGTTTGGTATGTTTTTATATGTTGATTGGGATAGTGATTTAGATTAGCAATGATCCACCATAGTTTTATCTTTTATCTTGGTTCCAGTTATGTTTCTTGTTGCTCTAAATGATAATCCACTATTTCTCAATATTTCATAAAATATTGTAGATTACAATCCACTAATGAGGTATCTAAGTACCTTTGATGAATGATTATGATTTTGGAGTGAGTGGATATTCCTTAGTTCTATATATTCATTTTTTGGTATGATAATTAGAGCACCATTTACATTGTTTGTAATTTTATGTTTGGTCATTGAACAAAGCAAATTGAGATTTAGATGCACTATGTGATATATTTATGACCATGAGATTCTTAATCTAGTATTTATGTCATCTATATATGGGCATTAAATATCCTATCCATGGTCATGGATGACGTCCATTTTATGTGCATGGAGAATCTACTTTGTGTAGGAGAGTATCCCTTAAGGGGGGATGACTAATAGGGTCTCTTTTTTGTGTCCCTCATTCAAATTAAGGTAGATGTGGAAATATGTGGTGGTTAAGCTTCACATGAACATTACATTATATTTTATGTATAGGCCCTTTCAACCCTTATAAACCTTGTGAAGGTCATTATTAGTAATATTTTATTATTTAACCTAAAGGTTGATTTCTTAACCTTGACCTAAAGGTCACTTGTAATGGGGTTTAAATACACCCCAATACTGACCATTTTTTATTAGTTAGAGTTTATTCTACTTTCCTTTAGTAAAATTATTTGGTGTCCATAGACATCCTCTTATATCATCTATATTGCTTTCTATGTATATTACATTCAACATTTCTAGGTAATGTGTTAATTCCATTTTTTTATGGAAGATACTATAAATTCTAAAAAAATGACATGGGATTCATGCCACTAATACCTAGACCTTAGACAATATATTTCTGTAGTTATGATATCCAACATACCTTTAGGTATATCAAGAGAATCATTATAGTTTAGAAGAATAGTTTTCCTTAGATAGTCATTGATTGCCTATATTCTATAGTGCATTAATAAGTAGTTAATCCCAAGAAGCTACTCTTATTGTACCTTAGCATTGAGATAGTATGTATATAGTAATTAAGGAACCCTCTATAGTTAGATATTTTAAATACTAGATTATACACTATTTATAAATGTGATTAGCAATTTATCAATCCATAAACCAAATAAACCTTAGCATAGAAAACCTAAAAAAACTAGCCATGAGTCATTTTAAATTATTTGTGAGATATTTGTAGGCCTATAATATTTTAATTTTATATAATATATATATATATAATATGCCATCACTCTATGGTAAACCAAGTAGTATATGATAATAGATTCTAGGACAAGACCAAGGAAGATAGTGTGTAGTTTCAAAATTTTAAAATATATTTTTGTGTTTACAATTATTAAGATTATTCATGCCATGCATAGTGTAATAACAAGACACTTTTTGGGTGAATAACTCATAAATCATGAATAATTTGGTGATTCAATCAATATAGAACCCCAAAAATCCTACAATTCTCTAAAATACCAAAAATATGAAAAATCTCCAAAATCCAAAAAAAAAAATCAAAATCCCTAAAATATCTAAAAATTCTAAAAGTACCTAAAATGATCATTTAAATATCTAGTCCATAGTGATCCCATTATAATACTAATAAATTTAATATATAACCTATTTAGTAGACCCTAAGTGACCCTAAAATGACTTTAGGTCAAGAAACATTATTAATTAATTTAAAGAACTAAAGGATGTAGTCAAGAAAACATTTTTAGCCTTGAATAAGATGGACAAGTATGAATTGACCAAAAAATATGATAAAATTACAACTGAACTAACTCAATACCAATAAGATAGAAATTATAATAGATAATACAATGTCATCCAACACAACTCTAGTTTTGTATTAAGACAACATACTTTGGAAGGAAAATAAAATTTGGATATGCCATAATGCACACCTAAGAATGATTTCTCAAAAATTTATGGTGATAACCCCACCAATTATATATCTTGATCAAAATAAAATTTTACATTGAATCAGACATCTAATTATTAGAAGGTTCTTATAGCTTCATTCAACACTGAACATGAAGTTATTTAGTGGTATGAATTATTCAAAAAAAATCTTAATATCTTTGGATACATCTACAGGGATAAATTCTTCAAGAATTTTCTAGTTTGATATGGTCCCATAGAATATGAAGGTTTAATGGAAGTGTTAACTAATCTAAGATAAAATAATTTGGTCCATGAGTGCTAGATGCAATATGAAAATTATTAAACAAGATAGAAGGATTTGTTGATACCTTGTTTAGAAATTGCTCATCAACTTAAAGGAAGAGATACAACATAAGTAAAAATATCTAATCCCAAAAACATGATTGAATCCATTGTATTAGCTAAGTGCAACCAATACATTACATATAAGTCAACACAACTTCAAAATCTATAATCTTCTAAAATACCAATAAATCTAGGAACACAAAATAATAATCATGTAATCATGTACTAAGTGAGGCAAAGATGAAAGATTACAAAGAGAATGGATTGTGATATAATTATTATGAAAAATACACCCTAGATCATGATTTATGTAGAGAAAAATTTATGCCTACTACACATAGAGTAACCCTATGTTTGTGTAAAATTGGAAGTCCCATAATATAGTTCACATAACGAAAAGTAGGAAGAGTCATAAACAAGGCATGAACCTACCCCTAAAATTTTTATACATTATTTAAGAAGAATCAACACACTCAAATTATGCTAGTGGTGGGATACTTCAAAGCGCATCCATAAACCATTCTTAATGATAAATGTATGACTATAGAGGGAGGAAAATTGCCTTATCGGGTACGATTCTCAACTAGATCCACTAGGAGCTGAGATGACTATGGGGATATGTTATATTCCTCTACACTCAGGGGCTTGGGTATCAAAGGGTTCATTAGAAATGGTTTTATAACTCTCTCCAATTAAAAGGATGGAATGTTTTATGTGTATATTGAACAAGCACCTATGTTTGGTCTTTCTAAGATCCAAGCTAAAAGGAATTAAAGAACAATACAAGACAAATAATGATGCAAGCAAAGACTAACCCTAGAATGATTTTTAATTTTCAATGAGGACTAAAACCCTAACTTGCAATAAAGTAAATATTTTTCTTTTTAGCAAGGGTTCAAGAGAATGCACAAACAGATTTAACCTAAAGTGCAAACTATATGTTTTTTCTCTTTCAAATGCCTAAAATAAAGTCAAATTTTTCTTTTCCTTTTTATTGTATTTTATCATGAGCTAAATGTGAAATAGAAATAGACAACAAAAAAACATCAAACAACTTCACAAACCCTAGAAAAATTGATCAGTATTTGGGGGCCTACTTAGGCCACTATGTGACTGAGCTTGGACATGCATCAATCAAGCCCCCTTGGTCCTTTTAGCCGATCTTTTGAAAATAAAAGTGATTGTTGACCCTTTTGGAAGTGAACAAGACAATATGCAACATAATGGAACAATGCAAAAAATAGAGTGCAAATAGTGATATTATGATATAAATGGAATATGCAAAAGTAGACTAATATTTTAGGAGAAAATTTTTGCTTCCAAACCTAAATGATCCAAAATTGTACCCCTTAAGGGGTGACAATGAATTTGGCTCTACCAAATTTATGTCCTGTATGGATGGGGTACGAATTCATGATAGAGATGCTAAAATGATCTATCAATGCAAAATAAAACACAAAATGGATAATTAACAATCTAAGAAGACTAAAAATGCAAGAAGGAACCTGGTGGTAGTGAAAGAACAACCAAAGGATGAAGACCTCCACAAAATGGTAGACTCCTCCTCAAGGCTCCAACACTTGTCCACCAAGAGCAACAAATCACAAAAGTAAAGCAGTAGAAGAACACTTGAAGATACTTGATGGCATTCAAAACTTGATCTTGCTAGGAGAACTTTTTCAAATTGCTTGGAAAAACTTGTTAGCTTGCTAGTTAGAAAAAGAGGATTCAATCCCTCTATTTATAAGAGGTTTGGAGGGCAAAAAGGATGAGAAAACAAAGGGTAAAACCTAGGGGAGGGTCAACATCCTAGAGGTCAGCCCAAAAATTAGGTTTTCTAAGAGAAAACCCTAATTTACCGAATTTGCACCCCATACTAGGTGACCATGAATTTGGAAAAACTAAGGAAAAAGGCAAAGAAAGGGGGAGAGAAGCCCAAACTTGCACTTGATAAGTTTGAGGGACTTCTTAGGGGTTTTAGGGAAAAATGACTCATTTAGGTGGGTCAATTTTCCATGTCTACATTTTACCCTCTCTTTGATGCATTTATGGCCTAATAAATGCATCAAAGAAATATGTAGACACCTATGGGTAAAGAACAATGAACACAAAAAGGGGTGGCCAATTTAGAAGGGGTGGTGCAAAAATGGTGTCATTTCAAACACTTTGAATTTTTTGTATACAAAATGAGGTATTAATGACTTTAATGCCTCTCAAGTCAGGGTGCCCTCTCAAGTTTAATAAGGAATGCAAAATTCTTTAGGAAGCTCAAAAATGTAGATGCTAAAGAAAAGAGAACAAACATAGAGAAAAGGAAAAAAATTAAAATAGGAGAGAGAAAAAGAGGGGTATAAGAAGGGGGAGGATGAAAATGAATTCATTTTCATCGTGTAAGAAGAAGAAAAGGAGCTCTGGAGAAAAATATAAATGGTACTTCCACATACATCATCCATTGCGAGGGGTGAGGTTGGTGTTGCAGTAAAGAAAGTAAAAGTAATGACTAAAATCCTTCCTCTAGACTAGGCTAGATTAGGTTTTTAGTTCCTTTAAGAATTTAATTTATCTTTTTAGAAGAAATCACCTTGCATGACCTGATGTGAATTTGAGGGTCGACCATGAATTTTATTGGTTTGTTATGGTGATCAAATTCATGCCCTATAATTATAGGGTGCAAACTTGTGAATTCACACCCTAAAAGGATGGGGTACAAATTTGAGACAAGAAATAAGAGGATGAATTCATGCCTGGAAAGAGTGGGACGTGATTCCAATGGAGAGAATAGAAAATTAAGGAAAAATAAAATAAATAAAAGAAAAAATAGAAGAAGAGAAAGGAGAGATTAGACAATCTTGATTAAATGAGTTTGATTTGATTTTTGTTTAATTTTTTTTAATATTTTTTGGAGATAATTAAAAAATTATTTTTATTTTTTGTTGTAGTATGATGTACTAGAGAGTAAGGAGTGGTAATTGAAATCCTTGGAAGAGGAGCCATGAGAGCTCACACCAGTGGAGAGGGACACTCTAGGGGTTATGAGGCTACTACATTTAGTAGAGATACACTGGGTTGAGGTAGATAGAGTGCTACTGGTAGTGTTGGTAGAGAGGTGGTATCTAGAGTTGTCTACCTTTTAGTTACCAACTAAGGAGATGACAGTCATACTAGAGGATGTGTGGTGCATCCTATGTATCCCAATAAAATGGAGGGTATTTTATAGAGCATGATAATGGCATGCCATACTATAAATATTATCAAGGGATTGGATCCATAAGATCTAGTAGAGCAAGATCCATATCAATGAGTTGATAGGATGATACAAGGTTGATGCTTTATCAACCTGCTTAGTGGGGTAGTGGTGAGGTTCTTTATGTGTCATACCAATAAAAAACCCTACCATGGACATTAGTGGGAGTAGTGGTAGACATTTTTTACTATTAGGTGTGGTATGCATAGGGTCTATATGTGATGGCCCATCTATATAGGATATTGGACAATATCATGTACAAACAACATATAGGGCTAGTTTGTATGACCTTGCTCCAGGTGTGGTGTTGGGAGCACATAGCTATTTGGATACTACATGCACTACTAGTGCCATTGCCCAACCTAGACTGACCAATAGTATATATATGGTTTAGAGACCTACAGTGAGTCTAGATTACATACACAGGTATCCTACCACTAGGGAGGTGGATCATAGATGAGTTGTAGGACCATATGATCAGATGACAACCATGGCATCTACACCTTTACTAGGATGAGGATTGGGTAGATATAGCAAGGTTCAAGAGGGTTATATGGATCTCTACAAAGAAGGAGGAGCTATAGCTATACCAATTCAATTGAGTCTCGTGGTGGTTTGACATCTTTTATGAGATACCAAACTTGGAAGACTACTGGTACATGTAGGTTTGGTAGGATCCATTAGGAGTCAGAGGTGATCTTGATGTGGGTAGATGGATAGAGTGCATATATGATCCATTGTACATGTATCCAAGGGTGGATTATATCAAGGTGGCTCTTGGTTATAGGATATGGTATAGGAGTATTGTACCCCCAAGGATTTTCTGACTAGTACCATTGTAGAGGCAATAATTTGTGATTTGATAGGTGTAGTTGGTACTACAAGAGGTGATACAATGCACCATAGAGTAAATATAGTAGGACCAAGAGGATACACAACTAAAATGAGTGTATGTTTAGGTAGATATGATGGTAGCAACAACAACCATCTCTAGGATAGGGGAGGGGGAACATCAAGAGATGCCCCCATGACATTGAGAGTTGGGTCAAGCAAGATGGTTGAAGAGGTCTCTACATACAAAAAAATAATATTAAGTGGGACTATGGATTAGGAGGACCCAATGAGGGAGATAAAGGTGCTATAGGCTCAAATAGTAGCCATGTAGAGGGATATGGACCTACTCTGAGAGGATAGGGCCAAGAGGATAGAGGGATTGTGTAGTGCCTTGAGCATGACACTCATAGAGTGAGATATGGAAAGGGCTAAGGTAGACTACCTTAGGGGGAGATGAGTTGGCTAGAGTAGGAGTAAAACTAGGCTCAGGTTGAGGGGATGGTTATCATGATTAGCAACCAATAGGGCGAGGGGATCTACCTACTATAGATAGAGTTATAGAGGGTAGGGGAGAGGTTGGAGGTGGCTATACAGAGGGGGACCTTTTACTAGACCTTGTACTTTTAGGTAGTTCCAATGGAGTAGAGGGTACCTCCATCATCCTCCCTTCAGACACAGGGTCGATCATAATCTAGGTCATGAACTATTTCACAATCTATGAACATGCCCCCACCAGGACCACCTTCAACAAGCAGAGAAGAGGAGACAGGCTCACAGAGCTAGGGCTAGGATTAGGGTGACATGCCAATTTTGATTGTGGTATGCATCCTTGGGGAGGGTCGAGTGTGTTAGGATTGGACTATGGCACATTGACTAAGTTGATGTGTACTCTTTGACATTCAAGTAATATCATGTTGCATTATATATAAATGTGTTTATTTATGTGTGTTTGTGATTTTTATGTTTATTAGTGCTTTTATGTTTGATTATGCATGAATGAGTGAAAATAACTTAACTATGGAATGCATGAATGGACTAAACTAATGCAATGCATGATGTGATGAAGCTAACTAATGAATGAAATGCATGAATGGATGAAGAGATGGAAGAAAAAGGTGATGGAAGAAAAATAAAGAGAAGAAAAATAAAGAAAAACATGGCTCTAGCCAAATTCATGCCCCATAAAAATGGACCATGAATTTGATGTAGAGTGAATTCATGCCCCATATGGATAGGGTATGAATTTGGAAAAGAGGAATTAAAAGAAGAAAATAGGAGGAAGAAGAAGAAATAAAATATGGAGAAGGTTGACAAAAGGAAAGGAAAATAAAAAGGTGCTTAGAGTATGACATTTGAATCAATGTAGACCGCAAAGGGTCAATGTGATCAAACAAACATAAACCAAGTAAAAAGAAAAGGGTGGAGCGGAACCCTATAGGGATGTATGCTCACAAATGACTAAATGGAGGCTACCCCTCACTAGTGGCCATGAAGCTATCCCATAAGGGTGTTATGCTCACAAGAAATGGTCAAGTGTGGAGTGATACCTGCTATGGGTGTGGTGCTCACTAATGGTCATAGGTGAAGAGATACCCTCTAGGATGTATGCTTGCAAATGGTCGAATGGAGGTTACCCCTCACTCGTGGCCATGAAGCTATCTTGTATGGGGTGAAATATTTTGATTGATTTGCAAAAATGAGTACAACCCAATAGGGGTGTGGTGTGTGCAAAATATGAGTGATCAAAAGCAAAACAATAGAACAATGTGTGTGTGTGTGTGTTAGATGAGAAGAAGATAGAAGAATGAGAGAAGCAAGGAGCAAAAAATAGTGTGTGTGTGTCCTTATTGAAATTTCAATAGCTAAGAGATATGTGTAAGATATTCAGTGGTCATATGAACACCATAAATGATATTCATGTGGTATCTACCCTATCCCATGAGGATCCCTTAACAATTGAAATATCAAGAAGGAAGAGTGTAATCAAAACAAGATGCACATATTGGAAGAAGGAACGTATATCCTTTGTCTTGGGGAAAAGAAGAAATGATTAAAAATTTCAAAGGGAAAAGGACATACAAGAGATGAAGAACTATATCCCTTGACTTGGAAAAATTAGAAATTAATGAAACTTTCAAGGTCAAGGAATATATGAGAAGAGAAAAGAAGAAAATACATGAGCAAATGCAATGATGAAAAATGCATGAAGATATGCCCTAGGTTGGGGATTTACTAAGCATCAGAGCCCTAGTATGAGTGCAATGCATGTGAGCTAGAACCTAACTAGGTTTCATCACTTGCCATCCTCATGAAGTCCCCAAGAATCTATATGATCAAGCAATCATGCAAGTATGATCAAGCAACAATGCAACTATATGACAAGCAAATATGTAAATGGAATAGAATGTCAGGTAATTCATGCAAAATATGATAGGAAATCATGTAGTATGAGCAAGCAAACCAAATGCAGGATGAAGAATGAAGATGTAGAATCATGCATAATATATTTTTAGGTGCATTATGTTCATTGGTTCTTTAAAATCTTTACCATCTAACGATGCTAAACGATAGGCTCCTGAGCCAAACTTGGTCATTATGACAAAGGGGTCTACCCAATTGGGCTGAAACTTACCTTTCAGATCTGAACAAGCATTAGTGTTCTTTTGGTTCTCCTTGAGGACAAGGTCCCCAACCTCAAAATAATGATTGTAAACTCTCTTGGAATAAGATCACTTGAGCCTATTTTGATAGGCTCAAAGATGCTCTAAGGCATGAATGCACTTTTCATCCAACAACTCCAATTGGTTTAAATAATCTAAATAATACTCATCATCGATCGAGGTATCTTGTAGAAATATGCACAATGAAGGGACCTCTAACTTGAATAAAAAAACTACCTCAGTCCCATAGACCAAGACATATAGAGAAGCATCTGTAGGAGTTCGCACATTGGTACGATAGGCCCACAAGGTAGGATAAAGTTAGATATGCTAGTCTCGATCGGTCTTACTAACCAACTTCTTAAGGATCTTGACTAAAGACTTATTGGATGCTTCCACTTAACCATTACCCTAAGGGTAATATAGAGTTGACCACTTGTGTTGAATCTTGTACTTAGCACAAAGCTTATGGACATCCTTGTTCTTGAAAGGAGTGTCATTATTAGAAATAATCACCAAAGGAATCCAAGGGGGAACCAAAGTTATCATATTGTAAAATAATATGTTTGAGGGATAAGGGGGTCCCTCATCCTCATCACTCCACTCTAAGCCATGATGATCCAAAAATTTAGCATAAGTAATGAGGTGATCATCATCAGTTGGTAAGGGTTGATTTTTATTGGGAATGTAGCCTATGCCACATCTCCTAAGCCAAAGCTCAACTTCCAAAGGTTCTTGAATACCTTTATGTTGTGGCCCCAAACCCTTACCTACATATCCCATACTAGACAAGATCTACTTAGGAAGTAGGTAATCATTGGATAGATAACAATGGGTAAAAGACCACTCTACAGGAAGAGGGTTGCTACCATAGATCTTTTCTTCGAGGGATATACCCACGTAGATAAAGGTACACATGTCGATGTGTACTACTTCACCCTTTTTATGAGGTAAACCCATAGTCTGAGGTGAAGGTGGCAGCTTGGCTAAATCTAGAAGAGGTTCTTGGAGAAAAGGATTGACTTGATCTTGTGATGAAATATTGATTAGTGGTTCCTCACTTATTTTCAAATTTTCAAGTTGCTTGGTGATGTGAGATGAGGAAACTAATGGACATAAATTGAGACTAGATTGAGCTTGCTCAACCATTGAACAATATTGGAATGGATGAGGGTCACCCAGAATGGTGATAAGTTGATCTTTGAATTCAAACTTCAAACATTGATGAAGAGTAGAAGGGACAACCCTCATCGCATGAATCCAAGGGCATCCAAGAAGGAGATTAAAATATGTGGGGCAAGGTACCACATAAAACAAGGTATCTAAGATCTTAGGTCCAACCCTAAGGGGGAGGGATATAATGTCATAGGCCTCTTGGGACTCATTGTTGAAATATTTGATGATGACATCAGATTTAATTAAATCTTCCTCTTTTAATCCAAAATTTTGGAAAAATTGAAAGGTGCATAGATTGAGGGAGGAACCATTATCTATCAAAATTTGCTTGATAAATATTTCCCCAATATATGTGGTGATGTAGAGGGAAGAATCCCCTCATAAATTTGAGGAAGGAATATCATCATCTAAAAATGTTATATGATGTATCCCAAGGGAACCTACAACATCAGCTATATCACTAGGGAAAATATCTTGAGGAATATATTGTTGACTTAGAAGCTTCAACAAGGCTTCCCTATGAATAGGAGAAGTTTGCAAAAGCTCTAAGAGGGAAATCTTGGCTGGGGTACTAGCTAACTATTGTTGAATGTCAAAGGAGGCTTTTGGTTGTGGTTTCAATACTAAGGGTGGGTTTTCTACTCTTGTGCTCCTTTTTTGGGTACTCTTCAAAACTAAGGGTGGTTTAGAAGGTTGGTTGGATGTAGAACTCATCTCTTGCTGAGATTGTTGAGTCGGTTGAGCTTGAGCTTGTTGCCTTGTAGTTGTTGCTATCATACCAACCATATTGTTATAGGGAGGTGGCACATTATGATATGACACTTGATTAGCTGCTTGTTGCCCATGATTAGGTAGGGGATTTTGGAAGATCCCCATGTCTTGATTAGTTGTGGGTGCTTGTTGTGTAGGAGGTTGATTGTTTGTTGGAGGATTGTGGTTAGGAGTAGGTTGAGAATCCTCTATAACAAGATGACCTGCATCGATTAAGTCCTAAACCACATGTTTCAACCTCTTACATGAATGTGTCATGTGCCCCTCCACTCTATGATACTCACAATGTTGACCAAGATTATACCAATAAGTCATGGTATTGGGTTGCCTTATGGGAGGTAACTCAATCATGTTAGCTTCCAAGAGTTGTTTTAGGACCGACAAAATAGGTTGGTTGAGTCTCGTGAAGTTTCTTGGTGGGGGTTTTTGAGGTTTTCTAAGCACCATATTTTGCAAGGTATTAGCAACATTATTGATAGGTCTACTATCCATTACCCCATCACCAACTACATGCTTGTTCTTATACTAGGTTTTCATGGTCCTATCTTCTTCTTTCCTTGGTTTAAGTTGACCTCTTCGAATAAGGGCTTGCTCTACCCTTCTTTCCAGATCTATTGCTTGTTCAAAAGAGGTAATAGTTATTGTTTCCAATTCATATGATATTTGCTCTTGTAAATTTCCAATAAATATCTCTAGCATGTCTCGGGGAGGCAAGGTGTATCTTAATCATCCAACTAAACTTCTCCAATGAGATAATAATTCTAAAAAACTTTCATCTTTACCTTGCTTCAATAGATAAACATCTTTCATAGTCACACTTTTCTCAACATAAGCTCCAAATTGTTGAACAAACAACTCTGTTGTCTCCTCAAAATTCCTCAAAGAATGATTAGGTAGTTGATAATACCATTCCAATGCCATACCACCAAGGCTCTTAGGGAATGTCTTTAGTAACAACATGTCATCATATATAATATCATGGCATGTTGTCCTAAACATCCTTAAATGTTCAATTGGGTCCTCTGTTCCCTTATAAATAGGTAAAACCAACATTGAAAAATGCTTAGGGTAGGGCCTAGAGGTGATGATAGGGTCTAAGGGTTGATTGCACATTTCCTTATAGTTGTAGGTGAAACTTGGAGGTTGAATCATATCCATTCTTGAAGCCAATTGTTTCACCATATTTGTCAAGCTTTGCATATCGAGATTGTTGTTGTGCAATACCCCTAGATTCCCTAGGGGAGGGTTATAGGTAGGTTGTTGAAAGGGAACTTGGCTAATGTTGGAGGTATTAACACTATTATGATATGGGTTATGGAAGGGAATATTTTGTGTGGTATCTTGCTGTGAGAAACAATTCACATTTGGTGGAACAGAAGAATGAATGTTGATATTAGCAAAATGAGGAGGAAATTGAGCATAATTTTGAGATGCACTACTAGTTGGAGGAACTTGTGGAATTCTTCCAACATTGGTGGTTATAGTAGTAGCATATGTTGGTTTATGAAATGGATTAACATGATGCAAAGATTCAAACAAAGGATTGGTGCAAATATTTTGAGGAGAAATGGTTTGATGATGAGATGTCCCAACCTCTTCGAGTTGGGCTTCTTCATCCATAGCCTTATTCAAGGCATCCCTATGATGCTTAAAGAAATTCTAGATATGATCAAATGATTTAAAGGTGAGGTGTCCATTAGACCCCTCAGTAGGATCAAGGTCATTACTCGTTTCTACATTTTCTTCCTCTTCTAGATTAGGATTCTCCCTATCAATCTGGTCATCTTCTTGAAGAATCTCACCAGATTCTAAAAGCCTTCACTTACTCCTAAGGATGGGAGCCATAGGAGAAAGAGAAAGGATAGAGGAGAAAAGGAGGATCTAAAAACTAGCAAAAGACACACAAAGGAATTTTTAAGATGTTTTTAATGTTTTCTTATTCTAAGCAAACAAATTTAATGGTCTTGCTTAAAGTTTTCAAAAGGAAAAACAAAAGGAAGAGGCTTCCTAATTTGGCCACTAAAGATGTGTTTTCACATCGGGTTCACCAAATATGTAGAGGGGAGAAAACTGCCCTATCGCATATGATTCTCGATTGGATCCACTAGGAGCCGAGGTGACCATAGGGGTATGTTATATCCTCTACACTCGAGGGCTTAGGGATCAAAGGGTTCACCAGGAATGGTTTTAGGACTCGCTCCAAGTTATGAGGATGGAATATTTGATGTGTATATTGAGAAAGCACCTATGTTTGGCCTTTCTAAGATCTAAGCTAAAAGGAATTAAAGAACAATGCAAGACAAACAATGATGCAAGCAAGAAAAGACTAACCCTAGAATGATTTTTAATTTTCAATGAGGACTAAAACCCTAACTTGCAATAAAGTAAGTATTTTTCTTTTCAGCAAGGGTTCAAGAGAATGCACAAACATATTTAACCTAAGATGCAAACTATATGCTTTTTCTCTTTCAAATGCCTAGAAATAAAGTCAAATTTTCTTTTCTTTTTATTATATTTTATCATGAGCTAAATGTAAAATAGAAATAGACAACAAACAAATAACAAATAACCTAAGAAGTTTACTTAGGGCACTTACTTGATCTGGTGGTTGACCCTAGCTTTTAACTTGCATCTAAATATATCCAACAACTTCACAACTTGTAAAACAACTTCACAAACCCTAGAAAAATTGATCAATGTTTGGGGGCCTACTTAGGCCACTATGTGACTAAGCTTGGAGGCACAATAGTCAAGCCCCCTTGGTCCTTTTAGCTGACCATTTGAAAACAAAAGTGATTGTTGACCCTTTTGGAAGTGAACAAGACAAGATGCAACAAAATGAAATAGTGCAAAAAATAGAGTGCAAACAATGATATTATGACCTAAATGAAACATGCAAAAGTAGACTAAGGGTTTGGGAGTGAAACTTTACCCCCAAACCTAAAGGAGCTAAAATCATGACCCTATAAGGGGAGACCACATATTTGGCTTTGCTAAATTTATGCCCTGTATGAATGAGGCACGAATTCATGATAGAGATGCTAAAATGATCTATCAATGCAAAATAAAACACAAAATGGGCAATTAACAATCTAAGAAGACTAAAAATGCAAGAAGGAACCTGGTGGTAGTGAAAGAACAACCAAAGGATGAAGACCTCCACAAAATGGTAGACTCCTCCTCAAGGCTCCAACACTTGTCCACCAAGAGCAATAAATCACAAAATAAAAGCAACAAAAGAACACTTGAAGACACTTGATGGCATTCAAAACTTGATCTTGCTAGGAGAAATTTTTCAAATTGCTTGGAAAAACTTGTTAGACTTGCTAACTAGAAAAAGAGGATCCAATCCCTCTATTTATAAGAGGTTTTGAGGGAAAAAGGGCAGGAAAACAAAGGGTAAAACCTAGGGGAGGGTCGACATCCTGGAGGTTAGTGCAAAATTTGGTTTTTTTAAGATAAAACCCTAATTTTTCGAATTTGTGCCTCGTACTAGGTGACCATGAATTCAAAAAAACTAAGGAAAAAGGAAAAGAAGAAGGGGGAGAGAAGCCCAAACTTGCACTTGATAATTTTGAGGGACTTCTTAGGGGTTCTAAGGAAAAATGACTCATTTTAGGTGGTGTTGTGGCCATTGCACAACTGGCCCCAAATTTGGGGACCCACCTTAATTTTTGATGTTTTGAGGATTTTGGTATTCTTGGAGTGATAATTTTGATAGGTCCCTTCCTTGATGTTTGCAATTTCATTTCCAAGGTTCCTTTTTGGGTAGTGCTTTCTCATTTTCTTCTAGAGGGTCTAGTGTGTTGTCAGTTATAGGGTTTCCATAGGTTTAGTTGTTTGTTTGTTTTTTCGATTGTTTTCATTTTATTTATTTTTTTAATAAATCAACCTTTTAAAGGTTGATTGTCTTCATTTTTAATTAAATTAAAAATAAAAAATAAAAAATAAAATAAAAATATAATATATATAATAATTAAAAATAAAAATAAAAATAAAATTTAAAATAAATATATATATATATATATATAAAATAATAAAAATAAAAATAAATTAAAAAAAAATGAACAATAATAATAAAGTAATGAAATATATATACATAGCACATTCCTATGTGCATGTATATGTATAATGTGAAGGTGTTATGAATTTTGAGTTATAATATGTTAAAAAATTTATGTAAAGGAAGTACAGACCTGAGTGTATGAATCAATAAGCCTTACATAAAGTTGATTTAAATTTATGATATACTAATAAATTTTATATCATTGCATCGAATTTGCATTCGAACAGGGAGTACGTATCACATGACAATATGGGCATCATTGGGCGCTACAAAAGAGGCTGCATATAACATGTACAAGGGTCTACCTCGTCAGAGTGAGCAGGCGATAGTAACGTAACATATGCAGTATACATCAATGCAAGCAGATCGACTAGGATGGCATGTTAGTAAAGTTGTAAATGAAGATGCTCACCATATGGACAACACATGATGTGGAAGATGGTGGTGACATGGATGTTGAGCAGTATGCATCCGAGGTGGTAGAGGATGGATGATATGGATAATAGGTGAGGATAGCGGTAATGGTTTGTTCTGAGCGATATGGCCAAGAAGCTATACATAGGCGATGATTTCATGAGAGATGTCATGAATGTAGACTGTTATAAGATACCATGGCTTAGCACATAGGCATTATTGGAGGAGAGTCATGAATTATGTAGGGTATATCAAGGCTGCCTTCGGGATAGCATACTAGAATGATGATTTAATATATTTCATCCTTGCAGATAGTGAAGGTTAGTAACAATGTGTGAAGGTATGAAGTTGTTGTATCGAATATCATAGGGCTTCAACAAAGCATGATGAAACTACACATATAATTATAAGGACCATCCCATTGGTATAGTGAACCTTCGTCGATGTTGTAGCCATGCATATAGTGGATAGCTACAGGCGAAGATGAGGTTTTCCTAATGGATGGGATGAAATGGGCTTCATTTATGTTCTTAAGAATAACCTCCTAAGACACATAATGTAGCCATGGTGGTTGTTTCATCATATTGATGGGTCATTAGTGATGCAAATTTAAGAAAATTTGCACAAAAGTGAGCAATTTCAATTTTTCTCATACTACGAAGTCTCCAAATGAATTTGTAGGTGTAAATCCCATGCTAAATCAACAATAGCCAAACAATAAATATGCATGACTCAGCCTAGATATCATGTGGTGAGTGATATAGATGGTGGATCTATGTGAAATCTACATCGCAATACTCGATCGAAAAATAGTGTAAGCATGATGGATGTCCCCACTATAGATGATAAATAGCGCAAAGAGAAGATCAAGGTTTGGTGTTGCCTTATTTGGGATATATAGCATGGATGCATTGCACTGTAGTGCGGTGAACATTGATGAAATATACATCATGGTGACATGGACATGGCAATGAATGGAGATAGTAAGATAGATGCAGAATCACCAGGGATCATGGATTCATTGAGGGGACCTTGGTTGTCTGTCACTAAACTTGAAGCCAACGCTAGTGGGATATCTAGCTATCACCCATTACGTAACCTAGCCATGAAACTTTAGTTAGGTCTGTGTGTGATGCTGGTAACAAAAATAAATAAAATTTTAAATTTTAGCATGAAGATGTGTCAGTTTACAAGATAAAGTAGATGTGTACACCATGGACAATTTTACATTGATGGAGATACCATTTTTGGGATCTCGATCAAGTGGCAGAAAAAATAGTGGGCAATCATATTCTTGTGGAGGATGAGAAGTAGACAAATGGTAAAATCCACAAGGTCCAAATTAGCACCTGGAAATTATCGATATGGGCATCTCAGAGTGAATCGTTGCATCTACCTAAATAGTTTGAGTTCAAAATATTACCAGCCATTATGCTCAAAATTGTAAAGTATATTCCAAATAAGGGACGAAACCAAAGCGTAATGTGGTTTTATTATTGTAAAAGCTAGGCACTAATTATAGAGAAAAAAAATTGTTTGCTATAAAAATAAATACGAGATATTATAGGTAGGCTTTGGGTAATGAAAATATATCAATGGGTTGCACATGTCGCCTGCCATGTGTGGCAGAAGCTTCATTTTTTTGAGTTAATAAAACATAGGTTTATTAATAAACAAGAGGAATCTATGTCATATGGTCATTAAAAGGAGCACCACATGGTGAGAGCGTTAGAAAATAAAAATTTTATTGACCATATGGTATATCACAAAAGGAGGCATAAATACCATGGAAAGAAGCATAATAATTTTCAACCAAGAAAAAACCATAGTAGCAAATGAAAAGTTTAAGCATTGAAAGAAAAATGAAAATACGAAAATATGAAATGTTTGCGTTGGAAAAAGGGAACTAAAAGTTTGCTCTGCAATTTTAAATAGGGATTGAAAGAAAGTAAAAGGACTGAAAGTTTTGGAACAAGAGAAAGGGAAAATGGTTGGAAGGATTTCAGTTGTTGTCTTCATTTGTCCTCATTATGTATGTAAGAAAACATATTTTGAATGCAATAAAAAGATTTAATGAATATTTTTCACCACATGTATTGGAATTGTGTAATGATATTTTATGCGTGAATATGGTAGCATTGTTTATACACTTTCATGCATGTTTACTCAGACTCTCGCCTTGACCAGTCTTAAATTGTGTATGCAGGTCTAACCTAATTTTTATTTTTGCGTTTGGGATCTAATATTTTTTGCAGGATTGGGGAACCAGTTTATAGTAGCTCTCTTTGGTCATTTTCTGCATTATGTTTCATGTTTTCAGATTTTTATTTTTATTTCTCTAACCGTGTTTTCTCATTTTTTTAAATTCTTCAAATAAAATTAAAAAAATTAAAAATCCAAAAATAGATGCATGGGTCCCTAGAATAAGATTTAAATTTCATTTAGAGTAAGTTCGATTTTATTTTAACGTAAATTTGAAATTTTAAAAAATTATTCAAATTTGTGGTTTTTAAAGGGATTTTGCAATTTCGAATTTAGCATAATTTCGTATTTTGAAGGTAAGTCAAATGTCAAGATTTGCATATTCATTTTTAAAGCACTAAATTAATTTCTCTTTATGAAAATTATAATTTCATTAAAGAGGGGTAATTTATATGGCATTCCATAAGCTATCATATTTAAAGCAATAAATTGGCGTCTCTTTATGAAAATTATAATTTCATTAAAGAGGGGTAATTTATGTAGCATTTCAAAGGCTTTTGCATTTTGAAGCTAGTCATTCCATTGTTTTCTTTCATGTTCAAAGCAAGCTAAAATAAATCTAATCATTATTTAAGATGCACATTTAGAGATAGATTTTAATATTTTGTTTCATGCTCAAATCAGGATTTAAAGAAGATAAAACTTGTTTAAAACCTGCTTAACCGAAAGAATATAAAATCTACCTAAAATACTTCAAGATAAAATGAACTAAGGCTTTACATTGTGGTCATATGAGGACCAATCACATTTTTTTCCTTTCAAGTTTTATGAACAATCAATAGCATAGCATAATAACATAATACCAACACAGACCCCTTGTTAACAGTTATTTGCAAATCACTAAGGTATTCTAGCGCTTACTTGACACATATTCACAAACATACAAGAACACATTAAGTAAAAGGAGCCTTCGAGAAATTTCTATTTCTTTGCAAGAGAGGGTTTTCTAATCAAAATCCTAACTGAGTGTGATTTTGCAATTGGGTAAAATTACCACTCAATATTTTGGTGCTAGAAGGAGGGCCTAAATTGGTTTACTTTATTGCTATTTAGATGCTAAATTGTTCATGTTTACTTGAAATACATTGGTCTTGACTAACGAGGCTTTGTTGACTTGTGATCACTTTCATTGATTCAAACATTCTCTAATTGATGATGCATTGATGCTAACCTTTTGTGAATTTGAGAATGTTTTTTATCACTATGGTTTAATTGATGCATATATTTTTATTGATGCTAACTTGATGATCTATATATTAAAAATTTGATAATTGTTAGTCATTTCATGCTTCTTTGCAAGATATATTTCTTTGACTAACAAGATTGGTACTAAATTTATATTATTTAAGGTTCACTAATGGCATTGTTTACTCCAACCAGGGTAGGAATTGCATATTGGATAGGGGATTATTATAGCCATTCAAACAGGCCTACCCATAAAATCCTTGAAGGTCTAGAATATTATTTACCTCAATTTTGGCATGATGTGGACTCGACTAAGGAACATATTTAGATATACAAGGACATGTTAATCCATTTGCAAATTATGCATGCAGATTTTCTTTGTAGGTTGTTTTCATACACATTGGATGAGGTTGCATTTGATTTGTACATCCACTTACCTCAAAGTTCTATCACTTCTTGGGCTCTACTAGAAGCAACGTTTATCAACCATTTTGGAAAATTGGTTGACCTAGTTGTGATAAAGAATCAGTTTGTCTCTATCTATAAATAACCTAATGAATCCATGAGCCAATTCAATGAAAGGTTTCATAGGTTGTATATCAAAATGGATACACATTACATAATTTCGGAAGAAGAAACCATTCAAATTTACATGGGAGCCTTAGACCCCTTAACTACTACTCTTCTAGGGAAAATTCTTAAATATCCATCCTTGCCTAGAGCCTATGAGGATGCAATAATAGTAGAACAATGGTGGACTTCGAAAGGGGGTGATGTGGATCAATTATCATTACTTAACCCTAAGGCTCAAAATTAGATACCACCCATGAGTCAGGTTGAGGTACAACCTTCTCCCATGATGAACTATTCTTCAAGAGGTATGGATTCCAACCAATACCAACCATCTAATCTAGAACCCTTGAATCAAATTATGTCTAATGTGAACAATCAATGGGATGAAGTTGAATGTCCAAATTTCACAACCACCCTAGATATCATCTAAGAGGAGGTGCAAGTTTTAAAACCAATATCCACCAATGAGGATTGTGGTGAGCAAGCCCATAAAGATGTAGAGATTGACTCAATATTGGAAACATATGAACCTTTAGAAATAAAATATTTAGAGTCATTATTTACATAGGAGGATTGGGATAATCTCAGAAAGCATGAAATGGAATTTGAAAAGGAATCAATAGATGAATCTAAAGAGTCACCAAAAGACATGATAGAATTTCATCACTTGTTTTTGGAAGATAATTGTTATAATGATCAAGAAAGCCAACATGATCCAAGTTATGACTTGGAGTCATTATTTACAAATGAGGATTATAGTGATCACACAAACCTGAATACAAGAATTGATTCCTCTATAGAAACCCTTGAGCCACCAAAAATTATTGAACGAGAATTTGAAGAAGATTTTATTGAATAATCTAAAGATTACAAGGAAGACATAATAGAACTAGATTATGCACATGGGTGAATTTTACAATTTAGTGCGAATATTCATATTTTCACAATTTTAGTTTTGCAAATTTGGGGACCCTAGAGGTCAGCCCAATCGCCTAAAAATTTCAAGACCAAATTTTTTTAGGTTAAATTCACCTCGATATCATAAGGTTTCTCACCTAATTTTTGCCTTAAAATTATTAAAAACAAAATTTATCCCACCCAATTTACCTCTTGTACCCCATTATATATAACTAACCCTGACAACAACACTCATACATTTAAAATATTAATTTTCTCTGATAGTGAGCGATACAGAGCATATGACTAACACAACGCGACTGACAAAAGGTGACTAGTAGAAGGTGATTGACAGAAGGTTATTGGTAGAAGGCGACTGGTAAAATAAAACTGGTAGAAGGTGAATGGTAGAAGGTGACTGGAAGAAGAGAATTGGTAGAAGGTGACTGGTAGAAGGTGAATGATAAAAGGTGACTAGTAGAAGGTAACTAATAGAAGGCAACTGGAATAAGGTGAATGGTAGAAGGTGACTAGTAGAAGATGACTATCAGAAGGTGACTATTAGAAGGCAACTGGTATAAAGTGATTGGCATAAAGTGACTAACAAAAGGTGACTGATAGAAGGTGATTGGTAGAATGCAACTGGCAGAAGGCAACTGACAAAAGGCAACTGCTAGAAGGTGATTGGTAGAAGGCAACTGGAACTACAAAAATAGTAGATGGTAACTAGAATAAGGCAACTAGTAGAAGGCAACTAGTAGAAGGCGACTGGTAGAAGGCGACTGGAAGAAGGCAACTAGTATAAGGTGATAGCCATTTACAGATAAGTTTCTTTTACCATTAATTTTACTTTTTTAAAAAATTTGTTCATGGGCACTCAATAAAAATGTTTTCCTATTATTTGGTCACCAATCTCAATCCTGCTTGGATCATATATTCTGTTGTCTTGAATAGTAGTTCTCTTTTTTACCAGTTATTTCTATTTTTAAAAACGATGTTCATGTTACTCTTCTGTTTATACAGGTAAAATATCACCTGCTCACAATGGAAGGAAGGGAGGCCAATATTTCAATAAAAGAAGTATCCTCAAATACTTTCATAATATTTTGAAATCAAGTCAGCCATCAACATCTGCACAAATTGAAGGTATGAACACCTTTACACACTAACCAATAAATTTTTGTACATTATTAATTTTATATATAATATTTTCATTCATTAAGAAGGGTGCTTTTTGGTTGGTGGCTTTGTCCATTGTTTATATGTATTTTTTAATAGAAGGTATTCTTTTAAATGCCATAATGATAATGACCCTACTATTGACACTAGTATTATCTCTACAGAAAACAATGTTGACCCTAGTATGCCTCCACTTCCACATCCACAGATGAAAATTTTCTTAATGAAATGGAACAAAAACATGAAGAGATTCCTAAAACTAACATGTCAAATGGAAAAGGAAATAGGATTTCTTATGCAGTCCCTACTTCCAAAGAATATTCTTCTAAAAAATATAAATGTGTAAGGTTATCTAGGTGGATAACTAACAGATCATTTCAGCCTGATCGGGTATCAAAATTTCTATTTATCGAGCTAGTGCTTCCAGAGAATAGTAATGAGAAAATAATAAAATTAAGATGCATAATTTGCATTTGAAAACACGGAAAGGATCATATATTACAAGTTAAGAAAAATACAGTAGAAAAACCTTGTGGAAAGGTTTATATAAAAAAAAAAGAAAGTGATGGACCAATACAAAAAAATTATAGGTGGAAGGATGCATCAGAGTGCGCACATATGAGATATGCACAATAATATGATAAAGAAATGAAACAAAAGTAAACTTTGTTTTAGAAAGGTGCAACGATGCAATCCCAATTTTGAAAAAATAATAAGTTCACTTTGCTGGAAATATTAAGTATATTGAGTTGTCATTGATGTCAAAGGATTGATGTCAAAGAGAGCTTGGTATGGCAGAAACATTCTTCTATGGTTGGATAATTATGCAAAGGCAAGGTTTAAAATAAATACCATGGTTTAAGAGAGAAGAGATGATATTATAATATTTTTAATATTATAATACTTGGGCCAAAAGGATTTATTAAGAAAAAGAAATCAAAGGAAATATTTATTTTGCAAAGGCCAAAGGTTTTAAAAATAATATTATAATATTTGAAATATTATAATATAAGTTTGAAAAGGTTGGAGGCACCAAAATCGTGGAGGGCTTAATAATATTTGAATTATTTCAAAAGCACCGACGTTTCCTTATAAATCTCCCAAATGCATATTTAAGGAGGAAAATAAAATCATTTTGCAAGGTTTTGGAGAATATATGCACGATTCGTAGCCATTCGTTGAGGGCAGAGAGTGAGGAGAAGACAACGCCATTCATCGAGGGAAGAGGGAGAAGGAAAGTCAAAGCACATGCATTTCAAAGCAGGGACAATGAATCAAAGGGGAGACAATGCACGACTTTGTTCCAATAGGGCAGCTAGCCTAGGTGGCAGGCAGGTCCTACGTAAGGCATTGGCAGTGGATAGGTTTCGAGTTCGAATCATCATGGTAGTTTGTTTTGTGATTTTTGTTTGGGTAGAAGAAAGGGATAAATTTATTTTTGTGCACATTCATTTCCAGTAGGTGGGCCAGCCTAGCTGGCACTCTAGCTCACGCTAGAGCATGGGCTCTATGAGGTTTCATGTTTGACTCTCGATGGTGATGGTGGTAGACGCGGTAAGGGCATAAATTTTTTATTAAAATTTGTGGTATGTTAGCGCTTGATCTAGGGAGACATAAGGTTTAATTTTTGCTTTGTAAGGAGTGCATATTGCTTGATCTAGGGAGACATAAGGATGATGTTTTGAAATTAAATATTTTGTGTGCATAATGATATTTCAGATTTTGGTTGTGGCTTTATAAGGTTGAAATAATTTTAGAAATAAAGGAGCAATAAGGTGTGTGAAAGTTAAATCAAATATGTATTTTGCACTTAGGGTTTTTGGGTGATGACATTGAAAATTATTTGTGGCTTTTACAAGTAGGAGTTATAAGGTGTTTTGTGGTTTAATTATTGTGTGTATTTTTGCATGGTGAAAGAAAGTTTGAAGGGTGTTGTTCTTTGATTAAAAAGCCTTGTTTTGGGAAATTAAAGGGAGTTGTAAAGTAATATCTTTGTGCACATTTTTGAAGAGAGGTTTATCATGTGGATGATTGAAAAAGTGTTATGCTAACTAACCCTTGAAGTGGCATAAGATAGAATATTTTGAGACAGGTTTTGAGGGCTCATCTTCATCAAAGCAAGCTAAGAGGTATGGTGACATTATTCCTTCTTTAAGGTGTTTAGTTGAGCAAATATTTCTGAATATTAAGGTGGAGAAATAAGGATTGTATATGTGCATTGTTGGAATTATTTGAGCTAGGGTTTGTGAGACAAATTGTGCATCCTTGTTGAAAGAAATTGGAAACACTTGTGCTAGGGTTTTTAAGAACAAATTGTGCATTCTTGTTGAAGAAATTTGTGAAGCATTTGGGCATTGATGTGAGTGACATTGAATGTGAATGGGCAAGTGTTAGAGACCAGTTTGTGAAGAGGGAGAAATATAAACAATTTTGTGAAGCAAAGTTATACACTAGTTTGATTTGAATTGAAAGGGATTTGCAAGAAGTAGAGATATGATTTGATGAATGCAAGATATATGAATGTGAAGAACATATTGGGTATTTTATAGTACATATCATTCTCTATATGTTCAAGAGGTTAAACGAATTCTAGGTAGAATATGTCTGAACTGCCTAGTTAAAGAAAGCATTTATGAAAGACATATAAGCATTATTTTGAACATCATTTATTGTTAAGATTTGGGATTGGTTGAGCATATGCTATGAGTTATTTTGAGCATGTATTAGAGCAGAGCAAAGAAAAATTATTTAGTAGATTTGAGCAAGTCTTGTGAGAAGACTTGAAGCAAGTTTAAGGTAGATTTGAGCAAGTCTTTGAGAAGACTTGAAGAAGGCTTGAGGTATATTTGAGCAAGTCTTGTGAAAGACTTGAAATAGTTTAAGATTTGAGCAAGTCTTGTGAGAAGACTTGAAGCAGGTTTGAGGTATATTTGAGAAAGTCTTTGAGAATACTTGAAGTAGATTTAAGATAGATTTGTGCATGTAATGTGTGTAGATTTGGGATAATGTTGAGAGAATATTTGTAAGAATACTTGAAATAGGTTTTGGATAGATTTGTGAGCAGACCTGAGTAAGCCTCATGAGTAGGCTTGAAGTAGAGTCAAAGTAGAGGTGTGTACCAACTTTAGAAGTGACCAGAGCAAAGGAGAGGAGTCTCCTATGGATAGAGTTCCATAAACCAGACCAACAAGGGGATAGAGTTCTCCTATGGATAGAGTTCCATAAACCAAGAAAAGGGGATAGATTTCTCCTATGGATAGAGTTCCACAAACTAGAGAAAAGGAGAGGAGTCTCTTATGGATAGAGTTCCACAAACTAGAGCAAATAAAAGGAGTCTCCTATGGATAGAGTTCCACAAACTAGAACAAAGGGGATAGAGTTCTCCTATGGATAGAGATCCATAAATCAGAGCAATGGGGATAGAGTTCTCCTATGGATAGAGATCCACAAATTAGAGTAGTGGGGATAAAGTTCTCCTATGGATAGAGGTCCATAAACTTGAGCATAGGGGATTGGTGTCTCCTTTGGATAGAGGTCCATAAACATTGTAATAGGGAATTGGTTCCCAAGAGATATATTGAGAAAATTTATAAGAAATATTTTCTTCATGGATGTAACCCACATTGGGTGAACCACATTAAATTTATGTCTCTCATGTGTGTGATGATTTATGCATTTCTTTATTATTGCTATTGATATTGCAATTGATAACATTGGATAATATTGTTTGGGAAAGAAAAGTAAAATTTTACCTTATACTGTTCACCCCCCTCTCAGTATAAGCTTGTGTTCTTCAATTGGTATTAGAGCAGGTTCCTTCAAAAAAGTCTAACAACTTGAAGGAAGATATTACAGGAACATAGATGGCTTCTCAGAATGGATCTTCAACAAATAAGGCTCCATTGTTTGATGGGAACAATTATGCTTTTTGGAGTATGAGGATGAAGACTTATTTGATGGCACAAGGATATGAAACATGGCAATCTATTGAGGATGGGTTCACACCTACAACTACTCCTCCCATAGATAAGGATGGTAAGCAATTACATGTGAATAATTCCAAGGCTATGAATGGAATCTTAAGTGGATTACGTGAATCAAAATTTGTGAAAGTTATGTAATGCAAATCAACAAAAGAGATATGGGATAAATTGAAGTAAACATATGAAGGAGATAGCAAGGTCAAGTTGGCAAAACTATAAACTCACAGGAGGAGGTTTGAAGAGTTGAAGATGGAAGATGAGGAAGATATTGCTAGATACTTACTTCATGTTGATGAAGTTGTTAATACCATGCGTGGACTTGGATTCAAAATTGAGGATTCTAGTGTTGCTCAGAAAGTATTAAGATCACTCCCTATAAGGTATGATGCAAAGGTTTCAGCTATAGAAGAGATGAAGGATCTCGATAAGTTGACTATGGATGAGTTACATGGAATTCTCATAACTTATGAGATGAGAATAGAAAAATATCACAATTCCAAGAAAGAGGTAGCTTTCAAAGCTTCAAAGAAGACAAAAGATAAGAAACCAGAATCAAGTGATGAGTCAAGTAGTAATGAAGAAGCTAACTATGTGAGAAGAAATAAGGACTCAAGAAAACACAAAGATATAAATACTATGAAATTTTTTAATTGTGGTGACTTTGGTCACTATGCATCAAATTATCCACAAGCTGGAAGCAATAGCAGTGAAGAGAAAAAGGATTATAAGAAAAAGGAAGAAAGAAAATTCAGGCATGAAAAGAAAAATAGGTATGGTCAAGGCAAGCATGAAAATAAGTTCTTTCAAAGGCACAAGAAGAGTTTCTATGTTAAAAGAGCAAGAAGTGCTTCAAGTGATAGTGATGAAAGACTCTCAGATAGTGAAGAAGAAGAGATTCTATTTTTGGCAATAGAAGAGGAAGAAAACACTCCTATTGAAGACCAAGTAGAAGATGCTCCTATAATTGAAGACCTAGAGAAAGGTTTAGAAAGAGAAGAAGAAGGCACAATTGATCTAGAAGAAGAACTTATTGTTGCTCTCAGAGAGTTGAAAAGAGTTAGAAAGCAAAATTCAAGATTGAAGGCTCAAGTTCAAGAAGATGAGGAAATAAAAGAAAAGCTTCTACAAGATCTCAAAAACTCAAAAGCTAAGGCAAGGAGATTTAAAGAAGTCATGGTTGAAAAGTTAGAGGTAAAGGAATTAGAATGTGAAAGGTTAGAACATGAAGTGGTTTCTCTAAGGATGGAAGTGAAATATTCTAAGGATAAGTTGCACAGGTTTGGGAAAAGTTCAAAATCTTTGGATAACATTATCAATGCACAAAGATCTTCATTTATCAAAATAGGACTTGGTTTTGAAGAAGGACAAGGGAAACAAGAAGAAGGGTCAAGCTCAAGCTCAAAAGAAAAGGAAGTTTCAGAGGAAGATATTGAAGAAGAACCTAAGACTTATGTTGATAAGTTGAAGAGTGGAAGCTTCACTAAGAAAGAAAACAATGCACAAACAAGAAACAGGGACCATCACAGAGAAGGCAAAGAAAGGACTAAGAGACCAGATATTTCAAGACAAGATGAATATTTCTTCCAAGGGCATTGTTTTTCATGTAATCATTTTGGTCACAAAGCTATGCATTGCAGGGTTCATGGAAAGGAGTATGGCTTCACTAAGAGGAACTTCAACTCATTTGAATATGGATATTTCTTTCAAGGCTATTGCTACTCATGTAATCACCTTGGTCATAAAGCTATACACTACAGGGTTCATGATAGAAATGATTATGGCTTCACCAAGAGGAACTTCAAGTCATTTGCACCTTCCAAGAACTACAACATCAAGTGTTACAATTGCAATAATCTTGGGCATAAGGCTAAGTGGTGTAGAACAAAATTTCTAGAACTTCCAGAGTCAAGCAAGAATAGGGACACTCAAAAGGATCAAAAGGGTATGATTACAAAGGTGTTGAAAAAGAAGGTTGAAAAGGAAAAAGAGCATTGTATGTTGGGAGTAGATTTACTCCCACCCCAAAATTAATCACCTCAAGGAGAGGAGGTGGTGAGGGGGCTGAGCTAAGAGTCTTATTTTTTAGCCCCAAAGGAGTCCCTTTGCCATTGATGTCAAAGGGGGAGAGTTTCAGTAAGGGGGAGAGAAATCAGTAAGAGGGAGCAGCTTCTCAGGGGAGCAGATTTGGAATTCAATGGTTGGAAAAGAAATTTTTAGAAAGGGTTGCCATCAATGACAAAGGGGGAGATTGTTGGAAATATTAAGTATATTGAGTTGTCATTGATGTCAAAGGATTGATGTCAAAGGTTGATGTCAAAGAGAGCTTGGTATGGCAGAAATATTCTTCTATGGTTGGATAATTATGCAAAGGTAAGGTTTAAAATAAAGACCATGGTTTAAGAGAGAAGAGATGATATTATAATATTTTTAATATTATAATACTTGGGCCAAAAGGATTTATTAAGAAAAATAAATCAAAGGAAATATTTATTTTGCAAAGGCCAAAGGTTTTAAAAACAATATTATAATATTTGAAATATTATAATATAAGTTTGAAAAGGTTGGAGGCGCCAAAATCGTGGAGGGCTTAATAATATTTGAATTATTTCAAAAGCATCGATGTTTCCTTATAAATATCCCAAATGCATATTTAAGGAGGAAAATAAAATCATTTTGCAAGGTTTTTGGAGAATATATGCATGATTCACAGCCATTCATTGAGGGCAGAGAGTGAGGAGAAGACAATACCATTCATCAAGGGAAGAGGGAGAAGGAAATTCAAAGTGCACACATTTCAAAGTAGGGACAATGAATCAAAGGGGAGACAATGCATGACTTTGTTCCAACAGGGCAGCTAGCCTAGGTGGTAGGTGGGTCCTACGTAAGGTATTGGTAGTGGATAGGTTTCGAGTTCGAATCACCATGGTAGTTTATTTTATGATTTTTATTTGGGAAGAAGAAAGGGATAAATCTATTTTTGTACACATTCATTTCCAGTGGGTGGGCCAGCCTAGCTAGCACTCTAGCTCATGCTAGAGCATGGGCTCTGTGAGGTTTCATGTTCGACTCTCGACGATGGTAGCGACAGATGCGATAAGGGCATAAATTTTTTATTAAAATTTATGGTATGTTAGCGCTTGATCTAGGGAGACATAAGGTTTAATTTTTGCTTTGTAAGGAGTGCATATTGCTTGATCTAGGGAGACATAAGGATGATGTTTTGAAATTAAATATTCTATGTGCATAATGATATTTCAGATTTTGGTTGTGGCTTTATAAGGTTGAAATAATTTTAGAAATAAAGGAGTAATAAGGTGTGTGAAAGTTAAATCAAATATGTATTTTGCACTTAGGGTTTTTGGGTGATGACATTGAAAATTATTTGTGGCTTTTACAAGTAGGAGTTATAAGGTGTTTTGTGGTTTAATTATTATGTGTATTTTTGCATGGTGAAAGAAAGTTTGAAGGGTTTTGTTCTTTGATTAAAAATCCTTGTTTTGGGAAATTAAAAGGAGTTGTAAAGTAATATCTTTGTGCACATTTTTGAAGAGAGGTTTATCATGTGGATGATTGAAAAGTGCTATGCTAACTAACCCTTGAAAGTGGCATAAAAGATAGAATATTTTGAGACAGGTTTTGAGGGCTCATCTTCATCAAAGCAAGTTAAGAGGTATGGTGATATTATTCCTTCTTTAAGGTGTTTAGTTGAGAAAATATTTTTGAATCTTAAGGTGGAGAAATAAGGATTGTATATGTGCATTGTTGGAATTATTTGAGCTAGGGTTTGTGAGATAAATTGTGCATCCTTGTTGAAAGAAATTGGAAACACTTGTGCTAGGGTTTTTAAGAACAAATTGTGCATTCTTGTTGAAGGAATTTGTGAAGCATTTGGGCATTGATGTGAGTGACATTGAATGTGAATGGGCAAGTGTTAGAGACCATTTTGTGAAAGGAACATTTTGTGAAGCAAAGTTATACACTAGTTTGATTTGAATTGAAAGGGATTTGCAAGAAGTAGAGATATAATTTGATGAATGCAAGATATGTGAATGTGAAGAACATATTGGGTATTTGATAGTACATATCATTCTCTATATGTTCAAGAGGTTAAACAAATTCTAGGTAGAATATGTCTGAAATGCCTAGTTAAAGAAAGCATTTTAAAGAGATATAACATTATTTTGATTATCATTTTGTGCAAGATTTGGGATTGGTTGAGCATGTGTATGAGTATTTTGAGCATGTATTAGATAAAGATAGATTTGAGCAAGTCTTGTGAGAAGACTTGAAGCAAGTTTGAGGTAGATTTGAGCAAGTCTTGTGAGAAGACTTGAAGAAGTTTGAGGTAGATTTGAGCAAGTCTTGTGAGAAGACTTGAAGTAGGTTTGAGGTAGATTTGAGCAAGTCTTATGAGAAGACTTGAAGTAGTTTGAGGTAGATTTGAGCAAGTTTTGTGAGAAGACTTGAAGTAGATTTGAAGATATATTTGTGCATGTAATGTGTGCAGATTTGGGATAGAGTTGAGAGTAGATTTGTAAGAATACTTGAAATAGGTTTTGGATAGATTTGTGAGTAGACCTAAGTAAGCCTCATGAGTAGGCTTGAAGTAGAGTCAAAGTAGAGGTGTGTACCAGATTTGTAAGTGACCAGAGCAAAGGAGAGGAGTCTCTTATGGATAGAGTTCCACAAACTAGACCAAAAGGGGATAGAGTTCTCCTATGGATAGAGTTCCATGAACTAGACAAAGGGGATAGAGTTCTCCTATGGATAGAGTTCCATGAACCAGAGCAAAGGAGAGGAGTCTCCTATGGATAGAGTTCCATGAACTAGAGCAAAGGAGAGGATTCTCCTATGGATAGAGTTCCACGAACCAACATAAAGGGGATAGAGGTCTCCTATGGATAGAGATCCACAAATAGAGTAGTGGGATAAGGTCTCCTATGGATAGAGATCCATAAATCAGAGCAGTGGGGATAGAGGTCTCCTATGGATAGAGGTCCATAAACTTGAGCATAGGGGATTGGTGTCTCCTTTGGATAGAGGTCCATAAACATTGTAATAGGGAATTGGTTCCCAAGAGATCTATTGAGAAAATTTATAAGAAATATTTTCTCCATGGACGTAACCCACATTGGGTGAACCATGTTAAATTTGTGTCTCTCATGTGTGTGATGATTTGTGCATTGCTTTGTTACTGCTATTGATATTGCAATTGATAACATTGGATAATATTTTTTGGGAAAGAAAAGTAAAAGTTTACCTTATACTGTTCACCCCCCCTCTCAGTATAAGCTTGTGTTCTTCACACTTTTGCTTCAAAAAGTTTATAGTTTACTATTTTACTCACTATTCTTAAAAATGATAGATCTATGTATGATTTTATTTATTATAAATCTCTATTTCAACTTTCAGATGTGCAGAACTTGCCTAGCACCCATAGATTGAAGTGGTTGGGAAATGGCAAAATGTCTCTCATTGGTTGAGTAGGATGAACTCAAAGAGAAAGTAAAAAAGCCAAATTCATTTTACTTTCAATTGATGAGGTGTCTATTTTTGACAATACATCTTGGATTTGCATGCATGTTTACACATTGGAAAATTATTTAAGGCAACCTCATTTACTTGGAGTATGCAATATGGTGGAAAATTGCAATGCAAAAAACATTTACAATGTTGTTGTAATTAGTTTAAAGGAAATAGTAGGAATGAATGAAATGGAAATAGTCACTAAGTTAATATGTGTCAGAGCCGAGGTGCTGCTACAATGAAAGGATACAAGAAAGGTCTTTGTGTTAGACTACAAACATAGATTACCCCATATTTGATCCCTATTCATTGCATGGCTCATAGAATGAATATTGCATACAAAATTGTGGATATATTTACAAATGTAGTGAGAGTGGAAGAGATTATCTATAAAATTCATGATTATTTTTTGTGCAATCCAAAAATATTTTCATAGTTTCAACAATTTGCACTAGGAGTTACTGAAGGTAAAAAACTCTTAAAATATATAGATACTAGGAGGATTTTGATGTATCAATCGACATATAGAGTTTTCAAAGAATATCAATCCTTGGTAGGGTTTATTAATTCAAATCATATGGCGGTTGATAAGGCTAAATATTTGCTATTTTGAATGAGTGAATTTGAAACACTTCTCATATTGTGTGGTATTCTTCCAATGTTGGAAAAAATGAATACATTGATAAAAATTGCAAAAGAAAGATCGATTTATATTGTGGATTTCATCAGGGTGAGAAAATAAATTTGCATACATATTGATACAATGTATGCATCTGGTAAAATTTTTATGGATCCCATATTTGAGAGTTGGAGAGCACTAACAAATGTGAACGATCCTCAGAAATTTTTGAAGTTAAATATAAATTATCATCTATGTATTAATATCCACATAAAGGAAATACCTTTATATTGTTTTTGTTAGCGAATGGATATAGCTATAAATGAAGCTAAACAAATGCCCATAACATACAATAAATTTCATGTAGTTTTATAGGATACAAAAATTAAACTGAAATAAATAGCAAAATCATTGACAAAATAAATAAAAATATTTTCAAAGAGATGAATTACTTGAGGCTCTGGCTGTGGTTAACCCAATGTTTTGGGAACCTTATAATGAATAACAAATTATAAATGGTTTGTTTCTCAAATACATGGGCACTCTTACTATCCATTTTACTAAAAATGTGGTAGTTAATGGTATTGAAATCAATAGCATTCTCAACTAAAATATTTTGATAAAACAATCAAAATATTTTGGAACAACAATGTTTGCTAAAGTTTCACAACTCACTAACCGTTATTGTTAGAGTTACCATCCTATGGTAACTATATTATTACTCTATTTGGTTATTATTCCTACCCTAGGTTAGTTATGCTAACAACTATTGTTAGCGTATGTTAGATTTACTATTTGTTTGACCTAACATTAGCCTATATATTTCAAGGACTAAATTGTTATTAGATCCTACGAATACGGGCTAAGTTAGGCATTAATTGTTTTATATATTACAATGATCAATGGAATATTAATTAGTTGGTTGATAATCCAATAGTTATGAAACAAGTTCTATTTCACATTTGTGGAAAATATTATGTCACAGTAGTATCTTACAACATACTATGAGTGAGTATTTTCATTTATATGAATTATGTCAAACGATGATTTTAGGATCTGTGGAAGATGAAATGGTATTCAGTGCATTATCATATGTAAAATCTAAAGTTCAAAATAGGTTGGAAAAAAATTTGGAAAAAATTTTGAGAGTATATGTGTCGACCTATGAGGTGGAGAATTTTCCTTATAAAGAGCTTTGGCATATTGGAAATCTCTGGTAGAGATAAGAGGTGTCACGAATACTCAATATGATGAGAAAAATGATAACACTGATCAGCTTGTGATGATAGAAATTTTGGGTATGATTGTAGAATATTTTATACAATCTAAAAAGAGTTTGTTCCAGCTTCCAACATTATGATGCAAGGATGCTTTCATTTGATTTGATTTCACATATTATGCTATCAGTTTTCAACAAAATATTAAGATTTGATTATAGTATGAGACATGTATTTTTTAATATCATTAATCATATAATATGAGATTAGACATGCTATTGGATATTTTGTCTATCATAACCCTTTGATTTGATTATGTATATTTGGATGAATTTGGATTATTTTATTATAGATATGTTGATTATGAAACATGATTATTTTTATATCATAGAGGTGTTATTGGATATTTTGTATATCATGTTATTTAATCCCTGTTATTGGATTATTAGTCTATGATATTCAAATTTTATTTAGTAGATTTGTATTGTATAAACCATTTATAGTAAAGTAAATATATGTGCTACATTTCAGTCATTTCAAATTATTTCATAAAACATAAAAGAACATTTTATTGCATCCACATAAATAAAACTTATTTATTGCATCCACACAACTAATAAAAACATAACAATATTTAGTTTTTTTAAATTCTCTCTTTTATTGATTTAAAAAAGATACCATTCTTTTACAATTTACAAAAAAACTATTCAACATGTTTGGTTTCTCCTCAAATAAAAAAACAAGTCTTCTAATTTTCTTTCTACACGGTGCTTGAATTTTTAGCTGCATCTACCTCAATATCCTTTGCTTCCAATGCACCAACCCTTACCAAAATTTTAGTTGTAGTGTTTATGCTCGTGAAAGAGCGTTAAAATTCTAACTAATATAATTAGCAAAGAAAGAGAGTAAAATAATGTGTCCATATTTATTAATAATTGTGAATTTATTTTACAACAAGGTTACAAGAACATCCCTCTTAGGGATTGACCATTGTGATACTTATTACAATCCATAACTCATGTAGTAGATGCCTTCAATAGACTCTTAATATCTTCATAAATTTGTTTGAGGGCTTACTAAATGCCTCCTTCTCCAATGTCAATAGGTAAGATCTTGAATGATTCTTTATCCTTGGAAAGATCTGTCACCTGCATTCAAGGAACCAAAAAGCACTTTAGTAGCACATGAAACCTCTCATGATGAGTATTATTTCCAACAAAATGTATGAAATATAGCAAATGTGTAAATATATCATGAACATACATAAATATGACTAAAATATTGAGAATGAATCATGAAAATGCCATGAAAACAATAAATTTATGCTAATCAAACCTAATAACATGCAAATAAATGTAAATATATGGCTAAATCAAAGAACTAAGCATATCAAACCCTATTCATTCATGCTCATAGCAACTAGATCTACTAGTCGTTGTTGAATCCAGTAGCTAAGCCTACAGGCTGCTATTGACAACATCATCTACAAGAAAAGGATTATGCTCTTGAAATCAAGTTTGTGGATGCTCAATTTCTCCATTGAATTGGTGTTCACAAGGTCACATGTGTCTCAAAAAATAAAATTGGTGGTGTATTGCTTTGAATTCATAGTGGATTTGTGTGGAATGGAAATTTTGCTCCTCAAACTATTGGAAACTCCATTGACACAACAACAAGTGTCATTCTCCAAATGGATAGTGTCTTAGCACTCCTCAAAGGGTTCAAGTTCATTCTCCTATTAAAAATAGCTTTGCTATAATGCATTCTTGATGATTATGCCTCTTTTGGAGGTCTATAAATAGACTTCCCAAAATCCCAATATTGGCTTCTCAAGGAAGCCAAGATCAAGAATTAGTTTACCTAAGCAGTTAGGAGGAAACCTCTAGAAGCTTCCCAACCCAAAACCATTACAATTTTAGTATTTGCAATTGATTTTGCTTGACTCAAGAAGGTCGAGTTTGCTACAAGGCTAGTCGCTCTTTCTTAGCATGGCTAGGGGTAGGCTACCCTTAGCTACTCTGACCATCAGTGATTGGTATATTAGTTGTTGATGCTATCAGCGACGAAGGTTGGATAGGCATAGACTACATAAAATGAGTGGTTAGAACCACTGCTTGGTCTTGGAAAGGTCCAATCTCATTCATGGTCTGCAAAGGTACCCATATGAGTAGTCTCCTAAACATGATATGTTTTATTTGCCTACAACCCGTCAACAATAAACCTTCTTCCTTTGTTGGATCTTCTCTAAACGGTGCATTAAGTTATTTTCCATTTTCTTTTAATACAACCTCCACATCCAAGCCCTTATATTTGATAAACTTCAACCAATTATTTTCTCTAACAATGTATTGCAATCTTTTCTTCACTTCAATAGCATTATTCACACTAATTTTTGTAGTCTTGATCAACGTTTTCATGACACTGACTTGCTCCTTTCTATTTGAAAACCTAATCACAAGATTTTAGGGTAGCTAACAGCATAGGTGATTGTTCCTAAAAGCATCTAGCAGAAAACATGGAATTTTCACAAATTTATCCTTAAATTTTGCTATGTTCACTATTTAAAATTTGTAAGTTACATTCAAATAGACAAAATATAGATAGAAAGCATAAAAATACAAATAAATCCAACTAACTTGGAATCTTTGTTCGATGATGGAACAAGCTACTTACTATTTTGCAATATTCTCTACTAGTCGTTGTTGCTTAGAGCAGCTAGGATGCTAGCCACTAAATTCAAACGCGACTAGGATTGTTAGTTGTTGTCAATCAAAGTGACTGGTACCTACACACAAAAAAACATAAAAAATTAGTAAATGCAGAAAAAAATGTGAGGTTTCCACCGTGATCACCATTGAAAGAGCGTTAAAACTCTAAAAACTAATGCAATATGATATCAAAAGGATAATATTAATCAAATAACCAAATGCAAATAAAGAGAGTAAAATAATGTGTCCATTTTTTTTAATAATTGTGAATCTATTTTACAACAAGGTTACAAGAACATCCCTCTTAGGGATCAACCATTATGATACATATTACAATCCACAACTCATGTGGTAGATGCCTTCAATAGACTCCTAAGATATTAATAACTTTGTTTGAGGGCTTACTAGATGTCATATTTTCCAATTTCAAGAGATAAGATCTTGAATGATGCTTTATCCTTGGAAATATTTATCACTTGCATTCAAGGAAACACCAAAGCACATTAGTAGCACATGAAACCTCTCATGATGAGGTTGATTTCCAAGAAAATATATGAAATATAGCAAATGTGTAAAGAAAGCATGAACATACATAAATATGCATAAATATGACTAAAATATTAGAATGAATAGTGAAAATATCATAAAAATAGTAAATATATGCTAAGAAAAGCTAATAACATGCTAAGAAATGTAAATATATGGCTAAATCAGATAACTAAGCATATCAAACCCTAGTAGTTCATGCTCATAGTAGTTGGCTCTGCTAGTCATTGTTGAATCCAATGGCTAAGCCTGTGGGCCGTTTTTAACAACAACGACCATAGTAAAAGAATTTTGCTCTTTAAATTAGGTTCATGGATGCTCAATTTCTTTGTTGAATTGGTGTTCATAAGGTCATCTATGTCTCAAAATACAAAATTTGTGGCGTATTGTTTTGAATTCATGATGGATTCATGTGGAATGGCAGGTTTGCTATTCAAATTGTTGGAAACTCCATTGACATAGCAACAAGTGTCATTATCCAAATGGATAGCATCTTGGAACTCCTCAAAGGGTTCAATTTCATTCTCCAATTTGGTAGAGCTTCATTAGAATGCATTCCTAATGATTATACCTCTTTGGGGGGTCTATAAATATACTTCCCAAAATACCAATCTTGGATTCTCAAGGAAGCCAAGATCAAGAATTAGTTGGCCTGAGCAGTTGGGAGGAAACCTCTAGAAACTTCCCAGCCCAAAAATGCTCCAAAATCGTTGCAATTTGGGTATTTGCAACTAATTTTTCTTATCTCAAGAATGTTAAGTTTACTACAATGCTAGTCACTCTTGCTTAGTATTACTAGAGGTAGGCTACCCTTAGCCACTCTGACCATCAATGGTTGGGATCTTAGTCGTTAATGCTATAAGTGGCTAAGGTTGGATAGACCTAGAATACCTAAAATGAATGGTTAGAACCATTGCTTGGTCTTGGAAAGGTCCAAGCTCATTCATATGGTCTGTAAATGTGCTCATATGAGTAGTCTCCTAAACATGACATGTTTTAGGTGTCTACAACCCAACATAATAAACCTTCTTCCTTCACTGGATCTTCTCTAAATAGTACATTTAGTTATTTCTCATTTTATTTTAATACAACCTCCACATCCAAGCCCTTATCTTTGATAAAAATCTTCAACCAATTTTTTTCTCTAAAAGTGTATTGCAACCTTTTATTCACTTCAATAGCATTATTCACACTAATTTTTACAATCTTGATCAATATTTTCATGGCACTGACTTGCTCCTTTCTATTTGAAAAAAAAATTATCGGGTATTTATTGCTTTTATCAAAACCTTGGCTTGATATTCCCAATATTTTAATCTATCAATATCTACAAGTAGACTATTATTAATTGTAGCCTTACATCTATTGGCTAATAAAATAGTTTCTAAAAAAATAACTTTATCATCATTGTTCAGATGATGATAGGTGTCGACTTGCTAGGGGGAAGAGGAAACTTCGATGGCATCTACCTCAAAATTCTCTTCTACTTGATAATTGATCTCTAGACCCTACAACACATCACTTGCCTTTAATAGGAAATTTCCAGGATTCATATCCTGATAAAGAAAATCATCATCAAGATTCCTATAGGGCATCTAAGAAGTGCTCTCTATATTTGAGAAATTTTCAAGGGTTAAAATAGAGAACACTGAAACATTAGACTAAGATACAATGTGTGTCTCAGTCTAAATTTTGGTTCCTTAATGTGGTTGTGTGAGGAACTTTTTCCCACACATGCAATATTGGTTCCTCACTAGTGGTACATGTTGTGGAGTTGGATTCACTTGCTATAGACAGACTTGCTATGGCACTTGTTGTTGCTACATTTGTGGATGTGTAGCCGATGGAGGCATCTATTTTTTCAATATTTTAAATCTAACCAGTGCATCTGCAAAAACTCACATGAAAATATAAATTAAATGTTAAAACTAGTTTAAAACCAATGTCATTAAAAGAGATTAATTTTAACCAGGCATACCATATTTAGACTCTACAGTCATTGATGATGCAACCATGTGCCCTTGCTCTAAAAACATTTAAAATATTTCCTCAAGCCAAATATAATTTTAAAACATTAAAATATATAATTTAAAATAGTACTTTTGAATAATAAGGTACCTTGTGAGCTAGAGGTTACTTATTTAAAAAAAATTATTTTTTGAAAAATTAGGGTTTGGTCCCAGATCGAGGATCTTATGTTGATTACCCAAACAATAAATAAACACACAAAGTAGACAATATGATTATCTCTTTTAAGTTTTATTTGTGATCTGTAAAATTATTTTGTGCATTTTGATTTGTTGATAGTATAATCTAAATCTTGTCATGTTTCTCAAAAGTTGATGTTTTTTTTCTAAATTTACATAGTGGAATCAATAGCCACCATGAATCCAGGTAGGATGTCTGGTTTTTTATGGACACCACATATTTCTACGTTGTCTACCCCAGAAGCTACCACATAGATTTTTCATACAGTCCACCCTTATAACCATTATGCCACAATTATTTTAAACCTTTTACGCCTGTGAAAGCACCAAGAAAGGGACAAGCATTCAGTTTGACAAGGCCCAAGATTTGAACCTTGGACCTCCACCCCGTTATGGGGTTTGGTCAAACCAATTGGTCTACACCTCGGACTTGGATATTGTTATACTCAATTGTTCAAAGGTTTTCACCTATATACTCACACACACCAAAATATGGGGATGAAATCCATACTCGACGAGGTAGCATAGGCACTATCAACCCTCACCTAGCACACCACAGTCATCTATACAGCCTTAAAATAGGAGTGCATGTATTTTTTTATGGATGGGATAATTCTTGGGTTGGCCTTGGCTACGGATGGGTACCGATGATACAATGTCAAACAAGCCAATCGAGTGGTAATAACTTCCATGGTTGGTCTTTATCAATGGGTTGGATTTGAAAGCCCATCGTTGATGTTTACTTTGGATCATGGTGTGTATTTTCCTTTTAATTTTACATTAAGGAAATATGAATCAAGAAGTATTAATAATTTTCTCTACATACCTAGAAAATAACATTTCATTTTCAGCTCTTTAACATTTAGAATGTCCAATATAAAATTAAATGAGATTGGCCTTTGATTTGGCCCCAAACAAGAAAACCCTAACACATTGTCTAAATAGGGATCACTACTGAATATATTAGGTAACAGACTTAGCCGCTATACAGAGTAGTAGTCAAAAAACCTAGCCATGGTATTTTAGGGTGGCTAATAGCACATGTCACAGTTCCTAAAAGTAGCTAGTAGAAAACATAGAATTTTCACAAATTTATCCTTAAATTTTTATATGTTTGCTATTTAAAATCTATAATTTACATTCAAACAGAAAAAATATAGACAAAAAGCATGAAAATACAAAGAAATCCAACTAACCTGGAATCCTAATTCAATGATGAAATAGGTTGCTTACTATTTTGAAATATTCTCTGCTAGTCGTTGTTGCTCAGGGTAGCTAGGATGCTAACCACTGAATTAAAACATGGTTGGGACTATTATCCATTGTCAATCAGAGCGGTTGGTACCTGCACACATAAAAATATAGTAAATCAGTAAATATAGTAAAAAATGCAAGGTTTCCACCATGATCACCACTAAAAGAGTGTTAAAATTCTAACAACTAATGCAATATGATATCAAAAGGACAATATTAATCAAATAACCAAATGCAAAGAAAGAGAGTAAAATAATGTGCCCATATTTATTAATAATTGTGAATTTATTTTACAACAAGGTTACAAGAACATCCCTCTTAGGGATTGACCATTGTGATACATATTACAATCCACAACTCATGTGGTAGATGCCTTCAATAGACTATTAATATCTTCATAACTTTATTTGATGGCTTACTAGATGCCTCCTCCAATATCTTGAGGTAATATCTTGAATGATGCTTTATCCTTGAAAATATTTGTCACCTAAATTCAAGGAAACAACAAAGCATATTAGTAGCACATAAAACCTCTCATAATGAGGTTGATTTCTAATAAAATGTATGAAATATAGCAAATGTGTAAATAAAGCGTGAACATACATAAATATGCATAAATATGACTAAAATATTGAGAATGAACTATGAAAATATCATGAAAATAGTAAATCTATGCTAAGAAAATCTAATAACATGCTAAGAAATATAAATCTATGGCTAAATCAAAGAACTAAGCATATCAAACCCTAGTCATTCATGCTCATAGCAGCTATATCTGTTAGCCACTGTTAAATCTAGAAGCTAAGCTTGCGGGATGCTATTAACAACAACGTCCATAAGAAAAGGATTATACTCTTGAAATCAAGTCTATGGATGCTCAATTTCTCTATTGAATTGGTGTTCACAAGGTCACCTATGTCTCAAAACATAAAATTGGTAGTTTATTATTTTGAATTCATGATGGATTGGTGTGGAATGGTAAGTTTTCTCCTCAAACTATTGGAAACTCCATTGACACAACAACAAGTGTCATTCTCCAAATGGACAATGTCTTGGCACTCCTCAAAGGTTTCAAGTTCATTCTCCAATTTGGATGAGCTGCGCTATAATGCATTCTTGATGATTATACCTCTTTTGGGGGTCTATAAATAGACTTCCTCAAATCCTAATCTTGGCTTCTCAAGAAAGCCAAGATCAAGAATTAGTTAGCCTGAGTAGTTGGAAGAAAACCTCTAGAAGCTTCCTAGCCCAAAACTACTCCAAAACTATTGTAATTTAGGTATTTGCAACTAATTTTTCTTGGCTCAAGAAGGTCAAGTTTGCTATAGGGCTAGCCGCTCTTGCTCAGTGTAGCTAGGATTAGGCTACCCTCAACCACTTTGACCATCAATGACTAGGATCTTAGTTGCTGATTGTGTGCCATATCAGCACCACTTTCCCAATGGATTGATTCCTTGTGTCAAGAAGCACGTCAGGATGCAGATTTGCAAGCTTTGATAGCCTCACTAATGGATGATCCATATTCTGCACCAGGGTATAATTGGAATGGCCATGATCTTGCTTAGTGTAGGTAGGAGTAGGCTACCCTCAACCACTTTGACCATCAATGACTAGGATCTTAGCTGTTGATGCTATCAGCAGCTAAGGCTGGATAGGTCTAGACTACCTAAAATGAGTGGTTAGAATCACTGCTTGGTCTTGGAAAGGTCCAAAATCATTCATATGGTTTTCAAAGGTGCCCATATGAGTAGTCTCCTAAACATAACATTTTTTAGGTGTCTACAACCCAACAACAATAAAACTTCTTCCTTTGTTGAATCTTCTCTAAATGGTGCATTCAATTCTTTCTCATTTTCTTTTAATACAACCTCCACATCCAAGCCCTTATATTTTATAAACTTCTTCAACCAATTATTTTCTCTAATAGTGTATTGCAATATTTTCTTTACTTCAATAGCATTATTCACACTAATTTTTGTAGTCTTGATCAACGTTTTCATGGCATTGACTTGCTCCTTTATATTTGAAAAATTCTTGTATCTAGTATTTATTGCTTTTATCAAAACCTTGGCCCAATATTCCCAATTTTTTGATCTATCAATATCTACAAGTAGACTATTATTAACTATAGCCTTACATCTATTGGCTACTAAAATAGTTTCTAAAAAATTAACTTTATCATCATCATTCAAATGATGATGGGTGTCGACTTACTGGGAGGAAGAGGAAACTATGACGACATCTACCTCAACATTATCTTATGCTTCATAATTTATATCTAGACCCTACAGCACATGACTTACCTTTAATAAGAAATTTCCAGGATTCATATCCTAATAAAGAAAATCATCATCAAGATTCCTAGAGGGCATCTGAGATGCACTCTCTACATTTGAGAAATTTTTAAGGGTTAAAATTTGGAACACTGAAACATTAGATTGAGACATAGTGTGTGTCTTAGTATGGCTTTTGGTTCCCTAATGTGGTGATGTGAGGAACTATTTCCCATGGATGCAATATTGGTTTCTCATCGGTGGTACCTATTGTGGAGTTGGACGCACTTGCTATAGATGAACTTGTTGTGGCACTTGTTATTGCTACGTTTATGGGTGTGCAACTGGTGGAGGCATATATTTTTTAGTATTTTAAATCTAACCAGTGCATCTGCAAAATTTTACATAAAAATATAAATTAAAAGTTAAAACTAGTGTAAAAACCAATGTCATTAAAAGAGATTAATTTTAACCAAACATACCAGACTTAGACTCTGTAGTTGTTGATGATGCAACCATTTGTCCTTTCTTTGAAAATATTTAAAATATTTCCTCAAGCTAAGTATAATTTTAAAACATTAAATTACATCATTTAAAAAAAAATTGAATAATAAGGTTACCTTGTGAGCTAGAGATTACTTCTTCAATGTTTTTTTTTGGAAAATTAATGTTTGGTCCCAGATCGAGGATCTTATGTTGACTATCCAAACAATAAAGAAACACACAAAATAGACAATATGATTGTCTTTTAATTTTTCTTTGTGATCCCTAAAACTGCATTGTGCAATTTGATTTATTGATAGTATAATCTAACTCTTATCGTATTTCTCAAAATTTGATGTTATACTCAATTTGTTCAAATATTTTCACCTATATACTCATAGTTTGACTTTAGGTTCCTCGATGTGGTGGTGTGAGGAATTTTTTCCCATGCATGCAAGGTTGGTTCCTCATCAGTGGTACCTGCTATGGAGTTGGACGCACTTGTTGTAGACAGACATGTTGTGGCACTTACTGTTGCTATGTTTGTGGGTGTGCAACCAGTGGAGGCATCTTTTTTTAGTCTTTTGAATCTAACCAGTGCATCTACAAAATTTTACATGAAAATATAAATTCAAGTTAAAGTTAGTGTAAAAACCAATTTCATTAAAAGAGATTAATTTTAAAAAAACATACCAGAATCATACTCTGCAATCATTGATGATGCAATCGTTTGTTCTTGCTCTGAAAATATTTAAAATATTTACTCAAGCTAAATATAAATTAAAAATGTTAAATTACATCATTTAAAATAGTACTTTTGAATAATAAGGTTACCTTGTGAGCTAGAGGTTACTTCTTCAATATTTTTTTAAAAAATTAGGGTTTGGTCCCAGATCGAGGATCTTATGTTGATTACTTAAATAATAAAGAAACACACAAAGTAGAAAATATGTTTATCTCTTTTAAGTTTTCTTTGTGATCCCTAAAACTATTTTGTACGTTTTAATTTTTTGATAGTATAATCTAACTCTTATCGTGTTTCTCAAAAGTTGATGTTATACTCAATTTGTTCAAAGGTTTTCACCTATATACTCGCACATGCCAAAATATGGGGATGAAATCCATACTCTATAAGGTAGCATAGGTACTACCAACCCTCACCCAGCACACCATAGTTAGCTATACACCCTACAGAGAGGAGTGTGTGTGATTTTCTATGGATAGGATAATTCTTGGGTTGGCCTTGGCCACAAAGGTTCCTGATGATATAATGTCAAACAAGTCAATCGAGTGGTAATAACTTCCACTATTGGTCTTGATCAACGGGTTGGATGTGAAATCCCAATGTTACTGATGTTTACTTTGGATAATGGTGTGTGTGTATTCCTTTTAATTTTACATTAAGGAAAGATGCATCAAGAAGCATTGATGATTTTTTCTACTTACCTAGAATATAGCATTTCATTTTCAAAAAAATGCAAGACTAAATGCTCTTTAAAATTAATAATTTCCAATGCAAAATTAACATGATATTAGCCTTTAATCAGGACCCAAACAAGTAAACCCTAACAAACAATCTAAAAAAGGGCCGCTACTATGTATAGTAGGCAACAGACTCAACCGCTATATAGAGTAGTAATCAGAAAACCTAACCACTGTATTTTAGGGCGACTAACAACACATGCCGCTATTCCTAAAAGTGACTAGCAAAAAACATGGAATTTTCACAAATTTTTCAAAAATTTTGCTATGTTCACTATTTAAAATCTGTAATTTGCATTCAAATAGACCAAATATAGACAGAAATCTTGAAAATACAGAGAAATCCAACTAATTTAGAATCCTCATTCAATGATGGAACATGTTTCTTACTGTTTTACAATATTCTCTGCTAGTCGCTATTGCTCAGGGTAGCTAGGATGCTAGCCACTAAATCAGGGTTATGCATAGGGACAAATTTTACAATTTAGCATTAATATTCAAATTTTCACAATTTTAATTTTGCAAATTTTGGGACCATAGAGGTCGGCCCATTAGTCCAAAAATTTTGGGATCAATTTTTTTTAGGTTAAATTCACTCCATTATCATAAGATTTTCTGCCTAATTTTCACCTTAAATTTAAAAAATATATATCCCACCCAATTTACCCCTTGTACCCCATTATATATAGCTAACCTTGATAGCAGCTCTCATACAACTAAAACATTAATTTTCTTCAATAGCGAGCGATACAAAGTAGACGACTGACACAATGTGACTAAAAAAATATGACTGACAGAAGGTGACTAGGATAAGGTGATAGGCAGAAGGTAAGAGGTAGAAGGCAATAAGTAGAAGGCGACTGGCAGAAGACGACTAGTGAAATACGACTGGCATAAGGCGACTAGTAGAAGGGGATTGTCATAAGGCAACTGGCATAAGGCAACTAGCATAAGGCTATTGGCATAAGGTGACTAGTATAAGGTGACTGGCAAAAGACAACTGGCATAATATGGCTAGCAAAAGGTGATTGGTAGAAGATGGTTGGCATAAGGCAACTGGTGGAAGACAATTGGCATAAGGTGACTGGTAGAAGGTAACTAGTATAATACGACTGGAAAAAAGTGACTGATAGTAGCTGCCTATGTTGAACCTCTTGGTGTTATCACCAACCATATTGTTGAGGCCAAAGTTGTTTGTAGAGGTCTTTAATTTATCAAAACTATCCCAAGAAACATCATTGTGGAAGGATATTTCTTAAATATCATTAACTACTTGAAGTCTTCCAAGCCTATTAGCTGGAGGATCAAATCAATTATTGAAGATTGCAAGAAAAATCTTAAGCGGCAACATAATTGCATACTCCAACATGCCTACAGAGAGGCCAATACTATTGTTGATAAGTTGGCTAACATTGGGGTTCATGCCCAAGGACTCTTAACATGGACAAATAGTCTACCTGCTGAGGTGGATGACATTCTTAAAAAGGACAAATCTCATATTATACATGATGGGTTGTGATTTGTCTTTCAGTCTTAGGCAATTTTTTTTAGATTTGTCAGATCCTCCATGCGTTATTCCTTCGACCTTTGGTCTTGTCTCACTTCAATAACCCAGCCTGTTTGGAAAATGTGGATCCACACACCCATAGGCTCTATTTCCTATTTCAATATTACCTTTTTCAAGATCCATAAACTTTTTTGAGTAACCACTCATTCCCATCATTCCAAGGTGTGTTTTTGCATGAGTTTTAATGATTTTAACCCCGTGAGCCTTGATAATTATATTTCCTTTTTTTTGATATCTTTATATAGCCTCCTCAATCGAAGGTTGGTCTCAATAATCAATTTTGAGACCATCCCAAACCTTTCGAGGTATTGTGCTCGAATTTCTTACTAGGAAAGTTTTTCATGCGTCTTGATTTATCACGCTACCTTTTTTTAGTGTCGTCATGCCATTGGCTATGCCCTTAACCTAATCCTAATTTGCATATCTTACCTTTGCCCTATCCAATCCTTGCATGTCAAAATTCCCAATTCCTTTGTGCAAATCATTTCATGGTTCCAAAGCAGAATTTTTCAAGGCACCATCTTCCTATTTTTAGCCTTCGTGCATGCTCTGTTATTTATCGTGGTGTCTCAATCCTTTCCCATCCTTTTCCCCTGATCCTTGTGCTTTCCTATTCTCTGTCCTCTTCCTTGTCTGCCATCATGAAGGAAAGCAAACCTGTTTACATTGAGCTTGTTGTTATTGAGCTTAGTCCTTTGATCCATGACTTATGGACAAATAAAATAAACAATGCCCTGATTGAATTTTTCAAGCTCTTCTCAAGGGTCGATGACACCATTTCGAAGGCTTTTTCTGACACTTGGGATAGAGGTTATGTCATAATATATGGGGTCCAGTACCATATATGGGGTCAAGCTTAACTAGGCAGCCTTTGAACGAAAAGGTGATCAAGTGCAACAAACATAATTGGGAAGCTAAACTGACCTTCTTCGAAAACAATTTGAGATCCATAAGAACTATAGAAAAAGGTTGTATCGTGAACACATTTTCCCTCCTCTACAGTAAATTTTAGTTCTCGTAATGCAATACCTATCCGATGATAATCCAGACTTGCAGTTATGTTGTTTTCATCTCACCTATGTAAATCACTTTCATGATGCCAAAGCCTGGAATATCCCCATTGCAAAATTTTGGTCCATCGATTACGCCATTATAACCTCTCAAACAAATGAGGATACCCTTCCAAGTCACCAAGGACTTTTCAAATTCCTCTACCGCTATCTCCTCCTTAACTTCCCCAATGGTAACATTCCCACTCCTAAATCAGATGAAGCGAATTCATCCTCTACCCCGAGTCCTAAACATTCCAATCCTAAGAGGAAGATCAAAATTGAAAAACCCCATCCCATGTATAGGAATAAAATTAAAGTGGAGTCAACCCCTGTTATAAGTTCCCAATATCTGAAGCTAATGGAAGTTTTAGAAACCCCACCTTCCATCTCAGGCAAGCCTCCCAAAGCCCAATCCTCTTTTCCTGATTTGGTTGATAAATTTCTCCATAAGCTGGTCATCCATGCCACTAATGAATACATAGCTCACTTGGAGGTTGCCCATATTTCCATCAGTAAGGCCATTGAGAGCCTCAAACAATAGAGACACAACCTCAGCCTATTTTTCTTTTGTGACAATTTCAATGGTTCTACTGTTGAACCCCCCTCTGATGTTAAAGAAGGGGCTACTGAAGATGAGGTTCTAGAAATTGCAAAATATACCTGCCTTGATGGTTTAAAGGAGATTCCAAAGGTGAAAGAGACCTCAAAGGATGCATAGAAGGATGCGGTGAAGGACAATGTTTTTAATATTGATGTCCACACTTTTCTACAGCCCGACGCTCTTCCTTGATGGCGCTTTTTGTTGGTCTCGGTTGTTGTTTTGGGATATTCTCCATTTCCTCTAGTTTCATGGTTTGTTGTTGTGTCTGTCCCTACTTGTCTCCTCCTTTATAACTTTTGGTGTTGTTCCTTTATATTCCTTTGTGCTAAAGGATCATTGGTAATCCTTCAGGTTGTTTTTTGAGTGTAATGGCTTCAGGCCTTTCAGTTTTGATGAGCTTTGCTCTGTTCTTTGTGTTTCTCTTTTCCTCATATTATTCCTCTAAGTTCCTTTTTGTAAAAGGTGATAGGGCACATTTCAAATGCCCTTTTTGAATTAATATAATTAACTTACCAAAAAAAAAATAAGTAATCACCATTTACCAATAAGTTTCTTTTACCATTAATTTTCCTTTTTTAACATTTTATTCATGGACACTCAATAAGGAGGCTTTCCTATTATTTGGGCACCAATCTCAAGCCTTCTTGGGATAGATATTTTGTTGTATTGAGTATTATTTCTCTTTTTTACTAGTTATTTTCATTTTTAAAAATGTTTTTTATTGCTCATGTTACTCTTCTGTTCATACAGGTAAAATATCACATGTTGGAAGTGGAAAGAAGGGAGGCCAGTATTTCTATAAAAGGAGTATCCTCAAATACTTTCATAATATTTTGAAATCTAGTCAACCATCAACATCTGCACAAATTGAAGGTATGAATGCCTTTACTTACTAACAAGTTAATTTTTGTACATTGTTAATTTTATATATAATGTCTTCATTCATAAAGAAGTGTGTTTTTTGGTTGATGGTTTTGTCCATTTTTTATCTATATTTTTTAATAGAATGTATGATTTTAAATGCCATAATGATAATGACCCTACTATTGACACTAGTATTATCTCTACAGAAAACACTATTGACCCTAGTATACCTCCACTTCCACATATCCATGATAATGAAAAGTCCATAGATGAAAATATTCTTAATGAAATGGAACAACATGAAGAGATTCCTAAATCTAACACGCCAAGTGGAAAAGAAAATAATAGTTCTTATGCAGTCCCTACTTCTAGAGAATATTCTTCTAAAAAACATAAACATGCAAGGTTATCTAGGTGGACAATTAACAGATCATTTCAGCCTGATTGGATATCAAAATTTCCATTTATTGAGCTAGTGCTACCAGAGAATAGTAGTGAGGAAATAACATAATTGAGATGCATAATTTGTAGTTGGAAACATGGAAAGGATCATAGATTGCAAGTTAAGAAAGATACAATAGAAAAACATTGTGGAAAGGTTTATATCAAAACAAAAGAAGGTGATCGACCAATACCAAAAAATTATAGGTGGAAGGATGCATAAGAGTGCACACATATAAGATATGCACAATAATATGATAAAGAAATGAAACAAAAGTAAATTTTGGTTGAGAAAGGTGCAACGATTCAAGCCCAATTTCAAAAAATGAATAAGTTCAAAATTTTGTAGTTTATTGTTGTATTCACTATTCTTAAAAAGGGTAGACCTATATCTGATTTCATTGATTATAAATCTCTATTTTGACTAGCTGATATGTAGAACTTACCCAACACCCATTGGTTAGATCGAAGTGGTTGGGAAATGGTAAAATATCTCTCATTGGTTGAGTAGGATGACCTCAAAGAGAAAGTAAAAAAGGCCAAATTCATTTCACTTTCAATTTATGAGGTGACTGCTATTGACAACACATCTTGGATTTGCATTCATGTTTACACATTGGAAAATCATTTAAGGCAACCTCATTTACTTGGAGTACGCAAGATGGTGGAAAATTGCAATGCAAAAAATATTTACAATGTTGTTGTAACTAGTTTAAAGGAAGTAGCAAGAATGAATGAAATGGAAATAGCCACTAAGTTAATATGTGTCAGAGTTGATGGTGCTACTACAATGCAAGGACACAGGAATGGTCTTTGTGTTAGACTACAAACATCTATTACCCCATATTTGATCCCTATTCATTGCATGGCTCATAGAATGAATCTTGCATACAAAATTGTGGATACATTTACAAATGTTGTAAGAGTGGAAGAGCTTGTCCATGAAATTCATGATTATTTTTCATGCAGTCCAAAAATATTTTTAGAGTTTCAACAGTTTGCACTAGGAGTTATTGAAGGTAAAAAACTGTTAAAATATGTAGATACTAGGTGGATTTCGATGTATCAACCAAGATTTAGAGTTTTCAAAGAATATCAATCCTTGATAGGGTTTATGTATGCAAATCATAGGGCAGTTTATAAGGCTAAAGATTTACTATTTTGAATGAGTGACTTTGAAACACTTCTCACATTGTGTGGTATTCTTCCAATGTTGGAAGAAATGAATACTTTGATCAAAATTGCACAAGAAATATCGATTTATATTATGGATTTCATCAGGGTGAGAAAACAAATTTGCATGCATATTGATATGATGTACGCATCTGGTCAAAGTTTTATGGATCCCATGTTTGAGATTTGGAGAGCATTAACAAACATGAATGATCCTCAAAACTTTTTGAAGTTCAATATAAACGATCATCTATGTATTAATATCCATGAAAAGGAAATACCTTTATATTATTTTGGTCAGCGAATGGATATAGCTACAAATGAAGTTGATAAAATACCCATAACATACAACAGATTTCATGTAGTTGTACATGATACAAAAATTAAACTAAAACAAATAGCAGAATCATTGACAAAAGAAATAAGAGACCATTTTCAAAGAGATGAATTACTTGAGGCTATGGGTGTGGTTAATCCGATGTTTTGGGATCCTTGTAATGAATACCAGATTATAAATGGTTTATTTCTCAAATACATGGGCACTCTTGCTAGCCATTTCAGTAAACATGTGGTAGTTAATGGTATTGAAATAAATGGCATTCTCAACAAAGATCTTTTGACAAAACAATCAAACTATTTTGGAACAACAATGTCTGCTCAAGTTTCACAACTCACTAACCATCATGAAACAGGTTCTATTTCACATTTGTGGAGAAGATTACATCCCAGTAGTATCTTACAACATACTATGAGTGAATATTTTTATTTATATGAATTATGTCAAACAATGATTTTAGGATCTATGGAAGATGAAAGGGTATTCAATGCATTATCATATGTAAAATCTAAAGTTTGAAATAGGTTGGACAAAAATTTGGAAAATTGTTTGAGAGTATATGTGTCGACCTATGAGGTGGAGAAGTTTCCTTATGAAAGAGCTTTGTCATATTGGAAATCTATGGCAGAGAGAAGAGGTGTAACGAATACTGAGGATGATGGTAACACTGATCAGATTGTGATGACAAAAATTTTGGGTATGAGTGCAGATGATTTTGTACAATCTAAAAAGAGTTTGTTCCAGCTTCTAGCATTATGATGCAAGGATGCTTTCATTTGATTTGATTTCACATATTAGAATGAAAGGATGCTTTCATTTGATTTGATTTGATTTTAGCATTATAATGAAAGGAATATTGAGATTAAATTATAATTTGATACATGTAATTTTGATATCATTAATCATATAATATGATATTAGAAATGCCATTGGATACTTTGTATATCATAGCCCTCTAATTTGATTATGTATATTTGAATGAAATTGGATTATTTGATTACACATATGTTGATTAGAACACTGGATTATCTTTTATATCATAGATGTGTTATTGGATATTTTGTATATCATTTTACTTAAGCCTTGTTATTGAATTATTAGTCTAAATTTTCAAAAAATTTAGTAGATTTGTATTTGATAAACCATTTAAGGTAAAGTAAATATTTGTGTTGCATTTCCAATCATTTCAAATTATTTTGTAAAACATAAAATAATATTTTATTGCATCCACATAATTCAAAATTACTTAATGCATCCACACAAATAATCAAAACATAACAATATTCAAAACAAAATTTCAAAAAGATAATACATTTTTTGGAAATTGTCTCTTTCATTGATTTAAAAAAGATACCATTCTTTTACAATTTACAAAAAAGATATGCAACATTTTTTGTTTCTCCTCAAATAAAAATAACAAACTTCTACTATTCTTTTTGCATGGTGGCTGAAGTTCCAGCTGCATCTATCTCAATATCCTTTGCTTCCAATGCACCAACCCTAACCAAAATTTCAGTTGTAGTGTTGATCCTCGATAACAATAAACCTTCTTCCTTCATTGGATCTTCTCTAAAAGGTGCATTCAGTTCTTTCTCATTTTCTTTCAATACAACCTCCACATCCAGGCCCTTATCTTTGATAAACTTCTTCAACCAATTATTTTCTCTAACAATGTATTGTAATCTTTTCTTCACTTCAATAGCATTATTAACACTAATTTTTGTAGTCTTGATCAATGTTTTCATGGCACCAACTTGTTGCTTTAAGTGATGAAAATTAGACTACAAAATACAAGTGAAAAAGGTTAATATTTATAAATAAAACATATTTAATAAAAAAATGATTTTTAGTTAGATGTAAAACTTACATCAACTATAAGTCTTGTAGTTTTTGCAATTGCTACTTTCTTCTAATCTAGTTCCCATTCATTGAAATATGTCTGGGCCTCGACATTGAGGTTTTCCAAATGATTCAGAATAATGGCTAGAACTTCATCAGTGTATGTAGACTCGGCCTCCATGGTGCTAGATTCAACTTTATGTAGCAAAGCATCGAGCTTTTGGGGCTCATTCTCCACCTTTGAAAACAACTCCTTTCTCTTTGAAAAAATCTTATATCAGTCATTTATTGCTTTTATCAAAACCTTGGCCCGATATTCCCATTCTTTCAATTTATCAATATCTACAAGAAGACTATTATGAACTGTAGCTTTACATCTATTGGCTAATAAAACATTTTCTAGAAAATTTACTTTATCATCATCTATTAGATGATGGGCGATGACTTGTTGGGGGGAAGAGGAAACTCCAATGGCATATGCTTCAACATTCTCTTCTTCTTCATCATTACCCTATTCAACCTGAAGCATATCACTTGCCTTTAATGGGAAATTTTTAGGATTCATATCCTGATAAAGAAAATCATCATCTAGATTCCCGATAGGATTTGAGATGCGCTCTCTACATTTGAGAAATTCTCTAGGGTTAAAATTGGGAAAACAAAAACATTATATTGAGACACAATGTGTGTTTGGGAAACACTTTTGGTATCATGAGGTGGAAGTGTGAGGAATAATTTTCCATGCATGCGTGATTGGTTCCTCACCAATGGTATCTATTATAGATGGACAGGAACTTGTTGTGTTGATTTTTGTTCCTACATTTGTAGCTGGACAGATGGTGGAGGTATCTTTTTTTATTATTTTAAATGTAACCGATGCATCTACAAAATTTCACATGAAAATATAAATTAAATCTTGTGTAAATAACAATATCGTAAAAAGAGATTAATTTTAACCAAACATACCAGACTCAGACTCTACAGCCATTGATGATGCAACCATTTACCCTTTCTCTAAAAAATATTTAAAATACATCAAACTAAATATAATTTTAAATCATTAAAATACATCATTTAAAATAGTACTTTTGAATAATAAGGTTACCTTGTGAGCTGGAGGTAACTTCCTTGATGTCGACTACAACACATCTAGAAGTAATAGGAGCCACAAGTGTATGCTGAATCTAATCACCATGAGACCTCACATGTTTGGAGGGAGTTATTGGTGATGATTGTGACTACGTGTTAGAATCAGTAGATGCTTATTGAATCCTAAATGTGACATCCCTTTTACTAGAAGACTGAGATGCTCTTCTCTATTTTCAAAATAAAATTAGAAAATAACAAGATTGATTGAAAAAAAGAAAACAAAGATATTCCAAAAAATAATTTTACCTATATTTCATTCTCATTCATGCCAATAGCCAAAAAACTTGGGTGCAATGCAGTTGGAGGATTTTTTTTTGAATATTGAAGTAAGCTTCATGAAAAAACAAAGAATAAAGTTGTTGGTTGTTACTATATATGAAGATTGAATTTTCTGGGCACTCAGAAGGTCATGTTTCAGGTGGTTGGAAATGTGCGTGGACCAATCAAATATTTCACCACCAATACATCAAATCAATAAGGATAGTGCCCAAAAAGGTATTTCTATAGGTTGTCCCTGCAAAATAAGCCTTACCTAGAAAAATTCAATGCAAGCATAAAGAAATTTGTCTGCAACATTGGAAATGTTTAAGCCCCTTTTGGACTTAGAAGAATTAACTAAAAAAGAGAACATTATTAGAAAACAAAAATTACAATAGGGAGATCATTATTAGAGAATGGAAACTACAATACATCAAAATTTAAGATAAATAAAAACTAAATTTTAAAAATATACCTTTCAAATTGTCTGAATGAACAGCATATTTGGATGCTAGTATTGATTTATCATCTTCGATCAAGGCATACTAGTTGTTCACCAATACACCATCCAAAAATGGCAGCCTTGTTAGTCACTACACATTTGAGGGTTTCATAGAAAAATAATATCCTTGTTATCCACTTTGATCATAACAGTGGACACGTCATGGTTGTAACAACTAACGATCCGTTGCATCAATGGGATGTTGATGTTCAACTGTGGTATCTTCATTACACCAATAAGTTCATATGTGTAAAACCATTATGAATCTCTTCTAGGAGTGCTAAAAATATTCTTGATTTTGGGGCAGTAGAAGCTCTTGAAAGCCACTTTGAAATGCAGAGGAGATGAAGAGCTAGCCATTTCTATAAACACATAGGAAAATGCTCTGAAAAACCTAGAAAAACACTCTGAAAAGTATCTAAAAATACTACAAAACCCTCTAAAAATTCTAGAAAAACCCTCTTAAAACCATTTAAAAAGGCTCTGAAACTGTTGTGGAAAATGCTCTAAAAATACTGTAAAAACCTCTAAAATTGCTCTAGAAAACACCGTGGTAAAGGTGAAAATGACCCTGCATATCTATTTATAGAATTTTGCATCGCTAAAGTTAATAGATGCATGATATGTGGTAGAATATATGACACATGGTAGCTTCTTATTAACGATATTTGGTGATCAAAGTTTGATAGTCATCATCTGCCAGTCACCATCTACCAGTTGCCCTCTACCAGTCACCATCTGCTAGTTGCTCTATACCAATTGCCATTTTATATTCACCATTTTCCAATTGTCATCTACCAATCACCATCTACTATTCACTATATACTAGTAACCATCTACTAGTCATTGTCTGCTAGTCATCGTCTTCTAGTTAATGTCTGCCAATTGCCATCTTCCAGTCACCATCTACCAGTCACCATTTGCCACTCACCTTGTACCAATCATCATCTACCAGTCACCCTTTTCTAGTCACCTTATGCCAATTTACTTATGCTAGTATCCATTTTGCAATCACCATTTGCCACTCACCTTTTTCCAGTCTCTATTTGCCACTCACCATTTGCTAGTTGCCATTTACTAGTCACCATTTTCTAGTTGCCATTTTCTAGTCACCTTATGCTAGTCGCCATATGCCAATTGCCTTATTCTAGTAACCATTGCCACTCACCTTATACCACTCACCTTATGCCACTCACCTTCTACCACTCACTTTCTACTACTCACCTTCTTCCAGTCACCTTTCACCACTCACCTTCTGCCACTCGCCATTAAAATTTTTTGATAATTCTTGTGCAAAAAATTCAAAAATTCACCATATTTTGATAAATTTTCTACAAAATTTTGAAAAATTCACCCCAAATTTTATACACCATTCACCTAGATTCACCCAAATTTTATAATTACTTTTTTTGTACTACCCCTTATGCATAACCCTGTGTTGAATTCAAACATGGCTGGGACTATTAGCTATTGTCAATCAGAGCGGTTGGTACCTACACAAAAAAATATAGCAAATCAGTAAATGCAACAAAAAATGTAGGGTTTCCTTCATGATCGCCACTGAAAGAGCATTAAAATTCTAACAACTAATACAATATGATATTAAAAGGACAATATTAATCAAATAACAAAATGCAAAAAAAGAGATTAAAAGAATGTGACCATCTTTATTAATAATTGTGAATCTCTTTTACAACAAGGTTACAATAACACCCCTCTTAGGGATTGACCATTGTGATACATATTACAATCCATAAATCATGTGGTAGATGATTTTAATATACTCTTAATATCTTCATAACTTTTTTTGAGGGCTTACTAGATGCCTCCTTCTCTAATGTCGAGAGGTAATATCTTGAATGATGCTTTATCCTTGGAAAGATATGTCACCTGCATTCAATGAAACAACAAAGCACATTAGTGGCGCATGAAACCTCTCATGATGAGGTTTATTTCTAATAAAATGTATGAAATATAAAAAATGTGTAAATAAAGCATGAACATACATAAAGATGCATAAATATGGCTAAAATATTAAGAATGAACCGTGAAAATGTCATGAAAATAGTAAATATATGAAGCTAATAAAATGCTAAGAAATGTAAATCTATGGCTAAATTAGAGAACTAAGTATATCCAATCCTGGTCATTCACACTCATATCAACTGGCTCTACTAGCCACTGTTGAATCTAGTAGCTAAGCCTATAGGCCATTGTTGACAATAGTGGCCATAGGAAAGGGATTCTGCTCTTTGTTGAATTGGTGTTCACAAGGTTGCTTGTGTCTCAAAACATGAAATTGGTGGCATATTATTTCGAATTAATGATGGATTCATGTGGAATGGCAATTTTTCTCCTAAAAATGTTGGAAACTCCATTGACATAGCAACAAGTATTATTCTCCAAATGGACAATGTCTTGGCACTCCTTAAAGGGTTCAAGTTCATTCTCCAATTTCGCAGAGCTTCACTATAATGTAATCCTGATGATTATGCCTCTTTGGGGGGTCTATAAATAGACTTTCCCAAATCCTAATCTTGGCTTCTCAAGGAAGCCAAGATCAAGAATTAGTTGGCCTGAGCAGTTGGGAGGAAACCTCTAGAAGCTTCCTAGTCCAAAATCGCTCCAAAACCGTTGCAATTTAGGTATTTGCAACTTATTTTTCTCGACTCAAGAAGGCCAAGTTTGCTACAAGGCTAGTCATTCTTGCTTAACATGGCTAGGGACAAGCTACCCTTAGCTACTCTAACCATCAATGACTGGGATCTTAGTCACTAATGTTGTTAGCGGCTAAGTCTGGATAGGCCTAGACTATCTAAAATGAGTGGTTAGAACCACTGCTTGGTCTTGAAAATGTCCAAGCTCATTAATATGGTCTGCAAAGGTACCCATATGAGTAGTATCCTAAAAATGACGTGTTTTAGGTGTCTATAGCCTGACATCAATAAACCTTGTTCCTTCGTTGGATCTTCTCTAAATGGTGGATTCAGTTCTTTCTCATTTTTTTAATACAACCTCCACATCCAAGCCCTTATCTTTGATAAACTTATTCAACCAATTGTTTTCTCTAACAGTGTATTGCAATCTTTTCTTCACTTCAATAGCATTATTCACACTAATTTTTGTAGTCTTGATCAACATTTTCATAGCACTGACTTGCTCCTTTCTATTTGAAAATTTTTTGTATCAGGCATTTATTGCTTTTATCAAAACCTTGGCCTAATATTCCCAATATTTTAATCTATCAATATCTACAAGTAGACTATTATTAACTGTAGCCTTACATCTATTGGCTACTAAAATAGTTTCTAAAAAATTAACTTTATCATCATTGTTCAAATGATGATGGGTGTCAACTTGTTAGGAGGGAAGAGGAAACTCCAATGACATCTACCTCAACAGTCTCTTTTGCTTCATAATTGATCTCTAGATCTTGTAGCACATCACTTTCCTTTAATAGAAAATTTCCAGGATTCATATCCTGATAAAGAAAATCATCATCAAGATTCCCAAAGGGCATCTGAGATGCTATCTCTACATTTGAGAAATTTTCAAAGGTTAAAATTTGAAATACTAAAACATTAGACTGATATAAAGTGTGTGCTTCAATCTGAATTTTGGTTCTGTGTTTTGTGGTGGTGTGAGGAACTGATTCCCATGCATGAGATATTGGTTCCTCACCAGTGGCACCTGTTGTGGATTTGGACGCACTTGTTGTAGATGGACTTGTTGTGGCACTTGTTGCTACTTTTGTGGGTGTGTAGTCAGTGAAGGCATCTATTTTTTTAGTCTTTTAAATCTAACCAGTGCATCTACAAACTTTCACATGAAAATATAAATTAAAATTTAAAACTAGTGTAAAAACCAATGTCATTAAATGAGATTAATTTTAACCAAACATACCAGACTCAGAATCTATAGCCATTGATGATGCAACTATTTGCCCTTGCTTTGAAAATATTTAAAATATTTTCTCAAGCTAAATATAATTTTAAAACATTAAAATACATCATTTAAAATAGTACTTTTGAATAATAAGTTTAACTTGTGAGCTAGAGATTTTCTTCAATATTTTTTATTTTTTGAAAAATTAAGGTTTGGTCCCAAATCAAGGATCTTATGTTGATTACCCAAAAAATAAATAAACACTCAAAGTAGACAATATGATTATCTCTTTTAAGTTTTCTTTCTGATCCGTAAAACTATTTTTTGCATTTTGATTTGTTGATACTATAATCTAACTCTTATTGTGTTTCTCAAAAGTTAATGTTATACTCAATTTGTTCAAATATTTTCACCTATATACTTAATGAGGTAGCATAGGTACTACCAAACCTCACCCAACACACCACAATCAGCTATACACCCTCTGAAGAGGAGTGCATGTGATTTTATATGGATAGGATAGTTCTTGGATTGGCCTTGGCCACGGACAGGTCCTGATGATACAATGTCAGATAAGCCAACTGAGTGGTAATAATTTCCACTATTGGTCTTGATCAACGGGTTGGATGTGAAATCCCAACATTGCTAATGTTTACTTTGGATCATGATGTGTGTGTTTTCCTTTTAATTTTACATTAAGGAAAGATGCATCAAGAAGCATTTATGATTTTTCTCTACATACCTAGAAAATAGCATTTTATTTTCAAAAAATGCAAGACTAAATGCTCTTTAAAATTTATAATTTCCAATGCAAAATTAACATGAGATTGGCCTTTGATATATCCCCAAATAATAAAACGCTAACACAGTCTAAACATGGGTCGCTATTGTGTATATCAGGCAACAAACTCAGTCATTATATAAAGTAGCAATCAGAAAACCTAGCCTAGGATTTTAGGGTGGCTAACAGCATAGGCCATTGTTCCTAAAAGCAACTAGTAGAAATCATGGAATTTTCACAAATTTATACTTAAACTTTTCTATGTTCACTATTTAAAATATGTAATTTGCATTCAAAAAAACAAAATATAGACAAAAAAACATGAAAATATAGATAAATCCAACTAACCTAGAATCCTTAGATGATGATGGAACATACTGCTTACTATTTTACAATATTCTTTGCTAGCCGATGTTGCTCAGGGTAACTAGGATGCTAGCCACTAAAATCAAATGTGGTTGGGGCTGTTAGCCACTATCAATCAGAGTGGCTAGTACCTACACATAGAAAAATAGAGCAAATCAGTAAATGCAACGAAAAATGTAGGGTTTCCACTATTATCACCATTAAAAGAGCATTAAAAATCTAAAAACTAATGCAATATGATATCAAAATGATAATATTAATCAAATAACCAAATGCAAAGAAAGAAAGTAAAATAATATATCCATATTTATTTATAATTGTGAATCTTTTTTACAACAATTTTATAAGAACATCCCTCTTAGGGATTGGCCATTGTGATACATATTACAATCCACAACTCGTGTGGTAGATGCCTTCAATAGACTCTTAAGATCTTTAAAAAAATTGTTTGAGGGCTTACTAGATGCCTCCTTCTCCAATATCAAGAGGTAATATCTTGAATGATGTTTTATCCTTGGAAAGATCTATCACCTACATTCAAGGAAACAACAAAGCACATTAGTAGCACATGAAACCTCTCATGATGAGGTTGATTTCCAAGAAAATGTATGAAATATAGCAAATGTATAAATAAATCATTAACATACATAAATATGCATAAATATGACTAAAATATTGAGAATGAACCATGAAAATATTGTAAAAATAGTAAATTTATGCTAAGTAAAGCTAATAACATACTGGAATTCTCTATATGTTAAAAATAACAAACGAGCTCTGGCGATTTGGCGGGAAAACTTCTGAACTGGCGTCGGGCGATGCTCGAGGGTTTTTGGCCTGAAAGATCTTACCAGAGACTTTGGTGGATTGTTTTTGAACTACTCTGAAGGTTTGCTCGTTGCTCCGGGAGGGCCCGATGGGGTCTCCTCCAGTCTCTCTTGCTGGGAGAAAGAGTTCATATGCTGAGATGTTGAAAGAAAACCCCTCGTCTTCCAATGGTGAAGCTCAGAGGAATGCTTTTCAAACGTTACTCAAGAATGCTGGCAACGGCCCAAATGCTCACCGCGTTAATGGATGCCTCCCGCAATCCGCTTCCAGACCTAAGATTGTTATCGAACCCAAGCTGGTCGAAGATACAATCGTCTACCGAGCCAACCATGACTTGATCTGCAAATTCATGGGCATCCGACCTACTCTGAATTTTTTGCATACCTGGGTTCGACAGAACTGGGAGCCACAAGGTGAGTACTCTTTATGGCCTATAAGCAATGGGTATTTCATCATTAGTTTCTCTTCTTTAGCAGATAGAAACAGAGCATTTGAATCAGAAAAGAGAAACCACGGACCAGCAGGGTTATTTGTTCAACCCTGGAGAGTGGGCTTCGATCCTCGCATTGAACCCACGGCTGTTCCGGTCTGGATCCGACTGTACGCTCTCCCGATGGAGTTTTGGGGTGAGCAGGTTCTAGAAATAATAGGTAACTCCCTAGGCAGATATTTAGGAGTCTCTAAAGATACCATAGAGGGAAATACAACTATTTTTGCCAGAATCTATGTAGAAATGGACATTAGCCAGCCTTTATCAGCTGAGGTGGAACTTGAGTTGGCAGGAGTACCCTGGATCCAGCAGCTAGACTATGAGGCCCTACCTTTCAGGTGCAGAGTGTGCCATGAGCATGGACATTTGGCAAGGTTCTGTCCAAACACCTTGAGCACAAAAGCGGAGGCTCCGACTGGAATGCCAAGCCGCCCTAGAGAGGGTAAGCCCACTCCTGTCAATGAACCTTCCCACACTTCTCCAGGTCCTGATGTTCAGAAGGATGGCTTTGAACAGCCGAAACGAAGGAGAAACAAAAAGAAAAATGGCAAGGAGCAGATGCAACTCAAGCCAAACAATCGGTATGAAATTTTTAAGTCATTAGTGGATCTGGAAGACCAAGTCATGGAGGGAGTGGAGGGGAATGGTGAGAATAATAACGCTCACTCTCAAGATTCTCCCTCATCCACTCCTGTAGTCGAACAGGTGACTGTACCCTCTGAGAGTCTGCAGTCAGAGAACCCAGGGGCATTGGTGATACACTCCCCAGCACAGCCGGCTATTAAAGATGTCACCATGGGAAATGCAGATAAAAACAGAGAAAGGCCAGTTTTAGGGATCACTCAGGTAGAGAAGAGATCTAAAAATAGTAACTCTCAAGGAGCGGGAAGAAAATCCAATAAGGAACTACTCACAGCACAAGGAGATAAGCTGATCAATGGAGGATCGGTGAGGACAATTGATTCTTACTGCTCCCAAGGTTTTCAATGATTATACAATCTTGGAACGTTAGGGGTTTAAACAGTAGAACCCATCAATCTGCTGTTCAAAGACTCTTAGGGAAGTATAAAATAGATTTTTTGCTTATCCAGGAGACAAAAATGTCGCTAGATCTTATGAGTAAAACTGTTAATAGAATTTGGAGGGGCGCTGGTTATATGGATGTGGCTGCCCAAGGTGCCTCAGGGGGGATTGTCACTTTTTGGAACCCCCTGGAATGGACTGCTCTAGAACATATAGCCTGGAGGGGTGTTCTCACTTCTCACTTCAGGAATTTAACCACAGCTGAGCATGTTTTAATCACAAATTTTTATGGGGCTCAATGCATCGATGGTCAGAGACTTCAATGGAAAGTTGTTCACAACATGAGGTCCTCAAGACGAAATTTAGATTGGATTATTGCTGGAGATTTCAATGCTAAGCTCTCTGCTCGTGATCAGGAAGGTGGCACCCCAGTTTTGGATCCAGGTGATAGGCTACTGATTGCCCAGGTCCAGGCCTTTCACTTGGTAGATATCAAAGGCCCTGGAATGTACTTTACTTGGACTAACAAGAGGAGGGAGCCACATAGTAGGAAAGTAAAGTTAGACCATTTCCTGGTCTCAGAGGAGGCATTTGTTAAGTGGAATGTTAAATTCCAGATTCTGGACGGCCCTGTCTCTGACCACTCTCCCATTCTGTTGGAGGGAGGGACTACGATAGGGCAGCACCACAAACCGTTTAAATTTGAGAATTATTGGTTACAAAAGGAGGATCTTCGAGAGAAAATTCCACAGTGGTGGGAAGAAGGCCGCCTTCCTTTTGGGACAGCAATGTTTAAATTCCACAAACAGCTTCATTTTGTCAAAGTTAAGTTGAAACAGTGGAGACAAGCAAACAAGTCTGATTTTCAGCAGCAAAGAGCTCCCTTGGTTGCTCGTTGGGAGGAGGTGCAAAAACACTTCAGAGAAGGAACAATTACTGATCAGCTTAAATCCGAGGATGATGCCTTACGCAAAGCGGTTGAGGACATTGACAACCAAGAAGAAACTTATTGGAAACAGAGAGCAAGAAACTCTTGGTTACTTGAAGGAGATAGAAACACAAAATTTTTTCATCGCTCAGCCTGTGCCAGAAGACAGATGAACAACATGGAAGTCCTTCAAGATGAGCATGGACACTCCTTTGATACTCTTCCTGGTTTGCATTCCCACTCAATGGACTATTTCTCTAAACTTTTTACGAAAAGTAGGGAGCAAGATGTGGAGGCTCAAAATGAAATTATTGACGTTATTCCCTCTATTATCTCCCAAGAGGAAAATCAGGCCCTGCTCAGACCCATTGATAAAGAGGAACTGAAACATGTGGTCTTTGGAATGAGCCCAGGCAAATCTCCAGGTCCAGATGGGTTTCCTATTGAGTTTTTTTAGGCTTTTTGGGATACACTGGAGGAGGACGTTTTGGCTATCACAGAGGAGTCCAGAACAAATAAAAGAATGCTTAAGGCCTTAAATCATACTTTTATCACTTTAATCCCTAAGGGAGAGGAAGGGGTTCGCATCTCTGATTTTAGACCTATTGCTTTATGCAACGTGATTTATAAGATAATCACAAAGATAATGGCTGAAAGGATTAAACCTCTTCTACATCATATCATCTCCTCAGAGCAAGGGGGATTTGTTGAGGGCAGACAGATCTTAGATGGGGTGGTCCTTGCACAGGAGGCAATTCATACGATGCAAAAATCCGGCAACAAAGGAATGTTCATTAAACTGGATATGTCTAAGGCTTATGATAGGGTTGAGTGGGGATTCCTGTCAAGGATGTTGGCTGCCTTTGGCTTCTCCCAGGATTGGATAGACTGGGTTATGAGCTGTGTCTCTACGCCTTCTTATTCTGTTCTTATTAAGGGACTTCCCTCGCCTCCTTTTGGAGCCTCTCGGGGGCTTCGTCAAGGGGACCCTTGCTCTCCCTATCTCTTCCTTATCTTGGCTGAAGGTCTAGGCAGACTTTTCTTGAGAAGGAGACTTCAAGGCCTGTTAACAGGTATCAAGGTAGGGGAGGAGATTCTGACTCATTTATAGTTTGTGGATGATACAGGCTTGGTGGGAGTGGCCAGTCTCCGGGAAGCTAGGGGAATCAGAGATTCCCTTAATGTCTACCTTAGAGCCTCCAATCAAGTTATCAATGACAATAAATCCAAAGTGGTCTTCTTCAACCTCGACCAAAGGCTTCAGGACAGAATTTTAGAGATCTTGGGCTTCACTAGGACCTCTCTTCCTATAGCCTACTTGGGGGTGCCGTTACATTTCAAGAAACTAAAAAAAGATATCTGGAAAGATCTTCTGGATGGCATCAAAGATAGAATGAACCATTGGTCTCATAAATGGCTAAGCTACGGGGGCCGATTAACTTTCTTGCAGTCAGTTATTCAGGCCATGCCAATCTATAAATTCTCTATTATGGCTGCCCCACATTCTATTTGGAAAGAGCTGGACAAAATGGCTAGAAGATTCTTATGGGAAGGAGCAAAAGGTGAGAAGAAATGGGCCTTGGTTAGCTGGGATAAGGTTACTCAACCCAAAGAAAAAGGTGGGCTGGGACTGAGAAGTTCCAAACTTAACAACAAAGCTTTGGCTGGTAAATTGTACTGGAGATGGATTTCACAGCCAACATCCTTATTCAGCAGAATTTTAACCAGTAAGTATTTGGGCCTTGTTCACCCCAATGAAGTGAGTCGTCTTCCTTTGGATGGTAATGGCTCCTTAGTGTGGCAGGCTCTTAAGCTGGGATCTCAAGTCATTAAGGATCAACTATTTTGGAAAGTGGGCAAAGGGGACAAGGCCCGTTTCTGGACTGATTCTTGGGACCAGTTCCCACCCATCATTGCTGAGTTTCCTGAGCTGCAACCAATTAAATTAGCCATAGAAGCCAAAGGCTGGATCAATATTGAACATTACTTCAATACTAGCCAACTGGGTGAGTATAAGTTCAAGAAGTTTAAGCGGCTGGAAGAGTGGCCAATCACTATCCCTCCGGTGATGATGCCCATTCTGACTAAAATTTTGACAGCAAGGTTTCTTTCAGGGAGAGATGAGGAGGATGAGCTAGCTTGGGGGCATGGGAACCTTGGGGTTTATACTGTGAAGGATGGCTACAATCAGATTCTTTCGGAGCCTGCCCCACATTCTTTTTCGATTCAAGAATGGAGGAAGATCTGGCATCCTAAGGGCTGGCCTAAAGTGAATTTCTTTGCATGGCAGTTTTTACACAAAGGCATCCTCACCTTTGACAATCTCAGACACAGGGGAATCATCGGCCCATCTCAGTGTGTGCTATGCCATAAGAATGAGGAGACTGCCGATCATTTGATGTTTGAGTGCATCTTCACTTGTCAGATTTGGAAGCGCTGGTTCTCCCATTTCAAGCTTCAGCTTAATGGTAACTTGACCCGGAACAATATTTGGGAAAGATGGAAGAAAGGCAGATTTAAGTCTAAAGCTCTCCAAATAGGTTGGGAGCTTGGAATACTCTTCATTTGGTGGCAGGTTTGGCTGGAACGCAATGCTCGCATTTTTAGAGAAACCTTTTCCTCGCTTGATGGACTCTGGCAAGTCATTTGGAGCAAAGTCGCGAAAACGGTTGCCCTATATGCTGTTGAGAAAAATCTGATTGCTCCTGGCCCACTGGAAGAGGGAGCTGATGGGCAAGTAAGACAGAACAGAGCTAGCTGGAAATCTCCCCCTGAAGGATGGGTTAAAATCAATACAGATGGAGCTGCTAAAGGCAATCCGGGCAGTGCTGGAATTGGGGTAGTGTGCCGGGATCATGCTGGGTCTGTGCTTTACTGGGAACTTCAAGGTCTGGGAAGAGCCACAAACAATGAAGCAGAAGCCTTTGCTATCAAAACTGCCTCCCTCTGGGCTGTCAACCAGGGACACAGGAAGATAATCCTTGAGTCCGATTCACAAATTCTGGTTGGCGCCCTTGACTGCATGAGGAACTTTGCTGCGAAGGCTTGGAGGCTTCGGTTTCTTGTCTCTCAAATCAAGGCCCTTTGGAAGGAATTAGAAGATGTGATCCCCACCTATATTAGCAGAGATCTAAATACTGCAGTCGATTTTCTTGCAAAGAGGGGTGCGGAGAAAGAGGTCGGGGTACAGCTGCATAGTGACATGCCTGTGGAGGATGCAGAGATTCGGCAGGGGCTTTCCCAATTCTTGAGTCAATGAGCACAATGATCACAATTTTTCCTAAGGGCGGTTTTTGTCACGATATCGCGACCTGTTTCATCGTCGCGACTCTTGGTGGGTTTCTATCGCGATATCGCGACAAGTTTCATTGCCGCAGTCTTTGGAAGGCTCCTGTCGCGATTTCGTGACGCTTTTGGAGCAGGGGAGCCAAGGAGGATAATCGTCGTGATATCGCGCAAGTTTTGGTGATTCGGAGAAAAGGGACAAATCCGTCGTGATTTCACGACAATTTTGAAGACAAGAAGTGGACTGGAAAAACCGTCGCGATTTCGTGACGTTTTTGGAGCAGGGCCATCAAGGAGAAAAATCGTCGCGATATCGCGACCTGTTTCGTCGTCGCGACTCTTGGTGGGTTTCTGTCGCGATATCGCGACAAGTTTCGTTGCTGCAGTCTTTGGAAGGAACCTGTCGCGATTTCGCGACGCTTTTGGAGCAGGGGAGCCAAGGAGGATAATCGTCGCGATATCGCGCAAGTTTTGGTGATTCGGAGAAAAGGGACAAATCCATCATGATTTCGTGACAATTTTGAAGACAAGAAGTGGACTGGAAAAACCGTCGTGATTTCGCGACGTTTTTGGAGCAGGGCCATCAAGGAGAAAAATCGTCGCGATATCGCGACAATTTCGATGAATCGGAGAGAAAGGGAAATTCCATCGCGATTTCGTGACATTTCTGAAGACTGGGAGCTTAAAGGAAAAACTGTCACGATTTCGCGACACCTTTGGCGGTCCGGCGACTCAAGGAAAAGATGTCGCGAAATCGTGACACTTTTGGAGCTTTTTCGTCAAGAGGCAAAGTTGTCACGATTTCGTGACACTTTTGGCGTTTCGGGGTTAAGGCGCAAAGTGGTCGCGATATCGCGACCATTTTGGAGAATTGATACTTCCTGGAAAAACCGTCGCGATTTCGCTCAAGGTCTGGAGAATCGGAGACAAGGGACAAATCCGTCGCGATTTCGTGACATTTTTGAAGACAAGGAGCTGACCGATCAAAACGTCGCGATTTCACGACGCTTTTGGAGCAGGGTCACCAAGGCGGAAAATCGTCGCGATATCGCGACAATTTTGAAGAATCGGAGCAAAGGGGAAAATCCGTCACGATTTCGTGACATTTTCGAAGACTGGGAGCCAAATGGTAAAACCGTCGCGATTTCGCGACACCTTTGGCGAATTGATGGCATGAGGAACATTGGTCGCGATTTCGCGACAATTTTGAGGAAAGAGCGCCACATGAAGAACTGGTCACGATTTCGCGATGCTTTTGGTGTTCGTTGCTGCTGGTTTTGTGACATGTCGCGATTTCGCGACTGGTTGCGCGGGTTAGGCCTCGGCTGGTCTGATTGTCGCGATTTCGCGACTTGTCGCGTTTTCGCGCCTTCTTGCCTCTTTGTGTTCTGTGGTTGCTAGTGCTTTGTTTCTTGCACTTTGTTCCTGTTCTCTTGTTTCTTGGTTCTGGTGGGGCTGTTCTTGCTCCCTTGTGTATATATTCTTTGTATTAATATAAGGTTTTCATTTTCTTCAAAAAAAATAGAAGGAAAGGCTTAGCTTATATCATGGAGATATTGGATAGGTTTCTACTCTCTCACCATTTATTAATCCATGGTCACATTCCGAAATTGAAGACTCTTAACAATGCTGGTTCAAATCACTCGCCAGTCATGGTTGAAATTTGGAAAACTAATCTGAGTTTATCTTCTTTTCAATTTTAATTAATGTGGCTTAGAGATAGTTCCTTTATATCTCAAGTGCAACAATGGTGGAAGGAAGGTAAACCAAGATATGGGACTAAGATGTATTGTTTTTTGAAAGGTTATAATATATTAAATCCAAAATCAATATTTCAAAAAAAAAAAAAGCTAATAACATACTAAGAAATGTAAATATATGGCTAAATTAGAGAACTAAGCATATCAAACCCTAGTCGTTCATGTTCATAGCATCTGGATCTGCTATTCATTGTTGAATCCAATAGCTAAGCCTATGTGTTGAGCAAGGAGGTGCAAGAAGTTTGTCATTGTTGTCAACACAAGCAGCTAGATCTAATGATGCAGTGGCCAGACAGTTCAGGAGTCATTCAGATGCAGAAGACAGAAAAAATTCGAAGAAAAAGACAAGTTAGAAAACTGTCGCGATATCGCGACATGTTTTCTGTCGCGATTTCGCGACAAGTCGGAGGAGAGAGAAGGCGCAGCCGAAAATGTCACGATTTCACGACAAGTCGGAGGAGAGAGAAGGCACAGTCAAAAATGTCATGATTTCACGACAAGTCGGAGGAGAGAGAAGGCACAGTCGAAAATGTCATGATTTCATGACAAGTCGGAGGAAAGAGAAGGCGCAAGGCAAACTGTCACGATTTCGTGACATGTTGGAGGCCAAGAAGCTAAGTCAAGAAACTGTAGCGATTTCGCTACATGTTGTTGTTTCGCTGGCGAAGCAAGGAAAAAGCGTTAAGTGGAAAAGTTGTAGCGATTTCGCTACATGTCAAAATTCCGCCGAAGCAAGGAGAAAACGTTGAGTTGAAAAGCTGTAGCGATTTCGCTACAAGTCAAAAGTGCACAAAGCAAAGGTGTAGCGATTTTGCTACGGGTCAAAATTGCACAAAACAAAGGTGTAGCGATTTCTAATTAAAAAAAACAAAAGGTGTAGCGATTTCGCTACAAGTTGAAAAAGCACAACACGAAGGTGTAGCGATTTCGCTACAAGTCCAAAAATGCACAACGTGGAGGTGTAGCGATTTCGCTACCAGTCAAAAGAGCAGAATTCAAAATTGAAGCAAGTCGAAAGCACAAGGCACAAAGTTGTAGCGATTTCGCTACCGCATGAAGCAAGAATTGTACGGATGCCGAAAGCATCGCGATTTCATGACAAAGATGAGGATGACGTCAGCAAAATTGAAAGTGTCAGAAAGCGTCGTGATTTCACGACAAGAATGAGGATGACGTAAGCAAGAGTTCGAAGTGTCACGATTTCATGACAAGAACGATGGCAAAGCTACCAAAGGCCAAAATGGTCACGATTTCATGACAGCAAGGATATGAAGGCGTACGGCTACAAATAGCGTCATGATATCGTGACATGTTTGTGTTTCATGACAACAGTTACAAAAAGGTAACAGAGGTGGTAGTAGCGGTTGAGGCCGACAAAGTTGAATCGAGGCCGATGATTTTTAGGGTTTTGAAGCCGACATTTTCTAGGGTTTTTAAGCGACATTCTTTAGGGTTTGAAGCCGATATTCATTAGGGTTTGAAGCCGACAATCATTAGGGTTTTAAGCCGACACTCTTTAGGGTTTGAAGCCAATATTCATAAGGGTTTGACAGCCGACGCTCCTTAGGGTTTAAGCCGACTACAGTCTCAATATTGTTTTTGAAGATTTCTTCTATAAAAGGAGGGACTAATTCAAGATGGAGTGAGGTGTGCGAAGATAAGGTGTGTATGCAAAATTTGCAGTGCACAGAGAGTGAGTCATTTCGATTTGAGCTAAGGCTGAAGCGATATATCTTTAGTGACGAAGTGAAGAGTGCATATCGAATCTTCGAGAATTAAGAGCGCGATGTGCAGAGGGTGTGTTTCAAGTCCGAAGTAATAATGCAGACTGTAGAAGTGATCGATCTTCTGATTGTAGCAGAGAGTGCGAAGAAGTACAGAGAAGCGGTCGGATAGTGCGAATCGTGTTGCACAGAAGTAGCAGAATGCAAAAAAATAGCAGACTGTGAGAAATGAGGTGAAAGTTTTATTCTGTAATCTTTATTATTGTCTTCCAAGTTGTAGCTTGGCACAAGGGGTTGGTGCCTCTTTCCAGTAGGTGCTGGTAAATTAGGAGTCGGTGCTCCATTCTTCCTGAAACAGATAAAGCAAAGGGGTTGGTGCTCCTTCCAGTTGGTGTTGGTAAAAGATATTGTAAAGTTGTAGCTTTGCATTGGCTGGATTTGGATGGTAGTCCAAGCGAGTCATTTTTGAGGAGTAGCCACATTGGTGAACCTCGTTAAAATTGTTGTGTTATGTGTGATGCTTTCTTGCTGCATTTTAATATTTCTTTTATCTGTTTTAAACTGCTGTCTGGATTTAAAACTATATGTTTTAGAATTTTTAAAGATCACACTGATTCACCCCCCCTCTCAGTGTCATTGTGATTACAACAATTGGTATCAGAGCCAAGTACCTGAACAAGCTTAAACAGCTAAGGTGATCTTGGAAGTTACGCAATGGCAAGTGGTGAAGGTTTCTCCTCGAACAAAGCACCATTGTTTGATGGGACTAACTATGCGTTCTGGAAAATTAGAATGCAGACATATCTCAATGCTTTGGGTTTTGACATCTGGGGTGCGGTAGTTAATGGTTACAAAGCTCCTGCCACCGCTCCAACAGACACTGCTGGTAAAAAGGCATTTGAATATGATTCAAAAGCAAAAAATGCCATCATGTGTGGACTAGTGGACAGTGAGCTAGTCAAGGTCATAAATTGTGAATCAACAAAAGATATATGGGATAAACTAGAGAACATCCATGAAGGAGATGATAGGATCAAGGAGGCCAAGCTTCAAGCACATCGAGCTCAATACGAATCTTTAAAGATGGACAATGATGAGAACATAGAGACCTTCATGCAAAGAGTCAATGGGATCACCAATTCAATCAGAGGTCTCGACGAAGAATTAACCGATGTTGCTATCGTGAAAAAGGTATTAAGATCGCTCCCTCCTAGATTTGATTCTAAAGTCTCTGCCATAGAAGAAGCCAAAGATCTAAATAGTTTTAGTATGGATGAGATGCATGGTTCTTTGACTGCTTTTGAAATGAGAATAGGAAGGTCTAATCCCACAGACAGAGAAGCAGCTTTCAAAGCCCTAAAAGGCAAAAGCACAAAACAAGAGTCTGAAGAAGAGGATGCTTCAGATGAAATGGAAGCAAATTTTGTCAGAAAGCTGAGAAAAGGAAAAGGAAAATACAAAGGAAAGCTACCTTTTAAATGTTTCAATTGTGGAGGCATTGGACACTTTGCTATCAAATGTCCTCTCAATGACAAGAACAAAGGTGAAGAAACTCAAGCATCAAGAAAGAAGTGAATGGAGGAAGAAAACAAACTTCAGAAAAGGCAATTTCAAAAAGAAAAGCTTTATCTCCCGAAATGCAGAATCTTCAGAGGACAGTTCTAGTGAAGACTCTGAAGAAGGAACAGGTGAGGCTCTCTTTATGGCGTTTGAAGTAGAAGAATCAGAAGAGGCAGAAAACACACAAAAGAGAGAAGGAATGAACTCTGAAGTATCTATTGAAATAGGTGAGGCTGAAGTTGATTTAGAAGGTGAGCTGGTTTCTGCTCTTATGGAATGGAAATCTGAGAAAAGAAAGAATAAAAAATTGTTAAGGAAGCTTGAGGATGCAAATGACATTATAGCCAGTCTAAAAACACAGACAGAAGAGTACAAGAAAATGTTCGAAGATCTTGAAGTACAGGTAACCATGAAGATAGATTCTTATTGCAAATTGGAAGAAGAAAATGTTAGTCTTCGAATACAGATACAAGAGCTGGATCAAAAAATTAGTTGTCATTTAAAACGTGATGAAAGTTCGATGAAGCTGGACAAAATCCTAAGCGATCAAAGACCCACAGGTATCAAATTCGGTCTGGGCTTTACTGAAGGAGAATCATCAAATGGACCAAAGGCAAGCAATGTTGAACGTGAAAAGAGTAAAGACAAGAAACAGGCTGTTGAAAGAAAAACAAATCAGGCAAAAGAAAGCAGTAATGCCAGTCCTGAAATAGGAACTGACAATGACGGTTTTACCAAGGTCACACATCAAAAGAAAAGAAGATCCAAGGCTCCTGCAACAACTTGGCAAAAACCATCTTTCAGGTTCAATCATTATTTCTATGGTTTCTGTTTTAAATGTAATGGTTATGGGCATAAAATTGTGGATTGCAAGTACAATATAGGTCCTAGAAGTTTCACTAGTAGAAATGCTTTTGCTCCTCTAATGAGTTATGCAGTAGAATGCTTTAATTGTCACAACTTTGGGCATATTGCTAGAAAGCGTCACGTAGTATTTCTGTTTCAAATCAATCTCAGAAAAGAAGAATTCAACCATATAGGGCAAAACAAAATAGAATTTCTTCGAAGGATATGTGCAAGATTTGAAAAGGGGAAATCCAAGCTAGAACCCAACACCACAGTTAAAACAGAATGGAAACAAAAAGAACAGCTCAGGAAAGAACAGGAATCTTTAATAGTGCAGACAGCTTTTAGAGCTCAGAATAAATGTGTACCGTGGATCCTTGATAGTGGGTGCTCAAGTCATATGACAGGTGATAAACAAAAATTTGAAAAACTACAGAAATATGAGGGTGGCTCTGTGAAGTTTGGAAATAATGATGGAGCCAAAATTATAGGAAAAGGGTCTGTCAAAATTAGTGAAGGGAAAATCAAGTCAGAAGAAGTTTTATTTGTGGATGGTTTGAAACATAACTTGTTAAGTGTTAGTCAAATCTGTGATAAAGGTCATGAAGTAGTCTTCAAGAAGCAGGGTTGTGAAGTCAGAAAAATAAACAGTGGGAAATTGATAGCAACTGGTTCAAGGACGTCTGGTAATCTGTACACACTCTCAGAAACTTCAGAAGGTACGTGTTTTATTGGACAAGAAGAAGAGAACTGGTTGTGGCATAAGAGGCTTGGACACATAAGTTTTGATAATTTGGTGAAAATCAGCTCTAAACAAGCAGTGAGAGATATTCCAACCATTAAGAAACCTTCAAACAGTGTTTGTGCTTCATGTCAGAAGGGAAAGCAAACCAGAGTGTCATTCAAAACAAAAGAGTACCACACTAGCAGGCCTTTAGAACTTATTCATACTGACCTGTGTGGACCCATGAGAACTCAAAGCATAAACGGCGACAAATACTTTATGTTGTGTATCGATGATTATTCCAGAATGACATGGATATTCTTCCTAAAAGATAAAACAGAAGCTTTTGAAATGTTCAGAACCTTCAAACAGCTAGTTGAGAATGAAACAGGGAAAAAGGATTAAATGCTTGCGATCAGACAGAGGAGGAGAATTCATTTCGAATGAATTTACAGAATACTATGAAAAATATGGTATCAGGAGACAATATTCAGCAGCTAGAACTCCTCAGTAGAATGGTGTAGTAGAGAGAAAGAACAGAACTATACAGGAAATGGCACGCACCATGGTTGCGAGAAAACAAAATAGCAGATAGATTCTGGAAAGAAGCAGTTCACACAACAGTATACATTCAAAACAGATACATGTTAAGAACTCATGAATGCAAAACACCTTATGAGTTGTGGTTTGGTAGAAAAGCAACAACAAAACATCTCAAAGTATTTGGCTATAAGTGCTACATCAGAAAAACTGATGACAACCTTGGGAAGTTTGAAGATAGAGCAGATGAAGGTGTTTTTGTTGGTTATTCTCCAAATAGCAAAGCTTACAAATGCTACAACAAGAGACTCAAGAAAATTGTGGACAGTGCAGATGTTAAATTCGATGAAGGGAGGAAACAAATAGTTAACTTTGAAGAAAACTACCCAATCTACGAAGAAGTCATTGAAGGAGATGAGGTGCATGGAACAGAAAATACGTCTACGGTTGATGCAGATAACTTATCAGATGACTCAGAGGTGCAAGAAAACAGAAAATTCAAAATGGGCAGCTAGGAGAAAAATCATCCTAGAGACCAAATAATTGGAGATCCCACAGCTGGCATTCAGACAAGAAAGAAAGTAATAAGTAATTACTCTCTCTTATCCAGCATTGAGCCCAAAAACATAGATGAAGCAAGCAAAGATGATAGCTGGATGAAGGCAATAAATGAAGAGTTAGATCAGATTGAAAAGAACAGAACTTGGGAATTAGTACCTAGACCTGCAAATAAGAATGTAATCGGCACCAAATGGATATTTCGAAACAAATTAAATGAAGACGGTCAGGTCATTAGAAACAAAGCAAGACTGGTTTGCAAAGGATATGCACGAGTCGAAGGCATTGATTTTGAAGAGACTTTCGCGCCGGTGGCCAGATTAGAAGCAATTAGAATGTTTTTGGCCCTAGCAAGTTCACAAGAACTTCGAGTGTATCGAGATGGATGTAAAATCTGCCTTCTTAAATGGGAAACTTGAAGAAGAGGTCTATATTGAACAACCAGATGGCTTTCAAATTAGTGAAGATCCTAACCTTGTCTGCAAATTAAAGAAAGCACTGTATGGATTAAAACAAGCACCACGGGCATGGTATGCAAGGCTAGATAATTATCTTTCTCAACAGGGATTCAAGAAAGGTTTAGTGGACAATGAATCTGTATGTAAAAATAGAAGGTGGGCATCTCATTGTTCTAGTTGTCTATGTAGATGATATCATATTTGGCAAGCAACAAAGATGAATCTTGTAAAGACCTAGCAAATAAGATGCGGAATGAATTTGAAATGTCTATGATTGGTGAACTGTCTTACTTTCTTGGGCTACAAGTTAATCAAAATGAGAAAGGTATATTCATTTCCCAAATCAAATATGTGAAAGAAATGCTAAAAAGGTTCACTATGGAGGACTGTAAGCCAGTCAGCACTCCCATGACAACAGGTTGCAAGTTGAGTAAAGAAGACAAATCTCCACCTGTAGATCAAACCATGTATAGATCAATGATAGGAAGCTTACTATATTTAACAACAACTGGACACGATATTCATAGGCGGTTTGCATGGTAGCTAGATTTCAAGCCAGTCCCAAAGAGACTCATGTAACAACAGTTAAAAGGATTTTTCGGTATCTCAAAGGCACCATGGAGTATGGGTTGTGGTATCCAAAAGGCAAAGATTTCACTCTTATATCATATTCAGATGCAGATTGGGCTGGATGTGTTGATGACAGAAAGAGTACCAGTGGAGGAGCATTCTATTTGGGGGACAGATTGGTTGCATGGCACAGTAAGAAGCAAGAGTCAGTTTCTTTATCTACAGCTGAGGCAGAATATATTGCAGCAACAACATGTTGCACACAAGTCTTATGGATGAAACAAACTTTGAAAGATCTAGGTATTAATTTTAGTGAACCAATATCAGTAAAGTGTGATAACACCAGTGCAATTAACATCTCTAAGAATCCAGTAATGCACTCACGGACAAAGCACATTGCTATAAGGTATCATTTCTTGAAAGAGAAAGTTGCAGAAGGAGAAGTTAAATTGGACTATGTCCCAACTACAGAACAAGTAGCTAGATATTTTTACAAAACCTTTGCCCAAGGAAGTATTTGAGTACCTTCGAAGCAAATTAGGAGTAGTCACACTTCCTAAGAAGTGACTAGCTACAGGGATCACTTTCTCAGGGGGAGCATTTGAGTATTTGACTATTCTTTTGCTCATGATCATAATTTGTGCCAAATGCAACAAATTGTGCCTGAGAAGTGTGAGGATGGACTCAGGGGGAGTCTGCAGCAGCCCTTTGGTATTATTGACAAAGGGGGAGAAGAGTTACAGGAATGTACACAAGTGTTGCCAACAATTCCAAAGGGGGAGATTGTTGAGCAAGGAGGTGCAAGAAGTTTGTCATTGTTGTCAACACAAGCAGCTAGATCTAATGATGCAGTGGCCAGACAGTTCAAGAGTCATTCAGATGCAGAAGACAAAAAAATTCGAAGAAAAAGACAAGTTAGAAAACTGTCGCGATATCGCGACATGTTTTCTGTCACGATTTCGCGACAAGTCGGAGGAGAGAGAAGGCGCAGCCAAAAATGTCACGATTTCATGACAAGTCGGAGGAGAGAGAAGGCACAGTCAAAAATGTCATGATTTCATGACAAGTCGGAGGAAAGAGAAGGCGCAAGGCAAAATGTCATGATTTCGTGACAAGTCGGAGGAAAGAGAAGGCGCAAGGCAAACTGTCACGATTTCATGACATGTTGGAGGCCAAGAAGCTAAGTCAAGAAACTGTAGCGATTTCGCTACATGTTGTTGTTTCGCTGGCCGAAGCAAGGAAAAAGCGTTAAGTGGAAAAGTTGTAGCGATTTCGCTACATGTCAAAATTTCGCTGGCCGAAGCAAGGAGAAAACGTTGAGTTGAAAAGCTGTAGCGATTTCGCTACAAGTCAAAAGTGCACAAAGCAAAGGTGTAGCGATTTCGCTACGGGTCAAAATTGCACAAAACAAAGGTGTAGCGATTTCGCTACGAGTTGAAAAAGCACAACAAGAAGGTGTAGCGATTTCGCTACAAGTTGAAAAAGCACAACACGAAGGTGTAGCGATTTCGCTACAAGTCCAAAAATGCACAACGTGGAGGTGTAGCGATTTCGCTACCAGTCAAAAGAGCAGAATTCAAAATTGAAGCAAGTCGAAAGCACAAGGCACAAAGTTGTAGCGATTTCGCTACCGCATGAAGCAAGAATTGTACGGATGTCGAAAGCGTCATGATTTCACGACAAAGATGAGGATGACGTCAGAAAAATTGAAAGTGTCACGATTTCACGGAGGTGAAAAAGCAAGCCGCGATTTCATGACAAGAATGAGGATGACGTAAGCAAGAGTTCGAAGTGTCACGATTTCATGACAAGAACGATGGCAAAGCTACCAAAGGCCAAAATGGTCATGATTTCATGACAGCAAGGATATGAAGGCGTACGGCTACAAATACGTCATGATATCGTGACATGTTTGTGTTTCGTGACAATAGTTACAAAAAGGTAATAGAGGTGGCAGTAGCGGTTGAGGCCGACAAAGTTGAATCGAGGCCGATGATTTTTAGGGTTTTGAAGCCGACATTTTCTAGGGTTTTAAGCCAACATTCTTTAGGGTTTGAAGCCGACATTCATTAGGGTTTGAAGCCGACAATCATTAGGGTTTTAAGCCGACACTCTTTAGGGTTTGAAGCCAATATTCATAAGGGTTTGACAGTCGACGCTCCTTAGGGTTTAAGCCGACTATAGTCTCAATATTGTTTTTGAAGATTTCTTCTATAAAAGGAGGGACTAATTCAAGATGGAGAGGGACTTGTGCGAAGATAAGGTGTGTATGCAAAATTTGCAGTGCGCAGAGAGTGAGTCATTTCGATTTGAGCTAAGGCTGAAGCGATATTTCTTTAGTGACGAAGTGAAGAGTGCATATCGAATCTTCGAGAATTAAGAGCGCGATGTGCAGAGGGTGTGTTTCAAGTCCGAAGTAATAATGCGTAGACTGCAGAAGTGATCGATCTTCTGATTGCAGCAGAGAGTGCGAAGAAGTACAGAGAAGCGGTCGGATAGTGCGAATCGTGTTGCGCAGAAGCAGCAGAATGCAAAAAAATAGCAGACTGTGAGAAATGAGGTGAAAGTTTTATTCTGTAATCTTTATTATTGTCTTCCAAGTTGTAGCTTGGCACAAGGGGTTGGTGCCTCTTTCCAGTAGGTGCTGGTAAATTAGGAGTCGGTGCTCCATTCTGCCTGAAACAGATAAAGCAAAGGGGTTGGTGCTCCTTCCAGTTGGTGCTGGTAAAAGATATTGTAAAGTTGTAGCTTTGCATTGGCTGGATTTGGATGGTAGTCCAAGCAGTCATTTTTGAGGAGTAGCCACATTGGTGAACCTCGTTAAAATTGTTGTGTTGTGTGTCATGCTTTCTTGATGCATTTAATATTTCTTTTATCTGTTTTAAACTGCTGCTGGTTTTAAAACCATATGTTTTAGAAATTTTAAAGATCACACTGATTCACCCCCCCTCTCAGTGTCATTGTGATTACAACAATGACAAAGCAAGATCTTTAAAAAAATTGTTTGAGGGCTTACTAGATGCCTCCTTCTCCAATATCAAGAGGTAAGATCTTGAATGATGTTTTATCCTTGGAAAGATCTATCACCTACATTCAAGGAAACAACAAAGCACATTAGTAGCACATGAAACCTCTCATGATGAGGTTGATTTCCAAGAAAATGTATGAAATATAGCAAATGTATAAATAAAGCATTAACATACATAAAGATGCATAAATATGACTAAAATATTGAGAATGAACCATGAAAATATTGTAAAAATAGTAAATTTATGCTAAGTAAAGCTAATAACATACTAAGAAATGTAAATATATGGCTAAATTAGAGAACTAAGCATATCAAACCCTAGTCGTTCATGTTCATAGCATATGGATCTGCTATTCATTGTTGAATCCAATAGCTAAGCCTATGGGCCACTATTGACAACAACAGCCATAGGAAAAGGGTTCTACTCTTGAAATCATGTCTATGGATGCTCAATTTATTCATTGAATTAGTGTTCACAAGGTTGCATGTGTCTCAAAACACAAAATTGGTAGAGTATTGTTTCAAATTCATGATGGATTGGTGTGTAATGCAAGTTTAGTCCTCAAACTATTGGAAACTCCATTGACATAGCAACAAGTGTCATTCTCCAAATGGACAACATCTTGGCACTCCTCAAAGGGTTCAATTTTGTTCTCCAATTCAATAGAGCTTCGCTATAATGCATTCCTGATGATTATGCCTCTTTAAGGGGTCTATATAGACTTGCCAAATCCTAATATTGGCTTCTCAAGGAAGCCAAGATCAAGAATTAGTTGGCTTGAGCAGTTGGGAGAAAACCTCTGGAAGCTTCCCAACCCAAAACTGCTTCAAAACCATTGCAATTTGGGTATTTGCAACTGATTTTGGTTGGCTCAAGAAGGCTAAGTTTGCTGCAAGACTAGACAATCTTGCTCAATGTGGCTAGGGGTAGGCTACCCTTAGCCACTCTGACCATAAACGGTTGGGATCTTAACCACTAATGTTGTTAGTAGCTAAGGCTAGATAGGCCTAGACTGCCTAAAATGAGTGGTTAGAACCACTGCTTAGTCTTGGAAAGTTCCAATCTCATTCATATGGTCTACAAAGATACCCATATGAGCAGTATCCTAAACATGATATATTTTAGGTGTCTACAGCCTAACAACAATAAACCTTCTTCCTTCACTATATCTTATCTAAATGGTGCATTCAGTTCTTTCTCATTTTATTTTAATACAACCTCACATCCAAGCCCTTATCTTTGATAAACTTCTTCAACCAATTGTTTTCTCTAACAGTGTATTGCAATATTTTCTTCACTTCAATAGAATTATTCACACTAATTTTTGTAGTCTTGATCAACGTTTTAATGTCACTAACTTGCTCATTTCTATTTAAAAATTCTTGTAACGGGCATTTATTACTTTTATCAAAACCTTGGCCCTATATTCCCAATCTTTTAATCTATCAATATCTACAAGTAGACTATTATTAATCATAGCCTTACATCTATTGGCTACTAAAAAAATTTCTAAAAAATTAACTTTATCATCATCGTTCATATGATGATGGGTGTTGACTTGTTGGGGGGAAGAGGAAACTCCAATGGTATCTACCTCAACATTCTCTTTTGCTTCATAATTAATCTCTAGACCATGTAGTACATCACTTGCCTTTAATAGAAAATTTTTAGGATTCATATCCTGATAAAGAAAATCATCATTAAGATTACCAGAGGGCATCTGAGATGTGCTCTCTACATTTGAGAAATTTTCAAGGGTTAAAATTGAAAACACTAAAACATTATACTGAGACACAGTGTGTGTTTCAGTATGACTTTAGGTTCCTCGATGTGGTGGTGTAAGGAATTGTTTCCCATACATGTGAGGTTGGTTCCTCATCGGTGGTACCTGTTGTGGAGTTGGACACACTTGATATAGATGGACTTGTTGTGGCACTTACTGTTGCTACATTTGCGGGTGTGCAGCGAGTGGAGGCATCTATTTTTTTAGTCTTTTGAATCTAACCAATGCATTTGCAAAATTTCACATGAAAATATAAATTAAAAGTTAAAATTAGTATAAAAACCAATGCCATTAAAAGTATTAATTTTAAACAAACATCTCAAACTCAGACTCTGCAGTCACTGATGATGCAACCATTTGCCCTTGCTCTAAAAACATTAAAAAAAAATTCGCAAGCTAAATATAATTTTAAAACATTAAAATACATCATTTAAAATAGTACTTTTGAATAATAAGGTTACCTTGTGAGGTAGGGGTTACTTCTTCAACATTATTGTTTTTGAAAAATTAGGGTTTGGTCCTAGATCGAGGATCTTATGTTGATTACTTAAACAATAAAGAAACACACAAAGTATAAAATATGATTATCTCTTTTAAATTTTCTTTGTAATTCCTAAAAATGTTTTGTGCATTTTAATTTGTTGATAGTATAATCTAACTCTTATTGTGTTTCTCAAAAGTTGATGTTATACTCAATTTTTTCAAAGGTTTTCACCTATATACTCGCATATGCCAAAATATTGGGATCAAGTTCATACTCAATGAGGTAGCATAGGTACTACCAACCCTCACCCAACACACCACAGTTAGCTATACACCCTTCAAAGAGGAGTGCATGTGATTTTTTGTGGATAGGACAGTTCTTGGGTTAGCCTTGGCCACAGACAGGTCTTGATGATACAATGTTAGACAAGCCAACCGAGTGGTAATAACTTCCATTGTTGGTCTTGATAAATGGGTTGGATGTGAAATCCCAACACCACTAATTTTTACTTTGGATTGTGGTGTGTGTGTGTTCCTTTTAATTTTGCATTAAGGAAAAATGCATCAAGAAGCATTCATGATTTTTCTCTACATACCTAGAAAATAGTGTTTCATTTTTAGAAAAATGCAAGACTAAATGCTCTTTAAAATTGAGAATGTCCAATACAAAATTAACATGATATTGGCCTTTTATCAAACCCCAAACAAGAAAACCCTAACACACAATCTATATAGGGGTCGCTACTATGTATAGTAGGCAACAGACTCAGCTGCTATATAGAGTAGCAATCGAAAAATCTAGCTACAGGATTTTAGGGTGGCTAACAGTACATGTCGTTGTTCCTAAAAGATGCTAGCAACAAACATAGAATTTTCACAAAATTATCCTTAAATTTTGCTATGTTCGCTTTTTAAAGTCTATAATTTTCATTCAAACAGATAAAATATAGATAGAAAGCATAAAAATACAAAGAAATCCAACTAACCTAAAATTCTCATTTGATGATGAAACATGTTGCTTACTATTTTACAATATTCTCTTGTAGCCACTATTTTTCAGGATGGCTAGGATTCTAGTCGCTGAATTCAAACATGGTTAGGACTATTAGCCATTGTCAATCAGAGCGTCTAGTACCTGCACACATAAAAACATAGCAAATCAATAAATGCAGTGAAAAATGTGGGGTTTCCACCATGATCGCCACTAAAAAGAGCAATAAAAGTCTAACAACTAATACAATATGATATCAAAAGGAAAATATTAATCAAATAACCAAATGCAAAGAAAGAGAGTAAAATAATGTTTCCATATTTATTAATAATTGTCAATCTATTTTACAAGGTTATAAGAACATCCCTCTTAGGTATTTACCATTGTGATACATATTACAATCCACAACTCATGTGGTAGATGCCTTCAATAGACTCTTAAGATCTTCATAACTTTTTTTGAGGGCTTACTAGATGCCTCCTTCTCCAATGTCAAGATATAAGATCTTGAATGATACTTTATCCTTGGAAGGATCTGTCACCTGCATTCAAGGAAACAAAAAAGCACATTTGTAGCACATGAAACCTCTCATGATGAGGTTGATTTCCAAGAAAATATATGAAATATAGCAAATGTGTAAAGAAAGCATGAACATACATAAATTTTTATAAATATAACTAAAATATTGAGAATGAATCATGAAGGTACTATGAAAACAGTAAATCTATGCTAAGAAAATTTAATAACATGCTAATAAATGTAAATCTATGGCTAAATCAGAGAAATAAGTATATCAAACCCTAGCCATTCATGCTTATAGCATATGGATCTACTAGCAACTATTGAATCCAGTAGCTAAGCCTACAGGCCATTGTTGACAACATCAGCCACATGAAAAGGATTTTGCTCTTGAAATAATGTCTATGGATGCTCAATTTCTCTATTGAATTGGTATTCACAAGGTCACCTATGTCTCAAAGCATGAAATTGGTGGTGTATTATTTTGAATTCATGATGGATTTGTGTGGAATGGCAAGTTTTTTCCTCAAACTATTGGAAACTCCATCGACATAGCAACAAGTGTCATTCTCCAAATGGATAGCATCTTGGCACTCCTCAAAGGGTTCAAGTTCTTTCTCCAATTTAGTAGATCTTCGCTATAATGCATTCCTGATGATTATGCCTCTTTGAGGAGTCTATAAATAGTCTTCCCCAAATCCTAATCTTGGCTTCACAAGGAAGCCAAGATCAAGAATTAGTTGGCCTGAGCAATTGGGAGGAAACCTCTGGAAGCTTCCTAGCCTAAAACCACTCCAAAACCATTGCAATTTAGGTATTTACAATTGATTTTGCTTGGATAAAGAAGGTTGAGTTTGCTATAGGGCTAGCCACTCTTGCTCAACATGGCTAGGGGTAGGTTGATCTTAGCCACTCTGACCATTATCGACTGGGATATTAGCCACTGATGTTGTTAGTGGCTAAGGCTAGATAGATCTAGACTGACTAAAATAAGTGGTTAGAACCATTACTTGGTCTTGGAAAGGTCTAAGCTCATTCATATGGTATGTAAAGGTGCCCATATGAGTAGTCTCCTAAACATGACGTGTTTTAGGTGTCTACAACTCGACAACAATAAACCTTCTTCCTTTGCTGGATCTTCTCTAAATGGTGCATTTAGTTCTTTCTCATTTTATTTTAATACAACCTCCACATCCAAGCCCTTATCTTTGATAAACTTCTTCAACCAATTGTTTTCTCTAACAATGTATTGCAATATTTTATTCACTTCAATAGCATTATTCACACTAATTTTTGCAGTCTTGATCAACATTTTTATGGCATTGACTTGCTCCTTTCTATTTAAAAAATTCTTGTATCGAGAATTTATTACTTTTATAAAAATCTTGGCCCGATATTCCTAGTCTTTTAATTTATCAATATCTACAAGTAGACTATTATTAACTATAGCCTTACATCTATTAGCTACTAAAATAGTTTCTAAAAAATAACTTTATCATAATCGTTCAAATTATGATGGGTGTTGAATTTTTGGGGGGAAGAGAAAAATTCGATGGCATCTACCTCGACATTCTCTTCTGCTTCATACTTGATCTCTATACCCTACAGCACATCACTTGCCTTTAATAGAAAAATTCCAAGATTCATATCCTGATAAAGAAAATCATCATAAAGATTCCTAGAGGGCATCTAAGACACGCTCTCTACATTTGAGAAATTTTTAAGGGTTAAAATTGGGAACACTGAAACATTAGACTGAGACACAATGTGTGTCTCAGTCTAATTTTTGGTTCTCCAATGTGGTGGTGTGAGGAACTATTTCCCATGCATGTGAGATTGGTTCCTCAATGGTGGTACCTGCTATGTAGTTGGATGAACTTGTTGTAGATGAACTTGTTGTGGTACTTGCTATTGTTGCATTTGCGAGTGTGCAGCCAATGGAGGCATCTATTTTTTTAGTATTTTAAATATAACCAGTGCATCTATAACATTTCACATAAAAATATAAATTAAAATTTGAAACAAGTGTAAAAACCAATGTCATTAAAAGAGATTCATTTTAACCAAACATACCAGAATCAGGCTCTGCAATCGTTGATGATGCAACCATTCGCCCTTGCTCTAAAAATATTTAAAATATTTCCTCAAGCTAAATATAATTTTAAAACATTAAAATACATCATTTAAAATATTACTTTTGAATGATAAGGTTACCTTGTGAACTAGAGATTACTTCTTCAATGTTTTATTTTTGAAAAATTAAGGTTTGGTCTCAAATTGAGGATCTTATATTAATTACCCAAACAATAAAGAAACACACAAAGCAGACAATATGATTATCTCTTTTAATTTTTCTTTGTGATCCCTAAAAATTTTTTGTGCATTTTTATTTGTTGATACTATAATCTAACTCTTATTGTGTTTCTCAAAAGTTGATGTTATACTCAATTTTTTCAAAGGTTTTCACCTATATACTCGCACACACCAGAATATAGGGATGAAATCCATACTTTATGAGGTAGCATAGGTACTAACAACCCTCACCCATCACACCATAATTAGCTATACACCCTCCAAAGAGGAGTGCATGTGATTTTTTAAGGATAGTATAGTTCTGGGGTTGGCCTTGGCCACAGACGAGTCTCGATGATACAATCTCATATAAGGCAATCAAGTGGTAATAACTTCCACTATTGGTCTTGATCAACGGGTTGGATGTGAAAGTCCAATGTTTTTTATGTTTACTTTAGATCATGATATGTGTGTGTTATTTTTAATTTTACATTATGGAAAGATGCATCAAGAAGCATTCATGATTTTTCTCTACATACCTAGAAAATAGTGTTTCATTTTCATAAAAATGTAAGACTAAATGCTCTTTAAACTTTAGAACATCCAGGTCTAATGTGTAGACAAATTGGTTCAACCAAATCCCATAATGGGGGTGGAGGTCAAAGGTTCAAATCTCAAGCCTTTTCGGACTGAACTCTTGTCCCTTTCTTTGTGTTTTCATCGGCATAAAAGGTTTAAATTGATTATGGCATGGTGGTTATAGGGATGGATAGTGTGAATATCTATGTGGTAAAATTTGTAGCTGACAGTGCAGAATACTATGGTGGCCATAAAATCCAAACAACCTACTCGAATTCATGGCGGCTATCAATTCCACCATGTAAATTCAAAAAAAAATCAGAATTTCCAATTCAAAATTAACATGAGATTGGCCTTTGATCAGGCACCAAACAAGTAAACCTTAACACATAGTCTAAACAAGAGCCACTACTATTTATAGGAGGCAACAGACTTGGCTGCTATATAGAGTAGTAGTCTAAAAACCTAGCCATGGGATTTTAGGGCGGCTAATAGTATAGATCGTTGTTTCTAAAAGAAACTAGCAAAAAACATGGAATTTTCACAAATCTATCCTTAAATTTTGCTATGTTCGCTATTTTAAATCTATAATTTGCATTCAAATAGATAAAATACAGATAGAAAGCATGAAAATACAGAGAAATCCAACTAACCTGGAATCCTCATTTGATGATGAAATAGGTTGCTTACTGTTTTGCAATATTCTTTGCTAGCCACTATTGCTTAGGGTGGCTAGGATTCTAGCCACTGAATTCAAATGCGACTGGGACTATTAGCCACTATCAATCAGAGCAATTGGTACCTACACATAGAAAACAACAAATCAATAAATACAATGAAAAATGTGGGGTTTCCATCATGATCACTACTAAAAGAGGGTTAAAATTCTAACAACTAATGCAATATGATATCAAAAGGACAATATTAATTAAATAACCAAAAGCAAAGAAAGAGAGTAAAATAATGTGTCCATATTTATTAATAATTGTGAATCTCTTCCACAACAAGGTTACAAGAACATCCCTCTTAGGGATTGATCATTGTGATACATATTATAATCCACAACTCTTGTGGTATATGCCTTCAATAGACTCTTAATATCTTCATAAGTTTATTTTAGGGCTTACTAGATGCCTCCTCCAATGTTAAGAGGTAACATCTTGAAAGATGTTTTATCCTTGGAAAGATCCGTCACCTGCATTCAAGGAAACAACAAAGCACATTAGTAGCACATGAAACCTCTCATTATGAGGTTGATTTCCAAGAACATGTATAAAATATAGCAAATGTGTAAATAAAGCATTAACATACATAAATATGAATAAATATGACTAAAATATTGAGAATGAACCGCAAACATATCATAAAAATAGTAAATATATGCTAATAAAAGCTAATAACTTGCTAAGAAATATAAATCTATGGCTAAATAAAAGAACTAAGCATATCAAACCCTAGTCATTCATGCTCATAGCAACTGGCTCTACTAACCACTATTGAATCTAGTAGCTAAGCCTGTGGGCCGTTGTTGACAACAATGGCCACAGGAAAAGGATTTTTCTCTTGAAATCAGGTATGTGGATGCTCAATTTCTCCATTGAATTGGTGTTCACAAGGTAACCTATGTCTCAAAATATGAAATTGGTGGTGTATTATTTCAAACTCGTGATGGATTGGTTTAGAATCAAAATTTTGCTCCTCAAATTGTTGGAAACTTCATTGATACAACAATAACTATCATTCTCCAATTGGATAGCATATTGGCACTCTTCAAAGGGTTCAAGTTCATTCTCCAATTTGGTAGAGATTTGCTCTAATGCATTCCTAATTATTATACCTCTTTGCAGGGTCTATAAATAAACTTGTCCAAGTCCCAATATTGGCTTCTCAAGGAAGCCAAGATCAATAATTAGTTGGCCTGATCAGTTGGGAGGAAACCTCTGGAAGCTTCCTAGCCCAAAACCGCTCCAAAACCATTGCAATTTGGTTATTTGCAACTAATTTTTCTTAGCTCAAGAAGGCCGAGTTTACTACAAGGCTAGTTGCTCTTGCTCAACACGACTAGGGGAATGCTACCCTTAGGCTCTCTGACCATCAGTGACTGGGAACTTAGCTGCTAACGTTGCTAGTGGCTAAGGCTGAATAGGCCTAGACTACCTAAATTGAGTGGCTAGAGCCACTACTTGGTCTTGGAAAGGTCCAAGCTCATTCATATGGTATGCAAAGGTGCCCATATGAGTAGTCTCCTAAACATGATGTATTTTAGGTGCCTACAACCCAACAGTAATAAACCTTCTTCCTTTGTTGGATCTTCTCTAAACAGTGCATTCAGTTCTTTCTCATTTTATTTTAATACAACCTCCATATCCATCCCTTATCTTTGATAAACTTCTTCAACCAATTATTTTCTCTAATAGTGTATTGTAATATTTTCTTCACTTTAATAACATTATTCACACTAATTTTTGTAGTCTTGATCAACGTTTTCATGGCACTAACTTGCTCCTTTCTAGTTTAAAATTTCTTGTCTCGGGTATTTATTACTTTTATCAAAAACTTGGTTTGATATTCCCAATCTTTTAATCTATCAATATCTACAAGTAGACTATTATTAACTGTAGCATTACATTTATTGGCTACTAAAATAGTTTCTGAAAAATTAACTTTATCATCATCATTTAGATGATGATGGGTTTCGACTTACTGGGGGAAGAAAAAACTTTGATGGCATCTACCTCAACATTATATTCTACTTCATAATTGATCTCTATACCATGTAGCACATCACTTGCGTTTAATAGGAAATTTCTAGGATTCATATCCTGATAAATAAAATCATCATAAAGACCCAAAGGGCATCTAAGACGCACTCTCTACACTTGAGAAATTTTCAAGGGTTAAAATTGGAAACAATGACATATTAGACTGAGACACAATGTGTATCTCAGTATAAATTTTGGTTGCCTAATGTGGTGATGTGAGGAACTTTTTCCCATGTATGCGAGATTGGTTCCTCATCAGTTGTACCTACTGTGGAGTTGGATGCACTTCTTGTAGATGAACTTGTTGTAGCATTTGCTATTACTACATTTGTGGGTGTGTAGCTAGTGGAGGCATATCTTTTTTTAGTCTTTTAAATCTAATTACTGCATTTGCAAAATTTTACATGAAAATATAAATTAAAAGTTAAAACTAGTGTAAAAACTAATGTCATTAAAAGATTAATTTTAACCAAACATGCCAGACTCAGACTCTGCAACCGTTGATGATGCAACCCTTGCTCTAAAAATATTTTAAATATTTCCTCAAGCTAAATATAATTTTAAAAAATTAAAATACATCATTTAAAATAGTAATTTTGAATAATAAGGTTACCTTGTGAGCTATAGGTTACTTCTTCAACATTTTTTTTGAAAAATTAGGGTTTGGTCCCAAGTCGAGGATCTTATATTAATTACCCAAATAATAAAGTAAACAAATTAGACAATATGATTATCTCTTTTAAGTTTTCTTTGTGATCCCTAAAACTATTTTGTACATTTTGATTTGTTGATAGTATAATCTAACTCTTATCGTGTTTCTCAAAATTTGATGTTATACTCAATTTGTTTATGGGTTTTTACCTATATACTCAAATATGCCAGAATATGGGGATGAAATACATACTCAACGAGGTAGCATAGGTACTACCAACCCTCACCCAACACACCACAGTCAGCTATACACCCTCCGAAGAGGAGTGCATGCATTTTTTTGTGAATAGGACATTTCTTGGGTTGGCCTTGGTCACGAGCGGGTCCCGATGATACAATGTTAGAAAAGCCAACCGAGTGGTAATAACTTCCACTATTGGTCTTGATAAATGGGTTGGATGTGAAATCCCAACACCGTTGATGTTTACTTTGCATCATGGTGTGTGTTCCTTTTAATTTTACATTAAGGAAAGATGCATCAAGAAGCATTCATGATTTTTCTCTACATACCTAGAAAATAGTGTTTCATTTTATTGGTGCAAAATCGGCCTATGGTTGTGATTGCACCCATGACCTTGCCAACATTGATTAGATGAACTAAGTTCAGAGGGATTCTCTCTAATCTCTAAAGAAGGTTGGTTCCTTGGTGGTTTTTATAAGAAAATGGAAGGGAGAAATTTATTGAAAGAAAGGGAAATATAGTTGCTGCTAGAACTTTTCTTGCGGTGCAGATTAAAAAACAACAATGACAAATACATGTAACTCACAATATAAGCATTTTGTATACCTTCATGCAAAAATAATAGTTCCTTGATGTGATTTAGATATTAATATAACACATGCATGTATAAGATCATTAGCTCTATCAATACTTTTTATAACGTGCATGAGTCCAGATAATATAACAAATACAACATATATTTTAGTAATGTAAATAGAATCATCAAACGTTTATACATACATTTGCGCACAATGAACTAAAAGCCAATAGAAGCATATTTTATTGCTTAAATCCAGAGTACATACATCCAATCTTCTAAATGTCTAATATTCAACCCTTATTTTGGGTGCACTCCCTATTTTATATACTCTATTGTAAGCATCTTTTGATAGCTAACAAATTCTATTATCTATAATTAGTTACAACAAATTCTATGATCTACAATCAGTTACAACAAATTTATTACTAAAAATGTGCTAGTTTGTTCCTGCATAGCTTCTATTAGTTCATGAGAGAATCAAATCACCAATGGCAAGAGGTTAGGATTTGATGCTTCAATCACCATATGCCACTGATCACCAAGACACGTCATTCTGAAATCACATTCACTTGTTTCTATTTATGTTCTTCTGCTCAGTGAAACTACATGTTGTGATATCATGATATTATGGCACCTTGGCTCTATTTTTTCCTTCAACCCCATGAAACTATGTCATGTCACGATATCATGATATTTTGGTACCTTGGCTCTCTTTTATCTTTTGAGCTCGTGAAACTACAACATATCACAATATCATGACATTCTAGAACTTTGGCTCTCTTTTATCCATTAAGCCCGTGAAACTCTTTCATGTTGCGATATCACGACATTTTAGAACCTAGGCTCTCTTAATGACATTCTAGTTCCTTGGTGTTCTTTTATTTTTTGAGCCCGTGAAACTTCGTCATGTCGTGAAATCATGATATTCTTCATACCTTAGTCTTTTCTTTGTTTCTTCTTTGTAAAATATTTAAAATTGGTTCGAGATTCAAAATATTCATTATATTTAGTGTGGTCTTTTTAGACTAACATTATTGGTGCCTTACAGGGAATTTTTCTAGCAAAATATTAGAATCCAAGACCTTCATCCATTGGGAAACAGAGGCAAAATAATATGGAAGAGGAAGTTTTGGAAAATTAGAAAAGAATTTCTTGAGTAATAAAACATTACCTTTCAAAATATTTTTTGCTAGCTTATGTATACCTTACTATATTACATCAAACCTCTAGTTTTACTTAAATTTTTGTAAACCTCTTTATTTTTGGTCATTGGCCCCACCTTCTATCAGCTAGTTCTACTTAGTTCTCTTTGACCTTCTCTATTTTTTTATCAATTTAATGACTTCATCATAAGTGAGGCAAACTTATTTCCAAGTCTCATCATCAAGGTCTAAATATTCCATAAATAAATGATACACATATTATAACTCTTCTATCTTATCATGAGATAATGTCTTCTTCCTCAGAATCAACTCTTGTAGGTACGACTTAATCTATGTGAGATATTTAATTATGGCAAACACATACATTTCCTGGACAGGTTCTTCCCAACCTTCTATCTATGATTCATTATCCATAAAAGATCTCAGGGACGCTGTGAGTGCCTATTCACTTAGAACTCTTGAATTTTCATCCCAAATATATGGAATCCCACATTTATTTGCTAGGTTCAGATGTTTAACTAGCCCTTTAGGTTTGATTTCAAGCTCTTGGAGGAGTTTTATGCCTTGGTTGACAAGTTTAAATCTCCTAAGGAAACTTCCAGCTATTATTTTAGCCTATGACCAGGCTTCACTTTGTATCTTAGCAACAATATTCTCTAGCATATTTTTAGATAGGACTTGTATTCTTGTGGTAGCTTCCGATCTTGTCTTCAAAAAGCTTACTGAAGCTTTAAGCTCATCTTCAATCGTCCTAAGCACTTATTTTACTTTGGCCAAGTATAATAACATAGGCCTTATTCTTAGAATCAACTGAAAGATATCTTCAAACATTTCCTTTCTAACTGATTTGGCCTTTTCTTTTGATAGGCCATGCACTTTGTTCTAATCTTCCTGGACTTGTCTTTGGAGCTCTAGTATCTGTTTATTCAAATATTGAATTTGTTCATCTACTTTTTTAGCTTCTTTATACTTAGCTGCTTCACTAAACCTATCTTCCCACCTTTTTGCCTCTAATTTCAAAGCTTTCTCTACAAGATTTTGTTCTTGCAATGTAGATTCCAACTCCTTTCTAGCTTCTTATTCTTTGATAAATATTTCTTTGAAGTATTCCACATGCAAGTAAATAGTCCCCAAGTGATCTTAGGCTATTCCCCATTCATCTTGCATGTAAAGCTGAGGAATATCTTTTGTTATACTTTTCACTTGGTAATATTCTATCATCATTTTGCCTTCTATATTTCTTACCATCGATGTCAACTTTACCATCTACCATAGCATAGTGGTGGGATAAAGTGCTATCACCTCTTGGGTGTGAGATGGAGCCTTAGAGGCTTCATCAGAGTGGGATTATCACCAATATAAGGTATTCTTGTTAGCCTTTCCTAGTTTTTTCAATTTTGAAATAGTAGGATGATTTTAAGTAGTCGTTGTGAAGGTGGATCTCATAGCTAGGATGCATGCACCAGGGAGAAAAGGGGTTGATATTAATGTAGTGTTTCCATCCAAAGAAGCAACTATGGAATGAGTAAGCAAATTTGAATATTGGCCAGTTTTGAATTGAACTTGTGAAGACGATGTTGGATATGGAGAAGGAAGTCGATGTTTGAAAGGAAATATTATATCCCTTTTTGGAATAGAAATAGAAGGATATTCAAATTTGGAATGAGGAGGAAGAGAAGTGTGATAGAATAGATAGGCCATACCTAATTCTGTCAAGAGCACATGCTAGTGTTCATCTTATACAACATGATCTTCATTAGTTTCATTTGCACCAGAATTACCAATTTCATCTTCCTGAGAGGATATTTATACTTCTCTTCTTTCATCATCCTCTTCTTCAAAAATTTTATCTTCCTCTAGGTTTATTACTTCAAAATATTTGGGGATTTTCCCACATTGGTCTTTCTTGTGCTCAATGATCTCTCTCTTAATCGTTACATTTTCAAAAATGATTGGGTTATGCTCCTCTTGAGTAACTTCGGCATAATTATCAATTACATCATGCTAGAATTCCCCCTATGTATTATCACCTCTTGTCATTTCAACATCTTGAGAAACATTCCCCATATCATGAGAAACTTGCTTACTTTATTTAGTATTTTTAGTGTGTTCGATAGTTTTTTGTTGTTGATCTTTGTCATTCTGGGCGGTCTCTTCAACATTTTGAGTTGTTTCAACTTGTTTGTTATTTTTCTATCAATTATCCACCATTGATTTTAGCTTTTTTTTCTTAATGACCAGAGGCACTTCATCTAATTCAATATTTGAGGGAGAAGGGGGAATAAATTTTAGGGCCTGTGAATATGCAGCTTTACCTCTTAATGAGCCTGCATCGAGTTCCATATGATTACCTCTTTTCTCTACTTGTAAGGGCTTAGTAATTCGTTTCCCATACTTTCCTAGTCCTCTACCATCATAACCCACTTTTTCCATCATATGGGTCACCTTCCCATATATATTTTTTTGCTCTTTCATAAAGACAATTTTAGTAGTCCTCTTATTAGAGGACCTGAGCCTTGTATGTGCATGGGATTGTTGTTGCTCAATTGCAATCCTTTTTCCTTTACTTTGGTCCACCTCTTGCTTATTTACAACTTCAGGGTTCACTTCTTTTTTGCTATGAATGCTTGGTGGTACTTTCTTGATGAAGGTTTCTGACCAGGTAGTTTGGTAATGATCATATCAAATCGAAAACTCAAGGTCATTTTTAAACAACCACCTAGATTTAATCATATTTGTCTAGACTCTCATCATACACCATGCATGGACCTTCTCTTCTATCCATTTTGGCCCCTTATTTTACATCCTAGTGATAGTATTGTCATCTAAGAAGTGCTTAGGATTATTTTTAGGGTCATATTCAACCACATATTCATAAAAATTATGCCATGGAGACAGTGGTTGCATCCTTTCTACATGCCACTCTAATTCTTCATCCTTAATGTTATTCTTGCAATCCTTGATGTCCTTCCTAGGGGATATGTGGTAACTTTTGATAGGGGTTCAGTTTAGAATATTCTGCCTCTCTACAATTTTTTTGATAGGGTCATACTTCCATGGTTGTGGCATCTCCAACAACCTCAATTTTTTTAGGGCTTGAGTAATTTTCTCGTGTTACCCTTTCTTAAAGACAATAATACCTTCAATTTGGAATAGCATGGTATAGGTACTAGTTTTACCTATACCTGTACCATATATGAAGTTGATCTGCTCCATTTTCCTAACATATTCCAAGGCAAATAATCATTTTGTGACATAACCCATAGAATTTGATAACGACCCCGTGAGTGAGAATAAAGCAGTCACCCTCCTCTGCATGTTATTTTTGTAAAAATTTTACAACTTTTGGGGTTAGTCTTCTTATTTCTTCGTACATGATTTTTAGGGCTAGCCCTAAAAATTCCCTGTTGAAATCATTGTAAGACTTTGTCTTGTAAAACACATTAGTCCATTCACACACAGGTAGGATTATTCCTTTCTCATATTTATCATGTACTAAAATAAAAATGAGCTCTTGAACCATAAAATAAAATAAAATCTATACTAAATACAAAGAAAATTTGAAATAATCTTGAGAACCCTTCTTCATCAAAGACAAACCCTCGTGAACTTGGTGAAAAATATACTATGACCAATAAAAAAAAATGGGCCTTATGTTTTTATCCATAACTAAAGAATCATACTTTTTTGGGTTTGAAAGGCAATTGACTAACACAATTTGCCACCCATAGACCTTTTCATCATACTTCAGGCCCACCACCATAGCCAAGATAGAAAAAAGTTATAGATTTTTGAAATCTGCCAGAGGAATAGGAGTTTTAGGCATGGCCCCTCTAGTAGGTGGTTTCTTTAATTGCAGTTCCAAGAAATTTTTTATACTCTCATAAGGGATAAAATACTTTGCCTGGTCTATGGGATCAAAATATTTTGGCTTTAATGCAGATACATCACCAGCAGAAAAGACAACAATGAAAGCATCTAGGCTTAGGATAAAAAGGACTCTGCCCTGGGAATTTCTTACAGTTCTCTCTTTTGCATCATAAAAATTTTCCATGGCCTTAATCAACTTAGGACAAGGATGAATGGGAATATAAACATACCAGTATAGTAGAGAATCGAAGACAAAAGTAGTAGGAGAATATGCAATAATAGTTGTGGTCATCCTCTCTTTCATTCCTTCCAAAAAAAAATTAGGTTTTTCCATGTTTTAGTAGTATCACTGATTCTGGCATCTCTATCTATGAGTTTTTTATCTATTTTATCCTCACGTCTTTCTACCATGGAAGTAGAATATGATGCCACCATTGTTGTCTTTTGTCTATTCTTCTATGGGGCCATGGTAAAACACTCACAAAGACTATTTATGTTGGGTTTGAGCTCAAAAATGAAAATAGAAAGTAAATTACAGTAGAAGAACTCACTCGAGAGTGAATTAGGGTTTTTCTCATCAATTAGAAAGAACATGCATAGATTGCATTAACTACTGTTGGTGGATTTGAATTTCTTGAATCTTCTCACATGTTTTTTTTGCATGCTAAATTTTTTGGTCAATCATCGGTTGTTGCATTAAAAAAAATATCACTCTCTTCAAGGTCTCAATAATTCACAAAGGAGGTGCCTTCCCACCAATCACGGAAGGTTACATGGTAGAATTTGAATTTTAGTCGTTACATTCCGACAAGTTGGTGCTTTTTCTATTCCTCTTGTTGGTTGAATTTGGATGATCACGAAATTGCAATAAAAATAGTTACAAGCTAAAAATTAGAAAATTTTAGAAAATACTATATAATATACATAATATACAAGAATCCTTTTCTATTTATTCGAAGTAGATTTTTAAGTGAAAACCATTCACTAGAATGGATTGAACTTCACCCTATTTTTTTTTCGGCTGAAACAAATTGAATTGTTTCTTAGTTATTATTTCGAAGGGACACTCCCAAAAGGCATAAAACTTCTGGTGGTGATTGTTGGGCACTGAATTGCACCAAATTTTACTTGATACTACGGCTGTATATCTTCCTACTTTCTGTTTAGACTTGCACCTGATGGCTACAGCTCAACACTCAACATTGGAAGGACCAAAACAGGGGTTTTCGACCCAAACTCTAGAGTAGGTTGGTTTCTTGTCAACTTAACAAATTTTTGCCACAATTATATTCAATTAGGGCTTGGATTTTAGGGTAAGAGAAGGTTAGGTTTAGAGAGATGTAGATATCAGTGGATGGATAGGTTAACAGCATTGCATCACCATAAAAATCTTCTAAAAAACCATATTAAAGACATACATTCAGATCAACCTTTATCCCAAGATAGCTCACTTTAGATATTAAAGCATAACAAAGAAATTTTATAGCAAGCAATTTCAATATCCAAGAAATGATAATCCAAATAGCAGAATTTACCAAAACTAGATTTTACAGAAATGTACTTACTAATAACACAAAACAAACTTCAAAGAATATTTCAATTACTCATAACAGCTAGTAATCCAAGATAGGCACAAACTAACCATCTAAGTATTCACAAAAATACAACTATGAAATCCGAACCTCTGACATCAAGCATGGAAACGTAGCCTTGAGGCGAAGATCAATGTATTGCTCCATTCAGCTCTTCAGAAATATTTATAATAGTACAAGAAAACATGCTAGAGTCAACCCTTCAAAATGAGGGTTCGACTTCTACTTATATTTTTTCATATTACAAATCAAGAAACAATACATCAAATATTGTTACAACAACTCAACAAAGAACTTAGCTAGCATTAGCTCATTGGTCAGACCTCCAAGAAATCTGTTGAAAGGGTAACCTCCATGGTAGTATGGTTTATCTACAAATTTTTGGTCACTCATTAGAACTATAGTTCATAACATTCCATATCACGCACTTTCATAGATATTTCTTGGTAGTAGAGCGCCACCATCAATCTGCAACTACCTCTAGTTTGATCTTCTTAAAAACTCTCGATGCTTCGTCTTTCGGCAAATCTGTTACAATTTTGGTGTAGGGACATCCTTTTAAATGACCCATATTTAGTAGACTAACCTCCATCATTGATCTTATTTATCCCATGGTCTATATTAGATCCAGTATAAGCTGAAATCCCATCTATTGGATGACGTCATTTTACTTAGCAGCAGGGCATCCAATCCAGATCTTGGAAATTTGGACCTTGAATCTGCTCTAGGACCCTTATCTTTTGCTTATTCCTTTCCAATCCATATTAAAATGGTGATGACGTCACATCTTCCTTATAACTTTTGTAGATTCCATTTCGGATAGAATGAGCGTCTTCTTCAATCCGAGTTCGGAGTTAAGTTCTTACATCATTCTACCATTCTGCCTTATCTTCATTTTGGATAGAAAAATACTTGTTCATTCTTTGAATTGTTAATCCGTACTTTTTTGTTGCTTACATCATCATCTCCTTGAGACTTTTGTGGATTTTAGGATAGTGCTAATCCAAGGCAGAGAGCAAAAAGAGTTTCCAAAATTGGGTATATGCAAAAGGGCCATTCTGTACTTTTTTTTTGCTGATGTCACCACCTTTCACAAAATTTTGTAGATTTTGCAATCCTTCTTTAATCCATACCTGGAATGGAGTTCCCCATAATCATTTTACATAAGCAAAACTGCACGATTGTTGAGCGAATTCATCTTATCAACCTTGTTCTAGAGCGAAATGGCAGTTTTATCACTTAGTAAAAATTATACAAAAATTTACTAAGTATGTGGCCATTTTGGGCCTACATTCTGGTGCCTCCTGGGTGGATTTGCTTGCAAAACCAATTGAATCTAGAGTCTTATCCATTGGGCCTTAGGAGTCAAAACAAAACTAATTTTTGAAGATATGTTTTAAGGAATAACTTCCATACAAACCTTACCCTCTGAAAGCACAAATTCTACTTAGAGGGTAAATGTTCATATAGAAGCCATGCCAAAAACATCATAAAACCCACTTGTTCGAAAATATACTTGTGTCCATAATATCAGTACTATTATTGTCTTCCAAAACTATACACAACTCTACCTCCTTTATAAGGCTTTATTTCAAAGAATACTTTCACACAAAAAAAAAAATTGTAGACTTCATACCTTTATTGCTTATTTCTGACAATTGTCAAGGTAAAAATAGAAATACAAAACTGATGTTATATGTAAAAACATAGAATATCTTAAGCATGAGCCCCTCCTAGGCCTGTAACTACTCAATCATATTCTTATTCTTCTACAACTTCTTCCTCTTCATCCTCTCTAGGAGTCTGTACTTCCTGATTATCTTTGCCAGAGGTGTCCCTGAAAACTTGAATCATTGATTCTAAAGATTGAAGAGCCTGCTTCTAGGCTTGCTCAGAAGGATTTGATGCTTATTTAAGTTGCTTATAAATGTATTGTAATTCTTCCACATCCTCATAATCATCAGCATTTTCTCTAATCACTAGATCTTCCATGAGATATCTTAGGCGTTTGTAACTCATAATTAGCTTAGCAGCTTGTTCTTGAGATAGTGGATCTTCTAATGAACCGATTCCAGCATCATCCTGTAAGCTATCTTTAATGCTTTGTTGGACTTCTTCCATACATAACTGACCTTAATAATTTCCTCATTTAATTCAATGATGTTTTTAATCCCCCTGTCTATTCTATCAAACAATAGCCAAGATTTCTGAGCTACCCTATGCTTTTTTACTACTATCTTGGAGGCTACCCTAGCTATATTCCATTCCTTACTGGTAATTGGTTTAGTGGCATCACTAAGCCTACTACCAACTAATATGTACATTCATTCTGCCAGAATCACCATAGGCTATAAATCTCTAGTGATCTGATCTAAGTCCTTATGAATGGCAGATAGCAAATGGCTAACATCTTTCAAGTAGTCAATGATAAGTTGAAGGCCTGAGCATTTTCCTTGAATTTCATAAAGCAATTCCTCCTTGATATTTTTCAAACTATTTTTAGAAAATTTGGTAGGCTTGTCCTTCTCAATATGAAGTTGATGTTTTAAATTTTAAATTTCTTTGGCTTGATGCTCATTCAACTTCTTTTGTTCCTCCAGCTGGTCTTTCAACTCATTAGCTTTCTAGAACCTTTCTTGCCAACTCTTAGCCTCTTTCCTAAAAAATTTCTCCACTTATTTCTGATCATGGAGGCCCTTATTAGGCTTTTCAACATATTGTTTCAACTTTTCTACCTTATATTTTTCTATATCAGTATTTACATAAAAGGTATCCAAGTGAGCTTTGGCCATCCCTAACTCATATTCAGCAGGAAGCTTATCGATATCTTCTATGATTTCCTCTAATTTATAATCTTGAGCAGTCATTTCATTTTCAGGTTTGCTTACTTACGGAATCAAAGATCTTTAAATCCTTTACCTAGTGATAGGGTTAACATACATACTTTTCCTTGTCACGTCCATTTTGTTGGAAGGCCTGGTAAGCTTCTCTACCCAATAGTCATTTATACTTTGAGTAGTTGTTTGTTCTTTTGATACAACAACAAACCTTGAAATATTAGTAGCCAAAGGAGATAATAGCATTAAAAACATAAGGGCGAACTAATTTGCTATTGATGGGGGTGGAGATACATTGACATCAAACTCTATTACAATGGTAGATTCTATGACTACCATTGCTGTGGACATAGGTAAATTCAAAGAAACGGGGACAATACTGATAGTAGAAGGGATGGATGAACTTGGAACGCAGTGTCCCATGGATTGTGGCAAATAAAATAGGGGTGCAATTATAGTGGATATTGAATTGGATGCATCAGAAGTGGAAGGTGGTGTTGAGAAATATTGTGACATAACATAACTAATTGGTACCTCCATAGATACTGATGGAACGAGAGAAAGACTGGGAGATGGAGGAGGTAAATTTGCCATATTTTCTTGCTCAGAAAGGGAGAGAAATTATTTTGGGAATTCATGGATATGAGAAGGAGAAGAGGGATTAGAAACCACACCTTCACCTATAGATGTAGGGTGTTCTTGCTCAACTCCTTTTTAAATTTGTTGTTCTTGTTCAACTAATCCTTCTATATTAAAAATAACTACTTATTTCACAATTTCCTCCATACTCATATTCTACCTTTTGGAAAGCTCTCTCCCTTTTGTATCTAGAGTTATCTTAGCCCTTTTATGAACTAATCATAAATCATCCATATCATCTCTGAAATCTTCTTCTGATAATTCTCCTTGCACTCCTCCAAAAGGTAAAAATTGCTCAATAATGGATTGTAGCTTTGTTGACATCGCAGGAGTAAAATAAAGTGGCTTGATTCCAATGCTCTTACCCTTTATTTTTTAATCAACAAATTTATCCCGAGGTTGTGCTCCTAGAGCTAAATGTTTAGGCCTAGATTTTGCTTCGATAATCGGGGTCCTAACAGCATTTTCTTTAGAACATTTTATTTTTCTCATCATCCTAGCTCTTTTAGGGAATATCTCCATATGCTTAGAATTGGGACTGGAATTCCTTAATGCTTCAATATTTGTTAAAGAATTCCTTTGATCTGTAGAAGGTTGGAGAGATTCAGAATCACCCTAGGGTTTTTCAACCATCAATACAATGTGCCTTACATCCTTTAGTTCCCAAGTATCAATATTTTCATCATATCTTTTTGAAAACTCTTTATCAAATTTTATTCCAAATTTAGATTCAGCTTTTCCAATTTCAACTCTCATATGCCACCAATCCATGATCTTGGCATCCTCCCATGGTCCATTTAAGTCATCCTCTTCTACTTATTCTAAATCTTCCTTCTTATATGGCATGTCTTTTTTCTTTGTCGACTTTGACTTGGAAGAGGGCCTGCTTTTCTTTGTAGTTTTGGCTTTAATTTTGTCAATCATCTCTTCAGTAATATGATGAATGGGCTGGTGATCGGGATAAAAATCTTCAACCTGATCATAAAAATCCAACCATGGAGGTAACTGATCCATCTTGGAAACATTCCACTCTAAAATGGTAGTCTCATAATTGTTTCTTCCCTATTCAAAATGAATCTTGGGCATTTTCTCAAATTTGTAAGCCTTATCTATGTTCAAAGTTTTATTTTATGTAGTGAAAATACCATCGGGATCATAACTCCACTTCTACAAGATATAAAACAGACCTAACCTATCCAGGTATCTGTAAATTTGCTGACTTTACCCCTTTTTAGTAATGGTGATATCACTCAAAGTGCGGTAGGAAAGCAAAGACTTCCTTTTTCTCCTTGAACCATATCTTGAGTCAATGTATTCTGCCTGCCTCAAATATTCTAAGGTAAAGAGTCTCTCTATGACAAAACCATATAATCTGATGACTGTTCCCTCAATTAACAAATACCAGTCCCCTTATTCTGCATCTTTATTCCTCAAAATCTCTTTGGCCAGGGGTGGTAATATGGGGAAATTTTCATAAATTATTTTGAGGGCTGGTACAAGAAATTCCAAATTGAACCTATAGTGAGACTCACTGCTTCTTAAATGATTTGTCCAATAGTAGAATGGCATAGGTTCTCCTTTATCAGTTTTATCCTTTACTAGGATCCATGACATTTTGTCTTTCATAGTGGCATAAAACATCCATACCAAGCTTGAGCAATGCCTAAAGCTAGGAACATCAAAGCCCCTCTTTAAGGTTATTAATTTTTCATGAATTTTTTGGGTGAGAAACACTGGCCAATCTAAATAAATCACCCTTATTTCTCTTTTTTCCACCTCCTTTTTGTACATCCTTTCATTAGAGATACAGTATGCAGCGGAAATTTTCCAACCATGAACCTATTCATCAGAGTCCAAACCCTCCATGCAGGCCAACATAGAGAACAGAACGAGAGTTACAAACTTTTTGATAGAAATGGGAACTTCAAGCAACTCATCCTGGGATTTGGTATCCAACTGCTTATAGACCCAATTCCTAAATGATTCATCGTCATTCGCCTGCTTCTTTGTGGAATAAAACCCCATTTTTTCAATAATTCTAAATATTTTTGGTGGTACCGACGGGTCAGACCCTAAGGTGAAAATCTCATGACAAAAAGAGGTAGTGATGCTAAAAATGGTTTCTCCCTTGTAGGTTTTTACTGCCTTAGCTAGCAGGTCATAGTATTTTACTATCACAACTATCAATTCAAGACATGGATGGATAGAATCACAAATGTAAAAGGACAAATAAGAGAGAATGGAGCATCTACCTTCTACATATAGAGCATCATTATTTTTGTATATGTTGTTCATGCTCCTTAATTTTTTCCTTTTAGTGATGGTCATTTCTATATCTGCTACCGCCTTGAATTTTTCCAGGTAAGGCACAGATGTTCTTTCATCTAGAGTTTCAAATTTTGGGACATCTTCTACAACTTCTATGGGAGATTTCTTAGGAGCCATTTTGCAATAGCAATATTTTGTGCACTAAGTAAGCAAGGAGGGCTTCAGAACACTGCTAAGCTTCTCTACAATCTAGTGGTTGAAAAAGGATTTCATGTAGGACTTCGTCACTTTTATCATCTGGAATGCGCATATCATCCACCATAAATGTAGTTTTTGCATGACATCTTGTTGGTACACTTCACCATCCTTTCCATTATTTCTTTGGTGGCTCAAAAAGTGGCATCCTCCCTTCTCATTGGCCAAATTTTGAAATCGTGTTGCCAGCTCATCACATCCCTTCGGCTACTCTTCATTCCCCATTCGATTTTGTTAGAATTGAATGTGGGAGCAATATTTAGCCTCCATGTGTCAACTTATAACTTGTTCGGCTTTGAACTGATTCTGCTCTGGCTATATCCAGCTTTGAGAGGTTCCCATACTAGTGTAATTCTTGTTTCTCTTTCAATGGACCATTCTTGTGGAATCACTAATCTATATCTAACCGTGCGGGTTTGAGGGCGAAATTTCATTCTGGAGGATTTCTTACAATACCATGTGTAGAATGGAACATCACCATGTATTCGGCTAACAATCATTTTTCTTCTCTCAATATTCTCTTTTTTAGCATTTTCCTTGAATTTCAGAACTAATTACAGTGTAAAAAGAAAATGAAATAGAAAGTACAAAAAGGAGAGGGAAATATTTGGACAATGTATATACATATGTTACAATGAGCTTATTTCTTACATATAGTAAATCTTAAGGTAGAAACCATTCACTGGAATTGGTTGTATGTTTCCTTCTAAGTATTTCAGCTAAAATACATTAAACTCTTTTGCTTCCACAATTTTGAAAGGACCATCCCAAAAGGAGTCAAACTTTTCATGCTTGCCCGGATTTGCTCTGTGCACATTCCACCTAAGAACTGAGTCTCCTACTTGAATTTTTCTGAACCTGGCCTTTTTATCAAACCATGCTTTAATATATGATGAATGCTTTTGAAAATTATCATATGCCTAAGTCTTGCTTTCTTCCAATCGTAGCAAATGTGTCAATTTGATTTTCACTGGATCATCCTCTAATTATTCTTCTATACTAACAAGCTTAAGTGCTAGAATCTCTAGGTGAATCAAAAATACTGCCTCTTTTCCATATACCAGTGCATAAGGAGAAGTTTTGATAGACTTTTTAATAGTAATCTTGTCTACCCATAGAGCATGGTCGAGCAATAGGTGCCAAATCCTTTTGTTACCTTCCAGAGACTTTCTCAAAATCCTTAATAGGTTCTTGTTGGTAGATTCTGCAAGTCCATTACCTTGTGGGTAATAGTTTAAATTATTTTTAAGAGTGATGCCATACTTTCTGGTAAACTCAATGTACTTAGCTCCTATAAAAGCAGGGCCATTATCACTCACCAAATCTTTCGAAACTCCAAATCTAGAAATCAAACTTTCCTTAAAGTTGATCACAACTTTTTGGTCTACCTTCTTTATAGGAATAGCCTCTACCCATCTGGTAAGATAATATGTAGCTGTCAAGATAAACTTGTGCTCCACTAAAGAATTAGGATTTATGACTCCTATGAAATCTAATCCCCATTTTTGAAAAGTCTCCTCAACTTAAATAGGCTTCAGGGGGGATGCAGCATTTCTAATCTTTCCAACATACCTTTGACACTTATCACAGACCTGGGTAACTTTAAAAGCATCATTGAACATAGTAGGTCAATAATAGCCTACTCTTATTATCTTCAAAGTTGTAATCCTGCCTGAGCTATGGCCACCTACTGAGCCTCAATGAAATTCTTCAATAACTCTTTTTTGTTGGTCCTCCTTCTAACATTTCAGGAGAATATCGTCCAAGTTTCTTTTGAACAATCCTTCTGGTAGTAATACATATTTTAGATCATGAAGTATATACCTCCTTCTTTGGGAAGAATTCATATTAGGTGGGCAGATCCCAGTTTGAAAATACCTGGTCATTTGTTCGATCCAATCAGAATCTAGAGTGTGGACAATCTCTACTTGATCCTCTTCTATCATTTGACAAGTTGTCACTCTGGTCAATGTTGAAGTATCTGTTAATCCTTAGCACAAGGCTCTACCTCTTACTAGCTTTGTGGGGTGTATTTCCATGTCGTACTCCTGTATCTTAGTAATCCAACCAACCATTTTATCTCCTAGGTCACCTTGTAAGATAAAAATTCTCACATCTGGATGAACCACACACACCAAAGTTTTGCTCTATACCAGATATTGTCTGAACTTCTTAAGTGACTTCATCATAGCAAACACTTGTTTTTCAATAAATTTATATTTTACTTGATATTCATGTAAAGTCTGACTCAAAAATAATATAGGGTGTTCATCCCCTTGATCATCTCTTTGGGTGAGCACCGAAGCATAACTTTGTTCAGCTCCGCAATCATAGAGAATAAAATATTTGTTGAAATCAGGATTTATCAAAATTGGGGTTGTGGAAATGGATTGCTTGATGATCTCAAAATCTTGCTTCCTAACCTTAGTCCACTTGAATTCTGTATTTTTCTTGAGTAGTTCAGATATAGGCCTCACGTTCTGTGCAAAATCAGAAATGAACTTCCTGATAAAATTGATTTGACCTAAGAAAGACTGCAACATCTTCTGATTAGTAGGCAATGGAATAGCTAGAATTGCTCTAATTCTATTCGGCTCTATTGCCATACCTTCCTTTAAGACCACATGTCCTAGTAGTTTTCCCTCATATAATGCAAAGAACAACTTATTAGGATTTAGTGAAATACCAAATTCTCTGCATTTTTGAAAAACTTGTTCCAAATGAGATAGATGATCATTTTTATCATGAGAAAACACAATCATGTCATCTAGGTAAATCAAAATAACTTTGTTTATAAGTGTACCAAAGGCATAATACATGGCCCTCTAAAATGTAGCTCCTGCATTATACAAACCAAAGGGCATCTTCTGATAGGAAAATGTACCCCATTTTGTAGTAAATGTTGTTTTGTATTGATCTTGATATTTTACCCAAATTTGGTTATATCTAGAATAACCATCCAATAGCGAGAATCTCTCTGCTCCAGCTACCACTTGTAATATCTGGTCAATCTGAGGAAGGAGATAGTGATCCTTGATGGAATATTGATTCATATTTCTAAAATCCACACATAGGCATATATCTCCATTCTTATTTCTTACGGTTACCAAATTGGCTACCCAAGTGGAATATTTTATCGGATATATTATCCTAGCCTTTAGCAACTTTAAAAGTTCTTCTCTCATAATGGCTTCTATCCTTGGATTGATAGGCCTATGTTTTTTCTAGAATGGTTTAGCATCAGGTTCTAACTCAATAGTATGTTGTATAATCCTTTTGTCATAAACTTTAAGGTCCTCATATGACCAAGCCACGGTGTCTTGGTATTTTAAGCACAAAGCTTTGATTTCTTCTACTTCCTCAAGAGAACATTAGATCCCAATATTTAGCTTCTTTCCTATTCTAAATTCTACGTCCTTATAGATATTATCACCAACCTTCATAGCTCCAACATTTTTCCTATCTTCATTATCGAATAAAGTTTCAAGGGTGACCAATCCCCTCAGGATATGATTGTTTCTCAGCTAGATGAAGTCTTGTTGGTCTATCTCCTTTAAGTATTCCTCTTGGATAGTTGTGAGGCATGCTTATTTTATCATAAATTCCATAATATGTTCATCACTTTCAAAAACTTGCCAGAATATTTTCTTATCCGGCACTGCAGGTATGAAAACCATTTTAATTCCCTTGGTCTTCTTAGTTCCAAAATCTATAGGAGGATTGAAATTAGCTCCCTTTGTTGCCAATGCATCTTCCAGGTGATTCTCTTCTCTAAGCATAAAATTTAGGTTCAGGGCATCAAATAAATCCATTAGGTCTCATACTCTATTCTTATAAGCCTTTAAGCAATGGTGCTTACTGCTACACTTATTCCTTTCTTGATGTACTATTAACTCAGAATCACCATATATATTCAAAATCTTGATGCCCATGCCTTCAGCTTGCATTAATCCAAGGCACAAAGCCTCGTATTCTGTAACATTATTGGTACATAACCATGTCAGTATATAATAAAAAATCTTTATTCCTTCATACTGTGATTGTAAAACCACACCAGCCCCTGCACCATTTATACGTTTAGCACCATCAAAGTGCATAACCCATGTTTCATTGTTTGTTAGGGATTGATTAGAAATAGTAGGGAGTTTCTTTTCCAATTCATTTGTGATGTTGTATGTACCCATACCAGTTCCAAATTAACAGTAATCTTCTTTGAAAGGCAACTCATCTTCAATGTCTAGTTCCTCAATATTTTCTACTAGCTCAAATTCCTCCAAAGGGTTAAGGTTGCACATATCTTCTTCAATTTTTTCAATATGATAAGAAACTGGTTTCTCAGGAGTTATATTTATCCTCTTTCCTTTGAAAGGTATTACCATGCTAGAATAATCCATATACATACATCCTTCTAGCTTTGTAGTAAATTCTCTTGAGAGACATAACCCAAAATAGGGTTCTAAATCCACCACCACTATTTCCTATACTACTATCACCTTAGGGGCTTTGTGCAACCTCGTTAGTACATCTTTAATAACTCCAAAAGTCTTGACAGGTGTCCCATCTAACTGTAACACTCCAGGACAAGATCAAGTATATTCCATACCCATTTCTTCACAAACTACTTTAGGCATAACTATGGTTGATGCTCCTGAATCAATAATACAATTTCGGACTACCCATCCCTCCATTCTTAGGGATATATAAAAATGGGGATGTTTGTTCTTTGGAAGAGCAGGTTTCATTTCTTTCTTTTCTGATGGTATACTAAGGATGGTAGTGGCTGGTCTGTTCTGGGGATTTTTGCTGAGGGAAGCTTTAAGAAGGTCAATCTGGCCCAGGATGAAAAGAGTATCATATAGGCTATATTTTTATGGAATTCTTTTCATCTCTTCCATAATTTTATACTCAAAATTGGTTAGGGATAGTCTTTCCAGTCCTTTTTCTGGCTCACCATACCTCCTTTTGTATTGTTGGGTTGCCTCTAACCTTTGTATTTTGGGAATAAAGGGGAACCTAATCATTTCTTGTTCTTCCCCTTGGATTTCATTATGTCTCCTTCTGTTACTCTTTCCATATTTTTAGGGAAATTATCAATTTTCTCCTTTCCCTTGGCTCAAGGAATAGGAAAAGTGTCACTGTTCTGAGAAGGGAAGTCAACCTTCTTTTGAGAAGGGACCTAGAATTGTCCCATCTTCTGAGGGTCTACTTGTAAAGCTTTTTTCCATACCTTGTCAAAACAACAATTGGGATTTCTTCCTCCAACTCTTTTCCAACCATGATCTTATCAGGGTGCCATAACATATTAACTTTCCATTTCTTATTTCTTTTAGCTTTATCCATGGCTTATTGAACATGGTGTTGATACATCACACAATACTGTGAGTCATGGGAGTCGTTGCATACTAAACACCAGATATTTGCAAAAGTGGTATCTACAGAACATTTCAGATCTTCATATGCTACATTCACCCTAACTCTGGTACTATTACTAGGGCCAAACATTTGATCTTTGTTTACATATGGGAATCTCCTCTATTTTTACCTTTCTTGATCTCTCTTTTCCATTGAATTTATTTTGTTACTCAGAGTTTTCATGGTATTTTATATGTCCAGAATAGTAGACAATTCTTGAGAAGGTTGAGAAGAAAGGGGGGGGAAATAAGGTATTGAAGACACAGGTTTAGATCTAGGAATAAAATTTATATTAGGAGATGGATACGGTAAAGAAATGGGGTCCATGTAGGAATATTTTGTGGATTGCTCATGGCTACTATTGGTTTCTGAGTTGTAGGGCAACACGGTCTTCATGGGAATTCTTCCTACATTGATCAGGATATTTTTAGCATGGACGGTTGTATTATAAACTTGTGGGAAAGTTTCAATTCCATATTGTTGTGTTTGCAGACCTAGCTCTGATCCCAGGGTATGAATGTAATACATATAAGCCAAACAAGTAGTTGGTCTAGCAATGGGGGGAATTCTCTTCCATGTTCTGCTAAATATCAATTTAAAGTCTGAGATAGTTTCTTGCTAAGTTTTTTGTATGGCTATAAATTGATTTAGCAGAGAAAAGGAATCAGCAGATTCATTAAACTCTTCTATGAATGGCTCAGCCAAGGATTGCCATGAAGTGATAGAATTATCTTACATATTTCTAAACCAATGTAATATCTTTCCATGAAAAGATAGGGTTAGAATTCTAATAATAACATTTTTTTCTTTTATGTTGTGGATTGCTGCCAGATTCAAGATATCTTGGCAGTGCTCATAAGTTGTCTTCCCAAATCCATCATATGTGGGGATTGCCTTGGATATAGCATGAGGAATGGCATCCATTTATGCTAATCTAAGGGGCCCAGTTGAATCCCAATTAGGGTACTTATGTAGTATCTGATTGGGAGCCACATTTTATGCCATATTTCTAGTTGTAGGTCTTCTTGGGGGAACTACTAGGTATTCTTCCAGAAGATCTTCTTCTTCAATAAAATCTTGATCCAAGCTTCTAATAATGGTATCCCCTCTTGGAGGTAGCTCACAATAAAATAAATAATGAGGGTTGTTTTTCTTAAAATACCTAGTATACATGAAAGGGTACTGGTCTACAATACTTTTTTAGGGCCTTCTGAATAGGGAGTCATCGGCTAAACTTTCTTTTATCCACTAATAAGATCAAGACAATTCACCAAATATTGATTCCTTCGAGATGAGATAATAATAACTCTCTAGATGGGTTTCGTGTTCCTTTTGAACCATACCACCAGGCATGCCAAAAACTATTGAGCACTGAATTGCACCAAGTTTTACTTGATACCATGGCTATCTATCTTCCTACTTTATGTTCAGGCTTGCACCCGATAGCTATATCTCAGCACTCAACATTGGAAGGACCAAAATAGGGATTTCCAATCCAACCTCCAGAGTAGGTTGGTTCCTTGTCAACTTAGCAAATTTTTGACACAATTATGCTCAATTAGGGCTTGGATTTTAGAGTAAGAGAAGGTTAGGGTTAGAGAGAAGTAGATATCAATGGATGGATAGGTTAATAGCATTGCATCACCATAAAAAGCTTCCAAAAAACCATATTAAATACATACATTCATATCAACCTTCATCCCAAGATAGCTCGCTTTAGATATTAAAGCATCATAAAGAAATGTTATAGCAAGCAATTTCAATATCCAGGAAATGATAATCCAAATAGCAAAATTCACCAAAACTAGATTTTACAGAAATGTACTTACTAATAACACAAAACAAACTTCAAAGCAAATTTCAATTACTCATAACATCTAGTAATCCAATATAGGCACAAACTAACCATCTAAGTATTCATAGAAATACAACTATGAAATCTGAACCTCTGACATCAAGCATGGAAATGCAGCCTTGAGGTGAATATCAATGTATTGCTCCTTTCATTTAGCTCTTCAGGAATATTTACAATGGTACAGGCAAACACGCTAGATCTGACCCTTCAAAATGAGGTTTTGACCTCTACTTATAGTTTTTCATATTACAAATCAAGAAACAATACATCAAATCTTGTTACAATAGCTCAACAAAGAACTTAGTTGGCATTAGCTCATTGGTCAGACCTTCGATAAATCCATTGAAAGAGAAACCGCTATGGCAGCATGGGTTCTCTGTAACTTTTTGGTCACTCATTAGAACTGTAGTTTAGAACATTCCATATCACACACTTCTATAGATATTTATTGGGAGTAGAGTGCCACTGTCGATCTGCAATTGCCTCTGGTTTGATCTTCTTGAAAACTCCTGATGCTTCATCTTTCAGCCAATCTATTACAGTTCTAGTGTAGGGACATACTTTTAAATGGCCTAGATTTAGCAGACTAACCTCCACTATTGATATTCTTTATCCCATGGTCTATATTAGATCTAGTATAAGCTGAAATCCCATCCGCTGGATGATGTCATTTTACTTAGCAGTAGAACATCCAATCCGAATCTTGGAAATTCAAACCTTGAATCTGCTCTAGGATCCTTATCTTCCACTTTATCCTTTCCAATCCACATTAAAATGGTGATGACATCACCTCTTCCTTATAAATTTTGTGGATTCTATTCCGAATAGAATGAGCATCTTCTTCAGTCCGGGTCCAGAGTTAAGTTCTTACATCATTTCGCAATTCCACCTTATCTTCATTTCGGATAGAAAAATACTCGTTCATTCTCTGGATTTTTAATCCACATTTTTTTTTTGCTTACATAATCATCTCCTTAAGAATTTTACGTATTTTAGGATAGCACTAATCTCGTGCGAAGAGAAAAAAGAGTTTCCAGAATTGGGTATATGCAGAAGGGCCATTTCACACTTTTTTCTACTAACGTCACCACCTTTCACAAACTTTTATAGATTTTACAATCCTTCTTTAATCTGGACCTAGAATGGAGTTCCCCATAATCATTTTACACAAGCAAAATTGCACGACTGTTGAGCAAATTTGTGTTATCAACCTTGTTCTGGAGTGGAATGGTGGTTTTACCACTTAGTAAAAATTATACAAAATTTTACTAAGTATGTGGCCATTTTGGGCTTACAGTGACCTGGATTGGCCTTTTTCACATTCCATTTTAAAACTGAATCCCCAAATTGAAACTTCTTAAAAGTAGTATTTTTATCGAACCATCCTTTGGTGTCAACCATGTGCTTCTGATGGTGGTTAAAAGCATGTTTTCTTTGCTATTCTAGTTGTAGGAGTTGCATCAATCTAGCCTTCATTGGTTGACTTTCTTCAACATCGATCTGGTTGAGAAACTTCAAAGTTGGTATCTCTATATGTATGGACATAATAGCCTCTTTTCCATAGACTAAATAATAGGGTGATGTATCAATAGATTTTTTAATTGAAATCCTATCAACCCACAGTGCTTGGTTTATCAAGGAATGCCAACTTCTCTTGTTATCCTTCAGAGTCCTCTTCAAAATTATAAGAATATTTTCATTTTTAGACTCTGCCATACCATTCCCTTATGGGTAGTAATTGGATGAGATCTTCAATTATATACCATATTTGCTATAAAATTTAATCATCTTTGCTCCTATGAAGGCTGATCCATTGTCTGTGACCAATGCATCTGGTATGCCAAACCTTTTAATCAAGCTTTCTAAAAACTCAATCACAACTTCTTGATCAACTTTCTTAGTGGGAATTGCTTCCACCCACCTGGTAAAATAATATGTAGTAGTGAGTATATATTCATGACCATATGATGAATTTGGCTCTATTACTCCAATGAAATCTAACCCCCACTCTTTGAAAGGCTCTTCAACTTGGATGGAATTTAGAGGCATAGGGGCATTTCTATTTCTCCCCATGTATCTCTAGAATTCTTCACACTTCTTGGTCATTTTGAAAGCATCTAAGAAATTGGAGTGCCAATAGCATCCTATTATCAGTATATTTAATGCTATGGTTCTCCTTGAGTAGTGTCCACTAGATAGACCTCCATGAAATTCTTCCATAATTCTCTATTTTTGATCCCCTTTTATGTACTTTAGTAGTATGCCATATATGTTTTTCCTATACAACCCCTCTGGCAAAAGAGTGTATCTTAAAGCTTGGGTTTTGTGCCTTCTTCTGTATGAAGCGTTCAGATTATCTCGGCATTTACCAGTCTAAAAATATTCCACAAGGTCATTAGTCCATTCGGTATTCTCTAGAGTTTGATATTAATTTGAATTCAACATCAGGCCTTGGTAGGCTATATGATCATTTGGAGCTTCCTTAGACAAATCTTGGCATAAGGCTTTACCCCTTACTAACTTGGTTGGGTGTATTTCTACATTATACTCATGTATCTTTGTTACCCAGCCTGCTCTTTTCTTACCAAGTTCTCCCTATATTACAAAATTTCTAACATCAGGGTGTATTACATAGACAATGGTCTTACTTTTTGATAGGAAGTGCCTAAAATTATTTAGTGACTTCATAATTGCATATACTTTGTTTTCTATGAAGTTATATCTCTTCTCATGATTTTGCATGGTCTGTCTTAGAAATGCTATAGATATTTCTTCATTGTTAACTCCTTTATGGGTGAGAACTGTAGCATAACTCTCTTCCTCTCCAACAACATATAAAATGAAGCTTCTTCAGTAATCAGGGTTAACAAGCATAGGTGCTTGAGCTATTTCTTCCTTTATCTTTCTGAAGACCTATTTTCTTGGGTCTTTCCATTTGAACTGGGCATCTTTCTTTAGTATTTTTGTCATTGGTTTGATAATTTGTGCAAAATATGTTATAAACTTACATACAAAATTTATTTATCCAAAAAAGGATTACAAGCCTTTCTTGTTTGCTGGTAGGGGAAGCTCTAGGAGTGTTTTTACTCTTTCAGTATCGATTTCCAATCCAGCTTTTGAGATGAAATTACCAAGTAGAATTTCTTATGCTACAGCAAATATGGATTTCTTTGAGTTCAAATATATGCAAATTTCTTTGTATTTTTCAAAATGCCTACTCAAGGTGTTCTACATGGTCTTATTTTTGGTGAGAGAAGACTGTCATATCATATAAATAGATAACTATGACTTTATTAGCAAGTTTCCCAAAACACACATCCATTACCCTTTGAAAATTTGCTCCTGCGTTGTAAAAACCAAAAGGTATCCTATGATATGCAAATGTCCCCCACTTGGTGGTGAAGGTAGTCTTGTATTGATCTTCTTCTGTAACCCATACTTGGTTGTAACTAGAGAATCCATACAATAAGAAGAATCTCTCTATCCCTGATACTGTATGCAAAACTAGATCTATTTGTGGAATATGGTAATGATATTTTAGAGAAGCTCAGTTTAGGTTTCTAAAGTCAACGCACAGTCTAATATCCCTATTTTAATTTCTAACTGGGACTAGATTAGCTACCCAGGTAGAGTGTTTAATAGGGTATATTATATTGGCTTCAAGGATCTTTAACAACTCCTATTTCATCAATGCTTCTATCTTTGGGTTTACAGGTCTTTGATTTTACCTAAAGGGCTTTGCATCTTCTTCCAACTCAATGGTGTGTTGTATGGTTTATTTCCTGTATACTTTGATTTTGCTATACACCTAAGCAATAATTTCTAGGAATTTCTTGCATAATTCCTTGATATGTTTTAACTCTTCTTACATACAATTAACCCTAACTTTGATCATTTTTCTTGGCTCTAGTTGAACTTCCTTGTACCAGCGTTTATCAACCTTTATTTTGTGACCTACTACTCGATCATTATTATCAAAAAATCTTTCAAGGGTGATCAGCCCCTTTGGAATAAGATTATTATTTAATTAGATTAGTCCTTCTTCTTCATCATCTTATAGCATTATGCTACTTGAGCAATTCATTTCATAGGTTAATAAATCTAATATCTGCTTGTCACTTTCAAATACTTGCCAAAAAATATTTTTATCTGGCACAGAGGGTTTGTATATGAGCCTTACTATTTTGGACTTCTAGATGATATTGTTGATGGTGCAGAAATTTTCTCCTACAAATGCTAATAGATCAGCGTGGGTGTTTTACTCTCTAGAAATCGATTTAATGTTCAAAGCTTCAAAGGTTTCCAAGAGGTCCCACACCTTATTCCTATATGGTTTAAGATAGTGTTGTTTACTTACACATTTTTTGTGACTTGATTCACAATGAGTTATGAATATCCATATATCTATAACTATTTGACACCTAGATTTTTAGTTTTTCTTAGACCCAAACAAAGTGCTTCATACTTAGCTACATTATTTGTACAACTCCAATTCAATATATAAGAGAAAACCTTTTCTTTACCTGTGGGAGAAATTAGAACTATGCCTGTAACGGTCCCATTTTTGCATCTAGCACCGTCAAATAAAAGTTTCCAAAGCTAATTAGTAGGCTTGTATTCTCTAGGATATGGAACTGTTTGGCTTCTTTCCTACTTTATAATAGAGTAACTTCCCATATTAGTTTCTATCATAGTATTGAAGTTTTTTAGAGATAACTGATCTTCTATTTGAAGTTCCTCAAAGGTCTCCTCCATTAGATCGAGGTCTTCCATTTCCTCTATCATCATGTTTATAGTATCAGCCTCTTATATCTTTTCCATGTAAAATGTGGATGGTTTCTCAATAAATATTTCCAAATGCAAATAGTCTAAAGATAGATATCCTCCTATCTTAGCCATGAATTCTCTAGATAAACACATACCGAAGTATGGTGCTAAATCCACTACTACCACTTCTTGTATAACTACAATTTGAGACATTCTATGAAAATTTAAAGGGATATCTTTGATTACCCCTATAATTTTGACTAGAGTACCGTCCAACTACAAAACTCCTGGGCTGCTCCTAGTGTATTCCATTTCCATGATGTCACACACTGCTTTTGGTATTACTATGGTAGCAGCACCTGAATCAATCATGCAATTATGTACAACCCATCCTTCCATTTTAAGGGATAGATAAAAAGGAGCTGGTCTATTTTTTCCAGTAGTAGATGTCAATTTTTCCTGGACTATATATGAGTAATAGGGATTTCTACCTTTGCTTTTCATTAATCTCAAAGACTCTTGCAACAGGTTAATTTAGCCAAGAAATTGTAGGGCATCATACATACTTTCTTTCGAAGGGGTTTTCTTCATTTCTTCTACTATATTGAAGGAAATTGAATTGGTATTTTTCTCTCTTTATTTAGCAAAAGCATCATATCTACTTTTGTATCTTTGAGTTGCTTTCATTGTCTATCTCTTATTCAGATAAGGAAATCTTAACTTCTCCTTAGTCTGCTCTTGATTTTTTGCCTCGTTTTGTGGGATTGACTCTTTACGTATTTTTGATCTAGTGTTATGGGTGGTGATTTAAGGCTTCTTTTCATAAAGGGTATCCTTTTTAGACATAGCTTTAGGGACTAAAGGGAAAACTCAGAGGTTGGAGTTCTTAGGGATCTACTTGTAGAGGTTTCTTACCTAATCTTTTTAGAACAACAACTTGCTCTATTGAAGGCATCATGAAATTATGGTTAACTTCTCTAATCATGTTCACATGTCCCTTCAAGGTTTTCTCTGCCTTTTCAATAGCTATATTTTGTACATAGTATTGATGAATCATACATGAACTTTCCCCATGCTAGTCATTACATGTAGAACACCAGTAGTTATAATCTATAGAAGAAGTTGCAGATTATTCATCATCATTTGAATAAGCCACACTCGATCTTTCTTAACCCTTGATGAGGCTTGGTCCCTCATCACTTATGGAAATATCCTTGGTTGAAAACTTCTTTTAGATTCCCTTATTTTCATTTATGTAATCTCATTAGTCAAATTCTTTATTGTTGATTGCATGTTGAGTAAGACGGAAAACTAAGGTTCATGTATTAACTGAGTAGGTGGTGCAGGTAGCAAAGGAACCATAGGACTTGGGGGTAGTGCTAGGAAATTTTGAGGCATTTGTATTGTTGGCATAGATGGTTTACCACTCCATTATAGAAGCTATATGCTAGGATAATGAGAAGAACTTGAGGGGCTAGCACTGGAAGCTTGGGGAATATCTAGGAAAATTAGCATTACCACCTTTGGTGGGAACCTTCCAATGGTAATGAGGTCCTTCTCTACTTTGGATGCCTCTTGAAATATATTATATAAAGTGAGCACTCATGATTACCTTATAATCATACTGATATATGTTAGCATATATCTTATTAAAGCTATTATTACATTATTAGAGTTAGTCGTTAGATGCTAACTAATGTTGTTAGCATCTTGTTATTTGTTATGGGCTAACTATAGCCTATCATTTCTGTATTTATTTCCTATATTGTTAATACATTATTACATTGTCTATTCCTATATGGTATCAAAGCCTAATAATCAAAGCTCTTGTATCTTTAATGGGTGAATCGGTCGACCTGGGGAATCACAATAGTTCTTTGACAGGTGAACCGATCGACCTGGGGAATCATAGCAGTTCTAACTTCTGACTAAGATCCACACGGATCACTTGGTTGTGGCGATAATTTTTTTTATCTATTTTGATTCAAGGTCAATTGGGCACAAACCCTACCAGATATGATAGGGTGGAATGAAGCAGGAATATCCCAACGAACGATCGCAGTGGTTGATGTTGGAGGACGTAATCACCAATGGCAACCAGAATGTTAAGAGGAGCACTATCATGGTGGTGATAAATGGTGGAGGTCGTGATGCTTGAAGGATGAATTACGAATTGATGTGATTGTAGATCCCTGTAGAATGGTAATCATATCCAGTCGACCACCATTTATTGGAAAGCAACATCATCGAGTACAAGTGTTTTCAGTCGAAGTAGGCTAAAATTTGCCAATCATATTTTGAAGTACGCAGCAACATTGATTGTTCATAGCGATTTTAAAAAAATTCTAGTGATCTTACTGGGACAATCTCTTCAAGTGGTGCAAGATTGATCGTTCGAGTTTTTATTTCACAAAAGCCCATTTCGAGGATTTGTTAAAACTTTGATGCAGCTATGATTAAATTTTTTTGCTGAAACCTGACATTGCCACTATCTTGATCAACCTCAGACTAAGCATTTACCTGATCACTCGAATTTTGCACCTACTATTTTTTGTAGGTATAACAACAATTCATCGAGATAGGAGATCATGTGGATGAAGGTGGCTTTGTCTCATCTTTGGTAGCAGAGCGGAGGATTCATCGAAGTCACGAGCGCCACTCGAGGAGGTGGATGGCTGGAGGTCGCTCCACCATGATAGGGATAAAACAAAGAACATATTTTCTTAGTCCCATTGACACCGGTAGTCTAGGTGGTCGGCAGTCGACAGCTAAGGCACTCCCAATCGGTAGGTCATGGGTTCCATTCCTCTTGACCCACAAAAGAGAAACAGAAAGCTATTTTAAAAAAAAATGATTTAATTTCTTTTTTTTTAATTAAATGTAAATTATCTTAATTATGTTTTTATAATTTAATTAAGAATTTTTTATATTTAATTAATTCAATTTTTTTCTTTCATTTCAATGAACTTTTTATTTTCAAAATTACTTTTTTCAAATACCTTTATCCCCTTAAGTCATTTTTTCATCCTACAAGTTGCACAAGTGTGATTTTTTGTTTGAAGTACTTCACATAGGGGGGATTTTTTGACATATTGTGCTAATCTGCCTACGAGGCAAGTTTTGTAAGAGTGAGGCTTCTTTTTGCATTTTTTTTTGCACTAAAGGGGGGGATTACATTTTTTTTCCCTCCATCTCCTCTCTTGCACTAAGGGGGGATACATTATAATTTTGCAAACAAAAGGGGGGAAGACTTATAAGGGTGCATTTTTGGCAATGACCGACACCTTAGTCAAATTATTTTACAAAATTTTATTGTAAAAGGTGCATTTTCAACAGAGACCGACACCTTAAGAATGGGTAGATCAAAGAAGAAATCTATCCCAAAACAAACTGATGATGTTGAAAAATAAGTTAAAGGTCCTTAATTTCCACCAGAGATGGAAGGGATGGATTTTTATGAGGATGAAAAATTTTCTACACTACACAGTGGTGTAAAATCCATTCTCAAAGATTTTGAAGATTCTGAAGACCTTCAAAAAAATGGTGTTCAAATCCCTATAGGAGTCATAAGGGCAGTCTACATATCATTGATTACTCTTGATATGGCCCAACGTAAAATCTACAGGGACTTTAGTGAGGAAACAGAGGTCAAAACCCTAATGGTCGATGCTTGTAGTGACACAAGTGATCTTCAACCCATGGTGGCGAATGCTTGTTGTGACACATATGACCTTGAGCCCATGATGGCCAATGCTTGTTGTGATACAAGCTACCTCATGCCTATGTTGACAGATATCAGTTGTAGCACAAGTGATCTCATTTCAGTAGCAAATTTTGCTTGCGACACTAGTGACTTAACAACTGAACCTCCTAAAAATGAACTCCATAATCTCATCAATAGCGAAAAATGCAATATTGTTAAAAGCATTGATGAAGATAATGAAATTGGGTGTTTTGAAAAATACACCAAAGTATTTGGTTCCAAAATGATGAAGAAAATGGGATTCAATGGTGAGAGACTAGGTAAACAGGAACAAGGCATTAAATCTCCAATAATGCTAAGTGTCAGGGCAAAGCATGAAGGCCTTGGCTATACTGGACATGCAAGTACCAGTAATTCTATGTTTGTAAAACCCAAATATCCTACAACTCCTAAAAAGCATTGTTGTAGTCACTGTGGAAAGATAGGATATGTTGTAGCTAAGTGTTGGAGATTACATCCTTGTGATTCATGTGGATGTACGAATCACTCTTCTTCCAGTTGTTGGTACAAAGTGAAAATGGCCAACAAGATTCATATAGATTGTGGATGGATAGATTTCACACAATGTACCATGATGAAAGAAATATTGTATGGCTTCTACCAAAAAGGTAAAACATATGGTAGACCTCGAGGCAAATCCAATGACAGACCTAGTGGCAGTCCTAGAGATAATGACCTAGAGACAGACCTAAATACAGACCCAAAGACAAATTTCTAGAGGCAGATCTATAGGCAGATCCAAAGGCAATAATCCAGAGGCAGATTCATAGGTAGATCCTGAGATAGACCCAGAGGTACAATTCTAGAGGTATGCTTAGAGCCAGATCCAGAGCCAAAGACAAAGCACAAGCCATCATTCTTTCATTTCTCTTCTTCTTCTTCATTGTATTGGGGCAGTTATATACTTTACCCAAATATGTTGTATGGTGGGATGTTAGTATAGCTAGTAGTTATTACATTACCCAAATAATGTAATAAGGGGGGATGTTAGCATATATCTTATTAAAGCTATTATTACATTATTAGAGTTGTCGTTAGATGCTAACTAATGTTGTTAGCATCTTGTTATTTGTTATGGGCTAGCTATAGCCTATCATTTCTGTATTTATTTCCTATATTGTTAATACATTATTACGTTGTTTATTCCTATAATATCATAATGAAAAGCCCTTAAATAATAGTATACGGCTTGTTCACTAGTCGATATCAGCCCATCAGGCACTCTTTCCCAAGAGTGACTGAATACTATGTTAAAATCTACTATCTCTTCTTGAGGGTGCTTTCGAATGATAGTGAACTGACTGAGCAAGGAGAAAGTATTTGTATGTTGGTTAAATTCATCTACCAACCTGCTAGTGAGTTCAGCCCAACTAGTAATAGTTTGAATAGGAAGTGCTCTATACCAGTAGAGCATTTTTTCTTTTAATAAAATGACCAACAATCTGATCATCACATCTTCCTATATTATGTTGTATATGGTTGCAAAAGAGGTAACATCTAGATAATTCTCATAAGTTGTCTTACCTATACCATCATATGAGGGCAACACCTTCAAAGCCATAGTAGGGATCAAATTTTGAGCTATCATGTTCAAAGGACCTATGTGATTCCATGTGAGGTAAGCTAGATGAAGTGTAACCATTATAGCTATTGTGCTTGCTTATGCTTTAGAACTACTGGCAGTCGCACTTGAAGACACATCGATAATGGTACTTCATAAAATAGTATGTATGAGGGTGGCGATATTGGTAGTAGGTGGGTTTGATCTAGCAAACAAAATTGGATGAACCCTAAGGCTACCAAGGTGTAACTCAAATAATTCAGTGGGCTCTTTAGATTTTTTTTCTTTGGATCTCGTTATCATAAATACGAACATTTACAATATTTAACTAGACAAATAGACAAGGTATTTCTTGGGTCTATAACTTTGAATGGAGTTTCCAGGTGGTTTATTTGGATCTAAACAGAACAAATACAAACACCAAACCTTTGAAATATAAAATATTGTGGGATTTTGGTCCCACTAGGTATGCCAAAAATTGTAAGTGCAAAATCAGCCTATGGTTGTGATTGTGCCCATGACCTTGCCAACATTGAGTAGATGAACAAATTTTAGAGGGATTTTATCTAATCTCGAGAGAAGGCTAGTTTCTTGGTGGTTTTTATAAGAAAATGTAAGGGAGAAATTTACTGAAAGAAAGAAAAATATAGCTACTGCTAGAAATTTTCTTGGGATGCAGGTTAAACAACAACAATGACAAATACATGTAACTCATAATCGAAGCGTTTTCTATGCCTTTATGTAGAAATCATGGTTCCTTAATGTGATTTATATATTAATATAACATATGCATGTATAATATCATTAACTCCATCAATACTATTTATAAATTAGATGAGTCCAGATAATAGAACAAATACAACATATATTTTAGTAATGTAAATATAAGCATCAAACGTTCATATATACATTTGTACACAACAAACCAAAAGCCAATAGAAGCATATTTTATTACTTAAATCCATAGTACATACATCTAATCCTATAAAATTCTAAGAGCCAACCCTTATTTTGGGTGCGCTCCTTATTATATATACTCTATTGTAAGCATATTTTGATAGCTATCAAATTCTATGATCTACAATCAGTTATAACAAATTCTACGATCTGCAATTAGTTACAACAAATTTATTACTAAAAATTTGCCATTTTGTTCCTACATAGCTTCTATTGGTTTAGGAGAGAATCAAATCACAAATTTTAAGAGATTAGTATTTGATGCTTCAACCACCGTCTACCACTGGTCACCAAGACACATCCTTTTGAAAGCACATTCACTTATTTCTAGTTATATTCATCTACTCAGTGAAACTACAACATGTCGCGCTATCACGATATTCTGGTGCCTTGGCTCTCTTTTTTCCTTCAAGCCTACAAAACTTTGTCATATCACGATATCACGACATTCTGGTGCCTTGGCTCTCTTTTGTATTTTGAGCTTGCGAAAACACAACATATCATGATATCATGACACTTTGGTGTCTTGGCTCTCTTTCGTCTTTTGAGCCTGAAAAACTTCTTCATGTTGTGAAATCATGACATTCTAGTTCCTTGGCATTCTTTTGTCTTTTGAGCCCGTGAAACTCTGTCATGATCTGAAATTGTGACATTCTTTGTGCTTTAGTCTTTTCTTTGTTTCTCCTCCATAAAAATTGAAAACTGGTTCGGGCTTCAAAATTTTCATTATCTTTAGTGTGGTCTTTTTAGACTAACATGTTTTCATAAAAATGCAATACTAAATGCTCTTTAAAATTTAGAATATCCAATGCAAAATTAACATGATATTAGCCTTTGATTAGGCCCTAAACAAGCAAACCCTAACACAGTCTAAACAGGGGTTGCTACTGTATATAGTAGGTAGCAGACTCAACCACTATATAGAGTAGCAGTCAAAAAACCTAGCCATGTATTTTTGGGTGTCTAATAGCATAGGCCACTATTCCTAAAAGTGGCTAGCATCATACATGGAATTTTCACAAATTTATCCTTAAATTTTACTATGTTCACTATTTAATATCTATAATTTACATTTAAAAAGACAAAATATAGAAATAAAGCATGAAAATACAGAGAAATCCAACTAATCTAGAATCCTCATTCGATGATGAAATATGTTGCTTACTATTTTACAATATTCTTTGCTAGTAGTTGTTTCTCAGGGTGAATAGGATGCTAGCTACTGAATTCAAACATGGTTGGGATTGTTAGCCGTTGTCAATCAAAGCGGTTGGTACCTGCACATAGAAAATACTATAAATCAGTAAATGCAACAAAAAATGTGAGATTTCCACTGTGATTGCCACTGAAATAGCATTAAAATTCTAACAACTAATACAATATGATATCACAAGGACAAGAATAATCAAATAACCAAATGCAAATAAAGAGAGTAAAATAATGTGTCCATATTTATTAATAATTGTAAATCTCTTTTACAAGAAGGTTACAAGAACATCCCTCTTCAGGATTGACCATTGTGATACATATGACACTCCACAACTCATGTGGTATATGCCTTCAATAGACTCTTAAGATCTTCATAACTCTATTTGAGGGCTTACTAGATGCCTCCTTCTCCAATTTCAAGAGGTAATAACTTGAATGATGCTTTACCCTTAGAAATATCTATCATTTACATTTAGGGAAACAACAAAGTACATTAGTAGCACATGAAACCTCTCATGACGAGGTTAATTTCCAATAAAATGTATGAAATATAGCAAATGTGTAAAGAAAACATGAACATACATAAAGATGCATAAATATGACTAAAATATTGAGAGTGAACCATGAAAATATTGAGAAAATAGTAAATCTATGCTAATCAAAGCTAATAACATGCTAAGAAATGTAAATATATGACTAAATCATAGAACTAAGCATATCAAACCCTAGTCGTTCATGCTCATAGTAGCTAGATTTGTTAGCCATTGTTGATAACAATGGTCATAGGAAAATGATTATGCTCTTAAAATCAGGTCTACGGATGCTCAATTTTTCCATTGAACTGGTGTTCACAAGATCACTTGTGTCTTAGAACATAAAACTGGTGGCGTATTGTTTCAAATTCATGATGGATTAATGTGGAATGGCAATTTTGCTCCTCAAACTATTGGAAACTCCATTTACATGGCAACAAGTGTCATTCTCCAAATGGATAGCATCTTGGCACTCCTCAAAGGGTGCAATTTTATTCTCCAAATTGGTAGAGCTTCGCTATAATGCATTCCTAATGATTATGCCTATTTGGGGGCTATATGAATAGACTTCCTTATATCCTAATATTGGCTTCTCAAGGAAGGCAAGATCAAGAATTATTTTTCCTAAGCAGTTGGGAGGAAACCTCTAGAAGTTTTCCAGCCCAATACTGCTCCAAAACCATTGCAATTCGGGTATTTGCAAATGATTTTCCTCAGTTCAATAAGGATGAGTTTGTTGCAGGGCTAGCCACTCTTGCTCAGTATGGCTAGGGGTAGGCTACCCTTAGTCACTCTACCCATTAGTGGTTGGGATATTAGCCATTAATTCTATTAGTGGCTAAGGTTGGATAGGCCTAGACTACCTAAAATGAGTGGTTAGAACCACTACTTGGTCTTGGAAAGGTCCAAGCTCATTCATATGGTCTACAAATGTGCCCATATGAGTAGTCTCCTAAACATGATATTTTTTAGGTGTCTACAGCTCGACAACAATAAACCTTCTTCCTTCACCAGATCTTCTCTAAACGGTGCATTCAATTCTTTCTCATTTTCTTTTAATACAACCTCCACATCCAAGCCCTTATCTTTGATAAACTTCTTCAACCAATTGTTTTATCTAACAGTGTATTACAATATTTTATTCACTTCAATAGCATTATTCACACTAATTTTTGTAGTCTTGATCAATATTTTTAGGGCACTAACTTGCTCCTTTCTATTTAAAAAATTCTTGTATTTGGTATTTATTGCTTTTATCAAAATCTTGGCCCGATATTTCCAATATTTCAATCTATCAATATCTACAAGTAGACTATTATTAATTGTAGCCTTACATCTAGACCCTATAGCACATTACTTACCTTTAATAGGAAATTTCCAAGATTCATATCTTGATAAAGAAAATCATCATCAAGATTCCCAGAGGGCATATAAGATGCACTCTCTACATTTGAGAAATTTTCAAGGGTTAAAATTGGGAACACTAAAAAATTAGACTGAGACACAATGTGTATCTCAATATAACTTTTGGTTCCCTAATGTGGTGGTGTGAGGAAATATTTCCCATTCATGCGAGATTGGTTCCTCATTGGTGGTACCTATTGTGGAGTTGGATACACTTGTTGTATACAAACTTGTTGTGGCACTTTTTATTGCGTTTACGAATGTGTATCTTGTGGAGGCATCTCTTTTTTCAGTCTTTTAAATCTAACTAGTGAATCTGCAAAATTTTACATAAAAATATAAATTAAAAGTTAAAACTAGTGTAAAACCAATGACATTAAAAGAGATTAATTTTAACCAAACATACTAGACTCAGACTCTGTAGCCGTTGATGATGCAACCATTTTCCCTTGCTCTAAAAATATTTAAAATATGTCCTCAAGCTAAATATAATTTTAAAACATTAAAATGCATCATTTAAAATAGTACTCTTGAATAATAAGGTTATCTTGTGATATAGAGGTTACTTATTCAACTTTTTTTGAAAAATTAGGGTTTGGTCCTAGATCAAGGATCTTTTGTTGATTACCCAAACAATAAAGAAACTTACAAAGTAGACAATATGATTATCTCTTTTAAGTTTTCTTTGTGATCCCTAAAACATTTTTTGTGCATTTTTATTTGTTGACTAACTCTTATCATGTTTCTCCAAATTTGATATTATACTTAATTTGTTCAAAGGTTTTCACTTATATACTCGCACACGCCAGAATATGGGGATGAAATCCATACTTGATGAGGTAACATAGGTACTACCAACCCTCAACCAACACACCATAGTAATCTATACATCCTTTGGAGAGGATCATTTGTGATTCTTGTGGATAGGGCAGTTCTTGGGTTGGCCTTGGCCACAGACGGGTCTCGATGATACAATATCAAACAAGCCAACCGATTGGTAATAACTTCCACTGTTGGTCTTGATCAAAAAGTTGGATGTGAAACCCCAACACCTCTAATTTTTACTTTATATCATGGTGTGTGTGTGTTCCTTTTAATTTTGTATTATATAAATATGCATCAAGAAGAATTCATGATTTTTCTCTACATACCTAAAAAATAGCATTTTATTTTTAAAAAATGTAATACTAAATGCTCTTTTAAATTTAGAATATCCAATGCAAAATTAACATGATATTAGCCTTTTATTAGACCTCAAACAAGTAAATACTAACACACAATCTAAACAGGGGCTGCTATTGTGTATAGTAGGCAATATACTCAGCCGCTATACAGAGTAGCAATCATAAAACCTAGTCGTGAGATTTTAGGGCAGCTAACATCATAGGCCATTGTTCCTAAAAGTGGATAGCAGCAAACATGGAATTTTCACAAATTTATCCTTAAATTTTTCTATGTTCACTATTTAAAATCTGAAATTTGCATTCAAATAAACAAAACACAGATAGAAAGCATGAAAATACAAAGAAATACATCTAACTTGGAATCCTCATTCGATGATAAAACAAGCTACTTACTGTTTTGCAATATTCTCTGCTAGCCTTTGTTGCTCAGGGTGGCTAGTATGCTAGCTACTGAATTTAAATGTGGTTAGGACTATTAGCTACTATCAATCAGAGTGGTTGATACCTGCACACAGAAAAATATAGCAAATCAGTAAATACAACAAAAAATGTGAGGTTTCCACCGTGATTGGCACTGAAAGAGCGTTAAAATTATAACAAGTAATATGATATGATATAAAAATGACAATATTAATCAAATAACCAAATGAAAATAAAGAGGGTAAAATAATGTGTCCATATTTATTAATAATTACAAATCTCTTTTACAACAAGGTTATAAGAACATCCCTCTTAGGGATTGATCATTGTGATACATATTGCAATCCACAACTCATATGGTAGATACCTTCAATAGAATCTTAAGATCTTCATAACTTTGTTTGAGGGCTTACTAGATACCTCCTTATCCAATGTCAAGAAGTAAGATCTTGAATGATGCTTTATCCTTGGAAATATTTATCACCTGCATTCAAGGAAACAACAAAACACATTTGTAGCACATGAAACCTCTCATGATGAGATTCATTTCCAAGAAAATGTATGAAATATAGCAAATGTGTAAATAAATTATGAAAATACATAAAGATGCATAAATATGACTAAAATATTGAGAATGAATCATGAAAATGTTGTGAAAACATTAAATATATGCTAAGAAAAGCTAATAACATGCTAAGAAATATAAATCTATGGCTAAATCAAAGAACTAAGCATATCAAACCCTAGCCATTCATACTCATAGAAGCTAGCTTTTTAGCCCCTATTGAATCCAATAGCTAATTCTACAGTCCATTATTGATAACAGTGGCTACAAGAAAAGGATTATGCTCTTGAAATCAGGTCTATGGATGCTCAATTTCTCTCTTGAATTGATATTCACAAGGTCACCTATGTATCAGTGGTGTATTGTTTCTAATTCACAATGGATTGGTGTGGAATGGCAAGTTTGCTTCTCAAAATTCTGGAAAATTCATTGACACAACAAGTTTCATTCTCCAAAGGGACAACGTCTTGGCACTCCTCAAAGGGTTCAAGTTCATTCTTCAATTTGGTAGAGCTTCTCTATAATGCATACCTTATTATTATACCTCTTTTTGGGGTTTATAAATAGACTTCCTCAAATCCTAATAGTAGCTTCTCAAGGAAGCCAAGATCAAAAAATAGTTGGCCTGAGCAGTTGGGAGGAAACCTCTAGAAACTTCCCAATCCAAAAATGCTCCAAAACAATTGCAATTTAGGTATTTACAATTAATTTTGCTTGGCTCAAGAAGGTCGAGTTTGCTATAGGGATAGCCTCTCTTACTTAGCATGGCTAGGGGCAGGCATCCCTTAGCCGCTCTGACCACCAGTGACTAGGCTCTTGGCCACTGATGTTATCAGTAGCTAAGGCTGTATAGGCCTAGACTTCCTAATATGAGTGGTTAGAACCACTACTTGGTCTTTGAAAGTTCCAAGCTCATTCATATGGTCTTAAAAGGTGCTCATATTAGTAGTCTCCTAAATATGATGTGTTTTAGGTGTCTACAGACCAACAACAATAAACCTTCTTCCTTCGCTGGATCATTTCTAAATGGTGCATTTAGTTATTTATTATTTTCTTTTAATACAATATCCACACCCAAGCCCTTATCTTTGATAAGCTTCTTCAACCAATTTTTTTCTCTAACAGTATATTGCAAACTTTTCTTCACTTCAATAGCATTATTCACACTAATTTTTACAGTCTTGATCAACATTTTCATGGCACTAACTTGCTCCTTTCTATTTAAAAAAATATTGTATTGAGCATTTATTGCTTTTATCAAAACCTTGGCCCAATATTACAAATATTTTAATCTATCAATGTCTACAAGTATACCATTATTAACTATAGCCTTACATATATTGGCTACTAAAACAGTTTCTAAAAAATTAACTTTATCATCATCGTTCATATGATGATGGGTGTCGACCTGCTAGGGGGGAAGAGGAAACTCTGACGGCATCTTCCTCAACATTCTCTGCTACTTCATAATTGATCTCTAGAACCTACAACACATCACTTGCCTTTAATAGTAAATTTCCAGGATTCATATCTTGATAAAGAAAATTATTAACAAGATTCCCACAGGGCATCTGAGATGCACTCTCTACATTTGAGAAATTTTCAAGGGTTAAAATTGGGAACACTAAAACATTAGACTGAGATACAGTGTGTGTCTCAGTCTGAATTTTGGTTCCCTGATGTGGTGGTATGAGAAACTATTTCCCATGCATGCAATATTAATTCCTCATTGGTGGTACCTATTGTGGAGTTGGATGCGCTTGTTGTAGATGAACTTGTTGTGGAATTTGTTACTGCATTTGCAAGTGTGTAGCTGGTGGAGGCATCTCTTTTTTCAGTCTTTCAAATCTAACCAGTGCATCTGCAAAATTTCACATAAAAACATAAATTAAAAGTTAAAACTAGTGTAAAAACCAATGTCATTAAAAGAGATTAATTTAAACCAAACATACTAGACTCAGACTTTGTAGTTGTTGATGATGCAAAAATTTGCCCTTGCTCTAAAAACATTTAAAATATTTCCTCAAGTTAAATATAATTTTAAAACATAAAAATATATCATTTAAAATAGTACTTTTGAATAATAAGGTTACCTTGTGAGCTAGAGGTTACTTCTTCAATGTTTTTTATTTTTTAAATTAGGGTTTGGTCCTAGATCGAGGATCTTATGTTGATTACCCAAACAATAAAGAAACACACAAAGTAGATAATATGATTATCTCTTTTAAGTTTTCTTTGTGATCCCTAAAACTTTTTTGTGCATTTTAATTTGTTGATAGTATAATCTAACTCTAATTGTGTTTCTCAAAAGTTGATGTTATACTCAATTTGTTCAAAGTCTTTTACCTATATACTTGCACATGCCAAAATATGGGGATGAAATCCATACTCATTGAGGTAGCATAAGTATGACCAACCCTCACCGAGTACACCATAGTCAACTATACACCCTCTGGAGAGGAGTGTGTATTTTTTTCTATGGATAGGATAGTTCTTGGGTTTAGCCTTGGCCACGAATGGGTCCAGATGATATAATGTCAAACAAGCCAACTAAGTGGTACTAACTTCCACTGTTGGTCTTGATCAATGGGTTGGATGTGAAAGCCCAATGCCACTGATGTTTACTTTGGATTGTGGTGTGTGTGTGTTCATTTTAATTTTGTATTAAGAAAAGATGCATCAAGAAGCATTTATGATTTTTCTCTACATAACTATAAAATAGTGTTTTATTTTCAAAAAAAATGCAAGACTAAATACTCTTTAAATTTTAGAATGTCCAATGCAAAATTAACATGAGATTAGTCTTTGATCAAGCCCCCCAAAGAAGCAAACCCTAACACACAGTCTTAATAGGGACTGCTACTATGTATAGCATGCAACAGAATCAGATGCTATATAAAGTAGCAATTAGAAAACCTAGCCATAGGATTTTAGAGTGGCTAACAGCATAGACCACTATTCCTAAAAGTGGCTAGCAACAAACATAGAATTTTAATAAATTTATCCTTAAATTTTTCTATTTTCACTATTTAAAATCAATAATTTACATTCAAACAAACAAAATACAAATATAAAGCATGAAAATACAGAGAAATCCAACTAACCTGGAATCCTCATTCGATGATGAAATAGGTTGCTTACTATTTTGCAATATTCTCTACTAGCCATTGTTGCTCAAGGTGGCTAGGATGCTAGTTTCTGAATTCAAACACGACTGGGACTGTTAGCCACTGTCAATCAGATTGGCTTGTACCTACACATAGAAAAACATAGTAAATTAGTAAATGCTATGAAAAATACATGGTTTCCACTGTGATCACCATTGAAAGAGCATTAAAAGTATAACAACTAATGCAATATGATATCAAAAGGATAATATTAATCAAATAACCAAATACAAATAAAGAGAGTAAAATAATGTATCCATATTTATTAATAATTTTGAATATCTTTTACAATAAGGTTACAAGAACATATCTCTTAGGGATTAACAATTGTAATAAATATTACAATCCACAACTCATGTTGTAGATGCCTTCAATAGACTCTTAAGATCTTCATTACTTTGTTTGAGGGCTTACTAGATACCTCCTCCAATTTTAAGAGGTAATATCTTGAATTATGCTTTATATTTAAAAAAATATGTCACCTACATTCAAGGAAACAACATAGCACATTAGTAGCACATGAAACCTCTCATTATGAGGTTGATTTCCAAGAAAATATATGAAATATAGCAAGTGTAAATAAAGCATGAACATACAAAAAGATGCATAAATATGACTAAAATATTGAGAATGAACCATGAAAATATTGTGAAAATAGTAAATCTATGCTACGCAAAGCTAATAATATGCTAAGAAATGTAATCTATGGCTAAATCAAATAACTAAGCATATAAAACCCTAGTCGTTCATGCTCATAGCAGTTGGCTCTGCTAGCCACTATTGAATCCAATAGCTAAGCCTATGGGCAACTTTTGACAATAGCGGTCATAGGAAAAGGATTTTACTCTTGAAATCAGGTTTGTGGATGCTCAATTTCTTTGTTGAATTGGTTTTCACAAGGTCTTCTATGTATTAGAACATAAATTTGATGGTGTATTATTTTGAATTCATGATGGATTGGTGTGGAATTGCAAGTTTTCTCCTCAAATTTTTGGAAACTCCATTGACACAGCAACAAGTGTCATTCTCCAAATGGATAGCATCTTGGTACTTCTCAAAGAGTTCAAGTTCATTCTTCAATTTGGCAGAGCTTCGCTATAATGCATTCCTAATTATTATACCTCTTTGGGGGTCTATAAATAGACTTCTCTAAATCCTAATCTTGTCTTCTCAAGGAATCCAAGACCAAGAATTAGTTGGCCTAAGAAGTTGGGAAGAAACCTCTGGAAGCTTCCCACCCCAAAACCACTCCAAAACCATTGAAATTTGGGTATTTGCAACTGATTTTTCTCAGCTCAAGAAGATCAAGTTTGCTACAAGGCTATCCTCTCTTGCTCAACATGGCTAGGGGTAGGCTACCCTTAGTCACTCTAACCATCAATGGTTGGGATCTTATTCATTGATGCTATCAGCGGCTAAGGTTGTATAGGCCTAAAATACCTAAAATGAGTGGTTAGAACCACTACTTGGTCTTGGAAAGGTCTAATCTCATTCGTATGGTCTGAAAAGGTGCCCATATTAGTAGTTTCCTAAACATGACATTTTTTAGGTGTCTACAACCTGATAGCAATAAACCTTCTTCCTTTGTTGGATCTTCTCTAAATGGTGCATTCAGTTCTTTCTCATTTTCTTTTAATACAACCTCCACATCCAAGCACTTATCTTGATAAACTTCTTCAACCAATTGTTTTCTCTAACAGTGTATTGTAATCTTTTCTTCACTTCAATAGCATTATTCACACTAATTTTTGTAGTCTGGATCAACGTTTTCATGGAACTGACTTGCTCCTTTCTATTTGAAAAAATCTTGTATCGAGTAGTTATTACTTTTATCAAAACCTTGGCTCGATATTCCCAATATTTTAATCTATCAATATCTACAAGTAGACTATTATTAATTGTAGCCTTACATCTATTGGCTACTAAAACAATTTCTAAAAATTAAATTTATCATCATCGTTCAGATGATGATGGGTGTTGACTTGCTAGGGAAAATAGGAAACTTCAATGGCATCTGCCTCAACATTCCATTTTTCTTCATAATTGATATGTAGACCTTGCAACACATCGCTTTCCTTTAATAGAAAATGTCTAGGATTCATATCCTAATAAATAAAATCATCATCAAGATTCCTAGAGGGCATCTAAGATGTGCTCTCTACATTTGAGAAATTTTTAAGGGTTAAAATTGGGAACACTGAAATAATAGACTGAGATACAATGTGTGTCTTAGTCTGAATTTTGGTTCCTTGATGTGGTGGTGTGAGGAACTTTTTCCCATGCATACGATATTGGTTCCTCATCGGTGGTACCTAATGTGGAGTTGGACGCACTTGTTGTAGACGGACTTGATATGGTACTTGCTATTGTTGTGTTTGCAGGTGTGTAGTCGATGGAGGCATTTTTTTTTTTAGTATTTTAAATCTAACCAGTGCATCTGTAAAATTTTACATGAAAATATAAATTAAAAGTTAAAACTAGTGTAAAAACCAATATCATTGAAAGAGATTAATTTTAACCAAACATACCAGACTGAGACTCTATAGGCGTTGATGATGCAACCATTTGCCCTTGCTCTGAAAATATTTAAAATATTTCCTCAAGCTAGATATAATTTTAAAACATTAAAATACATAATTTAAAATAGTACTTTTGAATAATAGGGTTACCTTGTGAGCTAGAGGTTACATCTTCAACGTTTTTTTTGAAAATTTAGGGTTTAGTCCCAAATCAAAGATCTTATGTTGATTACCTAAAATTAAAGAAATTCACAAAGTAGATAGTATTATTATCTCTTTTAACCTTTATTTGTGATACCTAAAACTATTTTGTGCATTTTAATTTATTGATAGTATAATGACTCTTATTGTTTTTCTCAAAAATTGATGTTATACTCAATTTGTTCAAATGTTTTTACCTATATAATTGCACACGCTAGAATATGGGGATGAAATCCATACTTGATAAGGTATCATAGGTACTACCAACCCTCACCTAGCACACCACAGTCAGCTATACACCCTCCAAAGAGAAGTGCATGCAATTTTCTATCGATAGGATAGTTCTTGGGTTAGCCTTGGCTACGAACGGGTCCCATTGATACAATGTCATACAAGCCAACTGAGTGGTAATAACTTCCACTATTGGTCTTGATCAATGGATTTGAGGTGAAATCCCAATACCATTGATGTTTACTTTGGATCGTGGGATGTGTAGGTTTCTTTTAATTTTACATTAAGAAAATATGCATCAAGTAGCATTCATGATTTTTCTCTACATACCTAGAAAATAGCGTTTCATTTTCAATAAAAATGCAAGACTAAATGCTCTTTAAAATTCAAAATTTCCAATATAAAATTAACATGATATTGGCCTTTTATCATACCCCAAACAAGCAAACCCTAACACACAGTCTAAATAGGGACCGCTACTGTGTATAGCAGGCAATAGACTCGACCACTATATAAAGTAGAAGTTAGAAAACCTAGACGCATGATTTTAGGGTGGCTAACAACACAGGTCACTGTTCTTAAAAGTGACTAGCAGTAAACATGGAATTTTCATAAATTTATCCTTAAATTTTGCTATTTTCTCTATTTAAAATCTGTAATTTGCATTCAAACAAACAAAATACAGAAATCCAACTAACTTGGAATCCTCATTCGATGATGAAATAGGTTGCTAACTATTTTGCAATATTATCTGCTAGCCATTATTGCACAAGGTGGCTAGGATGCTAGATAATAAATTCAAACATGGATGGGACTATTAGCTATTTTCACTTAGAGCGATTGGTACCTACACATAGAAAAACACAACAAATCAGTAAACGCAGTTAAAACTATGGGGTTTCTACCATGATCATGACTGAAATAGAGTAAAACGTCTAAAAACTAATGCAATATGATATCAAAAGGATAATATTAATCAAATAACCAAATGCAAAGAAAGAGAATAAAATAATATGTCCATCTTTATTAATATTTGTGAATCTCTTTTACAACAAGATTACAAGAACATCTCTCTTAGGAATTAACCATTGTGATACATATTACAATCCACAACTCATGTGGTATATGCCTTCCATGTACTCTTAATATCTTTATAAATTTATTTGAGGGCTTACTAGATGCCTCCTTCTCCAATGTCAAGAGGTAAGATCTTGAATGAAGCTTTATCCTTGGAAAGATCTATCACCTTCATTCAAGGAAACAACAAAGCACATTAGTAGCACATGAAACCTCTCATGATGAGGTTGATTTCCAAGAAAATATATGAAATATAGCAAATGTGTAAATAAAGCATGAACATACATAAAGATGCATAAATATGACTAAAATATTGAGAATTAACTGTGAAAATGCCATGAAAATAGTAAATCTATGCTAAGCAAAGCTAATAGCATGCTAATAAATGTATATCTATGGCTAAATAAAATAACTAAGCATATCAAACCCTAGCCATTCATGCTCATAGAATTTGGCTATGTTAGCCACTGTTGAATCATATAGCTAAGCCTGCAGGCTGATGTTGATAATAGCGACCACAAGAAAAGGATTCTGCTCTTGATATTAGGTATATGGATGCTCAATTTCTTCATTGAATTGGTGTTCACATAGTCACATGTTTGAGAACATGAAATTGGTGGCATATTATTTTGAATTCACAATGGATTAGTGTGGAATGGCAATTTTACTCCTCAAACTATTGTAAACTCCATTGATATAGCAACAAGTGTCATTCTCCAAATGGGCAGCATCTTGGCACTCCTCAAAGGGTTCAAATTCATTCTTCAATTTGGTAGAGCTTTGTTATAATGCATTCCTAAAGATTATGCCTTTTGGGGGATCTATAAATAGAATTCCCTAAATCCTAATCTTAGCTTCTCAAGGAAGAAAAGATCAAGAATTAGTTGGCCTAAGCAGTTGGGATGAAACCTCTAGAATCTTTCCAGCCCAAAACTGCTCTAAAATCATTGCAATTTGGGTATTTGCAACTGATTTTGCTTGGCTTAAGAAGGTCGAGTTTGCTAAAGGGCTAGCCTCTCTTACTTAGTTTAGCTCAGTGTAGGCTACCATTAGCCACTCTGACCATCAGTGGTTGGGATCTTAGTCACTGATGCTATCAGTGGCTAAGGTTGGATAGGCCTAGACTACCTAAAATGAGTGGTTAGAACCATCGCTTGGTCTTGGAAAGGTCCAAGCTCATTCATATGGTCTGCAAAGGTGCCCATATGAGTAGTATCCTAAACATAACATGTTTTAGGTGTCTACAACCTGACAAAAATAAATCTTCTTCCTTCATTGGATCTTCTCTAAATGGTGCATTCAGTTCTTCCTCATTTTCTTTTAATACAACCTCCACATCCAAGCCCTTATATTTGATAAACTTCTTCAACCATTTATTTTTTCTAACAATGTATTGCAATCTTTTCTTCACTTCAATAGCATTATTCACACTAATTTTTGTAGTCTTTATCAAATTTTTCATGGCATTGACTTGCTCCTTTCTATTTGAAAAATTCTTGTATTGAGCATTTATTGCTTTTATCAAAACCTTGGCCCGATATTCCAAATATTTTAATATATCAATATCTACAAGTATACTATTATTAACTGTAGCCTTACATCTATTGGCTACTAAAATATTTTCTAAAAAATTAACTTTATCATCATCGTTCATATGATGATGGGTGTCAACTTGCTGGGGGAGGAAGAGGAAACTCCAATGGCATCTACCTCAATATTATCTTTTGCTTTATAATTAATCTCTAGACCCTGCAGCACATCACTTGCCTTTAATAGGAAATTTCTAGGATTCATATCCTGATAAAGAAAATCATCATCAAGATTCCCAAAGGGCATCTAAGATGCACTCTCTACATTTGAGAAATTTTTGAGGGTTAAAATTGGGAACACTGAAACATTAGACTGAGATATAGTGTGTCTTAGTTTGACTTTTGGTTCCCTGATGTAGTGGTGTGAGGAATTGTTTCCCACGCATGCAAGATTGGTTCCTCATCGATGGTACAAGTTGTGGAGTTGGATGCACTTGTTGTAGATGGACTTGTTGTGTCACTTGGTGTTGTTGCATTTGCGAGTGTTCAACCAATGGAGGTATCTATTTTTTTAGGCTTTTAAATCTAACCAGTGCATCTGTAAAATTTCACATGAAAATATAAATTAAAATTTAAAACTAGTGTAAAAACCAATGTCATTTAAAGAGATTAATTTTAACTAAACATACCAGACTCAGACTCTACAACCGTTGATGATGCAACCAATTACCCTTTCTCTAAAAATATTTAAAATATTTCCTCAAGCTAAATATAATTTTAAAACACTAAAATACATCATTTAAAATAGTACTTTTGAATAATAAGGTTACCTTGTGAGCTAGAGGTTACTTCTTCAATGTTTTTTTTTTGGAAAATTAGGGTTTGGTCCCCAAATCATGGATCTTATGTTGATTACCCAAAAAATAAAGAAACACACAAAGTAGACAATATGATTATCTCTTTTAAGTTTTATTTGTGATCCCTAAAACTTTTTTGTGCATTTTGATTTGTTGATAGTATAATGCAACTCTTATCATGTTTCTCAAAATTTGATGTTATACTCAATTTGTTTAAAGGTTTTCACCTATGTACTCACACACACCAGAATATGGGGATTAAATCCATACTTGAAGAGGTAGCATAGGTACTACCAAACCTCATCCAACACACCATAGTCAGCTATACACCCTCCAAATAGGAGTGCATGTGATTTTTTATGGATAGGATAGTTCTTGGGTTGGCCTTGGCCACGGACAGGTCCTGATGATACAATGTCATACAAGCCAACCGAGTGGTAATAAATTCCATCGTTTGTCATGATAAATGGGTTGGATGTAAAATCCCAACACTACTAATGTTTACTTTGGATTGTGGTGTGTGTGTTCCTTTTAATTTTACATTAAGAAAAGATGCATCAAGAAGTATTCATGATTTTGCTCTACATACCTAGAAAATAGCGTTTCATTTTCAAAAAAATACAAAGACTAAATGCTCTTTAAAATTTAAAATGTCCAATGTAAAATAAACATTATATTGGCCTTTGATCAAGCCCCAAATAAGCAAATCCTAACACATAGTCTAAACAGGGACTACTACTGTGTATATAAAGAAACAAACTCGACTGCTATACAGAGTAGCAGTCAAAAAACCTAGCCACATGATTTTAGGGTGGCTAACAAGACAGGCCATTGTTCCTAAAAGTGGCTAGTAGCAAACATGGAATTTTCACAAATTTATCCTTAAATTTTTCTATGTTCACTATTTAAAATCTGTAATTTATATTCAAACAAATAAAATAAAGATAGAAATCATGAAAATACAAATAAATCTAACTTGGAATCCTCATTCGATGATGAAATAGGTTGCTTACTATTTTGCAATATTCTCTTCTAGCTACTATTGCTCAGGGCATCTAGGACGCTAGTTTTTCAATTCAAACATGGCTAGGACTGTTAGATGTTGTCAATCAAAGTAATTGGTACCTAGGTGCACACAGTAAATCAGTAAATATAATGAAAAATGAAGGGTTTCCATCGTCATCACCACTAAAAGAGCGTTAAAATTCTAAAAACTAATGTAATATGATATCAAAAATACAATATTAATCAAATAACCAAATGCAAAGAAAGAGAGTAAAATAATGTGTCCATATTTATTAATAATTTTGAATTTTTTTTACAACAAGGTTACAAGAACATCCTTCTTAGAGATTGACCATTGTGATACATATTACAATCCATAACTCATGTGGTAGATACCTTCAATTGACTCTTAATATCTTCATAACTTTATTTTAGGGCTTACTAGATGCCTCCTCCAATATCAAGAGGTAATATCTTGAATGATACTTTATCCTTGAAAAGATCTTTCACCTTTGTTGATCACCTTCTATCAGTCTCCATCTACCATTTACCTTCTACCACTCACCATCTACCAGTTGCATTCTACCACTCACCATCTATCGGTTACCTTTTGTCACTCACCATCTACCAATCACCATCTACTAGTAGCCATCTACCAGTAACCTTGTACCAATTTCCATATGCCTATCATCTTGTGCCAATCACTTTGTACTAGTCATCTTGTGTCAATCACCTTGTGTTAGTCACCATCTACCACTCACCTTCTACTAGTCATGATCTACCACTTACCTTCTACCAATCATCATTTACCACTTGCCTTTTATTAGTCACCAACAACCAGTCACATTCTACTAGTTACCTTCTACCAATCACCTTCTTCTAGTCATATTCTGTCAGTCGCGTTATGCCACTCATCTACTTCCAGTCGCCTTATGCTAGTCACCTCTTCCAGCCACCTTTTACCACTCACCTTCTGCCACTCACCTTTTGCCACTCACCATATACCACTTGACTTATACCACTCACCTTCTACCACTAACCTTATGCCACTCACCTTCTACCACTTGCCTTATACGACTCACCTTATGCTAGTTGCCATTTTAAAATTTTGATAATTTCTATGCAAAAATTTCAAAAATTTACCATATTTTGATAAATGTTTTGTAAAATTTTGAAAAAATCACCCCGACTTTTATACACCATTCACCTAGATTCACCTCGATTTTATAATTACTTTTTTTGTACTACCCCTTATGCATAACCCTGTAATAGAATTTCATTTCATGGGTCTAGACAAAAAATATTTGAAGAAATATGTAAAATTATTTGTTACTCCTACTGATGAAATTTCTATTCCATCGGATATGCAGGATGCTGAAATTGTTATCTCACATAAATATCTTGCAATTCCTATACAATATGAATACGGCATGAAATAAGGGATATAATCTCACCAAATATTTCAAGAATATAATTATTCTACCATTCTAGACATATAATGGGAATCATTTACATATTTCATAATTCTTAAAGAGATTTCTATTCCACTTGAGCCATCAAAAGTGGTTGAAAGTGAATTTAAAAATGAATTAATAGATGTATCTAAATATTATACAAAATATTTGATGGGATCTCATCCTTCGATTTTAGAATATTATCATTATAATGGTTGGGTAAGATATGAATAATCACCAGTTTTTCACAACCCTACTGATGAAATTTCTATTGATATACAGGATGCTTAAAATTCTATCTCACATGAAGATCTTGTAATTCCTCTACAAGCATAAAATGACATGCCCATTTCAAAAATAGAGAAGGTTCCAGAGTTCAATCATGTTGAATAAGATTTTATTGAAGACCTTGTTTAATTATAAAAGGAGGAGATGGTAAATATTTGGGATCAGGAAGAAGTAAAACCTTCTCTTTCATTTTATAATACTAAAAACTTGGGTACAAATTCGCTTTATTATCTTGAAGATTCTAAGGAAGAAATACCATAGATAATTAACAAGGAATTGGAACCAAATGATGAAAATGTTACTTTATTCAAAGCAACTCAAGTGATTGATCATGGATATGTGTTATTTGATACATCCCTTGATCAAAAAAAGTTATGTTTTGAAAAGGATGGACATATATTTAATTGGGTGCCTAATTTTGGTGTTTTTGATGAGCAGGTAATTGATAAAAATGAAGGGCTATAAGTTGATGATGGTGAAGCCCATGAAGAAGAAGAAAATATTATAATGGCTCACCAAGTTTCAGTAAATAAGTTTCATCAACAATTAACAATGAAATCTAGGATTAAATACCTATAATGATCCTCATTTAATAAATATACTAGATGCTTGTAAATTATTGCATAAGAATAATTGACCTAAATATATAATTAATGACTTGGCTTCAAAATTTTCAGAAATAGCTTCCTATTTGAAAGAGCTCATATCTATTTGTGAATATGAGAACTTAAGTTGGAATGATGAATCAGGTTTTGAAAGCCACGCCTCATTGAATAAACAAAAGATAATTGAAAACCATGCATTTTCTTGCAAATTTGAAGAATCAAAAATTCAGCATGAAATTATTAATATCTTAGAATCAAATTGGTGGGGAGAATGAAGTAAAATAAAAATTGATGCATTGCTTGAATTAATCATTTTTTGGCTATATTCTTATAAGGCTTGGCATGCTAATCATGATATATGTCTTTTAGGGTATGCTAATTGTGTTTGGGATCCAAGGAAGTGATGACTAAATGTTTGAAATCATCTTGTACCATATTGTACATTGTTGTATATAGTTTTGGTTTTCATGTGTTTGTTCTAGTTTGTTATTTTTGTGCTTTGACCCTTATTTGTATTTTGGTGAGTTTTGTGTTTTGAGGTTGGTCCCTCTATTTGAGGTGATGTTTCATGGTCGCTACTAATGGCCTCTTGATCATTTTTGTATTTCTTTGTAATGAAGGGTGAATTACCTATCACAGGGATCAAGGAGAAGGGGATAAAATTGTTTAGTGACCACTCCTAGATTTTGGGAATAAGATAGTGAATTTTGGAATACTGAATCATTTTTCTAAAGCTACACATGAACACATCATATTAAGGGGCATGCTTTGAAATATTGAAGGATGAAGTCATTTTGGTTTACAAATTAAGGCAAAAATATAATACACTCCATCTCTAGCTTCAAATACCCATGTGATGCATAAATTTTTGTAAAGTTATACAAAAAAAGAAAAAAACAAGGGAAAACATGCTAAAATCAATCACCATGTTTGGATAAACTCTACTGTTTGGATAAACTCTACCGGGGCTATGGACGCCTTACTGGCAATCAGGATTTGTCCGGCCAAAGCTTGTTCAACAAAAAAAAATGAAGGCATTGCAAAGTATCAATTAAACATAAGGGTAATATAGATAAACTCTACCGAGGCTATAGACGCCTGACTGGAAGTTGGGCTCTATCTATGAGAATTCTTTTTGTGAGCAATATTCCTATATCTTAAAGGTAAATAATGTGATGGAGTCTGGATGGTTTTCAAACATACAAAATGAAACCACTTTCACACACATCAAGCCAAAGCAAATGTTCATGTGTTTCCATTTGAAGTTATCTACCCCACCTTCTTGGAAGTTGCTAGATGATGTATATCTTTCTGATCTTTGGTTGTTTGTTTTATAACTGGGTTCTTCACCCAAAATGCTTAGGAGCATTTCCTAGCAGAGTCACCATTTTTTGTGGCCATTGCACAACTGGCCCCAAATGTGGGGACCCACCTTAAATTTTGATGTTTTGAGGATTTTTATATTCTTGGAGCGATAATTTTGATAGGTCCCATCCTTGATGTTTGCAATTTTGTTTCCAAGGTTCCTTGTTGGGTAGTGCCTTCTTGTCTTCTTCTAGAGGGTCTAGCGTGTTGTCAGTTATAGGGTTTCCATAGGTTTAGTTGTTTGTTTGATTATTCCATTGTTTTCCTTTTATTTGGATTTTTAATAAATCAACCTTTTAAAGGTTGATTGATCTTCATTTTAAATAAAATATTAAAAAATAAAGAAAATAAAAAAAATAAAAAATAAAAGAAAAATATAATATATATATATATATATATATGTATATTTTATATTTATATATATATATATATTATAATAATAATAATACTAAAAATAAAATTTAAAATAAACTTATATATAATAAAAAATAAATGAAAAAACAAATAAATAAATGAACAATAATAATATAATAATGAAATATATATATACATAGCACATCCTTATGTGCATGTATATGTATAATGTGAAGGTGTTATGAATTTTGAGTTATAATATGTTCATAAACTATATGTAAAGGAACTAAATATTTGAGTGTATGAATCAATAAGACTTACATAAAGTTGACTTAAATTTATGATATACTAATAAATTTTATATCATTGCAGGGTATTTGCATTCGAACAGGTAGTATGTATCACAATACAGCATGGGCATCGATGTGCGCTATGAAAGAGGCTACATATGACATGTATAGGGGTCTACCTCATCGAACCGAGCAGGTGGTAGTAATGTAACATATGTGGTATACATCAACGCAAGCAGATCAACTAGGATGGCATGTTAGTAAAGTTACAAATGAAGACGCTCACCATACGGACAACGTGTGACATGGAAGATGGTGATGATATGGATGTCGAGCAATATGCATATGAGGTGGTCGAGGATAGACGATATTGATAGTAGGAAAGGATAGCAACAATGGTTTGTTCTGAGTAAGATGGTCAAGGAGCTCTATGCAAGCGATGATTTCACGAGAGATATCATGAATGCAAATTGTTATAAGATACCATGACTCAGCACATAGGCACGATTGGAGGAGAGTCATGGGTTATGCAGGTTATATCAAGGTCACCTTAGAGAGAGCATACTAGAACAATGATTTAATATATTTTTCCCTTGTAGATGGTGGAGGTTGGTAATAGCATGTGAAGATATGAAGTAGTTGGATCGAATATCACAGGGCTTTAGCAAAGCATGATGTAACTATGCATAGAATTATAAATACCATCCCATTGGTAGAGTGAACCTTCATCGATGATGTATCCATGCATATAGTGGATAGCTACGGGTGGAGATGAGATTCGCCCAGTGGATGGGATAAAATGGGATCTACTTATGTTCTTCAAAATGGTCTCCTAAGATACATAAGGTAAACCATGGTGGTTTTTCATCATATTGGCAGGTCATTAGTGACGTAGATTTCAAACAATTTGTACAAAAGCAGGCAGTTTCAATTTTTCTCACACTATAGAGTCTCCAAATGGATTTGTAGGTGTAAATCCTATGCTAAATCAATGGTAGCATAGGATTTATTGATGACTCAGCCTAAACATCACGTGATGGGTGACGTAGATGGCGTATCTATGGTAAATATCCATCATAATACTCTATCAGATAATGGTGCAAGCATGACAGACATCCCCACAACAGATGATAGATAACGTAGATAGGAGGTCAAGGTTTGGTGATGCCTTGTTTGGGAGATATAGCATGGATGCAGTGCATTGTAGTGCAGTGAACATTGATGAAATATACATCATGGTGACATGGATATGGCAATGAACAAAGATAGTAATATGGATGCATAATCACTGAGGGTCGTGGATTCATCAAGGGGGTCTTGGTTGTCCATGCCACTGAACTCAAAGTCGAAACCAGTGGGATATCTATCTATCACCCATTACGTAACCTATCCATGATACTTTAGTTAGGTCAGCATGTGATGATGGTAACAAAAAAATGAGATTTTAAATTTTAGCATGAATATGTGTCAGTTTACAATATAAAGCATATGCGTACACCATGGATAATTTTACATTGATGGAGGGGGATCGTGATCAAGTGGGAGAAAAAATAGTGGATAGCCATATTTTTGTGGAGGACAAGAAGCAGATAGTTGGTAGAATCCACAAGGTCCGAATTAGCACCTGGAAATTCTTGACACATGTGTCTCAGCGTGAATCATCACTTCTGCCTAGACAGTTAGGGTTTAGAATATTACCAGCCATTACGCTCAAAACTGTAAAGTATGTTCCAAATAAGGGGTGAAACCAAAGTGTTATGTGGTTTTATTATTGTAAAATATAGGCATCGATTATAGAGAGAAAATTTTGTTCACTGTCAGAATAAATATAAGACCTTATAAGCAGGATTTTGATAATAAAAATATATCAATGGGTTGCACACATCGCCTGCCATGTGTGGCAGAAGCTTCATTTTTTTTAGTTAATAAAACATAGGTTTGTTAATAAACAAAATGAATCTATGTCATATGGTCATTAAAAGGAGCACCACGTGGTGAGAGAGTTAGAAAATGAAAATATTATTGACCATATGGTATATTACAAAAGGAGGTATGGAAACCATGGAAAGAAGTGTAATAATTTTCAACCGAGGAAAAACCAGAGCAGCAAACAAAAAGTTGAAGCATCCAAAGACAAATTAAAATATGAAACGAAAGCGTTGAAAAAGGGGAACTAAAAGTTTGATCTACAATTTTAAATAGGGATTGAAATAAATTAAAAGGGCTGGAAGTTCGGAATAGGAGAAAGGGGAAATGGTTGGAAGGATTTCAGCTACTGCCAACATTTGTCCTCATTATGTATGCAGGAAAACAAATTTTGAATGCAATAAAAAGATTTAATAAATATTTTTCACATGTATTGGAATTGTGTAATGATGTTTTATGCGTGAATATGGTAGCATTGTTTATACACTTTCATGCATGTTTACTCCTTAGACTCTCACCTTGACCAGTCTTAGATTGTGTGTATGCAGGTCTAACCTGGTTCTTGTTTTTGCATTCGAGATCTAATATTTTCTGTAGGATTGGCAAACCAGTTTACGGTAGCTCTCTTTGGTCATTTTCTGCATTTTGTTTCATGTTTTCAGATTTTTATTTTTATTTCTCTAACCTTGTTTTCTCATTTTTTTAATTTCTTCAAATAAAATTAAAAAATTAAAAATTAAAACTCCAAAAATAGATGCACGGGTCCCTAGAATAAGCTTTAAAGTTTCATTTAGAGCAAGTTCAATTTTATTTTAATGCAAATTCAAAATTTTAAAAATTATTCAAAGTTGTTTTTAAAGGGGTTTTGCAATTTCGAATTTAGCATAATTTCACATTTTGAAGGCAAGTCAAATGTCAAGCTTTGCATATTCATTTTTAAAGCACTAAATTAATTTCTCTTTATGAAAATTACAATTTCATTAAAGAGGGGTAATTTATATGGCATTCCATAAGCTATCATATCTAAAGCAATAAATTGACGTCTCTTTATGAAAATTATAATTTCATTAAAGAGGGATAATTTATGTAGCATTTCAAAGGCTTCTAAATTTTGAAGCTAGTCATTTCATTATTTTCATTCATGCTCAAAGCAAGCTAAAATGAAACCAATAATTATTTAAGATGCACATTTAGATATATTTTAATCCTTTGTTTCATGCTCAAAGCAGGGTTTAAAGAAGATAAAACTTGTTTAAAACTTGCTTAACCGAAAGAAGATAAAATCTACCTAAAATACTTCAAGATAAAATGAACTAAGGCTTTACATCGTGGTCAAATGAGTATCAGTCACATTTTATTTTCTTTTAAGTTTCATGAAAAATCAATAGCATAGCATAATAAAATAATACCAACATAGGCCCCTTGTTAATAGTTATTTGCAAATCACTAAGGTATTCTAGCACTTACTTGACACATATTCACAAACATACAAGCACACATTAAGTAAAAGGAACCTTGGAGAAATTTATATTTCTTTGCAAGAGAGGATTTTCTAATCAAAATCCTAATTGTGAGTGTGGTTTTGCAGTTGGGAAAAATTACCATTCAATAGGTGGGTCAACTTTCCATGTCTACAATGACTCACAACTTTATGGACCTTAGAATAGCTACATAAGTGGATTCTTATATATACCCATGCAATAAATTTAAGGTAATTATTGGTAATTGGCATGTACTAGCTTGCAAGAGCAAATTTCAAAATATTAAGATTTTAATGGAATACTATAATTTAAAATTTAATATATTTGTACATCCATTTTTATGTTGTTATATATTCCTAAGGATTTATTGGTATACACATTAGGACCCATATTATGGGATCTCTAAAATGTGCATGAAATTTATGATGAGTGATCTAAAATACACCCTCAAGAAACTAAATGCTATTCTAATAAAAATAATTAGCTCCAATCACATGGAAAAGTTATTGAAAAAATATCCACATGAATTCATAGCTCAATTATGTATGGTGCAACTCTTAGAAAGAGTAGAAGCAATTAAAAGAAAATCATTAAGAATAATAATTGGATACCATGAAGGAGAAATAGTTAGGACCTCAAGAATGCTATGAGTGTTACCACTTACAACAATGGTATGGATAGATATTTCCATGAATTTTATTAAAGGATTGTCAAATCTCGGCAAATCATTTATTCTTGTGGTAATGGATCATATCTCTATGTATGTCCATTTTTTCATTGGCATACCCTTACAAAGTCTCAACTATTGCTCAAACCTTTATTGACCAATTATTCTACCCCCATAGCATACCCACTTCCATTGCTTGTGATTGCGAGCACACCTTAATTAGTAATATTTGGAAGGAACTCTTCAAGCTACATTAAATAAAACTAAATATGAGATTATCATCATCCATAAATTATTGGTCAAACCAAATTAACAATATATTCTTGAAAACTTACTTGTGTTGCTTTTAATTAGATAAATAAACTCAGTGGACTAAATTTTACCTTTGGTTGAATGCCAATACAATGCCACTTATCACACAATAATCAACATGAACCATATGAAGTAGTTTGCAACAAATGACCACCATCTATGGTATCCTACCTTTCATGTGGTTCTAGTGTATAGTTCATTAATTCATCCCTCAATAATAAAGAAGATCCACTTATAAATCTTAAGGACACTATAACATTGGTTAAAATGTATATGAATTAGTAGGTAGATCAACAACATTTAGAGTATAAATTCATTAAAGTGGACATGGTGTGTCTTTGCTTATATTCGTATAAGAAAACATTCCTAAAATTCAAGGTACGTCAAAAGTTAGCACCTAAATTCTATATTCCCTACCGAGTACTACAATAGATCAACCCTATTGCCTATAGTAAGTATACATATTATTTTTCATGTATTCTATTTAAATAAAGATCTTAGCTAGCACATTCAAGCTCATTCAATGATTAGATTATGAAGGATTCATCATTATTGAACCTAAAGTTATAATATAAAAATGATCATATTAAATCTATAACTATACAATAATAGATATTTTAGTATAGTGATAAGACTTACCACCAAAATATGTGACTTGGGAACCTTTGAACCAAATATAGTAGTAGTTCCACTTTTTAATATTGAGGATAAAGATTTTAAAGGATTAGGAACTTTATGCCTAACCCATTTTTTATTTTGATTGTAATAGTTATAATTAGCTCAAGCACTTATTTTGTATGTGGGATCAAGCCTTAAGTCCTAAGGTTAAGATGAGTTGGCTTGAGGGATTATTTTAATACTCTTAGTTAAACCTAGACCATTATATATTGTATTGTAAGAAAGAGGATGATCATTCTAAATAATTATTTTTTTATTGATTGTTGCTATAAATGAGATTTCCCCTTAAAATAGCCTATGATGCATTCTAATCTAGTTGGGATATTATTAATATACTTTACATGTTTTTATTAGTTAAGCAATTATTTCCTTATATATTAATTTTTAAGTCACTAATCTATTTGTAGGTAGAACCCTATCATATCAAAAATAGGAAAAATTCAAATCCATTTAAAGTATGGGATTCTTCATGACTATCCATTTTTTTACCTTTTCTTTTCTCAATCCTATTTTAAGCCTTGATTGAAATTTTATACCTTTGTATGTAGTAATTATACTCCTAAAAATAGAATATTTGTTAACATACTTCTAAAATATAGTTAGCATAGATGTATCATCTTCAAACACTAAACAATCATGACAATCCTTTGATGGTAGCAATTTGAAGAGTGAGATTCTCCATATTGTTGGCTATATTATGGAAAATCAAAATCCATTTGAATTAAGTGGAATTCTCTATGGTTATCATATTTTCAAACTATTTCCATCCCTCAACTCTATTCTTAGAATTAATTGAAAATTTTTGTCTCTCTATATATAATCATTACGCTCATAGTGGAATAATACTTGTGCATAACCTTTAAAACCTTAGAAAATTTTGGTACACTACCTTTAGATACAAATGATACATGACCTATTTTCTATGGAATTAAGGATTCTCAATGAAAATTAATAATTAAAAACCATCTAAGAAGTGGAATTCTTCATGATTATTGGATATAAGGAATAACTAAAATCCATTTAGAAAGTGGTATCATGATTATCGAATATAAGGAACAACCATGCTAAACAGTGTTTTAATTAGTTTTCATTCATGGTATATAAATTTTAGGAGTTATTAAATCATAAACCATGTGAGATTCAAGTGGTATAACCACCCCTCACAAGGTACATGCATGTAATATAAGACAAGGTATTTTGCAAGTTTGTTTGAGGGTTTGTTATTCCTACTTTAGGCATCTTGTGCACTTAAATATCCTTCATTACCATAATATAATCATTTGAAACTTATTTCTAACATGTGGTATTAGGGTAGGTTGAAGGAAGAAATAATTATCCTTCTAATTCTCCTCTAGCTTTGACATAGAGAAATCCAAGGTACACTCTATTTGAGTCAAAAAAATAAAGTTTGAGATAAGAATTTTAAAGGGAAAAGTACCATGTAAACATTTGTGATCATGAAGGGAAATTCCATAGCATATTCAAGAAATTTTTGGGTGAAAAACCCAAACCACAAGCAAAAGACTCTTGAAGAATTAAAAGTGTTTCAATCCCTATTTAAGACCAAAAGGTCATAAATCCTAAAATAACTAGTACAAGCATAGAAAGTAAGAGATGAAGCTATTTTGTAGCTCCTCAAAATTTATAAGAAAATAAATCTATAAAATCTCCTTAATATTATAAAAATAAAGTCATTTTAAGCTCTTTTTTTAAAATTACATTGAATCCATTGTAGGGAAGTGTTACCTACAACCTCGCTTTATCCAAATAACACTTAGTCAAAAGTGATTTGAACCTAAAGTACAATAAAAAGGTGCTTCATACCTTTGGTTGAAAGAGAACAACTCCAAGGAAAAGGTGGGCAAGCCCAAAATCTATGCTAACCATTAGATCTTCCATCTATAGCTAGCACTCATCTTCTACCTAAATCTAGCCACATCAAGTGTGCTAAGGCCCATTGGTCATTGATTTTCAATCCAATGGCCCACATGGTCCTTCTAATGAAGTAGAGCATATAAAAAATAAAATACTCCAACAAAGCCTAAAGGTAGACCCATGATGACCAATTAGGAGCCCAAGAAGGAAAATGTTAGTGCTCAAATGAAGGAGGTCCACCATTGGCCAAAGGAGATTATATCTCACCCAAAGACACATGGCAACTACATGTGCAAGGAATAAATTAGGCAAAGAAGCATTTAAGAATAAAACCCACCTGTGGCCACAAAGCTTGATTTTCATAGCTAATCTGATCAGAGCCAACTACGTGTCATCCATTACAACCACCTACTATACATGTGAGCCTACCTTGCCAACCTACACTAGTCAAGGAGGCCATGTCTATCATGTTAGTAAGTGATACATTGTAAGAGAAATATGGTGGAAGAGTAATGATGCAACCACCCAAATGTAGTAGTAGAGATATGTGTGAGTAACAATAGATCATCCAAAGGTCCCAAATATTTTAGCATTTATGACCCTAAATCCAAAGACCTTGAAGTTATTCCATAGTTGTAGAAGTATTTTGGATGTAAGAGTAGAGGATAATTTGTAGATATTTTGCATAGAAATTTTAAGGGAAGTAACCCTTATCTTAGCTTGTAAATAGGCCTGACTTATATTATAAAGGATATTGGGAGTTTTCTACTCATACCTAGTACATGGTCTTGTGGTATTTTCCTTTCAACCTTCATTTTTATTATAACAAGGGGATCCCAAACCTTAGCTCACTTCCTAAGAAGTATCAAACCCTCTAGGCCTCATTGTCTTGTAATCATTGTTTGGGCATGTTAATGGAATCCATTACTAATTTCACTCTATCCTCCATTTTTAAACTTGTTTCCAATTCTTGATAATGTGTTTTTCTTGGTTGTGTTCACTAGTCATAGGATGGCATGTTTTATGTTTAATTACCACTTTTTGTAGTTGATGGTTGGTATTTATTCTTTGGTACATCACCTCTATAGCTTAGGTTTTACTTTTTTGCAAAGCATTTACTTTCCTACTTTTACTTTTATTGTAATTTCCTGTAACTCCCCCTAGCCTTGACTTGCAGAGGTCTCTATGCATCAAGGATTGGATCTAATTAACAACCAACCTCAATTGAAAACCTCAAAGGAAACCCCATATGTGATCTTCCATTTGTGATGCTTCCTATTATTTTTCTCTATGAAAGGCACAGGTGCATTCATCTTTTCGAGCCCCCACCCTGGGTTGGTAGATGTATTCAAATATGATAATAGTTTATCTAGAATACCGGATGGAACAAACTTCTATATTTTCCCATAAATATTGAATAAGTTTGACTATGATTCTACTGAGGATCATAGTCTACCTACTTGAAGAGAAGCATTTAAAAAAATTACTTGGTGACTCTGCTTTATGACTAATATTGAAAAGAGATAAACCTTTGAATAAGTCATCTAAAAAAATAAAGACTAATATTTTTATGGGGGTCTCTACGTCATGATCTTATTGAAGCAAAATCTCCCCACATATAAACTTTTTTATCAAAGGGATGTCCCATAATTATATGAGTGAAATACCTATAACCAAATCCTTCACTTGAGTCAATTAATAAGAGGTAGTGCCACCTCTAAATAAAATATAGAGGAGGAACTAATGGTACAACATGGTGGTTATGGTACATCAACCTTCCAAAATATTTTCAACATGGAATGATAGAGGTCCCTTGATTCTACCAATTCCACCTAATGTATGGGACCCAATTCCTACCTCAGTGCTCAAGTCCTTACCTTACTTCTTGGAGAAGATGTCACTTATATAGAACACTTGTAACACTTGGTGATCTTGTGCACTATAATTTTTATAGAAAATCAAGACATATCCTTGATGATATTAGCAAATTCTTTCCAAGGGAGAGCTTGTGAATGGTACGTCAATCTCAACCCATGATCAGTCAAAATTTGGGATAAGTTGGTAGAGCTCCTTATAAATAAATTTAGAGAGAAGGCATATGGATCATCCCTCTTCGATAAATTCATGACCATCAAGAGGGCACCTCTAAAAACAATGGATAATTTTAATAGCCAATTCCAAAAGGCTTGAAAAAGGATCCTCGATGATATCTGACCACCTCTAGGTATGACATTCATTTACTATCTAGAATATTTTAATTTTAATATTGCCATGATGGTCATTTCTAAGGGTGTTAATTCACTACTAGAGGCCTATGATATAGCCATTCAATCTAAGAATAATCTAATCTAAATAAGAAGACTAGATCCTAGATCACATCCATCATTATTTTCTTCTATTCAACCCTCTTATCATCCTTCTTTGACCATACAACCTACCACCATTCCAACTCATCCTATCACATACTTAGAGAAAAATAATATTTTGTCTCCTCTAGATGCTAAAATGGATGAATTATTCAAAACTATGAGGACCCTCTCCAATTAAGTCATAAATCTAAAAAGGTAGTGTAATGTCTAAAGGTTTCCCTACCAAGGTTATTCAAAGCATTCCTTATAAATGGTAAATTCAAGTTTTTAATCACCTTTAACTAAATATCATAAGCCTCTAATATTTAACAACAATAATCCTGGTCATCCTCAAGATCCAACTCAAAAAATAGTACCCATGTTGGTCCTTAGTCCAACTACAATCTTAGTTAGGGACTTGGTTACCACCTAGAGCAACAACATTGAAGATCCTAGTGGCTGGTACTATCCTACTCTTGACTAAATTTATTTTGAATGTTATGTTAGAACATAATATCAAGTTGTTGAGACATCTCTTTTGATCGTAATATTACTTATACTCCTTATTCAAAAGTCCCAATTCCATTTATGGAACCTATCACTCAATCTCCATCTGCACCATCAACTACTAACTTGTCAACTTTAGATTATACCTTTATTATCTGGGTTGAAGTGGAAGTATACACTGTGTTGGATGAATCTAGCCCCTTAAGTGGGAGGTCACAAGTTTTATCCGATTATAATATATAGGAAAAAATGAGGTACATTTTAGAGTAGGGAACACCTAAATCGATATATGCTAGACCTCAAAGGAGAGAAGTAGACAATTGAAGGACCCCTCGAGTGTAAGCTACACCAACAAATTAGGGTCGAGTAGTCCTGACAATGCTAAAAACTATCCCTAAACCTCCAAGGAAACCTATTGCAAACTTGCCAAGGCCACCTCTAACAATAGAAAGTACCAAGGTTTTGGTAATTTCAACCATTCCAAATATCCCCTTCTATTAAAATATTCAATGTGGTGGATAACCTAAGGAATTCAACTATAGCCATACCTCTTTGGAATGTCCTCTCTATTCTATAATAGATGAGGAACTTGGAGGAGGCCCTAAAGAAGTAGGAGCTAATAAAAAAAGGGACACCCATTGTGCTACAAATTTTAGAACTATAACTTATAAGGCCCAAGCCTATCCATTCTACCTAACCCTAATCAATGGAGATCAACTGATACATAAATGCATAGTTGACTTAGGTTTTAAGACATGGATTATGCCAAAAATGTAGCAAAATCACTTATCTTATCACTAGAGCATGCCAATAGTAGAGTGGTATAGTTATATGACACTCTCATGCTAATCTTTGGGATCATCTAAGACCTTATTCTATCACTCCAAGCATGTCCTAACTTGAAGGATCATCAATACATAGTAGTGATCAATCTCCCAGCCTTATTTATAATGTCTCTCAAGATAATTCACTACTAATATTGGAGGATACCTATCGCTTGACTAGACTCACATGTTGCTCTAAAATAGATATGATTCCAAGTTCAAAATCCTATTGGAACATCTCCACATAAACCAAATAGACAAAATTCCCACTAAGGAGAGTGTAGAGGGAAAGACCTACTTAGTGGAAGAAGAGTTCTTAAACTCTATCTACTTTATGGACAAGATGCATCCATACATTACTGATCACTATCTATATTAGTGGGTATTTGAAACATGAGGGTTGGATCCTAACAAATCATTCAATACAACTAGCATGAGGTGATTTATCACTAGGTGTTCCTTTGTACATAGTGTAAATATTGTAAATAGAAAAAAATGCAACTTTAAAAAGAATGATCAAGAAATATTTCTAATGCAAAATGATTAAAAGCTTGAAAAGAAAAAATATATGGTAATCTTGATCATCAAAATGATAAGAGGAGGATTATATCTATGTCTAAGACCAACCATCTAGTTTAAATATCATCAATGGCTATATAAATAACACTCAACCCAATCTTAACTAATCGAATATTAAAATTTGAAGTTATACCTAAGTGAGTGCATCCTTACATCCACCATGAGAAGATTCATAGGACATGATGATTGTTAGCTAGAAAAATGCATAACAAAGAACTAAAAGATAAAATCCTTGCAACAAGTGTGTTAATCTAACAAACAAGATTTTCCATAGAGATTGTTGCAAAATGGTACACTTTCCCATTTCAATAATTATGCATGACCTCAAATATCCATTGGATTAATTTGAATCACATGGTGGTAGCACCAAGTTGTCCATTACTCATTGAAATAGGGGTTGTGCATTTGGTGCTTTAGTGATAGTTCCATATCAATCAGGATGTGGTAGTCATACTACACATTCATGGTAGGTGAGAAGGAAAATCTTACAAAGTGAGGAGTTCTATGACTCAAAAGATGATAATTATTTCAAAAGTAAAAAATAGACCCAAGCCAATAATACAATGGATGCCTCCCACTACCTCCCCAAAAAATATGAGGTTTTGTGTGCATGGAGTAGCATATTTCTATGCATAGACCAAGATAAGATCTTGAGGAGCTATTGCCACTTTCAAGAAGCTTGAGCATTCTCTAAAGAAGAGTGGCAGGAAGTGAGAGCTTATATGAGCAAGCTTCCATATCACTTGAACTTTTGACACATATCCTTGAATTTTATTCCTTATCCTCTTTATTTTTGTTGTCATTTATTTTGTTGTTTTTCAATGTTTGTAATTACAGCTTCCAAATTTTGACTCTGCATTTTAGGACAATATAGGAAGTATGGGTTTGTTTCTTTTAGTAGGCTGAATATCCCTACGATCCACCAAATTTATAGGGAAATATTCCCTATAGGCTTAAGTCATCCAAAGAATATAGTCAAAAGTGAGTCAAGCCCAAAGTAGATTCAAAAGGTGCTTCCTACCTTTGATCAAAAATAACTCCAAGGAAATGGTAGACAAGCCTAGAAGATATATCAACCATTGTATCTTTCATTTATGGACCATGTTCATCTTTGACCTAATTCTAGCCATGTTAAGGGTGCTAAGGCCTATTGGCCATTGATCTTCAATCCAATAGCCCATGTCGTTCTCCCAACAAAGGAGAGCATAAAAAGAAGAAAATGATCTGATAAATATTAGAGCTAGACATGTGGTAACCAGTTGAGAGACCAAGAATAAAAGTGCCAATTCTCAAATGAAGGAGGTCCACCATTGGCCAAAGGAGAGTCCACCTCACTTGAAGACACATGGCAACTACACGCTTAAGGAAGCAAACAAAAGGATATTTAAGAAGAAAACCTGCCATTAGCCACACAACTTGACTTTCATGACCAAGCCTATTAGATCCAACCACATGTTAGTTACAACAACTTCCCACCATACATTTGAATCTACCCTACCAACTAATACCATTTAGGGAGTCCATGCCCACTATGTTGATAGGGTGACACATTCTAGGAGATATGCGATGGAAAAGTAATGGTGCAGCCACCCTAACACAACAACAAAGAGATGAGTCAACAACAATTGATCATTTAAAGGCCCAAAAGCATTTAGTATTTATGGATTTGTATCTAGAGACCTTAAATTTGCTTTTCCATAGTTGCAAAAATATTTTGGTTATAGGAGTAGAGGATAACTTGTAAGCCTTTTGCATAAAACTTTGAAAGGAAGGAATCATCCTCTTGGCTTATAAATAATCCTAATTTATATTATAAAAGGCATTGGAAGTTGTCTACTTATGCCTAGTACCTAACCTTATGGTCTCTTCCTTTCACCCTTCTTTATTTTGTAACAAGGTGACCCTAACCTTGGCTTGTTGCCTAAGGAGACCATTTGGGCCATATTATCTTGTAATCATTTTTTGGCATGTTAATAGAATCCATGACTAATTTGACTTTGTCCTCCTTTATTTAAATTATTTATAATTCTTGGACATGTATTTTAATTGTTTTTATTCACTAGTCATAGTATTACGTGTTTCATATTCAATTGCCACTTGTTGCAGTTAAAAGTTAGAAATTAAATCTTTGGTGCATTGCCCCCATAGCTTAGGTTTTGTTTTTTTTAAAAGCATTTACTTTCCTATTTTTACTTTCATTGCAATTTCATGTAACTCCCCTTGGACTTGACTCATGAAGATATTTGTGCATCAAGGATTGAATTGAATGAGGAGCCAACCTTTATTAAAACCCCAAAGGTTGCCTCATAGGCAATCTTCCATTCATGGAACTTATTATTATTTTTCTCTACACAAGGCATGGGTGCATTTGTCTTGTTGGGCCCCTAGCCTATGTTGGTGGTTACATTCAGAGATGGCAACAACTATTTAGAATAAATTCATAAATAAGAGTCAAGAAAATTAAAAACGCTCTTTGAAATATAGTCCATTGAAGCAATTGTGTAACATTGAATAAAAACATTCGAAAGAGAATTTATAAAATTTTAAAAAGGGAAAGGAAATTTTACCATTGAAAGGCAAATTGCAAAGAAAAATGAAGGTAGTATTGAACTACATAACAAGTAAATAAATGTTACTAAAGTATTTCCAATTATAAATGATGAAATAAAAAACAATTCAATTGTGAAAGAATATTCTCAAAGAGTGATAGCATTTAGTACAGGTGGCAGAATATTCCAAAGTGAAAGAAAAAATTGTAACAATTAGAGGTCTAAGATGGTTAAAACATGAGGACAAGCCTATTGAAGAACACAAGCTTATATTGAGAGGGGGGGAACAGTATAAGACCACTTTTTACTTTTCTTCTCAAATCAATATTATGCAGTGTATAGATAGTAGTATCAATAGCAATAATCAAAGCAATGCACAAAACACCACACACAATAGAGACACAAATTTAATATGGTTCACCCAATGTGGGCTACCTCCACAGAGAAAATATTTCTTCTAAATATTTCTCAAATGATCTCTTGGGAATTCTTCCCAAATTACAATGTTTATTGACCTCGGTCCAAAGGATATTTTGATCCCCTAATCCCATGTTTGTGGATATCTTCCATAGGAGAACTCTTTCCCCTTATGCTCTAGCTAGTGATCTTCTAGAAGACTCTATCTCTATGTTGCACTGACTAGTGGATCTCTCTCCACTTGAAGACTTCTCACTCAGATCTTATCTTTAATTTTCCTAGCTACTGATCTCCATCCATTGAGACTCTATCCTCTATACTCTATCACCTCCAAAGCTCTATCTCAATACTATACCAAACACAGTTCAGTTGGTCTAGCATAGTTCTACTCAATCTCTTGCACTAAACACAGTATAGTCGGTCTAGTATAATTCTGCTCAATAGGTTCACTCAGAACCTACTCGAATATTCTCAATAGGTTCACACAAAAACCCATCTAAATATGCTCAAAAAATCCTCTCTAGGACTTGCTCAAATCTGCTCAATAAGTCCTCTCTTGGACTTGCTCAAATATGCTCAATAAGTACTCTCTTGGACTTGCTCAAATCTTCTCAATAAGTCCTCTCTTGGACTTGCTCAAATCTGCTCAATAAGTACTCTCTTGGACTTGCTCAAAAAAGCTTTCACAAAACTTGTTCAATCTCATAGAATCATAAAGAGAATTGTTAGAGACTCAATATGTTCTAAGCTCAAAGTACAATCAATATCTCAATTCAATCTCATAGAAGCATAAAGAGAATTGTTAGAGACTCTATATGTTCTATACTCAAATCCTAATCTCAACTCAATAGAAGCATAAAGAGAATTATTAGAGACTCAATATGTCCTATTCTTAAATCTCAATATCAACTCAAATCAATCTCATAGAAGCATAAAAAGAATTGTTAGAGACTCTATATGTTCTATACTCAAATCCTAATATCAACTCAATAGAAGCATAAAGAGAATTATTAGAGACTCAATATGTCCTATTCTTCAATCTCAATCTCAACTCAAATCAGAATATAGAATAGTTTATTTTATGGAACATGAACAACCATTTCACACATCCACTTGACTAGGCTTAACCAACTCAACTCGACCAATCACATCAAGGAACAAACATTTCTCACAAACCCTAGTTCAAGCATGTATCAACCAACTCAAAATGTTTTCAAAAATGCTTTATCTCAAGTCTCGCATAACAATGATACTCATGTTATTTTCTAGATCATGTTCAAGTTCATTTTATCATCAATGGGCTTCAACAACAATGTTAATGAAACAAGGTTTAAACACAACTCACAAATCAGAAAAACCTTGAAGCATTCAACCCACCATATTCACAAAGGAAACTTCAATTAATCTTTTTCACTCCAATGATATTTCAGAAATCAACCACCACAAACAATCAATAGGGTAATATGCCTATACCTTTTTGATGCTAATAAGTTGTCCACAAAATTTGCCACACTTGATCACAACTTTCCTTTTCAATATTAATAAGGGTTAGTGGTCTTTTAAATAATCACAATAAAAGCATAACTTAATTTACACGCTTTTCACTCCAACTTCATAAACACATCCACCAAAGTCTATTTTAATAAAAACCCTTATTAAAAATAACCCACAATAAATCTCTCAAAATCACTTTAACAACATCTTCTTATTTCTCCTAAAATCAAATCTTCATTTCCATAAAAATAAAACATAAATCAAATATGCTTTTGCAATAATAATCATAGCCCTAATGATAAAATTTAATTCCCATTAAATACCTTATAACTCCAAACTTTAGGGCTAATAAAAATTATTAAAGGTAAAAATGTAAATACCTCTCAAGGGGATTCGAACCCCCGTCCGTCACACACTACGAGCGTCTTAGACGCGGCTAAGATTCCAACCGAGCCAAAGCGCTCATTGGAAAAGCAAAGGCTAAAAGGGCCTTTAATCTTTCTCTGCCTGTCGTAAAGGACAAAGCACCAAAGCGCTTCCCACACACTGTCGTCATGGGGATTTGATCCTTGATATTTGTTCTACCCACAGTATTAGCAAAATTGATACACCAATGCACCACGCCTCATACCACGTTTGATATTTCCAAATTGCTGCACTTTCTTCGCTACTTCCTTTTCAACAATTCACACGAGCTCTTTCGAATTCCAAGGCAATTAACACATGAGATCAAGGATAATATTTGGTTTAATTACCACCCCTTTATATAGTATTTAATAACACTTTGAAGACATCAACGAAAATATTAAAATAGTATTTGCATGATGATGTCGGTGGGAAACTTTCCATTTAAATTTTAAATAATTAAAATTTAAACCAAACATTAAAACTCAAATAACTCCATCATCGGGGCACCTTTTTCGATGAAACGAAAGCCCAACATGGGTTTTAATAAAAACCCAGATCAAATATGTTGTCCATGGTTTTAAATAAAACATTTTATTTTCCATACCTTTGTTTTTACAAAAACCCTTCATAGATCCTTTTGATATTTATTGCTCTATTGACATCAATGAGAACATTTCAGCTTAGGGACTCAAAATGTCCAACAATATCCCCCTTTGTCATTGATGGTAACCCAAATCCTTTTACTAAATTTTGACCTTCTTTTTTGCTCCCCCTGTGGCTTTGCTCCCCTTGGCTCAATGGTCTCTTAGATATCAAATCTCTCCTCATATTCAAAAACTCTCCCCATAATACACAAATTTCTCCTCCTTTGACATCAGTGGCAAAGGGTCACCTTTGGGGCCAAGGGCTAATAATTAAGCCTCTTAGCTTAGCCCCTCCCCCACCTCCACATGAGGTGGTTAATTCTTGGGTGGGAGTATTTCTACTCCTTGAAAGCACTGTTCTTTGTATTTGTCTTTTCCTTTCTCTTTTTGTTGAATTCTCTCACTATTTCTTTTTGAGTCATCATCCCTGTTCTTGTTCCTGTTCTTGTTTTCATCCATGTTCTTGTTCTTGTACCTGTTCTTATTCTCATTCTTTTTTGAGTCTCTTTTATTTTTTGTCTCTGTTCCTGTTGATCTTCTTTTTTCTGTTCATGTTCTTGTTCCTGTTCATGTTCATATTCCTGTTCATGTTCATGTTAATATTCATGTTCCTGTTCATACCTATTTTTGGAATATTTGCTCTACACCATATTGCTATGTGACCATCATTATTGCACTTATAACACTTAATGTTATTATTCCTTGGATGTGCAACGGTCTTAGGATTTCTCCTGGTGAAGCCATATCTTCTATCATGAATCCTGCAATTTATTGTCTTATGACCAAACTCATTACATGAATAACAATATCCTTGGAAAAAATGTTCTCTTCCATATACTTGTCTTTCATGTGTCTTGCACTATGAAGCCATGTGCCCAAACCTATGACATGAGAAGAATATCCCATTGAAGATTCCTTGCCTAGACCTCATTTGTCTCTTATTTTGATTGTTGTTCCATCTGTATCTTACTTGCCCATTGTCCCTATTGGACCCACTGCAAGCTGACTCATCCTTAGAAGTTTCACTTTCACTTACATTTGAGAATCCCTCTTCTGAAGTATCTTCTTCTGATGTTGTTTCTTCTTCTTCAAGACTTGAATTAGACTTTGCCTTTTCTTGTTTCTTTTCAAAACCTAGACCTGTTGAACATGATGTTCTTTGTTGTCCATGAATGAACTTATCCAAGTTCTTAGAGCTATTTGTGAAACTCTTCATCTTGATCTTGGAGTCCTGTAAATATTTCTTTAGAGTAGCCACTTCTTGTGCTAACTTCTCACATTCCAATATTTTTACTTCTAACTTTTCTCTGAACTTACTTGCCTTGGCCTTTGACTTCTCTAAGCCCTCTATGAGCAATAATATTTCTTCATCACATTCTTGAAACTGACTTTCAATCTTACAGTATTGATTTCTTACCTTCTTTATTGTGTCAAGAGTATAGATAAGTTCACCTTTGAGATCATAACCATTCTTTATTGAGTAGTCCTCTATTTGTTTGCCTTTGTCCATATCATTTCTTTCTTTTGACTTGCTTTCTATAGGATCACTCAATTTTTTATCTTCTAAAGCCATTAGAAGATTCTCATTTGATCTATCAAGTGCATATTAAAAATCATCATCATTGAAACTATAACCATATCTTGTGCAATCATCTTCAAGGTGTCCAAATTTACCACATCTAAAACACTTGAGAATAACTAGAGTCTTTTTCTTAACTTGATCTTTTTCCTTAACCATGAACAAGACTTCATATCTATCATTGTCTGAAAAGCTAGCATCACTATCAATTTGGTACTTACTTGGATTATCCGCATAGTAGCTTATCTTTAGCCTTTGGAAAAACTTCTTCCCTTGTCTATTTTTTCCATCCCTATTTTTCTTCTGTTGCCTATAATTTTTGGATTCCCTGTACCTGTGATCTTGTTTTTCTTCATAATTATTGATCTTTGGCTCTTTGCATTTTGTTGTAAAATGTCCAAACTTGCCACAATTAAAGCATTTAACAGATATCATATTTATTGGTCTTTTGAACCCTTTATCTTTTCTACCATAGTTAGCTTCTTCATCACTAGAATATTCATTGCTTGATTTTGTCTTCTTACCCTTTTTCTTATTTTTCACTTTGAATGTAGCTTCTTTTGGAGGAATATGATCTTTTGTTCTTATCTCAAAAGTTGTAATCATACCAAGGAAAACATTTCTTGTTATATTATCACTATCAATTGATGTTTCTATGGCAAAAACTTTTTCACTATACCTTTTTGAAAGAGTCCTCAAGATCTTGTCGCAAGCATCAGATTCATCAACCTTCATTCCAAGACTTTTCATCTCATGTATAATTTCATCAACCTTGTTGAGCTAGTCATGAATGCTTTCATCATCCGTTATTATTAGATTCTCAAATTCTCCTTTGATATTTTTGATCTTTGCTTTCCTGACACTTTTATCTCCTTCATATATTGTTTGCAAGAGTTCCCACATATCTTTTGTTATTTTGCATTCCATTACCTTCATATATTTTGATCTATGTAAACCTATTATAATTGCATTCATAGCTCTTGAATTTGCATGCATGAGAAACCTACCTTCCTTATCTGTAGGAGGATTAATTTCTAAATTGTATCCAAATTCCACTACGTCCCAAACTTCATTGCCAAGTGTCATTAGGTGAAATCTCATCAGCACACACCAATATAGGAAGTCACTTCCATCAAATACCGGTATGGTATTATTGAAGGCCTCATTATTTTGATCCTTTTAATCCATTTTGTTCTTAGACCACTTTTCCTTCAAGTTGTCAAACTCTTCTGAAGGAACCTGCTCTAATACCAATTGAAGAACACAAGCTTATACTGAGAGGGGGGAATAGTATAAGACCACTTTTTACTTTTCTTCTCAAATCAATATTATGTAGTGTATAGATAGCAGTATCAATAGCAGTAATTAAAGCAATGTACAAAACACCACACATAATAGAGACATATTTAACGTGATTCACCCAATGTGGGCTACCTCCATAGAAAAAATATTTCTTCTAAATATTTTCCAAATGATCTCTTAGGAATCCTTCCCAAATTACAATGTTTATGGACCTCAATACAAAATAGATGTTGATCCCCTAATATCAAGTTCATGGATCTCTTCCACAAGAGAACTCTTTCCCCTTCTTCATTGGCTAGTGATATTCTAAAAGACTCTATCTCTATGATGCACTGGCTGGTGGATCTCTCTCCACTTGAAGACTTCTCACTCAGATCTTATCTTCAATTGTCATAGCTGCTGGATATTTATCCACTTAGACTCTATCCTCTATACTCTATCACCTCCAAAGCTTTGTCTCAATACTATACCAAACACAGTTAATTCGGTCTAGCATAGTTCTACTCAATCTCTTACACTAAACACAATACAGTCGATCTAGTACAATTATGCTCAATAGGTTCACTCAGAACCTTCTCAAATCTGCTCAATAGGTTCACACAAAAAACTGTCTAAATTTTCTCAACAAATCCTCTCTAGGACTTGCTCAAATCTACTCAATAAGTCCTCTCTTGATTTTGCTCAAATCTGCTCAATAAGTCCTCTCTTGGACTTGCTCAAATCTTCTCAATAAGTCCTCTCTTGGACTTGCTCAAATATTCTCAAGCAAGCTTTCACAAAACTTGTTCAATCTCATAAAATCATAAAGAGAATTTTTAGAGACTCAATATGTTCTAAGCTCAAAGCACAATCAATATCTCAATTCAATCTCATAGAAGCATAAAGAGAATTGTTAGAGACTCTATATGTTCTATACTCAAATCTCAATCTCAACTCAATAGAAACATAAAGAGAATTGTTAGAGACTCAATATGTCCTATTATTTAATCTCAATCTCAACTCAAATCAGAATATAGAATAGTTTATTTTATGGAACTTGAACAACCATTTCACACATACATTTGACTAGGCTTAACCAACTCAACTCAACTAATCACATCAAGGAACAACCCTTCCTCACAAACCCTAGTTCAAGCATGTATCAACCAACTCAAAATATTTCCAATAATGCTTTATCTCAAGTCTCACATAACAATGATACTCATGTTCTTTTCTTGATCATGTTCAAGTTCATTTTATCATCAATGGGCTTCAACAACAATGTTAATGAAACAAGGTTTAAACACAACTCACAAATAAGAAAAAACTTGAAGCATTCAACCCACCATCTTCACAAAGGAAACTTCAATTAGTCCTTTTCACTCCAATGATATTTCAGAAATCAACCACCACAAACAATCACTAGGAGAATGTGCCCATACCTTTTTGATGCTAATAAGTTATCCATAAAATTTGCCACACTTAATCACAACTTTCCTTTTCAATATTAATAAGGGTTAGTGGTCTTTTAAATAATCACAATAAAAGCATAACTTAATTTACACCCTTTTCACTCCAACTTCATAAACACGTCCACCAAAGTCTATTTTAATAAAAACCCTTATTAAAAATAACCCACAATTAATCTCTTATTTCTCTTAAAATCAAATCTCCATTTCCATAAAAATAAAACATAAATCAAATATACTTTTGAAATAATAATCACAGCCCTAATGATAAAATTTAATTCCCATTAAATACCTTATAACTCCAAACTTTAGGGCTAATAAAAATTATTAAAGGCAAAAATGTAAATACCTCTCAAGGGGATTCGAACCCCCATCCGTCACACACCGCGAGCATCTTAGACGTGGCTAAGATTCCAACCGAGCCAAAGCGCTCATTGGAAAAGCAAATGCCAAAAGGGCCTTTAATATTTCTCTACCTGCCATAAAGGAGAAAGCACCAAAGCGCTTCCCACACACTACCATCAAGGGGATTCGATCCTTGATATTTGTGCTACCCACAGTCTTAGCAAAATTGATATGCCAATGCACCATGCCTCATACCACATTTAATATTTCCAAATCACTGCGCTTTCTTCGCTGCTTCCTTTTCAACAATTTGCATGAGCTCTTTTGAATTCCAAGGCAATTAACACATGAGAGCAAGGATAATATTTGGTTTAATTGCCACCCCTTTATATAGTGTTTAATAACACTTTGAAGACGTCGATGGAAATATTAAAATTGTATTTGCATGATGATGTCTACGGGAAACTTTCCATTTAAATTTGAATTTAAATTTTAAATAATTAAAATTTAAACCAAACATTAAAACTCAAATAACTCCATCACCGGGGTACCTTTTTTGATGAAACAAAAACCCAACGTGGGTTTTAAGAAAAACCTAGATCAAATTTGTTGTCCATAGTTTTAAATAAAACCTTTTATTTTCCTTGCCTTGGTTTTCACAAAAACCCTTCATAGATCCTTTTGACATTTATTGCTCTATTGACATCAATGACAACATTTCATTTTAGGGACTCAAAATTTCCAACACCTACGAGTAGAGTTATTAAGACATAAATAAGTATTCAATAAAGAGTATCCAATGCCAAAAGAACAAAAATTATAGTTAGAAGAAGCAATAGTTTCAAAGCACTTGGACATATTCATATGATCCATGCAAACACAAGGTAATTCATTCTTAAACCAAAAATAATACACTAGTATTCCATTGGTATTTCATTTCCTCAACTACCTGTTTGAAGAGAGTTGAAGCAGTTATAAGTAGCAAGAAATATTTCCAATGAAAATAAGATCAAGGAGAAATAGATATAATTTGAAAATGCTCACCAAATACAAGGAAAAGCTCACTAAAACATTGCACCAACATCTTCTCCAAGAGTCAATTTGTAATCCAAAATAAAAGGAGTGTAAAATAAAAATAATAAAAATAATAGAGAGAAAGAGAGAACCACTAAAACAAACTATAAAATTAGTGATGAAAAAGTGAATAGATAAGAGAAGTGCTCTAAGAGAGTGGTAGAGAGAGTTTCATTACAAAAAAATACCCTCTTGTGGATGTTTCCACGTCATCCAAGCTAAATAGAGCCATTATAGCCTTGAAATAAGACAAGAAGCTTGTAATTGGGTTGTCATAGTTGTGAAAGAAAGGAAACTTGTAATTGGACCATCAAAACCCTAAAGGAAAAATAACTTGTAATCAATCCATCATGGATGAAGTATATCACCTTGTCTTGTTGTACACATAGATGTCAAGGTAAATATCAAACGACATGAAATCCAAGCATCCAAAGGTTAGAATTCTCACCCAAGGCATCTGAACAATGAAAACAAGAAGAAAAAATATTTTAAAAGGAAATGATTATCAAATATCTTAGAAATATTGCACAGTAAAGTGCAGTCAAATTTTTTTAAGGAGCCAAAGAATTAAGATGCTACATTTCTCAAAGGAAATAACACACAAGTGAAAGAAATACCTTTATGTTGATTACGAAACCAAAAGACATATAATTTTGAAAGACCCCATTCAATTAAGAGAAGCATATTACAAATTATAAAAGGATTATATTATTCATTTTTTAAAGGATTTGGAAAATATATTATTTTGAAAAGTGAAAATATAAAAAGAGAATATTCCAAGAAATATTCCAAAGAGGAAGAACCATTCCCTCTATTTAACAAGACACATATCTTCTTGTATTTTTGAAAGCATCAATTTAAATCTAAGTATAGACATATATATACTCATAAAAAATATATTTTCAAGGTGGACTTAGTAAAATAATAATATTTAGATTTTGTGAAAGTTTATAGTGGCTAGGGCAACACCAAATTTTTTATTGCCTAATTCTCAATTGTTGAGGAGAAATAATTATACTACCTAGAATACCAAACCCATTATACATATTGATTTTGAGGAAGTTTGGAATGTAGTATATGGAAGCATTATCTATCCTATTGCATGAGAAGAAGCTCAATACAAATTTGACAAGGCATTCAAAAAGGAAAGACTAATCATTATGTTTTGAGTAGAAAATGAGGTCCAAGCATACATTAGAGATACAACCACAACCAAATATATGTGGTCGAAGTTGAAGATAGTATTTGAAGCCAAGAATCAAAATTAAATTCTATTCCTCCAAAACCATATCCATTGTCTAAAGATGAAGAGTGGAGAAATATTGGAAGCATTCATGAGAATAATTACAGGATTGTGAGCATCATTGCAAGCACTAGGAACTCAAGTATATGATTATATGTTATTTACTATTATTTTGAGATCACTCCTATCCAAGTACAATTTTTTTTACTACACTAAATATTATTGAGAAAACACCAATCTTTGAGAAGCTAGTGAATCTACTTTAGAAAATAGAGGCCTTGCACACTACAGAAGAAGAAGAACAATTTCTAGTGATAAGTTAAATAGGAAATTAGTCATTCAAAAGAGTAATGAGACTTCCACAACACTTCCAAAAAAGAAACACTTTTTATAGATTATAAATTCAAAGAAATGATTCTCAAAGAAGTATTTTCTACATGCAAAAGATATGTGAACATTGTAGAATAAATGGACACATCATGAGGGATTGTAGGTATATTCCATTAAAAAATGGATCACCTTCATGAGATATAAACTAGAAAAAGAGTAGGTTATCTTTAGAACATCAAAATCAAAGTTAGAGAAAGGTATATCATAGTAATGTAGCTAACGATAATCAAGTTAAAGAAGAAAAATAAGTTCAAGAAGGAGATGTATTTTTTGTACAAGTAGAGATAACATAACACAACAATGTTTGGTATAATTTCAAACATATGACAAGTCAAAAAAATTGGATGCATTTAAATCATCTAAATTATTATTAGTACAATGCAACTAGGAAAATAAAGATCCAGGTGTCTAAGAATGAATATGTACACTTAGAATGTGGTTCTTCACCATGAATAAAAGTTTTTCAATATAACAAAGAGAATGAGGAATCGATGCAATATACTTTGAATATTCAACTATCAATAGCACACTAAATAAATCATAAATACACTGGATACCAAAAATAATGTCTTCTACAAATGAACAATGAAAAGAAAAAATAAAAATGATTGATCTCACTCTATTAGGGGACAATCAAAGTTTAAAATAAAAATGTGATCAAATAGAAGATATGAAAATACAACAAGAAATATTAGAAACCAGTCAATTCAATTATTGATATAGGTTGTATGCTAACACATCACACTAAATATCAAGGGAAACAATAATACAATGTATATCACAAGAAAAAACTTTATAAAATAAGAGAAGTCATGGAAAAGAAGAAAAAAGTGATTGACCTTACCTCAACAAAATACATTAATCAAGATAAAATTTGGGGACAAGTCTACACAATAGGAGAACACTTGATCTCATCAACACCTGACATATTTGATGTAAATCATCCACATTGAGTAGACACATGAATCACTTGAATACATTAAAGAAACACACTTCAAGCATAGAGTATTGAGAAAATATTTTTGTAGAGAGGTAAAACCATGCATCGGTGTATGATTCTCAATGTTGGATCTACAAGGAAGCCTTGAGGTGACCGCAATGGCTATTATAACTCTATACTTAGTGTAAAGGGGGAAGGATTCACCAGGAATAATTTAAGGACTCATTCCAAGTTTGAGGTGGAATATGTTTAATGTATTCAATTGAGCATACACCTATGTTTGGCATATATATACTAAGCTAAGAAAATGAAAGAACAATGCAAGATACAAGATGCAAAAATACAAGAGCTAATTTTAGTACGACTCTTAGATTCAATGATTTCTAATCCTAGATTATAGAATAAAATATTTTGAGCAGGGGTCCAAGGGAATGCACAAACAAAACCCTAGATGCACACTATATGCTCTTATTCATTCAAATTCCTATGAAACTTAATCAAATATCTATGCTTTGCTTATGACCTAGGTTTTCCACAAGTGTGTAAAAATTAAATAATAATCAACCTAAAGATCTATTAGAGCACTTATCTTATCTGGTGGTTGATCTGAGCTTTACCTTTCATCCTAAATATCCAAAAGCTTTAATACCACAAAATAGCTTCATAAAACCCTATAAAATTTGATCAACATTTGGGGGCTTTCTTAGGCTACTATGTAGTTTATCTTGGAGGCACAACATTCAATCCCCCTTGGTCCTTGTAGCCTTCAAATTTTGACACACTTCAAAATTCCTAATTTATTAAAACATCCTAATCATTCTAACAACTTGAAACTTACCCTCAAATACCCCTGCCTCAATATTCATGCCAAAAAATGGAAAAATATCTTAATTTTCCCCTTCCTGATATTTCTAGATAATCCCAACGAATTTGGATGCATCCGATAAAATTATATGCATATGAATTTTTCCAAATACCATGTGTGCCTAATTTAGTCACCCAGTTGGATTTTGAACCTAATCTAGGCATTCACTAGATTGTTGATAAATTCGAAAAATCTACTAAAATTGGATGGATCTAAATTTATTTAAATGGAGCTAAAATATAATTTGGCTTAACAGCCCTGCCTAATCTCACCAACGTACCTGATTCTTTGAACTATAGCAATCATTTAAACCCCCAGACTCACATTAAATATTTTAGATGGTGATATTCGTAGAAGAGCTTGGATTGTGAAGGAGACTATGGAGCTTTCTTGCAAGCTGCATTGAAGAACTTTGTTGTTTGATCATCATCCAATTTACACATTTAACTAAGCTTAAGTGAGTCAACACCTAATTAGTTGATAAGGTATACCAGCCTACTCTAGAGGTTGGGTTGAAGCAATATTTAATCCATCCAATGTTGGGGTTTGAGTTGTGATTAGTGGGTGCTCACCTTTCTTACAGATTTGATAGTCATAGTTCAATATTTCCTTGATGTCAATTCAAACCCCAATAGTTTTGGCACACCCAATGGGACCATGTTCACACAATATATGTTTACCCACTAAATAGTACTCCTTTCATTTTTCTCGGAGGAATCAAGATTTAGTGAATTATCTTGACCTCATCAAGTGGTGTAAGTAAGTTCACTTGGTGACTCCCTAAATTCAAGAATCTAGAAAAAACCCCTATAGTAGCTCACTTTTCATGTTTACCAGGTCATCTGCTAGAAACAATCAAGAACCTGTGTCATTCTTTGAGTTACCCCCAAGAAGAAGATCTAGGCATACAAGGAGTTTATCCCTAGATTCACCTTTTGGAGTAGTCCCAACACCATCAGATCACAGGGCACCTCCAAGATCAAATCTATTTAAAACTCCTGATCCAATGGCTCAATAGTAAAATATAAATTCGAATCAACCTCCTCAGAATCACCCTAGTTGGGATACCTCTGGTCCTCTAGGACTCACCCAAATGCATGATATCCCTCAGGATATTTCAAAGGCCATACCCACATATGATGGTTCAAGGAAAACTATGTATGAGCACTATCAAGACATCTTAAACTTGGCAGCTATCCACAATATAAGAAATGAAGATGTCATTGTCAAACTTCTAGCCTTATCTTTTAGAGGAAAAATCCTTCACTGGTTTAGAACCCTAGAAGACAAAACCATCACTTCATGGGATCTATTAGTTGGTCCTTTTGTAGAAGAATTCAATGAGTCATCTAACCCTTTTTCACTTTTAAATCAATTTACAGCTATGCAAAAACATCAGCAAGAATCTATCTCTGACTTTAATTTGAGGTTCAATAGGACATGGAAAAGAATTCCCCTTGAGGCTAGGCCCACTCCATCTCTAGATTTCATGTATTTCATTATAGCCCTTGTGCTAGACCTCGGTCTACAAACTCAATAGTCAGGTATAAATACTTTTCCCTAAGTCTACCATGCGATTTTTAACATAGAAAATATCCTAATCATTGTAGGAAGACTTCCCCCAAAAATGGTTATGCCTTACTACTCTAAAATTCCCTAGTTCACATCTCAAGGCAAGACTACCAATTCATCATATATGGATCCCCCACCATAATTTTCTCTCATACCATAGGCAATTCCCTTTCCTTCTCCTAAAACAACTATCATTCTGGCTCCCTTTCCCCCTCTCCCATCCCAAAGTCCTCAAGATTCTACCTTATTGCTGGATATTCAGAACACCTTGAAGACCATCAATAACAAGGTAAATGCAATGGAAAAGAGAGAAATGGAGAGATCACAATAGAGGAGGTTCCCATACATCAACAGAGATCAAAATACTAGCACAAGTGGTAATTTAGGGACCAGGGTTAATGTAAATCAAGCAGATCAAGAATTCAACCCTAAAACTAGCTTGGTCAATATTTGGTGTTTAGTATGTAATGATCCTCATGATTCAGACACCTGTGTGATGTATCAACACCATGTCCAACAAGCTATGGAAAAGGTTGAGAGGAACCAAAAGGGAAGAGTTAACATGTTATGGAAGCATGACCAAGTTATGACCGAACATGACCTTTTCGAAGAAGAACCAATTTCTATCATGATGAGGTCTAGGAAGAAAACTCTACAAGTAGATCCATAGAAAATGGGTCAATTTTAGGTCCCTTATCAGAAGAAAAGGGAACCACTCCCATAGGGTAATGATAAGTTTCCTATTCCACAAGCAATCGAAAAGGGAGTTTCAACCCCTAGGAGACAAGAAAAGGAAAACAATACCCTTGGGAAAGGTGAGAAAGAGAAGGGCAAAGAATAGGTAGTTTCTAAATATGAGGTCCAAGAAAAGTTGAGATTCCCTTCTATCATAAAAAGGTAGAGAATAGAGGCCACCCAACAATACAAAAGAAAGTATGGGGGGCCAGAGAAAAGATATGAGAAAACTCCACTTGGGAAGTTTGAGTTTAATATTGTTGAAGAGTTAAAGAAGACCCCTTCAAGAGCAAGTCTCTATGATACTCTATTTATTCCTAGTCAAATTGATTTACTCAAAGCTTCTCTAAATAAAAATTCATAGGAAAAGTAGGTTGCAACCATCTATAGCCAACCTCATGGCCAAGAAAATATGTCTCCAACAACCCTAAAGAATAAACCCCCTCCCTTTTACATCTCTTTGAGAATGGAAGGATGGGTTGTGCACAATTGTATGATAGATTCAGGAGCCTCAACTACAGTCATGCCTAAAGCAGTTTGCGATGAGATGGGAATGGAGTATACTCGTTCTTGTCCAAGAGTGTTACAATTGGATGGTACACCAGTCAAAACCATCAGGGTTGTAAAATATGTGTTAATGAGACTGCATAGGGCCCTAGAGGTTACCATTGTACAAGAAATTATGGTAGTGGACCTAGAACCTTATTTTGGTTTATGTCTTTCTAAAGAATTCACTACTAAATTAGGGGGCTACATGTACCTAGACTACTTTGGCATGATGATTCCATACAAGGGAAAAAGGATAAGGATAATTCCTAAGAAACCAGTGTCTTATCATATTAAAAAAATTGAAGAAGATATGTACAACCATTATGTTATGGAAGAACCAGAGCTTGAAGAAGTTCTTGAGGAGTTGGAAATAGAGGATGAGTTACCTTTCAAGGAGGATCATGAGTTGTTAGAGATAGGATTGGGCACTTACAATATCTCCTCTAAGGTAGAGAAAAGAGTCTCTACCATATCAAATCAGTCACTCAGAGAGTTAAAGATTTGGACAATGCATTTTGATGGAGCAAGGTACAAAAATGGTGTTGGAGCTGGCATAGTTCTAAAATCTCCTTTAGAAGGTGTGAAAAGTTTTTCTTATAGATTGACTTGGTCTTGTACTAATAATGTTATAGAGTATGAGACCATGTGCTTAGGATTAATGCAAGCAGAGAAAATGGGAATCAAGATATTAAACATATATGGTGATTCAGAGCTAGTGGTCAATCAGGTCATAGAGAGATGCAACAACAAACACCATTATCTAAGGATATATAGAAATAGAGTGTGGGACTTGATGGAGTCTTTTGATGCACTTAACATCCATTTTATCCCTAGAAATCAGAATGCATTGGTTGATGCTTTAGCAGTTAAAGGGTCCAATTTCAATCCCTCTTCAGATCTTGGGTTAGCTAAAGGTGGAAGAGTCAAGCTAGTTTTTAGACTCATAGTACCAGATAGGTAGATATTTTGGTAAGTTTTTGAGAATGATGATTAGATAATTAACTTTCTAGTTAGAGAGGCTTGCTGGTCTAATGTGCAGGAAGAATCTCCTTAGGAAATGGATCAACAGGATATGATACAATTGAAGAATAATCACATTCCTAAGGGTTTGATTACATTAGAGAGCTTGTTTGATAATGAATATGGGAAAATATCAAGAACCATGAAGATCGATGAGGATATTTACAATGAGATTGAAATTGAAAAAGAAAAGAAGATTAATATTGGTGTTAAGTGCTCTCTAGAGGAAGTAGAGGTAGTCAAAGCCCTATGCTCTCATTACCCAAAAATTATAGCTTGGTCATATGAAGATCTCAAGGTTTATGATAAGAAAACTATTCAACACACTATTGAGTTAGAGCCTGATGCAAAACCTTTCAGATAGAAGCAAAGGCCTGTGAATCCCAAAATTGAGTCCATAATGAGGCAAGAGTTGCTCAAATTATTGAAGGAAAAGATTATCTACCCAATAAAGCATTCCACATGGATCACCAATTTGGTGCCTGTCAGAAAGAAGAATGGTGATATCCACCTATGTGTTGATTTTAGGAACCTAAACAAGGCATATTTGAAATATCATTATCCTCTCCCCTAGATTGATCAGATTTTGCAGATTGTAGCAAGAGTAGAGAGGTTCTCCCTATTAGATGGCTTCTCTAGATATAACCAGATTTGGATCAAGGATGAAGATCAGTTCAAGATAACTTTCACTACTAAGTGGGGCACCTTTGCTTATCAGAGAATACCTTTTGGTTTGTCCAATGCAGGAGCAACATTCCAGAGGGCCATGGACTATGCTTTTGGTGAGTTGATCAATAAAATCATTCTGATTTATCTTGATGATATGACTATATTTTCTCATAAGAAAGAAACACACCTTGAGCACTTGGAGAAAGTCTTCCAAAAATACATAGAGTTTGGCATCTCTCTAAATCCAAAGAAATCATTCTTCACAGTCCATGAAGGAAAGTTATTAGGGCATGTGGTTTCTAAGGAGGGAATGGCAATTGACCTTGATAGAGTAAAATCAATACTAGCACTGCCCCTCCCCATGAATAAAAAGGCCCTACAATATTTCTTTGGGTAGATCAATTTTGTGAGGAAATTTATTTCAGATTTCACCCAAGTAATTAAACCTATCTTAGAGCTCCTCAGAAAGAATATGGAATTCAAATGGACTGACAAAAGAAAGCAAGCATTTGAGGAAATCAAGTAGGCTATTGCAACTACACCAGTATTGGTAAACCCATATTTTAGCAAAGACTTCATTCTATACACCTATGGAGCTGAGGAGAGCTATGTAGTCATGCTGACATAGAAGAATGATGTTGAGGAGGAACACCCCATATTTTTTTGGAGCCAAACCCTCCATGAGTATCAAACTAAGTATAATTTCATAGAGAGACAAGTATTTATGGTCATGAAGTCCTTGAAAAAATTTAGGTAGTACTTGGCTCAAAGCAAGACTCTGATCTATGTGGTGCATCCAGATGTAAGAAATTTTATTTTATAGGGAGAACTAGGTGACAAAAGGGCTGGCTAGATCACTAAAATTTAGGAATATGATGTGGAAATACATCCTACAAAGTTGGTCAGAGGTAGGGCATTATACCAAGAACTAGAAGCAAAAGTAGACTCAAATCAAAGAGTAGCCTGTCAGACAACACAATCTAAATACAAGGAAGACAACCTTTCAGGAGAGTCATATTGGGTGGATCTATTGACAAATTACTTCTAGATAGGATTTTACCCCCAAGACCTTAACGCCTCACAAAGAAGGAGGTTTAGGCTTCAAGCCCTAAAATATGTACTTGCTTCCGAAGGGTTATATAGAAAAAACCTTGATGGAGTTCTTCTGAAGTGCTTAAAAGATGATCAAAAACAAAAAGTCATTGATGAGTTCCATGGAGGATTGTCAGGGGGCATTATTCAGGAAGAAGCACTACCATGAAAGTAATAAGGGCAGGATACTACTAGCCCACTATCTTTTTAGATATTTTCAAAGCAATGAGAGCCTATGATAAATGCCAAAGGTATATAGGAAGGACTAAGAATGTTGCATTCCCTCTCAAACCTATCCAAGTAGAGCAACCTTTCCAATAGTGGGGACTTGATTTTATTGGAGTAATAAATTCCAACTCCTCGATAGGTCACAAATATATTTTGACTACCATTGATTACTTCACCAGATGGGTTGAGGCTATTCCAACTAAGAAATCAGACCAAGAGGTGGTGATCAAATTTATTGAAAGCCTAATAATGAGGTTTGGTCTTCCTAAAGCCTTAGTGATAATGGCCCAAATTTTATAGGTGCAAAGTACATAGAATTTACAAGCAAGTATGGCATCTATTTAAAGAACTCTTCCAACTATTACCCTTAGGGGAATGGATTAGCAGAATCCACTAACAAGAACTTACTCAAAATTCTGAAGAGAACACTAGAAGACAATAAATAGAGCTGGCATCTTCTATTAGAGCAAGCTTTATGGGTAGATAGGATTTCAATCAAGAGATCCATAAAAACCTCCCCTTATGCATTGGTGTATGGGAAGGAAGCTATTTTGCCTACCCATATTGAAATACCGATATTAAAATGGGTCAGCCAAGATTGTGAATCAGACCAAAATCCAGTAGAAGCTAGATTGATGCACCTTTTGCAGTTGGAGGAATAGAGAACTCAAGCATATGAAAATTTTCAGAAATACTCCATCGACACTAAAGGTTGGTTTGATAAGAAAAATCGATTCAAAAAGTTCAAAATTGGAGACTTGGTTTTGAGGTGGAATACAGAAAGGTCTAAGCCAGGCAACCATCACAAGTTTGATTCCTTCTAGGATGGTCCATTTGAGATACTAGAAGTCAAGAAGAATAATGCATTCCAGCTCCAAGATCAAAATGGAGATGTGCAGCCGATTCCAATCAATGACTACCATCTCAAATTGTACTACAAGTAAAATTTTCCACCTTGTATTTTATGTAAATATTGTACTATATTTAAGATTTTCTTCTTTATTTTTCAAAAATATTTTTTGCCAAGTACGAAGTAATCAGAGCTAGAGGGAAAATTCCACACTCTCTCCTACATCGCATCCTATCAAAAGGGTAAGGAGTAGTTCAAAATACTAGGCCACAGTCGATAAGGTCTGAGTGATAAAAGGCCACATCTATCTCAAAACTGCATTCAAAATTGTTGATTTCGCAAAAGGCACAAGAGAAAGTGTGGTGCAGCTCATAGGTTTCTAGGTCATAGTCAACTAAAGTCAAAATGCTCCTATGTGAAAAGCAAGTGTGGCCAAGGACCTACGCCACATAGGAGGATAAAAGTGAAAGTTACTAAGGCAATGGAAAGTGTGGCCAAGTGCATAACCCCACACTGTAGCCTAGCTTCTCATGCAAGCTTCATAATTTATCCCACCCATTTTGAAATTCGAAGCACAACTTAATTACAGTTCACCTACTACATTTATTTTGGTTGGTGGCATAAGAAGCTATAAAAGCTAGCGCTATCGATGGTTTTGTTTTGCAAAGATCGGTGACAAGTATCCTGTAGAGGTAGCTGGTAATAATCTCAAGGAATTCAAGAAAACCAGTTGTAGACACCTGAGAGAGCCACAATGTCTTCTTCATCTTCAGAAGAGGCATCCAGAGAAAAGAAAGGTGAACCAAAGCACTACCTAGATTCAACGAAAGTAGTGGCTGACACAATCATGACTTGGAAAACCAGAAACAAGCTAAGGAGGGACATTGACAATAGAGTGCTAGGAGGATTGACTACCCCAAGGAATGCTACCTGCATGGTATTTTCTCTCCTTTATTTTTATGTTTGTGACTCTGTACACCCATGTCTTGAGCTTATTTTTGCAATTGTGAAGTTCTACGACCCTAAGAATAGAGCTATCAAAACCGTTGATGGTAGAACCCTTTTTAGAATAACCTCATATTATTGCCATCAATTGTTTGCCATGGGTAGGGCTCCACATGTCAAACCTATGCCTTTTAACCCATAATAACAAACAAAATACTACTCTCTAGATAGACACCCCAATAATGGGTAGTTTTTTATAGAATGGTTAAACAAATAGTTCAAAACCCTAAGCATTAAAAGTTGTCTGCCAAAACCCCCAATTGCTACTAAGCACTTTGTAGACCCTAAATTATACTCAATGTTGGCAGCATTGGTCGGTTTGGAATCAGATATTAATGTATATGATTGGTAGATAGCCACAACCTATTGCATTTTGAATATCAAAATGTATGATATGTCCATGATTGATAGTAATACTAGGGTTATCTACTTTGATTGGCCTGATTTTTTGGCTAGAAGAATGCATGAACAATTAGTGGCTATGAAGAAATATTCTCAACCAACTTCATTCAGACATTGTTCAAACCTAGCATGGATGTTTTTCATGGTTGCGAGGGAAGATATACCATGGATAGGAGCCGTAGATAAAGATGAAGATGGCAACCCCATACCAGTTTACACTTGGACAAAGGTGTTGATCCAAGAGGAGTCTTACTACAATTTCAATAGAGAATTCTTGGATCTTGCACTAAGAGTCATGTATGGCCAATGCCCTAGAATCCCTCCTTTGGCTAAGGAACTATTGAGAATACCTCAAGCCAAAGAGGGTGACTAGTACATATTGATGGAAGGAATGATAATAAGGTTATATGGCTTCATAGGAAATCCCTTTGTACTACCTCATTATGTAACCAATAGAGTGTTGTCTCTGGAATATTGTAGGTAGATTGATTTCATCAATTCATGTTTTGGTTTGGGACACAAAAATAAATGCATAGTTTGTTACCCCCACATTGTAGGAGATATCACCTTGATAGGAAAGGGGATAAAAAACTATGCATTTATTTTATAAAGTCCTCAATGCAAGTAAAGCCCCTAAGTTTTATAAGACCATGAGGGCACACATTGAGAAGGATAGAAACAACAAGGAAGATGCCCCCTTGGAATGGGAGGTGCGTAAAATGGAACCTCTACCCCCATGGAGAGATTTCTATGAGCAACTAGTTGATTATGACGTCGCAAATTGACAGAGGAAAAATTTTGAGAAATGCAAGATAAATATAAGTGGGATGAGGGTAATATTTTGGATTGGTGGATAATGAGAGTAGAGATGAATACTATAAATTCCAAATATGGTCATCAGTTTGACATAATTTTTTTAGAAAAATATGATGAACACCATGAAACTTGGAAGGCCAAGAATAGAAAAATCTTAGCATTAAGTTTTGGGAAGGCTAAAAGCAAGGAGGAGCCACAGAAGGCCAAGACCAAGGGAAAAATGTTAGAGGTAAAGAAATAGAAAGAAACCAAGGCTTCTCTTCCCCTTCAATCCCTAGAAAAGAGTAGCATCACAACATCCTCAACCCTAGAAATTGAAAATGCATAGGCCACCTTTGAGCCTATATATGAACAATTACAGACTTACAACAAAGGGGTCAAAATGATGAAGAAGATGAAGTACTCTAGTGCTAGATTGGGAAAGAGTGGTTCAAGACCTACAAAGTTAATACAAGTTGAGATGAGATCAAAATATCTAGCCTTGGGAGTGATAGACTTAACATAGGGTCAATAGAGCACTGATGATTCAGATAAGATAAAGTTTATTATTGCCTCTCTTGATAAGCCCTAATCTCCTCTAACAAAAAAGATCTCTCAAACTCCACCCTAGGAGCAGGACATTGAGGAAGAAGCAAATCCTATACCTTCTATTGTACTGAAAAGAAAATCTGAAGATTCAGTGGGAGAAGTTTCAAAGGAAGGGAATAAGAAGGAGAAATTAGAGTAGACACTATCAAGCATCTAAACAGGTTCACGCCTCAATCATAGAGCAATCAGCTCATCAACAACAACAACTAAACCTAGATGATATCTTTCAGCAAACCACCTTGGTGGATGCAGGTATGTTCCCTATATTTTCTTCTCCTCCTCTCTCCCTAGAAAATTCTCCCTCCCATTCACAAGAAAAGGAGGCACCACCATCACCCAAGCACAACCCATCATCATTACCACCAAGTCCTTTTGCATCTCATTCCATATCCATTCCCCTCCATACATCCGAAATCTAGGTCTCACTACCCTAAAGTCATGGATTTTCTTTACCAACATCAGTTCCCCCCATTCCCACAAAAGTTTCAACATTACCATTAACTTCTACAATGGCGATAACCAGTATCACTAAAGTAGTAGTAAATATCCCAATAGTGAACACTGATTCCACCCTCATTACCATCCCTTCACTTCCATTGTCTCCTATGCCATGTCTACCATCACTTATAACTCCATCCATGCCCTCCACTCATCCCATAGTAGCTTCCATGCAAAAGTTCAAAAATGCAAAATTGAGCACTCAAAGTTATTGGGGTAAGAAATTGGCCCAACCATCCAAGAGAGCTGCTAGATTCAGGAGGAGCATGGTGGTTGATCCAATCTCTAGGAGTAGAACAAGGTTCTCCATGACTCCCCTAGTCAATAAGCCAGAGGAAGACATGACTCTGAAGGATTACCAATTCCAGGAGGTCACTGAAGACATCGAGCAATTGCCTTTGGAAGATGAATATATTATTTCTAGGGTACAACTTGATACCATTTATTGTCAAAATGATATTGTAAGGGAAAAGTATGAAAATATGGAAGAAAAGGTGAAGAAGTTGGAATCAACAATCAAGGATCAAAATACTATAGAAAAGGCCCTACGAAATGAAGTGAAAACTTGGTAGGATAAGTATCAAGAGATGGCCAAGCATAAGTAGGAGCTAGAAGAGGTCAAGAAGTAGGTCCAAGATCAGGCCATGCTAATAGAATATTTGCAACAACAACTACAAGTTGAGAAAACTAAAGTAGCAAGGATTTCAAAAGAAAAAGTAATACAAATTAAAAGGGAGATGTGGAGCCAGGTTCTAGAAAAATATTCATAGATCCAACCTATGCTCAATTTCTTGGATGAAGCTAGCCACCTGTTAGTTCGAACCAAGAATTATTTTGAAATAATTCAAGGAGAGATTCAACCAATGGTCCCTCAAGCTTCAAGAATTTTTGCACTATCCTATTCAAGATGTAATTTTGTTGCTAAACCCATTTCTAGTAGTGAATGGACTACTGCAAGACTGGTGGCCAAGAAAATCTTGAGGAGACATAAGCTAATCCAGAAGGGATGGTTATTGGTAGATAAAATTGATGGGAAAGTTGAAAAAATATTTAACTACACTCAAAGAGCTTCCCAAGATGATTTCAAAGGATTATGGAGTGAAGAAAACACGTTTATGACAATCGATGATCTCCTAGCAGAAGTGAAAACCATTATTGAGGATGATTCTAAAATAGAAGCTTGGCCAGAGCCCATTGAGCATGAGCAAGTACTCGAGCTAGTGAAGGACCTTACTGAAGTAAATGATGCAATAGGAGAGTTGGCCGAAAGAGGATAATTCTTATCTTATGAAAAGCTCACTAAGCTAAGAGATATTCATCAAACATTAATGGAGACATCGAACCCCTCTCCCGTAGCTTGGAAAGAGGCTCTAAAGATATTTGGATACATGGAGTAGCTCTTTGCCAAAGAAGAAGAGGTAAAAGCAAGATATGATGAATTAGATGAAGGAGAACTAGGTGATGAAGAAGACCCTAATGATAAAGAGGTTGAGCAATAAAGAGATGTCTCTGAAGAAGAATAAGAAGAGAATGCACAAAAGACTTCAGAGGCTAAAACTGATAGTGATGTAGAAATAATTGAAGATCCTCAGAAGAAGAAGGAAGAAGAACGAGAATCACCTATGTCGTAGGTTGAATAGAAAATATTCCCAAGATAATCATATTTTTGTGCGTGACTTCAACCTGATGGGTGTCAGAAAAGCAAATAAAACATGATCTTGCATAAGACATGGGGAAGTCATGCAGAAGGGCTATAAAAGAGAAACTTTCTTTTTGTATAACACATCAAATTTTTTGCCTCTCTCCTTATTTCCTTATGAACTGTTACCCTCTGCATAAATTTTCAAGTGTGTACAAGGGTGATAGTTATAAGGAAGTGATGTTTTGAGATATTGTTTTTGAAGATGATGGGAGTTATAAGGTTACAACTGACTGGAGACTTTTCTTGACTTCCATGTTGTTTCCATGTGAACAGTTAGTATCTGAATATCTCATTTTGTGTTCGAAAGGCTAATAGTCGCAAGGAGGTAATGCGTTGAGTCATAATTCTATCAATTAATGGAGTGTACCTTAGATGCACTTCTTGCCACCATCCATTCTTCACTTCCCCATTCACTTCATGCATCTATAATCACTATCACTTACCACCTTCATCTCAACACTCATTTTCTTCATTACCTCTCATTCTTCATTTCATTCCATTCCAAAATCTTCTCATTTGCTCTATATAGACTCCATTAACCCAATGAATAAGGCTTTGAGTTCTTTAACTCTGCAAGAAAAATTCCCGAGAAGACACCAAAATGTAGGCTGAAAAAGGCCACATGAAATTTTTTGAAAATTTCCAAAAAAATTGATAAGTGTTTAAGAAGGTGTTATGATGCTGCATTTTGTTGCAATGTCACATTTTGAATTAATGATTTTGCAAAGGGCTCAAAAAAAGTGCAAACCAGTCTACAGTTTCTCCAGGATACAATCTGACTAGTAAGGTGCTAGGTCGCAGTCAACCTTGTTCGATCCAACTCAAGGTTTGGTAAAAGTGCGACTGAGATGGCTGAACCACTCAAGAAAAATAAGTGTGGCCTATATCCAAGTGCAATACCCAAGTCATGGTCAATCTAGTTAAACATGTTAGCTACATAATCCAAAGTGTGGCCTATATTTGAGGATACCCTAGGCTGCATTTGATGGATTTTTATAAGCAGTAAGCTACATTGGCATCCTCAAGCCACAGTCAACATTGTTTGACCGACTAACCAAGCAAAGCGAAGTGTGGCCTAGAGTGTGACTCTTAGGCTGAAGTAAAGTGACCAAGCATAAAGGAGAAAATGTGACCCCATGTTGTCTAGTTGAACCTCAGGCCACAGTCAACATGGTCAACTCTCAAGCAAAGGGCATTCAAGATGCGGTCTCTCTACTTCGCACTTTACTTTCAGCTTGAGCCGATGTTGGGGAAAAGAAATGTGGTCATGTGCAACATAGCTATCTAAAGCCACAAATATACCTAAGTCCTCTAAAAACTCAATCTCAGTCATCAAAAGGTAGATCAATGGATAGTGATGAACCTAAAGCTTGATCTGAATAAAAGGAAGATCTGAATGTGGTGAAGAGACCATAACGTAGGCAGATGATGCAAAACTAAGAAGTTGAAGCATCCAAAATTCTTGGCAAGTTGCAAAAGGTTGTAGTTGTATATCAACATCATATGAAAGACTACAAGAATGAAGAATGACTCAGATGCGTTCTTGGCAAGATCACGTAGCTGGAACCATGGAAGCTAGCAAGTTGTAGAGGTAGTTACAAAATATCGACGAAGTAGAATCACTCCTCTCTTCTTGAATGAAATATGAGGTCACCACATCAGCACTCTGTTGATCGAGGTGTTGCTTTTCCTTGTAATGCTCTATTCTTTATGAAACATATTGTAAAACTATAAATAAAGGTCCCAACCACCTTTCAAAAGGTCGGCTCTATAGTGTTTGCTTGCCCTACAGTTGTATATTTTTTGAGAATCAATAGAAGGAGCATTACTTGGATGTTTGCCTCAAGCCTATGTCTTCTTTACTTATGAAGATTTGATCTATGAAGTCATTTCTACTATTGTTGCTATGGTTAGTCTATTCTGTTGATATTGGATTGCTAACTTAGAGCACCTTGGAATGCTTCATGTTTAAATGTATGCTTGAAAAGGATTTATTTTTCTATTAGTCTGAGTATTGATCTAATTCTTCTATTTGGATTATTAGTACTCTAGATGTTTGAAATAGTCCTTGAAGTATACTTTGTGCTTTAATAATGAAGATCACTGGTTTTGAATGTTGTTAGTCTCAAGTGTGGAATACTAGAAATGTGATTTACCAGAGGATTCCCTATAGTTGTCTATGTTGTTAGCTTTATCTGACCACCATTCAATCATTACTTTTCTAACCCTTATCCCATTTCTATCCCTATCCTTATACATTTAACTGAGCTTAAGTGAGTCAACACCTAATTAGTTGACAAGGTATACCAACCTACTCTGGAGGTTGGGTTGAAGCAATATTTAATCCATCCAATGTTGGGGTTTGAGTTGTGATTAGTGGGTGCTCACCTTTCTTACAGATTTGATAGTCACAGTTCAATATTTCCTTGATGTCAATTCAGACCCCAACAAGACATAGAAGAATACTTGTAGGCTTATACCAAGATTCCCAAAGGTTTAAATATTACTTACATATAGGCTACATCAAGAGCACCCATAGGTACTTCATATTTTTCAGACTTAGCCTAAAAAGGTTACAATAGTTCAACACCATCCCATGTAGGATACATCAAGAGCATCCATAGGTACTTCATCTTTGTCATACTTGGCCTAAAAAGGTTATATTACAAATAGTTCAACACCATCCTATTATATGAATTGAGGGCCCAAGGAGAGAAATTATTAGAGATTATACAACCCCCTACCATAATGAATGCTCCTATGGGCCAATGGAACCTGTTATCTTCTCTTACCAAGGTACATTAATTGAATCAACCTCTTTTGGAACATAAGGTCATAAACCACCTAGATCAAGATGTTGAGCATCCCATGAGAAGATCTTCAACATGCACTATGGTGACCACAATTTGTCCCTCCATCTTAAGAGAAAGCAATAGAATCATAAAGCAATAGGCAAGTGTCTAAATAATCAACCCTAATGGCTATAAAGGGTCCACAGAAATAAGGTATATCTTATATTGATCATCCAAAACCTATAACTGAACATTTTTATTTGTTTCATCCCTATTGGAATTCATAGTGCTATCAACATCATCCTTGTAGACACCAACTTAATTGTTCATAAGAACATCACAAAAGACATCATTGGTTCATACATTTCCCTCAAAAAGGTCACCTACAAAATTTTTATCAAAGACATAATTATCATCCAACATTTCATTGGTCACTTAGTCTTCATCATTTGAATTCAAGCTCTTATTTTTATTGATACCTTATCCTCATCAACAAAGATCACAATAGCATAATCCTTTTCATTTTCATTGTTAACACATTTCTCCTTATCATTGCCAACATAATTATCCTCACCAACATAATTCAATAGTTTATTGTGGATGACACATTATTCATCATTATTGATGGTATCCTCTACTATTCTCAACATAAAAAATTGTCATTATTTGGGTTTGTGTCATCATCAGACTTGTAATCCTCACATATGCATCAACAAATATTTCTCTATCATTTTTTTTGCAAATATTCCTTTGTCATTGACAATGACAAATATTTATGTATTGTCGTTATTAAGAACCCCCTCATTGTCCTTATCACCTGTAATATCATCAATGTTAGGAGGTGAACTCAATATCCAGATCTCCAATGTTCTTCAGTAGAGATGTGCATGGTGGTGCAGCTTATAAAGAGGAAACAAATAGTATTCAGTAGTCTTCCTTTGGGAGAGGAAACAAATAGTCTTTTGGACTCTTCCTTTGGAAGAGAAAATGAACAGTTTTTTGGACTCTTCCTTTGGAAGAGGAAACTAACAGTTTTTGGAATCTTCCTTTGGAAGAGGAAACGAACAATCTTTATTTTTTCTATAAAATGGGAATGACCCCTTGCATGTAAATGATAATTGAATGTAATTCTGCCAAAATCAATAAAATATCAAGTTGCCACTACCCCATGGTTTTTTCTACACATTGCAGGTTTTCCACGTAAGATCTATGTTACTTTTTTCTTGTGTTATTGTGTTTTTCTGATTGCACATAATTTTGCTATTTTTTCTAAAATCTGGTATCAGAGCCTAGGGTTTTGTGTGAGTTGGAGCTACAACAATGACTGGAAGTGTAACCAAGTTTGAGATTAAAAATTTTGATGGTAGGAACTTCGCCCTATGGACTATGAAGGTGGAGGATTTGTTGGTTCAAAATGACCAAGCCCTAGCCTTGAAAGGGATCGCAAGTAAACCAAGCAGCATGAAATATGAGGAGTGGGAAATTCTAGATAGGAATGCAGTTTCTACAATTCATCTATGCCTAGCAAACTCCATATTGTTCAATGTTGTTGAAGAAAAGACTGCGAAAGCCCTTTGTAAGAAGCTTGAAAAGTTGTATGAGACAAAATCTACAATAATAAGGTTTTTCTAAAAAAATAGCTTTACAACCTAAGGATGAAGGAGGGTTCATTTGTGGCATATCACTTGAATGAGTTTAATACCCTTATCAATAAATTGGTTTTAGTTAATATGAATATGAAGTATGGGGATAAATCTATCACCCTACTTTGTTCCCTCCCGAATACTTGGGATCATTTGGTGATGATCATCAGCAATTCATCATCAAGAGCTCTAAATTTTGATGATGTGGTAGTCGCTTTGTTGGCAGAAGAATTGAGGCAAAAAATATCTTTGAAACCCTCAACCAATGAAACCCTAGCTATGAGAGGTCGATATTTTGAGAAGAGTCAGCAAAGTAGATCACAGTCCAGATCTAAGTCTAAAGGATGCAAACTGAAAGGGAAGTGCTAGCATTGTGGGAAGCCAAGGCACTCAAAGAATGACTGTTGGAAGTTAAAAAAGGAAAAAAATGGTGAAAAGCAATTTCAGCCTTTAGTTGGGGCCAGTACAGTAAATTTTGGATATATGGCAACATGTGAGGCTTTTTGTATCAGCAACAACAGATCTTTTTTATATACCTCAATATTGGACTTGGGTGTGTCTTTCCACATGTCTCCTCACAGAGACTGGTTTGACAAATATCAGTCATATAGTGGTGGGAAGGTCTACTTGGGTGATGATCACCCTTTAGAAATTGTGGTAAGAGGACATAAGTAATAGACTGAATTGTGGTAGATAAAGTATGTTATATGATGTGCGACATGTGCCTGATTTGCGAAATAATTTGGTCTCAATCAATATGATGGATAAGCTAGGGTACTCTGTCACTTTCGGTAAAAACTATTACAAAATTACCAGAGGTACTATTGTAGTAGCAAAGAGATAATCTTATGGGACCCTATATTGTTTATGCAGTGATACGGTGACAAACCATGCAGCAGTAGCAACTTAAGTTCAGGATACAGTAATGTTATGGCATCAACGCCTAGGCCATATGAGTGAAAAAGGTCTAAAAATTTTGCATGATAGAGGTATGATTTCTAGGATTAAGTCTTGCAATTTAGACTTGTGTGAGCACTATATTTTTGGTAAACAAAAGAGGGTTCGATTTACTACAAGCCCTAGTAAGAGTTCTAATTTTTTGAAACTTATACATTTGGATATATTTGGACCAGTCCCCACTCAGTCCTTAAATGGTGCCATTTATTTTCTAACATTTATAGATGATTATTCTAGGAGAGTGTGGGTTTATTTTCTAAAGAAGTCAGAAGCTTTGCAGAAATTTAAAGAGTTCAAAACTTGAGTAGAGAAAATTTTGGACAAGCATGTTTTATGTCTTAGGTCAGATAATGGGGGTGAATTTTTCTCCAAGGAATTTGATAAATTTTGTACGCAAGAAGGAATTAAGCACCAGAAGACTGTACCATATACTCCACAAAAAAATGGTGTGGCTGAGCGGATGAATCGTACAATCATAGAACATGCAATAAGCATGCTCAACGCATCCATGTTGGATAAAAGGTTCTGGGTAGAGGTTGTTAATACATCTTACCTCATTAACAGATCACCTATAGCTATGTTGTATGGATAGATTCCAGAGGAGGTTTGGTGTGGTAAGCCATTTTATTACTCTCATTTGTGTACATTTGTATATGATGCATTTGCTCGTGTTCCTAAAGAAAAAGGTCCAAACTTGACCCAAAGTCAAGCAAATGTGTTTTTCTCGGCTATGGAGATGCAGTAAAGGGGTATATACTGTAGGATCCTACTGCCCACAAGGTAATTATTAGCTGAGATATTATTTTTGATGAAAAATACATGCAAAGGAAGGAGGTACAACAAACACCTAATTTTGTACCAGTTGAAGTAGACATGAACGAAGATGAAAATGAAAATCAGCATGCTAAATTTTTTTACCAGCATGCAGAACAGCAAGTAGAATAGCAAGTAGAGCAGCAACAACAGTCACAACACCAAGAGCCATAATCAATAGATCATTAGGTTAGAAGATCTACACATCCACAAAAGTTTTTGGAAAGGTACTCTCATGTTTATCAGTCCTCTTTTGCTTTATTAACTGATGATGGTGAGCCTAGTTCATTTTAGGAAGCTAGAGAGTCTGAGAATACATAAAAGTGGAGGAAACCCATGGAGGAGGAAATCGAGGCACTTTGCAAGAATAAAATGTGGGAACTTGTGGATCTCCCACATGGAAGAAAGACTATTGGAAACAAGTGGGTGTACAAATTTAAGAAGAATAGTGATGGGCTATTGGAACACTATAAAGCTCGCTTTGTGGCAAAAGGCTATGTGCAAAAGTTAGGTATTGACTATAATAAAATTTTCTCTCCAGTTGTGAAGATGACAACTATTAGAGTTCTACTTGCACTTGTAGCTACACAAGATTTAGAAATAGAGTAGATTTATGTAAATATTGCTTTCTTGCATGGTGATCTTGAGGAGGAGATTTATATGAATTGGCCTGAGGGCTATGAGGAAAGAGGCAAAGAGCATCTGGTTTGTAGACTGAAGAAATCTTTGTACGGGTTGAAACAGGTGCCAAAGATGTGGTACAGGAAATTTGACACCTTCATGAAGAGCCAAGGTTTCAACAGGAGTGAATATGGTCATTGTGGATACTATAAGAGGTTTGATGATGGTAGTTTTGTATTTTGATGTTGTATGTGGATGATATGCCAGTTGTAGGTCCCAGCATCAAGAAAATCATTGATCTTAAGGCTCAGTTGGCTAGGACATTTGAAATGAAGGATTTAGGAGCAGTAAACCAAATTTTAGGGATGAAGATACACAGGGACAGAAAAGGAAGAAATATTTGGTTAATTCAAAAGTCATATATAGAAAATATTTTGTAGCGCTTCAATAGGCAGAATGCAAAACCAGTTAGTACCCCAGTTCTTTCACACTTAAAATTGTCTTCCAACCAGTGTCCTAGAATAGAAGTAGAGAATACAAGCATGTCTCATGTACCATATTCATCAATAGTAGGAAGCCTCATGTATGCCATGGTGAGCACCAGATCGGATATTGCCCAAGCAGTGGGAGTAGTTATCCGATACATGGCAAATCCTAGTAAGGAGCATTGGAATGTGGTGAAGTGGATATTTAGATATTTAAGAGGTACTTTAGATGTTGCTATTTACTATGGATCAGATAGTTTGCAAGTTAAAGGTTTTGTGGATTCTGATTATGGTGGAGATAGAGATGGAAGAAATTCTACTACAGGATATACTTTCACTCTTGCTAGTGGAGCTGTGATATGGGCTTCTCATTTGTAGTCTATGGTGGCTTTATCAACCACTAAAGCAAAATATATTGTAGTGACTCATGCCAAGCAAAGAGGCAATTTGGCTAGAGCGACTATTGAGTGACTTCAAGGTAATGCAGGGGAAAATTACATTGCATTATGATAGCCAAAGTGCTATTCAACTAGTGAAGAACCCAATATTCCATGATCACACGAAACACATTGATGTCAAGTGTCACTTTATAAGAAATGTGGTGGAAGAAGGTAGGATCCTGTTGCATAAAATTGACACTAAAGTGAATCCTGCAGATATGCTTACTAAGCTAGACAAGATAGAGAAGTTTGAGTGGTGTAGAACTTCTTTGGACTTGCTAAAAATGTGCTAAGGGCAGCATTGGGCAACTCGCACTTGGATGGAACAACATGATGCAGAAATTCTCTGGACTTGCTAAAAATGTGATAAGGGCAGCATTGGGAAATTGGCACTTGGATGGAAAAACATAGGCAAATAATTCCTATATATCGACTTCAAGTGGAAGAATGTTAGGAGGTGAAGTCAATATCCAGATCTCCAATGTTCTTTAGCGGAGAGGTGCATGGTGGTGTAGCTTATAAAGAGAAAACAAACAATATTTTGTAGTCTTCCTTTGGGAGAGGAAACAAACAGTCTTTTGGACTCTTCCTTTGGAAGATAAAATGAACAATTTTTTGGACTCTTCCTTTGGAAGAGGAAACGAACAGTTTTTGGACTCTTCCTTTGGAAGAGGAAATGAACAGTTTTCGTTTTTCCTATAAAATGAGAATGAACCCTTGCATGTAAATGATAATTGAATGTAATTCTACCAAAATCAATAAAAGATCAAGTTGCCATTACCCCATGGTTTTTCCTGCACATTATAGGTTTTCCACGTAAAATCTATGTTACTATTTTTTCTTGTGTTATTGTGTTTTTCTGCTTGCATAGAATTTTGCTATTTTTTCTAACAATGAAATCTCTTTTCATGTCATTTTGTTCATTATCACCTAGAAAAATATTTCATTTGAAGTATGATTTTTGTTTATACAATAGGCATTGAACCTGCTAAAACGAACCCCCCAAACCATAAATTTTTCCATATTTATTAGTCGAGTAACAAAACCCCCATTAGCACTCTTTACATATTTTTTGTTGGTTTGTCATCATGTTTAACATGGGAGTCCTATCTACATAGTTTTTTATCACTAGAGAAACCTTTATCTTCATCATTCATGATTTTCCCCATATTGTCACTCGCAAATGCCTTGGTAGTGTTGTCATTGTTACCATACTCAGGTACTTCACCATTACTGCTTCCTGTGTTGGTTGTATGATCATTTAGTTCTTCCCTACCAATAATTTATAATTTTTATCAATAACCTTCCTTGGCAATGACATGTCTCACATTGTTCACTCTATCATTGTGCTTGTCATCGATACCTTGAAATATTTTTTGTTTTTTATTTTTTGGATCCATCATGCAATAGGACTTTTTACTCATATTTACAAGCTTACTGCAGTGGTAAGGGCTTTAGCCTCCTTTGAGAGTTCCAAGGTTCAAACCCCACTCAATATGAGGGGACCAAGACTCCTCATAAAAACTTGTGTAAACTCATTGAAAAAATAGGACTTTTTACTTGACATTTTGATACAGAACACGTGCCTCGTCATCAAGATAGATAGATAGATAGGTATTAAAGTGGAACAGAATTCCAATCATGGAATATGCCACTAGATTTGCATAATCACATTAACCGGTTAGAAAGCAAGAGTGAAAATATCCTACAAGGTCACATTTTACATTTAATTTGATTTTATATAAATATTTTTTTTCCAAGCCTACTTAGATGTAAAGATTATTTTGTTAATAGTTGGCCTTCATTGTATTGATAAATCTAAAAATTAAAATAAAGTTAAAATTAAAATCCTAAGATTAAGGGTTTTATTATATTTATCAAAATAAAAAAATAACAAAAACATTAATAACAATATCAAGACTATAACAAATATATATATATATATAATTAGGGTTTCAAACACAATATAATTCAAAAAATAAAAATAAAATAAATATGTATGAACTTAAATAATATATAAAGTATAATGATATTTGTACATTATATAGGTATTTATTCATATATCTTAACTTACTAATAATAATATGATTAATAATTATTATAGCATTGTAATAATAAATTATAAACTCCAAGCTTATTGCAGTGGTAAGGGCTTTGGCTTCTCTTTGAGAGGTTCAAGGTTCAAACCCCACTCATGGTACGAGGGGACCATGACCGCTCATAAAAACATGTGTAAACTCATTGATAAAATAAATTATATTCTCGTTATTATAATATTATAATTAATATTATTATTATATTACTCTTAGTAAATACATATGGGGCTTTAAAATGTTAAAGTTCATCCATGGGATTAGAACCATGGCTTGTGATATGAAATTCCTTCTTGCTTCGTCCAAACTCAATGAGGTTGGTAGTGGCCCATTAACTTTCCATTGCACATAAATAAATTTCCCATTGAAAAAGATAGTTATATTATGGGATGCACAAACCCTTGAGTGTGGCTAAGGAGACAATGGTTGCTTAGGGTTTCTTCCTACATGCTCTTCCACTGCAAAATGGAAAAAGAGGTGGAAGATATGGATGTACCAAGATACATTCATATACCTTCTAAGTCCAAGCATGTATAATTCAAATATGGTATATAATTTGTGAAGTTTTTAGTGTGGATCACCCAAGATATGATTCTATTGAAAGAAATTTAGGGTGTTGTGCTTGTAAAAATAATTTTTGGGGGTTGATGTTGATTTTGGTGTAAGGCTCATCTGAAAAGTTTGACTTATATTCTATACATGTTACTAGTCTTAAAATATTGAACATTTGCTTTGATGTTGTGTCTGTGTCTACACAGAGGATAAATAGAATGGATCAAAGTGAAATTTGTATTTTCTAGAAGTAACACAATTTTGAAAATCAAAAGCACAATGTGGAATGATATTTGATGAAACGTGGAAAATGCAAAAAATACAAAGGATTTGAAATGCTATGGAGAAGGTGAAGAAAAGGAACCAATAGATTTCATAAAAGATATTTCAAAAATGAATGAGATTTTCCCTATAGATGAAGAGTTGTAGAACACGTGGAGAAATGATAGGGATAAAAAGGTACAAGCTAAGGATGGAGAACTAGCATTCTTAGAGATAATATTAATAGATTTATATAACCAAGAAAATTAGACTAAGGAGAAGAACCATAATATGGAATCACCATCAAGAACCCATAGTCGAAGACTAGATTTAGAAGAAATTATTGGGATACCCAGGTCAGTCAAGACTAATGAACCCAAGGAAATTCCTTGTGCTAAAAGGAGAAAATGTGTAAAGTAAAATAAGGAAAGAATAAATTTAGTGCAAGGAGAGGATATTCTTCTAAGACAAGGATTGGAAATAAAGGACAACCCTTATTGAAAGGTTTTACGAAAGATTATGCTTAGAACAAATATTAGGAAAGTCGATTGAAAAATTTTGGGATCCTATTCTTGGATATGTCCTAAGATTTTATTTCTTGGTTAGATGGTTGTTCTTCACCCTCAGAATGACAGAAGATGCAAGACTCATACTTAATAAAAATTATTTTGGAGTCCATCTACACTATCTTTGAGATAGTGGACTCCATGTTTTGATCCATGGAGGAACATGGGATCAATTCAACCCATATGGGTGAAATTGGCAAGATTGTTATTAGAGTTGTGGTCATTAAAAATTCTAAAGGAAATTGGGAATAAAATAGGATCCTTCATAAAATGGATGATTGTACTTTAACCAATTCTTCCAAAACTATAGCAAGCATTTTGGTGGAAATGGATTTGAGGAAAGGGTTTCAAGACAACATGGACATTGAAGTAGAGAAATGGAAATATACTTAAGACCTTGACTATGTAAAGGTGCTATTTAGGTGTGTACGATACCATGTATATGGACATGTGGTAAGTGAATGTTCTCTAAATTTCACTAGGATGAGGGTGGAGGAAGACAAATTCCATGATCCTATGTTCAAATCAGACAAATGATGGGAAGGAATCCATAGGAAGATAGAGAAGGTCAAAACATTTGCTTCATATCCAAAGAATAAGAAATACCTTATGATAAAGGAAGGGACAAACAAAAAGGATGACAAGATAAGAAAGGTGGAAAGCAAGTGAAACCAATTTAGGAGGAAGAAAAGAGAAGGCCTATGCTCAAGAGTGTGTGGAGGGAGCTTAACACAATAATTTCTTAAGCAAGGTCTTAAATATAAGATGACATAAACACAAACCACACCTAAATCGGTAATCTTAGGAAATATTACCTAAGAGTTCTGGCTCGCTCTAGAAGACTCTTATCAAAATACACAAAATTGTAGGGTCAAGAACAGGGAGGCAAGAGAATACAAAAAGAAGTGGAAGATAAGGTGATCAAGGAGGACACAATATCCATCAGGGATAGGGTCTTAGGATTCCAAAATAATCTAAATGATTAATCCATATTTTAATTCTTTTTCCACCTCATAGGATGACTCAATGATTAATGGGAAGAATAAATATTTCCTAAGATCACACAAAAAAGACAAATCAAAAGAAGGTATAGTAATGGAATGAGGCTTAGTTTTAGATTTTTTAAGTGGTGGAAACACTTTAGCATAGGGTAGGAAATCTTATCTAATCATTGCCAAAGACAAAGCATTAAGAGGTATACAAAATGGGAAGTAAAAAAATATATTTGGGGTTCTTAGAGCAATTCAAACCCCTAGGAAGTTTAAATAGTGTTAATCATATCTCTCAATATTAGGGGAATGGACAATACCTCCAAAAGAATGCTTTAAACATGTTAGTACAAGTGCAAAAACCAGATATACTAATGTTACAAGAAACAATGGGGAAGGCCAAAAAGTCAAAAGAGATATATACAAATTCATGAAGGATTGGGAATTTTTTTCTGTGGATGCAAAAGGGAGTTCAAGGGATCTAATTTTAAGATGGAAAAAATAACTTGTCTACTTATAAATTCAGAAAATTTTAACTCAATAATAGCAACACTATTACATCTACCAAAATTTGGAAAATAATTTATTGTGGTTAATGTTTATGGTCCCTATGAGAATAGAATACAATATTGGAAAAAATTATGGAAGGACTTTAAGCATGAAATATTTATACTAGAAGAAGACTTGAACTTTACCACCAGCAGAGTAGAAATTTAGGGACCAGCAGCCAGGGTGGACTCATTAGCAAATTTTTTGTTACATAAAATAGAGTCATTAGGGCTAGTGGATGTGGAACCAATAAAAATAGTTTCAACTTGGACGAATAACAGAGTTTAGGGGATTCAGTAGCCAAAATATTGGATAGACTTTTATACATATAAACCATCATGCTCGATGGAGAAAAAAATAGATCTAGTGTTGAGATAGGAGGAGAATCATATCATCTCCCCATTATACAACGACTTGTCTCAAAGCATAGGAAACCTACAAGCCCTTTAAAATTTATTTCCACCTAGATAGAGGACCAAGATTTTTGGAATATAGTGAATGGTAAATTTTTGATAGAACCTAGAGGATCTTTGCATGTTCACAATTCACAGCCAACTTGAGAAGGGTAAAAGTTGCAGTCTCTAAATATGTCGACCACAAATACAAAAACCAATATCAAGGGCTAATAACAATTGAAAATCAAATTTCTAAATTCTATGATATAACAAGAGATGAATAATATACAAAGGAATCCAAACAAATGATCAAAACCTTAGAAAATAGGAAAAAAAAATTGTTGACATCGCAAGAGGCCAAGTGGAGGCTAAAAAGTAGAGCAATCTGGTTGGAAAATGAGATGAAAATACAAAATTATTTCATAACTATGCAAATTACAAAAGAAACATTAACACCATATGGGAAATGCCAAGAAGGGATGGAAGCAAAGCAAGGAGATTTGATGATATAGTTGATTTAGGGGTGCAATGCTTTCAAAATCTTTTCAAGGAGTCAGTAAAGCCAAATTTAGTTGAGATCCTAAAGATGACTTCTTTCTTAGATTTGAATAGGCAAAAACTAATGAGATACTTTTGGATGGAATAACCAAGGATCTAAGAGACGTGGTGGTTTCATTACAAAAAGATAAAATCCCAAGCCCAGATGGATGGACAGTGGATTTTTTTATAGGTTTCTATGAGATAATAGAAGATTTACTAAGGGTGGTTAAGGAGACAAAGGAAACAAAAAATATCCTAGTCGGTGTTAAACTCAACTTTTATAGCACTAATCCCTAAGAAGGATAATCCATAAACCTTTTATGACTTCATACCAATTTCTTATGTAATTGCCTGTACAAAATAATTGCAAAAATCATTGCCCTTAGGATAAAAAGAGTATTATTAGACTAAATTTTCTTGGAGAAGTTTGGTTTTCTAAATGGAAGACATATTCATGATGCCATTGGAGTGGCGCAGGAAATTCTACATATGATAAAGACAAAAAAAATTGAACGCAAAAATTGCAAAATTGGACTTGTCTAAGGCCTATGATCGAATTAACTAAACGTACCAAAGAATAATGCTACTTCATATAAGGGTCAACATTCAAGCAATTAATTGGATCATTGAATGTGTGACTTGGATCTGTTTTGTTCTAAATAATGGTTTAGCATCAAATTTGTGTCCTCTAGAGGCCTAAGACAAGGATGTCCACTTTCTCCAATATTATTTTTAGTGATAGCATAAGGTTTAAGTAGACCCATTTAGGAAGCAAAGAGGATAGGAATCATCAAAGGGATCAAGTTGGGAACATCTCTATCTCTAAATCAACTACTTTTTGTCGATGATGTTTTGTTTTGTTATAGTACCCTCATGGAGGCCACATGATTCAAAGGAATTTTATATACCTTCAATACAGTTACAGGGATGAAAATCCAAATGAAAAAGTCCACCATATTCTTCAATTGAATGGTGGAAGAAGAGGAAATTTTGTTTCAACAAGTCCTATCCCTTCTCAAAAAATAATTTCATATAAAACTTAAATATCTTGGTTTCCATCTAAAACCTAATGCCTATGGTAAAAAGGATTGGAAATGGCTTGTCGAAAAAATAGATAAATATATATATATATATATATATATGTGTGTGTGTGTGTGTGTGTGTGTGTGTGCGTGTGTGGTGCAATAGGTGGTTATCCCTTGGAGATAGGTTGACTCTTATAAATATAGTCTTAAAAGCTATACCGATATATTGACATGGTCTGGCTTATATTTCAGTAGCGGTTTTGGAGGAAATAAGAAGGAAATGCTTCAAGTTCCTGTGGGCAAGTAAAAAAGAAAAATAAGGTATATCATTAGTTAAATGGAAACATATAGCCAAACCAAAGGGAGAAGGTGGATGGAATATCAAAAACATATTTCTCTTTGAAACACTAGCACCCAGAAGTATGTGGAGAATATTGACACAAGAAAACTTATGAAAACAAGTAATCCAACACAAATTTATTGAACAACTATCTCTAATGGAAATACTAAGGACCACAAATAAGACATCCAATAAAGGGTGCATAGTATGGAAGGCATTAACGGGGGCCTTTCCTCTAATTGGGAATTGGCTTGCATGGAATATTTGCAACGATGTGGAATTCAGAATAGGGGTAAACCCATAGGTAATAAGTGGAAACTCATACAAGCTCCTGAAAATATTATTAGATATTTACAAGGGAATGGAATCTATACAATAGCTCACATTTCTTATCCCAAATCAACCACCATATGACAACAAGGTTGGAAGAAGGCAAACCAAGTAGGATTGGAAGGAATTCAAGGGGAACAATGGATAAGCTATGTCAATACCTTAATTAGAAGTAATGTAAGGATAAAATAGTATAATTATGATTTGATTTGGACCAAAACTCCCAACTAGCCAAATACACAATAAAGTTAGGATACAAATAACTGATCACGGATGGAGACCAATGTTAGGTAATGGAGCCAAATTGTTAACAAGAAATTAATTACCATTAAATATTGTTGGCAGAGTTCCAAGGCCATTAAATATTGATGGGCAATGTTCAACAAGAGGAACATGAATGGGGTTTTGAGAGGCAGCATTAAATATTTAATTGCCTATAAATATTTAAAAATGTGATAAGAATATGGGTGGTTTTAGCTCATGGTTTTTAGCCCATTGTATTTCGACACCTCTATGTGTTTTCGGGTAGAGGAAAAGCCACAAATCTCTATATATTTTGTACTGTAAAGACTACATTTAATGGTTAAGGCTCTTTTCTAGTTTGGAGTAAGAGAGGAGAGGAGACATTGTACAAGAGGAGAATATTGTTGTATTGTTGCTAATACAAAGGACTGATTGTTTCTCCGTGGAGTAGGGTACACTACCCGAACCACGTATATCTTGTGTCTTACATTTGTGTGATTATTATTTATTGCACTACTTAACTAAAGTTTAAACTATTTTTCATTGTCGCTGTTATTATTTATTTTTCTTCCATAGACTATGTATTGTTTGTACATGGTGAATTCCTAACAACTGGTATCAGAGCGATATTATTGGGAAAGGACACTCACAGGAGAGTTTTCTATTCAAGTGGGAGAAATGGGAGAAAGTTCAAAGTTTAAATTGGAGAAGTTTATTGGACAAAACTTTGGTATGTGGAAAACTAAAGTGGAGGATTATCTATATCAAAAGGATAATCTGTACTTGGATCAAAAATGGAAGACTGGTGGTCAACCTAACTTGATGCATGATGAAGAATGGGATCTGATATACGGGAGGGCATTGGGGGTGATCCGGTTGATCCTGGCTGATTCTATTGCATACAACATCAAGAAGAAAAATACCACCAAAGGAGCCATGGATACACTAGTTAAGTTGTATGAAAAACCCTCAACTTCAAATAAAATTTTCTTGATTAGAAAGTTATTTACTATGAAGTTGTAAGAGGGTGGATCTGTCCAAGAACACCTTAATGAGTTTTATGTTGTTATGGGTTCTTTAAAATCTGTAGGGCTTGATTTTTATGATGAGGTTATGGATTTAGGGTTTTTTTGTTCACTACCAGACTTGTGGGGTAGCGTTGTAATGGCAGTGAGTAATTATGTGCTTGGATATTGAAATCTGGTGTTTGATGATGTGGTTAGCACAATCCTCAGTGAGGATATAAGGAGAAAAACCTCAGGGGAGGCTTCATCATCTGGAGTAGCATTATCTATAGAAATAATAGATAGAAATAGAGAAAAATGAAAAGGCCAAGCTAGATGGAAAAATCAATACAGAGGAAAATCGAAGGGTAGATCTAAAAGCAAAGACAAAAGCAAGATTGATTTCTGGCATTCTGGGAAGAGTGGACACTTCAAGAGGGAGTGCAAAGATAGAAAGAATAATGAGGAAAATAATTGGAATGATGCTCAAGAGGCAAATATTACAGGTGCAATTTATCAGGATGCCCTGATTCTTCCAGCAAATTGCATGAGTGAGTATTGGGTTATGGACTCTGGAGCTTCTTATCATGTCACTTTTCATAGGGAGTACTTTGTTGATTATACTCCATGTCATTATAGAGAGGTTTTTTTGGGCAATAACTGTCCATGTGATATTACAGGTATTGGCACGGTGAATGTAAAGTTGCCAAACAAAAATATTTGGGTGCTTAAAAAAGTTAGACACATTCCTGATCTAAAGAGGAACCTGATTTCAGCCAGTGCACTTGATTTGGAGGGATGCAACACTACTTTCAAAAACCGACAATGGAGAGTGACAAATGGTTCAATGGTGATTGCAAAAGGTGAGTTAACTAGAACTTTGTATTTACTACAGAACTCATCTTATTGTACATTGAACTATGAGGCTCAGGATGATGTGAAAGCATGGCATTTGTGGTTGGGTCATATGAGTGAGAAAGGGATGAAAACCCTTCACTCCAAAAAAATATTTCCAAAGCTCAAGGAGGTTTATTTGGGTTTCTATGAAGGTTGCATATACAGAAAACAAAAAAGAGGAATATTTCTGAATGTTGGTCCAGAAAGGAAGAAAGATAAATTAGAGTTAGTTCACTCGGATGTGTGGGCTTCCTCACTGGTACTTTCTCTTGAGGGCTACTCTTATTATGTTACCTTCATTGATGATTTCAGTAGGAAGACATGGATCTGCATAATCAGGCATAAATCTGATGTTTTTTACACTTTTCGAAAGTGCAGAGCATTAGTGGAGAATGAAGTAGGTAAGAAAGTTAAATGCCTTAAATTTGACAATGGTGGTGAATATTGCAACAAGGAGTTTGAGGACTATTGTGAAAAGGAAGGAATTAGGAGAATCAAGACTACTCTTGGGATACCACAAGATAATGGAGTCTCGGAGAGGATGAACAGAACTATAATGGAGCGTACCAGAGCCATGAGATTGCATGTAGGGTTGACATTGTTCTATTGGGCTAGTGCAATTGATACAACAATTTATTTGATAAACAGAGGACCTTGTACTGCATTGGATGGAGGTATTCCAGAGGAGACTTGGAAAGGTAAACCTGTAAACTACTCTTTCCTTAGAGTATTTGGTTGAGGCTTTTGCCAACATAGATAAAGAAAATAGAAGTAAGCTTGATGCAAAGTCTAGAAAGTGTTATTTTCTTGGTTATGGTGTGGATGAGATGGGATATAGGCTATGGGATAACATTGGTCAAAAATTTATCAGGAGTAGAGATGTGATTTTTAATGAGGATAGGTTGTAGAAGGATAGGCACATACAAGTTGAAGAGGATGCACCTAAGTTTGTTGACTTGTATAAAATCCCAGAGAAAAAAGACGACCTCTTGTTCAGATTTATGAACATGGTGCTCATGAGGAAGAGCAAGATGAATAGGAAATTGTTGTTACTCCACCATCACCCCCATCACCACTAATACCAAAAATTTGGAGATCTACTCGGGTAAGAAGAGCACCAAATAAGTATTCTCCTTCTTTGCATTACATTTTATACACTGATGTAGGTGATCCCGAATGTTTTCATGAGGCTTTGCAATTGGAAACTAGGAGCAAGTGGGAGCATGCTATGAAGGATGATATGGACTCATTGACTCAAAACCAAACTTGGGATTTGGTTGAGCTTCCCAAGGGCAAAAGGGTATTGCATTGCAAATGGGTGTACAGAGTGAAGGACAAAGTTGATGGCAGCAAGATATACAAAGCAAGACTTGTGAAAGGATTTGCACAAAGAAAATCTATTGACTATAATGATATTTTCTCACTTGTAGTAAAAATAACTTCAATTCAAACTATTTTGAGTATAGTTGCAGTAGAAGATCTTCATCTTGAACAGTTAGATGTGAATACAACATTCCTTCATGGGGATTTGGAGGAGATATACATGCACCAACCGGAGGTGTTTGAGATCAAAGGCAAGAAGAGCCTTGTGTGTAAACTAAAAAAGAGCTTGTACAGTTTGAAGCAAGCTCCAAGGCAATGGTATCTCAAATTTGACAGTTTCATGATTGAGCATAATTTTACTAGGAGCCAGAGTGACCATTGTGTTTATTTACGAGCTACAAGAAATGGTAATTTCCTCATTCTCTTATTGTATGTTGATGATATGTTTGTGGCAGGATCCAATATGCAGGATATTAAGAAATTAAAAAGGGAGTTGGCAAGTAAATTTGCCATGAAGGATTTGGGGGAAGCCAAAAAAATCCTTGGCATGAGAATCACTAGAGACAGGAAGGAGAAAACACTGAATTTGTCTCAGGATGATTATGTGGAAAAGGTGCTTAAGAGGTTCGGTATGCATGATGCAAAACCGGTAGCCTAACCTCTTGCAAAGCACTTTAATCTCTCAAAGAAACTATGTCCCAAGACAAAGGAGGAGGAAGAGTACATGAAGAAGGTACCATATGCTTCTGTAACAAAAATACTTGAACACTTGCAATATAAAGCCACACAGATACAGATTGCCTAAAATAATAAAATCTTATATATATTGATTCTTTGTGATACAGATTTACAAAATTCTAGATTGCCCCAAGTAACTTGGGTACAATGTTACAATATTTGTCTCAGTGTGGTACAAATTTATCTCTGGGAGTTTTCCAGATCTTCCACAAAGTAAAATGTTCTCCTCGTATCCAGTTACAGCTTCAAAGGGGTGAGTGGGCTTTGGTATCCAGTAAGGGACCACTCCAGCTTCAACAGCTTATCCAAAATACCTGTCACCTGCACACACTCAAACCAAAAAAGGGATTAGTAGCACCTGTATATTTGAGCAATCAAATCCATACTAAACATAAACCCTAAGCAGATAATTACGTGAAACAAATAACAACAACAATAAACAGATAAAACCTTGCTAATATTAAAGTTACTGATCTCGATCGTGCATGTGATTTTCATCTCGGGACTGTGGAACCGTGGAAGCGCGGTTGTGGGCTGGAAATCGTGGACCTATGGTTGTGAAACCGTAGAGTCGTATTTTCGATTGTGGAACCACGGACAAGCGGTTTTGGCTAAAGAATAGGTCACCTCGGGATTCGAACCAACGGTCAGAACAAAGCTCATGCATCTCAATTTCTCGTTGGTCTACGTCAATTTTGGTAGCCTGTCGGTATGCAAATTCAGCTCCCTTTGTTTGGTGGACTAATGGTGTTTTTATAGGCTTCCTAGGGCTTTGGAGGGGAATGGGAGGTGGCAAGCCTGACTTGCCAAGTGGCAAATCTGAACTGCCAGGTGGAAGGGGCAGTTATAGTGAGTCATTCAGTGTGGCTCACTTAACTGGGGTGATGTGGCTTCAAGTGGAGTGGGATGTGGGATGTTGTTTTATGTGAAGGGACAAGGGGACAACAACAAATGAGTTGTGGCATGGGTGTTGGGAATCTGTCTCATGTGCAAGGACAAGGGGGACAGGAGTGGGTAAGATGTGGCAGGGGTGTTGGATGAAGTGTCTAGGACACATGTCCAATGGGTAGACAGGGTATCCTAGGGTGATTTTCTAGATTTAATAAATTAGGAAAATAGGATAATGTGCAGGATTTTATATCCCTAAGTTTAGACTTAGGCATATAATTTTATTATGCAGGATTTGATGGTGGGGTGGCAGATGTGGTTTTGAAGGTGTTGGATTTTAGTGTCTACAGTTGCCCCTTTTTGTACTGCGTTGTGTACAACACAATGTAGTGCAAAAACCGATGACATCTAACTTTATTGGATGGATGGACTCACTCTCTTTTGGTGTGGCAAGATGGACGATTGTTGTAAATGAAGTTTTGGTTTGCATGTTTACCCCCTCGATTGGCGAGTGGGTAACAATTGTGACCCAATGGCCAATTGATAGCGTTATTTATTTTTGATGTCGTTATGAGTTGTTTAAGTTATTTTGCAGATTATCTTTTGGTTTTCTGACATGCATGAGATGAAGTAAAAAGGAACCAATCATCCTAGTTGCTTGTCCTAGTGACTGTTAGCAATTCCAATGTGCATTTGCTTGATTTGAACTTACCGTGTTTTGTAACCCCATGGAGTAGGCGTCATTTAACCTTGGATTCTATTTTTTTTTTTTGTAACCGCTAAGTTGTGGTTTTTTTGGCGGTAACCGTGGGTTGGCGTTTTTGACCTCATAACAGGAATGTGTTTTTGTGCCACAAACCGCGGGTTCATGTTTTTGCACCACAAACTGTGGGTCCATGTTTTGATGCGTCGTTGAAAACGTAGGTGCACATTTTTCACCATTAAAAGTGGCTATTTAAAGGCCTGATGTCGCTTTCAATTGTCATTCTGCCAGTTGTCATTTTGTGATTCGTTTGAGTGATGAGCGAGATGGAGCTTGGTGAGGGAAGCGGTGGTGGTGGCTCGGCTGGAGCGGAAGTCGACGCCCGGTATGCCGAGGTAGGTGGTCTTTTGTTTTTAGAATTTGTTTGTTTTCTTTGTTGTTTGTTGTTTCTTTTTTTTTTTTTTTGATGTTTGTTGTGTTTAATTAAGTGGGGCTGGTAATGAACATGTTGTTTTTGTTTAATTAAGCGGGGTTGGTAATGAACATGTTGTTTTTTTAATTAAGCAGGGTTGGTAATTAATTTTTGTTTTCTTTTTATGAATTTTTTTGTTTTGTTATTTTTTTTGTTTTTTTGTTTTGTTTTTTTTTATTTTGTTTTTGTTTATGTTGTTTTTTATCACCTAGGGGTAGGTGAAATTTTTTTTTTTTTTTTTTGTTATTTTTTATCACCTAGGGGTAGGTGAAAATTTTTCTTGTTTTTGTTTTGTTTGTTTTGATTTTGTTTTTTTTTTGTTGTTTTTTATCACCTAGGGGTAGGTGAAATATAAATTGTTTTTGTTTTGTTTGTTTTGATTTTGTTTTTGTTGTTTTTGATCACCTAGGGGTAGGTGAATTTTTTTTTTGTTGGATTTGCTAATTGTTATTGTGTGTTATTTTCAGGTTAAGCTCCTGGATGCTCGACATAGGTGGCCGAGGACTATCCGGAAGGTGCGGAAGGCACTTTTCGATGATGACTGGGCTCTCCTTCAAACTATCGGTCTTGATGGTTGCGGGCGGTTAGGCACCATTCGAGCTGATGAGGATCTTCTTTCGGTGCTTGTTGAGCATTGGGATCCTGACAGAGGTACCTTCCAGCTTCCTACGGGGGAGCTTACTATTACCCTTGAGGACATTTATCAGATATTTTATGTCCCTGTCGAGGGTCCTATTGTTCGGGTTGGCCTTGACAAGAAGGCGACTCTATTTCCTATGTTCGGTGAGATGTGGGATGTCGATTGTAGTAGGGGTGGCATAGCGTACTTGGATTTGTATATGGTTGGTAGCTTGGGGGTGCTTCTAGTATTTATTATGTATATATTGAGCAACATGTTGTTGCCCAATTCCATGGGATCGAGGATCCCATGGAACTAGGTACCGATTGTCCTAGACTTGATATCTGATCCTCGATGGTTGGCATGGGCTCTCGCTCTTCTTTGTGAGGTTTACAATGAGTTATATGAGGTGAAGAGGTAGGGGTGGAAGGGCCTAGGCTATAGTTTGGTGCTCCATATTTGGTCTTGGGAGCATATTATCATTGGTCGACCTATTGGTCTCCCTTGCACTATCGATTCCACTTCTCCTCGCTCATACAGATGGCTACTTAGTGAGGAGCTTAGTCGTCCAGTGGTGGGTGCCTCGGAGTACAGAGATATCCTTAGTTCTCTTACCAGATATTTGATGAGTTGGCGGCCATGGAGAGGTCTGGATTGGGTGACGGATGCAGCAGAGCTTCGTCGCATCAGGCGAGGGTGATGGGTTGTTGGTGCCCATCTGAGGGAGATGGAGTTTATTTAGTTTTCTAGAGTGCTGCATCAGTTTGGGCTAGTGCAGGATGTTCCTGATGCGCCTGTGACCTACAGGCGATGGGGTGACGAGTTAGGGTTACCTGTTGCTCCTAAATTTTGGTGAGTTGATGATCCTTCTGATGACCCTGACTTGGAGGTTCTCGACTTGGATGATGTGGGTACCACCCCTGAGTACGATGCCTGGTTTGTTGGCCAGCCTCTCTGGACTTCGAGTGTCATTGTAGACGATGATGGGAGTGGTGATGATGCAGATGTGGGAGGATGGGTTCCCTGGTCGATGAAGCATCGATGAGGTAGTTCTTCGAGAGCTGACATGGGCATCAATTTTTAGTAGCCCGAGGAGGTTGGTGGTGATGGTGATGAGGGTGGTGATGGGGGTGGTGGTGATGAGGATGCCCCTCCTCGATGGACAGAGGAGGATTGGGATATGTTATAGGTTGAGCATGATAGCCTGGGTTTAGAGGTGACTCACCTAAAGGGTGAGTTAGCATGGTACCAGGGCGAGGTGACTCGCCTCTAGGGTGAGGTGGATAGGATGCGTGATGGGCCTAGCAGCGATGCTCTCGTTGCAAAGGACTTGGAGATTTCTAGGCTCGGAGGTGAGGTCACTCGGTTAGAGGGTGAGCTGACTCGGCTACAGGTAGGGTCCGATGGAGGTGACACTGCAGCTACTATTGTTGCTCTTCGAGTAGATATTTCTCAGTGGGTTGCTCATGAGGGTGCTGACTTGAGGAGCCTATGCAAGTAGGCTATTTATATAGAGATGTTGGAGAATATTCTGCATGAGCATCAGATTCCTTTGCCTGTTCCTCCTTCTTCATCAGCCACTACTGCTACCCGAGGGACTGATAGGAGTCGCAGGACTCATCGGTCATCGAGTTCTCATGGTGCTTCTACAACGTAGGGTCCTCAGAGGGATCCTGCTGGTACTAGCTAGTGTGACATGTCGCTTCTCTTTTTTGTATTTTGTTTCTATTTTGCTATGAGCCTTAGTGCTTCGATGTATACAGCCTGCGGGCATTTTGTACCTTTGGGACCTTCATATTTATATATATATATATATACATGGCCTTGTATTTTGGTTATCTCATGTGTTAATGTTTATATGCATGCTTTTTGTTTATGCTTTGTTAGTGCTTATGTGATGCAATGTTCACATTGTTATATTTGTGCTATGATAAATGAATGTAAACTAATATGTAATATGCAGTTTATGTTTATTTTCATTTAACTATATGATGACATGCATGATGTTTTTGTAATATTTTATAGCTCAGAGTAGTTGACCATTACTTGTTCATTTTTGCAATTGGGGGTATCCAACTTGATGACTCTTCGCGGTTGATGTATGGTGGGTGTATGTATGTGATAATGTAGAACATGTGATAATGATATGATATTTGGTATGGTTTTGATATATAACATTGGAGGATTTTCAAAGACTCAATCAGTCTAGTGATTTAACCATTTTCTTAATGTTCGTCTAACCCTCTTTAGGACCAAGGTGTGTGCAAGTGGAGTTCGTTATTCTGAATATTTGGTTTGGGAATGGCCCTAAGCAATCAAGAACCAGTGCATGTGTATGTGAAGTTCATTAACTCATGATGAGTAAAATTGGATGGTACCTGTATGGGTTTACCAATTAGCTAGCTTGTCCGTATGTGCGGTCAGAGGTCTTTCTTTTGGGAGAAAGACGTGTCGCCCTGCATGAGTTTACTCCACTGCCAGTCAAGCATCTATAGCTCCGGTGGAGGTTTGCTCCATAGTCCAATGATTCGATCTTCGAGCTTTGGGGATGACTACATAACTTTCTGAGGGGAATGTAGTACGATCCTTCTTGCTTTTGTGATCTGTGGTGTGTGTATAGTATTTATCATGATAGAGTTTGGGGAATCGGATTCTCAACCGAAGTGTGATGAGAATGTGATCCTATCCTTACTGTCTACCTTTTAATTTAATTGTTTGGATTGTTGTGATGGTGGTGAAAACCACCTTTTTGATTTTGGACTATGTTGCGTAATGGGACAAGCGGGGAATATTTCCTTTTCGCTTCAAGGTTGTACCCAAGTTGGCATTATCTTTTCTTACTCAAAATATTTTTAAATTTGTAAAGTGTTTTTGGTTCAAGATTGCTTTGGGGTCAATCTACCATACTCAAGACTTTCTTAATGTGACATAAGTGCTTTGGTCCTAAAGAAAATTGGACATATTATGATTTTTGGTTCTTCACTAGACATTTTTGAGTGACTAAAAATTTGATTTATGATATAGTAAAACATGTGTGGATATGAACTTTGTTGACTTGCGAAGAGTCTTAGTTGGGTATCCCCAATTCTTTGGAACTTGTTTTTACTTGGTCGTATCATCACCACTATGAAATATCACTGAACATGGGATGGGATGGATGCAATTATGTGATTAGTCTAATGTTGCTATATGCTTGTGATATGCCTATTTAATGCACAAGATTTTTTTTTTTGTAATATGCAAATGCAATATGCTAAGTGCTAGTAATGACATTTCTATTTACAATGTAACTAATTATTAGAAATAAAAATATTTCTTTTTTTTTAGCCATGTACATATATATACATATATTGCAAGTCATTTCATGCATAAAATGCCTTTAGGTGCATTATGTTTAGTGGTTCTGGCTCCAATTCTCCTTCGAAGTTGGCAAGTCTATATGTTCCTGGTCCCAATTTATGCTTTACAATGTACGGGCCTAACCAATTAGCCATAAATTTATCTCTCAAGTGTGGCAATGCATTGGTATTTTGTTGATTTTCTTTGAGCACTAGGTCCCCCACTTGAAATTCGTGAGGATGGACTTTTGCGTTATAAGCACGTTTGAATCTGTCTTGATATACTCGTAAGTGATCTAAAGCATTGATACATTTTTCATCAATAAGTGTCAATTGGTCAAGACGTGCTTGTCTAGTTGTTTCATCGTCCATGAATTCTTGTAATGCGATTCGCAAGGAAGGTATCTCGAGCTCTAAAGGTAATATAGCTTCAACACCATAAACTAGTGAAAATGGTGTCGCTCCCGTTGGCATTCTGATGCTTGTTCTGTAAGCCCATAATGCCAAAGGAAGTTGAGTATGCCAATCTCGATGATTTTCTTTGACCATTTTCTTGAGAATGGATACCATTGTTTTGTTGGTTGCTTCAACTTGCCCATTTGCTTGTGGGTAATAAGGTGTGGAGAAACTGTGTTGAATTTTGAATTTGTTGCACAATGCTCTAACATCCTTATTCTTAAATGACTTCCCATTATCAAAAATTATTTTTGAGGGTATTCCAAAATGATAGATAATATGTTGAAGTATAAACTCCGCTATTCGAGGTCCAGTCGTAGTGGTCATTGGAATTGCTTCCACCCATTTTGTGAAGTATTCTATCGCGGTTATGATGAACTTATGTTGTCCTGATGAAGCAGGTGATATTTTACCAATCAAATCGAGACCCCATTGTGAAAAGGGCCAAATACTTTGAATGGGTTGTAATGCGTGCGATGGTACATGAGTCAAATTTGCATGATATTGGCACTTTTGACACTTTTTGACATATTTGCAACAGTCATTTTCCATGGTCGGCCAATAGTATCCCATGCGCAGTATTCTCTTTGCAATGGCCATTCCACTGAAGTGGCCACCGCAAGTACCATCGTGGGCTTCTATTATTGCTCGTTCTGCTTCAATCGGATCTAAACATCGTAATAATATTCCATCATACCCATGTTTGTATAACACATCCCCTAGTAGAGTAAAATGAATTGCTTTTTGTTTGAATGTTCTTTTTGCAGTTCGTGTCATTTCTATTGGGAGTATTCCAGACTTGAGAAAGTCTTTTATCTCATCAAGGTAAGAATTGTAAGGTTCAACATGTATCAAACAAACGTTCTTCTCACCTGTAGGTTCTGCTTTTTGAATTGATGATTTTGACATTGTTGTTATGATTAGCGGTTGTACTTCTCCATGCTCATTCTTAGGGATGAGAGATCCCAAAGAAGCCATTGCATCCATGAATCTGTTTGTGGACCGGGGTAAGTTACTAATTTCGTACCAGTCAAACTTCTCTAGCAACTTTGTTGCTACTTCATGGTATTGCTTTAAGACTGGTTCTTTACATTGGTATTCTCCTTTTACTTGGTATACAACTAGTTGAGAATCACCAAAAATGCTTAGTCTTTTTATGCCCATTGCTATAGCTGATTGAAGACCTAAGATTAAGGCTTCATACTCTGCATTATTATTGGTGCATGTGAAGTCGAGTTTGAATGATAAAGGAATTGGTATTCCTTCAGGTGTATAAAACATGACTCCCGCACCTTGTCCTTTGTCGCATTTAGACCCATCAAAGAACATGGTCATGTCTGCTTCTTCCTCAGGAGAAACTAACTCTTCTTGTTCTGTGATAGAGAATATTGAATCATCTGGAAGCTCAATGATTAGTGGTTTGTCGTTATGTAGCGGAGCTTCTGCTAGTTGATCAACTATCACCTGACCTTTTATGGATTTTTGACTTATGAATTCGAGATCGAATTCGGTTAAAAGCATTATCCATTTAGCAGTACGGGTGTTGTTGTATGTGCGAGTCATCATGTATCGTAGAGGATTTTCTCTAGCTATGACATAGGTAGTATTGCTTAGCATGTAATGTCTAAGTTTCTTAGTGGAGAAAACCACTGCTAAGCATAAATTTTTGACATAAGCATATCTTGTTTCATAACTTACCAATGTTTGGCTAATATAGTAAATTGCTTGCTCCTTATGTTTTTCGTTCTTTTGTGCAAGCATAGTCCCTAGTGCAAAATCTGTTGCAGAAATGTATAGGTGAAAAGGGATTCCTGATCTAGGCGGTGTAAGAACTGGTGGTGATGCCAGATATTTCTTTATGTCATCAAATGCTTCTTGACATTCAGTTGTCCATGAAAATGTCACTCCCTTTTGTAACAGGCGATTGAAAGGCCTGCATTTATCTGATAGTTGTGCAATGAATCATCGGATAGATTGGATCTTTCCTTGTAAACTACGCAACTCTTTCAATGTTTTGGGAGGTGGCATTTCTAATATTGCTTTTACCTTACCTGGATCCACTTCAATGCCTCGCTTGGAGATAATGAATCCTAGAAGTTTTCCTGATGTGACTCCGAATACACACTTCTTAGGATTTAACCTTACTTTGTGTTCTATCAATCGATCGAACGCTTTTTCTAGTACATCGATGTGCTCAAGACGTGTCTTAGATTTAGCAATCAAATCATCTACATAATCCTCGATGATCTTATGCATATAATCATGAAATATGTACGTCATAGCTCGTTGGTATGTAGCTCCTACATTTTTGAGTCCAAACGGCATCACTCTATAACAGAATGTCCCCTAGGGTGTTGTAAATGTTGTCTTGTGTTGGTCTTCGAGATTAATTCGAATTTGGTTGTATCCCGAGAAACCATCCATTAAGGAAAGCATTTCATGACCAACGCAGGAATCTACCAGTTGGTCGATATTAGGCAAAGGAAAATCATCTTTGGGACACGCTTTGTTTAAGTCTCAAAAATCAGTGCATACGCGTATCCCTCCATTCGGTTTGCGAATGGGTACCATATTTGAAAGCCATTCTGGGTAATCAATTGGTACTATGAAGTGCACATCCAACAACTTTTGTAGCTCTTCTTTTACAATTAATGCGATTGTTGGATGAACTTTCCTAAGCTTTTGTTTGAAAGGCTTTGCATCATGTGCCAGTGTAAGGTTGTGGACTACCAGGTCTGGATCTAAACCAGGCATGTCTTTGTATGACCATGCGAACACTTCTTTATTTTTCATTAGCATGTTTATTATGTGTTCTTTCTCTTCTATGGATAAATATTTTGCAATTTTGACAATTTGGGGATTGTCCGCGTCTTGACTAAGGTTCACATCTATAGATTCTTCAATTAGCATGTGAGAACCTTCTTCTAGTTGATGTGGAGTTGGGATGAGGTGAATATCATCCGCCACATTTTCAAATGTCTCTAGGATTTCCCCCTCTATTTTAGTTTGAAAAACTAAATTATTTGATGATGAAGGTTGTTGTGAAATATACGTGTTTGAAGCACGCAGCAACTCTTCGGACAGGACAAATTCAGCAATGGATGGTGGGGATGAGATCCTGTCCATGGCAATGAGGCTAGTGTCGATATGGATCGGCTTTGCCTCATCATACGGATTGTGGAGTGGGGTGAGCAAATCAACAAAAATCATGTTGACTTGATGAAGGTGATGTGGCTGTGATTCGAGAGGCGATGACTCATCCTCCCTAGGTTGCAACTGACCTAATGTGTGTGATTGGCGGTGTTGCAGGAGTGGCCAAGGTGGTGGAGGAGGTTCTGGTTCAGGACTTTCATGCTTTTTGCTCAGCTGAAAGAGATTTTAGTTTATTGGGAACTTCTTTTGGTACCAGTCATTTCTTCGAATAGATTCTGCATGTACTAACTCTTCTCTAGGTTCTTCTACCTCTTGATTATGTTGTTCGTGATGCGCCTCTGCTTGTAGTATTCTTCTAGCTTGCATTTCGTGCTCATGATTTAGAAATATCATTTATGTCTCATCTTCATAATCGTCATCGCTTATCCAGAAGCCGTTAGCATTTGTATGAGGTCCCAGAACAAGTTGTGTGTAGTCTGGCCTAAGGTCGGTCATTTTTGGTGGATCTTCGTATCCTGGTTCTTGCTGCAAGGCTTGTTCTGGGAAAGTTCCAAACACATGAGGGTAAAAATTATTGATTAGGTATTCACCATTTATATCATCATCCTCATCATTAGGTTCATCCTCCTTGTCACTTTCTCCTTCCCCGTCTTCGCACTCAATATCCAGCTCTTGGAATGTTTGACTTAACGAAGAGCTTGCGATGGAAGGTTTGTAACCTAGACCTGAGCGGTCATTTGGCTCTCTATATTCTGGCTCAATAATACGGTGAGGACCTTGTTCATGTCTTCCAAGTCCATATCCTTGCCAATTAACCCTCTGAAAGTATCTCACTGGAAATGATGGGTTAGATAAAAAATCAATGTTCTCATTAAACTCTTTTACATGGTCCTCCTCTGGAGGAGATGGACCTGATGAAGATTCGACTCCCCCATATATGAAATTTATTGCATTTTATGGGGAACCCATTTTGTATATTTCACCTATGGCTAAAGGTGGGTCGCGGGGGAGGCCGTAATCCTTGACTGATTCAATAGGTGGTGTAACCATGACACTTTCAATAATGTACTCACCAATACTTGGATTGGCGAGGTGTACTGCAACTCGGGAAGGTTGAGAGGCTAATGGTTCGATGGATGAAGAGGGTTCTTCTGAGTTAGTTTGTTGTTCTAATGGTGGTGGTGGACTTTCTCTAATAGGTGGCCCTATTTGTGAGACTACGAGTTGTGATGATTATGGTTTATTGATGGATGGATTGGGTTGTGTTGCAAATATGAATGGTTGTATTGGATCTGGAAGTGCGCTAGATGGACTTGGTTGTTGGTTGGCAGGATGGTTTGGTGTGATTGGAAAGTGATATGCAGTGTTCGAAGGCTGAATTGAGTTGACGCTTTTGGATGCAAAAGTTGGGTCAACTATAGGCAATTCCTCTTGAATGGGTGCTTTTGATGAAGTGTTACTAGATGGAATGGTCCTAATGGTGAGTGGTATTTTCACCCGATTGTGAAAACACACTCTCCGATAGGATTTGGGTTCTAAATCCTCTCTTGCAAAGAAAAAATTTCTCTAAGGTTTCGCTATGTTAGCATTTTACATCTGTGTATTAATAATCTCAAATAAATATATTTAATAAAAAATGCTTGGAACACCTTAGTGGTTGCAAGTAACTGAAAACAAGGGGCAATGTTGGTTTATTTTACTATGAAACTGTAATGATTATTCATTGAACCCGAATAAAGCAAAATGTGATTTGGTTTTCGTATGACCAAGCTGTAATTTCAAAATGGAAACTGATGAAATGCCTTGAAACATAACCCCTTCAATGAAATTGGAATTTTATGAAGGGAATATCATCATCTGCTCATGAATGAAAAACAAAACTGTAAAATGAAATTATGGCCTAGAAATGGAAATTTTCTATTTTCTGACTTTGATATTTTTTAGTTTTTTATTTTTTTATTTTATTTTATTGCCTGTAAATAAAATAAAGTGCAGAAAAAAAATGAAAATAAAATGCAAAAGTAAAATGAAATGCATTCAGGGTGATGCAATCCTATTCTGACAAAACCGAAGCTAATGAGGTTTCCATGCATGCAACCTAACTTATTGAACCTGCAAAACATGCACAATATAGATAAGTTAAGTGCTGGTCTCTGGGGTTTTAACTGTGATTTCAGATTTAGAAATTCTCATGAAGCAACCAAGAGAACTTGCATTAAACTTCACCTTTAAGCCTAAAAATCTGAAAAGGGGAAAGATAAACATTTAATCCTGCATGCAGAAAAAAACTCCTTATTTCTTACCAATGAGGTGCAACTCTCTGAATTTTCTGTATTAAAAATTGGTCATTTTACAATAACAGAATCTCTAGTTTTCTCAAAACCAGAAAAAGGGGAAGAAAAACACTCCTAGGCCAAAATTTCATTTTACAGTTTTGTTTTTCATTCATGAGCAGATGATGATATTCCCTTCATAAAATTCCAATTTCATTGAAGGGGTTATGTTTCAAGGCATTTCATCAGTTTCCATTTTGAAATTACAGCTTGGTCATATAAGGATCAAATCACATTTGCTTTATTCGGGTTCAATGAACAATCATTAAAGTTTCATAGTAAAATAAACCAACATTGCCCCTTGTTTTCAGTTACTTGCAACCACTGAGGTGTTCCAAGCATTTTAATCGAATATCTTCATTTGAGATCATTAATACACGGATGTAAAATGCTAACATAGCGGAACCTTGGAGAAATTGTTTATTAAATTTCTTTGCAAGAGAGGATTTAGAACCCAAATCCTATCGGAGAGTGTGTTTTCACAATCGGGTGAAAATACCACTCAACAGATTGGCGCTAGAAGGAGGGCTCGGATGGGTTTATTTTAGTGTTATTTAAATTTAAATTTTGTATGCTTTAGTCCTCTAACACTCAGCAGATTGTTAAAAGGACGACCTGAATTGGTTTACTTTATTCTATTTTAAGCAATTCAGGTATGCTGTAATATTTTTCTGATTGTTCATACAGAAACAATGTGATTTGATTTAATTTTGAAAATTTTGGTTTTGACTAACAAAGTGTTGTTTCCATGCAATTACTTTTCATTTGATTTTAATGAATACATCTCTTAGTTGATGCTAACTTGATTTTTTTTATACATTGCAGGTTGAATATTCAACAGATTTGGTTCTAAAGTTACATTTCAAGTTTCACTAATGGCAACACTTGAGGAGCAAATGGTATCCCTGAGAGCTGAAATAGTGTCTCTAAGAGAAAGAATGGTATTAATAATGGAGGATCATTATAAGGGTTTGTCTATACCTGTGATACCCTATCATATTCCTAAAATGTTATTGGATTTTTTACGGTGTTTTAATCAAGAGGTGCCACTAGGATACTTGCAAAAACTGCATGTCTACAAGAATACATTATGTCAATTCCAGATTTTCTATGAGGAGGTGGCTTGTAAGTTATTTGCATACATTTTGGATGATAAACCATTCTTTTGGTATAGCCAACTACCCATGGAGGTTAGGACTTCTTGGATACAACTAGAAGCAGCCTATCTTTACCATTTTGGTAATCAAAGTTGACTTAGAAATCTTGAAAAATCAGTTTACCTCCATATGTAAGGAGCCTAATGAATCCTTGAGTCAATTCAATGGAAGATTTCGTGAGTTGCACTCCCAAATGTGGGAAAATTTTAACACATTAGAAGAGGAAGCCATGGAAGTATACCTAGGAGCCATACACCCCACACTTGCTTCACTCATTGAGGAAAAACTGAGTGGTTTGTCTTTAGAGAAAATCCATGAGATCTTGGAAGAGATAGAACGACAAGGTCTTGAAGAAGAAAAGGCACAACATGTTCATATGAGAGATTGTTCTTTTGATGCCAACCTACACCAACCATCAAACATAGCACCCTCCACTCCAATGATATCTAAGGTAAATGATCAAGGGGATGAATTTGAATATCCAAATCTTACAACCACCTTAGATGTAGTCCACGAGGAGGTGCAAATTGCTAAGCCAACATCCACTAGTGAGGATTATGCAGAAATGATCTCATTCATAGAGATACACGATTATCCGGATGAAGGGGTTCTAAATTCAACAATGTTTGATATATGTGATAGGACGGAACCCACCATAGAATTGAATGAAGTGGTTGAAAGTGAAATGGAAAGAAAACCAATAAATAAATTTGAAGACATGATAGAGTTTCACCACTTGTTCTTGGAAGATACTATTGATGAGATGTGTAAAATTAAGGATCAAGAAATTCTTCACCCTCCAAATTATGATAAAATTGAATCATGGGTTACTAATTTGGACGATGATAGCCTTACAAATTTGAATTCAAGAAATAACCCACTTTTGGAAATAATTGAACCATCTAAGGAAGGTGAAGATGAATTTGATGAGAAACACATTGATGAATTGGAAGATGTTGAAGAAGTAGTTGAACGTCACCACTTGATTTTGAAAGATGATTATTATGATGCTTGGAAGAAGTGGGAAGACTTCACTCAATCCAAAACTACTAATGAAACTTGTGTGCCAATTGATATACAGGACAACATAATCGCCTACTTGAAGGAAGATATTACAACTCCTGTACAATTTGAGGATGTTTTGGAAGAGGGTTTCAAATCTCATCAAATTTTGGAAGATTATAATGATCCTATTACCAAGGACAAAGAAGAAAATGAATTGATGAATGAATCAAAAGATCATGTCACAAACATCATGGAATTTCATGCCATGGATTTGGATGACGATTTTCACAATGGTTGGGGGAGATATGATAATGCATTCTTTTCTCACATCCCTATAGATGAAACTCATATTTCACTTGATATGCAGGATGTTGAACCTTCTACATCATACGAAGATCTCATATTCACAAGATTTGAAAAGGTGACAAAATTCGATCATGTTGAATATAAATTCATTGAAGGTGCGGATGCAAGTTTGCATGATGATTTGGAGGATTCAAATGAAGAGATACCATGGATAGTGAACAAAGAATTGGAACCAAATGACAAAGAGATTGATCAATTGGAAGCAACTCAAATGAAGGATCATCAAGATGAGTCATGGGACATACACTTTGACCAAGAATGTTTGAGGATTGAAAAGGATGACCATATTTTGAATTTAAATAATGTTTATGGTGAAATGTCATTAAAGGTAAATGAAAAACAGGGTATGATTTCTAATCACACCTTTGATAACATTGTTTTAATGAATGGAAAAGAAGTTGATGCACTTGAATTGTTAAATCAAATTCATCAACAATTACTAATTGAATCTAGGGTAAAAACTTTTAATGATCCTAATTTAGTAAATATCCTAGATGCTTGTAAATTGTTACACAAATTTGATTGGCCTACAAATTTGGAAAATGATTTGGCTTTGAAATTTGTAGAAATAGGCTCCTACTTACAAAATTGCATATTTGAAAAAGATAGCCTAATTCTAAATCAAGGAGGGAATTATGAAATTTACATTTTAAAGAATAGACATGATAAAATTGAAAATCAATCATTGTCTAATCAATTTGAAAATTTGATGCTCACCTATGGGAGTATTAATGGAACTAAATCAAATTGGTATGGTGAGAGGGGCAAGTGGAAATTTGTTGCATTGTTTGGTCTAGTCTTGTTTTTGTTGGATTCCCACAACATTTGGCATGCATATCACGTTATATTTTTGTTGAAATGTTCTAATCATGTTTGGGATCCAGGAAAGTGATAATCCAAGCTTTGCATCATCTTGTATTATATTGTACATTTGTATATAGATTTTGGTTTTTGGGTTTTGGTTTGTGTTTTCAAGATCGTTTTTGAAGTTACTTTGGGTTTGGTTTTGGTTTGTGTTTTCAAATTTTCATTTTTGGGATTGCAGTTTGGTTTTGGATTGAATAAGTTTTAATTTAAAGTTGTGTGTTTATTTGACATGTTTTGTTTGTCTATTAAAAAAAAAAAAAAATGATGAAAAAGTTGTCTTGAGATGCTAACTTATGTTCTAGATCAGGGAAATATGGAACATTGGAATTATGTGGTAGAAAGCTCCGCAAGAAATACAAACAGTTTAATAGTATCGTTTGAAACTTGTGATGCATGAAGTAGTCAGTTTTATATGGCAATATTTCATCTGCAATTCAAAAGACAATGCATTCATATTACATCTCACTTTGCACATACATGCCATCTTAGTTGCATATGCATTTCAAATACAAATCATTAAAGTGTGTCAAATCCTCTTAAGGTTATGCTATCACATAAATAAGAAGAAAATCCTAAGGTTGGGAACTGAGTCTTGAGATATCTAGAACCAAGCACATTTTATACACATTAAAAAGGATCTTGAGCAAAATGATCAAAACCTTGCTTGGAAGAAAAGGTTGGGCGAAGGAAGTATTTCATGTCTATCCTATTATGCAACATGATCCTTAAAACAGTGGTTTTGACCACTTCCATAAAGCTTAAAGCCTAAAATCGGAGTAGTAAGGATAGGGCTAAATCCTCATCGAACTTAGGTTGAGGATCCAACTCCCCAAAGCTTTGATTTGACCTACATGGAGTAGTAAGGATAGGGCATAAATTCTCATCTCGCTTAGGTTGAGAATCTGATTCCCCAAAGCTCCTATGTCTCATTTCATGATAAATCTTGGATTGGAAGGATCGTACTACATGTCCCTAGCAAGGATGGGTAGTCATCCCCAAGGTTCAAGAAGTAAAAAATTAATTTTTCCCATCTCATATTTATATTGGATTGGAAGGATCGTACTACTTGTCCTCTACAAAGGATGGGTAGTCATCCCCAAGGTCCAAAGAAATGAAGCTAAGTCATGGATTATGGGGTTAAGTATGCCCATGCATGGCAAGCATGTCTTGTCTAAAAAACAAGACCACAGATTGTTCAAAGGGTTAGACTAGCATGACCATTTCTTCAATAATTGGTTAAATTATTTTGCTCAAAGTGAGGTAATGAATTCCAAATCAGAGTAGTAAGAATAGGGTTAAACTCCCATCTCGATTAGGTTGGGAGTCCGATTTCCCAAAGCTCTGATTTCACTTTCACTTACACATGGGTTCAAGATAGTAGGGACTCATAACCAACTTTGGGATCTAATAAAGCAATTCATTATACATATAGTTGATCCTAAGAGGGTTTGATAATCTTGAATGTTTGTGTATGATACTAGAAGAAAGACTATGCCTTTTATAAAAGCAAAATCTCTTAGCATATTTATTAGGTTACACAAATCATTCACAATCTCACATATGCATTCATGTAAAACTGACGATGGAATGTTGATCAATTTCAAACGATAGGGAATGAAACACATTGCACACACCGAGCTGATACTTAATGATTCTGATGATTCATGTATTTTTGATCTATGGGCATTTGTTTATATTTCTTATGTGCTAATGCTGGTTTCCGAGTTTGTATACTTCCAGGTTGGGTTCTCACCAAAATGCTCAGGAGCATTTGACAGCAGAGTCGCCATTTGTTGTGGCTGATCCACAACACACCCCAAAATTGGGGACCCACATTTTTTGCATGCTTTCAAAGAAGACCTCAGTGACCCAGATGCTAAAAATCAAGAAAAAGAGCAAAATTTCACAAAAAGGAAAAAGTTGTCGCGATATCGCGACATGTCGCTCCGTCGCGGCCGAAAATGAAAAGTTGTCGCGATATCGCGACATGTTGCTCCATCACGGCCAGAAATGAAAAAACGTCGCGATATCGCGACATGTCAAGCTTTCACGGCCCAGGCAAGCAGGAAGAGGTGTTGATCAAAAATTGTCACGATTTCGCGACGTGTTGTGAAATCGCGGTCCAAAGAGGAGAGAGAAAGACAGAATGGAAAATTGTCGCGAAATCACGACATGTCACAAAATCGTGGTCAAACCAGTCAAACAGGGCAAGGCACTAAAGTTGTCGCGATATCGCGACATGTCGCGTTTTCGGCTCCAAGCAGCGAAGTGGTATGGAAGGAAAATATGTCATGATTTCACGACATGTCACGTTTTCGCGGCCAAATACAGCAAGAGTAGCCCAAAATAGAAAAGCGTCATGATTTCGCGACGAAAAGCAACCAAGGTGTACGGAAGGAAAAGGTGTCGCGATTTCGTGACAAAAAATAGTGAAATAGCCCGAAAGAGAAAAATGTCGTGATTTCACGACAGAAAGCCGCAAGACAGCTCCGAATGAAAAGGCATCGTGATTTCGTGACAGAAAGCAGCCAAGGTGTACGAAATAGAAAAGTGTCGCGATTTCACGATAGAAAGCAATGAGATGATGCCGAATGAAAAAGTGTCACGATTTCGTGACATGTCGCGTTTTCACGGCCAGGTATAGGGAAACACAGCAAAATGAAAAGGCATCACGATTTCGCAACAGGTTGCATCCTCACAGCTCGAAACAGAAAAATGTCACGATTTCGTGACAGGTTGCATTTGCAAGGCTATTGACAGGAAAATGTCACGATTTCGTGACATGTCTTATTTTCGCTGTGCATGAAGGCAGGAAAGGTTGCGGGCATAAAAATGTCATGATATCGCGACATGTCGCGTTTTCGTGGTGAAAGTAAAGGAGCAAAGTTGCATGCATAAAAACGTCGCGATATCGCGACATGCTATTTTTTTGTCGTGATTTACACGGGGCCGTTACAGAACATGCAAAAAAGTGCGGAACACGTGGCGTACATGTGTAAGGGCTGCAGAGGCGTTACAGTTCACAGAGAAGATCAAGCGTCTCAATGTCGAGCATAAAGTCAAAAGCAATGGAAAGGCGGGGAAGGTGAAACGAAGCAATCTGGAAGACGAAATGAACCGTCATGGAAGGAGAAGCAATTTACCAAAACTTTAAAAGCGGAAGCACAGATTGGTACGAGGGTCGAAAACCGCTGCGAGCAGAGTTGCAGTGCCGAAGGCGAGAAGCCATTCTGGGCCTGCTTAGGAGTGTTTTTCTTCCCCTTTTTCTGGTTTTGAGAAAACTAGAGATTCTGTTATTGTAAAATGACCAATTTTTAATACATAAAATTCAGAGAGTTGCACCTCATTGGCAAGAAAGAAGGAGTTGTTTTCTCGCATGCAAGATTAAATGTTTATCTTTCCCCTTTTCGGATTTCTAGGCTTATAGGTGAAGTTTAATGCAAGTTCTCTTGGTTGCTTCATGCGAATGTCTAAATCTGAAATCACGATTAAAACCCCAGAGACCAGCACTTAACTTATCTGGATTGTGCGTGTTTTGCAGGTTCAATAAGTTAGGTTGCATGCATGGAAACCTCATTAGCTTCGGTTTTGTCAAAATAGGATTGCATCACCCTGAATGCATTTCATTTTACTTTTGCATTTTATTTTCATTTTTTTTCTGCACTTTATTTTATTTACAGGCATTAAAATAAAAAATAAAAAACTAAAAAATCTCAAAGTCAGAAAATAGAAAATTTCCATTTCTAGGCCAGAATTTCATTTTACAGTTTTGTTTTTTCATTCATGAGCAGATGATGATATTCCCTTCATAAAATTCCAATTTCATTGAAGGGGTTATGTTTCAAGGCATTTCATCAGTTTCCATTTTGAAATTACAACTTGGTCATATAGAGATCAAATCACATTTGCTTTATTCGGGTTCAATGAACAATCATTAAAGTTTCACGATAGAAATAAACCAACATTGCCCCTTGTTTTCAGTTACTTGCAACCACTAAGGTGTTCCAAGCATTTTTATTGAATATCTTTATTTGAGATTATTAATACACAGATGTAAAATGCTAACATAGCGGAACCTTGGAGAAATTGTTTATTAAATTTCTTTGCAAGAGAGGATTTAGAACCCAAATCCTATCGGAGAGTGTGTTTTCACAATCGGGTGAAAATACCACTCAACAGGTCCTAATGGTGAGTGGATGTATAGTTATATTGTGTTGATGGAAGCAAGGGCTCATATGGGTTTGAAATCAAGTTGCAGTATTTGAAAGGTTTTGTGTCAGCTGGTATACAATGTACTTTTCCTTCATGTACATATTTTAAGCATTGATGTAATGTTGGAGGCACACACTTCATTTCCCTAATCCAATGGCATCCAAGAAGTATATTATATTGTATTTCTTCTTCCAAGATGTGGAAGAGGACATGTATTATTTTCACCCCACGGTGACGGGAAGAACAACATTCCCTACAGTTGAGCATAAAGCGTCATTAAAAGCCCTAAGGGTGAAGGTGGAAGTTGTGATGTGAGATGATGGGATGTTGAGTTTTTTCATTGCAAGTGTGGTGATGAGATTGATTGGTGAACCGGTGTCAATAAGCACTCTCTTGAATGGCTTCCTGTCAATGTGAGCTACTATGTGCAATGGTGGATTAGGTGAATCTACCAAAATTTGCTTTTCCTCGAAGTCATAAAATACTATCGAGGATTCCATACACTTTTGTACACTCCCTACAAAGGAATTGAATGCATTGGCGTCTTTTGAATATACTTGTATAGACTTTAAGATCTCCATAAATGCTTCCCTATGAGGTGTTGATTGTTGTATTAGCTCATAAATTGATAATTTTACTAAAGCCATTTTTAAACTTTGCGTTAATCGACTATTTAAGGTGACCACTAGGCGATTATGGAAAGGTGGTGGTGGAATGCTTGGTCCAAGTTGTATGGGCACATTTTTTGGTTGTGTTGTTGGAGCCTTTGTTGTGCGATTAGCTTGCCTATGTCCATGGGTAACTATGTTGATAGCCCCTACAAAACCTTGTGGTAGTTGAGACACATAATTAACCTAGTTGGGAGGAACTGTAGAATTTGATGCTCCCGTCGATTGTTGATTTACCTCTCGATGTGGCAAAGGTGTCTAATAGATGCCTAGGTTTTGATTGTTTTGGGCTAGTGGATTGTCAACTTTGATTGTACCCGCTTCTAATAAATCTTGCACAATTCCTTTGAAACCATGACAACCTTCGATATCATGTCCTCTTTGTCTATGATAGATGCAAAAAGGTGTTCTTTGTAACGTTTTTTTTTGTTTTGTTAGGATCTTCAGGTTTCATTTTCGGCAATGTAAAGAGTTTTACCACATACAAATTTTGGAAAACTAATGAATATGGCTCTTGTACTGGTGTGTAATTTCTTTTTGGCTTAAAATGACGTCATTGCATTTTTGCAGATTGTGTCTGATTTTGTGCCTACTGCGGGGGTGGAACCGCTTGATGATTCAATTGTTGCGATTGTTTTTGTTGTTGGGGTTGTTGGATTTGTGCTTGGGTTGGTTGATTCAACTGTGGTTGGCCCAAAACTATATGGTTAACTTGTGAGGTCTTATATTGATCGTGGTTATTCCCCTTTTGATTCTTATTGTGCCACTCTTTCTTTTTAGGCTTTATCTCACCTTCATGAATTTTGATCTCTTCTATTAGCTTTGCTTGGGCGAGTGCCTCATCGAATGTCCTATACTGTTGTAGCTATAATAATGAAGAGATGGGACATTTGTATTATCTCTGGCATAGGGAGATAAAATGGTAACTTGATAATGATTGATCTCCACCTATTGCCAAAGTCATAGACTGATTCATCATCATATTATTTTAGATAAATCAAATCATTCAATGTGGTTTGTTTTCTTACATTCAGGGTGAATCTTTCCAAGAACTGATCCGCTAGTTATTCAAAGGTAAAAACACTTTGATGTGGCAGGTGGTTGTACTAGTCTTGGGCTTCTCCCCCTAGTGTCTGAGGAAATGTATATAACAGTAATGCATCATTGTTTTTGATTCTGAAGCATGCATTTACAAATCTAGTTATATGTTCGCGGGGGTCCTCTTCCCCTTTAAATTCAAGCTTAGGTATTTGAAAATCTGTTGGATATGATGGCTCAGGAACTGGAGCATGAATAGGATGATTGAGTAGTTATCTTAAAGTTGGTTTTTGGTATTGCAAACCTGGATTTTGCATGGCAAGACTATCAATATGACTCTGTAAAAACTGGTATCTAGGGTCATCCATAGGACTGACACTTGAATGTACTTGATGTTGTTGGTAATGGGGTGGATTGTATGTAGGTTGCGGGTGATAAGGTATGGTTGGCTGAAATGTGTTATGATATGAATGATGACGGAGATTATGATACTGATGGGGTGATGGGGGTATGATGGTATGTTGACCTACTGTATTAGCATATGGATGTAGAGGTTGGTTATGAGCTATAGTGGTGGATGGAGGGCGCATTGTCCAATATGGATCTTGGATAAAGGTATTTGTTTGGTGATATGAAGGTGGGAAGTTGTGCTCAATCCCTTACAAATATTGGCTGGGGTCAAGATTTACACTACGGTTAGCATTATCTAAAATCATTTGTTGCAGCTGTAAAAAATCATGTTACATAGCAATTGCATTTGAATTAGGGACCGCCACCTGTGATGTGGTAGGATGGGTTGGTTGTGGAACAACCATGGTAGTGGAAGTGAGTGGGGGGTAAGTAGCAAAGGGTATTGCCACTAACTGTGGTATGATATGGGATGTAGAACCTATGAGGGTAGTGGGTTGAGTGGATGTTAGGGTTTGTGAAACAACATGAATTGTTTCATACAAGGTATTAGTGGAAATGGTGAGTTGTTGAGGTAATGTGCGGGGTGGTTGGTTGGATGATGATGGTTGGTTAGCCAGTGCTATAGCAACCAACTCAAAAAAAGGATTTGTAAAAACTTGTTCTGACTGTTGTGGGTAAGTATATGCAGGCTCTTGTTGTAATGATGGTACAACACGGGATGGGATGGAGAGTGGTGGTAATTATGGGAAGACCATTCCAACTGCATTCAAGTACATTCTAACATTATTCATGTCAAACATGGTGACGTGACATGACTATCTACCACTATAGGAGGTTCACTCCTAAGTGTCTCATATATGGCTATGTGAGTAGCCTTATGCATAATGTCTATTTCCATATTAGGGTCATTACTAGAAGGCCCTACATTAATACTTTGGAACATAGAAGAGGGCATGCCTACTTGTCCTACCACCGAAGTGTGAGGGACGTTTCCAGACTGAGAGGCCATGGAGGAAGACCACTAACTTTGGTTTGACATTAGTTTCTTAGCTTGACTACGAGTCACTACCATACGTTGTTATGTGGTACAATGCCAAATATAAATAAAATGATAATACGATGCAATACAACACGCAAAGAAAACAAACACACAAAGCTTTTGGTGCTAGGTTTTCGTTAGTTTCTTTTTTTAACGTTTTAAAAATGAAGACATGTGCTCAATGTCTTGCCCTATATGAATCTAGGATTTCACCTGTATACTCGTAGCTCGACAGCCTGGCTATGAACTCCATGTCGTGTAATCTCGTTTATAATGTGTGGTAATGAAGCCCACACACGGCAAGGGAGCATAGGTCCTACCAATTCCTCACCCAATTTACTCGTAGTCTGCGATACAACTCTTCGAGGAGAAATGCATGCTATAACCCACGGGCTATGATGGATCTTAGAATCGGCCTTGGAAAATAATGGGGTATGATGTTGGTGGTTTGGTGATTAAATACAAACCCAACGGTGATGAAATCCAACCGTTTTCCAACGTTTAAGTGCAAGTGTGTTATGGTTTGTTTAATTATTGTGTTATGTAAAACTATTATGAATTTATATTTGAATGCCTACATGCAGAAGACAGAAAGCAGAAAACACAGCAGACAGCAAGTCAGGGACAAAATGTCATCTTCAGATAAGCTTTTAGGCAAAATCCTACTTAACATGGCCAATCGCGGGTGGGCGGTTGGTTTTGGTAAACCGCGGATGCACGGTTTGCCAATCGCGCATCTGCATTTGCGAAATCCCAACCGTGGATCCGCGGGTCCTTTTTGTCAGTAGGACAAGGCCAAAACATACCTGAACCCTAAAATATAATTTTTGGATTATTCCTAACCCGACACGTGCAACATGATTTTTTTTTTTATGGATGCAAGACTTAAACTAATTGGACTTATCCTAAAACCTATGTGCAGACAAAAGCAAGTAGGACTAGACCTTTTAGTGCTAATAACAGAATGCATACAAAGGAGAAAAATAAGGAATAAAAATCAAAATGTACAGACCTATAATCCCATCGTTGCTCCTTCCATCTGTCAACCGCCAATCTACGTTTCTAAGACAGCAATTGCACGTCTGCGTTTCCTCAAAACAGGAACCGCATGTCTGCGTTTTCTCCAAACATGAATCACGCGTCTGTGTTTCCTCCAAACAGGAACCGAGCATCTGTGTTTCCTCAGAATAGAAACCATGTATCCGCGTTTCCACAGTAAACAATTCGGGTGTGAGGTTTTTCAAGTATATCGATCCAAATTTGAATCTACGCGCGTCTCGAATTCCCGAAACCTGTAGGTGCAAACAGAGATTAGTAAACAAATTTAAAAGCAATGCAAAACAAAATAAGACCTTTAGGGGGTCCCATCGTGATTGCCATTTCTGTAACCAAAATATTTGAACACTTGCAAAATATAAAGCCACACAGATACAGATTGCCTGAAATAATAAAATCTTATATATATATTGATTCTTTGTGATACAGATTTACAAATTTCCAGATTGCCCCAAGCAAATTGGGTACAATGTTACAATCTTTGTCTCAGTGTGGTACAAATTTATCTCTGGGAGTTTTCCAGATCTCTCGCAAAGTACAATGTTCTCCTCGTATCCAGTTACAGCTTCAAAGGGGTGAGTGGGCTTTGGTATCCAATAAAGGACCACTCCAGCTTCAACAGCTTATCCAAAATACCTGTCACCTGCACACACTCAAGCCGGCAAAGGGATTAGTAGCACTTGTATATTTTAGCAATAAAATCCATACTAAACATAAACCCTAAGCAGATAATTGCGTGAAACAAATAACAGTAGCAATAAACAGATAAAACCTTGCTAATATTAAAGTTACTGATCTCGACCATGCATGTGATTTTCATCTCGGGACTGTGTAACCGTGGAAGCGCGGTTGTGGGCTAGAAACCGCGGACCTGCAGTTGTGAAACCGCAGTCACGTTTTCGACTGTGGAACCGTGGACAAGTGGTTTCGACTGAAGAACAGGTCAACTCGGGATTTGAACTAACGGTCAGAACAAAGCTCACACGTAATTTCTCGTTGTTCTACGTCAATTTTGGTAGCCTGTCGGTATGTAAATTTAGCTCCCTTTGTTTGGTGGACTAATGGTGTTTTTATAGGCTTCCTAGGGGTTTGGAGGGGAATGGGAGGTGGCAAGCCTAACTTGCCAAGTGGCAAATCTGAACGACCAGGTGGAAGGGGCAGTTACAATGAGTCATTCAGTGTGGCTCACTTAACCGGGGTGATGTGGCTTCAAGTGGAGTGAGATGTGGGATGTTGTTTTATGTGAAGGGACAAGGGGACAACAACAAATGAGTTGTGGCATGGGTGTTGGGAATCTGTCTCATGTGCAAGGACAAGGGGGGCAGGAGTGGGTAAGATGTGGTAGGGGTGTTGGATGGAGTGTCTAGGACACATGTCCAATGGGTAGATAGGGTATCCTAGGATGATTTTCCATATTTAATAAATAAGGAAAATAGGATAATGTGCAAGATTTTATATCCTAAGTTTAGACTTGGGCATATAATATTATTATGCAGGATTTGATGGTGGGGTGGCAGATGTGGTTTTGAAGGTGTTGTATTTTAGTGTCTAAAGCTTTAGCAGTTGGGAGTTTGATGTATGCTATGGTGTGTACAAGACCGGACATTGCCCAAGCAGTGGGAGTTGTGAGCCAGTATATGAGCAATCCAGGTAAATCTCACTGACAAGCAGTGAAATGGATACTTAGGTATTTGAAAGGGACTTCAAAATTCTGTTTGAATTTTGTAGGTTACAAAGTTGAGTTACAAGGCTATGTGGATTTAGATATGGCAGGTGATTTGGATAGTGGAAGGAGAATTACCGGGTATGTATTCACAGTTGGAGGTACAGCAATGAGTTGGATATCCAAGCTACGTGTTGTAGCTCTTTCTACTACGGAGGCTGAGTATGTAGCCATCATGGAAGGTGCCAAAGAGTTCATATGGCTTCAGAGGTTGATTGAGGAGCTGGGTCAGGAGCAAGGATATAGGACACTTCTGACAGCCAAAGTGCCATTCATTTAGTGAACTCTACTTTTCATTCACGAACAAAGCACATTCAGTTGAGGTATCACTTCATTCGATCAACAATGGAGGATGGTTTGGTAAAGTTGAGTAAGATTCACACTTCCCAAAATTTTGCTGATATGCTTACTAAAGTAGTAACCAGGGAGAAATTGAGCTTTTGCTCTACTTCGGTTGGCCTTAAGGAGTAAGGTCATGTTACGAGAAACTCTCAGTCATAAGATGCAGGGATGTTGCATCAAACTTGTCTCCAAGTGGGAGATTGTTAGGTAATGAAGCCAAATTGATAACAAGAAATTAATTACCATTAAACATTGTTGGCAGGGTTCCAAGGCCATTAAATATTGATGGGCAACGTTCAACAATAGGAACGTGAACGGGGTTCCAAGAGGCAGCATTAAATATTTAATTACCATTAAATATTTAATTGCCAGTAAATATTTAAAAAAACGTGATAAGCAATGGGTGGTTTCAGCTCATGGTTTTTTGGCCCATTGTATTCCGACACCTCTGTGTTTTCGGGTAGAGGAAAAGCCACGAATCTCTATATATTTTGTACTGTAAAGACTGTCTTTATTGGTTAAGGCTCTTTTCTGGTTTGGAGGAAGAGAGGAGAGGAGACATTGTACAAGAGGAGAAGATTGTTGTATTGTTGCTAATACAAATGACTAATTGTTTCTCCATGGAGTAAGGTACATTGCCCGAACCACATATATCTTGTGTCTCTTACATTTGTGTGATTGCTTATTGTTTATTGCACTGCTTAACTAAAGTTTAAACTATTTTTCATTGTCAATGTTATTATTTATTTTTCTTCCATAGACTGTGTATTGTCTGTACATGGTGAATTCCTAACAACCAAGGTAATCGATTATGGTGGTGGAAGTCTTTGTGGAAGGTCAAGGCCCAAATGAAAACTTGAACTTTTGTGGTTGGCACTAAGGAATAAAGTGTTGACTTGGGAAGTTCTTATGAGGAGTTGGCAAGGACCTAGTCAATGTACTCTTTGTAGAAGAGAGCAGGAAATTATATTCCACTTGCTAGTAGAGTGTAAATACACAAAAAGTGTATGGTTAAAAAATGAAGACTATATTCCACTTGCTAGTACAGTGTAAATACACAAAAAGTGTATGGTTAAAAAATGAAGATGTGGTGAGGTTACCTTATGGGGAGAGGGGGAGGGTCCTGCTCCCTCTCCCTACTCCCCCTCCCCTAGTTCTTGCCCAATCCCTGGCTCATCCCGGGTCATCCCGCTCTGGGAATGCTTTGTAGCAGATGATCTCCTTGGGGGGAGATCCTTCTCCACTTTATGCTCCTTTCCTAGCAGTTTTAGGGTTTCCCCTGCCCGAGCTCGGGGTCTGGTGCATCCCAGGGGTCTCCTAGGGTTCCCTACATGATTCAGGGATCCCTTCCTCGATCTCCCTCAGGATTCCCCCTGGGGTTTTTTGCAGGTTTTTGCTTGGATCTAGTTCCCAGGGCTTCCTCGGTCGGTGGTGGTGGCAGGTTGGGTTTTCGACTACTTCTTGGTGCATCCTGTGAGGTCCTCTCTGCTTCAAGGTTGGTCTGGGGGGCCAGTTTCCTCTTCTGCTAGTGACTCCTCTCTAGGATGCCCATGGTTGTTGTTGGTCTCGTCCCTTTGGGTAGGGCCCTTTTTGGTTTCCTGTTCGGAGGCTTCTTCTTGCTGGATCTGCTTTTTGGTGGACACCCAAGGCATTGGTTGGCCTTCGGGGTGGGCCTCTTCCTCTGCCTAGGTTGTTCCCAACCCCAGTCCCAGTTCCTTGAAGCTTCCATGAGCAAGGATGGGGGGCTCTTGGTCCCTTCTTCTGGGGTTCCTAGGGTTTCTGTTGCATGTTTGGATCTTGGGGGGGCATGATCAATGCATGCAGACCCTGGTTCCCCCAGGTTAGGCTTTTGAGGATCCCATCTCTATGCCTGTTGTCACTCCCCGCCTGGGATCCTCAGGTTGTTCGTTTCAGTTCTTTCTCAGGGGCTTCTGGTCCCAGTTCCCTGGATCTGTTCGTGAGCAAGGATGGTGGTTCCTAGGCCTTTCTGCTATAGTGGTGGGGGATTCCTTATGTATTCTATGGTCTGGAGGGGAGATCAATGAGTTTGCAGTTGTGGTCCCTCCTTCCTCCTTCAATTTTGGCTTTTGGGATCCTGTCTTTGCACCTGTTGTTGTTTTCCCTGGATCCTTCCGGCTTCCTCGTATTTCTCCTTGTTGTGCACAGGGATATCTTGGCCTGTAGATATCCCCAGTAGTGTTGTTCCTCTTTTCAGGCTCAAGCGGAGGCATCCCGTTTTTTTCTTTGAGGACCCTGATGCCATTTCCCAAGTTGTCCCGTTGCTGATCCCTGACTTGTATCCTGGTGCTGCTTGCTGCTTTGCTCGCGTGGATGCTTGTTGCCCTGCTGCACCCCGGATTGCATCCCGTGGCATCCCTGGGCAAGGATCCTCTCCAATTTTCTAAATTTCCCTACTTCAGGTTTTTGGGCAGGATTTTTGGTTGCAGGCTATCCTTGGCCTTCCTGCTCTCCCTGTGTAGGTCTAGGCAAATGTTCTGTTTCCACCCCTAGGAGGATCCCGAACTGCTGTATCCACCCCCGGGTGAATCCCAGATTGTTGTATCCACCCTTGGAGGATCCCAGTCTGCCATCAATGGGAGGATGATACCTTGGTGAAGCGGGTCTCACTAATGGTTTCTAGAATCTGGTCATTCTGCTAGATTAAGGGTTGTTTTTAGCCCTTTCCCTTTCAGTGTGTGTTTATTTCCATGTACTTAGGAATTGCTTTAAATCTCGGTGCTACGGACCTTTTTACTATAAGGTTTTGGGATCCTCTTAAAAAAACCAATTTGTATATAAAATTCTAGTTACTTATCAAAAAAAAAAATGAAGACGTGGTAGGGGAAGTCGATAGAGGCTTGCTTGAAAGGATGGTTTGAAAGGAAGGAGTTAAAGCCCTTCACGACACTACTGTTGGTGGCAACATGGGAAATTTGGATTTCAAGGAACGATGGAATCTTTAACCAATGAGAAATTCCAACATTCCAATGCTCTCTTCAGATGAGATTAGTTTTTGAGGGATTGAAGAAGGAAAACATTCCAATGCTCTCTTCATATGAGATTAGTTTTTGAGGGATTGAAGAAGGAAAACATTCCAATGCTCTCTTCAGATGAGATTAGTTTTTGAGGGATTGAAGAAGGAACTACATATTAAAAAGAAAAAAAACACATTGAGGAAGTCTCTGTGATAAAGTGGGAACATGGGGTTTTTCTAATGGGGTGAGAGAAGGTATAGCAACATCATGTGGAGCTAGAGGAATTCTATACATGTCCAAGAATCACTTTATAAAATTCAAAGCATGATTGGGGACTAGCTCAAATAATTTTGTAGAACTGATGGCACTAAACTTACTTCTCAAACTAGCAATAGAAAGGAGAAAAGGACTTTTGCAAGTATTTGGAGACTTTAAAATAGTCATAAATTGGATGAAAGGCACTTGTCGGATAGAAAATTTTAAGTCCAATCTATGAACAATTGAAAATCACAAAGGCTTTAATTAGCTCAATCTCATACAGACATGTGTATAAAGAATTAAATACAATAGCAGATTCTCTATTCAAAGAAGGCCTCCACGCAGAACGAGGAAGATAGCTATTATGTAAGACAAAGAATGGAACTCCTATGCTTGCTATAACCAAGTCTATCTTAACCAGACTCTTATGTCAAACACAAAAATCATAATATAGCAATGTTTCAAAAATATTATGGAAATTCATTGCCCCTTCTCAAAAATAAAAGGGAAGGAAAAATAATAAAAAATTTAGTTTGAATATTTTTGGATATATCTTAGATAAGGTTATTTCTTGAAAAGTATAAGACACTGGAGGACTTATTATGAGAGATTGTATTGAATGTCAAGTGCATCTATGCCTTATAATTTCATTCTTTCGAAATAGAAATTATGTTTTTTCTCTTTGGAAAAAATTATATATATAACACACAAAAATAAATAGATGAACTAATTATTATTATGTTTCTTAATAGACTCATGGAATTATTATTAATAATATTTTATAATAATAATTTTACAATTATTATTATTATATTAATAGTAATAATAATACATTATTATATCAAGTGGTATTAGCTCAACCAATTAGATTCCTCAATATTTAAAAAGAAGACCAAGGTTCAAATCTTGCCAAAAGATATGAATAATATCCAAGTTTTTTTTGTAATACCACTATGCGATGACGTAATACAGGTGGGGCCTGTTTCAATCCCACATAACCAATTAAGAAAATAATACATTATTATAATAATATTAATAATAATAATATATTATTTTTCAATGAATTTACACAAGGTTTTTATGAAGGGTCTGGTTAGACCTCTCCAAAAGAGATCAAAATCCTTACCACTGTAGTAAACTTGCAGCTAATAATAATATTATTATTAAATAACGAGAACAAAACTTATTGTAATTGTCTTCCCTGTTCCAGTCTCATCATCATCCCACAAGTTTGTGTCATCTAAATCCCTATCGTGGTTGTCCAGGTCCAATACAGCTTTGTTGTCAAACTAGGTCAAGAGGATGCGTCCAAATTGTCATTTGTGGGAAAAAATCAGGCTAAGCAGTTAAGGTTTCATTTGTGGGAAAAAATCAGGCTAAGCTGTTGAGGTTTCAGACAACAAAAATTAGGGGTGCACACAAATGGCATTCCACCTCAATCCTACAAAGAATGCTATCCCTTGACCCTGCAAGGGGCTCTTGCCCTCTTGAACCCTAACAGAGATGACAACGAGTGTTGCTCATTGTATTGGTGATGTGATTTGTTGCATGAAGGAAAATATCAAATAAAATTATGTTGGCAAAAATTTGCATTACATACAGTTTGAAATACATGTGGAACAAAACGAAGGGAAAGGAGCGCAACAAGAGTTTCATACTACGTTCAATGATTCTATCCCCAATATTCAATTGTTATGTTATTGAGGACACCAACAAATCTAAATGGGATAGATGTAGGCAAACAATCTTATTACATCTGCATGAGTGCAAGTTTGTACAAGTGTCATACATGCATATGCACAAACTTTCCATGTAAATAAAATTGTTGTATGATAGTTAAAGTAGCTGGCAAAATATGTGTAATAACGGTTAGTGTAATGGGGATATTTTAATTTTTAATGTATACATGTAGTTAGGTTGTATTTGGCCAGTTGTCAATTGCCTAGTGGTTGCATAATATTTATATATACACATCTATGTTTGTCAAGTTGAACGGTTAATAGAGATAAAAATGTTCATGACGTTGTTTGAGGTTGGTCAAAGCAAGTTTGCTTGCATTGTAGACTTTGCCAGATCATGATGTATTGTAAATAACTGAGTTCTATATTAAGTCTTCCAATTGTGGACTCGTATTTAATCATTCATATATATATATGGAATTGGATTGTAGTGTTTTTCGTTTCCTTTCTACGATAATTTGACACCTAGATGGACCAAATTTCAAAGTGAGCCCTAACACTTTCCAATCTCCTAAAGTCTTCCCATACCTTAGAGTTATCTATCAGTCTAGGACTTTCATGCCCTGAGTAGGATGGATTCCTGTAGAACAGGAACTTCTCTGTGCCTGGCAGAATGGTTTCCACTAGTTGGCACCAAGTTATCCATCACATAAATCTTGAAACTTGATTTGAGACCTTCCTAGGGCTTGTTTGGTTTTCAATATGGTGCATGACCTACAGACAAGATGTCTAATCACCCTGAAAAAGTTCCATAATCAATTTTGTTGCATTGGATAGTTTACGGGCAATGTGATGCATGTTGGTAAATCAGGAGCCTAAAATAACTAAAAGCTATCCCCAATGATGACTCGTGTTTGATAAAGCCATTCCGGTGCACATGAGGTATACAACTAATGCACGGTGAAATGCCTCTGAACTGAAGCCATCTGCCTTTTACTCCAATTCATCCCAGCTTTCTGTTTCTAGGCTCCAACAAACTATGTGTGTCCCCAAGTCATTGGTCTATGGCCCATCCAGTTTTTAAAAGACCTATAGTTGATCCTTCTGGCTCAATTTTATTCACAACTTTGAGAAATAATTTTGTACTCATTCAATCCTCTCAATGAAATAGTGCCATTGGTCAAGCTGGAGTTTTGTGCATCACAACCTTTAGTCAGTCAAAGTCATGTTAAGGTCAGGTGCACTTTTGTATTTCACATCTAGGCATGTATTTCACATCTAAGCAATAATGTTCATCATCCCTCGCCTGGTGGTAGCTCAGGCCTGATCCCACACACACAGCAATCCCAAGTTGGACCCTAATGGGCATACAATGCTCTGATGATCTCACTCCCTTGTATACAAGGTTTTGCTGTCACACAAAATATAATTCAAAGATTGTAACCATGTTACCCTGTATGCATATCTTAGGCTTAGCCTTGCTTTGAAATAGCATTCAGATGAACCAAAAAAGATCCATACAAGAAGCGTTGGGATCATGCCTCCAACAAGTTCGGATCGAAACGAATCCATATCAAAACCAACAAACAGAAAACTACATATAGCTTAAAAAGCATTAAATCAAAGTTCCTCCCCTCTCAATTAGCAGTTAACCAACTCTACACACACTGAAGAGTATATCATGGTCTCTTTACTACATATGATAAACTCTCAACTACACTACCCTTCCCTGCTGGCTGACTTAGAAACTACTTGGGAAGCTGAAGAGTAAGCATTGACTCAGCACTCAACAAAGATTTAAAAAAAAAAAAAAAATACGTTCAATAAAATGCAGTCTAAAACCTACTCCTACTCATCATGACCATAATTGAGATTGATGTCAATTTATATAACTACTCAAAATCTTTGGCAGAAGGTTGAAGCTGTTTGCTTTCTAAGGAGTTCTCCGCCACTGGAGTGGTTGTTGTGACTGCAACACTACTACTAGGTTAAACAGCCACTAAATATTTCCATTAGGTACATAATCAGATTCAGCAAAACTTGAGAACATGAGTTATTCTATGTTCTTGTGAACACAAGTACATGTTCACGTAGGTGCTTTCTTTCCATTTATTTAGGCCTTTACTCGCAAGGAAAAAGGAAAAATAAAATAGTACACATAAAGTAGCATACTTGGCTTCACAGAGACTACCATAACATGCTAGAGGAGGAGGAACAAGACAGATCCAATTAATGCTGCTAATGTCATCGAATAACACAATTTCATCAGGGTTTTATAATATCTCAATACTAGTGCCCCTTGGATATCTGTAAGGCATGTTCAATAGAACAACTAAAACAAACACTAATCAAGCCCAAATGCAAACAAAAAAAATGAGAATATTTTCCCCGTTCAACAAGACAAAGGCAATTGAATTATTTAAAGCTAGACAACATAAACATTTGACGCTGAGGCCGCTCCAATCTTTCCGACTAGGAAAGACGTATCCTTGGTCCTGTCTGACACTAATCTCAACACCTTAAACAATACATTTGATAAATAAGCCTGCATATTACAACTCAAAATGTTGCACTCAACCAAAATAGGCCAAAGTAGGAATTCCAAGCTCAGTATCTGCTTAGAATAAGCCAAACATTGTAGCCCTTCTCAATATCAATATCCTTGGGAAGCAAAATAAACTGTTCAAACTCAGCTCTCCTGTACATTTCATGATGCGCCACAGGCTTTGCAACTTAAAGAAAAGCCTCAACATGTCCTTCAAGCTGTTAACTAGCCTGGAATACTCTCGCTGGTAAAGCAAACTATGCTCAAGAAACCATTATTTACAGAACCCCGCAGAAGCAAGCTTGGCTTTGCACTACACAGTGCCAGGAAATAAACTGTTCCAAAAACGACTATGTTCCTACATAACGGAAAAGAATTAAAACAAAATGTCCAGGGTTGCACCTAACAGCTGACCAAGAAAATATTGCTGATAGTTCCACCCCTCATGATGTTTACAGTAAGTAAATTATGACTAGTCCATTACTCTTGCAGCCTTGCCATACGAATGTTGTTACGTATCCCCTCCAGATCATGAATAAACTGTGAACTGGTTATTCTCCATCCTTTTCAAGAAAAGTCTGGGAAGATTCAGTTCCCTGAGTGCAGTCATCACCATTCCCACTATTTGTAGGACTACCTTGAGGACTTCCACAATTGCCTGTTCGACTTTTTCCAGGCCTTGTGCGCACATTGACTCCAATAGGAAATGGTTCCTACAATGACCACAAGCCAAGATGAATGATCTTTGTGGCAAAAAGCATAAAAACACAAAGCATAAGTAATGAAATTGTTCTCAGGATACTAACTCGGCACTCCAATAACAAGCTTACCTGGTCACCTACATTTGGACCATCTGAATGGAAAAGAATAGGGCGACAACGTTTGTCCTCATTCATCAAGCTTGAATTCTGGAAATGTGCTATGAGAGCAGCTTTACCCTGTATTCGAGCATATGCTAGAGAAGCAACTTTTTCACTATTGAACTTTTCCCATTTCTTACCATTAAAAGCCTGCAAAAAAGAAAGCATCATCATCATCACATAAAAATTATGTATGTAGACTACTCAGATTATATTTTGTGATCCAATTCATACAGCAAAGCATATTTGAATATTTTCTAAAGCACCCTAATAAATGTGCTAGCATTCATCAGCATAATGAGGATCACTCTAGCAAAGTTTGCACTGCTAATCCAAATGGACTATTTACAACAGAAAAATACATGAGCATTTAACCTTGAAGAATGGTACAATCTGTGAAGGACTGATCATGTTGATGAAGGAGTAGCCAACATTACATTTGTTCTGTAACATATCAAGTAGAACAAATAGTCAGGATAAACCAACAGATAATGTAGATCACTTATTATCTGCATCTGATACAACTACAAAAAAACCATGGTAAAGCAAAAGAGCGCACATTGATAAAAAAGTGAGGTTTTTGGAATGAACAAGAGAGACAAAGCTCAAAGTCTACCTTGAAATCAATAGGTAAGTAGATGAAGTCATATGTTCCACGGTGATGTTCATCTATAGCAGCCAAAAGCATCTTTGATGTGTACCTGCAGATAAGTCGCCTCCACCACTGAGTTTACTGGAAAGGAAATTGCAATCCCAAGCTAGTATAATCACCAAACATGTAGTAAAATATATTTTTAATTATTTACATTTTATTGGCATTGTTAACACAACTTACTTGTTAGGAATATTCTTGATCATCAGTGTTGTCCTAGTGTCTTCTCCATTCAATATTCGATCAATGTCAAGTTGATATTGCTTTTTATTATCAACCTGATTCACATTGTTATCAGTCCTACGAGTCCTTCCACGTTCATTAGCATTGTCTAAGGAGCCAGGTATAGACATTGGTGATCCGCTATTAGGAAATAAATTGCATCTTTGCTGAGAAGGCATTGATCCCACACTCGGAGAAGAAGCAGCAGGGTCCACAACACTATTGGCAGCCATCTGAGACATTAGAGTGTGAGAGCCAATTTGTAAAGGCATACCATGTGCACCAGACAACCCCACAGTGCCAAGTGACCCAGGACGGAAAACAGCTGCATCTTGCGACTCCCCAATATATCCATGATGTCTGTCTAGTAGTGAGAAATCTGTGATAGGAGCTGAACCAACATGGTGATGATATTGAGGGAGCATAGCATTAATCAGATGACCTTGACTACCTGGAAAACCATGAGGTTGTGGCTGTGGTTGTGGACATACATGCAGACCAGGTGCATATGAAGATGAAGCTGACCACATAATTGGACTATGTGGATGATGATGATGATGATAGGAATTAGAATTCCCCCAAACAAACTGGTGGCAAGGCAAAGGACTGTTTCCATTTGGACTCGAATGTGTATTTATGAAAGTGCCATTCGCTGTTACTCCAAAAACTGAAAGTAGATTTTCAAAGTAATCAAAATTTAGAAGAAATAAGGTAAGTAAACAAGCCACTGCTTTATGATAAAATTATATTAAGCAGAAAAGCAACCAAGTCAATTTTCAAACAAAAACTCACCACCATCACTATGATCAAAAGGCAATTTATTCATATTATTAGAACCAACTCTCTGCAAATGTCTGCCTTCAATTGATTCAGTAGGTCTTGGTGCTGTGACTGTTGGCACTGTCGAAACTGAACCAGATGGACTGTATGGCAGCAGATTCATGACACCATTATTGTATTCAGGAAGTGACTGAGGATGATAAGTTGGCAATCGATGGATTCCAAGATTAATGTGACCTAAGGAATTAACACCTTCTCCTTGAACAGCTTGACCAGCTTTACCAGCATGGTTCCCTATAGCTGCAACTCTTATGGGGGAGGACAAATTGTGCGCAATGCTTGATGATATTGCGTGTAATGGATTCTCCATAAATAAATTCACTGAGATATGGTTGTTAGAATGTAGTGTCTGTATTCCGCCATTATCAAGAGAAGAGCTTGACATTCCCCATTGAGGATGACTGCCTACAACCATATTTAAAAATAAAAAATTTAGAGAGAGAGAGAGAGAGAGAGAGATCAAAGTTTGATACTGGTTAATATGCATGGGAACAAAGGTTGCCCAACTGCATTTAAAAATTCTTCACTCCTGTATCCGTGAACAATGATGATGTTCTTTCAATCGCAAAGAGCTATGATCTTTAGACCTAATCAGATAAAAACCTGATGGTGAATTGTTCGCCGAAGAAGTTCCTTGTTGCCGTTGCGGATGAGCTTCTTCTTGCTCCAGCTCCTGACACATTTGCTGCATTAAGCTGTTCAGGACAAATATTAACTTTGGTCAGATTACATAGCCATGCCCAAAAACATCTTAATCCTTAGCAAACAATGCACACATTCCAATAAAGTGGGAATTATGAAACATAGGAAACAAAATAGCAATAGAAGTTCAACAGATAATTGAATCTAGAGAATAAGTACAATTATCTTACTCATAGATTTAAATAAAACAAGCCCAAAATAAAAATTTAAAAAACGTTTTTGAAGTCATGAGACTAACTCTGCTCAAGCTGGAATAACACTAGTTCAACCGCAAGGCCTCTTGAAGGGTCTGAGTTCGTCACAAACATCAAATGAAACCCGCACACCAATTTAATGTTTTATAATAAACATAACTTTCCCATTAACCAGAATTAAGCAAATATGTTTGAGTTTGAATTTTCTAGATTAAAGGTCCTAGATTAGATATTTCATGACGAGACCATTCAGCTATTCCTATTCCATATTAATAGTCACAATATATTCAAATGAACAGAAAACAAATTGTCCATACACAGCAGCTTTTGATAGGTACAAAAGGTTTATCTTCTCTATCTCACACAGTTCTTGCAAAAGTTATGTTTTGCTCCTCCTGTGTTGGCGATTTCCATATGCTATCTAATGTGTAGAACATACGAAAAAAAGGCTATAGCGTGACAGTTACGTAGAGTAGAACATACACAAAAAACAAAATAAGGACTTAATTCTACAATTTTTTTTGTGAGGTGTAAATTCTCATAGTAAAAAATGTTATTTTAAATTGTTAACAATCCCCCTGATGTCCAAAACATAAAATAAAAATAAAAATAAAAAATAAAAAACCTAAATCTTTGTGAAGCTTAGAGGAAGACACCTGGAGACAGGGATAAGGAGACACAGAGACAATTTTCCATGAAGGTTGGGCCTTCCCAAAACTGAGGTGAAGGAACACGAAATATTATAAATTGAATGAATACATAATATATAAACCTTCAACAATTGACCATCTAACAATAAAGATCCAATTCTTGGGCAGCAAGGAAAATATGGTAGACCAATATATATATATATATATATATATATATATATATATATACACACACTTGTACATTCAAAAATTATATATCACACTCTAAAAGGGAACACCCTTAAAACAACACAACGCTAAGGCGTATGTAAAATCTAGTAATTAAAAAATAAAAGGGGGGAAAGGGGGAAAAGGGTGGGGTGGGGTGGACCAGTCTCCTTGAGTTAGTAAAAACTAGACTGTAGTCCAGTCTCAAACAACATTTATATACAAGGTAAATATGCAAGTTAATTGTATATTTTATAAGGTAACAGGTTGAAATTTGGTTTTTCCAACTTAAGAACATGGAATCTTCCTAATCACAAACAGACTTCTTATCACACCACCTTCATGGTTTTGTTTATTTTTCTAATGCGATACTGTTGAATGCAATACTTTTAAGTAGAATAAGACCAATGTCTAAATAGATAAGGTAAACTCATAAAGATTTACAACTAAGAAGCAACTAAATATCATAAAGGCTACATTGCAATCTATCCTCACATATATGATGTGACTTTCAAGATTGTCAGCAGGTATGGTATTTGAAATGGACAAAATTCAAAGAGATTTTCTTTGGAAAGGATACAAGGAAAACTTTAGGTTTCCTCTTTGTAAGAGGGGTATAGTTTGCAGAGGAAAGAATGTTGAGAGGGCAGTATTGCAAAACAAAGACTTACAAGTTGTAGAGGCAAAAATTGGTTGGAGACTAACCAAAGATCCTTGAGTTAAGGTAAAAATGTTGCTTCAAAAATATATAGGTTTTGGTGATGAAATAGAGTTCTTAAGGAAACGAAGCCTACCTAGGTGTTTGGCAACATAGAACTTCATATCAGAAAGTTTGCCATTGATCAAGCAACAAATTAGGTGGTCAGTCAATGAGGGGGATTCTGCAAGTTTTTGGTCTGATGTTTGGTTGAAGCCTTATACTATTATTTCTGATCCACAATGGCAACCATTGGCTTAGGCACGTTTGGCTTGTAGAGGTCTAAAGGTCGAAAATTATATTGATATAAGCAACAATTCCATATCTTGGATTTCTACCAGCAATCTGGTTGAGGGAGAAGACCTCAAACAATCAGCAAAGGAGCTCCCAAAAATGTATCAAGAGTTCTCTTAGCCCATTTTCGTGGAGAAGGTAGAGGTGGCTTTAAATCTATCAAAAGATGTTGGACATTCAATCAAGCTGGGATACAAGGGTTTTGATCAATCAGAATTTCCAACTCCTGAGGATTTCCCTTGGAAGAATGTTTGATCACTTGAGGCCCTCTCAAAGGCCTCAACATTCCTTTTTGTTAGCAGTCCAAAGCAAACTTCTTACAGGTGAGCCGCTAGAAAATTAATTATCTACTTTTCCATTGTCCCTCTGCTGACAGATTTTGGGGCTACTTTTTTTTAAATAAGAATATATTGTGTAGCTCTATCAACATTAGAAGAATTGATGAAATATTGGACTAATTGTTTCAAAGCCAAAGCATTATGCATTCTGTAGAGGATTGGTCCTACCATTATTTTTTGGAATATGTGACTTGAAAGAAATAATAGAATTTTCAAAAATGAATCTCAGAATCATATCAAAGTTTGGAATCGTATTCTCGCCTCTTTTGTATATAGGCATGAAACTAATCATCAGAAGTCCGAAGTGTGGAAAAAGAGATGCTGGCTTTTTGGTTACAGATTTTGAATACACATACAAACATTACTGCAACAATAATATTTAAAATAAAGAATCTGTGCCATTCTATGGTAAAATGGCAATGTCCAAAAGTTTAATTCACTAAAATTGATTTTGATGGTGCTTCCCAAGGAAATACAGGGAAAGCTGGCAGAGGTGATGGTTTTTGGAGGTGCTGTTTTCCAGAATAATGAAGGTAAAATTCTCCTCACCTACTTGAAATCATATGGAAATTAAAGCAACTTTGCAGATGCTAGGACACTTCCTATAAAGATCAAGATTGCCATAGAAAAATAATAAAGATGTATTTCAATTTAGGGAGATTCATAGATTATTGTTAATGCTATCGAGAAAAATGGATGTGGGGATTGGATCAACAATAGCATTATTTTTTGTCCATCAATTATTGATGGAGACAATATCTTGGAAAATCCATAGAGAAAGAAAAGAGGTAACAGATGATAATTCAGCCAAACGCAGTGTTGATTTTCATCTTGGCTAAAATCAAAATTTAGAAGGCAACTGGCCAAGGGAGATCCTACCTTTAATGAAAATGATATCAAGGAATTGATAGAGGAAACAAGGCAGTTTAAGAGAGGTGAAGAATATTTTTGACAGAAAGGCAAGTTGGATAAATTCTAATTTACCTAATAGAAAATGTAATGTTTTGGTATTTTGATGGAGGTGGCCTCCAATAGAAGCCACATCTAGCTTTCTTCTTTTTTTTTTTTGGTTGTATACATAAGCAACTCAATACAATACAAGATAAAGACTAAAAGTAAAATAGAAATTCAAGCTATTCAAGGTACAAAGCTCATACCACAATTTATGGTTTCCTTGATTAGAAGAAACATTTGACACTAAGGTCATGAATTGTATAAGATGAAGGCTAAAAGCAAGATAAAAGTTCAAATTATTTAGTGCAAGGGGCTTGTGCCATAGCATACGCCTTCCTTGATTAAAAGCACATTTGATACCAAGTTCATGAATTGGAGTGATTACTAGATAGAAAAATAACATGGTTCATAAAACAAAGAAGTGAAGCCCTGCACAATGCAAAAGCACTTTAGGAACAACTAAAACAAATCAAGAAAGATTGCAAACTATAGGCATTCATTCAGCAATATTAAATGGTCTGTAAACCGTAACATGGAAGAGAGGAGAAGAGCAAATCAGAAATGAAAAACCACAGTGATCAACATTCATAGATTGTAGGAAGCTTATTATATTACGATCACGTTGTGCTTCCTATGACATACAAGATGAATTCCTCAAACAGTAGATGAAGGTTTCACAATACTTGGCTCAAGATCCAGACAGGTCATCAGCAATTTTTTCTTGTCTCCCAGATAAAATTTCCAGCTTCAGATGTTGCAAATATTATTGATTCATTACTTTCCCATTTCTCCAAAAAGTTAGAAATGCTTGGCTTCGTTAATTCTCCCACTTTGTAAAAATTTCCTCCCTCTATAATCAATAAGTAGAATACCAAGCACCAAATTTTGAAAAAAAAACAACTGGTTATGTATATGCAACAATGTTTTACATGCTATCGAACATATTGTACAAGTGAGAAGGAAAAACTGAGCATTACATTAGGATTGCATTAGGCAAATTTTAAAACAAAGAAAGGTGGGGAGACAAATTTTAAAGCAAATGAGGTGAAGGAGGTCAAGCTTAATCCAGGTAAATCACCTTTATTATCCTCAAGTAGCTTAAAATCTTCTCCTTACAATAAAAATGAAAGTAGTATGGAGTGTATTCCTTGCACTTTAGGATATCAAGAGCAGTATAGTAAAGAAAATCTTATGGAGGATATCCAAGGAAATTTAGGGTTTTCAGGCCAACATAATAAAGTGATGACTTTGGAGGATCATCTATGCAGTTTAGAGTTTTCAGGGCAACATAAAGAAGAAAATGCTAATGAGGCTATTCCTTGCACTTTTGACTCTTTAAGGCAACATAAATCTTTAGAAGATAATTCTCATTTTGAACAATATAAAAAAATATAAGAGATTGACGAAGAGAAGTGTTGGTGGGAATGGAAGAAGGAGAGCAAGGCCATCAAAGCAGGAACAAAGAGAAAAGGAAACTCAAAAGGATATTGATTGGGAAGCCAAATAAAAATATCACAGGTGTTAACAAGAAGTGGGGCTAAGCCCACTCATAAAAATAAAAAGTGTTGATGATGAAAATGATATCATGGAATATTAGGGATATGAATAAAACCCCTAAAAAAGATTTATTAAGGACTTAATAGGTTATTATAGCCCTGAGTTTATTTTAATACAAGAAACAAAATTAAGGAGTGACAAATTTAACGATGCTTTTAAGAAGATTTGGAAGACAGATGATTGTTTAGCAGTGATATTGCAATAATATGGGACAAATGCAAATGGGATGGACAACTACTAGAAGCAAAAAGTAATTGGGTTTCTGGATTATTTTGCAAGAAAAAGGAAAACATCAAAGTTGGGGTTATAAATGTATATGCTCCAACTATAGTTACTCCTTGTGAAAGATGTTAGAAGGACCTTAGCATAATATTGTGTTCAATGGATTCTTGGGAATGATTTTAATACTGTTCTATCTCCTTTGGAAAAGAAGGGTGGCATTCTCCTAGCATTCTCTTGGGGGTGATTTTAATACTGTTCATCATCTATTACTAGAGGCAATCTCCTGGCAGTGTGGCATATTTATAGAGAAGGAAATTGGCTAGCAGATAAATCAGTGAATTTTGGTGTTGATCTTCATCCCAGTGAAATTCAAATTTTAGAAGGCAACTGGCCAAGTAAGATTTTATGTTTTAATCAAAATGATGTCAAGGAGCTGATTGTGGAAACATAGCACTTCGAGGAAGTTGAAGAATATATTTAAGAGGAAAGAGAAATGAAAAAACTTTGATAACAAGGTATGTTGCAGCATATGTAATATTTTTGTATTTTGATGGGAGTGGCCCTTAATAGAAGCCACATATAACCTATTAAAAAAAACAAGTTAAAGTTCTTATCAAATGGTATGAGCTCAAGTGGTGAAACGTGTGGACTTTCAAGGCAAAGACCCACGTTCAAATCTTGTCAGACAATATATGCACAATTACCAAATACCACTATGTGGTTTGTTGAAATAGCATGGTAACACAGTCATGATGTAACACATGTGAGGCCTGTTTCAATCCCATATAACCAATTTAAAAAAGAAATTAGAAGTCCTTTCTGCTGACAGCATTGTGTGTGCATGTATATAAACAAACCTTTCAAACAGTAAATAGTCTAAAATAAAAGGCCACCGCATGGACCGTTTTAGGACACTAGATGAAAAAAAGGCAAATAAGGCTTTCTATGTGGAATGTCCTATATAAGCAATATGTTTGTAAATTGGAATAAAGGGTCATATAAAGCTATCTTCCTAATCAGCCGTATGTAAATTGAAATGTTGATATCTGAAAGAATCTCTTCAAGTGATTGAAGAAAAAATAAAGGATTTAGCAACTAAACAATAAAACTACAAGAAAAACAAGATTTGTCTCCGGCTTAAATATTGTTCACAGGTATTTGTTTTAGTCATTATGGTCGTTCTATCAACATGTCCTACAAACGGTTGCAATGGAATTTATAAAGGATCCTAGATGTCAGCAGGTCTCACTGGGTACTACTATTTAATAGTTTCTAATAAGAAGTTAGTATTTTATAATTGTGTAGCTGGAAAGAAGGAGACTAGCTTTTCCTTTCAGACAATGATACTATTTGGGCATTCTTTCCCATTCCCTTTTTATTCACAGATGAAGATTGCTCTAAATATTGACAATCATCTGTATTATTTATAGACAAATTTGAGTTTGAATTCATGAATCGCAAAAAAGGTTATAAGTTTGAAGTCATGGATTATCAAACTTTTCTACTTTTATACATTATACCACTTGTCATCCTTGAATAATATAGCTCCTACAGTGTGCACATGACATGTGAATATTACAAAATTTGGGAAATTTCATCATCATTTATCAGCACTCGGAATTTTCTCGTTCTTTTTTTCTTGTCTTTTTTGATCGGCAAGAGAAAGATTATATATCACATAGAATAACATATAAAAAACAGCATGCAGCTGTTTCTTTGGATGGACTGTGAACAAAAAAGGTTAAAGAGGGCCAAACTTAATGTTGTAAATACCAAGATAGGACAAAATGAAACACATGAAAAATCATGAAAAAATATCCAGAAGTGATGAACCAAGATAATGCACAGATAGACTTTGAATCTCCTAGGCCTTATGTTCACCTGTCCAAGAGCCATATATGAAGTTCTGCAGACCTCCTTGAATAAGCCAGACTGAACTAAACATCGAAAAACCCGTACAAAGGCCCAGAATAAGAGAACCTGTATATAAAGTTTTATTCTATGTACATAAAAAGCCCAAAACAGATAATATGAAGTGATGTAAATGAAATACAATTCAGGGTCCCCACAGGGAGTGACCACCTAACCCTTTCAATGTTGTTGAATTGCAGCAGTAGATGCAAAAGCCTCCTCTGAAAAAGCTCTTTAGCCTGCTGTTCCATGAACTGAGAATCAGAGTTATCATATGTAGCAATCTACTTGTTTAGATATCTATATCCACATATCAGATATGGATATGATACTTCTCGGATACCATATCTAAATATGTGGGCACCATACCCAAATATGTGGGTACCATATCCAGACGTATCTAACAACATGCCCCTATGTGATCCATAACTAATATATCCAGAGATGGTCCAGGCACATCTAGAGCTATATCCGCAACATGACATTAAAAGAAGTAAAAAATAGATTTATAAAGCTCTATATATATATATATATATATATATATATATATAGAGAGAGAGAGAGAGAGCTATGTGTGTTTTATATATTAAAAAGAAAATAAAACATATAACACAAAAATGTTTACACATATATAAGTTTTAAACAGGATATTTTCATTAATTATCCAATGTGCCCTGTACTGATTGTGTATTTGTACAAATCTTGTCCCCTGGAAACCAGTCAAATGTTTCCACCAAATCCTCTAAAAGCTTATGAGAATCTTGAAGTCATTCACAAACTTAACTAACATTTGGCCCTTTGTTTGTAATCAGTTATGATTCTGAAGAATAAAGCCTTGGCTTTTCAGAGGTTGCAGAATGGCAGACTCATAACATTTACATCCAATTCATAGAATAGTTCTGATTAAACACTGACAAATTCTTAAACTGCCACAGATACCAATGTTGCACCCTTCCTTGTACCCAGACACAGGATCAATTTGATAATAATCAGGATTGTGCACAGGTTTTAGAGGCCACATATGTTTATAGGACTCCTTCAACCACAGCCTATGGGCATCTCAAAAGTCATTTGCAAAACATCTTGTGGGCTAATTGCCATGGAACTAGGGCCTTTCATTTTGTTGCCTGGCCCCTTTGTTGCCTTCTATAAACTTCTGAGGCATGGGTATAATTGATATTTGCAGGCAAGGCACTGCCCTATGCACTAAATAAATTCTTTATACCATAGAAGGAACCGGGACATGAAAACTCTCCATGATATTTTGCATCTCAAAAAGGAAACCCACGCAGTAAAAGGCAAAAAGTCTAGAAAGCTTAAAAACACTTCTCATAACCCCTCTGCCTTGATAAAATCAAAGACAACTTTATTACACATAGTAGTTGAAAGGCATGGGAAGCTATGAAACCTGAGCTTCAATGTGTTGGAAACCATTTCCCTCTGGGTTGTCAATTAATGATGATTCCCTTGGGGGGTCTCCCATTATCAGGTTCTCAACTGTCCTTGCCTAACTACCATGGTAAAAAACTTTTTCTTTCAAAAAGGCACTTGCACCATTTGGGACCTCTTTTCTCGTTTGAAACAAGATCAGGTGCCTTGGCTGTGGCTTAAGGCCCATTTAAATCTCTCCATTGGTACCTTCAAGCTTATTGATTATAGGGACAATGTCAAATGAACAGTTCAAGTGCCTCCATAGACTCCTGTTGACACCCTGCACTGGCTTTGTTGACCACATCGTAGACCACAAGATAGCTTAGGGGAATGATAACCAGGTCCTCCACCTAGAACTGCAGTAGTTGCTTAGCATGTTTACCTCTCTCTCTCTCTCTTTGATTATGGATTTGGGGCTTTGTTTACACCTGCTTTTACTGCTATGGCTGGACATTTCTTTTCATACTTTATATTAGAAACTAATGATTTTTGAGACAAGAGCCCTTCGAAGGAACCTGATGTTGGAAGCATAATATCAATTGTCTTTTTCTTTGTTCTGTACTCATTGATTGATTAATCAAAGCTATTCATATCAAGTGGAGGTTATTAAACCCTAACAACTCAACTACTAGGTGAAACCCATGTTAAATGGATCTCTTTACATCATAAAGTAGAAATTTACAACAGAATATTACCCTTGACAATGGATCTGTAACGCAGATTCAAACAGTGGTGATTCCAGATACCTTCTACAACAATAATCTGCAGCATGGAGGTCTAAAATCTTACAAGTGTAAATTTATTAAGCAATAAGGACTGCCGATTAATATTCTATAATGTAAAATCTATAGGAAAAATAATCACTAAAATACATTAAAAACAAGTTATGTCTAGGTATATAACATGGCCTCCCCCTGGGAATTTTTGTTCTCAAAGTTTGAGGAACCCACCATAGGAACACATTAAAATGTTAATAATATGCCAAAATATAACCAAAATATGAAATATAATAGCTTTAGAAAATGAATAGAGACCTCCCAAACTAGATGGAAAAAATCAAATCATCCAAATTATATCATTCAACTTGTTATTTCGCCTCCCAAATTTCTGATAGCTCATAAACTTGCAAAAACTTAAAAAAAAAAGTTGTAAAAAAAGGAACGTTGTAGAGATATGAAAACATTAAGATACCCAATAATTAAATACAACCACCAAATTCAATTTTCATACAAAATTGTATTGATTAGTGAGGCCAAGAATTAAATCCAGATCTCTTTGCCAGAGCCCCACCAAGTGCACTCTATTAAAATCCTTGATTAAAAAGATGTGCAACTTGAAAATAAGTTTTTTTTTTTGTTTTACTTCTCCAGCTAGGTGGACTTGCAATTCCTGTATGTGAGGCATTGGGATACCTCAAAACAAGGCAGAGTTGTCCCTCTGTAAACCTTGATCATATTCTAAACTGTGATGCGACACTCTCCCAGAGCACTATCAGAGAAACAAAGTGCTGCTTAATGAGGCTTATCAGCCAAAAGGTTTGGATTCCTTTCCCTTCTTTATACTGTCACACAGTTTACTCTTCTGCTTTTGAGTTAGATTATTAACAATTATCTCCTTGCTTTTCTTATATTCAGTGCTCAGCACACAATCGAGGAATTAGTACAAGAATACTGGATTGCAACATTGATTGCAGTCATGCAGCAACCACTGGCAATTACTACAGTTAACAGAAACAACATTAACTACAGTCAATTCTGTTGTTTTACAATAAAAAATTGTCTAACAATGAAATTTGCAGACATCAGCAATTCCTATCATGAAAGTCAGCAGTTAACAGAAACAACATTAACTACAGTCAATTCTGTTGTTTTACAATAAAAAATTGTCAAACAATGAAATCTGCAGACATCAGCAATTTCTAGTCATGAACGACAGTAAGTAGGTTGCCGACATCAGACATAGCAGATAACAGCTAACTTGCCGATGTTAGTAGCACATATCCTGATAAAATTAGAATGTTTTCCTGCTTTGTAACTTTCCTTCCATCCATGTTTTTCATGTTTTTTCCTGCTTTGTAGATTTCTATCTTTCTAGTTAGAAACTTTCCAGTTAGCATTTTCTTTTTCATGTGCTTTGTTGCCTTATCCAGCAAGCACATCTTTATCATTGTACATCTATATAATACATTCCAATATAGAGTGTAAATCATCAATTTTGGCAGATATCTTCTCTCATTTGCTCTTCAGTCTCTGCTTTCTGCTGTTTGTATTCCAGTGAGTGCATGCTGTTGTTATAATTTTACTGCAGGGACATATCATTTGGTATTAGAGCCTTGTTAAGGTCTCCAACTACATCCTTGCTTTGCTCAGCCTTAAGTTGAGATTGGTTGCTACACCTTGCCCTACTGTTCAGTTTGCAGTTTCATATTTGACACTTACAGCAGCAACACTTGTTTCCTCTCTTCCAATTATTACCTGTAAATTACTGGTTTTTAGCAGTGTTTGCTTCAAATGATAAGATCAGAATATTTTCCTGCTTTGTAACATTATAGAGAGAAAGTTAAAAAGCAGGAAAAATAATAAAGCTAAAATGCAGGAAAAAAAATAAAGCTAAAAATCAGGAAAACATTCTAATCATATCATTTACTTTTCTTTTCTTTTTGGGGGGGCTTTTTCAGGGCTTTGCTGTAATATTTTTTATGAATTTAATAAATAAGTAAAATAATGATGGCTAGTTTAGGCAGCTCTACACTCAACTCTGATTTAATTCAGTTTTTGGCCCAGGAGTTGAACACTCAGTGAAAAACAAAACAAGTTTCGGCTGAAACTCATGATTCAGATGTAACTTCTCATGGGACAACCATCAATCAGTTCTCCCTCCTTGGCTGTCTTGATTGCCCAACCTGCGTTCACATTGGACACCAAGATCTCCAGTCCTCATTTCCGTGGTATAATTGATGGGGATATTTCTTCTATAGCTTGATCCTCCTCACCTACAACTACCTTTCTTCCTTGAGACAAATGCTTTCAGCATGCCATTAATGCGGTTGTTAAGAAGGAAGCACATCCAGTCTGTGATGGCTTTCACCCCTTGGCTCCTGTTCTAGTGGCTCTTCTAACTCCACATTCAACCCACGAACAAATAGAGCAAGACAAAGCTTCTTCCTTTGTACAGAATTTGGCAAAGCTTCACACCAAAGTTCAGATCATTCATCCACATCCACAAACCACATTCAAGGCAGTTCATCACGGATGAGTATGTCATTTTTTCCAACTTGGTGGCCATGTTTGGCCTCAGTTGGATAAGTTTCATTTTTCCAAGTCAGTTACCATGTCTGACTTTAGTTGGACAAGCATAGATCTCAGAGTCACTTGGAGGAGGAAATTTCTGTCACTCATCCTGTAAATCCAATTCTCGATTTTCAGCAACCTTTGATAGATGATATTTTGCTCAATGTTCGGACTCTTCACCTATTGTAGAAGCTGAGGACAACTTCCAATAAGCTGGAAGGAAATGATAAGATTAGAATATTTTCTTGCTTTTTAACTTTCCTCTTGTCCATGTTTTTCCTGCTTTGTAGATTTCCTCCTATCCATGTTTTTCCTGCTTTGTAGCTTTCTTTCTTTCTTTCCAAATAGAACTTTCCAGTTAGCGTTTTTTTCATGTGCTTCGTTGCCTTATCTGGAAAGCACATCTTTATCCTTGTACATCTATATAATACATTCCAATGGAGAGTGTAAATAATCAATTTTGGAGGATATCTTCTCTCAACTGCTCTTCAGTCTCTGCCTTCTGCTGTTTGAATTCCAGAGAGTGGATACAGTTGTTAAAATTTTACTGCAGTGACATCAAATCCACACCTACAACTCTTCCCATACTGTCCCTCCAAGCTGTATAGGAAATAGACAACTGAATGAAAAAAATGAAAACACTTGGAATTATATTTAATTTTGTTCAACAATGTTATTTTTGTGAAACGTATCGATATCGGATGATGTCAGCAAAATGGATGGATTAAAAACAATAATTTTCTAGTTATTTACCAAATTTATGTCATATATTATTGTAACACTTTTGAAACATTTTAAATATAAAAAAAAAATATTCTCAAATTTTGTCTAGATTTTCTTTCTTTAGTTGTGCAAATGTTTTCTTACAAATTTGACGCCATTCTTATGTTTTTATAAAATGAAGAGTATTTATTGATTGTAGAAACAAGAAGGCTTCTAAATACCAACACAATTTGGAGAGCAAGAATCAAATTTCTAATTGATTTTAACTATGTTCCACTAAGTTTTGGGACAGACAGCTTTTCTGGATAACAGAATACATTTCCAGGATGTCAAGATGGCTTTTCAGGACATCAGGATGCATCTCCAAGATGGCCCCCAAATAACAAGACACGTCCCCATGGAGCATAGGATTTTAATGAATTCTAGAGAAGGGAAAATATATATTCAACCTTCTCAAGCCCAACCCGATTTGTTGCTCTCAACATGGTAATAAATGTAATGACTTAGATGTTCTTGTTATTGTTGGTGACAGCCAAGTTTTATTAAGTTTGCAATTACTCATCATCCAAACTATTTCATCAATGCGCAACACAATTTAGGTGTTTATTTGGTTTTGCTTATGAAAAATCTTTGAAGATCAATATATAGCAGCTAAGGTGAGGATATCCAACTTTAATTCAATAAAGGATAGAGATTGTGTACGAGGAGACTTCAAGCTAAAGTAAACAAAGTATAAATATGGAAGACAAGAATATCAACACTTTGGATACCATAGCCTATTGTCAAGTTCAAACTTAATTACTTGTACCATGGGTAATTCATGATGAGGGTTGTGACCAACAAGTTTGAGTTGTGCAAGTCTTACGAAAACAAAAATTGTCCCCTCAAAATTCCACATATGTATAAAATGATAAACAACCAAGGTTGTCTTAGTCCAAGCCAAATAAAGTACAAAAGAGTAAATCAAGACATCCCCATTCAACAATCAGATTTAAGGAGACTTTGAGCTAAAGTAAACAAAGTGTATATATGGAAGACAAGAAGACCAACTTTTTGGATACATAGCCAATTGTCAAATTCAAACTTAATTACTTGTATCATGGGTAATTCATGATGAGCGTTGTGATCAACAAGTTTAAGAGTTGTGTAAGTCTTACAAAAACAAAAATTGTACCCTCAAAATTTCACATTCACATAAAGTCATAAACAACTGAGATGGTCTTTTGTTCAAGCTAAATAATGTACAAAAGAGTAAATCAAGATATCCCCATTCAAAAATCAAATATATGCACTAACACTGTTGATTTTGATGAATCTATATGCAGAAAACTATCATAGCAGAAGCCCCAAAAGCGCTTTAAAAATGAGGAAATTATTCTTCCAACATCCTTTACAAAGTTTTTTGTGGATAGTTTTAATAATAAAAGAACTCCAATCACTCTTTGTTCTGCATGAACATTTTCACACCTTCAGCAAAATGTTTAAGAAGCAATGTCCACTGCAATGCACAACTGAATCAGTCAATCCCTTTTATGTTTTTCATACCTCAATCAATAATTTTAAGGAACTGTGTCCACTACAATGCACAAAAAGAACCACTGCATCACTATTAGTTTAAGTAAAAATGTCCACTGCAATGCATAAACCCATAGTTACGAAAATACCAATTTAATCCCCATCCAATCATATTTTTCCCCGATTCAGCAGGGTTGCCTATTCAAATCTTGATTTTTGAAAAAATTGGTGATTTTTGCTGAATTTTTCCAAAAAAACTTAGATTTTTGCCCTTTTTTGCCGATTTTTCTCCAAAAAATTGTGACATGCAGGAAAAACGTTTTTTCAATGAAAATTTGCATTTTCTTCAGGTTTTTTTTGCCAATTTTTCCCCATCTTTTTGCCGACTCCTGATTTTTCCTGATTCTTTTTCCATGCCGATTCGGATCCAATTCCTATTTTTTGAACTATGCATAAATCTATCGTTGGCTTCCTTTTTTTTCTTTTTTTTTTTTTATTTGTGGAAAACATCCCAAAAGGGACACCACTTCCGGGTAAGACCCAAGGAGGCAGGGGTATCCATTCCGCCATAAAAACTAATTTATAGTGGAAAACACCCCTTTCGGGGTGCCACTTTCAACAGGTTGGGCATAGGAAGAATGGAGCCTTGTCGGCCTCTACCAGCACATAGGACATTCCTAACTATACCATATATCTGCAGGATGGAGACAAGGGGAATGGAACCTGGGTCGGCCTCTACCAGCACCCAAGGCATTTACCACTGCACCACAACAAGCAGATTCTATCGCTGGCTTCCTACCGTATAAATTATCTCATTTATTTAACTTGCCCAGTTTGCAAGGTGTGTAGTACTGTATCCAATGTCCAAACAACATCGTCTCAGTGAGTGCACTAAGAAGTAAATATTTTTCTGCTTTAAAAAATGACAAATATTTTCTCAGGACTGAACTCAAACAAAGAGAAAATTTGATTCCAGGTTTAATTTTCAAGCTTGGGGATTCAATTCTCCCTTGATTTCTCTTCTTGTCTGCATTTCCCAAGTGCAGATTTTAGAGTTTTAACAACTATGATAACAATTGAAGCAATAAAAAAATCTTCATCAGACAACTTAAATGGAAATCCTTTTATCTCACTCTTCAATGGCATACTTTGCTGAAGAAGCTGAATTAACATGCGTGAGATATGAGCAAACATAGTTTTGTGTTTTTATCTAGGAAATATTGATCTTTTTTCTTCTATTTTATTTTCAAAACATGACAGCTTACCATGCCTACTAACTGTATATGGACTGTTCAAAGAGAACCCAACATACTGCTTTCCTGGGAACGCCTACAGTGGAATGAAATACAAAATCAAAGCAATCAGCATATGTTACGCGGATATGGAATAGGCTACAAATTCATACCAATATTTAATCCTGCATTTACAGAATTCAAACAGGCTTTAGATTTTAGTTAAAAAATGAATACCATGGTTTAAGTTGCCCAAAAGGAAGCTTGCATTCCACTACCACACAGTTCTAGAAGAAGGTGTTAATAACAAGGCCTAACGTAAAACATGATAAACATAATGCCTACAAATTATTTAGCCTGAGATATTCTTCAGGAGCATCGGATATTTCCATATTTACCATTCTTTTCTTGAGGATACAGATGCTGACCAAAAACAGGACACCGCTGAATACAAACACCTAGAACCTAGAGAAAAAGCAGTAATACCCTACATCTACATATTCTCCCTTTTTTTTGTGGTGGGAGTGGGGAGGGAGGGAATTGAATAATATATTGTAACTGAGTCTCCATTTATGAGATGTAAAACTTGTACTGATGTTAGCAATGCATAGTTAAAACTTATTCCCAAGAGGCACAATTGACATCACTACAGCCTTTGCACTTTCATTTCAAATTTTACCCTGGTAAGGGCAGAACAGAGAAAATCTAAATACAGATTCTAGATGGGGGATAGTTGCCTCCTTTAAACTTAAATTTCCAAAAGCAACATTTGAGGTCCATTGTTGTCTGTGGCCATGGCTTGATAATTAGACATAAACCAAGGAAAACAAGAAATTTTAAAGTAGGAAAGTTCTGTCATGACTCCCAACATGACCTTGGAAAGGGCATCTTTGCCTAATACAAGTTGCATCACAGGAAGCAAAGAACGAAGCAGCTTTTTTTATTTGTTTGAACAAAATGATAATTGTGCAGAGAGAACCACCGTCTAGCACCACCAGGACGACTTGGTTCCAGCTTTATTCGCTTGCCAGCAATATCACTTCTATTCAAAGCACGTAGTGCTGCTTCTGCAGACCTAACATCGTAGAACTCAATAAATTTGTGGTGACGTTTGTGTGGAGTTTCTCGAATCTGTCAGAAGCATCTTCACATAATCAGCAAAGAAACATGTGCTTATGACTACCATTTGTCAACAACCGAATGATAAATCTAACTCCCAACTAGCATGATTTCTGATCATTACATTAACTAATAAAGGAAATACATGTTAAAATATCTGAGATTCTTCACAAAATTCTAGCTGTTACCAATGCAATTCTCATTTTTCATCTTGCCTAGCTTACCTCTTTAACTTCACCATAAACACCAAATATTTGCCGGAGATCATCATTTGAAACTGAAGGATCAAGGTTGAACACTACGAGTGTACCTTGGTTTATATCTTTATCTGAAGGATTATCCTGTTAAAAAACATAAAATAAATCCAGCAAACAGAATCGCTACAAAGATCAGAACGTCTCTCAAAGAGATCAGATATACAATAAATAATTATTATCATTGCCAAAAAGTGTGGCCAAACAATGAAAATATGAAAGCAATATAAGAGCATTCCTTCTGAAAGGAAAAGAGATAAGCTTTGAAAAGCCTTATCATTGACCTCTGTAACATTCATATACTGCAAGTTATTATGAAAAAGCTAATTAAGCCATCCAGACAAAACATCTCTCAAGTATACTGAATGTGATATCCTGAAAATGTATAATCTTTAAGGAAGCCATTTTTTCCTTCTGAAAGGCCTTCATGTTATTGAGCAAGTTAACTTACAGTAAGTTGGAAAACTAACTTGATGCAATTGATCAGATACAAGGCACACGAACTCAATAAGCAGACAATCAACAAAGTGCTTGACAATTGAAAATTGGGCTGCACATACTAGTCTATAATGCATACATAAAGAAAATAATCAACAGAGGGCTTGTTAATAAAGAACAAACAGAACAAACCATACTAAAATGAGTCTACTGGAGTCCAGACAAGAAGGAAATAAGTAGCTTCATTCATTATCCTTCCATGGCCGAAGATCAAGGTAGAGAAGAGCCATTAGTTCAAAGTAATCTACATTCTCATGCTCCCGTTCAACAACCAGTTCCAAATGAGGAAGCTATAGGAGATCATAAGGAATTAGAAAATTCTAGGTCAAACATTGAAGCAGCTTTAAATGTCATCCAAAGAAAAATGAAGCCACCTTGAGGATGCTGGCAAGGAAATTCCAGAGGCAGAACAACATCATATGCAACTCCAACCAATGGTGCTGCCAAAACTATGGTCAATTGCCCATAGTATGAATCATAACACAAGTATTTGCACATATTAAGTGAACACAAGCAACAAATTGCAGAAAGGATCTGAATGAATTTTATCAGACAATTTGCACCCTTTTTCTATTATTGTTGTCACAACTATGAAGAAGAAGAGATAAAACTGTAGTCAATAACAATGATGCTGGTTTAGTTTTATTTGCATGATGTTCTGCTGAAATGGCAAAGATTGCCATGGTCATTATGTGGTCTTGTTTGCTATCTTAGATTTTCGTGATAGGAAAAATGTGGAACAAAAACTGTTTGAGAGGTCCTGTTTACAAGCAGTTCTCGTCTAGTTAGCTACATATAAGTTTGTGGTCAGTCATGGTAGAGTCTGTCAAGATGCATGATAGAGTTAAGTCTAAAGGTTTCCTTTATCAGATGTCATAGTTGAACTTAGACTAGCCATTAATAAAATAATTTACTTTATTTATCCTCAACAGACAATGCATCAAACCTGTATTTACCCACTGCTCTAGACATCTGGGAGTCTAAAACTTATTACTAGGAAATACACGAAACAAAGCCCATGGGAAAGACAAAGTAGATAGTTACCAAACAATGCCTCAACATTAAGGACAAACCTACCCAACAATAGCAATCCATACTAGATAATGCTTGTTAAACCCAGAAAACTTTTTTTTTTCCCAAGAATAGAAAGGCAGAGTATATGTCAATCATACCTTAGGGATCGAAAAGTGTATGTCTAACTTCCTTCGCCTCAAGGGTTTGTTCTGAAGTGCTCTCATAGCACTACGTGCAGCCCTTATGTCATAATATGATATCATGACAAATCCGCGATGTTTGCATGCAGTATAAAGTGTGCGAATGGCTCCATATTGCTAGAGAGGATACAATTAAATAAATACAGAAAAACAATTTTTTTAGAAAAAAGAGATATACGCTACTAATTAAAAACATCGTCCACCACAGTAAAGCATAATATAAGTGCACGTTATTGAAATACGTGATATGTAAAAAGAAATTGTTTTTCATTCAACATTCTAGAGAGACCACTGATAACAAGATAACTATAGCTTTTCAAAACAATTCAGATTAAATCAGCTTATAAAATAATTACCTCAAAAAGGGTCCGTAGCTCACTATCTTCCACATTGCTGTTAATATTTCTTACAAAAAGAGTTCTTGAAGGGTGTTCACCATATGGATGCTCCCCAGCAGCAGAACCATTTGCACCAGCTTGCTGAGAAGTGGAAACCCCAACTAAGACATCCTGATTTTTATTATTTGAATAGCCATCGGAGCTATTGTGAGTGTCTATTTCTAGCTCCATGCCACCCCCACTGCTAAACAAATCAATATCCTCAGCTTCCTCTGTGTTATTAGGCTGCGAAATGTAATCAACCTCATCAACAACACCAGATAATAAGTCGTCATCATCAGGAAGAAGGTTCCCTATAGTATGCGACTCCAACTCCTCAATTGATTCAAAAATCTCTTCATCATCGAACTGAGTTGTGGAAGAGTCAACAAAGTTATCCAACACAGAATTGTGTAACGATAACTTCACTGCATCAAAAACCAAAAATTGAAATAGGTCAACTCCAAAAATTGTAGGATAGCAATAAATATACTCGATTCTGCCAACAAATCAACCTACGCTTAAACTCATACCATATCAAATCTTGACAAATGCTTGCATAAAAACACTGATACAAATTCATGAAAGTTACAATTTTAGAAATAAAAACTCTCAAGAAAGGCTATGTATTTTATTGAAACACATCACAGAAGTAAATTATGTTAAAAACTGTGAATAATTAAATCATGTAACTTCAAGGGGCTATGCCATTTAGATGTAAATTTTGTACATGACAAATTTTCCATCTCTTGAAAGGCAGTATAATTAATTGCAATCTATGAGCCTTTAAAATCCATAAAAAAACATATGATACAAAGTAAAATCACTACCTATAAGAAAAATGGAAGATATATTGCTTAATTATCAAACATCTACTTACGCTTTTTCTCAAATGTATCAGCAAATGAATTTGAAAACCGTGCATTTCCATCATTGATCTTGTTAGAGTCCAATTTGCCAAGACTCTCGTCAATTAAAGAAGCAGACTGTGAAAAAGAGTTTCCTCTTGTTCCCAGTATCCGGTCAGCAGTGCCCCACATAACAGGTGAGAAACTTGCTTTCTGTTGAGGCCCACCAAACCTTGACGCAAAAGTGGTCTTGACTTTTGGAGTTTCCCATAAACAATCCAGAGGAATTGTCAGAGGTTTTGTCTGCAAAGCATTCTTTTGTTTTCCAAGCTTATCTAAAGATGATGATAAATTTGGCCTGCTGCCTGCCTCCAACGGCACTGGTGCCTGAGATTCTAGTCCTGCATAAAGAAATAAAATACTCTATTATAGGTCTCCCTGTAAATTTCTAGGTTAACCCATACATACTTCTCATATATTTAGGAATATTTCTCATTGCAAACTCCTATTAGGAAACAAAAGTTCAAATGGATTTTGATGCAGCATGTTAGATCCATGTGTTGTCATATTCATCCTCTTTCTTGGAAAACCAATAAACTTCAATTGTTTAGACTGCAAATGCAAAAGTTCAGGCATCCCTGAATAACAAGTTTTAGTGTTCATATCACAGAAACCTAAACTTTCACTTAGATAGAAACAATAGTAAGTTATATTCAAACATCATCTTCCTTAAGGCTTAAAACACTAAAAAGTATGCCACAGTTCAGAGAATTCACAATAACTTGACTTTGACAGCATCTGCCTAAAAAGCTATTTATGTTGGGGCATTTTTGAATACCTCTGACTACCACAATCACCATTACCAAGCTTTATCTTCTCAAAAGACAAGGGAGGCCACACTAGAGCTTACATATCATGGGCCTTTTAAACCTCTAGAAGGGGGACAGTGCATATGCTTTTGAATTGCCACCAGGATCACCAAAGCATTACACCTGTCATGTCTCATGCATGAAGAGGAAGGGAAAAGGTTGTACTTAAAATTTCTTTCTTTCAGGAGATGATGAAGGGCATGTTCTTCTCATTTGGAAGAGTTGACAGATTAAGAGAATAAGTTGCAAACTAAGGCGTTAAAGGAAATATCTCACTCAGTGAACTGATTTGTAAGTGGAGAATGCCATGTAGGAAAGGCCCTGTACTATTGCAAAACCCAATGCTATAACTGCCAAGGGGAAAAGACAAGCAGATGTTTAATGATACTCAGTTTCAAAACAAGTTATCGGTGCATTGTCTCTTCATTAGGACTTTTCCGGATCCACTGGAAGCAGTTTTGGAGGTCCAATAGGAATTTCTTGAGTCATTTATATTGTCTGCTCATGTCTGTTGGGTCTCTTCTGTGCAAACGTTTACAGAAATTTAAAAAAATAAAATAAAAATTCCCCCTCTCCCTGCGTAAGGTCTCAACTCTTCAATGTTCACGGCAGTTACAACAAATTACAGTTGAGATTTTAACAGGAAAATTTAAAATTACATACAAGGAAAAACCCAAACCTTCTGTTCTCATGTATCACTACTATTGGTTAGCCCAATGATAAATCGAATTATCATTGTTGAACTACGCCCAAAAGGAGCCATTCAGGTTTGTCTAATCCTATAGTTATCTTCCCTAGTATACTTTATTGTAACTCACTGTTTTCTTGACTCCCATTGACCTGCTGTGGTCAGTCATGGACATAATTATAATTTTAAATTCTACTTTGAAGTATAAAAAGAGTGTCCAAGGGACATAGGTGCAAAGCTCTTGAAAACACCTACATAGATTTTAGAAAAGGGATAGCTGGAAGTGGATGAAAATAATAACAGCAAACAACAAAAGATGAGGAAATTACTAATGTTGAAAAATATGAATAGGAAGAAACTGCCATCATCTTCCTTGGTACCATGCTGTAACTAACCCAATATCAAAACTTCAATTTGAGAAGCAAAGTCAAGAAATAACTGTGGTACAAGAGTCCAATTACTCTTGTCCTGCTCACAATCAAACACACCAACCAGCAGCTGCTCCAGTGTTAGACTCTTGTCACATGCATTGTCGAATATGTTATCTTGCATTTGCTCCAATGTCATACACTTGTCCTGCTCACCATCAAACATGCCAACCTACAGTTGCTCTGATGTCAGACTCTCATCCCACTCACCATGGGCCACACCAACCTCCAGCTGCTCCAATGTAAAGTCTCATCATGCACACTATCTAATGCACAACTCGCTTCAACCACTATCATTCTTTCTTAATAAACCAAGTTTTCTCCTTCGTTAGACTTATCGTCACTTTGCGCATCATCACAACTTATGTTGTCACACACACCTTTGTCACACCTCGCATCATTACACAAACCTTCCCACACCATGTCATCCCGCACATCACTCACTCCTTTGCATGTTACATCGTCACAAATGCTTTTGTGCCTCTCATCATAGATAACTCCATCATGGACACCTCAATTTGTTTGGTTGCATGTATGTCTTCACAAACTTGTTCGGTTGCATGCATGTCTTCACAAATTTGTTCAGTTGCATGCACGTAATCACAAACTTGTTCAGTTGCATCCATGTCTTCTTTTGTGCAAATTTGTTCGATTGCATGCACATCTTCACCTATGTGCATGCCTTCTTTGCCTTTTGCGTTGTCAAACATACCGTCAACATCGTGTCATTATGCATGCCTTTTTGCATTGGCCCTTCATCAACATCAACAAAAAAATTTGCATCATCTTTTATTGCAAACTCCAATTTCCCTCCTCCTAAGGGAGCAACAACACACTAGACTATGTTGTGCAATAACCACACTATAATTATCCCATTGTCGTTGTTGCGTACATTCTCGAGCAATATGCTCATCATAAATCCATGTCACCAACTTCAACCAAACTCCATATAGGCAACAACACTAAAATGTAGAAATAGAATACTACACAACATAATACAATTCCATCATAAATATATATACAAAGGTACACAATGGGAATAACACACATGTGGATATACTACAAACACAACATGTATACTGCACAACCCCGTTATGGTATGGTCCAATCAAGCGATGCACATAGACATGCCTTAACCAACATCATAGTTAAACAACTCCACCAACAAGCATTCCCAACATCTCCCATATAGATGTGTAGCTATAGATATCATGGGACCAACAGCCGGTTGGCAACTACCTTTACTACCACCAAACTACCCATGTACATTAAAACATTAAAATACCCCATAACATTACAACGTTACAAACATATAAATTGTCATGTAAATGCACAGCAACTCTACATGACAACACTTACATACAACTCTATTTACACATCATCAACGTGTTGCACATGCATTTGTGCGTGCACACATTCATACACTCATTCATTCATGAAAACGTGCACACATGCAGACGTGTCAAATCATCTACCTACATGCCCCAAATGTAACAACCAAATAGCTGTTGGACGCTCTTAAGTCTGACCTGGCATCCATGCCTTCTAATATCTAAAATAAATGCTTTGTATAATAGTTAGCTATTTTCATTCTCTTAAGATTTGATCTTCTAAGTTGGTGTCCATACCTTATCGTATCTAAAATTGTTGTTGGCCACTTTTGTATTATCGCTCTCACACTTGAAATTGTTGATTTCTATGATACTGAAGTTAATATACTCTAGTGTTATTCCATCCGGGTATTCTAAAAGTATAGATTTGCTTTTCCTTTTGAATTCAGTTTTGAAATCAAAATATCAATGTTTTAGGTTCCATATGTTTCAAAATTTACGTAGTTTGGCCATATTCATATCATCCATCTTGATGTTTGAATAGCTTAGATTTGTCATTCCTAAACTCCAAATTCAGACAAGAAAGAAAAACTGATTTTACTGTTTTAGTTCAGTTTTTATCTCAAATATTTTATGATTTTGTTATTCCAAAGTATTCCTTCACGGTTCAGACTTCAGACTTTGTGTGAGCAGATATAGGAGCATGTTTTGTGTTTCAATTCATAATTTGAAGAGAAATTTTAAAATTTTAGGTGTTTGCAGATGAGTTGACACATGAATAAATGTCACATTTGCTTGAACGCATATTAGCACATGCATGTATGGATGCATGTGGCACTTCCTGGCGAAATTTGTAAATAAGAGTTGCCATATGTTAGTGTTGTCATGTTGTCATGTGTGCATGGCAATACATGTGTTAGTAACAAATGTCATGTCAGAACGTTTCCATGTATATAGGCAGTTTGGTGGTAGTTAGACAGTTGCCAATTGCCGTCCACTATTGAGGTATCTATATATACACCATTTAAACTGGTGAAGGGATGCTGGTTGATGTGGTGCATTGAATACGATGCTGGTCAAGGTAAGTCTGTGTGTTGTGTGCTTGACCGTATCACAATGTATTGCAGATAATTGGGATGTGAAGATTACATGCTGGGTGTGCAGTGTATACATGTATCTGTAAGTTATTCCCATTTTGCACCTTTGTTTATTTTTTTATGGTGATAATATATTGTAGGACGTTGTATTCTGTTTCTACATTAGGTAAAGAAATATTAAATTTTCTGCATGGAACATAGAAATTTTCAGATTTCAGAGTTCTTTCCATATCTCATCTGTTGAATTCATTATCTTGGCAGACTTCTGACTTTTGCCAATCTTCCTGCAAAAGCAGATAAAAGTTCCTGGCAAACATAAACTTAGAGAAAGGGCAATATATTCATACAGTTATTCTCTTTCTAGCTTGGGGTCCATAATTTTGGTCCTGTTAAAACTTAAAGCTGATTGAGTCTTTGGTCTCTACTCCGCGTATTTCTTGGCATTGGTCTGGCTTAATAAATAATATGAGGACAGATTCTCCTATATAATCTGAAGAACCACTGATAGACTACTATATGTCCTGAGTTTTGTAATTTTAAAATTAGTTTCCTTATCAACCTTAATGTCAAGTTGGACCTCTATGGATGGCTTATGTTAATTCTATTATGTAATCAACATCTGAAATGGCTTGCCTGCATGCTTTACTGGCTTCAACCTGTATTTTTTCTACAGTATTCTCTTTGTATTTTTTTTGTTTTTCTTTATTAATTAATATTTATGGTTTAATTATAGAGGTAACATTGAGTGTTACACTTTCTGATTAATCAAAGTCTGATGTAGGTTTGAAGCATTGCTCTCCCCCATACAATGTCTTTTTATAACCCAAAATATCAAAGAGTTTACAAAAAACAGTTCTTTTACGAAGAAAACAGTCTCCAGGTAATATTGAATGCCAAATTTGAAAATCATGAAATGATTTACTGATAGATAATTAAAGTTTATAGGCTAGTAGAACTATATTATATTCAAACAGATATGCACTGAAAGCACAGAAAATCAAAGAAAAATAAGAATATTACCACCAGTTAGTACCTTCAGGACACCATAAAGAATGAAGATTTTTGAAAGATGATAGGTTACAATATAAAATCCCTGATTTTACATACACCATAACCTAAATTACCACGTTCAGGTTTGGGTTCAAATTCAACAAAGATAAAAATAGGAAGGAAAAAAAAAAGTCATTGAAAAAATTAGCCATAAAATTCATCATGATATTCAAAAAAGAAAATAACTAGTTCCATTAATGCAAATATCTAAAATAATCATAAATGTGTACAAAGAACTTTACATTTATACATTATTAACTTGCAAATGGACCTATAAATGAGTTGCCCTAGTATCATTTTGCTGTCTTCTAACTTAGTTTTTAGTTGTTTTGTTTCAACCTTCACTTTTTTATAGATGCAAAACGGAACCAAGTAGATGTCGAAATGAAAGACAGAAATGTGAAAAGCTTTAGGTGTTGTATATATGATTTCCCCTTCACTATTATTTGTTCAAACATGTTTGTTGAATTTGTTCGCCTAGGAAGAAAATCACCAAAATTTAGATATTTTAATCAAATTCACCGAATCTTGTGACAGAGACCACAACAAATATGTTGCACATTCAAACTTCACTATCATGAGGAGAATCAGGTTGCTTATCATATTATTTGCATTCTATTATCAATCACATTTTTGGTGTGCAATAACAAAATTCAAAATGGCACAACCCAGGTAGCTCAAAATGAAATCATACATATGTGTTTTGAATTATTAGAGAAAGAAGGTGCAGTGAAGAGAGAGAAACATTCTCCAAAGAAAATAAAATAGTTTTTGTTTTGCCTGAAAACATCATGAACCCCTGCCCCAAAATGCCCCCACCTGTGCTGTATCTTGATTTGGTCTAGAGCAAAACACTCTTTACTTCTGGTTATTGTATCCCTACTTCTGTTTATACACTCTCAGTTGTATATCCAGTTTATGAAGTATGCTTACTTCTATATCCATATTCCCTCGCTGATTTTAATTGTATTTGTAAATTAATATAAGTTTTCAAAAGAAACGCATAAAAGCTTGACGTCTGCCCTGCTCTATTTCATGCTAAGAGTTGCACATCATAATAAGAAAGCTAATATTGTCTTGAGAATTATTTAAGTACCAAAAACTATATGTATGATATGGTTAGCCCTAAAGATAATGAGAGGATTATGCTTCATGAATAGATAGGCATAGAATCTGGTTCTGGGGATAAAATGCCATTAAACATAAGAATAACATGTGCTCGAATTAGCTCTGAGGTAATTTCATTTGAGAATTGGCAATGCCAGTAAAGGATGCTTTAAATAAATTCTGAAAGGCTTCATATACATTCTGATAAAATGTAGCACTCACCTCCACCAATTCCACCAACAAACACGCAAGGGAACCAATCCATCCCACAAAGAAGGATGCTTACACAGATAAAAGAATAATTATGACTGTTGAAAACTAACATCATTAAGAAATCTGCAAGATTTGTTCAAACCCCACTCAGTATGAGGGGGCCAAGACCCCTCATAAAAACCTGTGTAAATTCATTGAAAAAAAAAACTTACATCATTAAAACAAATTATAAAAAAATACTGAGAACTAACCGTGACCGTTTGAAACAGCTTCCTGCTTCCAAAACCCAACTTTTCTCTGCAATTATAGAGATGGCAAAAGTATTAAACAAGCAAAATTAGAAAACCATACAAATGAAATAATAATTGCACTTCAACATACAACAATTACTGCTGCCTGACATCCAACATACAACAATTTGACCTAGCCTTAGTGCTAAGCCCTCAAAAGCAGAGGGCCAAGGAAACTTAATCAGGCCTGAAATTTAACATGAGAGAAGAGAAAAGGACAGCAAATTATAGCCTGTTTAGCTTGAAAACAATATCCCTTCTCCCTTTCTAACATGTTGCACTTAGAATAATGTTCAAAACTTGTAAAAAAAAATCATGCAATGGCTTATGATGCCACTCTATAGATGCATAGTGCTATCCCTACAATCTACACACTTTCCTAACATTCGTAACCATGGAACCAGAATTATGCACTTTAATCATATTCACGCCAATGTTTATGGATTACACACCTCTGGAGGAAAATGAACTTCTTCGGAGAAGAATGATGATGAGATTGGTGATACATAAAATGACGGAGAATTCTTCTGCTCCATTATTTCCTTTGCAGTTGAACTCTTCATCAAAACATTAACGCAGCCGTCTTCAAACGGCATTCCGCAAATCTAAGCAAATGCGATCTCTGATAGCAAGGATGATTCCTAACTCAACACTATCTATCTCATACCCCACATCTCTGCTTAAATGCAGTTGCATTTTACTAGTTGATTTAAGGAATGTCTTTAATTTGTTCTTCCCAAGGATATGTCCATATCCTGATAATCCAATCAACCAAGTCACTATCTGAAAAGCAAACTAAATCCCTTCTTGTTTGTTAGGCAAACTAAATTCCTCCTGGCCTAGATTCCTTCTTGTTTTCTAACTCCCTCATTGTACAAGTAGGAACCAAATCCCTCTCAGCTACAAGCTACCTGTTTTTCAAGTAAAACAATAACCAGAGTGAGATCTCATCATTTTCAAGTCCAATAATAGCCAAAGTAAGACTTTGCACTTTCAGCGTACATTAGAATATTGTAAATCATTAGAATTTTGTAAATCAGTAAACATCATTAACTGCAGAAAGTTGCTAGCAACAGAGAGTCAGGAAATACTAAAGTTCCACACCGCAATAAAATAACTCTCCTCATCAGACAACCAGGACATATGTACATAAACTAACTCTACAATTCTAAATACAAGCAAAAAGAAGAACCCTTGTCCAAGAATACTTTCGTCTAAACCATGCACTTTCAATGTAGTGTGCTAAACTCAAGCAACATAAAGCAAATAATGCATTTTCTTTCTCACAAGGCTGATGAACGGAAGCAGCTAATCTGATTAGCTAATCACACTGAATGACACTTAAACACCGGTCAAGGATCCGCAAAGTAGCTCAGCATATACTTCATATAACGACAACAATCATCAAAGTCCATTCATTCTGACATACTCTTAATTATCGTGACAAAAATTCACTGACAAAATTGACCTCAATTTAACAGTCAACTAAAAGCACCACTAAACAGACTAACTGAACAAATATATGTTAAAGCCTGCAAAACAAAGATTTTGCCAAATGTCTGCCAGACCATGAGGAAAACTTACGTAAACAGAATTACTTCTCAAGTGGAATAAAACGAAATTTTCCTCTTATATCAAAAAAATAAAAGAAAACTCGAAAACAAATGTCCACTGCATATAAATAATGCAGCAAAAAATTGAAGCTGAAAACAAAAAATGACAAAGGACAGAAAATAGTAACGACGTTCCGAATTGAGGTTAATATTTACAAAAATAAATCTGCGTTAAAAAAAAAGAAAAATAAAAATAAATTCCTGTAAGGGCCGGGCGATCGTACCTTTCGTTTCAAAACACAGATCGGAGCCAAAAACAGAGCAACAAAAACACACAGAGCAAATTGAAGGCCACAGAGAAGAGCTTTACATAATGTGATCCATTTCATTTTAAGATAACAAACAAAACAAACAAACAAACAAAAAAAAGTGAAAAGAATTATTCAAAGAATGGATTACGGCACAAGGCATGGAAAGAAGGGATCTTCCAACACGTGCACCTCCACTTTCGAAGCGCGGCAACGAGACTCGAACTCAAGACCTCCCTCCACACCGAACACATTGTAATGACACTTAATAATACACTAATGCAAGCGCCCTCGCCCATCCATTGCTACATGATTGCTTGCCTGATTTCTTGCGTGTTCGCTCACCTCCTCATGTTCTTGACGTGAGATAAAAATGAAATAAAAATAAATACAATACAATAGGATTCACGCTAACGGGAATCGAACCGCGGACGGGCATGCTATGCTGGCGCGCCAAAACCTCCCTTGCAGTGCAAAGCAAGGGTTCGAGTTAGATAAATGACCCCTCTGTTCGGAGAACCCCTCTCGTCCCTCCCCCGCGCCCCAACCTCGTTTACCCCCAGGTAAACCTGGGTGAAAAAAAATTAAAAATAATTATCACTCCTTTATTTCATTGGCTAACTTGTTACCCGCCGGTAACAAAATTTTCCTCTGGTTTCCCTCTCCTCACTTTTATGCGGCCGGGCCCACTTTGTCTATTATAGTATTATTCTCGCGAATATGCCAATTGTGCAGTCCCGCTCGAATAGGAGAATGTATGATGCATGCGTCTTAACCCCATACATACATATGAAATTATGTTGGGCTTAAAGCACCGCATGACGTCATGGTGGGCAGATGTTTTGAAGTGGCCAATGAATGAATGGCGAGATCCAAACCAATGGATGGAGCGGGGCCGAGATAAGGGAAATGGGGGATGTTGCGGTCTCCCATGCCAGTCGTATGATGAATGGATGGATGGGTGGATGTGGGATACGGTTTGGGTGATTGTATGTTGCATACGATGTCGTATGTGAGTGCGTGGCTACAGGGAAAATGATGCGGGGGATTATTTTGGAAAATGATGTTCAGTGCTTTACGAGAAAAAGTGTTGGGTGGGGCAATTAGAGTATTGATAGAATGCTGCACCTTTCTATTTTTTAAATGTATGTTAATGGTTACATAGGTGTTTAGTAGATCACCTTTACAATGAGTTGTTGAATGGAGATGGTCCAAATTAATGTGATAGATACAGATACCTAAGATTAAAATTATTATGAGAAAATGAACGAAACTAGCATCTTCGTAGAAGTGACTTGGTATCATTTGTCGAAAAGTTTAGTTTTTGGTCTTGCGAGGAATTATGGTGAAAACTAATAAAACTAGCATTTTAATAGAAATGATTTGGTATCATTTCTCGAAACGTTTGGTTTTTGGTCTTACTAGGGATTATGGTTTTGGAAGGAGACTGTACACTCCTAAGCGTGGTTCTAAGTTTCTCACACTAATCTAATCAAAAATAATAATTATTATTATTATTATTATTATTGTGGATACCCACGTGGTGTTAATGGAGCTTGTCTACAAAATAATAATAATACTAATAATAATTTAATTTAGTGTCATCTTATTAAATTAAATAAGAGAAGTGGAATATTTAATTTTATCTAATTAATATAATAACTCACAAGATTTAATATAAACTCGTAAAAATAAAAATGATTTAGTATCATTTTATTAAATTAAATGATGGAAGTGAAGTATTTAATTTTATGTAATTAATAGATAACTTATAAGATTTAATATAAACTCATTTAAGATTTATTGTTAAGTATTTAACCAACTTACTTTCATGTTGTCAAATCTTTAAAAAAACAAAAAAAAATAAAAAATAAGAATCTTATAATTAATTTTCTGTGAATATTTATAAAGTATTGAAGATTAATAATATTTTGTATAAGTTTAACTATCAATTTTTTTTTTTTTTTTAAATGAAAGATATCAAAACAAAAATGTACAAAGCATCTGCCCGAAGGCTAAAGACTAAAATATATATATATATATATATATATATATATATATATATATATATATATATATATATATATATATATATATATATAAAAACAAAGATTATAAAAACTAGAACTACGAACAACTACCCAGCAAAACCCATTACAAAATATCTTTATCATCCCAAAACCCAAGGTAGCAATAGGAAGGAACCTCGGATCTGCATAAAAGAAACTATAAGCTGCGATCATTTTTGGCATTGTAATATGAAACAAACATGAAGATAATGATAAAGCTGAAACAAAATTTTATTATAAATGAGGATGAGGTTTCAATCTTGTCAAGCAATAAATGTATCATTTGTTAAAGTTATTTTAATAATATTAGGTGGTTCTTGTCAAGCAATAAATGTATCATTTGTTAAAGTTATTTTAATAATATTAGGTGGTTATGATGTAATAAGGTGGTGCTCCTTTCAATTCCATCTAATTAACTAATAAATAATAATAGATTAAACTTCTCTTAATTTTTATTAATATTAATTGAATTAGATCAAATGGCATCACCTCAACCAGCTAGATTCTTATCTATTAAAAAATCAAATGGTCTTTTTCTTTTTGGCTTAAGAAAAAGGGGTTTTTTTAGATTCCAACTTTGCAAAATCACAACTCTTTTCTTTAGAGCATGAGAGTTTACAAAAAAATTCAATTCTCATCTCAATTGAGTTTTAGTTTTAGTTTTTTTTTTTTTTGTAATATTAAGAGATGGGGGTTTTGACCAAGAATCCCCCAACCTGTTACAACAACTCCACCAGGGAGACACACACCCACCCCCTCACACACTCACTCACGCCATGGTTTGAACCTTGGACCTCCCGAAGAAGAGCCAAAGCCCAAATTGTTGCGCTGCATCCCCAAGTGCCACATCTCATCTCAATTGAGTTGTTATAGCTAAATACCTATATTTTTTTATAAAAAATCTGAATTGTTTTTATTTTTTAGATCTTCTTTAATTTTCTTTGTAAATACAAATATTTTCAGCATCCTTCTTGATATTTTTCTGCAACATCCTTCACAATAACAAACCTCCACCTTTACCACCTACGCATTTCATCTTAGTCGAATAATATTTTTAAAACTTCACGTTATCATAATTTGTTTTACCTGCTCTAGATTGTTAGTTTCCTTCTTAAAGCATAAGTACAACCACAAGAACTATAATAAATAGTTTAGTAGTCTCAAAAAGTTAAAAGTTCATAATTAAATCTTATCAAGGAATATATACATAATAAATAAATTATGGATCATTATATAATACAAAGTGAAATTCATTTTAATCCCCAAATCAATAAAAAATATTTTATCATTTTAACGAGTAATTAAATGAATCTCATTCAAACTATAATGAGATTTTAACACAATATAAAGGTATTATCTTTATAAATAGTTTAGAAGTCTCAAAAGGTTAGAAAGTTACGATCAATACTTTGTCCCATACAACCAACAAACAACTCAAATAATCCTTTCAACCATCAAGTTCATTTTATATCATATTCTTTTGCAAAGTGCAACCATAAGATATAATAAATAATTTAGTAATCTCAAAAAGTTAAAAGTTTATGATTAAATTTTATCAAGGAATATATACATAATAAATAAATTATGGATCATTATATAGTACAAAGTGGAATTCATTTTAATCCCAGAACCAATAAAAAATATATGGAATTCATTTTAATCCCAAAACCAATAAAAAATATTTTATCATTTTAACGTAATGAAATGAATCTCATTTGATATCATCTTCTTTTGCTTCAACATACAAAACTTGTATTCGCTTCATGCAATTCTAGTTTGCTTTACCAAGTCTAAACTATTGGTTTCCTCAAATAAATTGATCTATTAATAAATTCCCTAAACTATTTTGCAATCCTCTAGAAATTATTTTGAATTTACACCTTTCATATTTTTCTTATTACATATTTTTCTTATCAGCTTTAGCTACACTTACTACTTCTTATAACCATGCTGAGATGGGGATGCCCAACCTTCAACCTTGGGCGTCGTAGGAGTTTCTCACACTAACCAAATCTATAAAAAATAATAATAATATTTTTTATTTTTTTATTAAATAATGGTCAATTAATTAATAAATAGTATATATAACTTTTTAATTAAATAAGTCTTTAAAAATCTGGCTTTAGTCAAGTTGCATGAGTTCAAGTTGTTAAAAATGTTATTTTGATGAAGATTTATTGCACAAATCTTGCTGGGTGATATACTTATAATTGTCAAAATTTTAGAATAAAATACTATTGTGTAGTTTGTTAAAATATCATTGTAATACAAATAAAACCATAATATAATTTGTTGATGTACTAGAACATGGTTCAAATGTAATATATGGGATTGTTTTAATCTCATTCAAAAATAATAATAATAAATTTTTAATTAGAAAACTAATATTTATTATAATTAATTGGAAATTTATCTAGTATATTGATAGCTTTGTATTTAATTTACATTAATAAAAACTTTATCAACTATAATAGTATAAATGATAATAAAAATAAAAATATTAATTTAAAAAAAACAACTCACTTTAAATAACTAACATAACATTATTATCTTAAATATTTTAAATTGATTATATGAGGTTGATAAAAGTTCCACTTATAATACATCTCAATCACATTATCGTGATATTTTAATATAATGTATTATTATGGGTTACACTTTCGCAGGAGTGTTTATCATAGTGCAAAGGTTTTGACCTTGGTTGCACTCATATAATTGAATTTTATTAACCATTTTAAAATTTGTTATATAGGATTGAAACTAGTTCATCCATGTTACATCATGACCATATAGTGGTATTACATTAGCTTGACAATTAAGCAAGTATTGCCTTGCAAGATTTAAACTTAGCTTTCCTTGAAACTTGACAAATTTAACTAATTGAACTAATGTCATTTTGTTCACATCTTATTAATCATTGCTACATAGTATCTTTTAACAAATGATAATACTAACATTGGGGTAAAACTTATAGATAATATGAGGTTAGGATTGGATATTTGATATGGTTATAATCAACCTTAAGCACATGCATTATTATAAATTTGCATAGTGCCTCCAAGTATCCTCATAACTTTATAAGGTGTCTTATCCATGAGATTAGAACCATGGCTTGTAATATAGAATTTTTCATTTTCCACCACTTGCCTTAGAGTCATTCAACATATTTTATTTACTTATAGGATTGGAACTTTGGTTTATAACATGAAACTTATTGATTCTTATTACTTGTCATAAAGTTATTGATCAAACATTAAAGTTCACCCATAAGATTAGAACCTTTGGCTTAGGGTATGAAACTTCTCAATCCCCATTCCTTGCCCCAAATCTATAAGGCCAAAAAATTTAATGTTACTATTAAAGTATAGTTCATAGAGAATGTGGTGGGTTTGGATTTGTAATATGTTGCTACAAGTTCAACCCCTAATTTAAAATATTATTATGATTCTATAAGGCGCTATGATTAATGGCATTAAAATATTGGTTTAAAATGTAAAACTCCTCACTCCCAACCATTTGTTCTAATTTTTTTTTGACAAGATATTTTTATTGTATATAAAAATTTGAAAATTGTGCTAAATTAAGATGAACTCAAGCAGTAATACTTGTTTTTCTGCTGGACGAGATTTTTGATTTGGTGGTTTTCGGCTACTTCTCGCTGGGCAGGATTTTCAAATTCATTTTCCTGCATGTTTTCCCGCTAGGTGAGATTTTTTAAAATTGGTGGTTTCCCGCTGGGCGGGATTTTCAAATTTACCTGTTCCCATTGGGTGGAATTTTTCAAATCAATTGTTTTTGACCTTTGGTTTGGTCCGTTGACCTGTTGTAAAAAGGTTTTGGGGTCCTTTCAAAACCCGCTTTTAATATAATTTTAACCTACCAAAAAAAAAAGACGAAATCAAGTAGATAAAAACATGGCCTCTTAATGTGAAGACCTAGGTTCAAAACTTTCTAAGCAACATTCCTATATATTAAGTGTCAATCAATAAAATTATCATATCTTAGTTACAAATTTAGCCAAGGAAAAGTCTTGTTAAGAGAGTATGAATGTATCCCAAGCAAACATGTTTAAGTATAAGTTTTGGATTAATTTGGCAAAAGATAAAATATGACTTGTTCTAGAAGAGCAATAGAATAATGGTTTATATATTTTTATAAACATTTTAATGTCTTATTAAGTGTTATTTGATTAAACCATAGAATCTAAGTTGTGACTAGGTACAAGTCTTGAATAATTTAATGAAATATAGGAAATGGTTTGCTTTGAATGAAATGTGATAAAATGATAACCAACATGCTTGTATAGACACTTTAATGATCTAGATGAGATAAGGTGGGAGTGGTCATGATATACCATTTACTCATTTTTCCTCTTAACAAACCCTAATGTCTATCTTCTTTGTTATATATATGTACTCTTCTTCTCAATAATGATATAGATCTCTCCTTTGGTTATAATATTTGGTATCAAAGCGGTAAGATCCACCCGCCTATGAGAGAGCAATAAGATCCACCTGTGAGGGGGATTTCCCTCCAGGAAATCCCCCCTCCCTCATTAGCCCTCCATAGTTTTCGCTCATAAGCAAGCATTTCAAGTATGCTCTAGACTTATTGCCATAAGTTGATCTGGTCTATCAGAATGGGGTTATTTGCTTTTGATTTTTCCTCTTGTTTCCCTTTCAAATGATTTCCATCTTTGTTTTGAGGATTTATTTCTATATTTTCAGTGTCTCTCTTGTTTTGGGATATTGTGGTTTCATCCCTTGTATTGTTGTCATTGCTAACACTTGCCTAAGATTTGTTGTAGCCCATCAACTAAGAAGTGAGATGACTGTCTGGTTCAAAAATCAACAGACACGATCCCAAGGAATACAGAAATCAATGATGGCAAGAAATATGAGAATCCTCTGCTCCATTGAATAATTTGTACGATTTGTGATGTGGAGGTTGAAAGTATCATAGTGAGTTCACTACTATCAGCATGCCAGCATAGTAGTTATGGCTCGATCCATTGGATGACGTTTCATTGTAACTGGACCCATGGTAGAGATTGATTTATCACGATTATGCTCATGGTTGTTTGGTGGACATCAATATTGGCTATGAAATCAATCGACATAAGTGAAAATGTCTAGAGTAGAGTTTGATAGCGATGACAAGGACACAAAGCCCTTTGTGTAAGTGGATCCAAGTGGTAGGTATAGCCGCTATGATGAGGTTCTAGGTTCGGATACCATGAATACAATTTACAAAGTTTTGAACAGGAGAATGGACCGTGTGAATTTTATAGGTTGTTAAAAGTTGGGTGCGATAATTTTTGACATTATTGCAAAGTGTTGAAGAAGAGGCACGAATGCATTCGAGGGTTCCATCGGCACGCGGATACATGTGGAGGGGCATCAAATGAGATAAAGCCCCCTATTATCTAAGCCACTAATGGGTGGTCAGGGAGCATCCTCTATAGGGCCACCGAAGGTGCTAGTTTCAACCAGTTTATGAGGCCTGCATGCTCATTGAAGACCCAAATGTATCCAGCATCCACTATGCATCTTTTGAATTTGCAGTGTTTGATCTATTAATTTTGGTTGATCTATGTTTTTTGTAGTGATGAAATTCTTGGGGGTTGTTAGGGTTTCACTCCACCTATTATTTTTTATCAACTATTTGGTAGAATATTTTTTGAGCATATTATTTGTTTCATATTGAAAATGGGGCAGTTCGATCCTCTAGTTTGCTCTTTGAGAGTTTGCCACATTTTTTTCACTTTTGGAGGCTTTGTTGTGCACCAAAGATATTTGTGTTTACAATAGTTGGAAAACTCTTTTGGAGAAGGTTTTAATGGAAGCACTATATTTTTGTTTTGTGAAGGTTTACTTGACTTTTGGTACTTTGAAATGTATGGAGTGCATTATCGGTCATACCCGACACTCCTTAGTACCTAAATCCACTTTGTTTTGAGGTAAGTTCTGGGATAGATTTATCCTTTTGTTACTCCATTTCAATCTGCCATCAAGGACTCTAAGAGCGAGTCGTCGATATTTGGTGGAGTTTGGTTTGTCCTTTTGTTACTCCATTTCGATCTGCCATCAAAGACTTTAGGAGAGAGTCATTGATATTTGGTGGGGTTGGTCATGTTCCTCCATTTTGATTTACTATCAAAGACTCTAAGAGCGAGTCATCAGTATTTTGTGGAGTTTGGTTTTGCCCTCTTGCAATATTTGTTTCAGTGGATTTTGAATTCGACATTAAGCACCCTTATGCTCTGCACTTTCGATATGAGACTATGCATTTTGGATTGAGACAACTTCCAATTGCTCATAAGACTAAAGGTTTTCAACATTTTAGATTTTTTTTTTATTGTATTAAGGTACATTTTTGGCTGATATTGACACCTTCTAGAGGGGGTATGTTAGAATATTAATGTGTATTTTATACTTAGAAAAGTGCACAATAAGGGGGATGTTAAAATATTAGTGTGTGGTTTGCGTAATGTGCACTTCACCTATATTTAGGATTAGGGTGTTTTCCTCTTAACAAACCCTAATACTTGTCTTATTTGTTATATATATGTACTCTTCTTCTCAATAATGATATAGATCTCTCTTTTGGTTATAACAGTATAGATACTTCAATGCTCTAGATGAGATAAGGTGGGAGTGGTCATGATATACCATTTAATAAAGAGTATAGTATCATAGATCTAGATTCAAAAGATTAAAAATAAATCCAAGCCATTGAGAGAGGGCAAAGTCTTCAAGCCACTTAGAGAGGGTGAAGTCTTTTATGTACATCAAAGTTAACAAAAATTAGAAGAATGAATTGATTATTCAAATATGTATTATGTCTTTATAATATAGGCTAACAAAGCAACATACTCTAACCCTAATGTTAAAGCATTGACTATCCGAACCTGAGGGCTCAATTCAATCTTAATAAATATAGTTGATGTGGCTACATCAGGGTCATTGTATGGCCTCCCCCTCAAAAAGCTTTGTCCTCAAAGCTAAAAATATTCAGAGAATAGTAATTGGTTCTCATGTCATGTCTTCTTCAAGAAGATCCTTCCACTTGATGAGTAGCTTCTACAACTAGCAAGACAACAAATTACATACCTATGATTATAACATTGTTTTCGACTTTAATTTAATATGACCTTCTTCATCCAACTCTAAAAGCACCATCTAGGATTGCACTTTCTAGCAATGTACCTTCTGAGACAAGAAAAATAATTAATATGGTCAATTTTGGATATAGAAGTGACCTCCAATTGATGTCAATATTGGAGTATATTACATTATTTGGTACATGATAATGTACCCCCATGGTACCATCATGGTACAACTTGTAAATATTAGATTAGGGTTAAGTTATAGTTTAGAGTGTGAGATGTATTTTCTCTTTCTATACGAGTTTGTATGTGCAAGAAATGCACAAGTGTCATGTGAGTAAGTGTGCAAGTGTAAGTTGAGTCTATGTGCACAAGTTTCTTAGATTAGAGTGTGCAAAGTGAAGGTCAAGAGTCATGTCTAGGTGTGCATACAATATAGAGTCATGTGTTCATCAAGTATGCAAGTGTCAAGTAGAGAATCCAAGAGTCATGAGACTTGGCATATGGAAAGGAATAGTAAAGTATCCAAAGAGTCATTCTACTATGGCTATATAGTACTCCATAGATAAGTTTCAAGTATCAAGGAGTTATCAATCATATTATAGACAATAGAGGAGTTCTTATCATATTTATAATAGAGAGAATATCAATACAGATTGCATACATTTTGAGCAATTAATATGTAAGTTGTGCTACATGATTTGCACATGTATGATTTAGGCTATTTACATTCATATTGATGTTTATTAATGAATGTTATTTGATATATTATAAGCTTTGCTATACATATTAATTTGTTAATATTATTCTACTCATATCATTATCTTGATCTTACTGTATTGTCGCTATATTATATTTGATCCTCTAATATTTATCCTATGAGATTTATGTTAGTATTAAAGGCTTAAAAAACCATCAGTGGTATCAAAGCTACTGTGAGTAGTTTCTATCAGAGCTAAAACCTACACAGGTTGATCAAATTTATTTAGCTACATACAAAAATTGATTTTGTCCAATTTGATAAAATTGATTTAGAGTTTGTCTACTTTAAAGGCAGTTAGACTCAAACTCTATTGTAAGGTCATAATGAGTAGAAAGGCTAGAGTCTTTACACGATTTAAAAATTACCAATGAAGAGAAGGATTCAACTATAGAGTCTTTCCACAGTTGAAGAATAACTAGTGAATATCAGGACTCAACTATAGAGTCTTTTCATGGTTGAAGATCAACTAGTGAAGACAAGGACTCATCTATATTGGAAGGCGTATCAACTTTAAGATAGTTGATCATTTTAGGGACATAGCCAACCCTTGATATGGATTAAATAATAAAGGACATTCAAGTCACCTTGACATTATTTTTATATTCTTAAGTGTGACCTAAGACATTATTGACCTAAGACATTAAGTGTGACCTAAGTGCAAGAGAAAGAAGAACAGGATAAGGATATATCAAAAAAGATATATCAATATCAAAGTAAGCTTTCATCAAGCAACAAATTAATTAGAGAGGCAAGATATCGAGGATTCGGGTATTGAAGATAGATCTTGACATAAGAGGTAAAAATATTTAGGTCTTGAAGAGAGACCTTTATAGAAGAAATTTCTAGGTCACTCAAACATTGACATAAGTAGCAATAACAACAGAAGATTGAGGTATTAGAAGATAGAATTTTTTTTAGGTATTAACCTTGATAGATAAGAAGGTTCTTGAAGGCTTGATAAAGACATCCACATAAATAGCAAGATACAACAGTCATTGTAAAGAGCAAAACAAGCACATAGACTTTTTAGAGCCTCAGATAGAGGAAAGTTGCCCATATAGAAAGATATTGAAGAAAGTTCAAGATGTGGAAGCTTATAAGATAACGCCTTTCAACTCATAGCTAAGTTGAATAGGATAGTAGCATTCTATCAGAGCATAGTCAAAGAGGACAATAATATTCAACTCAAAGTATAGATAAAAATGATAGTGTTAGAAGTAAAAGAATAAGCAATTCGGTTTAAGCAAAAGCAAGTAAAAGAATAAGTCATTTGGCTTAGTACGTTGTGCTAGTCAACCAAACATGCATCAAGGATACATTAGACAATAAGGTAGTTTGACACAGGGTTGTAGGTTAAAGACTCAAGTTAAAGATGAGTAAGATCCTAATATCTTCTATCGTTGAAGGTTCCCCACTAGCATAAAATTCCTAGATATTTTACAAGCCCTAGGGGGTTGCCTTCTAAGGGGTTTGGAAAATGTTCTGGTGCTTTAACAATCATGAAATATGAAGGTTGAAGGAGCATGGAAGGCTAGAGGCTTAAGGAGCATGGAAGGTTGGAGGCTAAAGGAGCATGGAAGGCTGGAGGTTGAAGGAGCATGGAAGGTTGGAGGCTGAAGGAGCATGGAAGGTTGGAGGTTGAAGGAGCATGGAAGGCTGGAGGCTGAAGGAGCGTGGAAGGTTGAATGATGAGTTGATATTTGGAGTATCAAGGCTAAAGGAGCATGGAAGGCTAGGTTGGCTGAAGGAGACTAGAGCATGGAAAGCTAGGCTGGCTGAAGGAGCTACTATGAAAGGTTGGGATGTGGGTGGAAGACTGGGATGGCTGAAGAAACATGGAAGGCTAATAAGGCTGAAGGAGCATGGAAGGTTGGATCAGCTGAAGGAGCTACAACAGAAGGCTGATATGCTAGGTGGAAGGCTAAGAAGGCTAAAGGAGCATGGAAGGTTGCTTACAATGAGAAAAATAAAATTGTAAAGTGTGAAGGATTAGGATTTTTTCTTGAAAAATATTTCATCTTTTAGGAGCCATATCTTCGTGAAGATTTATCCAATTCAGCTTATTCTTGGACCAACTTGTGTAGAATATGAATAGCTTCAAAATGAGTGGTCATATGCAAAAATCCAAACAATATTAAGGGAGATACTATCCTATAAAGTCAACCATTTGAAACAAGGGCAGTGACAATTTTTCAAGTCATGAAAAACAAATTGCAAAGTTCGAAGGATTAGGTTTTTTTTATTGAAAACATCTCATATTTTAGGAGCCATATCTTCGTGCTAAGTTATCTAATTCAATTGATTATTGGACCAACTTGTGAAAATTTTGAATAGCTTTAAAATGAGTGGTCATATGCAAAAATCTAAGCAATATTGATGGAGATACAACCCTATGAAGTCAACCATTCGAAACAAAGGTAGTGACGATTTTTCAAGTCACAAAAAATGAAATTGCAAATATTTGCTAACTAGGGTTCGAACGATGGGAAGAGCAATGAAGGACTATGACTTCAGTGAGGAAGGAAACTAACAATTCAAATTTGGTAAAGTGAACTATGATAGTGTGATGTTTTGTAAATATTACTCTACTAAGATGGAAGGCATAAATAGTAGAGGTGAAGTTTTGTCATTGTGAAGGCTGCAATAGGAAAATGTGATGCTAAATTATAGAGTAGTTGTATTCATACAAAAAATTGAAAATATCCAAAAAATGAAAACCAAGAATTCAAACATTTTATGTGAAATAATGTAGGTTTCTAACTATAACATCTCAATTGAGATTACAAGTGTATCTACTTGTAAAATCTCAAGCTCTAAAGAAGAGAGATGTAATTTGTCAAGGATGGGGAACCCGAGTACAACCCCTTATTATCCAACAAAAAAAAAAAGTTCCCTACTAGCATCCGATAACAAAACAACACTCTAAAGGTAGTCATTGTCAAGCAATGTCCTCAAAGCATCAAATGCTTGAAGGCAAAAATCGTTAGAGTAGTGCCTTAAAAGCTTCAAACATTAAAATAGTGGAGTAGTATCCTAAAAGCACCAAATATTATAGCAACACCTTGTAGGCAGTCATTTTTGAGCAATGTCCTAATAGCATCCAATGTTGAGCAACATTCCATGGAGATTAAACTACATTCAGTGCCCTAAGAAATGTAGAGCCAAATAGCAGCAATAGAGCAACATTTAGAGACAGAAGATGAAGCGTTCAGAAAGTAAAGTGAATCAAAAGTGATAAGCAAAGGAAGCGCCAAATGTGAAACATTACAAAAGAAGTAATTTTCTAGAAGAGGAGCATCAAACATCTATAGAAAGTATAACATTAGAAGTTGGTGAACAAAGGCAAAGTGTTAATAATGTCCTCCATGCACTCTGACGTTCCCTGGATGAAATGTTGAAGCATCTAAGTGTGGCATTTCGTTGGTGTAATGTCTTTTGCATGCACTCTCACAAGTGGCAATCTCTAATCAAAGGGACAACATTTAGAAAGTGACATTGAGTGTGCAAACCTAAATAAAAAGCATTCAAAATCAAGCGCATTGGACCAAAACCCTAATAGACTAAGCGATTTTATTGGAGCGCAGATGTGAGTCAGAGGCAGAGAATAAATAGGAGGTATTCAAACCGAGAATAAATAAGAGGTATTTTAAAATTTTGATTTTATTATAAAGGAGGTATAAGGTTAGTAAAAACTTTTAATTATTTTAGAAATGGGGAAATAAGGTTTTCTACATAGTTGTTTTTTGAATCATTATTAAAGTTTGATAAGGTTCTATTATTGCAATTTAATATTAGGAGTTATAATGTAGAGGTTAGATATTTTATTAATATCTGGAGTGATAAGTAGTTATTGGTTTGTTGGATTTATTTAAGCTTAATAGGAGAGATAAGTAGAATAGAATTTATGTTATTCATTTTGGAGTAATAAGGTTTGTTTATATTTGATTAATAAATTAAAGTTAATAAATTTGGAGTGATAAGTTTTTCAACTAGATTATTTAATTTTTGGTTTTTTATTTTTTGAAAAGGAAAAATAATCAAAATTAAAGTTTTTTTTTGACTATTTACAAATTTAGTTATTTGGAAGACAAAAGGATTTCAACCTCAACTTAGGAAAACATAAATTTGCAAAACATTAATTCTTAGTTTTTAGAACTAGGGAGACATGAGGTTTTCTACTTCATAGGTAATATACTATAAACTTTTATTATTAGGAGGTTGTCAACTTCAAAAAGTACATAAATGGATAACAATATGGAGTCCATGATACGAAAAGAAAAATTAGATGTCATAAAATTTGGGATCAATAATTTGATTGAAATTTTTAAAGAAAAAATAGGTTTAGTCTCAAAGCTATTCTATAGTGAAGCCATAGAAAAAAACTTTGAAACATTTGAATACTATCTACATGCATGAATTGTTGAAGCAATTTATGATGGAAAATATAGTATTATGATATATTTAGATATTTGTTGCATAAGGTATATCACATTGTTTACACTTAAGTTTCATAAAAAAGAAAATATGAAACAAAAAGAGTTGATTGAATCTCTTAAGAAGAAATTGAAAATAGATGAATCATTTTTGGAAAAGATATTACATTCTTCTTGTAATATTGATATTCTAAGTTCATCTAACTCAAGAATATATTATGATGCTTTAAGTGAATGTTCATAAGTCTCTATACAAGAAAATAAATAATCATATGATTCTAAGGACAAAGGCAAAGAAAATATTTTTATGCAAGAATCTGATGACAATGAGAGAGTTCAAGAGACTTGTAATCTTGAAGCTAAAAATATTGAAGAACATGAAGCTAAATCGAAATATTAAGCTCAGTAAGAAGAAGAACCTGATGGGGATCAAGATAAAGATCACATGCATTGTAAGGTCACTTGAATAATGAAGACCATGATTGAAGACTAAAATTTCAATAACCAAATAATGTAATATAGGGGGTGTTGGAGTATATTACATTATTTGGTACACGCTAATGTACCCCCATGGTGGAGAGCTCTGGAAGAGAAAACTACGACATCAGTTGGGTAACCAAAGATATTTCTGGTTACTGTGGATTTGAAGACAATATTGTTGCCCCAGGAGGGTCCAATGGGGACACCTCTAGATCCTCTTCTAGAGAGATATAGTTCTTTTGCAGATTTGTTAAAGGATAAATCTCCATCAGATACTGAAGAAGCACAAAAAATTATATTAAAAATGCTCTTTACTACTACTAGAAATAGATCAACATCTCAACGAGTTAATGGATGCTTGCCACAGTCAGAATCAAGGCCAAAGATTGTCATTGAGCAAAGGATGGTCGAAGAAACAGTTTTATATAGAGCCAATCATGATTTGATCTGTAAATTCATGGGTATTCGCCCTACCCTAAATTTTTTGCATTCTTGGATCTGGCAAAACTGGAAGCCTCTTGGTGAATATTCTTTGTGGTTTATTAGCAATGGATATTTTATTGTTAGTTTTTCTTCACCTACCGTTAGAAATAGGGCTTTTGAATAAGAAAAGAGGAATCATGGTCCGACAGGATTATTTGTTCAACCTTGAAGAGTGGGATTTGATCCTCAAATGGAACCCCCTACTGCCCCGGTTTGGATCCATTTATATGCACTTCTAATGGAGTTTTGGAGTGAGTAGGTATTGGAAATTATCGACAATTCCCTTGGAAGACATCTGGGTGTTTCCAAAGACACAATGGAAGGAAACACAATTGTTTATGCAATATTATGTGTGGAAATGGATCTTAGCCAGCCTTTACCGGCAGAGGTGGAACTCGAATTTGCAGGACTATCTTGGATTCAACAGCTAGATTATGAGGCATTACCCTTTAGATGTAGAGTTTACCACAAATATGGATATTTGGCCCGATCTTGCCCAAATAATATGAACATAAAAATGGAGGCTCCTATGGAAATGTCAAATATTCCTAAGGAGGGTAAGTCAACAATCAATAAAAAACAACCAATATTTCTCTGGGTAAAGAAGCACAGGGAGATGGTTTTGAATAGCCCAAAAGAAGAAGGCAAAAGAAAAAAAGATGGTAAAGAGCAAACCCAACTCAAGCCCTCCAATAGGTATGAGATATTTAAGACACTAATGGACCAAGAAGAAGAACAATTCATGGAAGGAGTGGATGGGAATAATAAAAATAATAACAACCATGTTCAAGCCCCTCTTTCATCTCCTCCCATCATAGAGCAGGTAATTGAGTGCAGTGAGTTATCGCAATCAGAGAGTGCAGGGGCATTGATAGTGCATAACCAAGAACAATCGATAATTAAGGATGTCATCATGGGCATAACATAAAAGAACAGAGAAAGGCCAAATCTAGGGATAAATCAGGTGAAAAAGAAATAAAAAAATAGCAGCTCTTAAGGAGTGGGTAGAAAATCAAATAAGGAATTGATAGTAGTTCAAGGAGATAAACTAATCACTAGAGGATCGGTGAGCCCAATATATTTTTACTGCTCTCAAGGTAACCAATGATTATAAAAACATGGAATGTTAGGGGTTTAAACAGTAGAACCCATCAATCTGTTGTTTGAAGACTCTTATAAAAATGTAAAACAATTTTTTTGCTTATCTAGGAGACAAAAATGTCATTGTATCTCATGTGTAAAATAGTAAATAGACTTTGGAGGGATGTTGGTCATATGGAAGTGGCTACCCAAGGGGCATCAAGGGGAATAATTACTCTTTGGAACTCTCTTTAATGGACTGCAATAGAACATATAGCTTGGAGGGGTGTTCTCACATCACATTTTAGGAACAATGTCACAATTGAACATGTTTTAATCACAAATTTTTATGGGGCTCAAAACCTAGATGGTCAGATGCATCAATGGAAAGCTATGCATAACATGAGAGTCTCAAGGGAAGAGTTAGATTGGATTATTGCTGGGTATTTTAATGCTAAATTATCCTCTAGATATCAGGAAGGGGGAACCCCAATTTTGGACCCAGGGGATCGAATTATGATTGCCCAAGTCCAAGTATTACACTTGGTAGATATTAAATGCCTTGGAACCAACTACACTTGGACTAATAAGAGGAGGGAGCCACATGGTAGGAAGGTGAAGTTAGACCATTTTTTGGTTTCAGAGGAGGCATTTGTAAAATGGAATATAAAATTTCAGATATTGGAGGGTATTTCAGATATTGGAGGGTCTAGTTTCAGATCACTTTCCTATTTTGTTGGAAGGGGGGATCAAGACAGTGCAACATCACAAACCATTTAAATTTGAAAAAATTTGGTTACAAAAAGAGGAACTTCGAAATAAAATTCCACATTGGTGAGAAGAAGGTCACCCAACATATGGGAAAATAATGTTTAGATTCCACAAACAACTTCATTATGTCAAAGATCAACTGAAACAATGGAGGTGAGCTAACAAGACAAACTTCCAGGTACAAAGAGCTCCATTGATGGCTAGATGGGATGAGGTTCAAAAACACTTTAAGGAAGGAACAATTACAGAGCAACTCAAAGAAGAGGATGATGCATTGCGTAAAGCGATTGAGGACATTGACAATCAAGAGGAGACCTACTGGAAATAGAGAGCAAGAACCACTTGGTTATTAGAATGTGATAAAAATACCAATTTTTTCCATCAGACTGCTTGTGATAGGAAACAGATGAACAACATGGAAGCTCTTCAAGATGAGAATGAACACTCCTTTGATACAATTCCAGGTATGCATTTCCATTCAATGGATAATTTTTCTAAACTATTTAAGGAAAGTATGGTGCAATATGAAGAGGCTCAAAAAGAAGTTCTTACTGTCATAGTCTTTGTTATCCCTAAAGAAGAAAATTAGGCCCTACTTAAACCCCTTGATAGAGAGGAACTGAATAATGTGGTCTTTGGAATGAGCACCGAAAAAACACTAGGTCCAAATGACTTTCCAATTGAGATTTTTTAGGCCTTCTAGGACAACTTGGAGGAGGATGTAATGGTTGTTACAAAGGAGTCCAAAGGTAGTAAAATAATGCTTAAAGCATTAAATCATACTTTAATTGCCTTAATTCCAAAAGGGGAGGATTGCCTTATGCAATGTCATATATAAAATAATCACAAAGGTAATGGCTGAGTGGCTAAAACCTCTTCTACAAAATATTATCTCCTCATAGCAAGGGGGTTTTGTAGTGGGTAGGCAGATATTGGATGGTGTGGTTCTAGCTCAGGAGGCAATCCATTCAATGCAAACATCTGGTAATAAATGAATGTTCATAAAATTAGATATGTCAAAGTCTTATGATAGGATGGAGTGGAGCTTCTTGTCAAATATGATGACAACCTTTGGTTTCTCTTATGATTGGATAGAATGGATCATGAGCTGTGTTTCTACTCTGACATACTTAGTGTTAATCAAGGGTCTTCCCTCGCAACTGTTTGGAGCTACTCAAGGCCTTCATCAAGGAGATCCTTGTTCCCCATATCTTTTTCTCATATTGACTGAAGGCTTGGGTAGACTTATCTTGAGGAGAAGACAACAAGGTTTGCTAACATGTATCAAGGTGGGTGAGGAAGTTTTGACTCACCTACAATTTGTGGATAACATAGGATTGGTGGGAGTGGTCAGCTTCAAGGAAGAAATAATGATTAGAGATACACTTAATGTCTACCTTAGGGCTACAAACCAAGTCATCAATGATAAAAAATACAAAGTGGTATTTTTCAATCTTGATCAAAGGCTTTAGGATAGAATTTTAGAGATCTTGGGATTCACAAGGACTTCTCTCCCAGTGGTATACTTGGGGGTCCCTTTGCATTTTAAAAAACTAAAAATAGATATCTAGAGGAATATTTTGGATTGTATCAAGGAAAGAATTAATCATTGGTCTTACAAATGGTTAAGCTATGGGTGTAGATTAACTTTTTTACAATTAGTCATTCAGGCCATGCCAATTTATAAATTTTCTATCCTTGCTACCCCACATACCATATGGAAAGAGTTGGACAAGATGGCTAGAAATTTTTTATGGAAAGGAGTAAAAGGAGAGAGGAAATGGGCCTTAGTAGGTTGGAAGAAAGTAAGCCAACCCAAGGTAAAAGGAGTTTTGGGACTGAGAAGATCAAAGTTAACTAATAAAGCTTTGGCTGGAAAGCTTTATTGGAGGTGGATTTCCCAACCAACTTTTTTATTCGGTAGAATATTAACTAGTAAATATTTGGGACATGTAAACCCAAATGAGGTGGGTCATTTTCCTTTGGATGGTAATGGATCCTTAGTATGGCAGACTCTCAAGTTAGGATCTCAAGTAGTAAAATATGGATTATTTTGGAAAGTGAGGAGAGGGGAGAAGGCACGATTTTGGACAGATTCATGGGATCAATACCCACCTATCATTGTTGAATTTTCTAAACTGCAACCAATAAAAACAACCATGGAAACCAGGGATTGGGTCCAAATTGAAATTTATTTCAACACTAGTCAGTTGGGGGATTATAAGTTTAAGCAGTTTAAAAAGTTGGATGAGTGGCCAATTTCAATCCCTCCGAATTTGATACCCATCATGACTAAAATCTTAGCAGAAAGATTTCTCATAGGTAGAGATGAGGAGGATGAATTAGCTTGGGTCTATGGGAGCCTTGGTGTCTACACAATGAAGTATGGATATGATAAGATCCTTCCAGAGCCTCCTCCTCATACATATCAGGTTGAGGATTGGAGAAAGATTTGGCAGTCCAAGGGTTGGCCGAAAGTAAACTTTTTTGCCTAGTAGTTTATGCGTAATGGAATTATTACTTTTGACAATATCATATGTAGGGGAATAATTGATTCATATCAATGTGTTTTATGCTACAAGAGTGAGGAAATAGTTGACCAGTTGATGTTTGAATGCCCATTCATGCACCATATCTGGGAGAGATGGTTTTTATATTATAAAATTCAAGTTAATGGTGATTTGAATCGGATTAATATTTGGGAAATATGGAAGAGAGGTAGATTTAAATCTAAAGCTCTTTGTATTGGTTGGGAGCTTGGATTAAACTTCATTTGGTGGCAAGTGTGGTTGGAGAGAAATACCAAAATTTTTAGAGAAATATTTTCTTCTTTAGATGGAGTTTGGCAGGTCATTTGGAGCAAAGTCACAGAAACTATGGCAATCTATGCTAAAGAGGAAACTCAAGTTGTTATTGGGGCAATGGAGAAGGAATTTGAAGTGCAAGAGGTGCAGGATATAGCTAGTTGGAAACCACCCCTAGAAGGTTGGATTAAAATTAATACTGATGGAGCTACAAAAGGCAATCCGGGTAGAGCTAGAATTGGAGTGGTTTGCTATAATCATGTTGGAATAGTGCTCTATTGGGAACTGCAAGGCTTGGGAAGAGCCATAAACAATGAAACATAAGCCTTAGCTATCAAATATGCTTCTATTTGGGCAGTAAAACAAGGTTATAGGAGGATAATTCTAGAATCAGATTAAAAAATAATGGTTGGAGATCTAGATTGCATGAGTAACATTGCTTTGAAGACACGGAGGTTGAGTATTCTTGTCACTCAAATTAAGGAATTATGTAAGAAATTAGATGATGTGATTCTAGGTTATGTGAGTAGAGATCTAAATAAAGTGGCAAACTTCCTGGCTAAGATGGGCACTAAGAAGGAGGTAGGGGTTTAGTGGCACGGTGACATGGCTATTGAGGATGAGATGATTAGGCAGGTTGGTGAGCAAATCTAGTGCTTAGCTAATTTGGATAACCATTCCAAAAATATGGTTTAGGAGATTCGTGATCCAATATAGTCTTCTTTTATAGTTGTAAACAGGTGAACAATCATTGTAGAAATATGGTTTAAGAGATTTGGATCCAATGCAAATCTTATTTTACTGTTGTAAACATATGTTCTCTTTGACTAAGGTTGGAATAAGTCTCATCCCAACTTGTAAATGATCTTTGTTTTAAAACAAGTTTTTTCAAAAAAAAAAATGTACCCCCATGGTACCTTCATAGTACAACTTATAAACATTAGATCAGGGTTGAGTTATAGTTTAGAGTATGAGTTGTATTTCCCCTTTCTATGTAAGCGTGTATGTGCAAGAAATACACAAGTGTCATGTGAGTATGTAAGTGTAAGTTGTGTCTATGTGCACAAGTGTCTTAGATTAAAGTGTGCAAAGTGAGGGTCAAGAGTCATGTCTAGGTGTGCATACATTATAGTGTTATGTGTTCACAAAGTATGCAAGTGTCAAGTAGAGAAGCCAAGAGTCATGAGACTTGGAATATATATAGGAATCAAATATCCAAAGAGTCATTATACTATGGCTATATAGTACTCCATAGAGAAGTGTCAAGTATCAAGGAGTTATCAATCATATTACAGAGAAGAGAGCAAGTTCTTATCATATTTGTAATAGAGAGAAGATCAATAAATATTACATACATTTTGAGAAATTAATATGTAAGTTGTGCTACATGATTTGTACATGTATGATTTTGGCTATTTACATTTAAATTGTTTATTAATGAACGTTATTTGATATATTATAAGCCTTGATATACATATTAATTTGATCATATTATTCTACTCGCATCATTATATCGATCTTTCTATATTGTGGATATATTATATTTGATCCTTTGATATTTATCCTAGGAGATTTATGTTAGTATTAAAGGCTTAAAAAGCCATTAGTCACATCCCTACTCTTGTGATCCACCTTGTAAGGACCATACAATCTAGGTGTAAGCTTTTGGTTGGACTGTCTTAAGAGAAAGTTTCTTATATGGTTGAAGCCACAAAAAATCCATATTACCAACTTCAAAGTGCATAAACCTTGTTTTTGCTTTATAGGACTTTTAACCTTAAAAATATAATCCTTGAGGAGTTAGAGAATAGATTATCACTACTGGAGGAAATCATCCACTTGAGCAACATGAGATGACCCTAGAAGATGGTCTATTAAGGATGGGGTTTTTCCCATACAAAGATTCAAATGAGGCATCTTAGTTGAAAAACGATACGAATTATTGTACCACCAATATAGTAATTGAAGTCATTGAACCCACTAATACTTCTTATCATGGGTAAAGTATCTCAAATATGCACCTAGGTACTTGTTCTCAATTTCTATTTTTTTGTCGATTTCAGGTTGAAAGAAAGAGATCATATTAAGTTGAGTATCATGGAGTATGAAGAAATCCTTCTTAAAGTTATTGTTGATTTTAAGGTTACAATCACACACAATAAATTTGGGTAGATTATATAATTTTAAAAAAGAATTGAGGAATACCTTGGCTACCTTGCTGGTAGTGAATGGGCATTGTAAAGCACGAAAGTGGGAATAGTTAAAGAGGCAATCCAAAACCACAAAAACCACCATTTATCCTTTTATTTTAGAAGTCCTTCCATTGAGTCCATAAAGATGTATTCCTATTGATGATCCATAATAGGAATGGATTGTAACAATCTTGGAGACTTAATTATTTCACCCGTATTCTTCGAGCACACTTTACATTCAACCATAAATTATTTGATATAAAAAAGATTGTTTGAATCACATATAAGTTTTAAGAAATCTAGAATATATTTCCAAAGGAGAGGAACCAAATTCTTGAAGGATGGCATTCTTGACTTGGGAGGATTGAATAAGATAATATTGATCCTTCTTATATAGAATCCCCTTGGACCAAGAGAAAACTAGATTATATTTGACAAAATAAAGACAATTACACAAAATGGATTATATTTGAATAATGGGGGGAATCTGAAAAACTCCTTTTGTACAATGAATTTTGTCTTGACAGAATGTTTATGATACAATAAATACTGATTGCCAAGGTTCTTCGAAACCCTAGCTACAATGGTGGAGTGTCTTCAGAGTGCTTCGCTCCCAACAGAGTGAGTGGGCTTCAAGTATCCGATGTCGGGCCACTCGAGCTTCAAAAACTATCCAAAAATAATAATAACCTGTAGATCTACAAATACACAAACAACCAAAGATATCAGTAACACCTGTGAGGGCTCCATAGTGTGAGGCCCTTAGATATTAATAAAATCCTAATTGTTAATAAATCAAAACATCACATGAAAACCTATAGATTGCACAATAAAATAACAAATAAACTAATTTACCTTGCTTGGATGATAATTCTTCTATGGTTGTCAGTTGATTGGATTCCTTAGAATCAGCAGCAGATCGACACCGCAGGCTCGGGGGTGCACCTACGTTATAGTAGATCGTGTCTGGCGACAGATTTAGATGAGGATGAATGACGCAGATGGAGGTAGACTATGAGGAATGGCTAGAATGAAAGAATCCTAGGGCAAGTTAAGGCTATGGATCAACTCTCCTGAGTGGATTTGATAATGGCGATCTTCAGATCTCTGTAGCCTTCTATCTCATGAGGATTTCTTCAATAGTATCTCTAGGGCACAAAAACATTCCAATGCATTCTCCTTCCAAGGGTTGAGCATTATGAATGCTCTTTATTTATAATCTAGCTTAGGGTTTACTTAGGGTTTTAGCCTTACACTTTTAATCGTGTGGCTAAGATTAAATCAGATCCTAAGGCTGAGATTACACTTTAAATGTGGCATGGATTAATGAAGATGGACGATGGAGATTAGATTAGATAAGACGACTATGGTTAATTGGATTTATAAATACATATTTTATAATAAATATATTATAATATAATATAAAATATTATATTAAATATAAAATAATATTAAAATAAGCCCAATTGGGTTAGGAAATGGCGAGAAATGGCTAAAGTGGACCTTTTGAAGGTGGGAAGGGCTAAAAGTGACTAAATGGATGGCGGGGAAGGTGTATAGTGGACAAGTGGGTGGTGGGATGGTTAGGATGGAGGATTAATGGCTGTAATTTGGTGTCTACATAATCACATATAAATTTTAAGAAATCTAGAATATCTTACCAAAGGAGAGGAACCAAATTCTTGAAGGATGGCATTCTTGACTTGGGAGGATTGAATAAGATAATATTGATCCTTATTATATAGAATCCCCTTAGACCAAGAGAAAACTAGATTGTGTAGGGACCATCCATAATACCATGAATCACATGAACAATCTCATATCTGCAAGTTATCCCTCTAGAAGTTGGGTGATAAAAAAAGGAAGAGGGATAAATATAGCATGAACAACTATATAATATTCATACTTACAAGAAAATACATCTTCTATCACATTCTCCTTCTCTTTATTATACTCAATCCCAAAATTATAGACTAATAGCTTGATCGACCATTTGTTATGTTTTATAAAAAAGAGATCTTGCTCCAAAAAGCACTTGCAACTGTTATGATCAATTTTCATAATAAAATATCGGCCAAGCAAGTAACGCTTATATATGTCCATCGCATGCAAGATGACTAGCATCTCCTTCTCATAAGTATATCTACCCAAATTCTTCCCATAGAATTATTTGCTTTGATCATCTAAGGGATGACATTCCTACATCAAGAAAATACTAATATCAATTTTAGAAGCATTGCATCCAATGACAAAGTGTTTGTTGAAGTCATGAGTGTCCAAAATAGTAATGGTACTCTTGGTCTTTCTTCAAGGCATTAAAGGCTTTTGTAGCCTCATAGAACCAAAGAAAGTCATCGTTCTTGGGAAGAGTTTTCAAAATATTTGTATTTTTTCCATAAATTTTGACAAAATTCCTATAATATCCAATGAGCCCTAAAAATCCCCTAATACTCTTAAGAGATTTAGAAATTAGCCAATATTGCATTGCCTTAATCTTGTTAGGATTTACCTTGACACCTTCACGAGACACAATGTGAATAAGATACTCTACTTAAGACACCCCATAAGAACAATTAGAAAATTTGACATATAATTATTCTTGCTTCAAAATTTAGAGTACATATTCAACATGATACAAATGGGATTTCCAATACTTTTTATTAGATTGAAATATCACAAAAAGGAACAATACATATTTCCATAAGAGAGGACAAAATGTAAAATTCATTAAACTTTGGAAAGTTAAATGGGCATTTGTAAGATTGAAGGGCATGACCAAAATCTCATAATGATCCTCATGAGTACAAAAAACAACTTTAAAAATATCCTCTTCTCTAACCCTAATTTGATGAAACCTAAAACATAATTCTAGCTTTGTGAAAATATGAATGCCATACAATTCATCTAAAAAATTATTAATAACACGAACAATAAATATATATTTGATAGTGATCTTATTGAGTGGTTTGAAATCTACACACATCTGCCAAGAATCATCCTTGGACTTCACTATAACCATTGAGGGAGAATAGGGACCGATTGTAGCACCCTAAAATTGGCGCAGTAAAATTACAATAATTACATTCACCTTAGTAAATAATTTAACAATCAAATTTAACCTCCCAAAACGCCCGTTAATCGCCCGTTAATCGCCGGGTAATCCGTTTCCCCCTTTTTCGTGCCAATTTTAGAGGTTGTTTTGACCGTTTAACGATATCATCGTCGATCAGACAATATCACCCCAGATTTGACGATTTCGTTTGGGCTAGGACGTCCAGACGATCTTGTCGCAAAACTGATTTTGCAAAGTTGGAATCTATTCCAACGGGTCTCCAATCCAGGCAGAAGCGTGTCTGCGCCGTTAGGGACCCTCCCCCGTTGGACATCTCCCAAATTGGGATGATCTCCAACCTCCTAACTACTCCCCTAAGCCTATTTAATCCTAAGCTATTCCCTTAGCATCCCCCTGGCTGAAATTCCCTATAACTCGAATTCTACACGCACTAGACCATCTTAAATCACTGTTTGCATTTGCATTTTTTCAAGTTTGTTTGCAGGAACATCATTGTTTTTCAGCCGGAGCAAGCTCAGTTCGTCTCAGACGATCTCGTACAATCTTGGACGATCACGCCACAATTCAAGACGATTCTTCATTTTGTAGACGATTTCGACTGCAACCAACGTTGGGGGCAATCCGTGCCCTAAGTTTGCATTCTATGTCCATTATCTACTATTTTTGCTTTGCATTAGTTAAGCTTATTACTGCTTTGCATCTTGGAGTTCACCTCATGTAGCCTAGATGCATAATAAAGTCAAAGTTAATCATTAAAACAATGCATTTTACTTAATATGTTATCTAAAGTTGTCATTCTAACATTCATACTTTCATTTCTATCATTTTCCCTTGCTTTTGCGATTGTATTTTTTGTTCTTGGTATCCATTTTTGTAGTTGCAGGTCTCTGACGAAATCGTCAGACGATTTCGTCAAATTAGAGACGATATCGTCAGATTAGAGACGATCTTGTCAGATTAGAGACGATCTTGTCAGATCAGTAGATCAGGGATGATCCTGTCAGATCAGAGACAATCCTATCAAATTCCGGACGATCTGGACTGCTTCAAAAATCGAATCTCCATCAAACATCCGAAATCAGGTATGGCTTTTCTCATCTAGCATATTTTCTATGTTTTATGTTTAATTTTGTTTTTTGTATTCATTTAATCTGCATCTTCATATAGCATAGCTTAGACGCATTTTGGCCAAACCTAGGACTTGAATGCTTAAGACTAAAAACGAACACATCAAAACACATTCCAAACCTAGGCGTGGAAACTGCCATTAAATGTTTCCTGGTGAACCCACCATCCGTCGAAAAATCATCAAAATACACCTCCCTTGAGAGGCGGGACCTTCGCAAAGTCCTCTCAGTCCGAGGTACCGCGACATCCTTTTCCCATCCTCCTTCCGGGCACGGATCCAATAGCCTGAAGGTAAGGATGCAAAAAATTTGGAGCGATACACCGATAGTAGGGTAAATAGTTCCCTGTTGTAGAATATACTAAACCAACTTCTCAGTTTCTATCTTTTAAGGTTGAGGATAGTGATAAACATGGATATTTGATGGTTGAATTCCTAGAATCAAAAGGAAAATATGATCATGTGCCCACTTGGGAGGAAGGCCTCTAAGTTCCTCAAAGCCATTAGCATATTTATCAAGGAGAGATTGCATCTTGGAAGGAAGAACAAACGATGTTTGTTTAGTGGATAAGACTTCCATGCAGTAAATCTATGTAAAGATACCCTTGTTTTATTTCCTCACTTTCTCATGCTCACTTAGTTATAAATCTCAAACTCCTATTATCATCCAATGAGTTTAGTAAAAATCTCATTCAATTGATCTTGGATTTGTGTGATAGACATAATTACCTTATCCCTATTACTATTACAAGTTTGTTGGTTACTATTTTGATTTAGAATCATGTTGTGTAGATTATTATTTATTGCTTAAATGTATCAAAGAACATTTAGATCCATGGTTAGAGGAGGTCATTCCTTCTAGAAGGGGTTGAGGAGGAACTCATAGTGGAAAGGGCTAAATGAGAGTGAGTATTGAAACCATTAATGCCCTCAAGGACATTCTAATGCTTATCTTGATTTCATAAATGACTTTTTTATGGCTCATGCACTTCATATTAGTCAAATATGTCTACCTTAGGCATCCATTGATCTATTCCCAACCCTTATAAGTTGAAGGATTGAACATGAACCACTAATAAAATGACAAAAACTAAAAGTTGGGTCAAACTACCCATAACAAGTTTTATTGAAGATATCTTCTTTTAATCAATTCAATGAGACAATAAAAAGGGTTCTAACTATCATTTTTCATCACCACAAGGAACCAAAATTGTCACTTTGATATCACTTATAATGAAATAACTTCAAGAAAATAAAAATTACAAAAGTAATTCTGAAATAATTGTAATAAAAACAACATTCACTAAAATATTTGTAACAAAATTAGATTCTAAAACAATAAATCCATTATAGTATTATAGGTTCAAATTCCAAATATAAAAAAGAATCTAAGCCACCTAGAGAGGGAAAAGTCTCATAACCACTTATCAAGTGGTATTAGCTCAACTAGTTAGATTCCTCAACATTTAAAAAATGAGATCCAGGTTCAAATCTTGCCAAACTATAATGGATAATATCCAAGCTTTGTTTAATACCACTATGTGGTGATAATGTAATACAGGTGGGGTTCATTTCAATCCCATATAACCCATTGAAGAAAAAAAATCTCATAACCACTTAAAGAGAGTGAAGTCTCTTATAAGTATAAAAGGTGAGAAAAGTTAGAAAAATAAATTAATAATTTAAGTGCATCAAGTATCTTCCTATTTATGGTCTACAATAAAATAAAGCCCTAACCTTAATACTCAAATATTGTTGCAGGGGTAAGGGATTTGGCCTTTGTTTGGGAGGTCTAAGGTTCAAACCCCACTTAGTATGAGGGGATCGAGACCCCTCCGAAAATCTTGTGTAAACTCATTGAAAACAAATATTCAAAGATTGCTTATCCTAAAGACTCGATCCAAATAAAAATAAAAATATTAGTGCCAGAACTACAAATATTCTAGATATTATAACCTTTGTTAAGTGGCAACCTCCACCTCAAGGTTGGATTAAATTTAATTTTTACGGAGCGTCGAAAGGGAATCGGGGACCGACGGGGGCAGGTGGCCTCTTTAGAAATCACAATGGGGAGATTCTTCTTGCCTTTGCAGAAAACTTGGGTCCACAAACTTGTCATTTTGCTGAAGCTAGGGTACTATATCAAAGCATTGCGTTAATGGAATCTTTGAATTATAAAAAAATATTTTTGAAGGGGACTCCTTAAATATGGTTAAGGCATTTTTCGGTGATCAAAATCCTAGTTGGAATATCTTCAATCTAATTAAGGAAACCCAAAGATTCTATCAAAATTTGAAGGGAATTCAAGTCAGACACACTTTTAGAGAAGGTAATAAGAGTGCTGACTTATTAGCTAATGTAGGGTTAAGCCAGGATAATATCTCTATTTGGAGGGAGAATTTTTCCATAAAAGTTGAACAACTTATTTGATAAGTTTTATTGATAATGTGAGCCTTTTTCTATTGGGGGTTTGCACATTCTTATGGTTAGATCCATGTTTTGTTGGAATTTGAATTCCATTGCAACTATTGATTGGGAGACCCATGATCCTATGCCTTCTAAGGAGCGGATTTAGTTGTGGGTTTGTACAGTCAAGTCCTAGGGAATATTTTTTGTCCCCATATCTCTACTCCTATGTTTACGTTCCTTTTATTTTAAGGATGTATTTTCTCTATTTTAGCTGGGTTGGTAAGGGATCTGTTAGTGTGAGTTTTCTTATTGTTTTTAAGCTACTCCCATTATGCCTTGGTGGACTGGTTGGTTTGAAGTCCCTACGTGGATTGCTCTCTATTCGTGCCCCTTTTGACAATCTTGTAGGCTTGACTTTCTTCTTGTTGTAAAAGGTTCGGGGACCTTTCAACACCCTTTCTATAATTATAAAAATAAAATAAAAAATAATGAATTTAACTACATAAAAATTGTTAGATAAATGTGTTTCGAGAGACATTGCAATAGTTCAAGCTTTGCGCTCTTCTTGAGGAGGTCCAAAATTCAAACTGCAACATTGTGTAGGGAAAAAATAAAAAATATCCTCATGAGTGTAATCTACTGGAAAGGATGTCACTTGCATTATAGGTGATGTGACTCGAGTTCAATTCCCATGGTGGATGTGTATAAAAAGTATTATAAAAAAAAAAAACTAACTTAACTACATAAAAAATGTTACATAAATGTGTTCCAAGAGACAACGCAACAGTTTCAGCTTTGGCTCTTCTTCAAGAGGTTCAAATAAAGAGGTTCAAAATTCAAACTTCAACGTGTGAAATGATGTGTGTTAAATTTACTATTGATAAGATTAGCACTCCCCTTATAAAAGGTCATGGTGAGATAAAGAAACCCAAACCTAAGCATTGGTCATAAAAATTTCTCACACTAACTAAATCTAAAAAAACTTATAAATAAATATAATATATAAATTAAAAATTAATTTAAATTAAATAAAAGGAAGATATAACCTACCTTGAAAATTTTCACGACACTATGAGTTGAACATTTAAAAAGTATACTTTATTTAAATAAAGGTTAAGGTGGTATTAAATTCTTAATGCAAAAAACTATTGCTTTTTAGTTTGGATTTTGTGGGTATACACAAAATCCAATGACCAAGTACAAGTCTGGTATAAATTTAAAATATAAATTGCTTAAATAACAATAAAACTTTTAATACCTATTCACCACTTCCTAGACTCCTTAGAATATTTACAAATTTTAAATTCAATTTTAATCTTGAAAATTCCAAAAGCCTTGGCCTCTACTTTAACAAGCATTCTAACTATTTAAAAAGCTTTTCAACATTTTAAATATAACTCATCATTATCCAATGCACACTTACTAAAGGCAAGGGAACTAATGGAAAAGTATCATTAGCCAATTGAATTAAAGAAGCCCACCAAACGTATATAGTCAAAACTTAAAAGATTAATTGCTTTCTCATTTATTTTAATGAAATGAAAGATTTTAATTACGTTTGCGAGATCTAAATATGGTTTAATGAACTAATCTAAATATGGTCTAATGAACTAAGTATAGGGGTGGAGACAGTGGTTTAAGTTTTTTAAATTTTGTAGAATTGGAAGGCGTATGATTACGTTAAAAGTTTATTTGACGTAATTGACGTAATTGAAGGTTATAGTAGTAATAAAATGTGGACGTAATTGAAGGTTATAGTAGTAATAAAATGTGGTCTAAGTTTTTTAAATTTTGTAGAATTGGAAGTCGTATAATTACATTAAAAGTTTATTTGACGCAATTGAAGGTTATAGTAGTAATAAAGTGCAAACGTAAAGATAATTTAAGGCAATTGAAGGTTATAGTAGTAATAAAGTGCAAAAGTCTAACTTCACAAATGTTCAATTCCTCTAATAAACCCAAAAAAATATGGCGGAAAAATCCAAATGTAATAGTTATGAGCCGTATTTCCATTTTCTGTTAATGTAATTAATGCGATGTGTACGGCAAGGTAATCATTGATTGTCAGAAGCTCTCACTTTCATAGATGTATATATCGAAAGGAGTGCACATATGTCAAAGCCTAATACACGTGTCACTCTTATGTGGTTTTCTTTGAAAAAATTTCCTAGGGGTTGGCATGATTTGGGGACTTTGATAGGCATGTTTAAAAAAATATCATGTCCTCTCATAGTGCATGTGCACACTTTTGTTTGGATATACATTAGAGGATTAGTATGCAAGGTGACAATATCTAGATTTCATTTTCAAACCCAACTTGAGATAAAAGTTGAAGCTTGTCCTAGCCTTATAAGAAGGGAACAAGTGCCCCCGGAAAATAAAGGCTATTTTACCACTCTTGTATGTATTTTATTTTATTTTTACTATTAATGCATAGTTTTGGGTCAATAGATGGAGAAATGGACATTTCCCTATTTTAATTTATAACTCTTTCCATTGCTTCATGCACTTATCTGAGAGTAAAAATCTTTTCATTGCTTCATGCACTTATCTTAGAGTGTGGGTGTCAAATGTGTGCTCAAATAGTTTCTTCATTTTTTTGGTTTTCATTATTTTATGTTTTAGGTGAATATGACATTTTTCAGTCGTTTAAGGAGTTATTAGTGGAAGTTGGAACCTTGGCTATAAATATGTGAGATCGAAACTTTTGGTGTTTGAGTTTGGGTTAATGATAGATAATTTTTATATTACTTTTGTTACATCTTATGAGAGATGAAATCAACTAATTCGTTATCTTGATCAATAATGACTATTTTGATCTTGATTTACTATAACTATGAGATTATTGCTTTGGTCTATTAAATATGGCATATTGAAGTAATAAAGTAATCGAGATAGGTTCTTTTGCTTGATCCTTCATTTTGTATTAGAGCCATGAACACTTCGGTTGTTTTACCATTTGCTTGTATGTTGTGTTGGTCTAGCACACTTTGTTGTTGAAATCCAATATAAAAGAGGGCACATAAAAAAAAATCGTTGCCCATCGGATTTGAATTTCCAGCCTCATTATTCTACAAAACCAATATGTGCCTCACCATGACCCATGAGAACAAAAAAGTCCATGAGAGCACCAAAAGTTCAAACAACCTCTTGTTGTCATACATGGGTAACCCTCATTATTGGTCGTGAAATGCAATTTAGGTTTGATCGTTGTATGGCATAATCCAACACATTTGTTCTTGTTTAGAGGCGAATGAGAGAGGGAAACACGATCAGGTGCCACTTGTTTGTCTTGCTTTGGAGAACAAATTATTCTTGGCATTTTTTGAAGGAGGGTTATCCACAATATGTTCTTAGGTTGGAGGAGAACAATGAGCTCCTCGAGCCAAAGTTGAAGTGCTATTCACATCGAGAGATGGCAGGCAAGGCCATAAGACATATCAAATATGGGAAATTACTTCACATAAGTGAAGAGCATATCATTTTAATTTGGATGATTGGAACCATGAATAGTGATATTAGGGACGATTTCAGAGAAAACCTTCGCTTTGGATTCCATGTGTAAGCACTCGGTTAATGTCATTGTCATTCCTAGCACTTTAAGGTGATTTTTTGAAAGTGCAATTCGGTACTTCTGCTCTAGTAGCCAAAATTGAAAGAGATGTTGCAATGTATGACAAAATTCAAGGTGAAGGAGACAAACAATATTCTTAAGTTTGACTAGAGAGCTAAAACAACAACATTGAAGACCTTAAAGCTAGAGGTCTCATGTTCAACCCCTATTTTGTTTTTGCTTTAAATTTGCATAAAGGGTCAAAAGTTTTATTTTCTCTTTTCAATGCATATGGGATTGAGTATGAGAGTCGGCACTTTGAAAGAAAGCATGAAATTTTAAAAGTAGAGTTCAAGAGGTCAAAACCCACCAAGATCAAACTAGGAAATAATTTATTTTAATTTTGCAATTTTCTATGGTATTTGTGGGCAAACAAATGTAAAATTGATTTTAGTGAATATTTTTGCAAAATTAAAGGCGGTACTATTTTTTTAAAATAAAATATGTATTTTTGGCAATAATTGACACCTTCAAATTTTAAAATATTTGCTTTAAAATTTTCATACTTTGTATTCCAATTAAACACATGCTTAAGCACACAAGCAACATTTTGTATCAATGACACCTCTGACTTGCATTTACAGGTAAAGTTGTCACATTGAGCTACTATGTCTATAGCATAACAAAGTTGCCATAACAATGTATGTGCATCAAATCTTTAAATTGTTGGAGAAATATAAGGTCATCTTATCTTGGTACATTCAACTTTATCATTCTACCCTATTTATCACTATTGCTAGATATAAGCCTTGACATTGAGAAATTTTGAGTATAAGGGGGAGTTATGCCAACGTACAAGGATTTCTCTTTAAGCAAGTGTCATTGATGGGATGAATCCCTTTCCATACTACCTTGGTACTTCATATCGTTCTCTCACATACTTTAAGGTCTCTCTCATGTACAACTACATATATCAAGAGGACTAGCTTCTTCCATGTATCGACGAGTATATAGGAAGAGTGGGTATATAGAAAGGTTTAATATATTAGACTAGTAGTATATTGAAAGGGGGACCGTTTAGAAGTTATAATGAACCCTTACCATGCAAGCATCAAAAGTTTTTCTTACAAAATCCCAGCTACTCAGGTTCAAACTTTGGACCTTGGAAGACTAAGATGAGAACCATCTTTGTAGTTGAAAAAATCTAAGACATTGTCAACAACATAGTAACTTGACCTAAAGAGGATGAAGTCACCCAAAAAAAATTTGATGATGCAGATGCCAAAGCACTGATGATCATCACCCTTGGTACAAAAAATGTTATTCAACCACACATATGTGAAGAACAAACATCCAAGGAGGCATGAAACACACTCTCTAACATATATGAAGGGAAGAATGAATCAATAACACTTCACCATCAATATCAACTCCACACATTGAGAATTCAATATGGAGAAAGCATTTAGGCTTTTCTTTGCCAAGTTGTAGAGTTGAAAGCCAAATTGAATGCCATGGGTGAAAAACTGGAATATAAGCTCTTAGCACCCATCATATTTCAAACTCTCTCATATTCATTTCTAATGTTGATCACTTCCTTATAAGTCTCAAATAGGAAGGTGTCCTTTGATGAGTTGGTGGATATGCTTCAATAGGAAGAAGCAACAAAAAAGTTGAGGAATAAATTGACAAACAATACACTCATTTCCAACAAGTCTAAAAAAAAGGCACAAAAGGGTCATTCCCTATCATCATCATCATCCTCATCATCATCACATAAACAACCTCATAAACAAAAGAGGTACTACTATATTTGTGATAAATAAGGACATAACACAATGAGTCATTGGTATAACTCCATACTCAATGAGATCAAATCCACAAACCTCAATAGATAAAGACATAGTATAAACCATGTCCTAACCAAAAGTAACAACAAGGGCATGTTGCAGATGAAGAATCAACTTTAGAATCATAATAGGCACATAAGGTGCTAATGTCCAAGGCAAAGACAATATTGAAGGATGATGTTTAGTACGTTGATTTAGGTGCTAGCAAGCACATAATAGAGGAAAGTGTGGTTTGAATCATTACAAACCAAAGATGGGAAACTAGTTACCATTGTAGATGATAAAACCTGTCAAGTCATAGGAATGGAAGATGTCCCTCTCAATATTCATAGAGGCGAATGCACCATTGAAAAGGTACTATATGTATCTAGATTGGCAAACAACATATAGTTTATATGACAAGTTTTGAATTGTAACATGGTGGTCGAATTCCAAGTTGTTAATGGCAATAGGAAGTGTTTTATCACAAAACATGGTAATATTGTGGCAATGGGTTCCTACAAGAATGGCTTGTTTGCACTCAATATCATATCCTCTCCTAACATTGCATTGTGTTGCATCAACGACATATGCTACCTCTCTTTGGCATAGGATATATGGTCATTTGAGTTTTGGATGCTTACTCCAACCAAGTAAGCATTACATGGTGTTATGTTTTCCAAACCTTTCACCCACATTGCTATTATACTTGAGTTGTTTAGCAAGGAAACGACATAAAGTACCTTTTGATTTGAGAACACACAGAGCCAAAGGATAATTGGATGTAATATGCACCTATTTGTGTGGACCTATACCACCAAATTTTGATGCAAAGGTACTTTTAGTTTTTTGTAGATGACTACTTAAGGAAGATGTGAGTGTATTTCTTGCAACTGAAGTTCAATGCGCTCAAGTATTTCCAACATTTCAAGATGTATGTAGAAACAAAAATTGGGCATTCTATTCAAGTTTTTTGATCTAATTGAGGGGGAATATACCTCCCCATATGCCTCATATCCAGTATTTATTAGTAACCTCTATATAAAGCGATGTAGAGAAAGATTAAACACTCTTAATCTTATTACCCATATTTGGTAAAATTTTACTCAATCAAAACTACATCTAATTATTCCTTCACACAAGCAAGATCTACAAAGGAAACTGAAAGGCATCCACTTAAGAAGAAATAAAGACGAACTTATTTACTTTCCCTTGTTTTTAAGAAAACCATCTTATAACCAATACAACCATAAATATTCATTAATAAAATTTATTACTTTATCAAAAGTACTCTCCACTTAACCAATCATTAACAAACTATTTGGGTAGAAGTACATTCTTCTATTACAAATTTCATTGATACATTTTCACATGGATTCCTTCCTTTATCATAGCAAAGATAGAGGCATAACCATTTACATAACTTCATCATCCATGGACATAATTTAATTACTTTAACTAACATATAGCAAAGGTACATCCAACAAGAGAATCCCATATAAAATCCACACACAACACAATTTCTTTACCCTGGGAGAAACCCCCGAATGGGTAAAACCCAACATTAAAATATGTTCCTTTATTTATTCTTCCTAAAAATGGTTGAATACATACAATGAGATAGAGTCACTCTCAATTGCCTCTACTCTCTTTAAAGAATAAATATTATACATCTCCAGGCTTACCAATCTAAAATAATCATTCATTTCATACACACGGTAAACTTCATTTACTCCAACATAGGAATTTACAATACCTTTCCTATCTACCTTTGCACTACAAAATAGAAACCAACAATCCACATTATCGTTCCATTCATTGCTTCTGACTCTAGTCAGTTAACAAAAGGTAGACTAAACTCTCATTTCAAAAGTTCTAGTTACAAAATGAGAGAAAGCATTCATAAGTTCATTCTTAAAATTTCTCCTAATATCTAAGAGGATTACAATCTTTCGAACGATTACTATTTTCATTCTACACTTGGAGAATAGTGCAAACTTAATTCATTCTCTTCTGAGATGGTTACTCTGGTTTGCAAAACTCTCTCTTTCAAGAGTTTTAGTATGCCATAGGCTAGACACTCTCTACAATAGCACCAACGTCCAACCTATTTTTCTCGAGTGTCATAGCTCAGATCTAATTTTAATGGATACTACAAATCAACTATGCCCATTCCTTCTAAGTGCAACTAACAAGTCTCGATCATTCTACCTCAAGAGTTTTATTGGCTTAACTCCAATTGACATAATCTACAACTTTGGAACAGTGACTAAAACCACCTGAACCTTCTTACCAGACATCACACTAAACAAATCTCCATTAGTTGGAACAACTTAGAGGTCATCTACATTTGACTCTTCATTAGTGGGTTATTCTAACACAATAGCAACACCGACTATCATTCTAAAGAATAAACATCTTACTCTTAAAACAAAACAACTAAGTTGTTGAAGACATCATTCCCAAACCCTACGCACGATGAGAGTAGAATAACTCGCTCTACCAACTCCAATCCACATGGGGTTACAACCATACTAGCATGCTAGACTACCGTGGTCATAGAAGATCGAGTAGACAACTCCAAGATAACGTAAGATACATTAGCTCACAAATATTTCTCTGATAAAAGTTAAAGTTAATCAATATAGAAATACTTCAGACCTTCCTATAGTTTCAAAGGGTTTAATTTAGATTCCACACCACGTTCACAGAGCTCACTCAAGAGGAGACGTCCATTATTTTATCAAACGCAGAATTCATTTCCCAGTCCATATTGAGTTGAGGTTCCTCTTTTCTATCCTCACAAGAAAAGCTAGTAGACATAAAGGTGCACAAATCTATGCAACAAATCCATCCACAACTTCCCCTATTAATACTATACTTATGAAGAACACAAGCTTATACTGAGAGGGGGGATGAACAGTATAAGATCACTTTTTACTTTCTTTCAAAACCAATATCAATTAATGTCCTTAATTTCAATAAGCAAATATATCAGTGTGCATTAATAACTCAGATAGCAATAGTAAGCAAGAGCACAAGTCACCATACACAATTGAGACACAAGATTTAACATGGTTCCATCAATGTGGGGTACTCCACAAGATAATCTCCTTATAATATTTCACACAAAAATAAGGATCCTTATCCAATACAATGATTTCTTTGATCTGCTCAAAGCTAGGCAATAACAAACTCACATAGAACTTGTCCAAATCTGCATAACAAGCTCACACAGAACTTGTCCAAAATTGCTCAACAAGCTCACATAGAACTTGTCCAAATTTCTTTGATCTGCTCAAAGCTAGGCAATAACAAGCTCACATAGAACTTGTCCAAAACTGCTCTAGAAAGCTCACCAAGAACTTGCTCAAATATGCTCCAACAAGCTCACTAAGAACTTGTCCAAATCTGATATTAGCAAGATCACCAAGAACTTGCTCAAATCTGCTCCAACAAGCTCACTAAGAACTTATCCAAAACTGCTCTAGCAAGCTCACCAAGAACTTGCTCAACTTTGCTCAATAGGCTCACTTAGAACCTCATCAAAATCTATCCCAAATCTGTCCACAAATCTGTCTAAAACTATCCACAAAGTTGTCCCAAAAATTTTCCACAAAGCCTTCTCAAAGGCTCAATCAATCATACACAAATCTATCCAAAAATCTATCCCAAAGGCCTTCTCAAAGGCTCAATCAATCATACTCAAGTAGTACTTAAATCTCATTCACAAATATATGAAGGCAAGGCTCAAAGATGAACTCAACAATGAATGGCAATGCACTCTACAATAGATGGCAACAATGATATCCACAATGATCTCATCTCAACTCAACTCAAATCTCAACTCAACTCAAGTCAACTCATAGAATAATAAAGAGAATTGTTAGAGACTCAATATGTTCTAAGCTCAATCTCAACTCATCAATCTCATAGAAGCATAAAGAGAATTGTTAGAGACTCTATAACTCAATCAATCTTATAGAAGCATAAAGAGAATTGTTAGAGACTCTATATGTTCTATTCTCAAATCCCAATCTCAACTCAAATCAATCTTATAGAAGCATAAAGAGAATTGTTAGAGACTCTATATGTTCTATTCTCAAATCCCAATCTCAACTCAATCAATCTTATAGAAGCATAAAGAGAATTGTTAGAGACTCTATATGTTCTATTCTCAAATCCCAATCTCAACTCAAATCAGAATATAGAATAGTTTGTTTCTAGGAACTTGAACAATCACCTCACACAATCACTTGAATAGGCCCAATCAACTCAACTCAACCAATCACCACAAGGAACACTCTTTCTCACAAAACCCTAGTCCAAGCATGTATCAACCAACTCAAATGTTTCCAACAATGCTCAACCATAAATATCACATAACAATGATACTCATGTTATTTTCAAGTTCTTTACATAACCAATGGGCTTCAACAACTATGCTTATAAAACAAGATTTAAACACAACTCTCAAACCAGAAAATCTTGAAGCATTCAACCAACCACTTTCGAAAAGGAAACCACAATCAATTCTTTTCACTCCAATGATATTTCAGAAATCAACCACCATAAACAATCAATAGGAGAATATGCCCATACCTTTTTGATGCTAAGAAGTTGTCCATAAAATCTGCCACACTAAACACAACTTTCTTTTCCAATCTCAATAAGGGTTTAGTGGACTTCAAATAATAATCACAAGATAAAGCATAACTCAATTTACACCTTTTTACTCCAACTTAATAAACACATCCACCAAAGTCCTTTTTTAATAAAAACCCTTATCAAAATAATAATCAATAAACCTCTCGAAATTATTTTATAACAACTCCTTATTTCTCCTAAATGTTAATTCTCAATTTCATGAACATCAAATTAAATCAACAACTCATCCACCTTTGAAATAATAATCACAACCCTTATAAAAACAAAGTTTAATTAAAAACTTTAATTATTCCTAACCACCTTATAACTCTAACTAAGGGCTTAACAAAATTAATTAGAGCAAAAACGTATTTACCTCCTCAAGGGGATTCGAACCCCCGACTTGCCCACACCGCAAGCACCTTAGCCGCGACTAAGGTTGCCACACGAGCTAGATGCTCATTCGAAAGGGAAAGGCACAACGTGCCTTAAAACCTTTCCTCCCTTTTCGCAAATCAAAAGCGCTTCGAGCACTTTTATTTCAACGTCTTTCGAACGTAGTCAAGGGGATTCAAAACCTTGATGTTTGTGCTGCCACATACCTTAGCCAAAATCCAACTGCCAATGCGCCACTTTGCCCACGGTGACTTTGGACTTCGACCAACCTTCATTTATTCGTTGCTTTTGCTTTCTAAAATATTTTTGAACGAGCTCAATTCGGATGCGTAGCCAACAATTATTAACCACGAGCAAGGTTGAGTTTATGAACCTTAGGTATCCCCTTTATATAGCCTCCTTATTATTTTCGATGACGTCGACGAAAATCTTGCATATTTAATTTTAAATTTTAAATAATTTAAATTTAAACTAAATATTAAAAATTAAATATCTCCATCACCGGGGCACCTTTTTCAATGAAACGAAAGGCCAAATTGGGTTTAAAAAAAAAACAGTTCAAATCTACCATCCATGGTTTTAAATAAAACCTTTTATTTTGCCTGCCTTGGTTTTCACAAAAACCCTATATTTATCCATGCTTTCCAAAATATCATTTGGCCACCAAAACTCAATGTGATCAATGTGACATCAATGATCCATGTGACATCAATGACAACATAAAATAACTCAAATTGCCAACAACTTATCTATCATATACAACAATAGCACGAAGTTTTCTTATCTAATGGAACTCTAATATCATTGATAAACATATATATTCCTTCACCAAGCATAGAGATTCCTTCACCAAGGAAACCCATCCAATGTCGAACTATATAAACAACTACATTTAAATGATTCTTTCCAAAATAAAATGAAACAAAATTGCAAGCATCTACCTATTTCTTGCAGATAGTAGTTTCTCTTTCCCTTTTGAATCACCCAGTTTCACACTATCATTTGTCTCTCGAATCCACCAATATTTGTCACTTCCTCTTGCATTGTTTCTTCAACCACCCCAAAAAACTCTATTCTAGCTACCTCTGGCTTATTTTTCCATCTTTCCTCTATATTCTCCAGTGATCGAGTTGTTACACCCGCACTCTCATCTACCATTTTTTATCCTTTTCTTATTGCCACTTCGTCCACTTCAGTTGAGGTTGTCGAATTTGCTATGATGTGGTAGGTCAAAAAGCTCTAGATCACTCATCCCATTATGGATTAACAACCACCATGGTAATAAAGTTGAGGTTGTCCCTTATTGGAAGTAAATGCATTACCTATATAATACAAAATCTGATCTTCACATGATTGCACTTCACTAGCTTGCCTGGTGCATAGGTGACATAATCTTCATCACAAGGAACACACAAGTCACGATATTAGTCCAGGTATATCTTTATATTACTCTTGTTTAGAATATAACTAAAATATTTTGTTAGTTACCCAGTCACAAGATAACCTACCAAAACCCAAATAGCCACATTAGCCTTCCATGATATAAATGACATACATACTCAACACATAAAATAATAAGTCATTTCTTCAATAGAATATATCATTTTTCTATATTATGAATATTTTTCTCACTAGCCATGAAAGGATCAATCATTCCTTAAATAAACCAAACACATCAAAACATCAATTCATCCATATGAAGAGTCTGCTAAGGGAGTTCATGACAATTAGGTGCAAAAGCACCACCAACATGCGATAACATCGTTAGCATGCAAAAGCATTACCACCCCCCTTGGGGCATTTTATTTAAAACAAAAATACAAAAGAAGATCAAGATTTTAGTACTTTTTGGTGCTTCCACTCCACTGCCTACTGTTTGTGCTCATACCAAGTCTATGTTATGTACTAGTTCACTCTTGGTGGGCCATCAAAGTCAACTTTAGTAATAATATTCCAAAGCTCTATTTTATCTCCTATACATGGTAAAATTTAAATTATTTTCGCCCCTAACCCTTTTACCCATAGGTATCCTAGGCCATTTTTCACTATCTATCCTCAATTTCTCCTCACAAAACCTATGTGGATCATCATCAATTTCTCCTCACAAAACCTATGTGGATCATCATCAAGTTGATTTTTTTTTATCCAACTTAATTTTCCCTTCAAAACTCAAGGGGGAACATTGGAGAATAACAATGTTTAATGCTATCCATAATACAATTTGTAACATATCTTCTAAACAAATAATCAAAAGATCAATCACCTATCATGATCGATTGTAAGCAACAATAAATCTTCCTATATGTCTATAAGAAACACCAAATATTTCTATCTCAAAATTGGGTATCTATGTTAGTTTTTTATGTATTTATTATGTAATAAATGTATCAAAAAGAGACAAATGTAGACACCCAATTTTACATGCAAGGATAATCTTCAAATCTACCAATCCATTTATCAATCATCCTTTTAATCAATTTTCCTTGTGCCTAAATTTGGAGTATTTATTGCTCCAAGAGTGGAAGCATTGGGGTATGTGCTATACTGCTAGTGGCGCTTTCTTGACCCTAATAATGCTTTTACCAAACTATTCAATTTTGACATTTATTGTCTGATTTTTATCTCCAATAGCTATGATAGGGATAACACTATCATGGAAGCAATAGTTATGTTTTTTCCACCTGGTGCTTTTGATAATCATGCACCAAAAAAAAGAAATTTGACTTTTTGTCCCTCTCAAATTACTCACCATTAATGAACCAAATCCGCAAAATTTGATCCAAAGCTCCTACAAAAATTCCAAATCTAAAAACTATCATTTTTGTATCTTCTTTCATTAATGGCTTCTTGATTCCTTTCAATTTTTTACTATCTCCAATCTTGTCATATCCAATGCAATTCTTCCTCTAAGAAGCCATGGGTTTTTATAAAGCCAACACTTGGGGTGACTAATTCATCATAGTTTTTGAAGTAGGTAAAGTCTATCAAAATTCATATACATTTTTCATTAAGAGTTTGAGTAGAAAAATTCTCTCTATAGTCATAAGGATTTGTCATGGCAAGATGATGCCAAAACCTTACCACAATATTTTGAGGGCCATCTTTGCAAGCATTCAAGATCTTATTCCTTGTAAGTTCTCTCCAAGCATTATTGCAAGCATCTAAGTCTCTAGGCAATCTTCAAGCACTCTATAAGTATCAAGAACTCAAGAAATCAAGTCACCAAGCCTCCAAGCTTAAGATTTCAAGTGCCCACAAGCAATCTAGTAGGATTTCTAGAGGCTTCCATAAGCAAGGAGAAAACAACCTTACATCTTGAGTCGTGCGCTTTCCTTTTATTTTATTTTGGTACTCTCTTTGTCTTATAGCTTTAGGATTTTATATTTTTGCATGTTAAATTAATCTTGCATTTTGTATTTGTATTTAGTTAGCATCCTACATTATCATCTTTAGTCTTCATTTTAACAAATGCATCTCTATATTTTTGTCATTTAGGAAGTCTTTATGCTCCTAAGTCAAAGACCTTCATCATTGCAACCATAATTTTAGTTTATCTTGTATTTAATCTTGCTTTTCTAATCTTATTACTAAAGCACCACCAAATTGTAGGTCATTGACGCTATCACTCTTTGGTTTACATATGTTGAAATCATCGATATCTAGAAAAAGTGTCGATGGTGCTATTGCAACCCTTTGGTGCTTTTACCACTAAGCATTTATTTCATGCACTTTACCTTTTTGTTATTTTATCTATTTGAATAAGGGAATGATAATTTTCCAAGGGATTTAACCATTCTCTACCAGCTTAGATAAGCCCCTCTATCATTGATCTTGTTTATTTCTATCTATTTTGTAATTTAATTAAAAGTACCATTGAGAGGCAAAAGCATTGGCAATGCTTTTGTCTCTATGGTAGAATCATGCATTTTTCCCTTGGTATCTATCATTTAAGCATTTAGAACTTAGATTTTTTTACTTCATGATTAGAGTAGTTTTTATTTTCTACTTATTTGGTAAGATAAGCAAAGAAAAAGAACTAGATTAAATCTTAATTGTATATAGTACCAACTTAATCGTTAAGCTTTAGCATTTAATCAAAATTGCATGTAGCTACATCTAGGACTTATTTGTTGTAATTTTCTTGTACTCTTTCCTCTTAATAGATAAATCATTTTTCCTCTTAATAGATAAATCATTATTTCTTTTTCATCAAAAAGTAAAAATCATTTTAGTTTTAGGCCTTATTTGTTGTATTAGGTTAGAATAGCATTAGGCTTACACAAATTACTATCTTAGGAGAAACATAGGTGTTCTTCAACTAATCCATCAAACACTAAGCTCTAAGCTCACAAACTACCCCTAATCTCGATGTGGCATAGAGGTAAGTGAATCATGGTGGAATCCCTAAGAGGCCTTTTGTGATCTCTTTTCACCTCACCACACTTTCTTTTACAATAAGTCAAATTGGTGCGAGATCATATTATTTAATTAACATGTTATCCATATGCATAATCTAAAAAGCCCAAACAGACATATATTATTAATAAATTAACTACCAATATAATATTTTAATGATCTTAAGGATATAAAAACCTTTTTTATTGATAGAGGAGTTTTGAAAGGACCCAAAACCTTTTACAAAGAGAAACAGGTGTGAACCCAACTGGGATCAACATCGAAAGCCAAACAAAACAAAAAAGCATTCGAGAAAACCCAGCCAAACCATCCAAAAAGATAAAAAGAGAAACCTAGCAGTTCCCAACAAACCTAGCAAACCCAAAAAATGAATAGGAGAAACCATCAAAACAAACAAACCATGAACAAGAACCATGCAAACCAGTACAAGAAAACAAAATTATCACTTGAGTTGACATTGACCTGCATCTCAAAATTCTCACGAGGAATCAAAATACCACACGGGAAGTGATTACTCCTAGGCCAGAGGCAAGGGAGTCTCATTTGGGATCCAATAGGCTTACTTGGACCACCATACTTGCTAAAGTAAACAAATTCCATCACCATGGTTTACCTCCATGAGTCCCATGAGGAAATCAAACCACCAAATGTGAAGGGATTCTTCCAGAACTCCTTTGTTTACAAGTAAATCTACTACTTTATTTCCTTCTCTATACACATGCTAGATAATGATGTTTGCATACCTACCCAATAAGCTTTTGCATTCATTAATCATATTGTGAACACTCCATGGTGGAACTTGATTTCCTTTGAGCCAATTGATAGCAAGAGGATACCCACACCTTAAATCATGAGTGACATCAACACACAATGCATTTAATAATACATAATCTATAACTAATAAGAATGCAAGATAATATAACATAATATTCCAATATAAAATATATGTAATCCTTTAACTTGTGTTGATAATTTGCTTAATATGTATGGGGTAATGACTTATTTATCACCTCACACATTTAATTTGGTAAGTTGATTTTGAATGACTAAGTGAAAATTTTATAGTAAAGTACCACTTAAGCATAATATTTATCGAATGAATAAATTTTTTAAGAATATTGGTGCATTAGAATTATTTTGGTTACCTTCCAAAGCACCATAAAACAAGTATAATAGAGTCTACTTTATGTGTTTTCCTCTTGTTTGAAACATTGAAATCCTTTTGTATTAGCTTCATTACCAAGGGTTATTTATAATAAATTTAATGCTTATAATAAATTTGTTCTTTCGATGATGTTGTTCTACTCTATCCCACTTCTACCCTATAAGGACATGTATTGAGCTAGCCTAGGCATCCTTAATGCTTTGGATATCTAACCACAAAGTTTATAAAGAGGTCAGGATCTAATGATCCCCTGCATGTACTTGGTACTAGCCATGAGACTCAAACCTAACTCCTCATGTTAACAAGTATCCCAACTTACCATGCAACCTAATGAATTATATTTTTAATATTACAACTATTTATTATAATATTTCAAACCCTTTCATTAATTTGTTAAAAATATTTAATGGGTTTTACAAAATTATAATGCTAATAAACATTGAGAGTATATCAACAATTGTGAAATACAGAGAAAAAACAAAATTTACATTTTATGAAACGTAATAGTATGTTACAAAGCATTCAAAATATTAACTAGAAATAACTAATAAGTAAAATTATAATTCTTAAAAACAAATAGTTTTAGAAGCTCCAAAAGGCATCCCAACTCATCAACACTAATAGCTATTGCTATCCCCAACCAACAAGCTATGATTAATTCCCAATTTGCTAATGGTTCCTTATTCTTTCTTCATAATAATCAAATGGAAGTGGAAACATTGAGAGAGGTGCTCCAACTATATTGTGATATTTTTGGTTTCAAAGTTAGTAACAAAAAGATTGAATTAATTTTTCTCTCTGAAAACCACTCCCATACCTATGCCCCTCCTAATTGAAAATTTGTTACCTTGTCCATCATCAGATATCTAAGGATATCCTTTGGGATTGATGCTTCCCCAAAGGTCATGTGGGATTGAGTCCCCAATAAGGTTTAGTGGAAACTTTCTACTTGGTCCACTAGATTTATTTTCATTAGTGGGTGGTGTTTAGTTTCTCGATAAGATCCTTATAGACTCACATGTTTATTAATTCTCTTACTAGTTACAATAAGTACACTTCTATGTTTATATTGTTCCTATAGAGCAAATGGAATCAAGCTTATGCCTTACTAGTTATCCCTTGGAATATTTGCATCAACCCTAAGGCCCAAGTTGGACTTGACATTATTGATCCTATCACTAAAGGTAAATATCTTGTGACAAAGTGAGTATCTACAACCTTAATGGGAAGTGAACTTTGAAAGGTTCTCATCAAATCTATGTTGGAAATTTTGAGTAGTTTTGTTGTCATTGATGTCAAAAGTGTATTGGTTCAATTTCGTCATCATTAAGGACATCAAGTGGTTTTTTCAAAAGCAAGAAGGTCTTGAAAAGGAATAGGATATAATATTTATTTTTAATATTATATGCCTAAAAAGGCCCAAAGGATGAAGACCCAAAGAAGGAGAAGCAAGTTTAAATTATTAATAATATTATATTATTATAATATTTCGAGTCAAATAACAAGGTGAAGAAAAACAAGGTTCAAGTTAAAAAGACCCATGAGCAGTTTACAAAAGATTTAATTTAAATTAAAATATTTTAATCTTTGATTAAAATTTAAATTTAAATTAATAATGGGTGCAAAGGTTTTAAATTTAAATATTTAAAATCTATTTCGAATTTTAAATTCAAAATTTGCCAACACGTAAAAGACAAGAAGCATGTGTATTAATATAGGAAATAAATTTCATTTCCTATGTCCTTCAAAAATATACACCTTGAATGAGAAAAGACATCGTGCGCTGCATTTGTTGGAAGAAGAGGATTTTTGCATTTCAAAGCATTGGAGGCATATGAAGTAAATAAAGGCATCAACATGGATAGAGAAATCCATCGATGGTGGTAGTGCAGGCGACAATTGAAATAGTGCTAAGGCTTGCAAGGAAGGGATCACGGGTTTGATCCACGCGATTGATGTTTTGCTAGTGGAGAGGCCTTCATTTTTTGTTGAGCGCTTTCGTGAGGAGAATAAAGAGGGAAACATGCGCCCAAGGTTTCATGTGGGCACGTAGCCCACTTGGTAGCCTAGCTTGAGGCTAGGGTGTTGGAGAAGCTAAGTCATGGGTTCGATTTTCGTTGAGGATGTTTTATGCGCAGAATAGTTGAAAGGTATGCTAAACACATTTTTATTTCTCCAAAGGTTTTGAATTTCAGAAATTGCTTAGAGGGTTTTGTAAGCTGAAAGCTATAAGGTTTTTGAGGGAGTTATAAGGTAAAGTAAATTAAAATATTTTAATTTTAATTTTTGGTGATTGAAATTTATTTTATAAAGTTGGAGTGATAAGGTGTAAAGAAAATTGTTGTGTATTTTGTTATAATGAAAATCTTGACTTATATTATGTAAGTTTGGAGATTATAAGGTGTACTAAGAGATTTGATATTTTGTATGGTAAAATAATTATTGGAAAATTATTTTGTGGAGATCTTGAGATAGGTTGTGGCTACCTAACCCTAGTATTGGCAAAGAAAATTTGATTGTGGTCAAGACATGTTTTGAACATATATCTCCATCAAAACAAAAGGTATGGGTACATCTTCCTTGTGAGTAAAATATTGTTGGATTGGATAAAATATTGTTGGATTGGATGTTGTGAATGCTAAGTTGGAGTGAAAAGGATTGTTTGATAAGCATTGTTGAGTTTGGTTTTGAGATATCCAATATTGATTGATGAAGGTTTTTCTGGAATGAAGGTTGATGCTAGAAACCTTGTTTGATAAGCATTGTTGAAAATGTTGAGTAAGTCTTCATATGCATAATTAAGGTTAGTGAAAGAACTTGAGTATCATTGTTATGTGAGTTTGAAATCATATTGAGTCAAGGGTTGAGTTCCATAGTGTGAGTTGTTGAAAGCATTGTGAAACACTTGTTTAGGGTTTGAAAGCAAGGTGTGTTTCATTGAGTGATTGGTTGAGTAAAGTTGGTTGAGTTGATTGAAAGTGTTGGAGTGATAGTTCAAGTTCTTTATTTTTGGAGTGAGTTGAAAGAGATATTGAAAGTGATTTAAATTTTTTGAAACATATTGAGTCTCTAACCATTCTCTATATGTTTCTATGGTAAAGCAAGAGAGATTGAAAGTGATTGAGCATTGTTGTGAGTATGAAGCATATTGAGTCTCTAACCATTCTCTATATGTTTCTGTGGTAAAGCAAGAGATATTGAAAGTGATTGAGCATTGTTGTGAGTGTGAAGCATATTGAGTCTCTAACCATTCTCTATATGTTTCTGTGATATTAGAACAAGATTATGTGTGAAACTTGTTTGTGTGATTGGAAGAGGTTTTCTGTGATATATTGAGTTGAGTTGAATAAGATTTTGTGAAAGCTAGTGGATAAATTTGAGTAAGTCCTAGAGTGGACTTAAGAACAGAGTTGAGTAAGCTCTTGTGGAAGCTTACAATCAGATTTAAGGTAAGTCTTGGTGAAGACTTATTGAGCAAGTTCTAGTGAGAACCTGTTGAGCAGATTTGAGGTAAGTCTTGGTGAAGACTTGTTGAGCAGATTGAGCAAGTTCTAGTGAGAACTTGTTGAGTAGATTTAAGGTAAGTCTTGGAGAAGACTTGTGGATAGATTAGTGTGAGATTTTATGGAAGCTTACAATGTAGATTTGAAGATAGATATTGAGAGTAGATTGGATAAGTCCTTGAGAGGACTTGTGGATAGATTTGAGGTAAGTCTTTGAGAAGACTTGAGAGCAAAGTTGATTGATTGATTTGTTTAAACCTTGAGTTAAGGTTTGGGGCAGATCTAGCAGATTTGATTTGTGATTGGATCAAGCTTTGTGTTAAGGCTTGAGGATAGATTTTAGAATAAATTTTAGTACAAATTTGAGGTCAGGTTTATGCCAGATCAGAGATAGAGATTGAGTAGATTTGTACTAGATCGAAGGACTGTGTTTAGTGCAAATTTGAGATTGAGATTGAGTAGATTTGTGCTAGACCGAAGGACTCTGTTTAGTGCAAATTTGAGATAGAGATTGATCAGATTTGTGCTAGACCAAAGGACTTTGTTTAGTGTAGATTTGAGATAGAGCTAAGAGCAAGCTTTGAAGGTGACAAATCAGAGGAGAGTAGTCTCCAGTGGATAGAGATCCATTAGCTAAGGCATAGAGGATAGAGGTCTTCAATAGAGAGAGATCCAGAAGCCAGTGCAGTGGAGGCAGTAGTCTTCTAGAGGATCACCAACTAGAGCAGAGAAGAAGGAGTTTTCCTATGGATAGAGATCCACGAACCTGTTGAGGGGATTGGTGTCTCCTATGGGTTGGTGCCCACGAACCAGATTAGAGGATTGGTGTCTCCTTTGGATAGAGTTCCATATATATTATAAAAGTGAAAGGATTCCCAAGATATTTGTTGAGAAAATTTTAGTGAAATATTTTCTCCGTGGAGTAGCCCACATTGGGTGAACCACGTTAAATTGGTGTCTCTATTGTTTGTGGTGATTTGTGCATTGCTTTGATTACTGTTGTTGACATTGCATTGATATATTGGATAATATTGTTTGAGTAAAGAAAAGTAAAAGGTGATCTTATACTGTTCACCCCCCTCTCAGTATAAGCATGTGTTCTTCAATCTAGGATTTCTAAAGCTACTTATAAACACAAATAGATCCACATTCCTTGGTAGGATAAGGTTATCATGTCACATTTTTTTTTCTATTACTGGTTTTTTGCCTCTCTATAGGAATTGGATAGCTTGGCAAACCTACAACTCCTTGATTTAGTGGAAGGCTAACTCCTTGCAAACTGGTTGTTCCATAACCACTTACAACATATATTGGAACCCCATTATCTAGAGAAATGTTACCCCCTTAGCCCTTTTTAGAAAATGTAAGCCTTTGTTCTTAGTAGCCAAGGGTTTATTACTACTCTCAAATATTTGGGATGAGTCTTTAGGAAAGTGGTTGTCTTCAAAACAAACAAGGATTTAGTATATCCTTCCTCCCTATTATAGAGTGGCATTTGAGGAGGTTATCAAGTCTATTCCTAGCCTGGTTACTATCAAAATGGACTATTATTTTTTGTCTTCCTGGTTTATTTGGAGATGGTGAAACAACTATCCCTTACAAGGCATCCATTCTAAATAGTTGTGTTCTCACATAATCCCTTCCTTTGACTTCTCCCCTTAACTTAATGAGAAGTGGGACCTTCATCTTTCCAAATAGTAATTATTTTTTCTCATGAATAGATTGTGAAAAGTGTCACTTGCTACCCAAGATCTATTGTTTTCCTAAAGAGTCCTTCAGTGCAAAATACCTTATCTTGAGTACCTAGCAAAGCTCAATATATCCTAGAACTTCTATGTTACCTATGGACAAGTGGAGTCTATCAAACACTTATTTTGGTTTTGTCCTTCTATCAAAGGAGACTAGGAAGTGTTTGTTGATCTTCTTTCACCCTTCTTCACTTGTGTTAGCTAGAAAATTTGCACCCTTGATCTATTGACATATTATGATCCTTATAATATGAGTTGAGACTTTTTGAAACTCATTGTTATCCTATTTATTTGGAAAGTAACGTGAAGATTTTTGTTTACTAGAAGGCACCACCCTGTTTGGCCATGTATAACTCCCTTATGTGTGATATCCAATTGCAAGTAAATAGGGTTCACCATTAGAACCATGTTCTTTGACACCTTATAAGGAAGACCCATGATAGGCCTAAATATGTGGAGTTGAACTAAGAACACATAATAAAAGTGGTGCTATCCCGAAGCTTCATTTCTGGTTATAAGATGCCTCTTATAGAGGAGTGACCTCGAGATGTTTCATCCGTTAAGGTGGTGGCCTAGAGTTTGAAAACACCATGATTCTTATCAGACAGTTGTATGAAGAGTTGTAGGTAATATGTTGCCTATTGTTTTTCCAAGAAACCATTCTTATGTGTTCATATATTAATGGTTATAATGTATGACAAAATATTGCCTTGCCCATATTATATATAAAATTAAATATATTATATTTTTATTTTTTTTGGTTCATGATACATTAAGAATAATTTGATTTACAAAACCTAAACCCTACAATTGTATACAAACTTTCTTTTCAAATATATATACATATATAATTTTAAGAACAATTTGATTTACAAAACTTAAACCCTACAATTGTATACAAACTTTATTTATTTTCAAATATATATACATGTATAATTTTAAAAACTGCATTACCAATATAAACAAATATTCCTCACTATTGTTATACATACATTTCCATATAAAAACAATAACACTATTAAATAATGCAATTTATATTATTTACCTTCTTAAAATGGTTATATAAAGATTAAATCTAAAATCTTAAAAAATCATTAAAAATGAAATTTTTAAAGTAGATATGAATGTTGATATTAAATCCATTTGATATTAAAATCAAGTTAGTTTTATAATATATTAAACAAATTATCCAACATCATTTTTTATTAAAATATTATTTTAAATATTTTTATTTTATAATTAAAAATGTTAATATTTATTTTTTATTTTTTTATACATAAGAAAGTTGGATACATCCACATTATTTTTAGTAACTGCCAAATGCAAGGTTCAAACCACAAGGCGCTCTAGCAAGTTTATTTTCACTCGTCAACAATAACGAGGTAGTATAGACTTGTTGGGAGCAGCCTCTTGCGACATGTGAAGAACCATCAAACACTCGGATTCATCAATCTAAGGCGCACTCAAAGGTGCGGAACAAACTACTACCTTTGCAACAAACATGCCCCAAGGTTTGAACATAGGTTTATTTCTAAATTTAATTATTATTAAAATAAAAATTCTTGATAAAAATTGTCTTAAACAATAGTGGGGGCTTTGATTCTTTTTCTCAAAAGGTCCAAAGTTTAAATCATTGCATAAGTGTAGGTGTGTTAGTTCCAATAAACTTAACTTTTAAGATTAGTGAAAGATCATAATATCAATAAAGTACTCATTGATGAGAAAAATTTCACACTATCCAAATTAAAAAATAAAAGAGTGAATGCAAAAAGAAGTCTCCTGGTATTTATCTGTTCTGTCAGAAGACGTTTCAAGGTATTATCTGCGGTGGCACTAAGATTAGAAGAAAATGTACTTAATTAGAGTAAAAGACGATTGCAACCTTGTTTATTGTATTGTTGGCCATGGCATTTTTTTTATTTGTCTTGTAAGTGTTTTTTGTTTTGTTATTTCCTATTTAATTTCTTTCTAAATTGACCGAGAGGATCTAATGTTATTTTATTTTATTTTATTTCATACCCTGCTATAGAACCAACGATCACCATTATCCTATTTGTACAAATGATAGTCCTCCATGGCGTAAAGCACACAACTAACGCACTGTTTAGAGGGATAGAAGCAAAACAAATGCAAGTTTAGTTTTATTTTATTTATTTTTATCTGTCTTATACAAATATCTTTGAGGTTCAACGAAAAAGATTACGTATGGATTTTGTTCCGTTAGGGTTTGGGTCTCTAGGGTGAGCTATTTTTTATTCCGGATAGGGTTTCTTCAATTTCCTAAGGTTTTTTATGTTTTCAGACCAACAATTTGTATTGGTGTTTTAGGGGAAAAAGCAATTGATAATGGCATGCATAGGGGTTGAAGAAGAATTTTATAGTAAAATTAATATACTTATATAAGTTTAATATAACTATTTTTTAAGTAATATATATAATAAAATAATTTAACTAACTTAAACTTATCTATAAGTATATGTAAATGAATTATTATTACCCACAATTCTTCGATGGTGGTGTTACAAGCTATATCAGCACCTCAAAAAAAGTTTATTTAAGTGTAATTAAAACACTATACTATAGGATGTGAATGTTTCCCAAAGATATATGAAGGTGGACCATGCAATTTCATTACGTTTGGTTAGTTTTGGTTAGTTTTAAGGTGGACCATGCAATTTCATTAGGTTTGGTTAGTTTTAATAAACCCCCAGTCTACTTATTATCAATCTCCCTATGTGCCAATCTTAAAAAGTTTTAACCTCCATATATATAAGCTTTCTAAAATCAAAGAATATTTTATGTGCCAATCTTAAAAAGTTTTAACCTCCATATATATAAGCTTTCTAAAATCAAAGAATATTTCATGTAGGTAATGGTTGGAAAATGCAATGTAGGACTATTTTAAACATTTCAAGAATTTGTTCAAAAAGAAAGTGATATGTATTTTTAAAAAATCTGCATCAATTGAAAATAAAAATTTATTATATGATATTTTAGAATGTATATCAATATTTTAAAAAAATTAATTATATTCATAGAGTGTGGTCTATTGGTGATGTGGATCGGGTTCAATTTTCATGGAGGATACATATAAGAAGTCTTATATAAAAAAAAATCAATTATACATAATATTTTTGAAGGAAAAAGAAAATATCAAAATTTATTTTTAATTTTTGAATATTATTTTAAAGGATGTGAACTATCTTGAGAAGAGGGACCTCATGGGTTTTAGACTATGGAAAAGTTTGTAATTGATTAGACCTTTGTTATGAAAAGGAACTAGATGGAGGATTAGGAATGGCAGATAGGTTCACTTTTGGGATGATTCCTAGTTGAGAAATATTTCCCTTAAGAAGAATAAGGATTTGGTTGCCTTGAGCAAGAGTTATCCTAAAGATTTTGGATTTTGGTTCAGGATTACATTTTACGGGTGAATAGCAAACAAAGATGGTGAAGCATATAGGTAGATGGGAAAGATCAAAGGAAATTTCAAGCAACTCAGAAGTTAAATAGATTATTGCAAGCACATACCCTAAAGGATTGAGAAGAGGATGATACCAAGTGGTGGAACCTTTCTAAGCAAGGACTCTATTAAAAATTTATTTTTAATTTATAAATATTAGTTTAATTTTTAATTTTCAATCACTTGGGTCAATATTCTGTAATCCAATTACCTAAGGGATGTGAACTATCTTGAGGAGAGGGACCTTCCCATGGGTTTTTATCTATGGAATAGTTTGTAACTGATTAGACCTTTATTGTGAAAAGGAACTAGATGGAGGATTGGGAATGACAGATAGCTTCACTTTTGGCATGATTCATGGCTGAGAAGTATTTCCCTTAATGTCATAAACCCAAAATTTCAACTCAAAAGTTTTCGTAAAAACTTTGCTTGTAACCATCGTAATGTTAGCTTAGGCATGCAAATTACGCACTTCAAGAATGGCCACCACTGTAGCTGGTGTCTTAAGTGCTTGAGAATGGCCACGTCCCACGATTTGCCATGTAGGACCCTAACTCCTCACATGAGTTCTTTCGAAATTCGACGAAGGGTTATCCGTTCAGGGCCCATATCACTTGAACGGGGTACACTGTTTTCCCTTGTCCAAAGACGGAAGAACTCGTAGTTCTTCGAGTGTTCAACTTATTTCTTTGGAACCAACGTCCATATGCCGATGCCAATCATTGACCTTTTGCTAAGGTTGACTAGAGCCCGCCATCACACGGCCTATGGGCTAGATAATCATATCTTCTCTCAGACCAACAGACCAACGACAATGCTGCCCATAACCATATGCAACTGAATAAGCCGTTAGCATAAGTAGCCCACTGACCATGTAGTGATTTGTCTTTTCCTTAGTCCAAGTGGAATGATGAATACCATCACCACTAACAGGCTGATCACCTAGAGTGACGTCCCATACCGTTGCTCGTTACTCTCGACGACTAGTCCAAGTGGAATGATGAATACCATCACCACTAACAGGCTGATCACCTAGAGTGACGTCCCATACCGTTGCTCGTTACTCTCGACGACTAGAACCCCTGTTCCATAAGGATCGGAGAACAATGAATCAATCTCACATTAGTCACGGGGTGACTTAATGTGGATGGGTGGGAAAAGTCCTAACTTGACTATCCCAAAATGAAGCAAATGTTCTCCCATCAGGTGGTAAGTTAGTTTAATGGTTTGATTATTTTGCTTAATACTTCATACACCATATATTTATCATATAAAGATTTACTATATAAATAACATATCATGGTTTTTTTTAAAACCCATATCTACGATCAAGATAATCCTTTCTTTCACATATAATGATTCTCAACTATAGTAAGAATAATATAAACAAACATACTAGTTGGTTTTAAAATTAAAAGTATATCTCCCATTAAAGCACATATGACATAGTTAACATGAAACTCTCCATACACAAAATATATAAAATACAATTAATATTTCCAACTAGCCTTATATAAAACATTATATCAATACTTATCAATACTTTAAAACCACTCTGTTAGGATATATCAAAATATTGCAAACAATAGATTTTAGCTTGTTTTCAAAGCATAGTCCAACCTTTCAAGTTAGAGTTCGGCATTCGGCATTCAGATTTACATATTCTAAGTCATCTTCTTCAACCAAGAATACTGTATACGTTACTCATGAATTACTTAAATAATACATTCAAAGATTTAATAAAGTAAAAACCTTAAAGTTTAAACAATCGGTTCACAACTTCATAGACAAATAATACGTTAACACACAACAACTTGGCCAAACATAGTATAATAAGAAAATGAAATTAAAAACAACTCAACAGAAACCTCAACATTTACCTTACACTCGCTACCCAAAAGTAAAACTACTGTACAAAATTTCATATACAATAATTCTATGGTTTATAAAGTGGACTGATATCTTTTAAAAAAAAAAAACTTTAAAATTTGTTTTTAACAAATCAAATCATAATATAATCCACAAAGTACCATAGTATCTCCACGACGACATGTAAACTAATTCTAGACTCCACTATGGTATCCGCCATGGACTGTACGCTTGGGTTGCCGCTCTGGAAAAAAAACCAAACGTTTCCTTGGGGAAAAAATATAGCACCTCCAACGCCCACCCACATCAACCAGCGAGGACAAAATTTAAGATATGGCTCAGACTTGGTCCTTCATCTATATGACACTCACACAAGCCTCATGCAAGCGTACCAAACATCGACATCACACAACCTTATACAAAATAAATCGAATTCATTCATTTCCAATAACAAACAATGCAAGTGTACTACACAACAACATCACACAACTTTATACGAGGTAAAACGAATTCCTTCATTTCCAATAACAAACAGACGAAGTACAAAAAGAAACTCAAATATTATAGTCAGTATTTTATTTTATTTAATTTACTCATTTTTGACTCTCTGGTTTATCCAAAATAATCCACTATATCTACTCTGTGAATTTTAGTTTGACATATGTCTCCTTCAGAAACCTGTTTTCATAAATTATATTTAGAACCTAACCAACACAACATATTAACCATTTCAACCGATTTTTCAACAGGAGAAGGTTAATTAATCATTTATATAACTTGGATATTCATTCCATCTAAGAATTACAACCAGGTTAACATATTTTACTGCATGGTCTTTGGATTGATTAAATAATGTAATACTGGATACACATTTCGCCATGACATCACAACTAGTATAACAACATAATTTTTTTTAATAAATAAACTAATTATAGAAACAATAAGATAAACGTCCATGAACCCAAACGTAATTTAACTATTCAACAACCAGTTTTTAACAGTATAAACTTAGTATGTCATCTCCCATATTAGTATGACAAAGTTCTGACCTTTTCACACGAAAGCTCTATCTTATTCACGCGAATTCTCCTTCCGCTAGCATACAATGGCCTTCGCTTCACTCACTGAGAAAAATTTACGCATGCCACCTTCAGTCATCTCAATTTCTTTTATAAGCGAAGGTGATTAACGGAAATGAGACACTTCATGCTTTTTGCCAGTCATAACACGTATACGACTTCCACGTATAGGATTTTGGCTTCCTTTAAGCTACTTTAATATTATTATTTCACTTAAGCTCCTTCAAGTTTCTCGGATCTTACTTAATTAAACTTGGCTTAAAGTTTCGTAGGTCTTTTCTTAGTCTTATCTCCATTATACGTATAGCCCTTAAGTGTTTTCTCCTTAATGTAAAAATGAGGCTTACTTCATTATTTAATATTCTATTTATATTTATATAATTATATGTACTTTAATTTAATTATTATATATATTTTTTATTTTTTATTTTTACAAATATTATTATTTTTATTATTCAAATAGTTAATTCCATGGTTATGGATTTTTAGATAAATATAATTAATATATATATATATATATATATATATATATAAATTATCATTTTAAATGACAACAATCAAAGAACAACAAACCAGAACAAGTATTAGCATGCAAACATTCAATCAATATGATAGGCAGAATGCAATGCAATGCAAACCTACGGTGGGCTTCAATGTACCCACGGACCAAGGTGCTCGAGGCACAACATCATAACCACTTACCCGACGTTTTCGTTCTGCTGCCTCGGTCAATGGGGTGGGTGCTCTCTTCAATATCTGCCTCGAATCCTGCACCTGCACCACAAACACTAACCGCAGAATCACATTCTTCCAAGAAAATTAATCACTAGCAGTGGGGATGTGACATACTTCCCTCCTTAGAATTAACACAGTCCCTATGTTAGCTACAAAACATCAAAAACATAATCTCATAGATTAAATATATACAAAATATCACAATGTTTCCATCATCATTTCATTTCAGTATAAATGATACAACAACCAAATCAACATACATAATTACATCATAAAATAGTTCATTTTCAAATGTAATATTGTTTTTCATCAACATGTTTCAAACAAGTGAGGAAATTGGTTTCTCATATTGGAGACATCTTCCCAAGTAGCATTCCTTTCAGAATACTGATCCCACTGGACTCTGCACTGGTCCACAGTTCTTTTTCGGAGTTGCTTGGTCCTAAACCCCAAAATTTTGACTGGTCACACCTCAATGAGTTGGGGGTCCGACATCTATAAATGAGTGGTATCCAGAATGTGAGATGGGTCAGCAACATATTTACGGAGAAGGGAGACATGAAAGACACTATGGATTTTGGACAAATTGGGTGGTAGTGCAAGTTTATAAGCAACGGGACTGATTTTGGTAGTTATTTCAAACGGTCCGACAAACCTAGGACTTAGTTTGGTGGACTTGATAGAGCTCTTGGTGGGTTTGACTCTAAGGAAAACTTTATCTCCTACAAAAAATTCATGGGGTGTTCTCTTCAAATCAGCATAACTTTTCTGTCGATCAGCGGCTTCACGCAGTCACTGACGAATTTCTTTCAATTGGTTTTCCATTTGCTTGACAACTTCTGGTCCGATCATCTCTCGATCATCCAAGTTATCCCATGTTAATGGTGTCTTGCACCTACGCCCATACAGAGCCTCAAATGGGGCCATGCCCAACGTGGTATGATAGCTATTATTATAAGAAAATTCCACCAGGAAGAGATAATCTTCCCATTTGCTTTGATGATCCATACAATACATGCGTAGCATGTCCTCAAGCACTTGATTGACCCTCTCGGTCTGGCCATCCGTCTCTGGATGATATGCAGTGCTAATATTGAGCCTTGTTCCCTAGGCTCGGTGCAAGGCTTGCCAAAACTTAGATGTAAAACGTGAATCCCTATCAGATATTATCACTTCAGGAAAACCATGTAACCTTACAATTTCCCATGCAAACTTCTGAGCAATAGCTGAAGCATCATCATGAACACTACCTGCTATGAAATGTGCCACCTTGGTTAACTTGTCCACTACCACAAATATGGCATCATGTTGGAAACGGGTTTTTGGAAGTCCCACAATGAAATCCATAGTTATAACCTGCCACTTATGTTCGGGTACCTCATATAAATATAGTCTTCCTCCCGGATGCTGATGTTCTACCTTAACCTTCTGGCATTCAAGACATCTAGCAACAAATTGCACAATATCCTTCTTCATTCCAGGCCAAAAATAGTCTTTCTTCAGATTCTCTCTCATCTTGACTACTCCTGGATGTGCAGAAGAGGGAGCATAATGAGCTTCTTGTAGAATACTTCATTTAAGTTCTTCATTATTGGGTACTACAACCCTATTACGAAAGTATACCAAATTCCCTTTAATGCCATAATCTCCATGTCGATTAGACCCTTGCTCGATCTTTTCACGACAAGTCTTGCAAAACTCATCAGTCCCTTGTAACTCCGCAATCTGTTTCTTAAGCTCATACTGACAGCTTGTGATGGCATTTATGTGCCTTCTCCTACTAAGTGCATCTGCCAATTTATTTTCTTTTCCTTTGATATATTCTATGCCAAAATCATATTCAGCTAGAAATTCCATCCATCTTCATTGTCGAGCATTTAGCAAAGGCTGAGTAAATATGTATCTTAAGCTTTGATGATCAGTTTTCAGCTCAAAAGGTTTTCCCAACAGATAATGTCTCCAAATTTTGAGAGCATGAACCACAACTGCTAACTCTAAGTCATGAGTGGCATAGTTTATTTCATGCTTCTTGAGTTTTCTGGACTCATAAGCCACCACAACTTCTTCTTGTAATAGAATACCTCCTAACCCTTCCATTGATGCATCAGTGCATACAGTGAATGGTTTATGCAGATCCGGTATCTTTAGTATTGGTGCAGTGGTCAATTTTTCCTTAAGTGTTCTGAAAGCATCCTCACATTGTTTTGTCCACTTAAATACTTTCCCTTTTCTTTGTAAATTAGTTATGGGATAAGCCACTTTGAAAAACCTTTTTACGAACCTCCGATAATAACTGACCATACCCATAAAACTCCTTACTTCAGATACATTAGTCGGAGCTGGCCAATCAACTATAGCTTCTATCTTTTTAGGATCTACAACTATACCTTCTATTGAAACTATATGTCCCAAATATTGTACCTGAGGTGTATAAAATTCACACTTAGACAATTTCCCGTACAACTGATGTTTCCTGAGTATCTCAAGCACTATTCTCATGTGCTCATCGTGCTCCTCTTTATTCCATGAGTAAATTAGTATATCATCTAGGAATATGAGCACGAATCGATCCAACTATTCTCGAAACACGCTATTCATCAAATTCATAAAAGTTGTTGGTGCATTAGTCAACCCAAATGGTAAGACCGTGAACTCATAGTGCCCATATCTTGTTCTAAAAGCAGTTTTATGGGTATCCTCTTCTCTGATTCTTAACTGATGATATCCTGACCTAAGGTCAATTTTAGAAAAGATAGTGGCTCCCTTAAGTTGATCAAACAAGTCATCAATTCTTGGTAATGGATACTTATTTTTTATTGTCATATTATTGAGCATTCTATAATCGATGCACAGTCTTAAGGTTCCATCCTTATTTTTGACAAACAACACAGGTGCTCCCCAGGGTGACACACTGGGTTTAATATGTCATTTTTCCAATAAATCTTGTAGTTGTGTTTTGAGCTCTTGCAATTCAAGTGGTGTCATTCGGTAGGGTGTTCGGACTACTGGGGTTGCTCCTGGCACCAGTTCAATAGAAAAGTCAAACTCTCTCTTAGGTGGCAATCCAGGTAAATCTTCAGGAAATACATCTCTAAATTCTCCCAATACCGGATACTGTTGAAACAATGTTGAGCTTGAGTCAGTTTCTTCCTTTTTGTTCATTTTTATTATATATAATTTGCATCCTTTCTTCCAGGCCCTTTTGGCTTGCATACTACTTATCATATGAGGCTCAAAATATGCTCTATTACAGTGAATGTGGATTCGTTGATTAGTATCACTAGTATAATCCATCCATCTCTCCTCAAAATTTAGTATAGCCTTATGAGCCTTAAGCCAATCTATCCCTAAGATTATGTCAAATGCATGCAAGGGAGCTACGTATAAATGCCAGTTGATCTTTCCTTGGGGTATTTCTATTTGTGACTCAAATAAACATTGGTTAACTTGATAGGTTTATCCCGAGCCATATTCCACTTGCCACCCTTTTGCCATGATCCCAGGTCTTACAGGTATATCCCTCAAAACATTATTAGAAATGAAACTATCAGTAGCACCACTATCAATTAAAATATTCACATTTCTCATGCCTATTCTTCCTTTAATAAAAAATGGAGTGCTTTGCCCCACAAGATTAGGGTTACCTGTGGCTGCAAAAATTTTGTGAGTTGATTCTCCAGATGGATTTCCACGATCAGCTCTTTTCGGACATTGTCTAGCATAATGATCTTGTGCTCCACATACAAAACATGCATTGGGACCAGTATTATTTTGTTTATCATATTCTTTGCCTTGATTCTCATTTTTACCTTGCTCTTTGTAGGTAATTTTCCTCTCTTGGATTTTCCTTTGATCTGGCTGCCCCTTATACCCCTGATTTCTGTTTCTATTTCTATTGTCATTTCTACTTCGACCCTTGTCACCATATCTACGGTTTTGATCTGTACCGTGACTCTGCTCAGGATTCTTCCTTTTCCTTGAATTATCCTTCTCTTGTTGATAAAAAGCCTTTATCTCCTTCTGACTCGATTCAAAATATCGAGCAACATCATAAGCAGCTGTCAGAGTCTGGGGTGTCTTTCCTCCTACAGGTTGACTGAGTTTTGGGTGCAAACCCAAAATAAACTTGTGTGCTTTGAATTTTTCTTGATCATCAAATTTTGGGGCATATTTCTGTAACTACACAAATTTTTGATAGTACTCGACTACTGTCATGTTACCCTGACGTAGATTTGTAAACTCTGCATGTTTCTCAATAAAGAACTACTCAGTAAGAAAGTGACTTTTGAAGTCTCTTACAAATACCTCCCATGGTATGTCTGCTGCCTCTTTCTGTGCGACTTTCTTATAAGTGGTCCACCATATTTTGGTAGGACCCTCCAGATGAGCCACTGCCCATGTAGTCTTCCCTTCCGAACTAAGGGGTTGAATGGTAAAATAACCTTCGGCCTCACTTAGCCATTTCAAGGCTGCTCGCCATCACCACACCCATCAAATTTGGAAATATCTAGTTTCTTTAATTCTTTTTGTAATTCCTCCCCTACAGTTCTTCTGGTAGATCCCTCGAGCAACTGACTTACTTTACTATTTGTTTTCTTTTGTGTCAAGTTCTCAATAACTTTTTGTTGTTGAGTAATGAGTTCTTGTTGTTGGGCCATCTGTGCCCGTTGTTGATCCATATGTTCATTCATTTGAGCCCTCTGGCTCTCCATCAGCTCTCTTTGCTGATTAAGTTGTTCTTGCATGAGTTGGATCATGCGAGCCATACTCCCATCATCGGAGGTTGCTTTTGCAGCTAAAGGCTCTTTATCCTTTCTAACCACCCACCATGGTGTTTCAGTAGTTTGTACTCTTTTTGACTCCCTTATGAGTCTTCTAGGTCCTTTTCTTGGGACCTCTACAATTTCCTCTTGCAGATTCAGGCTAGTCCTCCGTGAGGTACCTGCCATGTCTGACATCACAATATTTGTCAGAATAGCTATGTCGGCCAGGGTTTCGCAAACCTAGGCTCTGATACCAACTGTCATAAACCCAAAATTTCATCACTCAAATTTTTTTTTAAAATACTTTGCTTGCAACCCATCGTAATGTTAGCTTAGGCATACAAAATACACACTTCAAGAATGGCCACCACTGTAGCTGGTGTCTTAAGTGCTCGGGACTGGCCACATCTCGTGATTCGCCATGTAGGATTCTGACTCCTCACATGAGTTCTTTCGGAATCCGGTGAAGGGTTATCCGTTCAGGGCCCATATCACCTGAACGGGGTACGCTATTTTCCCTTGTCCAAAGCTGGAAGAACTCGTAGTTCTTCGAGTGCTCAACTCATTTCTTTGGAACCAGCGTTCGTATGTCGGTGCTAGTCAGCGACCTTCTGCTAAGGTTTGACTAGAGCCCGCCATCACATGGCCTATGGGCTAGATAATCATATTCTCTCCCGGACTAATGACAATGCTACCCATAACCATCTGCCGTCAGTGATTTGGATTTTCCTTAGTCCAAGTGGAATGATGATTATCACCACCACTAACAGACTGATCACCTAGAGCGACGTCCCATACCGTCGCTCGTTACTCTCGACGGCTAGGACCCCTATCCCATAATAGCCGGAGAACAGTGACTCAGTCTCACATAAGTCACCCCGTGACTTAATGTGGATGGGTGGAAAAAGTCCTAACTCGACTATCCCAAAATAAAGCAAAATAAAGCAAATGTTTTCCCATGAGGTGGTAAGTTAGTTTAATGGTTTGATTATTTTGCTTAATACTTCATACACCATATATTTATCATATAAATATTTACTGTATAAATAACATATCATGTTTTTTTTTAAAACCCATATCTATGATCAAGATAATCCTTTCTTTCACGTATAATGATTCTCAACTAAAGTAAGAATAATATAAACAAACATACTAGCTGGTTTTAAAATTAAAAGTATATCTCCTATTAAAGCACATATGACATAGTTAACATGAAACTCTCCATACATAGAATATATAAAATACAATTAATATTTCCAACTATCCTTATATAAAACATTATATCAACACTTATCAATACTTTAAAACCAGTCTAATAGGATATATCAAAATATTGCGAACAATAGATTTTGGCTTGTTTTCAAAGCATAGTCCAACCTTTCAAGTTAGAGTTCGGCATTCAGATTTACATATTCTAAGTCAACTTCTTCAACCAAGAATACTGTATACGTTACTCATGAATTACTTAAATAATACATTCAAAGATTTAATAAAGTAAAAACCTTAAAGTTTAAACAATCGGTTCACAACTTCATATACAAATAATACGTTAACACACAACAACTTGGCCAAAAAAAGTATAATCTGGAAATGAAATTAAAAACAACTCAACAGAAACCTCAACATTTACCTTACACTCGCTACCCAAAAGTAAAAATACTGTACAAAGTTTCATATACAATAATTCTATGGTTTATAAATTGGATTGATATATATATATATTTTTAAAAGACTTAATATTTGTTTTTAACAAATCAAATCATAATATAATCCACAAAGTACCATAGTATCTCCACGGTGACATGAAAACTAATTCTAGACTCCACTATGGTATCCGCCATGGACTGCACGCTTGGGTTACCGCTTTGGAAAAAAACCAAACGTTGCCTTGGGGAAAAATAAAGCGCCTCCAGCGCCCACCCACACCAACCGGCGAGAACAAAATTTAAGATATGGCTCAGACTTGGCCCTTCATCTATATGACACTCACACAAGCCTCATGCAAGCGTACCAAACAACGACATCACACAACCTTATACAAAATAAATCGAATTCATTCATTTCCAATAACAAACAATGCAAGCGTACTACACAACAACATCACACAACTTTATACAAGGTAAAACAAATTCCTTCATTTCCAATAACAAACAGACAGAGTACAAAAAGAAACTAAAATATTATAGTTAACTTTTTTTTTTAATTTTATTTAATTTGCTCATTTTTGACTCTCTGGTTTATCCAGAATAATCCACTGTATCTACTCTGTGAATTTTAGTTTAACAGATGTCTCCTTCAGAAATCTATTTTCAGAAATTATATTTAGAACCTAACCAACACAACATATTAACCATTTCAACCGATTTTTCAATAGAAGGTTAATTAATCGTTTATGAAATTTGGATAATCATTCTATCTCAACCTGGTTAACGTACTTTGTTGTATGGTGTTAGAGATTAATTAAATAAAGTAATACTGGGTTCTCAATTCGCCATGACACACCAACTAATAATTACAGCATAATTATTTTAAATAAATAAGCTATTCAGGAACAACAAGTATAGCGTCCATGAATCCAACGTAAAATGACTATTCATCAATCAATTTATTTAAAAAAAAAAAACAATATAATCTTAGAATATCTTTCCCCATATTGACATAACATAAAATCTGACCTTATCACACAGAAGCTCAATCCTCCTCACGCAAAATCTCCTTTCAATGGCATTCAATGGCCTCTGCTTCTCTCAGAATGAAATATTTTCGCATGCCACCTTCAGCCATCTCGCTTTCTTTTATAAGCGAATGTGCTTAACGGAAAAGAGACACATCATTGTTTTTGCCAGTCAAGACATGTATACGACTTCCACGTATGGCTTTTAGGCTTTTTAAATACTATTTAAATATCATTATTTCAATTAAGCTCCTTAAGTTTTTCAAATCATACCAAATAAAGCTTGGCTTAAAGTTTCGTAGGTCTTAACTTAGTCTTGCCTCCATAATACGTAAAGCCTTTAGGTGTATTCTCTTTAACATAGAAATGAGGCTTACTACATTATTTAATATTTTATTAATATTTATTTAATTATATGTACTTTTAATTTAATTATTATATATATTTTATTATTTATTTTTACAAATATTATTATTTTTATTACTCAAATAGTTAGTCCCATGGTTATGGATTTTTAGATAGATGTAATTAACAATTTTTTTTTTTTACTTCAAAACTGGTATGTCTATATATATTATTATTTTTATATATATAAAAATTATCATTTTAAATGACAGTAGTCAAATATCAACAAACCAGCGAATGCAAACACTCAGTCAATATGACAGGCAGAATGCAATGCAATGCAAACCTACGGTGGGCTTCCATGTACCCACGGACCAAGGTGCTCGAGGCACAACATCATAACCACTTACCCGGCGTTTCCGTTCTGCTGCCTCGGTCAATGGGGTGGGTGCTTTCTTCAATATCTGCCTCGAATCCTGCACCTGCACCACAAACACTAACCGCAGAATCACATTCTTCCAAGAAAATTGATCACTAGCAATGGGGATGTGACACTTAAGGAGAATAATGATTTGGGTTTCCTTAAGCAAGAGTTATCCTAAAGATTTGAGATTTTGGTTCAGGATTACATTTTGCGGGTGAATAGCAGACAAATATGGTGAAGCATACAGGTAGATGGGAAAGATCAAAGAAAATTTCAAGAAACTCAAAAGTTAAATAGATTATTTCAAGCGCATACCCTAAAGGACTGAGAAAAGGAGGATACCAAATGGTGGAACCTTTCTAAGCAGGTAATCTATTTGGTTAAGTCAGGTTATTATTTGCTTAAAGTGGAAGGTGGGGGATGACTTCCCATTTCTAAGGTGTGGGTGAAGAATCCAACACCTAAAATCTCTTTTTTCTATTGACTTGCTATGCCAAATAAAATTTTGACTTTGGACAACTTAGAAAGAATGGGATTTCAATTTCCTGATCGATGTAGTTTTTATGAAAGTGAACTAGAGGATGTGATCCACCTTTGTATTCATTGCTCCTTTATCCCTTTATCCCTTTATCCAGGAAATCCTTTCATCTATTATGAATAAATTTCAAATAGCCTAGGTTTTTCCCAACTCTATGCTTGATCTATGCCTTCGATGGTGTCTAGTTTTTTTTTTTTTAAATGTTGAATGTGCTTTGGAACCTTAATCTTCCTCATGCCTTGTAGAGAACCTGGAAATAATGAAATGATCAGTCTTTAAAGATAAGAAAAGGAATAGCAATCTAGTTGCAGACATAGTCATATCCCTCATTTTAGAGAATGTTGAGATTGTTAACTGGGAAGGAATTGAATAATCTGAGAAGGATAGTAGAATTTTTGGTGGTGGGAGTTTGATCCTTATTAGAGTCTTGGCTGATTCTAAATCAAATACTTCTAAAGAAAATGCTAAATGGGAGCCTCCTCCTACAAGTTGGCTAAAGCTAAATTTTTATGGGGCAAGGAAAGGTAACCCAGGCCCAATGGGAGTTGAAGGAATAATTAGGGATGAGAGGAGTAAGATGATAAGAATTTTTGTAGAAGAGTTGGAATCCAATCTAGCCATTTTTATAGAGGTTCAGGCCAAGTATCAAGGAATTAAGCAACTAAATTATCTCCAAGCCAAGAAAGTTGTTATAGAAGGGGATTCCCTTAATGTGATAAATATATTGAGAAAAATTTCAAAAGTCAATTGGAATATTACCACTATGATAGAGGAAGTTTGGCGAATTATTGGGCTAATGGAAGTGGTAGAAGCAAAACACATTTATAGAGAAGGCAATAGTGGGGTCTATTGTATGATAAATTTAGGTGTATTTCAATATGGGTTTCATGTTCGGGATCAAGATTTCCCCTAACAAATTCTTACTATTAGTAGAAATGAAGGAAGAATTAGATTGTAAGTTTGCTATCGAAAATAATGATTGTGTCTTCCTAGACATGAATTTGGAAAAGAAGTTGAAAGGGAGTCCAGGTAGGTGCATGATCAATAAAAGACTATTAAACTTGAATAAGAGTGATGGGTTGCACCAAAAGAGTGTGCAAAATAGGACGAAGAGTATAACGAAGAATAACATTATGAAAACAAGGGGTGTTTGCCATCATTCTTTTGATGTTTGGCGTGTTGATGAGGTCGATAACATGACCTATATTTTGACAAGCTCAAGAATTCAGGACATGTCAAAATTAGCTCATAATTGAATTGGGAAATCCTATTTATGAGACTAACCTTTGGTTTGTGAATCACAAGTTGGTATATATGAATTCATGTGAGGTGGATTGGACTTTTGGGGCCTCTCCAAGTCCCAATATGATGGCATCTACAATCACTGGATCTCACAACCCGCAGTTTGGATTCATGCATTATATCAAGGCAAATATGATTATTTTTTGGAAGCTTCTAGTCGAGCATTGATGCTATATTTTAGAAATTAGAGAAGACTCTTCTAATTTGGAGAAAAGGTGACGATATGGAAGATAAAAATATTAGATTGGAGCCTCTGACCTTGAATGTGGACAATGAGGTTCAATCTATTTTGGAGAAAGGTGGTTTCTAGGATTTTCTAAAGAAATTTGAAGGATTTGATTTGGATTTATCCAAACAAATCACCCATAGTTGATCGGGTGGAAAGGTGAAGGCTTACAACTATGAATTTGTGATAAATATGATGTTGCTAGAGGAAGTCATTGACTTTGTTGCTATGGGAGAATGTATTCGCAGAAACACTCCTTGGTTGGGGAAATAAAAAATTTCTTTGAAGAGGATGAGCATCCTCATCGTGTGGAGAATGGAGTAGATAAAGAGTCGCTCCTATACCTTGAGGAAAGGTGGTCTAACCCGTAATGCATTACATTACTTTGGATTCGAGGGAGACCATAGTTCACAACTTCCACTTTGCCTTCCTTAAATTTTTGCATCGAGGAAGGAAAATGAATATTCTAGCCTTTCTCTATAAATAGATTGAGAAGACAATTACTAATGTTTATACAGGGAAGGTTTCTAATCCTTTGCATCAAGGCTTGTTTCTAATTAGTTTCAAGCATATCGTGGCTAAGGAGGGACTATTAGAAAAAATCTTATGGAAGCCCAATGAGGTGAATATGCAAGACTTGGGAGAGCCAATATCGATGAAACCCAAGGAGAAGTTGGGTTCCATAGATTCTAGGAATAACTCTTCGAAGGAAGGCTTTGACAAGTCAAAGAAAATGTTTGTGCTTAATGCTGCTAGGAAGGGCCTGTTCAAAAAGGAGAGACCTAGCTTGGTAGGAATGGTGAAGACAATCATTCGACGGTTCCTAAATGAACCTCTAGGTGTCATAGAATGGTTAATCTAGATTCAAAAGTGAAAGTGGATGATATTTGGACCAGGTAAAGAAAGTGGATGATCTTTCAGACCAAGAAAATAAATATGAGAAGGAGACTCAAGATTCACCATCTCCCCATGCTTCATAGGATTGCACCTAGAATAAGCATGTGCATGTTATTGTAAGGAAATAACTTGTTACTAAAATGGGGACCCAGATTATAGGGAGTAGGTAGGATGATCAATAGGTGATTCCTAAACGAACCTTTAGGCATCATGGTATGACTAATCCGGGCTCTAAAGCAAAAGATATTCTAAGCTAGGAAAATAAAGAAGATAATTATGATCATTTTGAGTTTGAGAATCGAGGACCGTATGCTCCTCATACTCCTCTGGATTTTGCCTTGAAGCAAGGGCGAGTCAGAAAAAGACCAAGAGTTAAAAATGAGATGGTTGGGAGTCTCTTGATGGAGCATACTCTAGAAAATTTACATTAGAATTACCTCATGATCTTAAAAGATATGCTTGAATCTAAGATGAGAATGAACTAGATGTTGGCTTGTAACTTTGAGGAGTATATCACCCAATTGGAAGATATTAAAAGTAGAACCAATTATCTTCCTAGTGTGTAGGCTTTGGTGGGGAGTGATTTGGGATGTGTCTTGTAGCTTCTGGTTGTCTTGGTTTTAACAATTTTTGTTATGTTTGGTTTTGGATGATCATTCATTTTTGTGGTCTATTGCAAGATGGTTAGTTTCAGTTTAGTTGGTTGTCTAGTTTTTGTTATCTTAATTGTGAGTCTAAACAGATATTTGTAGATGATTTCTTGTAAAAGGTGTGGGAATATTTTCAAAACCCCTTCTTTTACCTTGATAATAATAATAATAAATCAACCATAAACTATTAAAATTCATGTTATTACCACCTCTCGACTGGAATACATATATTTAAGCTTGACATAAGCAAAAAACATGCACCTATCTACTGTATTAGTCTATAGTCATCATAAAAGCGTAAAAGGTTGACACATTGCATAAATTCAACAAGATGATATTTCTTATATTGATTATGAATGAATCTTTGTTACACATATGCCCCTCTTAGGGTCACTTGAATGATGATACAATTTATACAATTGCCAATACCATCAATAGGGTAGGCGCATTAATATTGCCGTTTGATTAGTTGCAAACTGCCTTGGGGTGGAGTTGACCCCCTTCTTTGCGATGTGGAAGGATTATTATATGGACTCCTCTTGTACCTGTCTTCCTATGATCAAGAAACAACATCACATGATCAAAGAGATAGATAACCTCTCATAATGAGGCCCTTTAAGGAAATATACATGATAATGCCATTTAAACTAATAATCAAGAAAACATAAAGAAAATCTTTAAACTATGCTAATTGAATCAAGATTTGTAATATAGCATAAATGAGATCATTAGACAAATAATGCATGGATCAAATAAAAAAATAGAAGCATAGAGGTGCATAAAAGATCCACAAATATCCTAATTAATACAAAGCATGAACTATTTATTCTAAGCTAATTCCTACGGTCAGAATTCTTCTAAACTGCAATTAAAACTAAGAAATGATTAATATAACCTATTTAATCAGATATAAATGAAAAGAGTAAGGTGATCTGTCACCTGTTGCAAACCGCAGCTCTGGTGAGCAGTCTACACTATGAACCGTAGCTGACAGTCGCAGTTTGAACTCTGATAGGCTTACCCTCAAAATCAGGGGCAGTGGGATTGATCTCCTTGTCCAAATTGATGTTCAAGGATCGCCTTTGTTGTCCTCAGAATTATTTGGTAATAAATTCGATGTGAAGGACCTTCATTTTCCCAAATTTGCATTTCTTGATCCTCCTAGGCACCTAGGGCATCCATAATGCAATTCATCATGAATGTTGGCAAAAGGGTCGGGGATTAAGTGTAATAGCTCTATCTCTTAGCATACTCAGTTTGAGTGTATAATTCGCCAGGGCTTCGCTACTCAAATCTCTAATGCATGCTTCTCTCTTTATTACCATTTGGAGGGGGTATTTATAACATGCCCCTAGGGCTAGGGGTAGCTTCATGGAGAAGCCAAGACCAAGAAAGGTCGTTAGGACAGTTGGGATGGAAGCCTATGGAATCTTCCATCCTTCAACTGCCTTCTAGATCTTTTGGCCATTCCAACCAATTTGGCTTTGATGGAAGGCCTAACTGAACTTCATTTAAGACCGTAGGTCATAGTTGCGGTCCAGACTGCAGACTGCAGGTGTCAACCGTGGTTTAGACTGGAGACTGCAGTGCCGGGCCGTGGTTCGGATTGATTAGGCCAAAATGCCTAAATTGAGTGGTTAGAACCACTGCTCTATCTTGGAGTCTGTCCAAGATCCTCCATATGGTCTTGTAGAATGTCCATATGAGTAGTCACCATCGACATGATGCATTTTAGGTGTCTACAAATGCCCATTTTGATATGCGTTGTGAGATTGAACAACGCTGAGCAAAAATATACATCCTAAAACGATGCCTAAGGTTCTATGATGATCATTAGTTGGATCAATATTAGATGCCCCAGGTCCAGAAAAAGGACGCGCATCTTAGAATCATTGCTTCCAAGTCATGAAAGGCTTACATTTTGACAAGTCTGCACTTGTCATCAGATGTTTGGATAGCATCAATGCCAAGTATGGGTATCTTATGACCCATAAATATGAAAGATGAGAGTTACAAACCAAATATCATATTTGTTGTTTCCCCTAAGCAAAGGGGGAAGATTATGATAGTTGTTGATAATGATTTGCAAGAACAAACACAATTTTGACAAGATCAGGGGATCTACGATCTCAGGGATCTTCTGCTGACTTTGATTATGATTATGAAATTATGACTACCCCCTCAAGCGACGAGTCGATGAGGGTAATGACAATATATGAAGCGATGAAATCGCTTGACCATAATGAATGATCCTAAAAAAATTAAGATTCGAGCCTTTTAATGCATTGACTAGGCCTAGTTCAGCTTATGATTGTAACTCTTAGTAGTATTTGCACATTTCTATCCCATGGAGCAGTCAGGCTACAATAGCCGTATTAAGGAATCAAAATGATACAAATGCAATTAGACTTGTGTTGAATCATAGTTATCGATGATTTGCTAAAATATGTCATAAAATAAATGACAATTTTACCCTAAATTTCCTTATGGTGATTTACTTATCTTGCCAGATTGCATGGATCGCAACTCGTTGCAACCGCCAAGTGTATAGGATAAATAACTAAATACGAGGCGTATTTGATTTTTAATTATTTGATTTGTTTTGTTTTAATTTTGCATTTTGATTGATCCTGGTGCTTTTAACATCACCAAATTGGCAATTTTAATCATTGATTTTGAAATTTTATCCAATGGAAGTCATTAATTTGCTCTTTTAGACCTTCCCACGGTGGGTTTTGAGTGCATTTAATGCTAGATGCAGATCGCAGGTCCGGTCTGCGGTTTAATTTTTCAAATTTTGGGAACCACGGGTCAGACCTACAGGCTAAAAACCCTAGTTTCGAAACAAAAAGTGTCAGCTGCGATTCGCCAAGACTAGGAGAACCTATAAATTGAATTTCCATTTGAAATTTTTTATTATTTTTTGGTAAGCACTAGCAATTTGAGAGCTCTGAGAGTGAGAGAACCTTCCTTGATCTAAAACACTATGACACTCTACCGTAATTACACTCATCTACCTTGATGGCGGATCCTGATCAGCCATCTACTAGCCGAGGCTAGGGTGCGAGCATGGTAACTCAAAATCAAGACCTCACACTCAATACCAGTAAAATGAACCACATTAAGTAATGCGAGTAATGAACCTCACTAAACTACTAGTAATGAACCCCACTAGTCTAGGTTCGCTTATGATTTAATTTTATGAATTAGTGGACTAGGAGGGTACCCAAAATCAGTGTCTCTCCTAAACCGTAGCTGGTATCTACGGTTCCCAATTGGCAAATTGGGGACCGCAAGTTTCAGCTACGGTTTTTTTCTATATATATATGTTTTTGTTGTTTTTAGCTCTGGTTAGCTAGATTTTATTTTATATTATGCTTGTTATTTCAGAGGTTGACTTATAGAGCATGGGAGCTTGACATTCTGAAGACTCTTTGAGATACTCTATCTGATGACGACCAAGATTGGTTATGAGTAGTTGGGTTTGGCTATGTCACGGATCTACCCACTATTAGGGTAGATCAAGCCTACCTGATTGCATTGGATCGACGTTGGAATGCGTAGACTAATACATTTCACTTTCCTACAGGTGAAATAACAATTACTTTGGAGGATGTCTATAGGATCTTTAGGATCCCATATTGATGGAGAGGCCATCGTCTCCTCTACCTCTAAGGTAAAGGAGGCTATTTTTGATTCTATCTTTGACGACCAGAGCGACGATGCTCAGGACACAATTGACCACGAAGGGGTGCACATCGTCGAGTGGTATCATGAGGATGTCTTTTTTGCACATGAAGCCCTCTTCATGCACCTCATAGTACAAATTGTCCTTCCAAACTCCTCGAGCGCAAAGATTCCCTAAAACCTCTTATCCACTGCTTGGAGGGTTCTTTAGAGTTCTACAAAGGAGTCCTTACTTCTATCATGGGGGAGCACCCTGCTATGTCAACTCTATAGGGAGCTGTATCAAATTACTGAGCATAGTCGTAAGGGCCTCAACTGCAGTCTTTTGTTGCAGATCTAGGGGTGGCAGCAGATCCGAATCGAGCATCTTGTAGATATTCCACTATGCATCACTTCTATTGCTGATGAGTGTCAATGTTATGCTGCTTTTTGGCCTTGTGAGGAGGAGGGTACCCGTAGTTGGATCCATGCTGGTGACGTCCAAAATTACATCACTCAGTTCACAAAACTTGGCTTGAACGATGTTTAGTGGCGGCCCTATATGGATTGCCCAACGTGGTCGGAGGAGGGTCAATGGCTGAGACAAGCATGCCATGATATATGGCTGATCAGCCGTAAGGCCAAAATTTGAGAGTACCAGTTCTATTCTTGGGTCCTGCGATAGTTTGGCCTCATATAGGATATTTTAGATATCCCACTTAGATATAGACGCTTGGTCATGAAGCACGATGTATAGTGGATCATTGTTGAGCCTCTAGGAGATGGTGTTGATGACTACCAGGAGACTGGAGTTGAGACTGCTAGGACCACTCCAGAGTATGACGGGTGGTGGTCCATGTTCATATGGTACAACATAGGGTCTCTAGGTCGAGAGCCAGATTAGGTAGAGACAGAGGTGGATCCCGATAGGTGCAAGGTGCGCCAGCGAACAGAGGGCGACTGGGGTACAGAGGTCACCGTCGAGGAGGCTCCCAAGATTTACCCAGACAAGGAGGCTCTAGAGGAGGGTGAGGTCCCTCTCGATAACATAGAGGGTCTGCTCTTAGCGCAGGTGGCTGACTTGCAGAGTCAACTCGAACAATTCCATACATAGCAACTAGATCAAGATACTACTATCACCACTCTGGAGGTGAGAGTAGCTGATATGGATAGGCACCTGACTGAGGTACAGGGACATATATAGGATCTTACTGCATGGGCCACAGATGCAGAGGCCCAGGTTCAGAGACTACAGACTGCATTAGAGTTAACCCAGGCACAACGAACTGCAGAAGAGGTGAAGAGGTATCTCTGCTGGGTATCGACGGGAGCTATGCCACCTCCTTAAGTTACTATGGGGCCTCCGATAGCACCAACGACAGCTCCAGTAGGTGTTCAGGATCCGATATTTGAGGTAGAGTGACTACGTAGCATGGTCATGAGGACCAATGAGATGCATGGAACCCGGCTCGCTTGCGTTGATCACCTAGCCAGCTGCATTGATATGCACAAGCTACAGGTTCCTGAGGATCCTTTCACTTCAAAGTCTCAGTGGACCAGGTCTAGGACCTCCAAACAGTCTATGGTGAGCTTGAGTCACAGGACTCATAGGACTGATGAGACGCACAGGTCCTCTAGCTCACATGGTGTGACATCACATGCCAGACTTAGAGATGTAGGGCAAACTTCAGGGGCCACCGGTCAGAGGACTAGCCTGTTGTAGTTACCCATTTCTTGTGTGCTAGGCACCTTAGGATTTGGAGGCATGTAGGATCCACATCAGGACCCACCATGGGTGCTAGAGTAGACAGGAGAGCAGGCTCCAAAGCACAGTGCTGAGGGAGGCGGTGAGAGCTTTGGTACAGGGAGAGTAGACTAGATTTGGGCTTTGCTAGATGCAAACTACATTTTTGACATGCCACATTTATTTTAGGTGTAAGGTCGAGGACCTACACACTTTGTAGCCTACAGGAATTTTGATACACTCCCTATATACTCTATTGGACACATATATATACGACTTAATCATTTATGGCTCATTAATGTGTATCGATTATTTATTTTTGATTTTATATTTATTTGATGCACATGGATGCAATGCTTATGTTGATGCTATGTTTATATGATGCGATGTATGGATGACATGCACTAGATAGCTATTTTATTTATGATGATGATGTTATGCAATGATCTATATGTTTAGATGTGCTATATATGATGCATGCATATAGATTCACTGTTTATTTTAAACACATATTTGTTCTTGCTTTGTGGTCATGCGTTCATTTTTATGAAGTTATGGTATGCTATGCAATGTATGATAATGCATTATGTACATAATCGTAATCTAATGGGAATGAACCTGTATGCTTTAATAACATAAAGAATGAATTTAAACTGTGTATATCAATTTTAAAATACGACACAATAGAATGTATGACAATCTGCAAAATAATTGATAATTCTCATTACAATAACTTAATAAATTAATCATCCATATATGAAATTCGGTGAAATGGATTGGTATAATGCTAATGAATGAATGTCATTCTGTATATTTTTCTTTGCTGCACTATATAGTCAGTGGCCGTCTAAACATCATTTTTGATATTCATGTGGTATCTATCCTATATGTTTGATTGTGCTTTGTAAAATGCATTCTGATAAATGAATGACTCGCATTTTTGATGTCTAATGAAATTTGGTGTTTTGTTTCTATTAGAGAAGTTTTTGAGGTTTTCAATGAGACTCAAACAACCTAGTAGAATTCTCCAAAAATCACATACTAATTATACAAGGCTTTTACCGTGACAGACCCAACTATTCATTATCCTTGTGTGTGAATGTGAGTATTATCAGATAGACCATAAGCATACCTTGTATGTTAGTCAGGACTCTTTCAACCCATATGTGAGATAGGGTTCCCCATACGATCGTACCATCCTTGTTTCAGCTTTGATTAGACTTATACAGCTAGACAAACCTAGGGACCTAGAGCTTGCTCATATTGCAAATTGATTAGGGCTACCCCTCCAAATGCAAGTGAGAATATTTCAACCCATTGCTACGTTTAGGGATCACCCAATAGAACTACCCCTTCGATTGTAGGTAGGACTCTTCCAACCCATTGCTGCGATCGGGGATCACTCTATGGCTTTCAAAAGGTGGAAAATCCAGGGATTCAAGTTCTCACCCTTCTTACTTGCTCATATGTAGTGATAAAAATCACTGTTAGTCCACATGTTACCGTTTTATTTGAGCAAGGGATTTTTATAGTGCGTTTGATTCACTATGTCACTTTACATTTGATTTGAACTTTGTACTTTGAAATTTGCACTTTGTAACTTGGGATTTATAACTTTGGGATTTATAGGGGAAATTCTTGTCCTTTTACCAAAGTTCACCACTCTAGACCGACCTATTTGTAAGATAAGCAGGTCATGAAACCCATCTCTCTAGATACTGTTGGTCATCAAATCTGCCCAGGAAAGGATTTGGGTAAGTGTATGCGCCCTAGACCTGGACCAACATTGAAAGGCCGAAGGGAAGAGATGCCCCTCGTGCCAATCTCCGGAGAAAGGCCGGCTCCTATACTAAACTACTTTGATGTTTTAAGATAAGGGTGCAGGAAAGAGATAAACAGAGTAAGGGTGCAGGAAAGAAATAAAAGAGTAAGGGAAGAAATTTTAGTAGTTTAATGGTGGGAAAGAACCAGAAGCACGATTGCTAGCCAATAGCTTGAAACAGCAACAAAGAACACCAAGAATAAATGAAATGAACGCAATATTAATCCTCCTATGTATCCTCTGGACGAGTTCCAGGATTACCCTTCCCTCTCGTCGAAATTCAGAGTTCAGAGTTACGACGACGAAGGAGTGAATATGACAGAAACACTATCCACAGGCAGCATAAAAGAAAACTAATACAACGTTTTCCTCCCCTATGTATCCTTCGAGAAAATCTCGGGGTTCCACTCCAATCACACACCTAAATCCAGAGTTCAGAATTACAGTATGCAAATGAAGAAAAGATAAAAGAAATAATCGTAGAAGGCAGCATAAAAGAGAGAAATAGAGTCCAAAGCTCTTTAGTATTAATCGCAGGAATCTAAGTTACAACAACTTTCTAGCAGAAAGTTCCCCCCTTTTACATTACAATGCCTGGGTTTTTATAGAGGACCCGACCCTCTGAGCCATTAATGCACAAAATGGAGGAGTACACCCTCGAAACCTGAGAAGTCGGCTCTTCGCGGCCCTCGTGATTGAGCTCTCAAATCTGTTACCAAAACTGGCAACTACGACCGGGTCAGCCATGGAAACATGCATTAATGAGCCGTCTGAGCGTCCTTGGCTTCTGGGTGCAGTGCTCGAGTGGCCGCCATGCTCGTCGGGCTCTTCTCTAGGAACTGATACTTCATTTCCAATTGCTAAAAATGAGCAGCGAGCTTATCGGGCACGTAAAAATGCATTTATGAGGCACTTGATCGCCTCGAGAAAATACCCGACTTGGAGTGCGTGCCCTTGAAGCGCTTCGCTAGATCTTCATTCGCAACTTCGCTTCGCAATGGATTTGAGCCGAAGCAGATCCTCCTTCTTGATTTGTACTTCGCATGGTGGAGCTTCGCAAAACTGCTTCGGGGGTGGTGAGTGCCGAAGCAGATTTCCTTCTCAAAATGGGGCTCTTCATTCCTCGCTTCGTTGTCAAAATTGCTTCGTTGATGCATTGTAGAAATGCTTCACTGTGATCTTCTTTCAAAACTATGATTAGGGGAGTTTCGGCCGAAGCACATTCTTGCCTTCAAAAATGTTTCGTTCTTCATGACTGCTATCACTTCGGGTGAAAGTGCTTCGGACGAAAGCTAGCCGAAGCAGATGCTTCGCAACAACTTTCGATGAAGTAGAAATGGTTCACTGGTGGAGAGGCCCGAAGTGGGTGCTTCGACGATTTTTTGGTGAAGTACTTTTCAATGCTGCGCTCCTTCAAATTCCGCTTCGCAAGTTTTTGCCAAGTAGTTGTTTGAAGTGCTTCGGCCCGAAGTAGTTTTTCTTGCCTTAGCAAACTTTTGACTCGTGATTTATCCTTCTTTGAAGCTATTCTTTTGAAATGCCGCTTCACAAAACTTTCCCCCGAAGTAGCTTTGAAATGCTTGTGAAAGCTTCTTTTACCCTTCCTTGTATTCTTTCTTCGAACACCACTTCACAAAATTTTCCAAGTAGCTTTTGAAATGCTTCGGTCCGAAGCTCTTTTCATCCTTCATCTCTTCCTTTGGCGAAGCTATTCTCTCCCAAGCTTTTTTCCTTAGCTTAAGAAGCTCTTTCATCTTTATTTTATGTACAAAGGGGGTGGTAGGGAAAGCCAAAATTGCTGCAACTTACAAATATTCTCAAAAACAACAAAAGAAATACTTTACAAAAAGAAACACTATACAAAATTTTGATTTTTTTCTACCCCATTGTGCAATGTGACAAAATTGTCAACATTCTTGGTGGCTCGTGGGGCAACGAGCTCGTCTCGATGGGAGAACCCTCAGCCTTGATCCGTTGGGCCAGAGTTACCTCCAGACCCTTCTCCTTTTTCTATCTCTGGGGGCGCTTCCACAGCTTGTTCTTCTTCTTCTTCTTCTTCTTCCTCTGGCGCGGCTTCCTACTGTGGTGATGGGGCAAGGTGATCATGGATGCGCTTCATGGTTCGGCGGACATGAGCCCAGGCACCCTTCGAGAAAGGCTCTTGATCTTGCAATGCCTTAACCAAAATGTGGAACCGATCAATCTGCCCGATATCAGCATGTTTGGCTCTGGTGTATAGATCGTTCAGGCAGGCTGCAATCTTGCAGTGTCTCAGAATGAAATCTGTGACCTGCCTTTCTGTTATCGGCTCCGCCCACTCGTCTACCTCCGAGACGTCACTCTCAAAATGAAGCCATGCCGGCTTAAGCTCTTCCTTGGTCAAAAGGTTCCCATCATCATCCGTGAAGCTCGAGAAACCTAAGGAAGAGAGATCTTGGAAATAGCCTAGCGATGCGCGCTACTCATTCTCAAACACATCCAGGAGGTCCTTCACCTTCTGTGCTTTCCTCACCTTGGAGAAGAAGGCACGAACTATGGCTTGGGCTGTAGACCAATCCCTAGCCATCCGACTCATCGCAGTGACCTGCAAGTCCTGATATTTAGTGCTTTGGACATCAAAGGCTAATTTGAGTCGGCCTCTAGCTTTCTGGGTGACCTCATCTATGATTGGCCCTTCTTCGACAGTGGCACGTTGTGCTTCGATGATGTAAGTTAAAATTGATAGGGCACTTGAGGCCCGAGATCTGAAATTCTTGAGCAAATGTGAGCGAATCTCTTTGATTCTGCCTCTGTCAAACAGCTCCAGGTTTTCCTTCTCATACAACTGCTGCTGCATCTGCAAGATCTTGCTTTCAAACTCTTTGGCCCTTAGATCAGCTTCGGCCTGTATTTGGCTTTGACTTTTGGTTGCATTCTGTAGTTGTCTTATTTGTCATTTCAGAGCGTCTGCTTCTTTCTTTATCTGCTCACATTGCTTTTTCGAGTCTTCCAGCTTGGAGCGGACCCTAGCTAGCTCTTCTTCCAACTTGATGTTGGCGTTCTCAGCCTCAAACCTGTGTTGATTGGCGATGTTTGCATGTGCTCAAAAAGTTTCGATCCTGACGTGCATGGATGCAGATTCATTATCTACATTTAAATGCTCCAGGTCCTTGGATTTATCTTGGTAATCATAGTCCATTGGAGTCATTTCATCCAGGGGCTTCTGGACCTTGGGGATATTTTTTACCTTATGCAACTTCCCGGCCTTCAAATCGAAGACAACGCATTTTTCAACCTGGGCCAGAGAGCGCCCTCTCTTCTTCCTCGCCTCCTTCAACATTTTTTCTATGTTTTGTCGGGCTTGGAGTAGCTTTTCAGCTAGAGGGCATTCCTTTATCATGGACAATTCTGATTCAAATAAGGTTGGATCTCCAACCGAAGGGGTAAACAAATACAAAGAATGAATGGGGGATGCCTCACCGGTAGGTTCGATGACAGGTGTACTAGGAGTTCCAATGAGTGAAACAATGCCATGTGAGACAGGGGAATGAGGAACGGGGTTCGGCATTGGAGTACTATCTTCGCCTTGGCTAAGGACCAAAGGAATGGTTGCATGGGGAGGCAAAGTAGTATCAACAGACTTGTCCCGGCCGGACGACTCGAGTGGAGTGGGGCTAGCGGGATCACGAGGTAGAGTTGGAATAGCAATGGGTAACACATGAAGAGGTGATTGACTTTGCATGGGTGGGAGAGACTGATGAGAACCTTCGGTCGGGACCATAGTGGACATGTGAGAGACCAAGGCAAAGGGTGGAGAGTGCGTACCTATGTGCCCTCCTGGCAGAGCGGCCGTGGTGACTTCTTGTGTAATCGGCTCCTGCTCCTTTTGGACTTTGGCACTTTCGACCTCCATGACTTCTACTTCGGGGCCTCCCTCTTGTTGGAGGAGTTCCTCCACATCAATGATGTCTATATCTAGGGCTGCCTCGGTACTTTGTGTCGCCGCACCCTCAATATTTGCTTCGGTCGGGCTTGATGCAGGTTGTCCGATAGGAGCACTTGGAAGCTTCGTGCGGGGCCTCTTCGGGTGGCTCGGAGGCACTTGAACTTGCTCTTGCCTCTTCCTTTTCTTCTTTGCTTGTTGTGTCGACCCCTCGGCACTTATGTCATGGCCTTCCGATGGTCCCTATGGTAGTGCCTCTGGTGTAGCTTCGGCTTCCTCTTCCTATTTCGAGGCATCATCAGCTCTTCTTGGGCTTTCGCCCGATCCTGGGGTAGCTGGAGGAACAAAGTCGATGAAGGATATGGGCTTCCAAGTCCCAGCATTGGCTTCATAAACAATTGCGAAGTCCTTATCCATTGCCAAGAGTCCATAGGAATTCATATTTTGGTGATGGACTCTCATTATCCACCACTCCCTTAGTTGTTCCTCGCCCCAATTCTTCAATTCCTCCTTCAAATCATCTTTCGCCTTTCTCCAAAATGTGGAGTCTGGAGTTGGGAAGGGATGTTGGTCAGGGTCAAACTCGACCTCCATAGGGTAAAATTCATGCCAGGGAGGCAATGTCCTCATCCTTTCTAAATGCCATTCCAAATCCTTCCCATTGGGATTGTTCCTCTGATCCACTATTTCTGGATGAGGGCAGACATGAAAGTTCTTGAACCGGAGGTGGTCCCTCATCACTCCCAAAGGATCATAGCACCATTGTTGAGGAATCTGGAGCAAACCAAAATTGGCAAGCTTCTCCTCCAAGAAAACATTTTGCTTCAGGGCAAACACTTCAATTACCCCCATTTTGAAGGGGAAGTCGCAAGTGTGCGCCCATTTTCGACCGTGGCCATACACGGCGTTTGTTACGTCGCTCTGTCGAGCGACCTCCAATGCGAACTGGTACTCGAAGGGGTAGACAGGTAGCAGGAAGGGCTTCCCTATGAAGCCGAATAGGTGAATCACAAGCCCCTGAGTCAGTTGAAACACATCTCCCTTCTTCTCCTGCACCACTCTGTCTCTTAAACTGAGGGGGACCCGAGGGCATGACCCTGTCAACAAATGCATAGCGGGTCCCAAAAATTGTTGATTAAAAGAATAATAAGACTCCTTCCTCAATAGGAGGGGAGTCCACTGGTACACAAGCAGAGGATTTCCATCCTTGCCGCTTGATGAAATGGCGATATGGGGAAAAATTTTATGTACATGGTAGAAAAATAGCCAAACAAGGAAAGAGCAGGGCCCGAAGTACTGGCCCGTTCCAGAGTTCTTCATGCTGGTAAGCCGCGTGTGCAAGGTTCGGGCCACCCATTCTACCCAGTCGAAGAAGACTGGGTTGGTGTTCGGCCTCGAAGCATCGGGGGCATAAAACTCCCCTCTGGAAATACACTCGGCCAAAGACACCTGCCAGGGGTGCACCGAAGCATCGGTTGACAGGCCCGCCACCCATGCAATGATGGAGAAAATATCAGTGTTCTTGAAGGCTGCCAAGGGTAGGGGCATTTGAGGCAGCTTGCCTGAAGGGAGCCCACTCTTGAGGTTCTCATTCAAAAACTTCACAATGTAGTTGGAGGAGGTGAACCTCTCCATTTGTTCGCTCAAGATGACATTGCGAACTGAGTATCCCTTAGGTGGCCCCTGCTGTGGCGCGAAGGCTGCTTGCACATCCTCTTTCAAGATTGAAAATAATTTATGACCAGTGATGTCTAACACTTGTCTGGAGGAGGGCTGGTAGTTCTACGCAATGGCAGAGATTAGCTCGGGACAATGATGCATGGGCGGGGTCAGATACCAGTATATCTGAGAATAGTATGCAGCGGCCCTTTTATTTTCTGTCGAGAGCCTACTCCTCATGAACTCGATAGTGTATCTGAGCTCTTCCATGCTCTTGGAGAGTTCTGTGTCCCTAATCTTATCCCACCCATCAATTGGTGGTTCTACGGGTTGTTCATCTTCGAAATCTTCTTTCTCCTCCACAACTTGCTTTTCTGGGTGGAGGTTCAGGTCGACCCTCTTGGGTCTCTGTTTCTTCTCCTCCTGACCCTTCTTTGTTTTTTGGGGCCGTGACTTCTGGCTCCTTCTTCTTTTCCTTGGAGTTTTTCTTCCCCATGGTGAATATTTACAGAAGCAAACTTACAGCACAGAGGATTTTGATGCAAGGATTTTGATGCGAAGGTGGGAGAATTACAGGCTAAGCGGCGGAGCTCTTAATCTTGCATGCACCGATAGGCAAATAACCTTCTTGCTACCAAGGATTGCGTTTTATAGCCTTAGAAGGCAACTACCTATATTTATGGCTCCTGCCATAATTGAATTTACATTTCTGACCTAGGAGATCGCTGCAACATTTGATTGGCTATCCGATGGCGTAGTACGTGGGGCCATGCGCTTCGATGATTATGCCTTGCATTGGAAACGCAACCTGCTGCCACCTCGTACCTAGGCGTGAGCTTTTCTCCTAACCGAATCCTCTCGGGATGTGTTCCGCCACCTTTGCATTAAACTCACTTGCTTTGAACGCTTTTCAAGGTGGTTGTCGGCACATTCCTCTAGGCACATTTTAAATGTCTTCGCCTTGCACGCTTTTGGATTGGCGAAGTCGAAATCAGGGCTGAAAATGCTTCACGGTGAACCTTCGGTGGAAGACTATTTTCTATGCTTCGGGCCCAAAGTAATTCTTCCTCGTTGCATCACCTTTTTGCTTCGCTGAATGCTAGCCCCCGAAGCTCGTCTTCTTTGGAAAATGCTTCGCTAGGCTCCTTTTGAAAACTGCTTCGCAAAACTTTCCCAGTAGCTGCTTGAAATGCTTCGGGTGCGAAGCTCTTTTCATCCCTACTTCTCTCTTTGATGACTCCTCGGTCTTCCGAGGACCTTTTGGAAGCCAAAGTGCTTCGCTACGAAGCATCTCGCGTTAGTTGCTTCGCACTAAAATTTCTCGAAGGAGATTTTCATCGTGTTTAAAGCTAGAGTTTATCTCTGTAACACTTAGCCTCTCGGAGATCTCGAAGCAGAGAATATATACAGGAATGAAAAACTATGTACAAAGTAACATTTTTTTTTTACATCTTCAGTGATGAAAAGTCTTCAAGTGAAGACCATTGACAGAAATTGGCAATACCTGGCCATCTGCATCCTTGAGGATGAAAGAATTGGTTGAGTTTACCTTCACAATTTCGAATGGTCCATCCCAGAATGCATCCAATTTGTCATGATTCCTAGGCTTGGCCTTCCAAGAGTCCCACTTCCATACCAGATCTCCCACTTTGAAAGTGCGATCGGATGACTTCTTCTTAAACCAATCTCGGGTGATCTGAGCATGTTTAGCGAAGCTCTGGTAGGCTTTCTCATGATCTTCCTCTAGCTATAACAGCTGAGCCAGTCTATTTTCCATAGGATTAATTCCATTTTCCTCGTCTAACAACTGCAATGTAGGGATCTCTACATGGGTAGGTAAGATGGCCTCCTTGCCGTAGACCAGGGCATAAGGTGAAGTCTTGATTGACTTCTTGATAGAAATTTGATCGGCCCACAAGGCACGATCTAGAAGGAGATGCCAAGTCCTTTTGTTCATCTCTATGAGCTTTCTTAGCACCCTTAACAAGGTCTTGTTGGTGGATTCTACCAATCCGTTGCCCTGTGGATAGTAGTTGGAGGATACTTTATGATATATCCCATATTTGTAAAGGAATTCATTGATTTTGGTACCTACAAAGCCAGGACCATTGTCCATGATGATTGCTTCTGGAATGCCGAACCGGGTGATCAATCCTTCTAGGAAGGTGATGACGGTCTCCTGATCTGCATGCTTCATGGGTGTTGCTTCGGCCCATCTGGTGAAGTAATCAGTTGCGATCAGGATGAACTTATGCCCAACGGAGGAGTTCGATGATATGACCCCTATGAAATCCAACCCCCATTGTTGAAAAGGCATTTCTACTTGTATCGATCGGAGAGGCATTGAAGCATTTCTGCTTTGACCGATGAACTTCTGACATTGCTCGCATTTGCGACAAACTACGAAGGCATCAGCGAAGAGTGTAGGCCAATAATAACCAGCTTTGATTATTTTTAGCATCGTTGTTCTCCCTACGAAGTGACCTCCAGATAATCCTGAATGAAATTCTCCCAGGACTCTCCTTTTATCATCATATTTTATGCACCTAAGAAGGACGCCATCAATGTTTCTAAAAAATAGGCCTTCGGGGCGCAAAGTATATCGGGAGGACCGCATCCTAAAATGCCTTCGTTGTGAAGCATTTAGATGTGAAGGACATCTGTCGGTGTTGAAGTATTCGACTATTTCACTGACCCAGTCTTTCTCGTCCTCTTCCTGGTTTGCGAAGCATTCTTCTACTGGCGAGTCATCCCACTGAGATTCTGTAGCTTCGGCCGCTACGCTCTTCGCCAATTCTTGACACAATGCGCGACCATGAACCAGTTTTGTAGGTTTGATCTCGATGTCGAATTCTTGTATCTTGCTGACCCAACCGGCTCTTTTACTACCCAATTCTCCTTGGATGATGAAATTGTGCACATCGGGGTGAATGACAAAGACTGTAACCCGAATTTGGGAGATGAATTGCTTGAATTTCCTAAGAGACTTCATTATTGCATGCACCTGCCTTTCTATGAAATTATATTTTTCTTCATGAGGGTTTATCACTTGGCTTAGAAACGTGATGGGGCGCTCTTCGCCATCTTCCCCCTTTTGTGTCAGGACCGCAACATAGCTCTCAGGTTCTCCTATAGCATATAGGATGAAGTCCCGATTATAATCAGGGTTGGTCAGGACCGGTGCTTGAGCAATTCGGGCTTTTATTTCTTTGAATGCTTCTTTTCTCTCCTTCGTCCAGATGAATTCTACACCCTTCTTCAAAAGTTTGGACATCGGCTTGATGACTTGGGCAAAATCTGGGACAAACTTCCTCACGAAGTTGATCTGTCCGAAGAAATATTGAAGTCCTTTCTTGTCCACTGGGAGTGGGAGCTTCATTAGAGCCTCAGCTCTATCAGGATCTACAATGAGACCCTTCTCTGATATCGCATGTCCCAACAACTTCCCTTCGTTGACTGCGAATATGGATTTCTTCGGATTGATTGAAATGCCAAACTCTCGACATTTTTCGAAAATCTATTGTAAATGAAAAGGATGATCCTCCCTTCTTCGGGAGAAGATGGTCATGTCATCTAGATAGATAACAATAACCTTATTCAAGAGTTCGCCAAAAGCTAGATCCATGGCCCTTTGAAAAGTGGCCCCCGCATTCGAAAGGCCGAATGGCATTCGTTGGTAAGCAAATGTTCCCCACTTGGTCGTGAATGCGGTTTTATGTTGGTCTTCATCCTTAACCCAGATCTGATTGTACCCTGAGAAGCCATCGAGTAGGGAGAAGCGTTGAGCCCCAGCCATCGAATGCAAGATCTGATCTATCTATGGGAGAGGGTAGTGATCTTTAAGAGAAGCCTGGTTCAGGTTGCGAAAGTCCATGCATAATCGTATATCTCCATTCTTCTTTCTGACATGGGACTAAATTCGCTACCCAAGAAGAATGCTTGATGGGATAAATTATCTTTGCCTCGAGCATTTTTAGGAGTTCGGCCTTCATCAAGACCTCGATCTTCGGATTGATAGGCCTTTGCTTCTGTCGAAAGGGTTTGATTCCCTCCTGCAACTCAATTGTATGCTGGATCAGTTGTCGATCGTATCCCTTTAAGTCTTGATAAGACCAAGCCACTATGTCGGGATACTTCTTGCACAGAGATCGGATCTGCTCTAGCTCTTTCGAAGTGCAATCTGTTCCAACTTTTATTGCTTTCCTAGGTTCAAGTTCTAAATCTTGATACTGCTTTGCATTAACTTTGATCCTATGAGAAACTGCTCGATCATTTTGATCAAAGAGGCTTTCAAGAGTAATTAATCCCTTGGGAACGTGGTTATTCTTCAATTGAACTAGCCCTTCATATTCTTCATCGTCAGGGCTTCTCTTTTCAACTGTGGCTGCTTCTTGAATCATAAAATTCACAATCTGCTCATCATTGTCAAAAACTTGCCAATGCAGATCTCTGTCTGGGACGGAGGGCCTGTAAATCATCCTCACAGCTTTAGGCTTATGCACCATGTCTTCTGCTGGAGAATACTTGGCTGCGATGGATGCTAGAACATCGGCATGTCGGTTCTTTTCTCTTGGAATAGACTACAGATTGAGAGATTCGAACTGGTCGAACAAGTCCCATACCCTATTTTGGTATGACTTGAGATAGTGCTTCTTTGAAGTGCACTTGTTTGTGACTTGATTGCATACCAATTCGGAATCTCCAAAGATTTGGAGATGCTTTATGCCTAACTTTTTTGCTTTCTTGAGTCCTAGGCATAATGCTTCATATTCTGCTGCATTGTTGGTGCAACTCCATACCAACCGGTAACAATATTCCTTCTGCTCTCCAGAAGGTGATACTAAAAGAATCCCCACCCCGATGCCATTTTTGCATCGGGCGCCATCGAAGAATAATTTCCATAATCCTTGGGCGAAGACCTTATCTTCTGATTTGATGTGTTTCTCAGGCTTGGCGATGGCATAACATCCCATCTCGATTTCTATCATGGCATTAAAGTCTGCCAATGAAAACTCATCTTCACAACTTAACTGTGCGAGGGACTCCTCGACCAGGTCCACCTGCTCTATCCCTTCCACTATCGCATGCACAGGATCGCTGCTCTCTCCTTCGGACATCTTTTCTACGAGGAAGGTAGAAGGCTTCTCATTGTAAATTTTTACCTTCTTTCCTTTGAATGGAATCTCCAAGTGAGAGTAATCCATAGATAGATATCCTCCTAGCTTCATCGTAAATTCTCTTGACAAGCACATACTAAAGTAGGGCTCAAGGTCGACGACCACCACCTCTTGTATAACTGTGATCTGAGGCATCTTGTGTAGTCGAATAGGAATATCTTTGATCACTCCTACAGTCTTCACGGGGGTACCATCCAACTGGAGTACGCCATGACTGCTTCACGTATATTCCATCCCTATCTCTTCGCACACTGCCTTGGGCATGACTGTTGTCGCGGCCCCAGAGTCAATCATACAGTTATGTACAATATACCCTTCCATCTGTAGAGACAGGTAGAATGGAGGTGGCCTATTCTTCCCCATAATGGATGTGGATAGGGTCTGCACTAGGGCAAGTGGTGCTGCTTTTCTTGCTTTGGTTATCTTCAACGATTCTTGCAATAGGTCCACTTGTTCGGGTAGTTGCAGTGCATCGTACAGACTGATTTTGGCTGGAATCCTCTTCAGCTCATCTACAATGTTGTACGCTAGGGAATTGGGCACCTCAGGTTCCTTTCTCGGCTCATATCTAGTGTGATACTATTTCGTAGCTTCGACCCTTTGTCGCTTGGTCAGCGAAGGAAGCTTGAGCTTCTCTCTAGCTTGTTCCTTAGTTTCCACCTACGATGGATTTGCAGGGGCCTATTGGGCCTTCTCTTTGACTGGTGTAGGCTGTCGAGCTTCGTTCGGGGCCGGAGGAGGTTGTTGTCCTTTCTCATGACGAGCATGCACCTTTAAGGGAGCCATTTGAGTAGCATCTACCTCTATCGACCTTTTTCCTCCTCTGGTAAGGACTACAACTGGCTCTTCTTCACCAATTACCAGGTTCTGATCCAATTGCCTGATGACGTTGACTTGACCGCCATGACTACTGCTCGCCAACATTTGTACATAGTGTTGGTGCAGCATGCAAGTATTCTCTTCATGAGGGTCATTACACGTGGAGCACCAATGTATATAATCGAAAGTGCTCGGGGCTTCGTCTATTGCAACATTTCTTGTCGAAGCTCTTCCTTGCTGGACCGCTTGATCTTTAGTAAGCGTAGGTGTAGGATAAGATCTTCTCGATAGAAACTCTTGTTGCGCTTGCTTCTTCTTCATAATGGTCATGTCATTAGATAGGGTCTGCACTATGGAGTTCAGGGACTGAACTTCTTGCAGTATTTTGGCTTGCATGTCATCGATTTTAGGAATAGGTGGCAATGGAGCCATTGTTGGTATTGGAGGTAGGGCGGGGTGTTGAAGTGGTGTTGGCAGTACAGGGAATGCCGAAGTGACCATGGGCTGCGGAGTCAAAAAAGTGGGAAAATGAATTTGTGGAGTGGTGATTTGGGATACAATGGGATTCGGGTTCCAAGATGAGATCGGGTATGCAGGGGTTGCAGAGATCTGCGAAGCGGCTGCGCTCGCATACTAGGATTGATGGAAATCGGGAAGTATGGGCATCGACATCCTTTGGGGAAGCTTACCCATAGCTATTAGATCCATCTCCACTTTTTGGGCTAACTCATATAACTCTGGGAAGGTATTGATATTCGAATACCTCACCATGACGCTGATATCAAGATTGAAAGCCCGAAGGAAATAGTATGTTGCAGCTTCGTCAGTTGGTCGAAGTCCAACTGGTATTCTTTGCCAGGTTCGAGTGAACCTAACATTGAAGTCTATGATCTCTTCTTGTGGATGTCTCTGGATCATTGTGAACTGATGCAGGAGAGAGGTCGGATCGACGGACTCATTGAAGCTTCGCATCAACTATCCGGCTAACTGGTCCCATCCCGTAATGGTACCGGGTGGTAAAGATCTATACCAGTAGAGGAGTTTCCCTCTAAGAGACAGAACCAGAAGCTTTACCATAACTCGCTCTTCTGTGATGTCATGGATCACCGCCAGAGAAACTATGTCCTGGATGTGCTCCAGAGCAGTCTTCCCAGTTCCATCGAACGTTGGGATCTTCTTTATAGCAACAGGCGACACTTGCCCTTGTCCCGCTAGATTTAGCGGTCCTAAAGAATTCCATGCTGGGAATAATCTGGGCGGTGATTGTTGCTGCATTTTTTTGTTGTTGTTGTTGTTGTGCCATATTTACTCTTGGATTTTGAGAAACAAGAATTCTCGAAGCTCCTCCTTGATTGCTAACAGGACGACCAATAGGAATGGAGGCACTAGGATGCTTCGATGAGTTGGGAGGATTAGGAGGAAAGCTAGCCGTTGTGCTATCAGAAGTTAGGCCTTGTTCATCAACAATGGCCTCTTGCGAGGATGTTCCACGTAACAGAGACTCGGGGGTGACCAACCTAGATCGTTCCCCAAAGGCGTCAATATCTAGCTCAAAGAACTCAGTTTCCTCTCCTCTATTCCTAACTCTCCATCTTGTTTGCATGAAGGCACAGACTTCGGTACCGGTCTTTACGACTTAAATATTCTTGGGTAAACAGAGTCGCCAGATGCTAAGAGTCTTTTGGTAATGAGAGCATCGGTTCTCACTACCACTCACAAGGTGAGACTGATCGGGTCCCATCGGGCGTGCCAAAAACTGTTGGTCATCAAATCTGCCAAGGAAAGGATTTGGGTAAGTGTATGCGCCCTAGACCTGGACCAACATTGAAAGGCCGAAGGGAAGAGATGCCCCTCATGCCAATCTTCGAAGAAAGGCCGGCTCCTATACTAAACTACTTTGATGTTTAAGATAAGGGTGCAGGAAAGAGATAAACAGAGTAAGGGTGCAGGAAAGAAATAAAAGAGTAAGGGAAGAAATTTTAGTAGTTTAATGGTGGGAAAGAACCAGAAGCATGATTGCTAGCCAATAACTTGAAACAGCAGCAAAGAACACCAAGAATAAATGAAATGAATGCAATATTAATCCTCCTATGTATCCTCTGGACGAGTTCCAGGATTACCCTTCCCTCTCATCGAAATTCAGAGTTCAGAGTTACGACGACGAAGAAGGAGTGAATATGACAGAAACACTATCCACAGGCAGCATAAAAGAAAACTAATACAACGTTTTCCTCCCCTATGTATCCTTCGAGAAAATCTCAGGGTTCCACTCCAATCACACACCTAAATCCAGAGTTCAGAATTACAGTATGCAAATGAAGAAAAGATAAAAGAAATAATCGTAGAAGGCAGCATAAAAGAGAGAAATAGAGTCCAAAGCTCTTTAGTATTAATCGCAGGAATCTAAGTTACAGCAACTTTCTAGCAGAAAGTTCCCCCCCCTTTTTTACATTACAATGCCTGGGTTTTTATAGAGGACCCGACCCTCTGAGCCATTAATGCACAAAATGGAGGAGTACACCCTCGAAACCTGAGAAGTCGGCTCTTCGCAGCCCTCGTGACTGAGCTCTCAAATCTGTTACCAAAACTGGCAACTACGACCGGGTCAGCCATGGAAACATGCATTAATGAGCCGTCTGAGCGTCCTTGGCTTTTGGGTGCAGTGCTCGAGTGGCCGCCATGCTCATCGGGCTCTTCTTTAGGGACTGATACTTCATTTCCAATTGCTAAAAATGAGCAACGAGCTTATCGGGCACGTAAAAATGCATTTATGAGGCACTTGATCGCCTCGAGAAAATACCCGACTTGGAGTGCGTGCCCTTGAAGCGCTTCGCTAGATCTTCATTCGCAACTTCGCTTCGCAATGGATTTGAGCCGAAGCAGATCCTCCTTCTTGATTTGTACTTCGCATGGTGGAGCTTCGCAAAACTGCTTCGGGGTGGTGAGTGCCGAAGCAGATTTCCTTCTCAAAATGGGGCTCTTCATTCCTCGCTTCGTTGTCAAAATTGCTTCGTTGATGCATTGTAGAAATGCTTCGCTGTGATCTTCTTTCAAAACTACGGTTCGGGGGAGTTTGGGCCGAAGCACATTCTTGCCTTCAAAAATGTTTCGTTCTTCACGGTTGCTATCACTTCGGGTGAAAGTGCTTCGGACGAAAGCTAGCCAAAGCAGATGCTTCGCAACAACTTTCGGTGAAGTGGAAATGGTTCGCTGGTGGATAGCCCGAAGTGGGTGCTTCGGAGATTTTTTGGTGAAGTACTTTTCAATGTTGCGCTCCTTCAAATTCCGCTTCGCAAGTTTTCTGGCCGAAGTAGCTATTTGAAGTGCTTCGGGCCCGAAGTAGTTTTTTCTTGCCTTAGCAAATTCGGACCTATTTTAGACTTTCCTTCTTTGCGAAGCTATTCTTTTGAAATGCCGCTTCGCAAAAATATCACCCGAAGTAGCTACTTGAAATGCTTCGGGTGTGAAGCTTTCTTTTACGCCTTCCTTGTATTCTTTCTTCGGCAACACCGCTTCACAAAATTTTTGCCCGAAGTAGCTATTTGAAATGCTTCGGGTGCGAAGCTCTTTTCATCCTTCATCTCTTCCTTTGGTGAAGCTATTTACCTCTTCCCAAGCTTTTTTCCTTAGTGCTTAGTAGCGAAGCTCTTTCATCTTTATTTTATGTACAAAGGGGGTGGCAGGGAAAGCCAAAATTGCTACAACTTACAAATATTCTCAAAAACAACAAAAGAAATACTTTACAAAAGAAACACTGTACAAAATTTTGATTTTTTTCTACCCCATTGTGCAATGTGACAAAATTGTCAATGAGATACCTAAGACTGCTTTCGCAACTTTCATCATCTCTTGTCTTAGCAATATTTTATATTGTTTTTCTTAGAGATGGGATTCTGATATGTTGAAGCACTGTCCCAACTAATGACCTCATATATAACAACAAATTAAGCTTTCTACAATATCTGAATAAACCACTAGGTATGTTTGAGTGACTGGAAAACTTAATATACATACATAATTCTCCGTAATAGGTATCATGTATGAATGCAATAAATTATGATAAATGCAAGGGTGCATGACTGAAACACAAATGTGCGACTGTTTGTAAGATTTTTATAGACACAATACACTCTACTATGTAATTCAATGGATGACAAATGCCTAAATACAATATGATGATGTGAATGCATGTATGAAAATGCAAACTGCAAAAGCAAAATGTTTTTGGATTTTATGCTTTATCAATTTTTTTGGAATTTTATATATTTTCAATTTTTTTATGAATTTTTTTGCTTTGATATTTGACCAAACGATGAGTATATATGTCTTTGGAGCTTTTTGGGGTTGACCAAGCGATTTTTAGAAATCCTTGGAGATTTTTCGATTGACTAAAGGGCTTACAGACACCTTTGGAACCTTTTAGTTGACCAAAATCTTAGCAAGAGAGCGTGGAGCCTTTTAAGATGATCGAGAAGCTATAGGAACTCTCGGAGCCTTTGGGTTGACCAAGTGATTTTTAGAAAATCCTTGGTGCCTTTTTGGGATGACCGAGTGGATTTAAGCAACCCTTGGAACCTTTGGGTTGACCAAGCGATTTTTAGAAATCCTTGGTGCCTTTTTGGGATGACCGAGTGGCTTTAAGCAACCCTCGAAGCCTTTGGGTTGACCAAGCAATTTTTAGAAATCCTTAGTGCCTTTTTGACTGACCAAAGGGCTTACATATGCCTTTGGAGCTTTTTTTGACATGACCAAATCACTCGAATGAGAGCTTGAAGCCTTTTGGGATGACCGAGTAGTTATAGGAACTCTTGGAGCCTTTGGGTTGACCAAGCGATTTTTAGAAATCCTTGGTGCCTTTTTGACTGACCAAAGGGCTTACAAATGCCGTTGGAGCTTTTTATGCTACACTCTCTAAAAATAGAACACCTTAAGATGGATGATGTTGAGAGGTTCAGGATCTTCAACACCCCCTAGCGACGTCAGGTGATAGGTACCCAGAAAAATCTTTTCAGATATGATATTGGGTCCTAGCCAATTAGTCGTAAATTTGTCTCGCATATCGGGCGATAAATTCGAGTTATGTTGGTTTTCTTTTAGTACAAGATCCCCAAATTTAAAGTCTCTCTAGTGGAATTTGATATTGTAAGCTCGTTTTAATCGCTCTTGATAGACGCGGAGATTCTCCAGGGCATTCACATGACGTTCATCCAGTAGCGTTAATTGGTCTATTTGAGCTTACTGTGTGGTGTCATCATTGATGAAATCTTTCAATGCGACACACAACGTTGGAATTTCCAACTCTAAGGGTATAATGGCCTCAACGCCATATACTAGTGAAAACGGAGTCACCCTAGTGGGATTTCGAATGCTAGTCCTATAAGCCCATAATGCAAGGGGCAACTGTATATGCCAATCCTTGTGGTGTTCTTGCACTATCTTTTTCAATATGGCTATCATAGTCTTGTTTGAGGCATCATCTTGCCCATTTGCTTGCGGATAATATGGAGTTGCAAAACTGTGTTTGATGCGGTACTTAGATGTTAAAGCTCGCATAGTTTTGTTCTTAAAAGAAGTTCCATTATCCGAAACTATTTTGGATGGTATCTTGAAATGACTTATGATATGCTCCATTATGAACTCTACTATGCGAGCTCTAGTGGTTGTTGTTAAGGGAATGGCTTCCACCCACTTTGTAAAATACTCAGTAGCCGTAATAATGAATGTATGTCGACCTGATGACGAAGGAGAGATCTTGCCAATTAGATCAAACCCCCACTTAGCAAATGGCCAAGCCGCTTGGATGGGCTATAAGGCCTATGATGGAAGGTGCATAAGATTAGCATGATGCTGACATTTTATGCATTTCCTAACATATACATTGTAATCCTTCTCCATAGTGGGCCAATAATAACCCATTAGAAGGATGCCCTTGACGATGTCCATGCCACTAAAATGGCCACCGCATGTATCATCATGAGCTTTTGAAATTTCCCAAGACGACTCTTGGGGATCAAGACAACGAAGGAGGACTCCATTGTAACTTCGATGGTACAAAATGTCTCCTACCAAGATATATTTAGTTGCTTTTTGTTTAAATGTGCGTCTTGCGGCATGCGACAGTCCCTCCGGGACAAAACCAAGTCTTAGGAAGTCTTGGATCTGTGACATCCAATTATGATGAGCCTCAAATTTGATTTCTAAGACAACCTGTACCCCCTACATATTTACTTTTGTGAATGCAAACTGGGAAAAAACCTGGAGGTGAATGGTGGTGCCACTCCCCGTAGGACTCTGGGAGGTTAAAGACCCCCAAGGTGCTTTCTTGAGAAAGTCTTCAACTTTGCAGAACCAATCAGCTTTTGGTTCCACACTAATCATGTTGACTGATTCTTTGTTATCAAAGGCTACACGCTCTACTACAGGATGCAAGAGCGTCTTGATGTGGATGGTAGTGAAGTCGGGAGGCAGATTTTGAGGGATCAAGGATCCCAAAGATGCCATGGTGTCTACGAACCTATTTGACAAACAAGGGTCTGCCTTGATGTCGTACCATTCTAGTTTAGCCAGATATGTGGCAACAAGATCTTTGTAGGCTTTTAGTATTGGGCATTGACACTGAAATAGTCCTTTCACTTGGTTAATTATGAGCAGAGAATCACCGAAGATGTTTAGTCTCTTGATATTCATGGCAACGACTGTATAGAGGCCCAAAAGTAGGGCTTCATATTTAGCATTATTGTTGGTGTATGGGAAGTCTAGTTTGAATGACAAGGGCATTGGAGATCCTTGTAGTGTAAAAAACACTATCTCTGTGCCAGCTCCTTGCTCACACTTTGAACCATCAAAGAACAGAGTCATATCAGCATTGTTCTCTAGTTCTTCGGGTTCGGGAGCTTTGAATATTACAAACACTGCATCATTCGAAAGCTCGATTGTTAGAGGCCTACTATTGGACAGTGGCACCTCAGCTAACTGATATGCTATGACCTATCCCTTAATGGAATTTTGACTTATGAATTCCAGATCAAATTCTATCAATAGCATGATCCACTTTGTAGTACGTGTATTATGATATGTCTTGCTCATCATATACTGCAAAGGATTTTGTTTTGATATTACATATGTCATGTGACTTAACATGTAGTGTCACAATTTCTTGGTAGCGAACACTACTACTAAACATAGTTTTTTCACATATGCATATCATAGCTTGTAACTCACAAAGGTTTGGCTAATGTAATATATGGCTTGCTCTTTGCCTTGTACGTTCTTTTGGGCCAACATGGTCCCTAACGCAAATTATGTTGCCGATATATATAGCAGAAAAGGCTCTTATGGCCTTGGTGGAGCTAACACTGGTGGTGTCACCAGGTATTGCTTTATCTCAGCGAAGGCTGCCTTGCAGTCCTCATCCCAGTTGAATGGGATACCCTTATGTAGCAATCGATTCATGGGTTGACATTTATCCAATATTTGGGCGATAAATCGCTTTATCGAGGCTATTGCCTTGAAGGCTCCTTAATTCCTTGATATTGGTGGGAGGACGCATTTCCAAAATGGCCTTGACCTTTGATGGGTCTACTTCGATGCCTCTCTTGGAGACAATGAACCCTAGTAATTTTCTAGAAGTTATGCCAAATACACACTTCTTAGGATTCAGCTTGACATTGTGCTCTATCAGGCGATCGAAGACTTTTCTTAAGACCTCTGCATGCTCTTCTTGTAGCAATGACTTGGCTAGCAAATCATCGATATAATATTCCAGAATTTTGTGCATATAGTCATGAAAAATGTATGTCATGGCCCGCTGGTATGTGGCACCAATGTTTTTGAGACCAAATGGCATAACTTTGTAGCAAAATGTTCTCCATGGTGTTATAAATGTGGTTTTGTGTTGGTCTTCGGGCTTAATCCGAATTTGATTGTAACAAAAAAACCATCCATTAAGGAGAGCATTTCGTGATTGACAGTAGAGTCTACTAGAGCATCGATATTGGGCAACGAAAATGAATATTTGGGTGTTGCCTTTTTGAGATCTCTAAAATTCATACAAATACAGATCCTTCCATATGGTTTTCCTACAGGCACCATATTGGATACCCATTCTGGATAGTCGATGGAAATAACAAATTCTACATCCAACAATTTTTGTAATTCGTCTTTCAACATTAAGGCTATTGTTGGATGCATCTCGAGCTTCTGCTTGACGGGATTCTTGGACGGGTCTAGTGAAAGGTTATGAGTAACCAACTTCGGGTCTAGATCGGGCATATCTTTGTATGTCCAAGCAAAAAGGTCAGGTCTCTCTTTCAACAGAGGAATGATGCTAGCGCACTCATTTGAAGTGAGACTCATTCCAAATTTAACCTTCATTTGATTGGTGGGGTCGTTACCAATATCCACTTCAAAGGTTTCCTCTACTGACATATGGGATACCTCCTCAAGTTGATGAGGTATAGGGATCATATGGATGTCATCAGATGGATTTATATGTTCTTTGTTGGAAGCATGTTCAACATGATAGACATCGCAAGCACAACCTAGTCCAAAATGAAATGGTTGTAGCATCTCTTCGTTCGGGAAGAAGTCTTCAAGATCTACTAGCGAATCAGCGTGATCCCAATCGATAACATCCATGTTCAGATGTAATGTTTTGGATGGATCTGCTGGATTGTGGAGTAGAGTGGTCAAATCAATGGAGACCATGTTGATGGAATGGAATTGATCTCCAGGACCACACGGACTAAACTCTACATCATATGTGTAGCTTTCATACCCAAAATTTGGCTTGGATGGTACGGGGATGAACGGGTCCTCCCTATGGGATGCCCAGAAAGCTGGATCCTCTTTGTGCACTAACTGCAAAATGGGATCTCTCAGCTCAAGTAGCTCAACATAAGTAGGTGGATGGGAAAAGAGTCTTTGATATTCCTCTTCCAGATTTATTCTTTCCCTGAGGCCACACTAGATATTAATCTCTCGACGTAAACCCGTAGCTATAATAGGTGGTGGACCCTGAGGTGGATTCTAATTACGTAGGTGATGAGTCCCCAAATAGGCCATATCCAATGAATCCTCATAATCACTATACAAATATAATCCTTCACTTCCACCCATATGCAAGGGACGATTTGCTAGACGTGGTCCCATGTATCTAATTCTGCGGTCGCTATCATCATTATCTAGATAAACCAAATAAAATGATCATATATATGACATCGACATAAAAATTGGCTTTGCTTCCTCTTCAGAGTGATCAATGTTAAGAGACATTTCTTCTATAACATACTTCGACTCCGCAAACAAAAGATGTAGCAGATATACTAGCCTCGGATCGGTCATCTCAACCTCATCGCTATGGTCGCTACTATGAGCAGACCACTCTATCGTGTCCACAAATATTAGGAGATTAGCTAGACGAGGCCTTAAGTAGGCCTGCTTTTTCTTGTCTTCATAATCACTATCGACCATGAAATGCTCTTGTATATCATATAATTGCTCTCTAGGCAACAAATGGCATAGAAATGTCGAAACCACGAAGGCTCGGTCAATTTCCTCTTCAAATTGATCATTATTTGAGGACTCACCATCTACATCATAACTTGGTCCTCTCTATATTCACTACAAAGATCTCCTGACTCGAGATCACCTAGAATGGCAGGGTTGTACCCCTGCATGCCAGTATCGTTGGTTGTGATACGATTTTGATGACCCAGGTTGGCTTTGGGGTTCCGCTCCAATAACTCTTCATGTTCAAGCTCTGGTCTCTCTATGGTGATGACTGACACCATTGGGTTATTGTATCGAAGACTAGACATGTTAGGATGATATGAATTAAAATCCACATCGTCCCCCAGACTCAGGTATAAATGATCCAATGATACAACGAGTAAATCATCATGTCCCTAAATTTGCAACCCCAATCCAAACCTATCAGTTGCCAACTGATAACATAGTTCAAGAGGGGTTCTTCGTCCTTGTTCAAAAAGACCAAGGTCGTATCCATACCAATGATAGAGCTCAAAAATATTTATGATGTACTCTGGGTTGGACAAGTATCGAATATTCACCGTGAACTGTTCCTCATCATCCATCTCCATGGGTGCTCGCATTGGAAATTGATCCAACCCGACATAGATGAAGTTTGTTTGGTTGGGTGGCTCACCCAATGGCACTATGAATCCAATAGGATATCGATGGGCTATCGGTTGGCCCATGTCTTGTGCAGTCTCTAAATTAGGACCAAAGATCACATTTTGCACAAGATACTCACCTAGACCTGTAATGGCTAGGTGAATAGTCACCCATGGTGCGGATGACCCTGCTGATGATGCAGGAGAAGCAGGCTGAGGTGCCTTCTCGACTTGATCCTGGGCTTCCTCCACCTCCATGGGAGTGGCAGCCTCAGTGATGACTGGTTCGAGCACATTATTTGCTTCTTTCTTGCTCGATTTTACCTTTAACTTGTCTTCTTGACGCATTGCTAATGCACTCGATATCAGAGAGGTTGTAGTGGTACGTTCAGATCTGTTTGATATAGATACCGATGGTTGAACATGCACCACATGTTTACCTCTTGGAACCCTTATTGGTGATGTGGGTCGTATGTTCAAGTGCATTGATGGGAGTACGAAGCCCCCTGGAAAATCTGCTAAGTTCACGAACTTTAATGGTTCTTCATTTTATGAAACCACATGAACTTGTCCCTCATGTATATACTTGACACACTGATGCAATATCGAGGGAACACAACACATTTATTGAATCCAAGGTCTCCTCAGTAGGATGTTATATTACAAGGTTCCCTCTATCATGTGACACATTACGGGAATGGTCTTTAGTCCCACCTAAATAGGTAGGACAATCATGCCAACCATAGAGCATAGTGCATCATTAAACGCTCTCAATGTAAAGGTGGTTGGTACGACGAGCAATCTAGGAAATTTTAAATGGTGCAGTGCCTTAGTCGTGATTATATTGATTGACAAACCAGTGTCAATCAAGACTCTTTTGAATGACACATGGTTTACACATGCAATGATATGTAGTGGCGGGTCAGCCACGCTTGCAGAAACCATTCTCACTTCATGATCATAGAATTGGATCATTGGTTCCTAACACTGTTGTATGTGCCCCACGAAGTTTGTGAACGCATGTGCGTCCTGGGAATGTACCTCAATGGACCTCAAAATGTCCATAAGAGTCTCCCTGTGCCTGGGGGACCATTGTATAAGCTCATATATTGACAACTTTGCAGGAGTCGTCTACAAGTTTTGAACCAACTTGCTCCTAATGGTCACCACTGGTCTCATTGGTGGGTTTGGAATATTTTGTGCCCGCTGCTGCTAGGGCATGGCTTGTATTTGAATTGGAGCATGAGGTTGATTTAGTCGTTTGTACCTCCCATGTATGGTAATAACATTGACCATGTCGACAAACCCTTGGGTAGGTGGTTCGACTCACACTTGATTGACGTGGGTAGCATGGTTACGGGGTGCCTCATGGTTTGGTAACAAATTTTTAAAAATCCCCATGTTTTGGTTGTCTAGCACCTAGGGATTGCTTTGTACCACAAGCTCTCCCATTTCTATCATATTTTGCACAATATGTTTGAAAGACCAGCATACCTCGATGTCGTGGCCTTTCACTCTATGAAATATGTTTTCTTGATAATCTTTGGGCTTGAGATGATTAGGATCAACCATCTTGACTTCGGGAAATATTATTGCCTTGGCCTCGCATAGTTGACGAAAAATTGATGTTAATTATTTCGTCAATGGCATGAATATGCAAGGCTTGCCCTTGTAGTTATTCCTTGTGAGGAGTATGAGCTTGATAATTTTGTTTCTTTTGCCCCTTATCCTCATTTTGGAGATTTAGTACCACCTGATTCACATGGGTCTGCTTGCCCTGTTGCTTTGAGGTACTCTTCCTATATCCCTCTTTCCTTGTTTTGAGCTTCAAGTTGCCCTCCTGCAACTTGATGTCCTCAATTACCTTGGCTTACATCAAAGCTTATTTGAATGTAGCATACTGCTGCAGCTACAACAGTAGCGAGATGTGCTTGGCACAACTCTTTGTAAACATTCGAGTTAATTTTGTGGCAGGAATTAGGAACGACAACTTTACCATTAATCTCCTCCACCTCTTCCCATATTGTTCTATTGGCTTGTCGTCGCATTGAGCTAGCGCAACCAAATTGAAAGGTTGGCATGTTTCTTGACGTTGAAGGAATAGCGTTCAAGAAAGGCATCAGCTAATTGCTCAAAATTTGTTATATTATGTTTCTTTAGATGATTAAATCACTCTCAGGCTGGCCTAAAGAGTGTCGTGACAAACGTATGCAATAATAGTGCATCATTGTTTTCTATCTGAAAGCAAGCATCCAGAAAGCTCATGACATGTTCTTGCACCTCTTCATCACCCTTGAATTTGTCTAACCTTGGGATCTCAAAATGCTCAGGGTATGGGGGCGTAGGCATCAAGGGATCTAAAGGTTCATTGTGAATTTTTCTTAGTGTTGGCTTTTGGACAACCGTGCCTTGTTTCTCAATTGCTTTGACTTTCTCGGCCAAATATTTGTAAGCCTCAGAAGACAGAAAGTCCTCCCTAAGTTGGTGCAAAGGCGGTTTAGGAGGTACACTCCTCTTTTGTCAAGGTGGAGGGTGTTTCTCTTCCTCCTCCTCAGATCGGGAACTCTTAGGATATTCCTGGTTGCATATGTTCCCCTCTTGTTCCTCATAATGTTGTTGCCTCTAATTTTTGACCAAGGGTGGTCGCTCTCTTTGATGGGCAGTGATATAAGTGTGAACGCTTATGTGCTCATGGTGCATGTCGGTTTACGAAAAAGACTTCTTGTGACCTGCTCTCTATGCTCATCCTGATAATATAGGCCAACCCTAGCCAAACTATCTTCCTGCTATACACGCTCCTTCTGGACAAGGATGCGCTCCTCGTGCAAGTGCTGATCATATACCCTCTGTCTAGTGAGCCTCTACACTTGAAGATATTCATCTTCAATGCGCTGCCTCTCTAGGAAAGCATCCTCCAATTGATCTTGGAGGAGTTGTTGTTTCTGTTCAGAGGCCAATCGATATGATATTTCGACCTGGTCATCCGTCGAAGGCCTTTGGTATGTTTGCTCTGTACGAGCGACCTTATGGGTTCTGTACCCATAGAACTGATGTGCTGTGCATTTGCATCTGTCTATGAAGCTGACATCGACATTGTGCTGTGTCTCGTGCTGCATGCCATCATTCATGGATGGTGTATGGGAGACATGAGGGCACATAGAAGCCTCTCCATACTCTCTAGTAGTTCTAATGGTGCTATGCTCACTCGGAGCACGAGTGGGTAGAGCCGAAGGCTTACAGTCTAGCTGATCTAACACACTACCTAGACCATCTAGCTGTCTAGACCTCCACCTCTCATGGGGTGGTGTTCCATTAGCTCTCATCTTCGACATATCAATGGTGATATTGCATGCTATTTTGCACGAATAGGATAGTTATTGCGCTCAGCAGGGAGCTCGTCTACTTGCCCACGAATGGGCATATATCTATTCCTTCTATACTCAAAAGGTGGGGGTATAGTACACCCTGTAGACTTAGTGTGAATGGGTACCAATTTGGTCCCCTGCATGACATACTTTTTAGTCGATCCTATGGGTGCGCGTGCACTACAGTCTTGGTAATGGATTTCGAGTGGATCACCCTCAGGCTGGGAAGCTCCATGCTCTAATATACATTTAGTAGAATGCACTGATGTTAGTCTATCAGGGGTACGCTCAATGGGATCCCCTTGTGTCGAGTTGTCTCCTCTGCTGCTCACCGAACGTCGTTCAGTTTGCTCATGTGGTTGAGGACTAAACACATGTATTTGTGAATTGGTTGGGGCTTGGTCATTGGATTCAGGCTTGCACCTTTGCCGACCACCCCGTGTATCCACCATAGTGTACCTAATGTCTAGATGTATCTTTTATTATCAAACAAGGTATACAATGATGCTTATATTATTTTAAAATTTTGAAATGCGCTCTACACTGTTTGATGTTGTTTCAAAATGTGTTGTATCAGTATGAGAAACTCTCGCATGTTTTGCAAAATCATTGGATTTTATTCTCAGTTTAATTGGCTTTCACCTATATACTTGCACAAGCCGAATATGGGAATGAAGTCCATACTCAACGAGGTAGCATAGGTACTACCAACCCTCACCCAACACACCATGTGTAGCGATACACTCTTTTGAAGATGAATGCATGCTATTTTGCACGGATAGGACAGTTCTTGGGTCGGACTTGGCAACGAGCGGGTCCCGATAATAAAATTTCAAATGAGCCAACCAAGTGGTAATGACATCCACTATTGGTCTCAATAAAATGGGTTCGATGTGAGAGCCCAATGCCACTGATGTTTAAATGAAATGTGGTGTGTGTGGCTCATTTTACTTTGCATAATGACAAATGCATAAAAGAGCATTCATATGATCATTCCTACATGATATTTATAAAAATAAAAGGAACGTTTCAAATTCAGAAAGCTATGCATGCTATGTCCTACATGATGTTATGACAATGCGATTACGATGACTTGGCCTCTAATTGGGCCTCAACTATGCAAACGATCACTCAATTTTTATCAAGGTCACTGTATTCTAGAGCAGACTACAATAAGAGGTCCATTGTTCCTAGAAACGCCTTTCTAATGGAAGGAATGCAAAATCAAACTAGGACTATTCATTCACCCCTTTTTTTAAATTTTAGTGTACCTAATTTGCAGTTTATTTAAAGCTCACTGTAAAAACACAGAGAAAAAAATATAGAACAAAGAATAAAAACAAAGCCTACCTCAGCTCCAGATCTGATTCCAAGTGGTTTCTCTATTGTCTGTTGCTTCTGCTGTAAACCACAGCTCTAGTCTATGGGCTGCAGTGTAAATCACGGGTGAAAGCTACAAGCCAAGAAATAATCATAGCTGTTAGCTGCGGTTAGCACCTGAGATAAGCAAACTCAAAAATGTCAGCACTCAGGGGCTACAAATGTGGAGTTCCATCGTGATTGCCTTCTGATATAAGCAAAAAGCATGCACCTATCTACTGTATTAGCCTATAGTCATCATAAAAGTGTAAAAGGTTGACACATTGCATAAATTCAACAAGATGATATTTGTTATATTGATTATGAATGAATCTCTATTACACATATGCCCCTCTTAGGGTCACTTGAATGATGATATAGTTTATACAATTGCCAATGCCCTCAATAGGGTAGGAGCATTAATATTACCCTTTGATTAGTCGCAAACTACCTTGGGGTGGAGTTGACCCCCTTCTTCACAATGTGGAAGGATTATTATATAGACTCCTCTTGTACCTGTCTTCCTACGATCAAGAAACAACACACGATCAAAGAGATAGATAGCCTCTCATAATGAGGCCCTTTAAGGAAATATACATGATAATGCCATTTAAACTAATAATCAAGAAAACATAAAGAAAACCTTTAAACTATGCTAATTGAATCAAGATTTGTAATATAGCATAAAGGACATCGTTAGACAAATAATGCATAGATCAAATAACAAAATAGAAGCATAGAGGTGCATAAAATATCCACAAATATCCTAATTAATACAAAGCATGAACTATCTATTCTAAGATAATTCCTACGGTCAGAATTCTTCTAAACTGCAATTAAACCTAAGAAATGATTAATCTAATCTATTTAACCGGACAAAAATGAAAAGGGTAAGGTGATCTATCACCTGTTGCAAACCGTAGCTCTGGTGAGCGTTCTACACTGTGAACTGCGGTTGACAGCCACGGTTTGACCTCTGATAGGCTTACCCTCAAAATCAGGGGCAATGGGCTTGATATCCTTGTCTACATTGATGTTCAAGGGTCACCTCTATTGTCCTTAGACTGATTTGGTGATCAATTCGATGTGAAGGGCCTTTTTTTGCTCGGATTTGTATTTCTTGATCCTCCTAGGAACCTAGGGCATCCATAATGCAATTCATCATGAATGTTGAAAAAATGATCGGGGATTAAGTGCAATAGCTCTATCTCTTAGCATACTCAGTTTGAGTGTACAATTCGTTAAGGCTTCACTACTCAAATCTCCAATGCTTGCTTCTATCTTTCTTTCCATTTGGAGGGGGTATTTATAGCAGCCCCTAGGGCTAGGGGTGGCTTCATGGAGAAGCCAAGACCAAGAAGGGTGGTTAGGATAGTTGGGATGGAATCCTTTGGAATCTTCAATCCTTCAAATGCATTCTTCTAGATCTTTTGGCCATTCCAACCAATTTGGCTCGGATGGAAGACCTAACTGAACTTCAGTTAAGACCGCAGGTCATAGTTGCGGTCCAGACTGCAGACCGCAGGTGTCAACCACGATTTAGACTGGAGACCACAGGTCTGGGCTGCGGTTCAGACTGATTAGGTCAAAATACCTAAATTGAGTGGTTAGAACCACTGCTCTATCTTGGAGTCTGTCCAAGATCCTCCATATGGTCTTGTAGAATGTCCATATAAGTAGTCGCCCTCGGCATGACGCGTTTTAATTGTCTACAAACCTTAAATTTTATCCTTCACTTACATTGTATCCTGTCTTCCAATGAAATATTGTAGATATATATACTCTTTTACTAAATTTTAATATATTTTGAACACATAATTTATATTGAAATGTATATAAAAATTTTATATATAATATTTGTTGAAGTTGTATTGTACTTTTTTGGATTAAAAACTTTACCTAAGAAAAGTCTACAATCCAATATTTAGATAGAGTTCTTTCTTGCTTTTAGTAACAAGTGATTTTTAAGACGTTACTAACTATTTCAATTTGAATAAAAATATATTTATTAGACGTTTATTTATTTTTAGATTTGGTTAGTGTGAGAAACTTTTACAACTGGCGCTCACGATTGTGCATTCCATCCCACCATGAACTCTCATAAGGAGGATATTTGAGCTTATCAATAAGGGCCAAACACACATCCATACACCCACCCACCCCTCAGACACTCGTCCACGCCACGGTTTGAACCTTGGACCTCCCAAAGAAGTTTATTAGATGTCTATGACCATATAACAATTACTTTATGTTTTCCCATTACATAACGAAAGAATTTTGAGAAAACTATGAAGATTATAACTCCTAGTAATAAGATATAAGGCATTATCCATTTAAGATATCCTTTATGAACAAAGTAAATATGTTAATTTGAGTTTTTTTGTTGACTATATACATTTTTTTACTTCAATGGGTTATATGGGATTAAAACTAGTCCCATGTAATATATCATGTATGGCTTCGCAAGAAAGTTGAGGAATCTAGCAAATTGAACTAATATCATTTGGTTTTAATAAATACATCTTTTGTTTCTTAAACATTTTTTAATTCTTGTAAATTTTAAGACATTTTATTTCATTATCATTTTTTTCATGTCTTAAATGTGCACACTAATGCGTTATTAATATTTTTGGTTTTATTGTTTGTTTTGCACCAGCTTAAAACCATACAAAATGGTTTGTTATATTAAATTTCAAACTAATGCGTTATTAATATTGTTGGTTTTATTGTTTGTTTTGCACCAGCTTAAAACCATACAAAATGGGTTGTTATATTAAATTTCAATACAAAAAAGTGAGAGTAGATGGATTAAATTCAAAATTTGAAAGATAAAATGAGCTCAAATGAGATTCAAAAGCTTACTATGAAAATCTAAATTGACTCTTGCAATCAAATTATGAGATTCAAATATTTACTATGAAAATCTAAATTGACTCTTGCAATCAAATTTTATAATTATTGTTTTGATGTACTTTTATAAGCAATAATATTTAATAAAAATTCAATATTTTGTGAGAAGGGTAAGGAAAACCCTCCTCAATCCCTTAAGGGTGACAGTGGACCTCCTTGAAGGTATGCTTCTCTTCAATGATGTAAGCGTTTGAATTATTAGTTCTATTAACATTTAAGTTGGTAAAATGTTTTCGTTAAATATAATAATATTAAAATTTAAATATTAGTTGTAAGTGCTTTGTTCAATAAAATGTTATTTTTTTTTATATTATAAAGGAATTTAATACTTTATCAGTTTACATAGATATAATAATATAATGTTTATATGTTATTTACATTATGGAGACAACTAAACGTTTTATGTTTTTTAAGTTAAACATATTAAGAGAAAAAAACAAAGTTGGTGATTTCATGGCCAACCAAGGAGTTAGTAGCAGCTCAAACAATTTTTGGATGGACTTATTTTCTCCTCACGTGATCTCCTCTTTAGGTCTTGATGGTCATTCTAGCTCTTGTAATGTGGAAATTTTGTAGGTTGTGCTCTATCATGGATATGTTTCCTCCAAGGACTATTTCTATTTCCCTAAGCAGTGTTCTTAGTGCTAATTATGGGGTATGAAAATGGAACAGTCTTGATGTTTTTGTGACCAAGGCTAAATTTCAGTTGTATCAGTTTACTCAATTTGGGGCATAGTCAGCCTATTGGAAGGAAGAATATTATCAATACCCAAACAAGAGAGAATTATCTAGAGAGGGATACCCAACCTTGTGCACACAATTTGTGCACATTGTTTGGAGTGCACACATTTGCCTATAAAAAAAGAACACACAGGAAAAGGAGGGGGAAAAGGTGTGAATCTTAAAGAGCAAGATCTAAGATTTGGGAAGTGCCTGTAGATTCTTGATGCTTTTGTTACCAAGACTAAATTTGAGTTGCATCAGTTTATTTGAATTTACTATAGAACACAAGTCTAATTGTAGATGACTCCTTAAGGGCTAGTCAACCTATTGGTAGGAAGAAGATTGTCAATACCCATATGGGAGCCAATTATCCAAAGAGGGATACCCAAAATTTGTACATTGTAATAGATAGGGGGCCCATGTTGAGGAGGACCTCTTGTTTCAATATACCTTTTGCCATAAGAATCATCCTCTTCAAGATACTCAGGTGTTGAATGACTCCTAGGAGATGTTGAAGGTCTAAGTGCAGATTAAGAAGAAGAAAGAAGACTTGGGGGTTGATGTCAGCCTCTGCAAATCTTAGTTAGCTATTTTGCTCTCTTGTTCTGTTTGCAATTTTTTATTTCTAGCCTCTTGGGTTGGTTTTTCATGTTGTTCTTTGATCTGATATTTTTTGCCGACTGTTCCTTTTTGACCTTGGGCTTTTATACCTGCTGAAAGTTTCGTTGGCCTATGTAAAAAGGTTGGAGCCCTTCCAAAAACCCCTATTTTAAGATTTGAAGCAAGGTCTCCTCCATGAAATATTGAGGAATCTAACCGGTTGAGCTAATTCCACTTGATAATAATATTGTTATTTTTTTATACATAGAGGAATCAATAACTACCTTTTATTTTTAACAACTAGTCAAATGTCAAGTCGCATTGCCTCCTATAGATAATATTATCATTTTTTATTAAGCTATGTGTGGCTTCTATTGGGGGCCACTCCCATCATGAAAAAAAAACATTACATTGCTCTCGTTAGATTTCTAACAAGTTAATTAAAGCATATCCAAATTTGTCATTCTATCGGAGACATTCTTCATTTACTCTTCTATAAAAAATATTCTTCATCTTCCTCAAACTGCTAAGTTTCCACATATCAATTGCCTTCAAAAATTTAAATTCTGTCAAGATGAAATTCAACACTACGAATGGCAAATATTTGCTACCCAACTTCGATATCCAAAAATATCTTGTCTATAACAACCTCACAATTTTTTAATACCTTTTTTAGAGTTCTTATTCATTCCCCTAATATTCCAAGCTATAATTTTTATTGTTATTTTTTTATTTTATTTGTGGGTTTAGCCCCACTTCTTGTTAACACTTGTGATATTTGTTATTGTTTTTTCATATCAATATCCCTTTGTATTTTTTTTCTCTTTGTTTTTGCCTCTTGGGTCTTTCTCTTTTTTTTATTCTCAGCAATACTTTCATCTTCATCAATCTCTTCAATCTTCTCACACTGCTCATAGTAAGACTTATCATATTTAGTTTTACCTTGTTGTGAAGGATTTAAAGTGCAAGGAAATACCTCAAAAGCGCACTCTTCTATATATTTCCCTGGAGACCCTAAAGTACAAGGATGCTCTTCTGTAGCAATTACCTTCTTATTCTACCCTGAAACCTAATTTGTTATGGGTTTCCTCCAACCTTATTTCTATATTATTTCTCTATTGAAACCTTAAAATGCAAGGGATAACATCTTCACCACTTTCACTTTTATCACCTGAAAAGGATTTTATACTACTTGAGGAAATTGAAGATGATTTACTTGGAATAAACTTGACATTTTTTGTTGTCTTTAATTTGGGTTTTATCACCACATCTTCTTTTGCACCTTAAATTCCTTCTAAACTTGCCAATTTATATTGTCGATAGGATTTCTTTGCCTCTTCTTTTGGAGTCAAATATCCTTGATCTGATCTAGCTTCTATTACTGAATGATTTCCTTGCTTTGTCTTGAAGTTTATCTCATAGCTAGAATTTTTTATCTCTTTCTTCATAGTTTTTACTTTGCAAACTCTTGCCATGTGTCCAATCTCAAAACAATTGTGGCAACGAAATGCAATATTTTCATAATCGATTTGTTGATCCCATTATATTGATTCCAATTTAATCTTAATGGATTGTGGCAAAGGTTTTGATATATCCATAGCAACACATATTCGAGTATATAGCATGCTTTCGCTCCTTAGTTGTTGGTCCTTCCTTGATGAATTTCCCTAGGGTATTTCCAATATTTTTCAAAACATCCTTATTTATAAGCTGATATGGAAGTCCAAAAAGCCTAACCCACACTAGAAGCTTCTTAATAGTTTTTGTTTCAACTGAATTTTTTTTGTTCCACTGTCTCAAATAAAGTGCATCTCTTCCCATAAACCATGGACCACCAACCATTATTTTATCCTTAAAATCTAAACTGAAAAAAATGATGAGGAAAAAACCTTTAGGAAGAAAAGTCACGGAATAATTTGAATTCAATCTCCACTTCCACTTGATTTAATTTTGAATCTCCAAAAACCTGGCCATGATCTATGGAACTTACATATTAGCCCTCTACTTTTAAGAACCATTATATCATGCTCAATCATCTCATCCTTGATACTTACTTCTGGTGTACCATATGCTACCTGGATTGAACTTGCTATGTATTCGCTATTTTGCTTATCTCCAACTTGGGCCTTCATAATTCCAACAAGGACATTTTGATTTCTAGCTAGGGCATCATGAATTCCCATTAGGGCTTCCAAAAATGACTTTCCTTCTACAATAGCTAATGGGGCTTGCTCTTGGCTTGCACTCCCTCTCTACTTGCACTCGCTCTTGTTCCCAACATTCCTTCGCTTCAATAATTTTTTAGAAATAATGTTCTACACATTTGTGGTAAGGGTTTGAATCATTTATGCACTTTGGATGAAATTTCCACTCTTTAGCCATGATTGAATCTTGGATTGCACTTCCCCTTAGTTTACACTCCCTTTTGGTTCACACTCTCTCCTACCTCACATTGACTTCCAACTTGCACTCCCTCTTGGCTCACAATTGCCCTTGTCTATTATTTTTCCTACCTCGCAATCACTTCCAACTTGTAGTCCCCCTTGGCTCACAATTGCCCTTGTCTCTTCTTTTTCTCAACATTCCTTGGCTTCACCAATTTTTTGAAAATAATGTTCCACACATTCATGGTAAGGGTTTGAAGCATTGATGCACTATGGATGAACCTTTTACTCTTCTACCATGACTGCTACACTTACTCTCGACTTGTGCTTTCACTCACTTTTGGCTGCACTCACTCGCACTCGCTTTTGGTTGCACTTACTCAAACTTGTTGCTGCACTTACTCCCTATTTGTGCTCGCACTTGTTGTTGCACTTATTCCTGGATCATGCTCGCACTTATTGTTGCACTTATTCTTGGATCGTGCTCGCACTTGCTGCTATACTTACTCCCAGATCGCACTCTATTGTTGTGCTTACTCCCAGCTTGCGCGTTCATAGTCACGCTAGGACTTGCTGAGGAACAATTGATAAAATAATTATCAATAGTGATAATATTATCATTTTTTTTAGATATTGTGGTCTACAGACAAGGACACCACTTAAATTATGGTGATGTGACCAGGGTTCAATTCCCATGGTGGATGTGTATAAGCAGTATTTACTAAAAAAAAAAAAAAAAATTATCATTTAAAATTATTCTGAATAGTTTTAATTGATATAAAAATAAAGATTTATTATTGTTTTAACATTTATATTTTTTATAAATAACCAAAATATATCATATAGAATAATTTCAAATTTTTATATTTATTATTTTATATTATGTATAATCTCAAATCAAAATAATTAGTTATTATATTATGAAAATTTATCTCCACGTTATGAAATTTTATTGGAAATAACAACTTATAGTTGAATTTTAGTTTTATTCATTTAAATAAATAATAATACAATCAAATAATTAAATAAAAATGATTTTCAACAGGATATTAGTTTAATGATTGAGACAAATAGTTAATTGTCAACTGTTGAAACAAATAGAATAGTTAATGTAGCTCACACCAAATTCAAATCTCCTAGCGTTAAATAACTAAATATAACTAAATCATGTTAAAAAAAAAAATATTTTTTTAAATAAAAATTATTCTTTTAACCTTAATATTAAATTAGTTGTTCACTTATTATTTTCTGTTTTATTTAAGTTTTCATGTTCTTTGTATATTTGTTTTGATATATATAACTTTCCCTACAAATTTTATATAGTTATTTTTATGTATTATTTATTCCTTTAATTTTAATATTAAATTATTTGATCACTTATTATTTTCTGTTTTATTTAAGCTTTGTATTTGTTTTGATATATATATATATATATATATATATATATATATATATATATATATATATATATATATAACTTTCCCTACAAATTTTATATAGTTGTTTTATGTGTTATTTGTATTTATTATTTATCATTTATGTTGATTGTATACTTTGTTGTTTGTATTTTATTTTTTTAAATAAAAGAGGTTGAGTGTCACCTTCTTTGTGTATTTGTTTTGATATTTATATATAAAACTTTTCCTAAATTTTGTATATAGTTGTTTTTATGTGTTATTTGTATTTTATTATTTATTATTTATCATTTATATTGATTGTGTATTTTGGTGTTTGTATTTTTTTTGTTTTATAAGAGGTTGAAAAGTGGAGGCTTATCAGGGGCTATCCTTCCTATGAATTGAACTTGGGTCTCTGTTAAGAGAGCTCAATGAATTTTTTCATTGTGGTGTCTTTGTTGGGATTACTTGTTTCTAATTATTATGTGTAATAAATAGTTTGTTTAATTTATTATTTGAAATTGTTTGTAAGTCTATTTTTTTATATATTTTTTTGACGAATAATAAATGGTTGTACTCGAGTCCCTCATCCTTAAAAAATTACAACTCTCTTCTTTAGAGCTTGAGCGTTTACAAATAGATATACTTCTTATCTCAATTGAGATGCTATAGCTAGAAACTTACATCATCTTATATAAACTATTTGAATTCTTGATTTTCATTTTCTGGATCTTTTCAATTTTCTATATGAATACAAATATTCTATAATTCAACATCCTTCTTAACATTTTCCTATAGCAGCCTTTACAATACAAAACTTCACCTCTACTATCTATGCATTATCTTAGTAGAATACTATTTTCAAAACATCGCACTATCATAGCCCACTTTATCAAATTTGGATTGCTAGTTTCCTTCCAACACAAGTGCAACCACAAAAATTATAATAAATAGTTTATATGAAAACATATTATTGTTACAAAATAAAGCAAATATTACCAATGGAAAACACTAAAGTAAGTCTTCATCATTATTTGATTCAAGAAATCAACATTTTCTTATCAGCTTCAACTAAACTTACTCCTTCCTCTACCATAGAATTTAAATTCACAATCCTCAATCAAAACCCCTCTATTGGCTAGCATATCTACACAATTGTTTCCTTTATTTAATTATGTGTAAACCTAATTTCTTCAAACTCTTTAGCAAGATCTTGAATTTCCATAATTATCTCTAGTATGTTCCATGGAGCCTTAGCTTTCCTCAAAATTACGTTTATTACTGTGAGAGAATCACCTTCTATCCATATTATATTCCATTTCATTTGTTTGCATATTTTTAACCCTTATAAAGCCATCCAAGCTTCAACTTCATTATTTGTCTTAAATCCACTATTGAAATCGTAATGAGACAAAATCTCTCCTCTATTATTTCTAATTATTCCTCCCCCTGGTCCTAAATTTCCTTTAGAGGCTCCATCAAAATTCAATTTAACCCACTTCACATCTGGTGGTTTCCACTTTATATTATTTGCCTTCTTTTTGCTTCTCTTGTACCCAACATCATAATTTTAATGACTTGAATCCATCTATCAAGGATCTTTGCTTCTAGATCAGGAATTAGGTGAGTTGATAGGGTTGGTTTAGACTTCTCTATGGCTAAAAAAATCTTTCTTTTCATTACCTCTAAACTGCTTTCCTTTCCTTTAAATATTATTCTATTCATTTCTAGCCATACAGTCCAAAGTATTGTATCTTTTGATATATCCCATATTATTTGTAAAGCCTCACTTTTATAAGTGCTCTGCCATTGTTTTAACCAATCTTCAATTTTGATATTCATCACCATGCATTTACCAAACTTATTAAGAATACATTACCATATATTCTAGACTATTGAGCAATGTCCCAAGAGATGGTCTATTGATGTCAACAGTTCCACATTAAAAGCTGACCAACACACGTAGACACGATGTAGATAATAAATATGCACTTATTTATTAGATCACAACTTTGAAATTACAAACCAGTAAATGTTAACAACTCCCAAGCCACCACATGGCAGTACGAATATGACAACCCCGCTCCCCTAACTACTAATTGAATTGAGCATTTATAGGCTCTAAGAAATTTTACTGTTACAATATGACCAATCGATACAATATGATTGTTGTAGAGAAAAATTTAACCTTTGCAGAGAGAACGATTACAAAAAACTAACCGAAAGAAAATATAATTGTTAGGAATTTAAGAGAAAGAGGGTTAGAATGCGATGCTCCTACATTAGACTTCCACACTTTAAAATTTCATGAGCTCTTCAATTTTTTTACGATTTCTAATGGTTCCAATCGCGTTCTTAGAGTTTGTATCTCATCTATAGCAACTTGATTTGTGCATCTTACACCTCTACCTTGACCAACAAGGTATTTGTATGCCATTGCCATTGTGCAAAAAAATAATTGAGCATAATTTTTACCATTCAAGTGGATCCTTAAGCAAGTTATATTTCAAACTTGTAGTAATCCATGAAATATCGTGTCTGTTTTACCACTTGTGTAGATCCTTAGGTAAGTTTTGTTTCACACTTGTAATTCATGTACACATTATGCTCCACACATGCAACACACTTGCGGTAATCCATGAAACACCAATTGTCTATTTCACCACTTGTACAGATCCTTTGGTAAATTTTGTTTCATACTTGTTGTAATCCATGTACACGTTATGTTTCATACATGCAGTACACTTACAATAATCCATAAAATGTTAGTGTCTATTTCACCAATCACACATATCCTTAGGTAAGTTATGTTTTATACTTGTTGTAATCCACGTACACAATTTATTTCACACGTGCATCACAATTAATCGATTGGTAAATGCACACACAAACTTGTAGGAAATATTTTGAGGTATGATACCACCCAGTGTGAGTAGTGCCACGGCCAAAGCTGGCCAACACACATAGACACGATGTAGATAATAAACATACACTTTTTTATTAGATTACAACTTTAAAATTATAAGCATTTGTATTTATAAATTTTAAATTACAAACCAATGATATTAAAAACAACTCTTAGGCCACCATATGGTGGTACAAAGTTTATAACCCCGCTTCCTCTAACTACTGATAAAATCGAGCATTTATATGCTTTGAAAAATTCAACTGTTACAATATGACCGATTGATATAATATGATCATTGTAGAGAGAAATTTGATCATCGCAAAAAGAACAACTACAAAAAGCTAACCAAAAAAAATATGACCATTAGAAATTTAAGAGAAAGAAGGTTAGAATGTGATGCTCCTACATCAGACTCCCACACTTTAAAATTTTATGAGCTCCTGCTCATGATATCTTCAATTATTTTACAATTTCTAATGCTTCCAATTACGTTATTAGAGTCCATATATCATATGTTGCAACTTGATTTATGTGTCTACCACCTCTACCTCGACCAAAAGGGTGTTTGTATATCATTTCCATCATGCAAAAAAAACTGAGCATCTTTTTCACCATTCAAGTAGATCCTTAAGCAAGTTTTATTTCACACTTGTAGTAATCCATGAAACATCGAGTTTCTGTTTCACCACTTATGCAGATCCTTAGGCAAGTTCTATTTCACACTTGCTATAATCCACATGCACATTTTGTATCACATGTGTAGCACACTTGTAGTAAGTCATAAAATATTAAGTGTTTATTTCACCACTTGTACAGATCCTTAGGCAAGTTCCATTTCACACTTGCTGTAATCCATGTGTATGTTTTGTTTTACATGTGCAACAAACTTATAATATTTCATGAAATATTGAGTGTCTATTTCACCACTCATGCAAATCCTTTAGAAAGTTTTGTTTTACACTTGTAATCCACATACATGTTTTGTTTCACATGTACATCACACTTAATCGATAGACAAATGCACACACAACCCTGTAGGAAACATTTTGAGATTTGATACCACTTGGTGTCAGCAATGCCACAACCAAAACCGACCAACACACATAGACACGATGTAGATAATAAACATACGTATTTTTATTAGATCACAACTTTGAAATTACGAGCATTCATATTTACAACTTTGAAATTACAAACCAATAGATGTTAACAACTCCCATGCCACAACATGGTAATACAAAGTTAACAACCCTGATCCTCTAACTATTGATTGAATCAAGAATTTATAGGCTCTAAAAATTTTATCGTTACCATATGACTGACTAATACAATATAATCGTTGCATAGAGAAATTTGACCGTTGCAAAGAGAATGATTACAAAAAACTAACCAAAAGAAAATATGACCATTAGGAATTTAAGAGAAAGAGGTTTAGAATGTGATGCTCTTGCATCATCTATACTTTCCTCCTCCTTTTTACAAATAACACATTGAGAGGGGCCTCAAAACCTATTTTCATAAGGTTATCCCAAGATAAAATTCTTCTATGACCTATTAGCCTAACACATATTTTGCCTTTAGGAATGCTTGGGCTATCCCAAATATCTCTCCTTATTCTAGTGATATTATTATTTTGTTGGTGTTGTACATTATATCCACTTATTTTTGTGTATTCTCTTGAGCTATTCAACTCCCAAATCAATTTATCCTTGGCTTCCCTCTAAATAGTCATAGTTGTTATCTTTCTATTCATTTGACTCCTAACATCAATATCTTGTATACTTGTAAAAAATATTCTTTCCACTTGTACCTTCCTTCCTGATCATTGTACAAAATATTTGAAACTTTATCACCATATTTGTCTTGAAGCAATCTCATCCAAGGTTTCAAAATTGGATCTAAATTGAAAGATTTTTTTATCACACGAGGGATCCATCCAAATAGAAATTTTTTCTCCAGTTCCCACCACCCATCTTAAACCTTTAATCACAAGATCAATATATTTTTTAAACCATTCCAAAGAGCAAAACCATTTGGTAGAGATAATGCAGTAAATATTAAACTTGGGTCATTGGGATAAACATACTTAGAATAATTATTGCCAATTGTCTTTGACTTCCTTTGTACAATATCCATATTACTTTTTCCCTAAGCACTAAGTTTACATCTGTAAGAACTCTTAAAACAAGATCTCCCCCAGTTTATCATCACACACCTTGCTCCATTTCACCAAAGGAATTTTTTTTTTATCATGTAAGCCTAACCATAAAAAGGATTGCATAATATAGATTAATTTTTTCTCAATTGATTTTGGCATAAAATATAATGTCATGTAATATGTTGGAGTGTCTTGTAAGATTGACTTAATTAACTCCACTCTTTCTACTAACAATAACCATCTACCTTTCCAAGCTGAAAGTTTATTCTAAACTTTACTAATAATTGGATTCCATAATTCTATCCTCATTCTCCCCTCAAATAAAGGCATACCTAGATAAGTTTTTAGCAAATTTTTCTTCTCCATTTGAATTAACCTATAAATTCTTGCTTTGATATTAGTTGGAGTGTTAAAGAAGTAAAATTTAGATTGTCTTATTAATTTTTTGCCTTGAAACTCTTTTGTATTCCTTTAAAAATTTATTCAAAGCTCTGGCCTCATTTATCTTTGTCCTTATAAAAAGAGTTGTATCATCTACAAATTGTTGATGGATGATGTTGTTGATATTATTACTAACCTTAAGCCCACTTATAAACCCATTTTGTAAATATTCTTTAAGTTCCTAATTAAAACCTCTACCATAATAATGACCAAATAAGGAGATAGAGAATCTCGTTGTCTAAGGTCTCTCTTGGCTTTAAAATATTCTATTACTAACCCATTGACCAACACTAAATAAGAAACTATAGAGACACAATATTTAATCCATCTAACCCATTTCTTCCCAATTTCAAACCTTTTTAAAACTACAAAAAGAAAATCCCGTTTAACCCTATCATAGGCTTTACTCATCAAATTTTAAGATCATTGCTTTCTCTTTTCTTGAAGTTGCTGCATATATAACTTATGAGCTACTATGATCCCATCCATAATTTATCTCCATTTCACAAATCCTCCTTACTCTTTTGAAATATTTTTTCTAACAATGGCTCAAATCGTTTTGCCATCATATTGGAGATAATATTATATACCATATTACATAGGTTTATGGGTCTAAACGAATCAAACAATTCAACATCCTTATTTTTTAGAATTAGGAAAATATAGGTTGCATTTATTTTATAAGGTATGAATTATTTTACCCTAGACTGTTCCACTACCACCAATAAATAATCCTTCACTATTTCCCAATTATGTTGGTAAAAACTTGTAGAGAGCCCATTTGGACCTTGGGATTTATCCTTATTAAAAGAGAAAATAGCTAAATGAACTTCTTCTAGAGTAATAGGCTCCATCGGTTTCCTATTGTCTTCATTCGTTATAACTGAAGGAACATCTTGAAGAAGTTTATCATTAAGAACTTCAATCTTCTCTAATCCTAGAATATTATGATAAAAAGACTTTACCTCTTTTTTAAAATCACTCTAATATTCAATCCAAACCCCTTCTATTGATTTAATTCTACTAAAAATGGATATTGATCTATGTACTAAAGCCATCCTATGGAAAAAAATTATATTTTTATCTCCTTTTGTCCATGCTTGTCTTGATTTTAATCTCCAAAATTTCTCTTCCTTACTCTAAATATTATGATATTTACTAAGGAACTCCCTTTCCTCTAAGCTTGTATTATTATAATCACATTTTTAGAAATTTTAAAGTTTATCTTTTAGTTCTTTCTTCTCAAAAATATTTCCAAAAGTGTTCTTGGTCCATTCTTTTAATCTAGATGTCATAGATTTAATTTGATTTGGAAGAGCATACAACCCACTATTACCCGAAGAATTCTACGTTTGAGCTATCACATGAACAAATTGGGGATGGTCTTCCCACATATGCTCATATTTAAAATATGATATTTTTTTAATTCACTACCACAATTTTAACTCTAATTGACCAATTATCTGAACCAATCCTTAATAAGGTATTAATTTTAGCACAAGTTCCTTCAACTAGCCAATGATCAAAGAGTATGCATCTATCCAATTTTTTTTCTATTAGGTTCTGGACTCTCTTGTTGTTGGTCCAAGTATAGTTATCTTCTTCAAAATCAACCTCCCATAGATTATTGTTTTGAATAAAAGTTGAGAAATATCTCATACTTTGGGTTAATTTCCTAATTCCCCAAAATTATTCATCCAACTTGGTTATGGTATTAAAATATTCTATGATCATGAATTGGTTTTCTTGGTATTTATTTCTCATCAAGGCTTCAATACCACTCCAAACTTCTAATCTACCTGACTGAGTTATAGGTCCATAGACATTGACAAGGATGAAACTATAATATGCAAAGTAGTAAGTGACTAAAGAGGCTATCCAATGTCTAGTTTTATGAATGGTTTACATAGGAGGTTCTATAAGGATTCCAAAAAGTTAGAATTTCCCTTGTTGCTCCTTTAGAATCCATAGCATCCCATTCACAACTTGCCCATACTGCTTTCATATTTTTTGAAACTTCTTCTTTTGTCATTTTAGTCTCCTAGATACAAATAATATCAGGCTTATTACTTAAACATAGGTTCCTAATACACCTCTGATTTGAGGGGGCATTAGCACCCTTTATATTCCATGAGATGAAAATCATGTCTCATTAGGGGATTTTGGCCCCACCTGTGTATTACCAATATCATCTTGTTGTTTGGTAAAGATAAGTTCAACAAACTTGGTTTGTGTTCCTTTCTCTATGTTTGTTCTTGCTTCCCTAGATCTTGCTTAACAATTTGAGGGTTTTCCTATTTTTATCTTACCTATATCAGGAGTAGGTCTTATTATTCTATTTCTCAATATTCTTTCACAATTTTATTTTTCATCATATTTATCCTCTCCTAGATCTATTACAGAAGCTTTTGACTTGTCCTCCTCATTTTCTGGTATTTTCTTATTAATAGCAAAGGTATTAACTTCTAAAATTGCATTTTCTTTACCAAATTTTTTCTCTTGAATTGTGCATGGTACTTTAAGAGAGTCTTCAAAATTTGATGAGACACATTCCTTAGGTTCATCGAGAATGTTCTTCCTTAAATATGGATCATACTAAATAGATGATTCCTTGTTAATATGTTGAAACTGTTGTACTGTGTCCTCTAAGTTTTGATCTACTTTTTCTTCATAGGCTAAAACCTCAAAATAGTTGGTATTTATTCCAATATCCTTCCTTACTGGTCTTCACTATTTATTTTCTTTTATTTTTCTAGATCTATTCTTTGGAAGTTGAAAACCATCTTCATCCATAACCATTTGTAAGTCTCTTGCGGTTTTCTACATATGATTATGTTGGGCTCTTCATAGGGCATGATCTCTCAATATGTCCCACCTCATGACATATTATACATCTAAAAGATATATTTTCATAATATATAGTTTGGATCCACATCTTATCTCCATACTTAAGAATGATTGATTCTGGTAAAGCTTTACTTATATCAATCATGACCAATATCTGAGCATAAATAGCCAAGAATCCATCTTTCATCGTATCTGAAATCTCAAGGAATTCTCCTAGAGTGTTGCCTATTGCCTTGAAGGTATCTATTTTTCAAAATTCAATGGGTAACCCAAACATCCTAACCCAGATTGGTACTAGGGATAGATTTACATTTTCAGGTGAAAAGCCTTCATACCAACGGGTAAGGAAGAGTCCTGCTCTTCCCATAAACCAAGGACTCCCTTTTAGGATTTTTTCTTTTTCTTCCCTAGAAAAAAAATGGTTAGGAATAAACCTTTGGGAAGAAATGATAGAATCAATCCTAGAGACTTCCAAATCCTGTCAATCCATTTTATCAAGGTTGAAGCCCCTAGCCAATACCTATTAAGTTTACCAAAAAGTCACCCTATCTTAGAGTAACGAGGATATCTCTGAGGTGTGATCACTAACCTCTACCACTAGAGATTATTCTAAGGATTTAACTATAAATTAGTCCATGGAAAGAAAACTAAAAATCAAAATCTATTGAAATTTATTTGAACTCCTATAGCAAATATAATATTTGATAAAAATTTTATAATAATTTGCATGCAAAATTTCTAAGATAAATAAAGGGAAAAAAACTTAGCTGAAACATTTTGTCCAGATAGAATGTCTTGCCTCACTGAAGTCATAGCACTTCATTGATATTCCCATCATTTGAACGTTGGATAAAAAATATTTGCAATTTTGTTTTTCATGACTTGAAAATTCATCACTACCCTTGTTTCAAATGGTTAAATTCACAAGGTCGTATCTCCCTCAATATTGCTTGAATTATTTTATATGACTACTCATTTTAAAGTTATTCAAATTCTGCACAAGTTGGCCCAAGAATTAGCAAATTTTTTTATATTTATTGGATTTTATATTATATTATATTTTTTATAATTTTTTAAAATTCAGATAGTGCGATAAACCCCTACAACCCACACATAGGGCTGAGTAATCCCCTCCCATCCATGATCTCTCATAAGGCCAAGAGCTACTCTTATCAACATGGGGATTAACACGCAACCATACACACACACGCTACAGTATGAACCTTAGACCTCCTAAAGAAGAGCCAAACCCTAAACCATAGTTATATAGTATTATATTAATATATAATTAAAATATTATGTATTATAACATATAATATTGTAATATTAATGGTATTAACTCAACTTGTGATGCAAAAAAAGGGGTCTGGAATAATTTCAAATGACAAGGTGGATGACAACCAAATTTTCTGGTAGAATATCTCTCAGGTGGAAACTTCCCTTAAACGATGAGGTTCCTTACACAACATATCAACACAACATAATTATAAAGATAGGGTACAATGGCTTAGACAACATTTTTCCAAGATGGTAACCTTAGATGACATTCTCCAGGATTGCATGCTTCTTGACAACATGTTTCATAATAATATCACATGATGTCACCTTGCTAGATGGTACATTTCCTCAATGATAGTTTCCCTGGATGTCACTTCCTCGATGATAGTTTCCATTAATGGAATGCACTACCCAATGATAGATTCTCTTTTATGGCATCTTCCTATAATCTGCCACTTCACAGATAATGATTCCAATAACAATGATTAAAAAAATCAATCAAAACATAAACACATCACAAGGACCTCCTTTAAAGGAAGTGTTGGGGACTAGATCTAGTCCCTAACCTAGGCTTAATGACTACCTACAATGTTATTTTCATCGGGTGCATATGTTGCCCATGCCTTGCTTGGAGCACCAATTTGGGAATTTTGGGGAGCATGGGATGCAGTTCCTTCCAAAAAACCTTCGAGATTTATTACCAAGGCTGATTCCTTGTTTGGATGCAATTTTTGATGCTTTGCTTTGCTCCTAAGCTAACCTACTCTAATGGGATATTTTCCAAGGAAAAGGCTTAGAAGGAAAAATAGTAAAAAACTAAGAGCAAATGAAAGAAATTAAATCTAACTATTCTAGATAACCTAAGCTAAGGGTAGCAATGAGCTAAAGGTCTAAAAATCTCTACACCGCGATGGATTGAATGGACATGTGCATTGTCACTGACAATGCACAAGAAATATGGTTTCTTCAATCATGAAGCAAGACAAACATCCATATAATAACACAAACAAAAAAGTAGTTATCAAATTCTTATATATATGAATGCCAAATAAAGAGGCTCAAAACTTATCAACTAAAACAATACAAGGCTTGAGCTAGACCATGATATAGAAGAGAGTGAAGGAAAATCCCATATAAGATTATATACTAGGCATGTGTATGGCTAGATTTTTCTCCTTAACAATGAAGGAGGTATTTAAATAAAGTGGGGATAGCTTCCCTCCAAAATTTGTGTAAGAATTCAAAATTATTCAATTCAAAATTTGCTCATGCTAGTTGACATCAATAATGAATGCTCTTAAGGCCTTGGGGATCTATAGCCATAAATGTTGCTGGCAGGTTGGCTTGATGGAACTCTTGTCATCTTGTTGAGCTACTTCATGCTAAAAATTCCTATTATTAGACCTTTAAGATCATTTATCATCATTGTCCTAGATTTGGTATTTCCTCCTTGGGTTATTTTCCATGTTGTTGCTTTAAATGCTCTAATTATCACATGGAGAACCATGATTGATTATGGGATGCTAGGAATAGAACTAGATCATCATCTCTTCCATTACATCTGGTTGTTATGGGTTGGTCCAATGATTCTAATGGTAACCAATACTTACCCTCCTATATGTTCCTGACATGTCCCTTTGGCAAATATCTTCTTTAGCGTATTCTTTTGAGGTTATGGTTGCCGCCTTTGGTGTAGTTGGGGAAGATGCCCTTAATTAAAGGTCCATCCCATGCTCTAGTGGATGTGTCTCTGAGTGCTCTTCTCATTTTGTGAATTATCACTCTCTTGCCATGGGTTTCAATGTGGAAATTGTAAGGGCCAAGAAACCTCAAAGCACAATAAAATCTTCACAACTTGAAAACTTCAAGATGTTCTTCCAACTACTATTTGAGCATAAAGCTCTTTCTATAGGAGAGAGAGTTATGTTGGTCTCTTTCATACATGGTTACCTTGAGTTGTCCCACTTTCTTCCTCCATGTAACTAGGTTCAGTCCTCAAGGTCATTGATTGATGATAATTTGTGACCTCACTAGGGAATCATAAATACTAGGAGACATGGATGGAAGATAGGCAAGCAATCCTTCCTATCTGAGGAGGAGAGGGATTCATGAGATTTGGATATGATATAGTTTTTTCATGAGTGGAGTTCCTTTAGATATCACGAAAAGAGCTCTAGGGATCCAATTCATGGCACAAATCACCTTAGATGAAACTAAAAAGGCTTGATGAACAATCACTATTTTGGTTCAATAGATTGGCTAAGGTTCATGGCATGGGAATCTTTAGATTCAATGTTAGTTGGTGATAGAGGTTCCTCCTTGGTGGCACCTTGGATGGTCTTCTAGATTTAGTTGGTCCATGAATAGTAGGATCTTTGGGTCCCTTCATTTTGACTTCAAGTTGGTACTTTGATCAAAATTACCTTTTGTGGTAATATTTACTTGGTGTAGTGAATTTTCACAACTTTGGTGACTCATAGGGGAACTCCTACTAGCAAGATTCAAGGAACCTAAATATAAGGGCCTTGTACATTAATCACAAAGTATGGATGGGGAAAAATCCTAAGAATTTTGTAGTAGGGATGGATGTTGAGACAAGATAGTGTCAGAGGCAAATAAGCTCAAGAATTTATGAAGACCATAAGGGGGGTGCCTCATTTTATAGGCCTTGTCACTTGGGCAGCTCTCAAGGTCCATTCTCCTTTTTATTGATCTACTAACTATATGTGGATATGGAAAGACTCATTTCATATTTGGCCTTGTCCTTCAAGCGAGTGTGGTACCAATCCTTCTATTGTGAGTTTGAACTTACTTGTGTCTTGCAACCACTATATACATGTGTACTAAAACAACTATATATATACAAGGGCTTAGAGGGATGATGATTTAGCCTTTACATATGGTGCCTACCCCATATCAGTGCGATCAAAGGTCATACTAGAACCAAAATCCCAAATATTTGTAACTTGGTGCTTCCTTCTACGGGATAGGACTACTTTGTCCTTGAGTTGGTTCAACTCTTCTTCCTTAACTAAGTATTTTGTGGGTATATCCTCCTCATATTTGTACCAGATTACATTTTGAAGATCAATCTCGATCTTAACTTTTATCTATTGGTTCTTTGGTATCCTCTTGGATTTGGGTATAGACCCCCATGAATATATTATTTGGATAGTATTGGGAGGTTGACCACCAAATTAAGATTTTTATCTAGTCCTCATGCTTTTATTCTAATTAGCCATTAAGCTAATTTTAATGCATCTGCCATCATTTTTGGTAAGGGGGAGGTGACAAGTATGGGATCGATTAGACGACTTTGGACTAACCTACCCTCGCACATTAGAATTAGGTGGAAATGATAGACTTTGATTTGCTTTGGTAGATCTACCTCACCCTCCCCTTGCTTTACCTAGGTCTCCTTTAGGTCCTTTTCCAATAGGGATTCTAGTTCTAGTTGAGGTTTGGGTCCTACCACCATTGGCTTGAAAGATTTTGGGAGAACACAAGTGTTAATGTTGATGTCTATTAGAGGGTTCGATGGATAAAACCTCAAAATATTGGTAGTGGTGGATGCCCATTTTGGTCTAACCAATTTATTTCCCCATAAAACTTCAATAGCTTTAGGCCTGGTTGCCATTTCAAAGTCTAGTTGACTTTGATACCCATTGTATAGCGACTGGTTGATTTAGTCATTTTCCAAATATACTTTACCTCTTTGCCACCTGATCAAAACCTGCTTTGGAAAAATGATTTCTAAGGTGTAGATGGCCTGATGGCAGGCCAATTGGTATAGGGTTGATACTGAGGGTACTATGTTCCTTTATGTTCCTACTAGGAGCTAGAAAGTTTGTTGGGGATGATGGTGGAGATCAGCCTCTAGAACTGGTTGGTGGTTGACAATTGGATATCCCTATGAGGGGTAGCCTTGTGGTTGAAAATAGAGAAAACCTGGGTTTCCTTATTGGTGAGGACATCATGTATTCACCTTAGGAATAGTTTAGTTCCTAGGTTTACATTTCTTAGGGTTAGATTTATTTTGGCTAATAAAATAAACCTATGTAAACTTGAGCCTTCGCTCTGACGTGGGTTTCTAGAGTTAGTTTCTAGATTCTCTTGGTTGGCAACTTAAGTCAGTATCTAGCTTAAGCTAACTTATTTTTTATTTATCTTAAGTTGGCGTAAATTCTAAATTAATTTATTTTGTTAGTTTTCTCTTATCTTCTAAATCATGTACAATTTGGATGATAATCCAAATATGTCATATATGTTTTTGCTTATTTAAGCACTAGAAAATAATGCAATACATAGTGTATTTTCACCCTTATTATTGGTATCAAAGCCTTGAAGATCAATGGCTTCAAGTTCAAGCTGACCTTTGTTCAACTTATGTTGTCTCATCTAGTTTCATGCATACTATTTGGAAGCTCTAGTTGTATTGGTACCTTCACATTCACTAAAGTCAACTTTATTGTATTTTGCTTGTATTTTGACATCGTACATCATGTCAGACCTTTATTCCATTTTTTTTGCATATTGGAACATCATTGGCGTGTGCCTTTGACGTGTTAGTGTCAGCTATTATACGGATCTATATCCAAGGAGAGATTGCATGAAGAATTTTTTAATTCTCTACCTGATTAAAAGTGCTTGATAGATTGATGCCTAGATTGAGAGCTTCTCACAAATTGATTTATGACTGGTAACAGTTCATACGTAGTGACCTATGCTTTCAATTAAAATCCAAAGGATGATTTTGAAGAGTTCATGTTGCAAGTAGATTTAGAAGTTTTCACATGAAGACCCATGAACATATATAGTATTGATTTGTGTGCTTTAGATCACACAACATACTTCAAGTGAGTTACAGTGCTTGAAGACCACCTCCTCGAGAGGCCACCTCACACATAGTGCACCTTTATCAGACCCAACATACACCACATCCTTTACAAAATATCCTAACCAATCATTGTGAAGGTAAGGGTGAGGGAATCCTTTAACATTTAAAAGGTATTGGGAAGGCTAAAAAGACTAGCCAGTCATTGTGACTAGAAAATTGACACACATTGTAATGCATGACTTTACTGTTGACTCGAAGTTGACCTCTATTGTGGCTTGATTGAAGGAAAGTCTTTGGGATTGACATGTAGTAATTTTTCCACATTGGAAGCCATGACAAAAGCTATTTTATAATACCTTGCTCCATTAACCCACATGCATGGGGTGAGCAAACACTTAGGCATTTAAAGGTACTTTGGGGGAGATAGTTAAAATAGCCAGCCTTGCTGCTAGATATTGGCTCTAGGGGAAACCGAGGTTGTATGTGATGCAAGACATTGCTATAGATTGTTGACTTGGTTGACTGTGACAAAGTGTGTGGAGATAAGGTGAAAAATAAATAATTTTTTAATTCCTAACTTTTTAAGGGGAATTGATTATATTTTAGGGGTAAAATATATTTTTTAATTAAATGGATTTTCCTTAATTAAATTAACCACATGGGGGCCCGACCCTCCTCAGAAAGACCTCGACAAAAAAGATACGAAGGACAATGCGGGGCTCAAGAAGTGGCTGTATTTTGCTGAGACTTAGAGGAAAAAGAAAGGAGGTTCTATCTCTTCCTCCCCTAGTTCTAGTAAATAATAAAATTTCAGCCCTGATAAGTTCCATTAGCCCTTTTCTTTTAATGGAAGAATTCTCCTTGGTAGGCAAGTTTTTGGGAGGTAGGCCGAACATGGAGATTATCAGGGCTTGGGCGACGGGTAAATGGTGACTGGTATGTAGCTTGGAGTTGGTAGCTCTAACTCAAGGGTTCTTCATTATCCATTTTAACAATATGGAGGATGCTAACCACATTTTAACAGGAGGTCCTTGGTTTCTAGGCAAAAGGAGCATTTTTCTCAAATGATGGGGTGAATATTTTGACCCTGAAAAGAAAAAGATTAACATTGCCCCTATTTGGGTTCATCTCCCGAGTCTACCTACCTAGTTCTTCAATGAATATTGGCTGCAGGGCATAGCCAGAACTATAGCGGACCTGATCTCCATTGACCATGCGATCTTGGCCAGGACAAGGATGACTCATGCACGAATCTGCATAAATGCTAATTTGAATAATGAATTGCCAAGGACATCTGTGCAGAATGTAAAAATCAAGGACATCTATGCAATCAATGCCCTAACCTGGCAATGAATAGAGAAAAGCAGAATCAGGGAATGCTAGACAGAGGAAATTTGAGGAGTTCCCATAGCAGAGGCCATTTCAACTAGGTAAACTATGTCTACCAAAAAAATAAGAGAGAAGGTGTAGGGTCCTAGCAAGACAAAGCAAAACAACAGGTTGTTGGCAACCAAAATACTCACGTAAGTTCCAATCCTCTAGTTTCAAATAAATTTTCAATTCTATCCAATATGGGAGTAGGAGAATTATCAGAAGACATGGAAGCCCAACACCTTTAGGTTAACCTTTATGAATCTCTCGAATCCCCATCCAAGTCAAGATCCTCAAAACCTAATGCTGAAATTACTGTAAGCCCCGTGGGCATCACAAATCCAAACCCTAATGCACAATCTCTAGAATCCACATCCAAGTCAGGATCCTTAAACCCTAATGCTAGAAATACTTCAAGCCGAGTGAGCATACAAAAGCCATAACCCTAATGTTGAAGAACTTAGGAAGAAATTTGAGGCATTGGAAAATAAAAACTCTCATCTCCCTAACATCATCACTAGGAGCCAAGTGAATCCTACTGAGGGGCCATCCCGTAGACCAGGGGAATACAAGAAAAAAGAAAAATATTTGGATGTAGGGGTGGAGATATGTGAAACTCTTCAGACTGAGGAATATGTCAGTCTGGTTCTATAACAAATTACCTCCGCTCAATTTATTCCTAAACAAACTAGTAGCACTATGAAGTCTCCTATAGATTTTGGCAGTGAAAAAAGAAGAGGGAGAATATCAAATGCTGAGCATAAAAAAATTAAAACTGATAATGATATTGCCAATTGAAAATAGAGAACCTTGTTTCAACAGGTTATTTCAGGTTCTGAAGACAACAAATTAGGAAAACCCCCTCAAGGGAGGCGGAGAGGAAGAAATCCCAAAAAATCTAAATGAAGTTCCTCTCATGGAATGTGAAAGGCCTCAATGGCCTGCCCAAACACAAGGAAGTAAGTGCAATAAGAAATCAAGTGAATCCAACTATTATCATGTTGCAAGAAACAAAAACTGATGAGATTCAATAAAAAAAAATAGCAAAAAAAATCTGGAATTAGGGGGAGATGGTTTGCAAATCAGCCAAAGAAGCATCTGGAGGCCTTATGAATTTGTGGGATCCTCGGATAGTAGAAGGCACCATTATTCAAAAATATGATAGGGTTCTTAGTGTTTTATTTAAGGAAATAAACAACAAGTCATGGATCCTTTAAAATATTTATGCCCCGACTTCAATTCAAGGGAGAGCTCTACTGTGGGAGTACTTAGGCAATTTGAGTGAAATCTTCCATAATTTCCCCTGGATTATGGCTAGGGATTTTAACAATCCTCTTTACCCTTCAGACATAATGGGTGGAAATGGACCACCTATCAGGAGCATGGATGAGTTCAATGACTTTGTGAACTCCAACATGTTTATAGATGTAAAACTTAGAGGAGCAAATTATACCTGGAGCAATCGACGGATAGGGTGTCATCTCATTCAAGAAAGGCTTGATAGGTTTTTTCTATCAAAGGAGGCTACAACTTTGTTCGGTGATTCTACCCTACAAGCCCTTCCTAAAATTGCCTTTGATCATAATCCCATTTTTTTGGAGATCCCTAACTCTCTTTCCTTCAAGAAACCTTTCAGATTTCAATCTATGTGGATCAAACATTTCAGTTTCAGAGATAACTTAAGTTAGTGGTGGCAACAATCTGTCAGGGGTAGTGCAACTTTTAAACTTGTTGGTAAATTAAAGTTTGTTAAGGAAAAGCTTCAAACTTGGAACAAAGAGGTCTTTGGGAACCTCTTTGAAAATAAAAAATAGGTTGTTGAAAGTTAGAGGATAATTGATCAGAGGATCCAACATGGTGATGCCGATGAAACTACTAGGTAGGAGGAATGAACAAAACTAGCAGAGTTTCATAACATTTTGGTCTATGAGGAAATCTATTGGAGGAAAAAATCAAGGGCTCTTTGGTTGAAATATGGAGATTCAAATTCCAAATTTTTTCACGTCACCATGCTTAGAAACAAAAGCAATAACAAGATTAATTTTTTTAAAAAAGCAGATGGTTCTATTACTCAAGACTTAACAGAAATCAGAAAGGAGGCAGTAACTTATTTCAATTCTATCCTTGGTCAAGAATCACAGTGCAATGAGGAGGCCAAAGATATTCTCTTGCAATCCATTCCTAGCATAATAAATGAGGATATAAACCTTAAGCTTCTAGCTCCCTTTTCTGATGAGGAAATTAAGGAAGCTTTGTTTACCATGGAGCCAGACAAAGCCTCAGGAACCGACGACTTTCCCCCTTGTTTATATCAAGCTTTTTGGGACATCATAAGTGAGGATGTAATCTATACTATTAGATAATTCCAATCAAGCAATCATATCCCAAAAGGTATCAAATATGCTTTTATTTCTCTAATTCCTAAGAAGCAAACCCCTGAATCTATGGCTGACTTCAGGCCAATCAGTCTGTGCACTGTTTCTTACAAGATCCTAACTAAAGACATTGCAAATAGAATGAGAGATATTCTGCCCCACATCATAGATCCATGCCAAGGAATCTCTATCCAGGGCAGGTAAATATTGGATGGAGTTATCACAATTGATGAAGCTCTGCACTCTGCTCATAAGACTAACAGGTCTATTTTTGCCCTCAAACTTGATATGAACAAAGCATTTGATAGGCTAAATTGGGACTTTCTGATTGTTGTCCTCCTTAAGTTTGGTTTTCACCACCAATGGGTTAATTTGATCAAAGAATGTATTTGTAAAGCATGGTTCTCGATTCTAGTTAATGGAACAACTGCTGGTTACTTTCAAAGTCGTAGAGGAATTCGACAGGGGGACCCTATCAGCCCCATGTTATTCATCATTATGGTAGAATCTTTAGGCAGAACCATAAAAAATGCTTGCAGTTCAAGGCTAATATCGAGAATCAATGCAACATCTCTTACTAGGGTTGTTTCTCACCAACAATTCATTGATGATACCCTTATATTGACTAAGGCATCAATGGTTGAGGCCAAAACAATTAAATACATCCTGTAACTCTACGGGGATGCTGCTGGTCAGAAAGTTAATTTTAGTAAAAGCAAGTTATATTTCTTGAACACCCCCATTTAGAGGTAAGGAAGGATTGCAAAAATTTTAGGGTGTGATATAGCAAACCTCCCCACTTCGTATCTTAGTCTCCCTCTTTTCATTGGTTCTCCGAGAGAGTCAATGTGGGACAAGGTTATTGAAAGAATTAAAAAAAAAACTTGTTGGATGGAAAGGTCATCTTCTATCTCAAGCAGGAAAGCTGACCCTCACTAAGGCCTCTATTCAGAGCATTCCAGTATATTTCCTCTCCATTTTCAAATCCCCTATGAAGGTTTTCCAAAAAATTGAGAAACTCCAAAAAGACTTTTTATGGACTGGATCAGAGGAGAAAAAAAGGATACACCTTATAGGATGGACCAAAGTGTGCAGACCCAAGGAAAATGGGGGCTTAGGTCTAAGGATAATTGATCATATAAATTTAGCTTTACTAGCTAAGCAGGCGTGGCGTATCATTTCTAGTGAAGAAAATGAATGGACAACTATCATCAAACGAAAGTATCTTCAAAATATGGAATTTCTAAGTGACTCAATTCCAATAAGAGGTTCTGCTTTTTGGAAAGCAATTCTTAATTGTAAGGAAATCATCAAAAAATGTTTAAGATGGGTTTTAGGCAATGGTGAGAGGATAAATTGCTAGAATGACAGGTGGGCTAAGGAGGAACCACTGACACAATATACTAACTTAGCCCGAATCAGAGATATCACAAAATAACTCATTGGCAAAAAAGTCTCCAATTATATGGTTGAGGACAGAGGTAAAATGAAGTGGAAAAAAAAAAGAATTCAGGGATTTCAAGTGGAGTCAAATGATATTTGTAATATTCTTGGGCAACAATTTATCCCCATGAGACCCAAGGAAGATCAAGTGACTTGGGCTCCTACGAAAAACGGGTAGTTCACTGTTAAATCAGCTTACAAGCTTCTGCTTGATGACAAGGATTTTTTCCTCCAAAAGGACTTAGTTTGGATAAAAAATTTAATTCCAAAAATTGCAGTATTTTCATGGCTGGTTATCCAAGGAAGAATTCTAACTATTGATAATATGATGCGTAAAGGTATTTGTATCACTAATCGTTGTTATCTGTGCAGGGCTAATTGGGAGACCAATTATCACATTTTCCTTGAGTGCCCTTTTTCCTTGACTATTCTAAGTGGGGTTTTTCAGGCCTTCAATATTTCATGGGTTAAACTAGCCATCGCACTTGATTTGTTCATCCAGTGGCCTTGCCCATTTTCAAGCCAAAGACTTAGATACATGTGGAAAATTTGTCTCAATCACTATCTTTGGCAGGTGTGGTTAGAAAGGAGCCATAGAGTCTTTAACGAGTCTATCCATGATCATCAAAATATCATTGCCAGGATCCTATCCTTTGCCAATGAGAATGTGAACCTTATCCCTTTTGATAGTCTGTAAACCTCATCTGCAAGAGACCACGATTGCTCAATATTTAAGCTTAACCTTGTTAGATGAGTCTGTGCCTAGGGTAGTCAACCCCATAGCCAATGTTAAGTGGTCTCCACCTCCTACGGGTTAGTTTAAGCTTAATTTTGATGGAGTAGCTAAGGATAATCTTGGCAGAGTAGGCATTGGTGGCATTGTGTGAGATCATAATGGGAATATGATGCTTGCATTTTTTGAATATTTGGGAACAAGGATGAACAATGAAGCTGAAGCTAGAGCTATGTGGAGAGGCCTTCAAATGACTCAAGACTTAGAAGGCAATTTTATCGTAGAAGGAGACTCTATGCATGTTATAAATCTCCTCAATAATTGGAAAACACCTCCTTGGAGGATTAAAACAATTGTTGAAGAGGCTAGGATCCTTTTCCAGGGAATATAGGACAAAAAAGCCCAACATGTCTTTTGGGAAGCTAACAAAATTGTTGATAAGCTGGCCAATTTGGGTGTCGATGGTGACAGACTTTTCAAATGGGAACACGATGTCCCGAGTGAAGTAGAGGAGCTTATTCAACAAGAATGCCAAGAATGATAGTCGAATTTACCAACAAGGAAGGCACTGTAAGTTTGAAGGCTAGGAGTATTCCCGTCTCTTTTTTGAATTGGACTCACAATAAAAATTATCTGAGTTGTCAGTCTTGCTTTACTTCCATTGGTCACACAATATTGCATTAATATTTAGCAAGCTATATGACATACCTACTCCAACTACACCACTTTCTTACAAGGAGATAATTCATTCATCATCTATGGAGACAATTGACAATCAAATAAGTGTTCAGTCTACCATAATATATTGCTCTTATATCAAATAGCCATGTTCTCCCTAACAAAATATGATATGCATCCATAAACATGATGTCATAAAGGACTACATCCTTATAAGAACCAATTTAAAAGTTTACCATATATTGTTTGGTTACCAAAATTTGGTTTCCATTTTGTAACCATAATATTTTGTATGGGTTTGGATGTTTCATCCTCTTCAATCCAAGTTTCTCTACAATATGTGTTACCATTATGTTGTTGGTGCTTTCACTATCCATAATCACCTTGAAACACTTACCTCATGATTTTCAAATTGTCCTAAATAGGTTCCTTCTTTGCTTAGGTTCATGCAACTCTTTTGTTGGCTTTAATAATAACCTTTTTATTATAAGGGATTTTCCTTGTTCTAGTTCCTTTAAGTGCTTTGGTGAGGCTATGTTTTCATCATCTATTTGTGTAATATGGCTATGGGATTCCTTTCCATACCCATTAGTTTTTTGTGCTTGAGGGCATTCAAATGCTCGATGACTAGATTCTCTACATCTACAATACATTTTGGGGAATCCTTAACCCCTTCCTCTACCAAAACCACATATTCCTCATGAGGAATCTCCACCTCTTATGGCGTTTTGACTAAATTCATTGTGAGAAGTACTAGCCTCTCCTTCCTATTTATATTGTCCTCTTCCACTACTTGTTTTTTCTCATCCTCATGAAAATACCTCTTCCCTTTAGGTTATATTTTTGCCTTCATGACAACTTCTCCTCTACCGTTAAGGCATATTGATAGGCATATTTATCATCTTCATTTTCATCATACTAACTTAATATTATATGGAAAATTGTAGTCCATTGATATACTTTTAAACCTTCTCCTCATTGTATTCCATATGACTGACCTAAATGGTGAGCTTATAGATTTACTTTGTATAATCTTTCACACTCATATATTTATATTTAAAAATCCCTAATTGGTAATTCGAGGGGAGGAATTTGGACTTCATTTTGGTGATCATTTCCTCCCAGGTCTTAATCCTTTCCTTTCCTTTTATTTTTATTTTGGTTTGAACATGGTCCGACCATAAAGACGCATACATTTTTAGTCTTGTACAAGCAAATTTCACCTTCTTGGGGTCTTCTATTGTCTCAAAAATCACAATAACTCCATATCTGTAATCTAGTCTTTGAGATCATCTAGAATCAAGCTTCCATTATATGATGGGGTTTATATCTTTGGATTCATGTCCATGTTATAAATTTCTTAGATTAATCACTCTTATGGTTATTCCTCTCACTCTTCATCTCAAGATTTTGCACAACCTATATTTTCTTCTTCACCATCACTAATCTTCTCAAGATGAAAACATCTCCTTTGATTAGTTTCAATTACATCAAGTTGAATGGTAATTCCCCTTATCATTGCAACCATATTTTTAGGTCAAGATCCATGTGGTCTTCCTTTCCATTTTGTGCCATCATTTATTAAACACACTTCATGAACTCCCAAGTGCAAATTCCTACTCTAATACCAAAATGATGCAACAAAAGGAGGGTGGATTTATTTTAAACAAAAAGGTGAATGGCAAGCAACTTTGGTTGGTAGAATCTCTCATATAGAAAATTTACTTAGACTACAAATTTCTTTAGATGATAGATCAACATGACATAATTTTGTATGGCAAGTTACATTGGCTTAAAAGACAACCTCATATGTAATTCTCTAGGACTAGATGCTTCTTGATGGTAGGTTTCACGACATCATCATATGATGACACCTTGTTAGGCGATAAACCATAAATTTTCTTGATGACAACATCCCTTGATGGCATGCACTTCCATAACGATACAATATTCCCTTGATGGCATGCACTTCCTTGATGATACACACTTCCTTGATGGAAGATTCTCTTTGATGACACCCTACCATGAATTGCCACTTCACAAATGGTGAATCTAATATCAATGGTTTAAAAAGTTAATCAAAAAACAAAAACAACATAAGGATCTCCTTTAAAGGAAGATAAATTTGTTTTCCTTTATTTTTTATTGCAATTTATCATTACATTACCCAATAGTAATATTCTGATGGAAACCAATTTATCATAGATGATTCTTTCCCTTTCCTCACTCTCTTTTCTCCTTTATTATGCTCTCTCTCTTTCCTCCTCCACTCTTCTTTCTTCTGCCTCATTTTACCTCTTGAACCCCATTTAATTTAAAGACTTGAGAATCAGTTACTACCTAACTACCCAAATAGTTTTACAACTACCCAAATGGTTGAAATTCCAGTTCTCATGCGTCAATTACTCTTTTTGAATCTCAAGATGTGATACATGAATAATAGTCAAGTTTTTGTAATTGTTAGCTTTTTATGAATGATCCTTGGGAGATAACAATCACAAGATGCATAATAACATGAAAGAAAGTAAATATGCTAGATGACTAAAGTATGCTGAAAATATAAATCATATAAAAGATTACAATGTAGCTATGGAGGAAGTGAGCACTCCATTAACAAAGCTACTGATCTACATTGTATCCATCACCAATGAATGGTGAGGCACACAAAACTACACTATCCACTAAGCTACACTATCTGACTATGTCCCTCGAATCTCTTATCTATCTATCTAAGACCCTAAGAGGCCATCCTTATATAGGTAAAATAGGATACTTGGCCAACACTCTATCTAGCTATGCAAGGGACAACTTGCACATTGATACTTGTGCATTTATTACATTGCATGAAGTAACTAGATAACTTGTACAGGAAGTAATATAGATATGTATCTTGGAGGATACATTTACATAACCCAAATGATGGAATAGACTCTATTTCCAACACTCCCATGTATTACATTATTTGGGTATTGAAGACTTTAGTCTTCAATATGGATTTTCTTCATCTTTAGCTTGATTTGGTTCTTTTTCTGCTACGACAGTCTTCATGTCAAGGCTTCTTGTCTTTTTCAATTCTTTGCTCCTTGGTGTCAAGCATCTTTGGTGATTCATTGCTCTCATGATGGTGCAAGTCTTGAGTGGATCTGAATTGATCCTTCTTCCTTCTTTTGTACCTTGGTAAGACCTGGTTCTCTGTCCTTCATAAGTATCAACCTTGAGCTCAATGTTAGTAGATTTATCTGAAATAAATTTTTGAAGATAATAGTTTAACCTTTGAAGCAATATTCTTTCATAGTCTATATAATATCTATATTTGAAGTGATAGGAGAAAGATGAGTGATTTGTTCCATCACAATATTTGCATGGATGTAAACTCCAACAATTCATTTTTTCATGACCATATTGATTGCAATGGGTGCATAATAGAGATGATTTGGCAATTTTGTGGTCAATTTTAGGTCATGGTTCTTATGGTCATGTTTGTCTATCTTCTTAATAAGGTCTACAAACCATATGTGCACAATTGAAGTTATTCCATTTTGCATAAAGTCTTGTTGATCAATATTTACCTATTTTTGTTCATTTGATTCATTAGATGAATCTTCCTTTGCATAGCTGTTGACTTCAAAAATTATGTCATATTGTAGAGGTTCTTCCTTTTCTTTCCTCTTTTCATCATTATAGTCCATCAGGTTCTTGATCCATATTGGCATTTTTCTCATTCCACTTCTAAGAGCATTACCAAGTATGCCTGTAGACATTTGTATGACCTAAATTCTTATAGCTTCCTAATTGAAGTATATAAGCTTGATTTTGAAAAACCTTTATAGATTCTTAGGTTTGTGAACTACCTTATGTCTCCCTAGTTATGAACACCTAATTTTGGATTTTTGAAGAAAGCTTATATCTTCCCAACTTGATAATCTTAGACAAATATTAATGTTATCAAGTTTTGTAGAATGCCTTATGACTCCCTAATATTTTGAAGTATGATATAGTGCTTTTTGTAAAAATATAGTTCAATTTTGGTTGATTTTGTACAAGTTTTGTAAGAATAAAAAATCAACTTCTTAACACCTTATTACTCCTAATTTAACTAAGCACTTTTTCAATTTTGAAGAGGTTTTGATGTTGGAATTATTTTGTCCTTTTTTGAAGATTTGAGACAAGAAAAAATATGTATATATCCAACCTTAATAGAAAACCTTAATAACCTCTTTTATATCCCTTGGATTATTTCTAATTTCCAATAAAATAAATTTGATGGAGTAATCCTTGTGGCTCCCAAGTTTGGAAAATTAGAGAAATGATAATAATATTTGCAAAATAATTTAATCCAAGTTGAATTCCTTATTCCTCCTAAGTAAGATTGCAAATATTAATTTAATAAGATAAGTCACCCCTTTTGCTTTCAAAATCTAAGTTTTAACCTTCATTTATAACCCTTATATCTCCAACTTATTAAAGCAATAATAAATGGGATTTAGACCTTACCTTTTTAGATGCAATATCTCCTCAATATTCGATGCTTTCTACGATTGAGTATGATAGCATATAAGTGGTACCTTAGGCGTTTGATTTAATGGAGATTCCTTGGAGTAGCTGGTCTTGAAAGAGAGTACGTATGGCACTAAAATTTATCCTTCAAAAATGGAGGAGCCTTTAATTCTCCTTCCCCTTATCTTCCATGCTACACTTTGAATGTTTCTGTTGCGCTTCACTCACACCTTGATTATGCTTCACTCCCTCTTTGGACATCTTTGACTATGCTTCACTCACACATGTTGAACTTAGACTTTGAATACCTTTTAAGGATATTTTGATCATAGACATTGTGGTATGTGTCATATCCATTACAAGTGAGCACTCCCTTCTTTATGTAACGCTCCAAGTCCTTGGTTGGAACTCGTGTGAAGTTGGTGGAGAATACCAAGTGTCACTGCATTGCTTGTAACTCCTACATGGGAGTTTCTAGAATATTGAGAGAGGAATGATGACCAGAATGCTAAGTGTTATTTTTGCATGGAGTCCATTCTTGTAATATCTTCAAAGATGGAGATTATAACTCCACAATCCCTTTGCTTTGCTACATTGCTTGGGTAGAAAGCAAGCTATTTTCTTGCAGGTGGATAGACGATGCGCTATGGATCTTGGAAAATGATTTTGGAGCTTCCTTCGGTGGATGGTCTTCTCCAAGTTAGAGACCATGAATGTAACACCTTTACCTCTTTCTTTTATACCTCCAATCATGTTGAATCCCTTGTAGATTTTTTTGACATCTTTTAGGAATCAATATGCACTCGCTTGTCTACATAAATGTAGCTCTTGAATGCTTTGAAATGAGCTTTGATTATGTAGGTACATATGTCCAATATGAACCCTTGAGTGGCTCCTTCTAGCTTGGGAAGAAGAGTGCATACATCCGACCTTTGTTGGCTGTTTTTCCCTGTAGTAAATGTGCCCTTTTGTGGCACTTCCAAATCTGCTCTTATGCTGTCAAAAACTAGATTAGAGTAGTGCATATAATGTATTATAATGTTGTATAATAAGGCTTTTAATATACCTTCTTTTGCACTCTATTTCTAGATCTAAAATTCTGGTTTTATGGCAGATTTTTCTTGCAATACAAGGGTTTGAGGTTGTCTTTAAAGAGTAGACACACCTTTCCCTTTTTTCTTGGACACTTTTGATAACAAATCCAAGCTTCAATAATAGTAGATAGAAGCTTTTTAATTGATGTAATTTTCTGCACTTTTTTCCTTGCATTCAACTTGTAATGCTTTTGATTTTGAGACTCACCAAGTCTCACTTTCATAAGCTTCTATTTTTGTTTTTGGTTAGTTAAGTTCTTCTCTAAATTCTGGAGGATTCTAACCCTTTTGGTGGCTTCTATTGGCCACTTCAAGTTGTAGATTTTTATGCTTCAATAGTGTCTTTAGACACTTGATACAAATCAGACTTTGTGCCTTTCAAGAAACACAAAACTAATTTTCTTTTTTTATAGTGGTATAGTAGTACATGTTCTTCACTTTTAATGCACTAATATTACACCTTATCACTTCAATTAACTCTCAAAGTCATGCACTAATAATTTACTGCAACTAATCAAGAATAATCTAAAATGAATCTTTAAGAGTTATTCTACAATTTCACTACAATCAATGTTGTAGGACTTTAGTCTTTATTTTTCAAAAATAGATAATAGGTAGTTGATAGAAGCTAATATAAAATCTAACTAACTCCTAATAAATGTGCAAATGAATCCTTAAAAGATTATGTTTCCTTATGCACTTTTAGAAGATTGTAATCTAATTTTATTTTTGCAACTTTTAATCAAAAATAAGGTGCTATAATAAATCTGATAAATAATCCAATTAATGAATATTTTTGCACCATAAGTTGCATACCTTTTTTCTATAGCTATTATTACATATTTGTATAGGATGTAGACCTTGGTGTCTAAAAACACCAAGTTGTTGCTTCAAGTAGGATGTCTTGAACAACTCCTTCTTCACCAAATGATGGTCTCAAACTTTCTTTCATGAGCCTAGGATTTTGTGGCTTGTTCTCCTCTTGTGTTCTCCTCCTTCTGCTATAGATTTGGAGAAGTTTATGTCTCTAAAGCGGTGCCTTCTTGCTGTGAGAGGTAATCTTCAAATCTCTAAAATTTGGTGAGCTTCTTATGTCTTCAAGTCTTCTTATCGAATTTTAACTTCAAGTAGGATCTTATTCTAGGGTTTGGAACTCCTTGCCAAATTCTTCTTCATGGATTTGGCACTCCTTGCCAAATTATTCTTCACGGATTTGGTACTCCTTGCCAAATTATCCTCTTGGGCTTGTTGTTGGATGGCGATAATTGTACCAAGTCCTTCACTATTAGGGACTTCACCTAGGTAGTGGATTTCTCCAATGAGTTCTCAAAGAAATCTCTTGATCTTCAACAAGGATCTCCTAGCCTTTCATGGATGCTCGATGAGACCTTATCAAGGTCTTTGATCTGGCAGCTTTTGATGGTCTTCCTTGAGACATTTTCTTCAACCTTCTACTCCTGGAAGTATTGGTGGTGAGATCTTCTCCTAGATCTTCTGATTATGCTACTTTTGGCTTTGAGTAGGACTCTCCTATTCTTTCTTCTTCTTCTTCCAAGAATGGAATTTCTTCAATGAGATCTTCTCCTCATCTCTTCACTTTTACTTTCTTCACTGATATCTTCTCTTGATCTCTTCACTTTTGCTTTAGGGTTGAGATGATTCTGAAGAAGATACTCTTCCTAAATTTCTTGTAGGAAGTCTCCCAACTCACTGAATCTTCTGTTCCTACAACAAAGATATTAGTACTAAAATATTTAGTCTACTTATAAATCAAATATTCTTCTCAAATTATTATTCAATATCAAGGCTTTTGTGGCCAACTTTAGTACCAAGGCTCCTGTGGCCTTTTTTAGTACCAAGGCTTCTATGGCATTTTTAATATCAAGGCTTCTATGGACTTCTTCATCATCAAGGCTTCTGTGGCCTTTTCAATATCAAGGATTCTATGGTCTTTTAGTATCAAGACTTCTATGGCTTCTTCTTCAAGGATTCTATGGACTTTCTGTATCAAGGCTCCTATGGCCTATTCTTTAACTATGGAATTCTATAATCCAATAATGGAGATATTTAGTCTCCTATATTCACCATGATCCTTCAATAGAAGTCTTCTTCCGTAGTATTCTTATCTTGCACAATGAACTAACCTCTGCACTATGAGGCTATGCCGATCTTTGAGCAATGATGTTGGAGTCTCATAGATTTATATCGTAGGAGGAGCCCCAATCCTCTGAGAATTAATTTCCTACAAAAAAAGAAACTCCAGGAACTAGTTAGAAAATTCCAAATAACCTAGATGATCTTCACTAGATGATTTGTCAATCTAGTGGATTGAGTGTTGAGTCCTAGTCTTCACGAGTTTTCATAAGAACTCTATGGAAAATACTCTAGATAAAAATGATCTTAGTATTTTCTAAAATTGAGATTCCTTTCAGTCCTATCTTTGTGACTCTCCCAAAATATACCACCTAGATTCTTTTGATATATTTTGTCAGTGGTTGGTACAACAATGCATCATTTTGATAAAAATCTCAAGCTGATTATGAAGGAAGTGAGCACTTCATTAACAAAGCTATTGATCTACATTGTATCCATCACCAATAAATGGTGAGGCACACAGAACTACACTATCCACTAAGCTACGCTATTTGACTATGTCCCCGGACTCTCTTGTATATCTATCTAAGAGGCCATACTTATATAGGTAAAATAGGATACTTGGTAAACAATCTATCTAGTTGTGCAAGGGAAAACTTGCAGATGTACAACTTGCATATTAACACTTGTGCATTTATTACATTGCATGAATTTACTAGATAACTCACACATGAAGTAATCTAGATATGTATCTTGGAGGATACATTTACATAACCTAAATAATGGAATAGACTCTAATTTCCAATAGTAATAATAATATGTGATGATGTAATTGGGTAGGGACTATTTAATTCCCATATAACCAATTTAAAAATAAAGCACAAAAAACATATAATATTAAAATGATATTCAAAGAGTGTAGGAAAAAAATCGAACTAGGAGAAATTGGTTAATGAGGGAGAACAACTAGTCATCCAGAGAAAGGTCAAGTAGATTGACACTTATTGGAATCCAAGTTCCCAATGATTGTCCAATGTTGGAATATAAGAGGTCTAAAAATAGATCTCATCAAATTGCTATTTAAAGTTTATTTAAAAATCACCATTCTGACTTTATTCTACTTTAAGAGACTAAATATTCCATTTAGAAGATGGATATCATTGTTAAGAAAATTTGGAGACAAGCTGAGTACATGGTGGTTGGATCCCAAGGGGCTTAAGGGAGAGTGGTGACTTTATGGAATCCTCTTCTCTGGATAACTTTAGATCACTCTGCTAGTTGGGGTGTCCTCACTTCTCTCTTCAAGAGCAAGAAATTTGGGGAGATTTTATTGGTTTTTAATTTCTACAGTACTACGAATTTTGTGGAGCAACAACACCAATGGTCAATTTTATAGGATAGTATAACTGGAAAAGAAGAAACCAATTGGATAGTGGCAGGGGATTTCAATGCTAAAATTGCTCTTAGGGATCAAGAAGGGGAAATCCTTCTTTGGACCAAGGGTATAAATTTATGATGTCCAAAATTAATCAAATCATTTAAAATTGATGTTCAACATGTAGGGTCTCTGTATATGTGGACAAACAAACAAGTAGGATCGACAAGTAGGAAAGTCAAGCTTGAAAAATTTTTGGTTTCTGAAAAGGCCTTTCTTTTTTGGTCTTTTAGGATGGAGATTCTTGATTGCACTAACTCTGATCACTTTATGATTCTTCTAGAATGGAATTTAGGTCATAATACCCCCAATACCTTTTCATTTTGAGAATTGTTGGCTGGAAAAAGAGGATTTGAAGGAAAAAATTCCTATATGGTGGAAGGAGGGTCGTCCTTCTTATGGGATAGCTATGTATATTTTTTCAAACAAATCCAACATGTCAAAATTTATCTCAAATTCTGGATAAGAAATAGCAAATCTGATTTTCAGTCCCAAAAGGCTCCTTTGTTGGCAAATATGGAGGAGTTGGAAACTCACTTTAGGACTGAAAAAATAATAGAGGATCTAAATATGAAGATGAACTGGTCTAAAAAGAATTAGAGTCCATAGACAATCAAGAGAAAATTTACTGGAAATAAAGAGTGAGAATTTTTTGGCTATTGGAGGGGGATCAAAATACATGTTTGTTTCATCACTCTGTATCAAGAAGTAGACAAAGGAATTCTTTGACTTGCCTTAAGGACTCCAATGGATAGGTGATGGACACCATACTAGGTATGAAATATGCAACAAATAATTTATTTTAAAATATTTTTACTACCCTTGCTATCTCTAATATTGTAGTGCAACAAGAACTACTTAACTGTATCCCCCAAATTATTTTAATAGAGAAAAACCAAGCCTTTTTTTATACTGGTGGATAAGTATGAGGTGAGGAGCATAGTTTTTAGTATAAAATCAGGGAAATCTCCAGAGCTCGATGGTTTTCCAATTGAGTTCTTCAAGAATTTTTGGGATGTCATAGGAGAGGATTTAACCAAGACTGTTGAATAATCTCATTAAAAAAAAACTATGCTTCAGGCTCTAAATCATACTTTCCTTACTTTGATTTCTAAAGTGGGACAAGTTGCTGACCTTGGAGATTTTTTCCCGATTGCTCTGTTCAATGTGACCTACAATATATTCACTAAGTTGATAGCTAAAAGGCTTTAAAATATTATGGATAACATAATCTCCTAGAAATGAGGATTTATGGAGGGACATAAAATTTTGGATGGAGTTACTCTATCTCGGGAGGCTATCCATTCTATGCAACATTCTAGTAGAAGAGGCATATTTATTAAACTAGATATGTCTAAGACTTATGATAGAATCAATGGCAGTTTTTGGATCAAATGCTTGAGAAATTTGGCTTCTCTCAGAAGTGGAAACAATGGATCATGACTTATGTCTCAAAGATTTACTTCTTTGTTATCATCCTCCCCCTTGATCCCTTTCCATGCTTCTAGGGGTATTTATCAAGGAGATCCTATTTTCCCATTTCTTTTTATTATTATAGCAGAAGGATTGGAAATATTCCTTCGAATAAATAAGCAACACGGTCTTTTGGAAGGTGTGCAACTAGGTGAGAAGATGTTAACTCATATTCAATTTGTGGATGATACAGGTCTCTTTGGGGAGTCCAGCATTTGAGAGGCTAGAACACTGAAAGCTATATTAAAAACCAACATGGATGCTACTAGTTAGCTAGTGAATGAGGCCAAATCCAAGGTTGTTTTCTTCAACACGGATAAAATAATCTAGGATAAAATTCTATCCATTTTGAGCTTTGCCTAGGGTACGCTTTCACTTGATTACCTAAGAGTTCCCCTTCATTTTAAGAGCCTAAGGGTAGCTGATTTGAAATATTTAATAGATACAATCACTACTAAAGTTATCCATTGGACTCATTTTTGGATTAACTTTGGAAGAATAATGACTCTCATCCAATCAGTAATCCAAGCCATGCTTGTTTATAAATTATCCATCCTAGCCGCCCATATGAGAGTCCTCAAAGAGTTGGATTCCCTTATGAGAAAATTTTTGTGGGATGGCCCAAGGATGGATAAGGAGTAGGTTCTTATTAGTTGGATAAAATATGTTAGCCTAAACCTTGAGGGGGTATTGGTTTTCATAAAGTAGCTTTAAGCAAAGCTCTTGTTGGGAAGCTTTATTAGATATGGATATCCTACAAGGAGGCTTTCTTCAATAGATTCATCACAAGTAAGTATCTGGGTTCTATCCCTCATCAAGAAGATGGTTTTATCCTCTAAGGGACCCTAGCTTTGTTGTTTGGAAGGTCTTGAAAGCTGGTGAATAATTGGTAAAATCTAAACTTTTCTAGAAAGGAGGTATAGGATACAAAGCTAACTTTTGGAGTTATTCTCAGAGTTAGAATCCTCCCTTAATCTATGAGATTCTAGAGTTGCATCCCTTGTAACAAATCCTTGAGGGTAGAGGATGGATATAGATGGCTTCATACATTACTTCTAGACAAATTGGAGATTTCTCTTTATTTTAGTGGAAGATGTTAGAAGAATGACCTATTCCTATTCCTTTTCATCAAATACTTATTATTGATAATATCCTCAAGCAAAGGTGCCTTGCAGAGATAGATAAAGAGGATAGGATCACCTGGGGTCTTAGTACTCTAGATGTGTTCATTGTTTGTGATGGTTATAATGCTTTACTCCCTCCTTCGTTGATCTTGTAGGATGCCCCATGGGATAGAGTTTGGATGGCTGACTAGTCTAAAATTAATTTCTTTGCTTGTGAATTGATAAATAGGAGTTGTATCACCTATGATAACCTTATGAAGAGAGGGTTTTGTGGCCCTTCTAACTACATAATTTATAACTCCCAAGAGAAGACACTTGATCATCTGCTTTTCTAGTGTGCATATGCAAGAGAGTTGTGAAAAAGGTGGTTAGACATCTTTAAGGTTCACACAAACTTTCAAGTGACTATTTCTAATAAATGGAAGATTTGAAAACATAGAAAAGTCAAAAATATCTCCATTCAGTTAGGTTGGTCCCTAGGCCCAAGTTTCATCTAGTGGCACATTTTGTTGGAAAGAAATTCCAAAATTTTTAGAGAGGAGTTCAGTCCAATGGAGTTGGTTTGGCATAAAATTGTTACCAAGATTTTTGAAAATTTTAGAGCTCACTTTAGGGACAAGAAAACTCAAGTGAATGAAGGGACTCCCAAGCCATAGAATTTGGGACCATGGAAGACCCCTCCTCTAGGTTGGGAAAATATTAATTCTGATGGTGCAACTAAGGATAACCTAGGGGCTGTAGGCATTGGTTTTCTTAGAAGATATTTCAAGGGGAAGATCCTCCATTGGGAGCTAGAGGGTCTTGAAAGGGCTACTAACAATGAATCTAAAGGACTAGCTATCAGATAAGGTTTTCTCAATGCTTGGGAGAATGGGGTTAGAAAGATCATAGATGAGTCTGAATCACAAATTATGGTGGGGCTTCTAGATGCTATTAGAAATTTTAGACCAAAATTTTAGAGGAGAAGAAACATTGAGTCAAATTAAGTCCATTTGGAAATAGTTCAAGGATTTCATATAGACATAATAAAGTTTGATTGGATACATGTTGAATTCTAATCAGGATAGGGACACTTATTAATGGCTAGAGGTGAACCAAATGGAATTTGGCCAACAAAGACTTAGGTAAGGATGAGGTTAGATCCAAAGTCCACTGAGCCTTGTGGATCAATGGAGGATGAGAAATTATTTTTTGGGTTTTTTGCCGCCTCTTGCAACACTCTTTGGATCTTTTTGGGATAGCACTGGTAGTGTTCGTAGGACTATCAAGCCTGCTAGGTTACTTAGAGCTAGTGGAAAGTAGAATTGGGACCAGGTTAAAAGTGTATGCTCTTTAGATGGTGCTCAATTTTTTGTTATTTTTGGAGATGTTAATACATGTTTTATTCAAATTTTAGGGCTTGCCAAAAGTGGTAGACCTATGACTGTAATTTGATTTTTGTTCTATTAATATAATTTTTTACCTTTTTCAAAAAAAAATTGATATTCAATTTTATTGTACAAAATGAGATAATATTATATAAATAATGCAATAGTATATTGAAAAGTAAAACATTATATATTATAATGTAAATATGATATAATTTTATGGAGACCAAGGTGCAAATCTTGCCAAGCGATACATGGATAATATCCAAGCTGTGTTGTAATACAACTATGTAGTGATGATGTAATACGGGTAAGGCCCATTCCAATCTCATATAACCAATTGAAAAAATATGATATAATTATGCTACATAATATTATAATTATTGATATAATTTTTTTTAATAAGTAACATTTATATACAAAAGTGGGTTTTTCTAGAGGATCCCAAAAACCTTATTACAAAAATGGGATGAACCCATTACAGCCGCGAGGTTGAGGTCTCAAAGCGAGCCTCAGACCTGAACAGAAAAACAGGAAAAAGAAGCTGCCATAGCATGGAAAAAAGAAGCTGCCCTAGCTCAAAAACCCAACCGGCCAAGGAGCGCCAGCACCCTTAATTGGCAGTAGGATTCTCCGGGATCCCAGAGGATCCTTCAACATGCGCCTTGAGATTGTGGAGGCAGAGGATTGCCGAATCAGCAGCCCTAGAGATGTTTCCCATAGCGTCGATGGCCAGATCGATGAGCATGCTCAGGGGAACTTTCTCCTGCTCCTTCTTCTGCATCGACTCGGATTCAACTTTCTCCTACTCCTTCTTCTGCACCGACTCAGAATCCGAGCTCAGGTGGAGAGGAGAATCATTCTGAACTTTGGCCTTGGCTTTCTTGAGCCACCTAGAGGATCTGCCACTCGGAGGAGTTGCATTGGCCCGCCTACGACAGTGACTGCGACTAGGGGTGGCCTGGACGAGAGGAATGGGAGAGTCGGTCTTGGGAGCGTCGGTGCCCGGGGAAGTAGGCGGGTTGGAAGAGAGGGGAGGGAAAATTTGGGGGGGGCCCTGTTAGAGAGAAAATGGTGAAAATGATGCCCATAAGCCCCTGGTGCCGCGGCCTGGCCTTGTTCTTTCGAGCGGCCTCGATGGAACACCCGAGGGAGTAGTTGAGGAAGTTCGAGAAGCACAACTTCTTGGACGCCCGCAAGTGGTTCACGAGAGTGATATGGTAGCTACGAAGAGGCTTATCCGGATCATCACAGCAAATGAACTGCATCAATGACTTTAAAGCCCAGCTCCACGATTCATCCAACTCCTCTCTGAAGAGGGAGGACTTGTCCCAGCCCAAAATTTTCCCTTTGTCCAAAAATTGGTCCAATTCCTCCTGCCAGTTGTGCTTGTCCCGTCGGATGAAACGCCCGGTGGTCGGCATTCCAGTAATCTCGACAAAGAGCTCAAAGGTGAACTTTAGGTGGAATCCTTTCACCCGAACCTCCCCATCTTGCCAAGTATCCATGAAATTGGATGTGATTTCATCATCTGGTCCCTGAAACTTGCTGAGGAAAGGAATTAGCCCGAGGGATTTCATGAAGATTTTCTCCTCCTCAGACAGGGAGGAGAGTTCTAGCTCAATGTATGGAACAACCATGGGAGGGGTAGGGGATCTGTAGAAGAGGGCCTGAAGGCAAGAAAATGCTATGGTACAGGGATGACTGCACACAATTCTGAGATGAGAGCAAAGAAGACTGAAAACACCCGTATCACCACCCTGGAATAAAAATATAAGAAGCTTGCGTCGAAAGGACGATGGATCACGGAAGTCGCATGCATGGGAAACAGGCGAAAAGAGGGGAGCCGTTGGATTGGAAGAAGATAGGCTCACGCGGTCCCGATGACGAAGGGAAATCATGCCCAGCAAAGCGTTATGAATGGGAAAATATCTGCTAGCCAGCTTGGGACTGTCACCCATGTCAGGGGTGCTGACGGGTATGCCAGGGAATGACTCACCACAGGCAGTAATTGGATGCTGCCCTGACCACCAACTGTCCACCTTCCCAAGAACGCTTGACGTGTCCCACCTAGCTGATCTGGCGAGAATCATTGAGCTTTTTGGAATTCTGACGCAGCCACGTCAGCAACATCTTGAGGGATTTTGAGATCCCATGTGGTGAGTTTGTCGGAGGAGGATCCTCTGTTGGCTACGAGGTCAACCAAAGAATTTCCTTCCCTGAAGATGTGCTGGCATCTGTAGGTCCTGCTACGGAGAATCCTTTGAATTTCTTTGATGGTGTTGTGGACCCTCCAGGCAGGGGTCTTATCTTTGTTCAAGTAGTTTATGATATTCATAGAGTCACCTTCAACGATGATAGCTCTGGAGTCCTCCGAAATGAGGACTAAACCTCTCCAAAGGGCTCTGGCTTCGACGACATGGTTGGTCTGAACCCCAAGATCTTCAAAGAATGCGAGGATAACCATGCCCCGATGGTCCTTGACTGCGACACCAGCCCCTGATGCTCCTGGGTTCCCTTTGGAAGCCCCGTCAAAGTTAAGCTTGATCCATCCCGGAGGGGGAGGACTCCACTTAGCAAGGATACGGGGGTGAGGGAGAGGGTTCCCCAAGGTGGGACAATCAAAAATATTAAGAGAAGAGAGGATACGCCCTTCTCGGGACAGAGGAGAGGGGATGGGACAATGAATGAGATTAGCATTTTCAAAAGCGAAAGCCATAGCCCTGATGGCCATCAATGGAGGATCCCGGGAAGAGGTTCCAAAGATCTTGCAGTTTCCATCAAGCCAGACTTGCCATATCAGGTGGTGAAGGCAGATGTCCCAGAGGAAACGGAGCTTAAGATTAGCAAAGGGTTGGGGCCATTGGTAGAAGGCATCACACAAAGACTTGGGAGGAACCCATTGGATCTGAAAGGTAGACAGGGTGAACCCAAACATAGCCGAGGTGAACTCACAGTGGAGGAACAGGTGATTGGTGGATTCCCAATCGGATAGGCATAGGTAACATATGTTGGGAAGGGGGATGCCTCTTTTGATGAGGTTATAATTATTGATATAATTATATTATATAATATGATTATTTTAATTGGTTGTATGGCATTTAAACATGTTCCTCTTTATTTATTTTTTTAATTTACATGGTGGAATTGGTAGCCGCCATGAATCCAGGCAGTTGTCTAGCTTTTATGGCCGCCACAGTATTTTGCGCTGTCCGCCCCAGAAGTCGCCACATAGATCTTTGCACAGTACACCCCTATAACCACCATGCCACAATCATTTTAAACCTTTTACATCGCTGAAAGCACCAGGAAAGGGACAAGCATTCAGTCCGACGAGGCTCGAGATTTGAACCTTGGACCTCCGACCCCCTTATGGGATTTGGATGAACCAATTGGTCTACACCTCGGACCTAACATGTTCCTCTTTATTACAACATGAGCACACAATGGTATCATAATAACTTGGTAATTATGCATATACTATTTGACAATATTTAAACCTAGGTCTCTCCCATGCAAGAAATTTAATCGGTCAAACTTATCCCATTCAATATAATGATTATATAATATTTTAAATATATAATAAATACAATATTATATAACGATATTATATAATATGGCATTAATTATTTATTTATATATATAGATATGTTAATAGCATATTTTTTAAAATTCTATGTGTGGCTTTTATTGGAGATCATTCCCAACAAAGTAACAATGCTTTACGTCAACTAAACCATATCTACCTTACATTTTTAGCATCCATAAAGGTTTGAGGAATTTAATTGATTGAACTCATTGCTTTCAATATAAATAATTATATAATATTTAATTATTATACTATATTTTATATTATATAATTAATTAATAAAATATTATAGTCATATTATATAATAATATATAATGATCTTAGGTGTATTTAAGACAAATAATGAATTTAAATCTTGGGGGACTTTAGAAGGGTAAAAAATATACAAACAAATGAAATGGAACAAAGTATGTATAGAAGGTGATTCACTCATAGTAATAAATACAATTTTGAGAAAAGCAAAGGCTCCATGGAACATACAAGAGATAATTATGGAAATTCAAGACCTTTCTAAAGAGTTTGATAAAATCAGGTTTACATATACATTAAGGGAAGGAAACAAATGTGCAAATAGGCTAGCCAATAGAGGGGTTTTAATTGAGAATTGTAAAGTTAAATTTTCTTTTCCATGGTTAGAGGAAGTAGTAAGTTTAGCTAAAGCCGACAAGAAAATGTTGATTGCTTGAATCAAATAGTGATTAAGATTTACATTAATATTTTCTATTGGTAATATCTGCTTTATTTTATAACATTAATGTGTTTTCATATAAACTATTTATTATAATTTTTGTGGTTATACTTATGTTTCAGGAAGGAAACTAACAATCAAGATTTAGTAAAGCGGACTATGATAGTGCAATGTTTTAGAAATATTATTCTACTAAGATGCAATACATAGATAATAGAGGTAAAGTTTTGGTATTGTGAAGGTTTCTATAGAAAAATGTCAAGGATGTTAAATTCTAGAACATGTGTATTCACACAGAAAATTGAAAAAATTCAAAAAAGAAAAATCAAGAATTCAGACATTTTATGTAAAATGATGTAGGTTTCTAGCTATAACATCTCAATTGAGATAAGTTATAATCTTATTGTAGTAGTAAAGGCTTTTGGATCTCTTTGAGAGGTTCAAGGTTCAAACCCCACTTAGTATGAGGGGACCATGACCCCTCATAAAAACATGTGTAAACTCATTGAAAAAAGATTAAAGTTATAATGGGTTGAAGGTTTAGAAATCATTAGACCATTCTATTCTCAACAATGTTGAACTTGAAGCTTGGATTCTAATTACTGATAAGTGAAGTTTCAACTCATTAAACAAAGAAATGAAGAGAATGAGATCTTCTGGGTGGGGGAAAATAATGGATCCTTTTTATTAAAGTCTGCCTACAATCTATTGGTTTTCAAGAATCCACTGTGGATCCCACCTTTCAAAGTATGGATCTAATGCCAAAGGTGAATATATTTTTTTGATTCGCAACTTAGAATAAGATTTTGACCATTGAAAATCTTAAAAAAAGAGGTTGGTCGATGCCGAATAGATGTTACCTCTATGGTGCTAATGAGGAACAAATAAGCCATTTATTCTTTCAATGCTCATTCTCTATGGAAGTTCTTAACTCTGTTTTTAATTTTTTAGGAGTGAGTTGGGTGGTGCTAAGTTCTCTTTTTGATGTTTGCACTCAATGGTCATCTCCTTTTTACTCTCTAAGGCTAAAATATTTTGTAACTTTTGTTTACCACATATTTTTTGATGGGTGTGGTAGGAGAGGAATAATATAATTTTAAAACTTTAAAAGAGATCCTGCCTCTGTTTATGCCAGAGCCTTGGCCTCCACCCTAGAGAATGTGTCCTCTATAGCTTTGGAGGAGGGTATATTTGAGGAGGTGAAGCTTGAAAGAAAAATTGGATTTCAATAGAGTAATAGAGTTTTTGGTCTTCTTGGTCCTAATCCACGAGCCCTTATGAGGTGGGAATATTCCTCTTTAGGCTGGGTTAAACTAAACTTTGATGGAGCTTCAAAGGGTAATCCTGGTAATTTTGGCACTGGTGGGGTGCTTAAGGATGACAAAGGTGGGCTTCTGCTAGCATATGTCAAATTCTTAGATATCCAGACTTGCCATGTTGCAAAGGCTAGATTCCTTTACCAAGGTCTCCTGCTTGTGGAGAATATGGGGTACCAAAATATTTGCATTGAAGGAGACTCTCTTAATATTATAAACTTGGTCAAAGGTGATTCAGTCCCCAATTGGAATATTGAGGCTATGATTATGGAATCTAGGTGAATTTTTTAGGCTAGATAGGAGAGGGAGATAAAGCATATCTTCAGAGAAGGAAACTACCACACTGACTTTATGGTAAACCTAGGTATAAGTCTCAATGGTTTATCTGTTTGGAGAGATAATTTTCCCAAAGATCTTCTTCAATTGGCTTTAGCGATGCATGCTTCTTAATGCTCTGTAAGATTTTACTATTTATGAAGAAATTTTTTGTGCACAACCATGTGGGAGTGTTGGTTGGCCGGAGGGCTCACCAACATTGTTCTAATTTTATTTTTTGTATCATGTTGTAGTTGATTCACTTGGTGATGGGTGGCCAGTTGTAGTGTTTTATAGTCGTTCTTCTCTTTGTATTGTTGGTATTATGCCAAATTTTGTAGGGCCTATCCTCTTATAAAGGGTTTGAGGACCCTTTTAAAACCCCTTCTATATCTAATAAAAAAACATCTCAATTGAGATGAGAATTGATTCTATTTGTAAAATCTCAAGCTGTAAAGAAGAGAGTTGTGGTTTGTTAAGGGTGTTGGAAGTTAAAACAGTAAAATGGTAAAAAAAATATTTTCAACGGTAAGCTTTGACCTTACCCTTTTACCCTTGGACGACAACCGAATCAGAAGGATAGGACGACATGGACGACAGGAGTTTGAATCCTAATTTTATTTTCCTTTCCTCCCTATTTCTTCTCTCCCAAATATCTCTCAACAACCTTAGGGAACACTATATAATACTTTGTATTTTTTGACTTTGGTCAATGGATTAATGTATAGTGAATTTTTGCACTCCAACTTGTGATTATAATATTTGGTATCAGAGCGGAGGGTGTCTAGAGTTTAAGCACAAGCTAGGCACAGATCTCGAGGAAGCCCAAGGAGGCCCACAGGCGAGGCATGAATCTTGAGGAGGTTGAGGCCCACAAGAGCAAGCCCATAGGAGGCACAGATCTTGAGGAGGTCGAGAGTGCTCGTAGAATGCAAACTGATGTGAGGTCAAGAGGAGGCCCACAGAGAGCATGCGATTCGAGGTTGACCAGCTGACCAATGAACATTAAGCACAATTCCCTAGGTGACTAATAGGTGACTTGGAAAAATGCAGACCATAGGCGAACATGTGGCGAGTGAACTAGAGACAGACACATGACGAGTGAACCAAAGGCAAACATGTGGCGAACAGACAACGAGGAAGATAAGTGGTAGACACAATAAGCAGTGACATGGTAGACACAGTAAGCTGTGACATGGCAGACAAGTGGAAGACATAATGATGTGGCAAGCGGACACGGGGTGACAACATGGTAGAAGGGCATTCACCCAACAAAGGCAAAAGGGCAAGGTCCGATTGCCCGAAGGCAATCGAAGACCTTTGTGCGCCTTCGAGATTTTAAATCCCTTTGCATCCCAAATCCTGTTGCATGTGGGATAAATAAATTTATTTTTTTATTTAAAATCAATGCCCGTAGTCTTCTTATATTGCAAAGGCATCTTCAAAGTCCAAAGTGGCTTGTAGCGCACTTGGTGAGTGCGCTACTTGGTAGGGAGGACGTTGCGGGTTCGAAACCCAGCGACACAATTTCTCTTTTGGCATGAGATCAATCGGATTGATATTTTATAAGGTTTTAAAAAGAGATAGAGATAATTTTTGTTTATATATATAGTTTTTAATTTTTTATAAATTTTAAAAGTTTTTTTTTTATATATACGTTTGATAATAATATTAAATATCTTGTTTTTAAAAATTTTTTTTTTTTAGAAAAATAAATATTTTTTATTATTGTTTAACTTAAAAAATATAACTTTTTTAAATTATAATTGATATTGCTTGAGAGGCAATTTATTGTAAAATAAGGGGCTTTTCACTTGATTCAAGGAATCAAAACTGTAGTGTAAAAGCATACTGTGATAGTCTAGAAGTCCATACAAACTGAAAATTTTGTATAACAAGCTTGAGAGGCTTAGAGTTTTTTCCTTGTAAGAGAGATAAAAGATCAAACTAAAATTTGTAAAGAGGCATTGATGATAAGACAAAGTGGTTGTTATCATGCCCTATGTGCACTTTTGGTGAGAGAAAACACCAAAAATTTTGATGAAAAAGTGAGAGCTTATGGGCTACATAATGTGTTTAGTCAGTTGCAGAATGTAGTAATAGCACACCAGAGGCATCTAGAATTAGGGTACAAGGCAGACTCTGAAGATAACTCCTTTGGGAGTCAATTTGAGCGATCTAAATCCATAGAAGCTAAACCACAAGAATCTGAATATACTCATTACAGTAATTCAGTAGAAATTCTAGAACTAGAATCACTTGAGATAATATTGATCAGTGATGATGAAGAACAAGTAGCAAAAAATTTTGTGAATCAAGAAATAGCAGCACCACAACAAGAGGAACAAGCACGCATTGAAAGAGTGAATCAAGTCAGATTTGAATTAAATTTGTAATCTCTTATTTCTTCTTCTTTATTTCTTCTTAAAAAAAAATAGAGTGCTTTATTGTAACCTAGAAATAAAGAGAGTGTTTTAGTTTATAATAGCTATGGCCTCACATAATAATCTACCTATTCCAGAATTCAACGGATATGATTACGAGTATTGGTCTATCAAAATGAAGACCTTGCTCATAGGGAAAGGTTTTTGGGACATAGTGGAAGAGGGTTACACTAAACCCACATACTGGACAATATTAAGTGTTGCAGATAAGAAAACAAAGAAAGAAGCACAAAAGAGCAACTCCTTTGCTTTTTATCATCTTCAAGCAGTATTGGAGAAGAGTATATTCCCTAGAATAGACGCTTGTATAACTGCACAAGATGCATGGAAAGCTTTGAAAGACGGATTCCAGGGAAGTGATCAAGTGAAGCAAGTGAGGCTTCAAACACTGAAACAAGATTTTGAAAATCTCAAAATGAAAGAAGACAAAAAATTTGGTGACTACTACGTTAGAGTGAAAGCAGTAGTTGATAAAATGGTTACTCTTGGCGAAGAAATTAAGCCTAAAACAATTGTAAAGAAAGTGTTACGAAGACTTATTCAAATATGGAATCACATAGCCATAATCATAGAAGAGTCAAAAGATATTTCCACTTTAAAATTTGTTGCATTAATTGGGTCGTTAATGTCTCATGAAGAGATATTACAGGAATCTCCTTCAACCAGCTATGGAGGTGATGATAAAGCCTTCACATCCAATGAAAATACTAGAAGAGGATGTGGAAGAGGTCAAGGCAGAGGCCAACAAAGAGGTAGAGGTAGAGGCAACTACAGAGGAGGCAATCATAATAGAGGAGGCAATCAAAACAGAGGTGGAAACCAAAATAGAGGAGGAAATCCAGGACAAAGTGGAAATCAAGGATGAGGAAGTGACAAGTCCAAAACAATTTGTTTTAACTGTGGCAAGCTTGGTCACTTTGCTTGCGACTGCTGGCCAAAATCTTCTCAAGGCAACAGTAGTCAATATGGAAATTATGGTGAAGAAGATGACACTTCTAATATTTTTCTTTCATATGGACAATCAAAACAAAATCTAAATGACACATGGATCTTGGATACTGGTTGCTCAAACCATATGAGTGGCAAAGAAAATATTTTTGCTACTCTATATTCCACTTATAAATTCCACATCAAGTTAGGGGATGATAAAGCTTTGCAAGTCAAAGGCATTGGAGCCATGGAGGTTCCAACAAAAGGACTAAAGAAAGTGAATGACATCTACTACACTCCAAATCTCCAACACAATCTGCTAAGCATTGGGCAAATGATGGAGAATAATTACAAACTTGTTTTTGATGAAGGAAAATGTATCATTCTTGATAAAAACAATTGTAATCGTGTCATCAAATAGGTCCCAATGACCAAGAATCGGTTATTCCATCTCAAATTTGGTGAGCAAGGGGGATATCAACTTGCAAATGTAGCTATAACTAACCCAAGTGTGCTTTGGCACTTGCGATATGTTCACCTTAATTCTCCTAGCTTGAAATTGTTAACTTCTCAAGCTATGGTGACAGGACTTCCCAAAAACAATGAATAGAAGGAGGTCTGTGAAGGATGTGCTTTGGGAAAGCACTCAAGGTTGAAGTTTTCAAAAGGTCAAGCATGGAGAGCCATCTATCCAATTTAGTTAGTACATTCAGACATCTGTGGTCCAATGCAGACAAAGAGTATCATAAACAATTCTTATTTTCTCACTTTCATAGATGATTTCTCTAGAATGTGTTGGATTTATTTCTTGAAACATAAAGATGAAGCTTTTGATTGCTTCATATATTTTAGAAACAATGTAGAGAACCAAAGTGAGTATTTTGTAAAATATCTTAGGATAGATCGAGGAGGTGAGTACTCCTCAAAATAATTCTTGAAATATTGTAAAGCAAGTGGGATCAAAAGGTAATTCACCACTACATATACCCCACAACAGAATGGTGTGGCTGAGAGAAAGAGCCGCACCATAGTCGAGATGGTGAGAATGATGCTTCAGACTAAGCATCTAACTAATATGTACTAGGCCGATGCTGTAAGAACCAATGTATATATTCTAAATATAAGTCCAACTTCTAGTTTAGATGGAATCACTCCTTATGAGGGGTGGTATGGAAAGAAACCAAATGTAAAGCATTTCAAAGTTTTTGGTTCTTTAGCATATGCGCACATTCCTTATGAGAAAAGGAAGAAGCTTGATCCTAAAATTTAATCTTGTATATTTGTAGGGTATTGTGAGTCTATAAAAGCATATAGACTCTACAATCCCAAGACTCATAAAATTTTACTTTCTAGGGATGTAATTTTTGATGAAGGGGGAGAATGGGGTCATTAAAGAATTTTTGTTGATGATGATTCCCAAGATGTAAATTCTTCATAGGTACAATAGGTACAACAGGTGTCTCCCAAGAAAAGCAAAGGCACACCACCCCCTCCAAGCCCAAGCAAGAGTACTACATCAAGTACTTCAACCGCCACTCCAAGTCCTTCTCCATAGATATCAGTAAGTTATTCACCGATGGACATTGATAGTGACTCTCCATCAAGAGGTAAAAGAACTTTACAACATCATCCATCCTTTCAAATGCTGGATCGAAATTTCCAGAGAAGATTCACTAGAAGCCAAGCTAGTGAAATGAATACAGTTTTGCAACAATTTGAAAATTTACAATTGTATGGGGATGATAACTCCCAAAATCCTAAGGGAGATGTAGTCAATTATGCTTTATTGGCTAGTGCACAACTAGAACTAGCTAGCTATGAGAAGGCTTGTAATAAAAATGTATGGCAAGAAGCCATGGAAGACGAAATAACCTCTATAAAAAATAATGATACATGGGAGCTAGTAAATCTACCCAAAGGAAAAAATGTGTTGGATGTAAATGGGTCTACAAGACCAAATACAATGCTGATGGAAGCATTGAGAGGCACAAGGCGAGATTAGTAGCAAAAGGTTTTACTCAAAAATTTGGCATTGACTATGAGGAAACTTTTGCTCCTGTTGCACAACAAGAGACAATCAGATAAGTTCTTTCCTTAGCTGCCCACAAAGGATGGAATATTCAACACATGGATGCAAAAAGTGCTTTCCTGAATGGATACTTGATTGAGGAGGTTTATGTTCAACAACCTCAAGGCTTTCAAGAATAAGGAAAAGAGAACCTTGTTTATAAATTGAAAAAAATACTTTATGGCCTCAAGCAAGCACCAAGCACTTGGTACTCACGCATCGACGACTATTTTAGTGAGTATGGATTCACTAGAAGCAAAAGTGAACCAAATATGTACTACCTAAAGCATGGAGTAGACATTCTCATAGTTTGTTTGTATGTGGATGGTCTAATATTTATGGGTAGTAACACTAAAATGAATATGGAGTTCAAAAACTCCATGATGAAGCAGTTTGAGATGAAAGATCTCGATTTAATGAGATACTTCCTAATCATGGAAGTGCATCAGTAAAATAAGAAGATATTCATATGTCAACACAAGTATGCTCAAGACATGATCAAGAAATTTTCCATGGAGCAGTGCAAATCAGTTGCAACTCCAACTGGACATGGAATCCAATTGGGAAAGGATGACGAAGCACCAAAGGTTGACATGACCAATTATAGAAGCATGGTTGGGAGTCTGATGTTTCTCACCAACACAAGGCCCGATATTCAATATGTTGTTTCTCTAGTTTCAAGGTTTATGGCAAGTCCATATGAGTTGCATCTACAAGCAACTAAAATAATATTAAGATATGTAAAAGGTACATTGGATTTTGGAATCCATTACCACAAATGTAATTATGTGAAATTATATGGCTTCAGTGACAGTTATTGGGGCAGCAATATAGATGATAGGAAATCTACATCAAGGAACTATTTTAGTCTAGGGTCAGGACTAATCAAATGGAGTTACAAGAAACAAACTGTTGTAGCATTGTCATCTACTAAGGCTGAGTATATAGCCATTACACATGCTAGTACTCAAGCCCTATGGTTGAGAAAAGTCCTTGAAGAAATTGGAGATAGTCAAAGTGGTCCAATTCGACTGTATTGTGATAACATAAGTGCCATTCAGTTGGCTTACAATCCAATCCACCATAGTAGATCAAAGCATTTTTATATGAAGTATCACTTCATCCGAGACATGGTGGAGCAGTAGATAGTTGAGCTTAAATATTGTAGCACTTTGGACAACATTGCAGATATCTTCACCAAAGGCATGGCTAAAGCTCAATATATAAAGCTGAGAGATTGTATAGTCAGACCTCTCAACTTTAAGGGGGAGAATGTTGGAAGTTAAAATGGTAAAAAATTTGTTTTCAACGGTAAGCTTTGACCTTACCCTTTTACCCTTGGACGACAACCGAGTCAGCAGGATATGACGACATGGACGGCAGGAGGAGTTTGAATCCTAATTTCATTTTCCTTTCCTCCCTATTTCTTCTCTCCCAAATATCTCTCAACAACCTTAGGAAACACTATATAATACTTTGTATTTTCGACTTTGGTCAATGGATTAATGAATAGTGAATTTTCGCATTCCAACTTGTGATTACAATAAAGGGTGGAGGATCTGGGTTCTCTAGAAAAAATATATAATGATCTTATATAGTTATATAACATGGTATTACATTATATATAAGTGTATATTATATATTCTATTTTTAATAAGTTATACGTAGCTTCTATTTTAGGTCACTTCCACCAAAATAATAAGATATTACATTTACTGTTAGGTCAATTAAAAAATATCCAACTTGCCTTTTTTTTATCAATTATTTTATTCATTTATTTTTTTTAAAATATATTCTTTATTTTACTCAAAATTATATGTTTCTAATATCATCTTATTGACATAATTTTCATTAACTTGTAGTTGCATTCTAAATTTTTAATTCTAGCAAGATAAAAATCAACACCATGATTGGCTAAAATTATTGGTTATCTAGTTTTATTTTCTATAGATGTGCTCATATTTTTAGGATATTACCTCCAATAATAATTGACGAACATTAGTAATATCAAATCCCCCATCTATTTTTGTTGATAGCATTAAGAATAATTTGTGAATCCTCCTCAATTAAAATATATTTCCATCATTTTCCAATAGAAATTTTAATCCTTCTAAGAAGTTCCCTAGATGGTTGTTAGTTTAAAATTCATATGATTATTAGTAAGTGAGGAGAATTTTGTATTCATTATTTCTAAAAGCACCACCTCCACTAGCTTTTGCTAGATTTTCTTTAGAAGCACCACCAAAATTATAAACCTAATTTTTAGTGATTTTTATTTTACCATAGATCAAAGTAGATCCTTTATATTAATTTTATTGTCATTTATGACCCTTCTATGTATATTTAAATCCAATAAAAAAGAGGCTAACACTTATTTCTATACCCAAGACTTCCCATAATGAGCATCATATTTGTAAACATTCTATAATAAAGACAATAATATAGATCCAAATATGGGTGTGATTTTGGGATTTAATTTCAACAATTATATTATTGCTTTCAAACTATAAATTCTAATAAATAATGGTAAAATTGTTAGAGTTACTATAGTAATAATTAAAGTTCACTCCCTAAGTCCCCAAAATAATTAAAACCCATTCGTGCAATTTATTACACTGCAGCGTTCGGTATTTGTGATACCTCTGGCCAGCACTTACAGGTAAAGTTGTCGTGATTGTGCTACTGTATCCGCCACCTAATATAGCTGCCAAAACGACGTCTGAGCTTGTTCTCTATAAATCATCGGGGAGAGATAAGTTTGCCATTTTGCATTTTTTTACTCCATCCATTACCCTAATAGTTCTTGTGTTTAGGCGTAAATCCTGATGAGAGTTCTAACATCCAAAGTGTTTAGGGGAAGTTACGCCCCACACATGCAGATTGCAGAATTTCTATGGTAGGTGCCATCAACAAGACTATTCCCTTTCAGTACTGCTTATGTACCACGTATCGTATGATCTCTAAAACTCACCTATAGTTTCCCTCATGTAAGGGCGGGTGATTTTTTGTTGATCTTTCTAAATATCTATAGTTTCCCTCATGTAAGGGCGGGTATTTTATACGATATAACGGCCTAGCAAAAGGTATATCGAAAGGGAGACCAATTGGTGTTATAAGGAACCTTCATCATGTCTGCAAAACTAATGACTGATTCTCATCAGTTGTTGAAAGGTCCTAATTACACACCATGGAAAATTAAGATGAAGGCCATCCTAGCAATGGATGACTTATGGGATGTTGTATCTGGAGCAACAACCAGACCTTCACCTGCTGCTGGTGCTACAGCTCCAACTACTGCTCAAAGAGACTTTGATAAGCTAGATAGCAAAGCAAAAGTGCTCATCTTGCTTGCTGTGTCTAATGAAGTTCAACCCCATATTGCTGACTGTGCAACTAGTAAAGCGGCATGGGATGCCCTTAATACTATATATGAGGGAAAGAATGATTCCACCATTCTATTTCTTCAATCTCAATTACACAGTCTAAGCATGAAGCAGGGGGAGACAGTTGAATTCTTTATTTGTAGAGTTTCTGAATTGAAAGCAAAGTTGAATTCTTTGGGAGAACCAGTTGAAGACAAGCTCCTTACTTCAGTTGTATTGAGAGCTTTACATGATTCTTATCAGGTGTTGATCACTTCCCTTCATGTATCACAATGAAATGTTACTTTTGTAGAATTGGTTAATATGATTCAAGAGGAAGAGGCATGCCAACTACAACGAGATGATTCTTCTAACACTTCTCTCTACATCAACAGGAAAGGAAAGAACCAGAAGAAGGGTAATTTTTAGAAGGGAGTGAATTCACAAAAGGATTCAAAAGGAAAAAAAACTCAATAACCTCAACAGAAAAAGAGATATTGCAAGATCTGTGACAAGAAGGTCATGATACAAATAGATGTTGGCATAAGAATAAGCAATCAAAATAGAAATGCTAGAACAAACCACAAAAGAACAAACAACAAGTGAATGTTGTTGTTGAAGAATCTGACACGGATTATGAGAGAGCCCACAAAGTTCTCATGACTACCAAAGTGTCCAAGCAGACGGATCCTATATGGTATGTTGATTCTGGAGCCAGTAAGCAAATGACTGGTGATAAATTGTGGTTTGAGTCTTTTGAAGCCAAAGAGGGCAAACCTGTCACTATTGCTGATGATAAAACCTACAAGGTTCAGGGAGAAGGCACTGTTTCAGTCACTCTTCCTGATGGAAAGTTTCATATTGATAAAGTTCTCTATGTTCCAGGTTTGGCAAACAATTTTTTGTCAGTCACACAAATTATGGACAAAGATATGGTTGTGAACTTTAGTGTTGAGGGAGGCAAGAAGTGTTGTTCTATTACCAGAAGGGGTAAGAACATTGCAACCTTTTCATATAAGCATGGCTTATTTGCCTTAGATACTATCTCTACTCCACATGTTGCCATGACAGTCTCTACAAAGGAGGCAACTTCCCTATGGCACAAGAGATATGGACATTTGAGTTCTGGTTACTTACTTGAGTTAAGTAAGTATGAGATGGTAAAGGGTCTTCCTTCCCTTTCTACCACTTTACCAGTTTGCTCTGACTGCTTGGTAGGAAAGCAGCATAGAGTGCATTTTGAAAAGAGCTCTACAAGAGCAAAGAAACCTCTAGAGTTGGTTCATACCGATCTGTGCGGTCCCTTCACTCCCAAAAGTTGTGGGGGTAAGAGGTATTTTCAATTATTTGTGGATGATTACTCACGAAAGATGTGGGTATTCTTTCTTCAACTGAAATCTGAAGCATTTGGCTTCTTTCAGTAATTCAAGAAATCTGTTGAGAAGGAGTCAGGGACTTCTATAAAGACTCTCCACTCAGATCAAGGGGGGGAGTTCACCTCTAAAGAATTTTTTGCATTCTTGAAAGAAAATGGGATCACAAGAAAGTTAACTACTGCTTATACTCCTCAGCAAAATGGAGTTGCTGAAAGGAGGAATCGTTCCATCATGGAAATGGTTCGTTGCATGCTCATAGGAGCTAGACTTGAGCAACTATATTGGGTAGAAGTTGTCACCACAATATTATATCTATTGAATAGGGCACACACAAAGGCCTTACAAGGAATTAATCCACAGGAAGCATGGAGTGGTAGGAAACCATCCATTTCTCATCTACGCATTTTTGGATGTAAAGCTTTCATGCACATACCAAAAGAGAAAAGGAAGAAGCTAGATGAGAAGACATCGAAGTGTATTCTTCTTGGATATGATGAGCACTCTAAGGGTTATCGTTTGATTGATCCCTTGACCAAGAAGATTCACATTAGTAGAGATGTAGTTTTTGATGAGGCTTTCACATCAGCAAACACATCAGATGTATACCTAGACCTTATGGAAACTCAGGTTGTTAAATCTCCTTCATCAAAGGTTGGAGGTTTTTCTAGATATTCTTCAACACCTAAGAAGAAGAATCCAAAGTGGTATACAAATACAATCAAATACTCTAAGCTATCTACTCCACCATATTTGACTTTGGATAGGCCTCGTACTCGCAGCATGGCTCGATAGGAGAAATCTACAACAAAGAATACTGGGGTTGATGATCTGTGTCAATATTTTAAAGAACTTTCTGTAGATCCAGTGAGAGATACAGAAGATATGGATATTGATAGTGATAAGGTGTTTATGTCTTCCATAGACGATCTTGAACCTGCATCAGTACAAGTTGCTCTTGGTGAGCCTCAGTGGAAGGCTGCTATGGATGCAGAGTATAAGTCTTTGATGAAAAAAAAAACATGGAAGCTTGTCGATCTGTCACACGAAAAGAAGCCCATTGGCTAAAAATGGGTGTATAAAGTCAAATACAAAGCAGATGGGACAATTTATAAGCATAAGGACCATGTTGCAAAGGGCTATGCTCAAAAGGAAGGCACTGACTACGAGGAAACTTTTGCACCTACTGCTCGGATGACAACAATTCAAGTTATTTATGCTATGGCAGCACAGTTTGGGTGGAAAGTTCACCAGATGGATGTAAAAAGTGCTTTTTTGAATGGTGATCTCCAAGAAGAAATCTATATGACTCAGCCAGAAGGATTTGCAGTGGAAGGCCAGCAACAAAAAGTTTGCAAATTGGTCAAATCCTTATATGGCCTGAAACAAGCTCCTCGAGCTTGGTATATAAAAATGGACAATCACCTCCTGCAACATGGTTTTAAGAGATGTTCATCAGATGCAAACCTCTATTTCAAAAAATAGGGTTCTGAGATAGTGTTGCTTGTACGCTATGTTGATGATCTGCTCATTACAGGGAGTTCAAAAACTATGATCTCTACTGTCAAAAGAGACGTGTCAATCTTTTGAGATGTCAGATCTCGGACTTCTCCATTACTATCTTGGTATGGAATTCAGCCAGAAGGAGCACTCCATCAAAGTGTCTCAGAAAAAATATGCCAAGACATTGTTCGAAAAATATCGCATGACTGATTGCAAGCCAATGGCAACTCCGATGGAGACTGGACTTCAGTTATCGTGATATGATGATTCACCTTAGGTAGATGGTACTCTCTATCGACAGTTGATTGGGAGTCTCATATATCTGACCAATACTAGGCCAGATCTCGTATTTGCTGTCAACTATCTTTCAAGGTTCATGCAGGAGCCTAAGACCACTCATTGGAAAGCAAAAAAATGTGTTCTTCACTATGTCCATGGCACAATGGAATATGGCCTAGAATACAAGAGGAACAACAAATTCTTCTTGCAAGGATACATGGACTTCGACTATGCCAGATCATCTGATGATCGCAAGTCAACTTCAGGATATATTTTTCATCTTGGATTCGGTCCTGTCTCTTGGCACATCAAGAAGCAACAGGTGGTTGCTATTTCATCAATAGAGGCAGAGTATCGCGTCGCACGTGAAGCTGTGTGCGAAATGATATGGTTACGTTGCATTCTAACAAGTATGGGTAATCCATCCAAATCTCCAATACACTTATTTTGTGACAATCACGGTGTTCTGAACCTAGTCAAGAATCCAGTCCATCATGAAAGAACAAAGCACATTGACACACAATGTCATTTCATTCGAGATGAAGTTCTGAAGCACCGAATTCAGCTTCAGTACATTCCCACCGATGTTCAAGTTGCAGACATTTTCACTAAGGCACTTGCACGTGTCAAATTTGAATTGTTTCGCAGCTCTCTTTGTATTGCAAAATGATGTAATCATGGGGGATGTTAGTACAACTAGTAGTTCTTATATTACATAAATAATGTAATAAGGGGGGATGTTAGAGTTACTATAGTAATTCTATGTTATTCCTTTATTTATGTTAGAATTATGTTGTTAGGTTAGTTGCACTATTGTTAGCATACATAATATTTGGTTTATTTTATTTAGACCTAAGCTGTTAATTAGATCCTATGATTACGAGCTAATATGAGTTCTCCATGTATTATTTATACGAATTCTGATTAATAGAAATTGTTCACTTACTCTAAAAAAAATAAATTGGCCACAAAATGAATAACACTTTAGCTTTAAAATAATTAATATGATCATTTATGAACTCTTTCTATGTTGATGAAGCTACTCAATTTATTGTCACATGTTTTAAAAAGTAGCTCAAATTATGTAAGCAAAGGGATAATGAAGAAGTAAATGATCTAATGTTTCTATATCCTTATCATATATGGCATGCCTAATTTTTTTATGATATCCTCTTCTTTGTAAATTTCTTTGGACTATTGACCAAAGGAATGGTAAGGCCTTAAAGAGGCCATCTAGTGATAAAATATTCTTCCAAGAAAAATCAATAATAATAACAAACTATGTTCGCTTTAAATACCTATAGCTCATCTCATCCATCCACATAAAAATACACAAATATAAATCTTGAATTATATTTTGAAGTGTAATACCCTTCCTTGGGCACTAAAAGTTGTAAATAAGAATTTTTAATGCCTTTCTTTTCAACTCGTTGATAAATTTAAACTTAAATATGACTGTTAGAATAATATAGGCAATAGCAAAGTATGCTAGAATTATAAAATATTTAATGAAATAGGGATTGTTAATGTGATATACTATGCTTAATGATATTGTATTGGATTGAATGTGAAGATTCCTTGATTATGAATTATTGCAATAGGTTGATGATGTTCCTTTTAAGGTATTATATTAACCATGTGGAAAAAGTAAAATATTCATGTGTTTTGTAACTATGGAAAACCATAATTGAGACAAGATAAAGTAACTTAAAAACCTATATGGTTTTTGTGTTACCATTGTATTGTCTAGTCATTGCTTGCAATCTAGAAATCAAAATATATAATAAAAAATGTCTTCTATTGTATGTACACCATCATAGCAAGGAGAGTATATTACTGGGACAATTGATTTTATAATTAAATGATTAATAGATTACTTTGGATTATTTAATAATTGTAGAGGTTTAGAATATCACAATTCATTAATGATAAGTATCTTGGAACCACTATCAATCAATGCATTATTCACCAGATTCTAGTTTAATTTGAAAGGTAATTCTACCTCCTTAATACAAAATTGGACCTGAATACCAATAAAGGGATTACACTATTGTTAAGATCCTGCTATAAAATAAACTCAAATAACACACTCTCACACAATTGCTTGGAAATAAACTCACATAAACATCATATTAATATAACAAAAATTTGCATAAAGGAACAATCTCACAATAAGACAGAATCGCAAGCCTCTTCGAGGGGGCAACCTCCTTCAATACTTCATTAATTTGCAAAAATATGGTTACATTGGTGCCTTTTCGGGTATTTAAGGAGTTTCCTTCCAAGGTTGGCTTACATGCAAAATGCCACCTGGATTACATGCATAATGCCACCCGAATTACATGCATAGTGCCACTTTGAATTATATGCACAATGCCACTCGAATTACATGCATAATGCCACACAAATTACATGCACAATGCCACCTTACCTAACCTATCTACCATGTGTTACATAAAAAGGGTGCCATTTGTCATAGGCACTACCTAAGCTAAAACTTAGAACATTACAAAATATTAATCATGGGTACTACCCACGTTCACTAGGAATTATTACATTAAGGGTTAGGATGAGATCCTAACATGCCCTTCTCCTTGAAGAAGCTTTGTCCTCAAAGCTAAAAATGAGGAAACTATTGCTGGAGTTGATGGAGAGACTCCCATGTAGCATCCTCAGGTTGAAGTCCACACCACTGAACCAGGACCTCTATAATGGTACGGTTGCGCAGAGTGCGAGTTCGACGATCCAAGAAATGCTTCGGTGCAAGTAAGATGGAGCCTTCTTCATCCAATTTGAGGAGTGTTGATTGAACCTGTACCTTTGTGCCCACAACTTTCTTGAGAAGGGAAACATGAAAAATAGGGTGGATCTTGGAAGTGGGTGGAAGAGCCAATTTGTAAGCTGTTGGACCAATCCGTTGTAGAACCTGATAAGGACCATAGAATTTTGGAGCAAGCTTCTGACACCTGCGGAGTTGTAGGGATGATTGTTTGTATGGTTGTAAGCGAAGGAAGACCATATCACCCACATCAAAACTACGCTCGAAACGATGCTGATCAGCTTGTTGGTGCATCCAATTCTGGGCCATGTTCAAATTTTGCTTGAGTTGGCGGAGGACCTCAGTGTGTTGACTCAGAGCATTGTCGACGACCTGGACCTTGGATTTACCCAAAATGTAGGAGGAAGGCGTGAGTGGAGGGCACCCGTAAACTGCCTCAAACAGTGTGAGTTTGGTGGCGGTATGATAGAAATTTTTGTACCACCATTCGGCCAAAGAAAGCCATTTTTCCCAATGAGTAGGATTATTGGAGGCAAAGCAGCGAAGGTAGGTTTCCAAGCATTTATTAACAACCTCTGTTTGACCCTCCGTTTGCGGATGGTAGGCTAAACTCATTTTGAGTTGAGTCCCCTACAACTTGCTAGTAAAGGTGGGATCACGATTAGATACAATGGAGGTTGGCATGCCATGAAGGCAAAATATGGAGTCAAGAAAAATTTGGGCAATAGTGGATGCTGTGTAAGGATGGGTTAGGGCACAAAAGTGAGCATACTTTGAAAGGCGGTCCACTACCACAAAAATAACAAACTTGCCTCTAGATTTAGGTAGCCCTTCTATGAAGTCCCTGGAGATGTCAGTCCACACATGATCTGGTATCGGCAATGGTTGAAGAGTTCCCGGAGAGTGCACTATTTCTTCTTTCATCCTTTGACATGTGTCACAGTTCGCTACAAAAGAGCGAATGTCCTGTTTCATACCTTTCCAAAATAAGGTGCGCTTGAGTCGCTCATAAGTTTTTAGGAACCCTGAATGGCCAGAAGATGGAGTAGCATGTGATTCCTTCATGAGGAGCTCTCGAAGCGGGGACTTAGGAGGAAGAACTAGGTGTTGATGGTAATGCAGATCCTGGCCATCCCAACTATATCCTGGTGTAGACTCTAGATCATCCCTAAGTCAAGCAACCAGGTCTTTCAAATCTGCATCTTGAAGGATTTCCTTACGTAAGGGCTCAATCCATTGGGGCAATGGTGCAGAGATGGCACACAACATACTAAGGGTCTCAAATTGGCGAGAGAGAGCATCTACCACAAGATTTTCCTTCCCTTTTTTGTACGTGATGTCATAATAATAGCCCATGAGTTTTGATACCCACTTTTGTTGCTCGAGGGTGGCAACCCGTTGTTCTAGAAAGTATTTCAGACTCTGGTGGTCAGTTTTGATGGAGAAATGGCGCCCAATGAGGTAAGGTCACCAATGCAGGACTGCATGCAAGATTGCCAACATTTCCTTGGAATATGTGGATTTCCCCAAATTGCAATCAGATAGGGCTTTGCTGGTAAAAGCCAAAGGGCATCCTTCTTGCATCAATACTACCCCAATACCATGACCAGAAGCATCACTTTCAATGACAGATTTTTTAGAGAAGTCTAGCATGGCTAAAACGGGAGTGGTGGTCATGGCATGCTTGAGGTCCAGGAATGCTTGCTCAACCGGCCTTGTCCAAGTAAAAGAATCCTTCTTCAACATGGAGGTGAGGGGGGCAACTATCTTTCCATAATTATAGACAAATTTATGGTAATATCCTGTAAGCCCTAAAAATCCTCGAAGCCCCTTGAGTGTGCGAGGTTTCGGCCATTCTTGGACTACTTGGATCTTCTTAGGGTCAACATTGACACCATCCTTTAAGACAATGTGTCCCAGATATTCTACTTTAGTCAAACCAAAGGAGCACTTGGACCTTTTTGCAAATAGTTTATGGTTGGCCAATAGTTGGAGGGTTTGATCTACATGCTTGAGATGCTCTTCCCATGTGTGACTGTAAATCAAGATGTCATTGAAGAACACAAGGATGAACTTCTGCAAAAAAGGGCAAAAGATGTTGTCCATCAGGCTTTGGAATGTGGAAGGAGCATTTGTGAGACAAAATGGCATTACCAAGAATTCATAATGACCTTCATGAGTGCGAAAAGTAGTTTTAGGAATATCTTCATCCTTGAGCCGAATCTGATGGTACTCAGAATGGAGGTCTAGCTTAGTGAAGTACATGGTCCCATGTAATTCATCTAGTAATTCATCAACCACAGGGATAGGAAATTTATCCTTGAAAATTGTCTTGTTGAGTTCTTGGTAGTCAATACACAATCGCCAAGAGCCATCCTTCTTGAGGACCAGTAAGATTGGTGCAGAGTAGGGACTAGTACTAGGCCGAATGACACCTGCCTTGAGTAATTCCCGTATCATCTTCTCAATCTCCCGACTTCATGGCATGGGGGTACCTGTATGGTTTGATATTGGGAGGTGTACTATCCGACAATAATGGAATGGCATGGTCATGAGAGCGATGCGGTGGTAGTGTGGTTGGTTCTGAAAAGATGGCCTCATGTTTATGGAGAATCTATTGCATGTCTGGTGGGATTTCACCCATTGGAGATGTGGATGGTTGGATGGAGAATAGTTGTGCAATGACCCCACGTGATGACTTCTTTAGCAATTTCTCCATGCCGTTTGAACTGATAATTTGAGGTGTTCTGCTTGGGGAGCCCTTGATGATGTGTGTTTGTCCATTCTGGGAGATCTGCATCCAAAGTTCAGTAAAGTTCCAACTGATAGTGCCCAACGTACTCAACCATTGAGATCCCAAAACAATATCACATCCACCCAATTGGAGGGCAAACATGTCTTGCTTAAGTTCATAGTCCCCTATATTTATTTTAACATTGTGACACTTTCCTTTACAAGGTAAGGTTCCCCCATTGGCTACCATGACCTCAAAGGAATTACAAGTGTTGATATAACAATTTTCCTGCTGAGAAAATCTAGGGTCAATGAAGTTGTGCGTGCTTCTCGAATCCAGAAGGATGGAAAGATTTTGGCCCTTGAAAAATCCTGTAACCTTCATGGTTTGAGGAGTAGTAATGCCTGCAAGGGCATGGACTGTAATTGCTGTCTCAGGTTCCTGTTTCACTTCTTCTTGTGGAGGAGGTGTTTTTGGAGGGTCCTCATCCTCATCACTCTCGTCAGAGGTATCAGGTTCTTCAACATCTATCAAGAATAATTTTTTGTGTGCACACTTATGCCCTTTGAAAAAAAATTCATCACAATTGTAGCATAATCCTTGGGCATGACGTGCATCCATCTCTTCGGTGGTGATGCGCTTGGGTGCAGCAGGTTTATTATCAACTAGGTGTTGGGCTCTAGGAGGAAATGAAGGTCTATTTTGAGGAAACTTTGATGGGCGTCTTTGGGCAGAGATTTTAGATTCGACCAAACGGGCCAAACTGATAGCTTCCATAATAGTTCGTGGTTTCAACATTTTTACTTTCGCTTGGAGTTCCACCTTCAACCCACTAATATAACAACTCTGGAAGAACCCTTCACTCAATCCTCTTGTCTTATTGGCCAATTTTTCAAATTGAGCTTGGTACTCTCGGACTAACCCTGTTTGTTGTAGTTTGGTCAAGGCTCTTGTAAAGTCCTCATACTCACTAGGACCAAATCGAGTGAGTAGTTGGGATTCAAAATCCTCCCAAGAGAGATTTGGGTAGGCAACATGTAACCATTGAAACCAATGTAGAGCCTCAGACTCCAAGTTAAAGGAAGCCATATAGACTTGATGAAATATGGGTACATTATGAAGTCGAAAGAATTGGTCAACCCGACATAGCCACCCATAAACATCCTTCCCACTAAATTTGGTAGAGTCCAATTTGGGCATTCTAAAGGGTGGATCATGGTCATGATTCCTTGCAGAAATCTCAGCTTGGTATTCTGATTTGGGTGGTTCTCTTTTCGGTTCTTGTCTACTTACGTCAGTGCTTCTTCTAAGCGGTTGCTAGTGGCCTCATGCTCTAGGCGAAGACCTTGGACTTCTTCCCTTATGGAGTGAAAAGACGAGTTCAAGTTCTCAATGGCTTTTGTTAGGGATTCCAAGTGTTCTAGTTCTTTTTGGTGTCCACGGGTACCCTAGGCAATTTTTTAAACCTTTTGTGACCAGTTACTAAAAATAGAATTGAATTTTTAGGACTTACTATTTTTAGTAAGTTCCCAAAAAAGTGCTTGGGTGCTATATATCAAAACGATCAGCTCAAGGAGGTGGTAACAATGAGTTATATCTCTCAACACTACTTTTTGGCACCCCAGAATTTTTTTTTTAACTCCTATTTTGTTGAGTCTAATGGTGTTTACAGTTTCTGATTCTGAGCTACAGAGCAAAATTTGGGTACTAGAGCACTATCTATAACTGGCCTTGTTTCATACTCAAGATTCTCTATATTTTGTAGGTGACTGTTATGACAGTTCTATTCTGACCCTAAAGACTGTGAATTCTGTCCTGACTGTGCTAACCTCTCTGACTTGACTGACTTGACTGTGACTGCCACTGTAAATTTGACTATTATTCTCCAGACTGTCAACTTAAGTGTCACACTCATGGCTTATCCTAAATGCATGTCCTTTCTATTATTTTTTTAGTAGAGGACTCCTTTCTCATATGCTCACTTTTGAAATGCAGGTTTACGAACAGGGATGTTTGGATTTTTATATATATTTTTATTATTTTTTTTTTGCGTTTTTTACAAGTTGAAGTTTTAACAGAACTAGGGAATGCTAAGTATAGGAGTATGTACCACCCATAGGCCCTCTAATATACCAACAGTGACGAACAATAGTGCTCGGACCAATATTTCAGGCCACTACTCAAGGAGGATTCCACACATACCCTTGAGCACACTACCTGCCTCTCTGACAATACGGGAGGGTAATCGTCCAGGATGCTGTGTCCCGTAGACTATGAGTAATACAAGGCTGAAGAGCTTCCTAATGGCTAAAATTTTGTTTAATCCTAGATGGTCTCCCGATATACCCGAAGATACGTGGGAGCTCAAGTCCGTGCGCGAGTTCTGTCTGAGGCCTAGGTATTGGAGCCTGATCGCCCCTCACTTCACTAGATGATTTATGGGCTATCTAGCTTAGCCAATAATGATAGATCCTTCGTGATATTTTAAAACCCTCGGTACAGGGTTTCTACCTACTCAACTAAAAAGATTTTTTTTTTTTTTGGTCTGGAAAAAAAATGCACTGTATTTTTCTGGTTTTTTTTTTTTTTAATAAGGAAAAATAGAAATGGGAAAAACACACAGAATTTATACCTAACAGATGGATTGGATGGCAAGAATCGTTGTAGTTGCAGCAAAACTTGGACCTGGAAAGCGCTCTGATACCACTTGTTAAGATCCCGCTATAAAATAAACTCAAATAACACACTCTCACACGATTGCTTGGAAATAAACTCACATAAACATCATATTAATATAACAAAAATTTGCATAAAGGAACAATCTCACAATAAGACAGAATCGCAGGCCTCTTCGAGGGGGCAACCTCCTTCAATACTTCATTAATTTGCAAAAATATGGTTACATTGGTGCCTTTTCGGGTATTTAAGGAGTTTCCTTCCAAGGTTGGCTTACATGCAAAATGCCACCTGGATTACATGCATAATGCCACCCGAATTACATGCATAGTGCCACTTTGAATTACATGCACAATGCCACTCGAATTACATGCATAATGCCACACGAATTACATGCACAATGCCACCTTACCTAACCTATCTACCATGTGTTACATAAAAAGGGTGCCATTTGTCATAGGCACTACCTAAGCTAAAACTTAAAACATTACAAAATATTAATCATGGGTACTACCCACGTTCACTAGGAATTATTACATCAGGGAAGTTATTACATTAAGGGTTAGGATGAGATCCTAACAACTATTCCTTGGTGTAGTTATGAAATAACACCATCAAGGGACCCTAAGGAATAGAACCAGAATAATGGAGGAAGAAAGGGGGACCATGGTGTCTGATTGAGGAATTAGCAATATAAGCTTCTATATTTCCATCAATAGGAGCTTAATACTTAGCAATTTGTAGAAACACAATCATCCTAAAAATTTCAGGTTGTGGAATCTCCATAAAACACCTAAGCTTATTGATCCATATCAATATTACCCAGGAAATTCATGATAAGAGAGCAGAAAAGAAGTTTCCTACATTATAATTATATTTTTTGGACTCATCATTCTATTAAATTATCTCATTCATAACCTAAGGAAGTAATTATGGACTTTTAATCACTTAGAAATTGTTTTTTATTCAAAACCAAAAGCTTTTGTACATACTAGCTTGGTGTTAGACCTACAAAGGAGGCAAGCCAAAGCTTTTTCATAGTGACATCAACAAAATGCCTCAAAATATTTAACATAGTGCAAAATATTATGGAGCGGATATTTTTCATTCCAAAAATAGGTAAGCTAAAACTTTCTAAGCGATGACATTAGCCTGACCTCCAAAAAGTTTTTTCCTAGTGAAAATACTTTCACTAAGTAGGAAAAGCAACCTAGAGGGAAAGAAAAAGAAAATAAGCATCCCAAATTAGATATTTTTAACATGAAGGATTATGTCACCACTAAAAAAATATCTAGCATGCCATAAAATCAACATTGTTTTAACAAAAATACTTCCAATACCCTTAGAATAAAGAAGTTAAGGCAGCATGGTAATTATCAAAGCTTGAAAGTGAAAACCACTCCAAGTATGTCTAATGATCTTACAAATCATAATTGCTTGACAGAGGGCACGTTGAAAGTAAATTATATTAGGCTTGAAGTTGTTTGGATTATTTCAATTAATAGTTGAAGTAATTTCTATCAGGCTTGAAGTTGTTTGGCTTGTTTCGACCAGAGTGCCTGTAATGTTGAATGTTGTAATATTTGAGTTTATTATATGTTCCATATAGTTTTATTTAATGGTTTATTAGGCATTGCTTGTAGCAGATGGCCTATGCTCATTCAAATAAAAATAATATTGTTAGCTAAACCTAGTCTACATCTAATAAATCTCTCTAAGCCTACCTTTTTCTCTCTATCCCTACTCTTCTCTCATCCTTATCCATTTTCTAAACTTATTCTCTTACATAGTAGGATTTAGAAAAGGAACTGAACTTCTCTATAGATTTACTCAGAAGCAATTATAAGTCATCCAATCTTGACCTTAGTCTATAGCAGACATTCTATACCTAGGTAGATGTAACAATCAAGATTTTTTGGTATGCTTGGTGGGATGGATCATTATAGTTCATCCTAATTAGAAGTTATAGATTAAAAGGAATATCAAGGCTAAAAACCACCATGTGCATAATATTTTTGGCATGCCATGTTTATTGTATGATTAGGATCATGATGAAGATCCTAGTCTCATAAGTGGATAAGAAATTAATTCACCTAACTTCTCCACAATGAAGAACCTAAGAGTTTTTGGTATCTCCATTGGAAGGAATAGATATAAAATATTATGATCACAAGATCAAAAGCCAATAAGCTTAAAGAACCCCTGTATTTTGTTGAGTTAACAAATTTTGAAGCATTAAAAAAGGAAAATAACTATCACTCATTCAAACCTTTTCCATCCAAAGTCCTACTCCTCTCCAGGCTATATTCCTAGAATCACCTACTACCTCCCATCCTAGAGCCATGGGTAAAAGAATTTACCCTAGCTAGCATAGTGCCAAAGCCCTTAATGTTGAAGATATTCATGATATTTTCCAAGTTGCAGTAAAAGCCTTACCCTCTTATGATGGTAATTAAAATATAACTTATGGACATTACCAATATAAAGCTACTCTAGCCACTATGCACAATATTATTCATGAAGATGTAATGGTGAGGTTATTAGCCTTGTACTTTAGAGGTAATGTACTAGATTAGTTCCACTCTTTAGAAGAAGGTAGCATCAACACATGGGTTGAATTGGTTGAGTGTTTTATCCTACAATTCAATGATTTAGGGGATTCCTTTTTATTTATAATGTAGTTTACTTCCATGTAGAGGCATCCTCAAGAGAATATCATGGCTTTAAAAATTCAATTCAATATGACAAGTTGGAGAATACCTCAATAGGTGAAACCTTCCCAAGCTCAAGCCTATATCTACTACCTCTAGGATTTTATTCTACACCTAATATTGCATATTCGTTATTCAAATGATATTATATTTCATCATATTTTTCAAGTTATTGTGGTAGCATAGAATGCCCTCATTTCAGTTGAGAAGCTTCCTCCAAAAGTTGTGATGCCATATTTTCTAAAATTTTCTTAGCAAAATCAAAAAGCTTTGCTTTTGGCTCCCTCAAACCCACCACTAGCTGCTTTACCTACACCTAGGTATTATACTCAACCTTCCATTCTAGTTATTACAATGCAATATCTACTTGATACATAGCCAAAATATTTAATAGAGATGCAATATTTCAAGGAATTAATTAAGAATTTGATAAATAGGATCACTGTGATGGAGGCAGAATGTTGAAAGAAGATTTGAAGGATACCAAAAAAATATTCCTCTATGTCACAAAAGAGCAAGGGGCTTCAACTAGCAACACCATCAAAAATCAAATTGCTATTACCAAAATCCAAGAGGGAGAGACATTTATAGCCTAGGAGGATTCTTGATGTTTGGATTAAAGTGATCCCCATAATGTTGACACCTATATAGTCTACCAACATCAATGCTAGCTTCCTATAGCTTAAAAGACCAAAAGAGAATCAAAAGGGTGAGTAGGCATGCTTATGGACCTAGATCAATACTTCTTGGATGAAGAACCCACAAGCTCTAGAATATGTCATATGTTGACTAGATCTAAAAATAGACCTCTTCTAGTGGATCCTTGAAAGGTTGATAATTTAAAAGTTGCAACTTGGTTGTAAAGGAGCGGGTTAAGGAACAATATAAAAAGTAACCAAAGCCATATGAATTCGAGGCTTATTAAGAGAAAACGAAGGAAAAATCCTCGAGGAAGTTGCATTTTCCTTTAGTTATCAAAAGGTAAAGGCAAGAAGCCATGCAACAATTTTAGAAGAGCTTTGATGAGTCGATCTAAAAGGATAAAAAATTGCCAAGAAGAATCGAAGAAGACTCCTTCGAGAACTAGTATGTAGAATGCATTGTTGATTCCTAGATAGATTGATCTACTCATAGCAACCCTAAAAGATACATTCTAAGGTATATTTGGCTTCCTAAACCTTATTATAAATCAATATCAATAGACTCAAGGGATAGAAAAGAATAGGCCTCCACTCTTCTATATGTCTTTATGCATGGAAGGATGGGTTATGCACAATTGCATGGTGGATTACGGAGCTACCATAACAATAAGGATTATGCATAAGGGGTAATTTAAAAAAAGTATTTATAAAAATTTGGCAAATCTTAATGTAAACAAGGTGAATCGTGTCTAAACTAGGTGGCACATTTTTCAAAATTTTGCAAAAAAATTATTAAATTTTGGTAAAAAATTATTATTTTTTAATAAAAACTATAAAAATCTGGTGATTGGCAGAGCATAACTAGTAGAGCATGAATGGTAGAGTGCTAGTGTGACTGGCATAGTGCAACTGGCAAAGGATGACTAGCAGAGGGTGACTAGCAGAGTGCGACTGGTAGAGTGCGACTGGAAGAGGGTGATTGGTAGAGGGAAACTGTAAGAGTGCGATTGGTAGAGGGTGACTGGAAAAGGGTGACTAGAAAAGGGCAACTAGAAAACGGTGACTGACGAAGAGTGACTAGCAGAGGGTGACTGGTAGAGGGCAACTGGCAAAAGGAAACTAAAAAATATGATTGGCAAAGGGCGACCTCTGCTAGTGTCAATAGGATGCTACCATGTGCCCTCTCCTTTACCACGTGTCACGCATCCACAAAATTTAGCCATGTAGAATTCTATAAATAGGAATGCAGGCTCATTTTTTACCCTTTTTTTCTAGTGTAGATTTTTTTAGAGCTTTTTCCAAAGCATTTTCTAGAGTGTTTTCCAAGCGTTTTTAGGGCTTTTTTAGGATGTTTTCAGGGCATTCTCAAGGTATTTTTATGTCATTTTAGGGAGTTTTCAAGGTATTTTTAGAGCATTTTTAGGGCATTTTTAGACCATCTTCAAACCATTTTCAGACTATTTTCAAACAATTTTCAATGTGAAATGGCTAGCTCTTCCTCTCCTTTGCTTGTGAAAGTCTTATTCAAAAACAAATTTTGCCCCAAAATTTCAAATATTTTTGGCACACCTAGAAGAGATTCACAATGGGTTTACACCTCTAGAGTTCCAAGAGTGATAAATATGCCACAGTTCAATGCCAATGTCTCCCTAATGCAAAGGATAGTTAGTTCCTCCAACCTTGACGAGTCCACTATTCACATCAAAGTGAATAACATGGATATTATTTTTTCTATGAAACCATCAGATGTGCAACGAATAACAAGGATTCCATTTATGGATGGTCACCTAGTGAACAACCAATACGTCTTGAGCAAATATGACAAACGATAATTGGAGACCACCTACGATGTCTATTTAGATAATTTAAAAGGTATATTTTTAAAATTTAGTTTTTATTTTTATGCATTTTTTTGGTTTTATAGTTTTCATTTTCTAATAATGTTATCTCTTTTGTAATATCTATTTTCTAATAATTTTCTCCTTTTTTTCAATTAATTCTACTAAGTCCAAAAGGGGATTAAACATTTCCAACGTTGCAAATAAATTTCTTCATGCTTGCATTGAATTTTTCTAGTAAAGACTTATTTTGCAAGGATGACCTACAAATATACCATTTTGGGCATTGGCCTATTTGGTTTGATGTATTGTAGGCACCATATTTAATTGATCCATGCACATTTCAAACCGTGTTAAACATGATCTTTTGAACGCCCTTAAATTACAATCTTCTTCTTATGCAGTAACAACCAATTATTTTATTCTTTCTCTTTTTAATGAAGCATATTACAATCTTAAAAATGACCCTCATCCAACTGCATTTCACGCAAGCTTGATGGCTATTGGTATGACGGAGGAAGAAATAAAGGTAAAATTATTTTTTTGAAAAATCTACATTTTCTTTCTTTCCAATCAATTTTTTTATTTTATAATTTTTTTTTTGAAAGTATAAAAAAACACCTCCATATTCTAGTAAAAGGGATGCCAACTTTAGCATGCAATAAGTCACTGCAAATTCTGACACGCAGTCGCAATCATCACCAGTAAGTACCTCAAGAACCATGAAATGTTCGAGGCCTCCTGCTAAGAAAAAAACACCTATGACTTTTATTTCTAATGTTGAAGAAGTAACCTCAAGGTCACAAGGTAACCTTATTATTCAAAACTACTATTTTAAATGATGTATTTTAATGATTTTAAATTATATTTAGTTTAAGAAAATATTTTATATGTTTTTAGAGCAAGGGAAAATGGATGCATCACCAACGGGTGGAGAGTCTGAGTCTGGTATGTATGGTTAAATTAAATCTATTTTTATGGCATTGTTTTGTACACTAGTTTTAATTGATATTTTTATGTAAAATTTTGTAGATGCATTAGTTACATTCAAAATACTGAAAAACATATGCCTCCACCGTCTCCACACCCACAAATGCACCCACAAAAAGTCAATACACAATAGGTAGTACCATTGGTGGGGAACTAAATACATGGAAAATAGTTCCTCACATCATCGCCTTGTGGAGCAAGCAAATTTTTTTCCAAGACACACACTTTGTCTAGCATTTCAGCCTTCTCAATGTTATCCCTTAGAAATTTCTCAAATGTACTGAGCGCATCTCAAATGCCCTTTAGGAATCTTGATGATGATTTTATTTATCAGGATACCAATCCTAAAACTTTACCTTTCAAGGCAAACGATGAGCTTTAGGATCCTTAGAGACATCATGAAGTAGAAGTGACTATTGAGGCAAATGTCGCCTAAGTTTCCTCATCTTCCCCTCATCAAGTCGCCACCCATCATCCTCAAAACGATGATGATAAAGTTAATTTTTTAAAAAATATTTATTAGCTAATAGGTGTAAAGCTAAAATTAATGATACTCTACTTTCAGATATATATTTTTTTTGGTAAATAAATTATATTTCATTCATACCGGGTTTTGCAGGTTAACCCAAAATATTTTTACAAAAGTCAGCCTTATGTTGAGTAACCGAACCTTAAACCAACTGAGGATCCTCTATCCTCTAGCCATGACATCCTTCCTTAACTGGGTGTCTCTAAACAGGTAATCCCACCCTAACCCAGACCCAGACCACAAAAAGAGACTAATGCCCAAACAGAGCTCAAAAACCATAGTATTCCACCACATACCCTAGAAGATACCCATTCCTAGATCGTAAACAAAACTAGACACCCGCTTTGCACAAAGCATTTGCAATATTTTCCCGGATGACCACAAACAAGATGAACAACACAAAAACATAGAGCATGGTGACCTTAAGGAGGACCCTAGTCCTCCTCATCATCCTCCTCCACCTGGTCCTCATCATTTCCATCATCATTGACGTCCATCTCTGGATTGTAGACCACTGGTTTGTTGCTTTGGTATCCTTCATTGAATAAAACCTTGGTTAGAACTTCCTGAAGTTCCTGCATTTGATGGTTAATATTGGTGGCCAAGTTCAGGATGAACCTCTTCAACTCCATTATTGAAGGGTCAGGACCCTCATCCTCAAAGGTCATCTCCATCATTTTGCCACCTCCCTGCACCTACTTGTTCTTCAGTCTCAGGGAAGACCTAGTGGTCGGATCGATCCTCAATATTTTCCTTGTAGGGCCTCCCTTACCACTTGATTTGACCTCTCTTTTCATAATAGGGGAGGGTTTAGGTAAGCCCAGGTTGTCTCTCCCTCTTGAACTCTCACCGTGCACAGCTGGGGGATCCTCATGGGAGGGGCAGGGAGTGCGGATTGGGGAGCATTATTGAGAACATATTTGTAAATGACCTTGAGAAGGCCTTGGGGCATGGACATCGAAAAACCTTTCTTGCTATGGAAAGATTTTATAGTGTGGTTCAGGGAGTTCATGAGGAATTGGGGAATGCTTATCGGGTTCACATCCCTAAAGAAATTAACAAAGGTATAGTGGAAACTTAGAAGAACCTTACCAGGGTCCTCTATTATGATAAACTCTAGAACATTCTTCATTACCGCATTCCAAGGGGTCAGGAGGTCCATCCTTGTGAGCCCATTCTTAGCCTCCTTGAAAATATTAGGATTATCCTTAAATTATTTTAGTTCCACTTCCCAGTGGTGTTTCTGTCTGTGGATAGACCTCCCCTTCACCGTCTGCCCAGTAATGGCAGCCAAAAAATTGACATCGATGATTATCTCACATCCTCTTATCTCTACTTTTCCATATTCCCATGTCTCCATCACCACCAGTGTGATCTCCTCCTCCACGCTCGAAAACATATCAAAAAATTGGGTGAACCGTCTATCAGTCAAAATGGCCTGAGCCACTGGCTCCATGATGACCATGCTAGGATCAATGTAAATCATGTTCTTGTTGCTCTCTTTTGGATGCCTCTCTTGATTAATTGGAAGCTCAACACTCATAATTCTTGATGTCCTACTACATAGGTAATTTGTAATAAGATAGTGGCGCTTTTGATTCCTCCTTCCGTCTGTTGGATTACCCTTGAAACCGGTGCCAAATTTGGGAGCATGCCACCAATCACCATTATCTTGAAAAGCTTACCACTTCAGTGTTGGGATCGTGCCATCGTATCCCTCCTCGCACCTTAGAGGATCCATTATTATTATTTTTATGGGAAGGTTTGACAAATAATGTTTGGCGGGATACCAAAGCCTCTTGAAAATTGCAATATCACTCCTACTAAGTTTTGGAAACTTCCATCGCCTTCCTCGGGACCACCTGCTCGCATGATTGTATTTTTTTGAGGTGATACCCACTACCTCATAGTTCTTGCTCAATTTTCTCGGAATTGATCAACTGGCCTTGGGCAGAGTCTTTGGATTTTCCAACCTATGCGTGACCAATGAGATAATATTTCTGATTTGGGCCCATTTCCTCCCCAATGGGAATCCCAAAGGGGCATGTGATCAGGAAAAACTCACTTCACGTAGGCCCTATCATAGTTTTTCACAATGGATGATTTCCTCCACATCACGTGGGACCTCATGGGTCCACGTGAGTATCCTGTTAGTCCCTACACTAATGTTTGCCAACCTATCAGCCGCCTTGTTGGCTTCACAAAATACATGTTGAGCATATTTTCCTTCCCTGGCCTCGTAGAGGATCCTTGCCTCATTTATGAGGGTCTCGATCCTCCAAGGGGGTTTTCTTTCATTCTTTAGTAGGTTTATGATGTTCAACGAGTCCCCTTCCACAATGCAATTACCTTGGATCTCCTACAACAACTTTAGACCTCTCCATAGTGCTCTAGCTTCGGCTTCATTATTTGTCTTGGTTCCTAGATTTTTAGAAAAGGCTAAGACAACCTACCCTTGATTATCTCTAACCAACCCTCTAGCCCATGCTTTACTTTTATTGTCCTTAGAAACCCCATCAAAATTGAGTTTGATCCAATTCTCTAGGGGGGTTCCACCTAGTCTCTAATCTCAGATTTGGCTTACTACCACCCAGGGTTTCATCTAAAGTAATATTTAAGGATTGAGCAAGACTTTTCTCATTAGCAGGGATGGATTGAGACTTTGATATAAATATGCTCAGGTTTTCTTTAGCAAAGGCTAAGATTTTATTGAGGACAGTTAATGGATCAAGGTTGGATCCATTGAATGCTCTATGGTTCCTTTCTAGCCAAATTTTCCAAATAAAGTGGTGCAGACATATTTTCCAAAGGAACCTAAGCTAAAAACTGACAAAAGGACTAGGCCATTACTGGAATAGTTTAAGGACCGTAGCTGGGATCACCCATGAAATATTAAAGGTTTAAAAAACTCCATTGAGGATGGCAACTGACCAGGGGCACTCTAGGAAAATATGGTGGATTGATTCCTAGCTAGCCCTGCACAAATAACAATGGTTAGGTAAAATCATGCCTCTCCTTATCATGTTATCAATGGTTAGAATTTTTCCTTGAATAACAACCCATGCAAAATGGGCCAATTTGGAAATCAACTTATTGATCCACACCAATTTAGTTTGAAACTCTGGATCCTTAGAATCAAGAAGCATTCTGTAGGCATATTTGATAGTGAATTCCCTACTTTCAGTCATTACCCACCTTAGGTGATCCTCTACTGCTCTTATGGAAATGAATTTTTGAGATAAAAGGTGTTCCACCTCCTTGGATTCAGCTTCCAAACCTTGAACCTTGATGGGCTTCCATATCATATTTCCTCCCTCATGTCTCATGAAATATTCCACCTGGGAACCAAAGGTGTCATCGATGTATTGTTTAAGCCTTACTAGGATAGGATCTTGGGCAAGGACCTCCTCCCTAGCCCATCTATCATCCCAAAACCTGATGCTCTTGCCATTCCCAACAATCCATCTCATGCCTTTTTTATTATCTCTCTGCTTGCCAAAACTACTTTCCAGAAGGTCGATCCTCTTGTCGGAATGGTGGTGTTCAAAAAATCAGCTCCTTGGAGGTATTTTCTCCTTACAATGGTAATCCATTCATTTTCCATGTTTGTGGTGATGCGCCATGCTTGTTTGGCCAGCAGTGCAGTATTAAGATGGGAAACTTTCCTCAGTCCCAGGCCTCCATTTACTTTGGGCTTACACACCTTGCTCCATCCCACAAGGTGCATCCTATGCTTGTCCTCCATCCCTGACCATAAAAATTTCTTTTGCAGCTGCTCAATATTCTAAACCACTCAAGTTGGGGCCTTGAAAAATGATAAGAAATAGACCAGAATACTTTGGAGCGAGGCCATTGTCAGGGTAGCTTTACCCACAAATGACAGTAAGTGCATTTTCCAACCAAAAAGCTTTTTTTGAATTCTTTCCACCACATTATTCCACATTATCTCCAAAGGGGCACCGGTAAAGAGGGGTAAGCCCAAGTAAGATGTTGGCAAAGTGGATATGGAGCACCCCAAAATCCTTGCAATCTTGATCTGCCTTGGAACAGGAGTGTTAAGGAAGTAAAGCTTACTTTTGTTAAAATTAACCTTCTGACCGGCCGCCTCCTCATACAAACATAGGATGTGTTTGATGATTTTGGCCTCTTCCACAGAAGTAGAAGATAACATTAATGTATCATCCACAAATTGTTGATGGGTAACTAGGTTGGTTTGGGATGTGGCTTTGATGTCGGAGATAAGGCCAGTGGAACAAGAATCCTTAATGGTCCTTCCCAAGGCTTCAGCCATGATGATGAAAAGTATGGGGCTTGTAGGATCCCCTTGTCTAAGGCATCTTAGGCTTTGAAAGTACCCTGTTGGTGCTCCATTGACCAGGATAGAGAACCACGGCTTGTGGATGCATCCACAAATCAACTTGACCCACTAAGGGTGGAATCCAAATTTGATCAACAAGGCCTCCAGGAATTCCCAATTGATGTGATCGTAAGCTTTATTCATGTCTAGATTTAAGGCAAAGGAGGCTTTCTTGGTTTGATTGGATGAATGAAGGGCTTCATGAACTGTGATGACCCCATCAAGAATATATCTCCCTTGAACCGAACTACCCTGGCATTGGTCAATGATGCAGGGTAAGATGCCTTTCATCCTATTTGCCATCAATTTGGTTAGAATTTTGTAGGATACATTACATAGGCTCACAGGTCTAAAGTTTGCCATAGTTTTAGGGGCTGATCCTTTCGAAGTCAAGGCTATAAATATGGAATTATAACTTTAAGGAATATTTTTGGAAGACTAAAATTCCCTAATATCCAGACAAACATCGGCCCCCATAGTATCCAAATAAGTTTGAAAAAATTGAGGTGAGAACCCATCCGGTCCTAGGGCTTTGTCCTGGTCCATTGAGAATAGGGCAACTCGGATTTCTTCATATGAGAAAGGAGCAATAAGTCTTCTATTTATATCACTATCAATGGCTTGAGGAATCACTCTTAGGAGGGAGTCTCTTGCATTTGCCTGGCATTGGGCCTCCTCTCCCAGGAGAGTACTGAAGTAAGCCACTGCTTCATCTCTGATTTCATGAATATCTTGAGTGGTGGATCCATCTTCCTTAATAAATTCTCTAATTCTTTTATTGCTTCTATTTCTTAGAGTGGTCACATGAAAGAATTTAGAGTTAGAGTCCCCATCCTTGAGCCACAAAGCTCTTGATTTCTGCCTCCAAAACATTTCTTCAAAGGCCATAATTTTGTGATACTCAACTCGTAAATTTTTTTCCTCTCTTTCGGTTGCCTCGTCACAAATCCCATTTTCAATGTTATCTTCGATGGCTCTCAGTCTATTGCTGACCTCTATATTTTTCTCAAACAGGTTTCCAAATACTTCCTTATTCCAAATTCTAAGGTTATCTCTCATCACCCTTAGATTTTGGGAAAGTTTGAAAGAGGGGCTACCTTGACAAATGTGATTCCACCATTGGTTAATTTTTTCCCTTAGATCCTTGTGCTTGGTCCACATCGCCTTGAAGCGAAAAGGCTTCTTCAGAAAAGATTCTTGGGGAACCTCCAGTAGGATAGGCATGTGATCTGAGGCAATCATGGGGAGAGAGTGCAAGGATGAATCCCTGAAAACCGTGATTACCTATTTGGATAGGAAGAACCTATCCAACCTTTCCAGAATCAAATGATTTCCTACCTGGTGGTTGCTCCAAGTGTACTTGGCTCCTTTTAACTTGACATCCATCAATTCATTTGAGTTGACGAACGTATTGAAATCCTGCATACTTGTGGAGGGCAACCCAGATCCTCATTTTTATCTGATGGATATAAGGGTGTGTTAAAATCTCCAGATATCACCCAAGGAATGTCATAAAATGCCTCACTTAAGTGGTTCAAGTATTCCCATAGTGAAGCTCTTTCTTGCACTGTATTGGGAGCATACACATTTGAAGTAATCCATGACCTTCTACTATTTAAATCATGAAAAATGATGCTTAGGACCCTATCCTCTACCTGGATTACATTACCTTCTACTTTTTTTGGGTCCCACATAGTCAAGAGTCCTCCAGAAGCACCTCTCGATTTATTGATAGCCATTTCCCCATGCTTCCAAATTCTGTAGGCTGCGAGCTTCGACTGATTCTCATCCATTTTTATCTCTTGGAGTAACAAAATTGTAGGATTGACTTTCTTACTTAATTACTTGACCATTATTTTGTTTGACTGGGCCATTAAGGCCTCTCACATTCCATGAGAGGAACTTCATTTAGATTTTTTAGCATTTTTCCTCACCCCTTTCCTTGAGGTGGGGGAGATTTGTTGTTTTTGCTATCATCTTGGCTTGTGATAACTTGTTATAAAAGTGTCCTCTGTTTCCCATTTGCTATTTCATTGTCAATCTTGAGTTTGTAATGTTCTGCCTCTGACATTCATCCTCTCTTTTTTTTGCTCCCAAAATCAATCGAGGATTTCACTGAACTTCTTGTCTATTTTGGGCTAAACTTTGGGGGAATGATTTGTTGTAGGATGGGGCTAAGACCCCAGAATTCCTTATGGTGCTCATTATATCAATACTTGACTCTACTCCCTCTAGGTTCTGCCTGTATTCACTTGGGTTCTGAGACACACTTTGAAGGTTATTAAGGCCTTGAGACATGTCCTTGGAAGGCCCCTGCTTTTGATGGAGATTCCAGGTTTTTAGGCCACTCTATCTGAGGATCATTATCCTCCCCATTATCCTCATCTGAAACCCTATCCACTAAAACTTCAAACCTATTGGAACTTAGGGTTTTGGGACTTACCTGGTCTCCCATTTCGGTTTGTTGCTTTCCTTTCTCCTTTTGCTTCATTTGAGCTTGTCGTTCAATGAGGTTTTGGTTGTTCCTTACCTGCCTATAAACTCCTTTGCCTTGTGGGACCCGAGGTCCTTGGTTTCTGGTGATCCCTCTATCATTCAACCCTCTCAGATCTGGTTTCTTTGGACCTTCTTTGTTGATGGCCAAGGTTGGACATTGATTTCTAAGGTGGCCCTGGTTTTTGCATTCAGTGCAAAAGGTCGGTTTGTTCTCATACTCAACAGGTTGCTTCCTCAGGTAGTTTCCATAGCCCAACTCAACAAAGGTTGGCAGCTCTGATTCTAGGTTTGCATTTACACAGATTCTTGCCTGAGTCATTCTTGTCCTTGCCATAGTGGAATGATCAATAGCAACCAATTCTCCTATTGTTTTCGCTATTCCTTGAAGCCAATACTCATGAAAGAATTGAGCTGGCAAGTTCGAAAGGCGGACCCAGATAGGGGCCGTGTTAATATTTTGCGTTTCGGGTCAAAATCCTCACCCCAGTGTCTGAGGAAAAGGCTACGCCTACCTAGGAACCATGACCCTCCCGTTAGGATGCGCTCCGCATCTTCCTTATTGTTAAGTCGTATTATGAAAAACCCCCTGGTAAGAGCCACAATCTCCAGATTACCCATAGTTTTCCATTTGGTCCATGCCCAAGCCCTTATAGTCTCTATGTCAGGCCTTCCTCCAAGGAACTTCCCTACGAGAGAGTGCTTCTCCAGAGACAAAAATCCATCCATAATATTTGCTGGAGCTATTACTCTGTTCTTTTCTGGAATCAGGGGTGGGAGAGCCTTGAAGAAATCACCCCTTTTGCCTTTTAGGGTTTCAGCAAACGACCAATCATTTTTGGGCCCCGCAGCTCCTTCCTAGGTCCATTTATCAGGATCTTTGTTGGGAGGGTCAGGCCCTCTGGCCTTTCCAACTTGCTCATACATCGAATCTCATCCGTCCCCCACTGTGGTTCCCCTCTTTGGATCCTCGCCTGTCCCTTGCTCACTATTCTTGCCTTCCATAGCTGTACCTTCATTGCTCTACTGTTTCTCTACTTTCAAATATTGACAGTTTAAAATATTATGAATATTGAGCCAAATTTTTGATAAAAGGAATAAATGCTCGATATAGAAATTTTTTAAAAAGAAAGAAGTTGTTTTCAAAGGTGGAGAATGAGACACAAAAGTTGGATGTATTGTTACATAAATTTGAATCTGGCACCATGCAGGCCGAGACTATATACCATGATGAAGTTTTGAAAATTATGTTGAATCAATTAGAAAACCTCAATACTGAGGTCTAGGCATATTTTAATAAATGGGCAGCAGATAAGAAAAAAGTAGCAGTTGCTGAAACTGTAAGACTTATCGTTGATGTAAGTTTTACATATAAGTTATAACTAGAAATATTTTTTTTCTTAAATATATTTTGTTTATAAATATTAACCTTTGTCTTTTCTATTTTGTAGTATAATTTTAACACTTAAAGGCACAAGTTAGCACCATGAAAACATTTATTAAGACTACAAGAACTAGTGTGACTAATGCTATGGAAGTGAACAAAATATTAGAATTCATCGTCAAATAAAACAATTGGCTAAAGAAGTTTATCAAAGATAAGGGCCTGGATGTGGAGGTGGTATTAAAACAAAATGAGAAATAACTGAATGCACCTTTTAGAGAAGATCCTATGAAGGAAGAAGGTGTATTGCTAGGAAGGATGAAAACTATAATTGAAAGTCTAGTAAGATATGGTGCATTGACAGCAAAGGATATTGAGGAAGACCAAATTGAACCTTCAGGCACCATGGATAAAGAAAACTAGATGACTATTGTTTTTTTTTATTGAGAGACCGAACATGTTGTATATATTTTTTGTAAATTGTACAATAATGGTTTCAAATCAATAAAATAGACAATTTCCAACAAAATTGTATTATCTTTTTGAAATTTTATTTTCAATATTGTGATATTTTGATTAGTTATGTGGATGCAATAAATAATTTTATATTATGAATGAATTACTAGGAAAAATTTACATAGCCAAAATGTTCTTTTATGTTTTATAATATCATTTGAAAAAACCGAAATGTAGCACAAATATTTACTTTACCATAAATAGTTTATAAAATAAAAATATAATAAATAATTTGAATATCATAGAATAATAATCCAATAAAAAGGATTAAATAACATGATATACAAAATATCCAATAACATGTCTATGATATAAAAAAAATCCAGTGATCCATAATCAACATATATGTAATAAAATAATCCAATTTCATCAACATATACATAATCAATTAACAAGGCTATGATATACATAATATCCAATAGCACGTTTAATCTCATATTATATGATATCAAAAAATACATGTCTCAAATTAGAATCAAATCTCAACAATCTAAAGAAAATTGAAAACATAATATGTGAAATCTATTCAAATGAAAGCATCCATTGATTGTAATGTTGGAATCTGGAACAAAATATTTTTAGATTGTACAAATTCTTTTGTATCCAAAATTTCTATCACCATAGTCTGATCAGTATTACCATTATCCTCATCATCATGAGTATTCATGACACCTCTTCTCTTTTCCAGAGATTTCCAATATGTCAAAGCTCTTTCATAAGGGTACTTGTACACCTCATAGGTTGACACATATAATATTAAATAATTTTTCCAATTTTTGTCCAACCTGTTTCAAAATTTAGATTTTATGTATGATAATGCACTAAATACCCTTTCATCTTCCACTGATCCTAAAATCATCATTTGACATAATTCATATAAAAGAAAATGTTCACTCATAATATGTTGCAAGATACTACTAGGATGTAATATTTTCCACAAACTAGTAATAGAACCTGTTTCATGATGGTCAGTCAATTGTGACACTTGAGCATATATTGTCGTTCCAAAATAATTTGATAATTTTGTCAAATTATCTTTGTTGACAATACCATTGATTTCAATACCATTGAATTCCACATGTTTAGTGAAATGGTTAGCAAGAGTTCCCATGCATTTGATAAACAAACCATTTATAGTCTGGTATTCATTACAAGGATCCCAAAACATTGGGTTAACCACACCCATAGCCTCAAGTAATTCATCTCTTTGAAAACGGTCTCTTATTTCTTTTATCAATGACTTTGCTATTTGTTTTAGTTTAATTTTTGTAATGTGTACAACTACATAAAATTTATTGTATGTTACAGGTATTTGTTCAACTTCATTTGTAGCTATATCCATTCGCTGATCAAAATAATATAAAACTTTTTTTCTTTCCATGGAAATTACTACATAAATGATAATTTATGTTGAACTTCAATTTTTTTTGAGGATCATTGACATTTTTTAATGCTCTTCAACTCTCAAACATGGGATCCATCAAAATTTCACCATACGCATACATCATCAATATGCACACAAAGTTGTTTTCTCACCCTGATGAAATCCGTAATATAAATCGATCTTTATTGGGCAATTTTAATCAATGTATTCATTTATTCAAAATTGGAATAATACCACACAATGTGAGAAGTGTTTTAAAGTCACTCATTCGGAATAATAAATATTTAGCCTTATCAACTACCCTACGATTTGCATACATAAACCCTACCAAGGATTGATATTATTTGAAAAATCTATATGTCGGTTGATACAATGAAAACCACCTAGTATCTACATATTTTAACTGTTTTTACCTTTAGTAAATCCTAGTGTGAACTGTTGAAACTCTGAAAATATTTTTGGATTGTGCAAAAAATAATCATGAATTTCACGGACAAGCTCTTCCACTCTCGCTACATTTTTAAATGTATCCATAATTTTGTATGCAAGATTCATTCTATGAGCCATGCAATGAATATGGATCAAATATTTGGTAATAGATGTTTGTAGTTGAACACAAAGACCATTCTTGTGTCCTTACATTGTAGCAACACCATCAGCTCCAACACATATTAACTTAGTGGCTATTTCCATAACATTCATTCCTGTTGTTTTCTTTAAACTAGTACTAACAACATTGTAATGGTTTTTTGCATTGTAATTTTCCTCCAAATTACATACTCCAAGTAAATGAGGTTGTCTTAAATAATTTTCCAATGTGTAAACATCAATGCAAATCCAAAATGTATTGTCAACAACAATCATGTCATCAATTGAAAGTGAAATGAATTTGGTTTTTTCTACTTTCTATTTAAGGTCATCTTGCTCAACCAATGAGAGATATTTTATAATTTTCCAACTGCTTCAATCTAACCAATGGGTATTGGGAAGGTTCTACACATCAGCTAGTTGAAATAGATATTTATAATCAATGAAATTAGACATAGGTCTACCTCTTTTAAGAATAGTGTATACAAAAACAAACTGCAAAATTTTTGAAGCTAAAGTGAACGTATTCATTTTTTGAAATTGGGCTTGAATCATTGCACCTTTCTCAACCAAAGTTTACTTTTGTTTCATTTCTTTATCATATTCTTGTGCATTTTTAATATGTGTGCATTATGATGCATTCTTTCACCTATTATTTTTTGGTACTATTCCATCACTTTTGTTTCTTTTATATAAACTTTGCCACAATATTTTTCTCCTATATCTTTCTTAACTTGCAATCTATGATCCCTTCCGTGTTTCCAACTGAAAATTGCACATCTCAATTCTTTTATTTCTTGACTACTATTATTTGGCTGCATTGGCTCAATAATAGAAATTTTGATACGCAATCAGGTTGAAATGATATATTAATTTTCCACCTAGATAACCTGGCTTGTTTAGATTTCTTAGAAGAATATTCTCTAGAATTAGGGATTGTATAAGAAATATTATTTTAATTTGTGTTTAGTGTGTTAGTTTCAGGAATCTCTTCACGTTGTTGTTGCATTTCATTAAGAAAAGACTCATTCGTGGATATATCATTATCAAGGATATGTGGAAGTGGAGGCATACTAGGGTCAATAGTATTTTCTATAAATATTTTTTTCCATATCATTTTTTCATTTAAAAACATACATTCTATTGAAAAATACAAATAAATATTGGACAAAACCATCAACCAAAAAACACCCTTCTTAATTAATAAAGACACTATGTATAAAATTAACAATGTACAAAATTTAACTTGTTAGTAACTAAAAGGTATTCGTACCTTGAATTTTTGTAAATGTTGATGGTTGACTAGATTTTGAAATATTATGAAAGTATTTGAGGATAATCCTTTTATTAGAAGACTGGCCTCCCTTCTTTCCATTGCCAGCAGGTGATATTTTACTTGTATAAATAGAAGAGGAACATGAACATCATTTTAAAAATAAAAATAATAGGTAAAATAGAACTATTGTTCAAGACAATAAGATATCTAATGACAATTTTAGATGTTTATAGAAAATCTAAATGGAAGAAAGAATTAGGATTGAGATTGGTACCCAAATAATAAGAAAACCTCCCTATTGAGTAAAAATGAACAAGATTTAAAAAAAAGGAAAATTAATGGTAAAAGAAAATTACCTGTAAATGGTTATCATTGTATGTTAGTCACCTTGTGCCAATTACCCTTCGTTAGTCACCCTTTGCCAGTCACCCTTTGCTTGTCACCCTATGCCAGTCATGCTCTGTCAATCATGCTCTGTCATTCATGCTTCATCAGTTACCCTTTTCCAGTCATGATTTTTTAGTCACACTCTATCAGTCGCGCTCCGTTATTCACTCTTTACCAATTTCCCTTTGCCAATCACCATTTTCTAGTCATGATTTATTAATCATATTATGTTATTCACCTTATGACACACTGTTTGCCATCCTTTATCTATCGCACACTATTTTTTTTCTGCTTTATTTTGCTTAGGAAAAATTAATATTTCAAATATATGAGTGTCGCTCTCATGTTAGCTACTTATAACGGGGTATACGAGGTAAATTCTATGGGATAAATAATTTTTTTATAATTTGAAGGCAAAAATTAGGCAAAAAAGCTACGTAAAATAGGGACTAATAAGTATGATAGTAGGGCAAATTGACCCTAAAAAAATTTGATCCCAAAAAATTTGGGCAAATGGGCCAACTTCTAGGGTCCCCAAATTCACCAAATTCTAATTTTGAAAAACCTAATATTCACCCTATTTGCAAATATTCGCCCTTGTGCATAACGGTGATAACAATTGTACCTAAGGTTATTTGTGATGTAATGAGCATGGAATACACCTAGACCAATTCCAATATGCTACAATTATATAGAACCCTAGTTTGGAAAATTGGAGTGGTCAAAGACATACCTATGGTGTTGCATAAGATTTTACAAGTCACTATGATCTAAGAAGTGATAGTGGTTTATTTCCTTCCTCTCTTTGGCCTATGCTTATCAAGAGAATTCACATCTAAGCAAAGAGGATATTTGTCCTTGGATTACATGCATAAGGTGATTTCCCACAAAGGAAGGAAGGTCAATATCTATGTGGAGAATTCAAGTCCCATCCACATAGAAATTCTAGAGGAAGAAGAGCCCAATCTGATTGAAGAGGATCTAGAATGTCTAGAGGAGTTGACTAAATATTTGCAAATGGAAGATGAATTATCTTTAAGAAATTTCAATGCAATAGATGACATCGGACTGGGAAATTATTGCATATTTGAATCAAATGACTACAAACTTTCAAATACCATAAATCAAATGTTCTAGAAAATAAACACATGGAAGTGTTAGATTTTGGATCTCTCTAGTCCAAAAATTGACGATTTTGGTGAATGAGAAAATTTGAAACATATGGTGTGAAAAAACACACCAAGTAAAACAATAAGTAGTCATAGGCTAATAGATTATTTGAAGCAGGTTATGGAGATCAAACCCTAATATGGTGATCGAGAACAAAAAATAAGAAGTCATAGGGCAATAAATTTGTTAAAGCAGGTGATGGATATCAAACCCTAGTACAACGACGAAGAACAAACAATAAGTAGGCAAAGGGTGGTAAATATTTTAAAGTACGTTATAGAGTCATATTTTGTGGACATGGATGGTTCAAAAGTGATAGGGGAAGATAATTTTGTATATGGGGTAGGACCTTTGGTATTTGGTCCATTGGATAGTGAAGGGGATGTTGATGGTGGAGGAACTCGATAATTTGACCCAAGAACATCCCATGACAAGGGTAAATTTTTTATTAGTTGGGTTGATAATATCAAAGGGAAAGCTTTTATTTCTATAGAAATATATGATATCTCTCCATTTGATGGAGGAATTTTTATTTGCAGGTTCTAGATAAGCTCATGAAAAGGTTGGTTTCTCAGATGGCTAATAGTCTAGTTGGAAAATTTATAGGAACTCGCTTGGATATTGAATCTATAAGAAAGTGCAAAAAGGATATGGAAATATTAAGGACACATGAGGATAGAAAATATCCCTAAAGGTTTATTCCTCGTCACTTTCTCTAACTATGAGGATTGTGTTAAAACTTTGTTGGGAGGACCCTAGTTTTTTGGGAGAATGGGTCTTTTTTTAAGAAGGTGGAAACTAGGTTTCAATCCAAAAATGAAAAACATAAATATCACCCCAGTCTAGGTAAGAATTATAGGATTTCATATAGAATTATGTAATGAAGATATAATTATAAAAATCATAAAATTAATAGGTCATATTTTAGCCTTCAACTCAGTAACTAAAGCTCAAACTAGGCTAATTTTAGTTATATTATGTGTCAACGTTGACATGGAAATTTTTTTACCGACTTCTATAAGGATTATGTATAAATTTAGGTTATAAGAGAAACAAATTAAATATGAAAACTTATCGGATCTTTGCAAACTGTGCAATAAATCTAGACATTTAGCTAAAAATTATCCTTCAAAGAAACCCTTGATTAAAGTTTGAAGAAAGAAATAAATTGTGGACAAAGAGAAAGATAAGAAGGGTGAGGATGGCATGGTAAAGACCTATTATATGGAAGGTAATACATTTTTTCTATTGGATGAGGAGCAAGAGGAAGGATAGATAGCACCAAAAATAAAGAAAAACCAAATATGGGGAAAGAAATAGTTTGTCAATCCATTGTTCTGGTACAAACGGAAGCCTAGGAGAAAAACCAAAAATAATATATCCATGATCATGAAGATAGGTTAATTTTATGGAAAATCCTAAGAAAATATCAATCCAAGAGAAACTTAGCATAAAACATATTCGACAAATGTAAGGTACCCCTTTCCAAGGTCCAGATCGATTAAAAAAAGGTATGAACACATTGTTTGACTCTGAAGAGATGGTTTCTTGTTCTTTTGATGTTCATATTTCCCTATTAAATTCTTCGGTTAAAAATTTGGATAACAAAAAATAGGAAATCCTTTATGAATACCACTAGAAATTCAATAATAACAATAGATTTAGAAAAAGAAGCCAAAGCAAGAAGACTTAAATCAACTAACTTTAAAAGTAGAGAAATTACTATGGATATAGCAAAGGAAACACAAAATATTTTATATTTGAGTGGAGGAAAATATTCCACCTGAGGTAAGAAAAGAAGATCATATCTTGGAATGTAAGGGGTATGAATACCCCTTCCTAATAATAGGTAATTAAAAATGTTATAAAGGATAATTACCCAAACATTTTTCTTCTATAAGAGACTAAGATTGATAGCAAGAAAATTTAACAATTAAGCATAATATCTAGAAAAATGTAAACTATGTAGCCAAAGCAACGAATGAAGCCTTAGGAGATCTTTGTATTTTATGGAACCTAAATTTGATTGATGGGAGTTGTATTCATAATATTGAAAGGCATATATTAATTATTTTCTTCTCTAAATTATCAAACTTTAGTTGGGTTTTAACTAATGTTTATGCTTCTAATTATCTCATAGGTAGGAGAGCTTTGTGGGAAGATTTAAGAGATATTAGGTAGAATACCAATGATCTTCCATGGGTGCTGGTAGGGGATTTTAACATTATCCTCTCCCCAAGTGATAAAAAAGGGGGGAATTAGGATTTTAATGATAATACTAAAGAATTTAACAATTTCATTGGCCATTGTGGTCTTATGGATATGAAATTAAGAGGGACTAAATATATTTGGTCTAATAGAAGGATGGGGGATAACCTAATTCAAATTAGATTTGATAGATTTTTGGTGTCTTATGATTGGTTTATGAGGAATAGTGATTCTTCTATATGCTCATCCAACAATTGGATCTAATCATAATATGTTGATTCTTAACATAGAAAAAAGAAAAAAATGTTTTCTTTTGATAGTTTTTACAATTTTGGCAAAGAGTTGGCATGTTTAATGAGCTTCTCAAGATCCTTTATTTCATCTAGAGGTTTATGGTTTTCTAGGTGTCGATGGAGATTTAGTTTTGTTATTATGGATGGAGGATCCCTAGCAAATATTGGAATGTGAAAGCTATCCAAGTTATTTATTTTTTAGTTATACAGTTGTTTAGTTGTCTATAGGTCCTTTTGTCTAGCCATGTTTCAGTCCAATTCATACCAAATAGGTGGTCTATGAATAAAAAGTAGTCAATTTAGGGTGATCAGTGCATTGAGAAGTAGGGAAAAGTCAAGGTGGAAATGATTGTTCTACATAAGAAAAAAATTTAGATGTTAGAGGATGTGAAGAATGTTGAGCCAAAGGAGGAATCAACTAATTTTAGCTCCATTTAAAAGTTTCAATAAATTGAAATTAAGACTAATCATCTAGAGAGGACCTGAATAATATTATGGACTAATTAAAATATTGTTTGTGTCTTCTCTACTAATATTGGGATATTGTATATGAATTGCTTTGGCCCAGATGAACAAGGGGAGGGCTAAATTTTTTGGCCCTATTTTGGGTGCTTTCTATTCTAAGTCCATTATAAATATATATATATATATATATATATATATATATATATATATATATATATATATATATATATATATATATATATATATTCATCTAGGTCATTAATTGAAGTAGTATAAGTAGAGTTAAATGAAGCAATGCTACAATTTCTAGATGCAACATTTTGGTTATTTTTTGTTTTGTTTGTCTCATGATGCAATTACATGTTCATATTTGTCTAGGAGACTCTAGTTGTAAATAAGGGTTGGGGACATTTAAAAGACTCTTTTTTACATCCTTTAATAATAAAAAAATGCACCAAGGTTTGTACCATATTGTAAATAAGTAGTAGCTAGTAAAAAGCTAATAATTAAATTAAAGCTAGATTGTTAAAAGGCTATTGGTTGCAAAAGATAAAACTACTAAAGTAGAAAATATATCAAGGCAATCATATGAATCAAAATTATGGGAAGGCATGTGATTTAATACTGGGTAGTTCACATGTACATTTGAAGTAAGGCTTGCATAAATCATGAAGTGCACACAAAGCAAGGGGGTCTGAAATTCAACAATATAGCTAAGGAAAGGCCTCCTCTAGATTATCACTATCCACTCAAGAACCATTGGGTTGATGAAGAGATAATTACCATGGGTAAACACGAGGTGAAATGGTGGACTATGATGTCTTTGCTAATTTAGGTATGTAGGAGTCCTTACATATTGGCTTGCCAAAAATAAAAATGATGAAAAGAATAACTTACTATATTGAATTCAATGACTCCCCAAGTGGGAGAGGTTTATAAAAGGATAAATTCCATCTCAGTATTCCATAAACTCCCAAAAAAAATTACCTTTCAAGAAATAAGTCCATCTCCCATCCTCTTCAAATTCAAAATTCCTAGGATTTTTGTTCATAGACTTTGTGCCCAATATGTAAGGCCTTTATTTCTAGATTCCTTATCTCATACAAGCAAAATATCCTTGTGAGTTGTCAAACTATAATGAAATTTTACTACACTAGGCAAATCCCATCTAAGAGAACATAATTGACTAAATTCACCATCCAATATTTATTTTCAAGAGAAATAATATGAGAGGACCTGAAGCCCCTTCGATCCATCGAATGGCCAATGCCAAAGAAATACCAAAGATGTTGATAAGGGAAGGTCTTCACTAAAAATTGCTAGCAAATATCAAAAGTCCTATGCCATGAGGCTAAACTAACCAAATGGATAGGATAGATAATGGTCAATAGCCTTTTCAATGGTAGCTAAGCTAGACCTCACCATTGGTAGGAGTCCTAGAGCCTTTTATGGTAGCTAAAAGGGCTCCACCTTAGGTAAGGTTTTGATCCAAATAGTGATTATGACTCATCCATCATCCATAAGGATGGGCTTGTAGGCCATAATATTTTTTTATCTAATTGGGTTTGCAGTATGTATCCAACTATGCACTACTTTCTAGTGCAATTTTGAAACACCACTAGCAAGGGGTCACAAGCAATAGAACCCAAGAATATTGGAGGAATAAAGTGGAGCTGAGGTATCTGGTTGAGGAATCAACAAGATAAAATACTATATTTGATTCAATAGAAGCTTAATACTTAGTGATTTGTGAAAACATAAGCATCCTAGAGATTTCAAGTTATGGAACCTCTGTAAACTACCTAAGATTATTGATCCATATGAAGGTCACCCAAGAAATTCATGGTAAGAAAGCAAAAAAAACTTCTTGAATTATCATTCTATTTCCGGACTCATCATTCTATTAAATTATTTCATTCAAAACCTAAGGAAGAAATTCTAGTCTTGTAACCACTTAGAAATTATTTATTATTCAAAGCCAGAGGATTTTGTCTAGACTAGCTTGGTGTCACACCTACAAAGGAGATAAACTATAGATTTTTCATAGTGACATCAAAAACATACCTCAAGATACTTGGCATAGTACAAAATATTGTGAAGTGGATAGTCTTCATTCCAAAAATAGGTAAGCCAAAAAATTCTAAGCAATGATGTCATCCTAACCCCTAAAAAAATTTGGACTAGCAAAAATACTTGCACTAAGCTAAAAAAGCAACCCAAAAGGAAAGACAAAGCAAAGAAGCATCCCATACTAGAGATTTTTATCATGAAGAGTCATGTCAACATAAAAAAATATCTTACATACCTGCAAATCAACATTGCTTTAAGGAAAAGGTGCCCATAACCCCTAGACTAAAGCAATTAGGCCATCATGGCAATTACTGAAGCCTAAAAATAACCACTCTATCTAAGTATATTTGATTATCCTGCAAATCATAACCACCTAGCAAAGGACATGCTAAACATGCTAAAGATGTTAAGTGGTGCCAACTCATACATGATCATGCAAGGCCACTTTTTCTCATGATTTTACATAGTTGCTAGTTTCATTTTTAGCTCAGTGAAAGCTATAAATAGTGGAATACCCCTCATTGTAAAGGGTTAGATGTTTTGGTGTTTTCCTATCATAAGTTGTATGTTTATGCTATTCTAATACAATCAAGGATTTTTTGATAAACCTCAATTGAAATATGAATAATTATTCATTGCCTTGTTATTTGCACTTTCAAAATTTATATTTATGCTTCAATGGAAGTAGTTTCTATTAGAATTGAAGTTGTTTGGCTTATTTCTACTAGAGTGCTTGGAATATTGAATGATGTAACATTTGAGTTAATTATATGTTTTGCATATCCTTAATTTAATAGTTTGTTAGGAATTGCTTGTAGCAAATGATCTATGCTCATTTAGCTTAAAAATAATGTTGTTAGTTGAGCCTTGACCATACAAATCAATATCACTAACCTTGCCTATCCCTTTTATATATTTAGTCTCTTACATAGTAGGATTTAGAAAAGGAGTTGGCCTTCTCTAAAGGTTGACTCAAGCAATTATGAGTCATCCAATATTGACCTCAGTTAAGGGCACATATTCTACACCTAGGTAGATTAAGCAATCAAGAATAAGCATTGAAGCTTTATAGTATAATCTAAAACTATTATTTACATGACTTTAAATGTTTATTCTCAATGGCACATTGGGAATTAACGTGATTTACTAATTGAGAGTTACAAAATACCTTTAAGTTATTAATCCCCATCTTCTCAAATTTCCTCAATTCACTACATAATATCTCATATTTACACATATTGTTAAACAACTAAATAGGTGTTGACATGCAAAATTTATTTGTGCACCTTGTGGATCAATGAACTAGACACCAACAGCTACTTTATTTTTTGTCATTGCACTATCAAAATGTATTACCTATGTCTTGTCGGGTATTTATGCTTGCTAGATTGTCAGAGCTAGGATGTTAAATGGATCTTATAATATGGGGTAATTCCTAATCTTGGTCTCTTCAAAACTATCCTTTCAGTCTTCTTCATGTTCAAGTACACCAATTATCATATTTATTTTAGATGTTTGGTCTTCTTATTATCCCCTCATCATATATGAATTTTGGGAGCTTACTCCAATTCACCATGTCATATTCATCATGATTGTACATGTAATTGCATGGAGGTTTGTTATTAATTTAGATCATATTACTATATCTAGGTACCTTCATATGAGTATAATCTATTTATAGGTATCCATCCCTAGATAGCTTACATGTCCATCCTCTAGATAACAACATGCCAAAATATTGGAGAAATTATATAACTGTTACCTCTTGCATTATTACCAGTTATAGATATTTTGCTATGGTTATGATTAGATATTTCAATACTTCTATAACATTTACTTTGGTACCATCCATCTAGATTGTATGTCTTTTGGTTTTGGTGTAAGTTAACCCCATTTCTTTGTAGATCTCCTCATCATAGTTACTATTATCACTAAATCAACTATGCAACTTATCAACAAGTAATTTTCAATTTTTAGAGTCATGGAATGATAAATTTAGCATTTTAGTATTTGGAGAGTTCAATATATCTACAACAATGACCTAGATATATGGCAAGTGATTTGCTATCAGGTTCTATTTTTTACATATGCAAGTTTATGTGAACCTTAGTTGTCTATTTTTTTTATATGTTCTTTACATCCCTTTTAGAGATCCTTTAAGTAGATCTCACTCACAAGATAGCGCTAGTATCTTCAACATGCTTACTTGGTAGACATATTTTTCATTTCTTTAGTGATGTTAAATTTGAAATCCTTGGAGCTAATCTCACTATGCACAATATATTTTCTATATTGCCTAGTATCCATTGCATATTCCTCATTAGTGAGAGAAGGATATTTGATATGTCGCTCAACATCATTTTAAAGTTGTCCTCTTCTTATCACTCCTCTTTTATATAGACTCATATATTCCTCTATTATTCCTCTTTTTGGCTTCTAGTTCCTCCTTTTATCCATTTGTTTGTTCTTACTAGTTTTTGCATTTACTTAGTTTGTATCTATAGTACTTGTTCCAATATTTTCCTTTTGTTTTTCTTATTACAAAAATACTAAGACCTTATATCTTAAGTGCAATTGTGGTATCCCTCTCCTAAGCACTATAGTACCTTTGTTTACTTTAGCATATTTTTAGGTTAAGGTGTGTTCTTTGGATGCTTTCCTTTTACCCCTAGTTTTGAACCCTTATTGATTCATAAATATAGTATCATCCTCAAATGTGGAATAATAATCTATTTTAGCAATATTAAAGTTGATAGTTATCATATTATTTGGGTTTGACAAGGCAATGATTGATTATTATATATAATATTGTTAGTACATGGGTTGATTTACTGTTGGTGCCATTTAACCTAATATGGTGGTATTTTGAGCCTAACACTACTGGTCAAACTAATTAACCTAGGAATATCTAATGGATATAACACAATCTATAAGATCATGTGTTGCATTACATGGAAAATACCATAGTGTTTGATCTCTAAATTATAATTTACCATGTTATTCTAAACTTGATTAACACCTTGATTGGCACCTTATCGAGGCACTTGGTATTTAATGAGATATGAGATATTTTGAGGTTACCAATTCTATGGTTGTTGACATTGCATTTTTCAATGTTATTTTGATTTATTATGGTTCTCATCACTTTCAACATATTATTCATTTCAATCTTGATAGAGGTATCATCATTGGATATTGGAAGAGCAAGTAGGGATAGAAACTATGTTTTAAAGATAATAGTTGATGATGAGTCTTGACTAGGTGTGTAACAATGTATGAAGTGTGTTTGGATAACAGCTAATTAAGTGTTCAAAATGGGCAATATGGAAGGTGTAGATCTAGGGATTTATCGGTTTTCATCACATGGGTAGTGTAGGCCATAGGTGAGATAGGTGGTAACTTTCCTACCCTAATCAAAACAACTTATACACAAGATACCTCTTTGAAAGTTGTAGTTAAAGTGTTGTGGTTAGCATTACAAACCATTAAAGCTATCTTAGAATGTAAACATTTGATACAATATGGAAATACTTGTTCTTCATTTAACCTAATATTTTTTGGAATCAAATTTAAGATCCTCAAGAATAGAATATTATAATCATGTTTAGTTTCTTGATGATGTATTTGCATTGCATAATTTTAAAACAAAATAGAGTACCCATTACCCCATAAATGGTTATACAATTAATTCATAACTACTCATTAAATTATTAGGTTGTCTCTATACCATAATGTAGTTAAATCATGCAAAGAGTAAATAAGGAAGTGTGCCATGATATCTTCTTCCTAAATATAATGGATTTATTTAGCATAGACAACTTGCTAAGGTAATCTAATTACCACTCCAATAAATGGTAGGTAATGTTTTCATAGAAATAGGTGGGTTAGGGGAATACACTCCTAGATTCAATGGTCCATGATAGGTCTAATCAAGAAGTTGGTTTCGAGTCCTATGGGGTTGAGGTAGTGGGTTATTTTGTGGAGGAAGTTTACCATATTGTTGTTATTGTAGTGTATAAATATATACCACATAACCTTAAGGTGGGTATAAATGCATTTGATGGTATTGATGTACAACATAGTAAGATAGTGGATAAGGATAATTTAGTATTTGGAAAGAAGGCAGTGGACTTGGATAAGCCCATTTTTGATTTGGATAAATTTACATGTTTAAAAATTAAGGAGGGTACTACAAGCCTTGTGGAGGGACATATTGATTTGGATAAGGCAAACATTGTTCTATGTTTTATAGTATTTGACTGGTTGGAGGTGGTATTCATCCCTAAGGATTTCTTTGTATACCTTTCATCCCCACTTGTCTAGTTGACACTTGCAAGTTTTGAATAAATACATGGATTTAACTAGAAAAAAATTATCCTAAAGATCCTACATTTGGAGGTAATTATTATTTTGGAGGAACACTAGATGTTATAGACAAGCTGGATTGAGGTAGACTTTGAGACTAAGATAAAATATTAAGGGGTATGATTTGAGCACTAGACATTGGATATCAGTTTACATTAATTGAATTATTATAAGTCACAAAATATGGGTTATTTGTAGGATTATTTACATAAAAGGATATTCCATAAAGAGGATTTATGTGCATGAACGTAGGACCATTATTTTACAATTTTAATTTATGAGAGTAGATGAATAACTCATATTTATAGCCAAGGAAACCAATATCTTGGGATGTTGGGATTTTATTAATGGGATTGGAAATTAGAGTTTCACCTTTTTAGAGAGCAATATTAGACATAGAGATATCCTCAATATGATTACCTTGATATACCCATATTGTGATTTGTTCTTACCTTTTTATTTTTATATTTCTTTAATTGTATGCAATCAACTTTGGTGATCGATGTTCGTTACTCAATATTTATGATCTTGAGTGTGTATTTCTTGGATTATCCTTACATACATATGTATGTTTACAAATATAATTTTAGGGTTAAAATTTAAAAAATTACAAGATAGATTTGTAGAGTAATTTGCTAGTAAACTAGAGTGGATCGCTAGTACATTCATGCAGTTTGCAAGCAAAATTTGAACTTGAATTTTTTTAAGGTTAGACAGCCAAGTGAATCACTTGGAGTTAATCAATTTAATATTAGAGTGAAACACTTTCGTAATATTTAGAAATAACTTTTCTTTATGAACAAATCACTTTATAAAATTTGAGCAAATCACTCTTTACATTCAACTTGAAAGAAATTCTACCTTTCCAAAGTGAATTTCTTGTTGAATGAAGCAAATCACCAGCCAATTTGATATTTCATAGAATTTTTTCAAAAATTGATCCAAATGCTTCCTACCTATCACAAATGTAAAATTAGAGTCAAATTTGAGGTCTCTCCTAATTTTGATGATATCTTAATTTTTTGCTTTACAAAGTTTTTAAGTTTCTAATATTTTTATTAGATCCACCTTTCACAAAGCTCTTATAAGTATTGGATGAAAATAATATAAATGACATGATATTTAAGGTCAATTTAAAAGTAGGATTGATAAATTAATACCTTGGCCTCAACAAATTGCTCATGATTCAAGTTGTGCAAATTTTATAGACATCGGAGCAAATTGCTAATAGTATTAAGCAAATCTCTCCCTTAAATGAATTTATGTTGATTTTCAAGTGATTGGCTCAACTTGAGAAAATTGCTCCATATCTAGATAAAATCGATGCTTGTGTTTAAAATGTCAAAAATTCCTTCAATTTTAGGCTAATCACTCCACCCATGATGGAATGCAAATTTGGTGTTAAAATCAAGAAATGCAGTCAAGTAATGATAAAAAGGTTAGGGCCTCACTAAGCATGCTAAAAGATAGAATTTTTTAACTCAAATCATCTTGCATCCATTAGGAGTAGGCATCCTTTAGCAATACATGTATGTTATTTTCTAGTTTGTAATATCTTATGAATGGTTTTGGGAGAGGGGGCTTGAATTTGACATAAGCTTGCAAACCAAGGTACATAATTTTACTATGCATTAGTTAATATTGGTATAGAATCTATTTTTAAAAATGATTATGATGGGGCCATAGACCTATTTCCATATTCATATATCCTTTCATCTTAGTTAGTAACATGACTAAATAATCATGTTATTATCATTAGCATTGTAGTTTTTCATATTTTGGTAGAAGTTTCAAAAACAATCTTTGGAATTAACTAGATAGAGTAAGGATTACATCACTCCATTCTACATATAAATTTAAATTTACTTGTCATTCAACAAGTTAGCGTAACAATATCAAGGGCATGGTTGAGGTAAACCCTCAAATCAAAACCATATTTAATGTTAATTTGTAATTTAAATATAGGCCTACATATCAAAATTTGATCAACATTCTATATCAAACACAAATTTGCATCAAAGATCATAAATTGATAAAACATCTAGAATAATGTACACTCTTCTTTTATTGTTTCTTGTGCACTAGGCATTCCACTTATAGAAAAAACAACATTTTTAGCTTTTATTACATCTTGAATTGAAAATATTATATAGTTTGAAATTCTAAAATTAGAATTTTGATTTGCATATTATACCATACCCATAGTATAAAAAGGCTCGAAATATCTTTTTCATTTTAGTTTTATGCTTCCTTAGATAATTTAGTTGCATCTTGCTTTCAAAAGATATTATTCTTTTTTATCCTAAATATTTAAGCCTTTAAAGAAACATGAAGTATTGTATTAATTATTGCCTTGTAATATTTGAAAGGAAGGCATCCTCTTCCCTTGGCATTTGAAACAAGATCATAAGTTGTCACTCTATTTCATATTTTATATTTATTAAATCTCTAATTTTTTTTTTAATCTTTTTGCATTTGAAGTAGTGAATTGCATTTCAATTTCTTATTTGCATCATAGTCTATTGCAAATAAAAAGCATAATACTTGACATATTAGCTTTTACATTCAAATAAAAGTTTATTTAGGTATTGCATTGCATCCTAAGCATCTTGTAAAGGAAAGTCAAAAGAAGCATTTCCATATATCTTACTCACATTCTAAGCTTATGTTTGCATTACAAAACATAGAAACCATTGTCATCTTGAGCATTGCAAAATTTTGGAAACGAAGCAAAAAATGTGTTAAGTATAATCTAGATTATATTTTGTATTTCAAGCAATCAAAGATGCCTTAAATTACAATTGTCTTTTTTGTTCCTCATCATTTGAAGAGAAAAATATTTCCTTTATTTTATTCCTTAATTTTTTGAAACTTATCTTTTTGTTACTTAGAACTTTATTTTTAGTATTAGAATTGTAGTTGTAGCTTAACATAAGCACCTACAAAATCCCTAGAAATATTCATAGCTCTAGCCTAGTCTAAACCCCCTGAAACTAATCCTCCATGCCATTCTCATTGAGATGTAACCCCCACATTCATAAGTGGCTTCTAGCCACCCTATTCTTGTGTGACATTATACATTTTTGTGAACTTGAAATGAACACCACATAGGTCATTAGATCTTGTGGGAAATACACAAGGTTGCTTGATTCTTTAAAAATATAAAATGATTTCAAAAACTTTTTAATCAACATATGATCTAGATGTTGGATGAAGTAGATATCTCACCTTAACTTTGGATGCTAGAGTAGAAACCATGGGGATTTTAAAATAACATGAAGAGAATTATAGATACCATTCATTTCCTTGTTGATAATTTCTTTAAGATTTTATTAGAATGGCTAAAAATATGTACTTCACTAGGTGTATGACCCATCAACTTGACTAGCCCATTTTAATTCTAAAGGAATTGAAATAACCTTACCTGAATTATGAGAATATTACTTTTTACAATAAGGAGGATTATCATAGTACAAATCCACCCATATCTACCCATGATATTGAAGGAATGACAACCTTTGACTCATCAAATGTCATGTTTTATTTCCTAAATAATTGCAAGGGTTAAGTAGAAAAGTATTGAAAAGGAACCTTACATTTTTCTATGGTATCTCTTATTGACCAAAATTTAATATCCACTATCCTTATTTCAACTCAATTTACTTGAGATCCTTATAGTATTCATGAATCTTCTCTTGGACATTTGAATTTTGTTATGTGTAATCTAACCATACCAATACTTATTCATGATATATTAATCACTTCTCTACCAACTACATCAATTATAACCATAAGAGGTGACGCTAGTCAAACCTCTCCATAGCTTACTATCATGCCTCAAAATCCCATTACTTTCTATAAAGACTTATTTCAACCTTCTAAGGGTAAGGCAAATTTTGTTCCTTCAACATCACAAATGAATATTAGATAATTTTCCATTTTATTAATTAAAATTAGAAATTTCTTCCTAATTCAAGAGTCTTAAATGCGCTTTCCATCATGACATATCATGTATATTCTATTCCATCAACATTACAAAATTTTAGCTCAACTATTTATTTCCCAAGTCTTAACTAAAAAATCCCACCACACTAGGAAGATTGAATGGAATTCCTAACACATATTATCATCAACTAATCTCTAATTCCTTTTATGGAGTACCTCAATTTTAAAACCCAATTATTCAATTATATTCTACTATTAAATCCTTTATATATATATATATATATATATATATATATATAAATGGAATCTCTTATAACCCAAATGGAGCAACTAAGATAATAAGTGACCAATCAAGGGTAATTTTATGAATACATTTATAATATATCAATCACCTCTCTACAATATCTACATCAATTATAACCATAATACATGAGGTTAGTCATACCTCTCCATATCTTACTATCATACTTCAAAATCCCATTCCTTCCCCTAAATACTTATTTCAACCTTCTAAGGGTAAGGCAAATATTGTTCATCCAACATCACAAATGAATATTAGAAAATTTTCCATTTTCTTAATTAAAATTAGAATGTTCTTCCTACTTCAAGATTCTTAAATGAGATTTCCATCATGATATATTATGTATATTCTATTCCACCAACATTACAAAATGTTAGCTCAACTATTTATTTTCTAATTCTTAACTAAAAATATCCCACATTTCTAGGAAGCTTGAATGGAATTCCTAGCACATATTCTCATCAATCAATCTCTAATTTCTATTATGGAGTGCCTTAATTTTAAAACCCAATAATTCCATTATATTCTATTATTCAATCCTTTATATTGAAGCTCTTATAACTCAAAAGGAGCAACTAAGATAATAAGTGACCACTATCTAGAATACATACTCTCATCAAGGGTATTTTTATGAATACATTTACAATCAACCCCTAGATCCATCAATATCCAGTATGATCTTTCATCTGAAATTTAAAAATTCTAAGTTCAATCTTTATAAGGGAAAAAAATATCCCCTAAACCACCTCATGTTTTTCCATACAACATGTTATGATATCAACTATGATAAGGAGTACTCTTTAAATTTTCTCTTAAGAGTTTAATTGGTCCAACCTTAGAGTGGTTGTATCAAATACCATGTCAGGTTATCAAGAGTTTCAAAGTCTTAGAAGAAATATTTGTTACATAGTTATCTATGTATATTAAGGATGAGGTTACCATTAGTGATATGTACTGTCTTAAGCAAAGTAAATATTGGTGTTTGGATAACTTCTTAGAAATATGAAGAGACATAATGGGAAGGTTGTTGAAATATTTGTAATATGATCTTATGATTTCAAGGCCAACAATTGTGAAGCACTTGTGGGTGCTCTTGATATAAGCCTAAGGGAGAGTGCTATGTAATACTTCGAGCATCTTGATGTAATATTATTGGCATCTTCATGTAAGCCTACAAACTAGTGCTATGTAATCCATTACGCATCTTGATGCAAGTCTATGGGCATTGATATAAATCTATAGGCATATTTCTATGTAAGCCTATGGGCATTCTCCTATGTAAGTCTATGGGCATCTATATGTAAGTCTATGGATATATTCATGTAAGCCTAAGATCACCATGTATTCATGATTAATGGCATTGGTTAATCTACCTTTATGAATAACCTTGCTTAAATGATTATTTATTATTATTATTATTATTATTATATTGTAAGGTTAACCTCAAGGTTAAGTTAATGTCAACCTAAGGTTAACCTCTCATTAGGGTTTTGGTATCACTATAAATATCCCTCAATGAGCAATCATTTATAATATAGTGTGATATATGAAAATATTGTGGGGGTGCCCACAAGCACCCACCCTTTATTCCTTCTCTCATATTGTGTCATTTATCTTTCTCTTTTTTTTTGTCTATATGCTCTTCATTTTTACACTTCTTTCTTATTTTGTATATGATTATGGTGAATGGATATTTTTTTGGATGTTTATGGAAAATATTGCAAATTTCAACATGGTATTAGAGATAAATTTGAAGTAACTTCATTCAATCACACAAAAAACAATGTACATTGGAAACCATGGCAGCTATGGATAAACCGTCTGTTCTATGGATTCCTTGTGAAATTTAAAGGGGGTTCTAATTTAGTACTTTTAGAGATTTTTCTATTTTTATGCTTATTCTTGCATCCTAAAAATTCCCATTTTTCCTCCAAAATTTTGAAGTTCAATTTTTTCAAATAGAATATTCGAAAAAATATTCCATTGTGCAACATGAGGAGGTAGAGTGACATGTTAATGTTCCAATGATGACCTTTTCAATGTGTGAATGTTTTATAGCATTATTTTTCTGACATATTTTTGGGCATACCTTTGTTTTTGTCATTACAGGGTGTGTAGGATGTGCACATGTAGAGTGGGCAAGTATTATTTTAGTTTTAAATACAAATCAAATGGGTCATTTTAACCTACATTCTTGGTGGAAATAAGTTTTGTCCTACATAAATGTAGTTTATATCACATCATTTATGGAAGCCATGTGGTGAGTCATCATGTGATGTCTATATCTCCCTCTATCTACACAAATGATGATGAAGGACAACCAATCAAAATACTTCCAAGTGTCATCATATAATATACTCTTGCCATCCTGGTTGGCAGTCCTATCATTGAGTGACATCAATATAAAATATACTTGGAGATGACAAGTGGTAATATCTAACTGGCTAAAAAATTTCCTAAGGTTTATCATTTAGTTCTTGCTCTCATTTCAGCTTTAATATGCCCAAACTTTTAGAAGTCATAACTTTCACATACAAAAGCATTTTGGGACTTTTTTCAAATCACATAGTTTTCTAAGCTCTACAAATTGGTGACAATATTTCAAGGATTTATTATTATTTTCTATAGGATATTTACTATGCTTCATATTGAGACAATGTATAATTCTTCTCTTTTCTTATAATATATGTTTTCTCTAACTCCATAAATCATTTAGTGTGGTGATTTACAATATTTTGGGATGCAAGAGAAGTAGCATTTGGATTATCAAAATAAGTATACCTTGTGTTTATGGACCCTCTCTAACCATTAGGGTTGATTATTTAGAGGTATACCTATTGCTTATTATTCAGTTACCCTTTCTTGAGTTTGGGAGATAGATTGTGATCATCATAGTGCATGTTGAATATTTTTTGATTGAAATCTCAACATCTTGATCCACAATGTGGAGTTACAACTTTATGTTTGAGAGGTTGATTCAGTTAATATACCTTTGGTAAAAAGAAGAAATTAGTTTCCAATGACCCATATGAACATTCATTTTGGGGAGATGTATCATCTCTAATGTCTTCTCTCCTTAGCCCCTTAGTTTATATTATGTGGAGGGTTGAAATATTTGTAATTTAACTTTATTAGGCCAAGGCAACATTGGTTAAGTACCAATAGATGCTCTTGATATAATCCTATTGGCTAGTGCTATGTAAACCTTTGGGTATCTTGATGTAAACCTATGATTATTTTCCTGTAATCCTATAGGCATATTTTTATGTAAGCCTATGGGCATTCTTCTATGTAAGCCTATTTCCATATTTGTAAGCTTAAGGTCACTCTAATATATTCAACCTTAGTGGTATTTATTAATACACATTTATGGATAACCTTTCTTAAAGGGTAATTTATTATTATTTTATTGTAAGGTTAACCTCAAGGTTAAGTTAATATCAACATGAGGTTAACCTATCATTTGGGTTTTTGTATCACTATAAATATCCCTCAATGAGCAATCATTTGTAATATTGTGTGATATATAAAAATCGTATGCAGGTGCCCATGGGCACCCACCCTTAATACTTATCTTATAGTGTGTCATTTATCTCTCTCTCTTCTTTCTTTTCTTTATGCTCTTCTTTATTATTCCACGTATGATTGTGATGAATGGTTGTTTCATAATATTTCTAGAAAATATTTCAAATTCTAGTAGAGTCTACAACATATCTCTTTATAAAAGGATAAGATCAAGATCAAATAATTACAACTTGAATCATATGCATAACATTATATATTATAATGAGAATAATTACAGATAGAATGAGATCTACGAGATCAGCTAGTGCTCTTGGATCGAAATCAAAATGTGAAGCAAAAATACGACACTAAAACAAATATGAAAGTAAAATAATTTCAATGAACAAGAGACTGCACAAAAGATGATTTTATTCAATAAATGGGGGGGAGCTAAGAAAATCCTTTGTTACAATATGTTTGTTCAAAAGAACTTATTTTGATACAATAAATACAGGTGCTAGGGTTCTCCGAAACCCTAGCTACAAAACAAGTAGTGTCTCCAATGTATCTTGCTTCCAATAGGGTGAGTGGGCTTTTGGTTATCCGTAATCGGGCCACTCTAGCTTCAACAACTACTCAACAATCCTTGATGAATGCTACCTGATCCTGCACATACAACAAACATAGAGCCGTTAGCAAACAAAATGAGGGTTCCACAGTGTGAACCCTCAGAAATGCAAACTAAAAACCCTAGATCTGAATAAACAAAACATGCAGAATCTAAATAACATCAAATAAAAATGCATAAAATACTTACTTTGTTGTTTTATTGCTCCATTGCAGATTGATGGCAGGGTGCCCCAGTGGCACCTGATGATCTTATGCGATAAGCTTTGGTCTGTGGTTGTGGGGATAGAATGCATTGTGCTGCATCTGCAGAATACAACGATGCTTGGTAGCACCTATGGGATGAGGCAGGTGCTCGATAGTACCTATGGATTAGGGTTAGATCTATAGAAGCAGATCAGGGGGATGCGAAGGGCTCGGTGGATGAACGACAATGGTGGTGATGGAAATGGGCTGTGAAGATGGTTGGAATCTAAAAATCCTAGGGCAAGCTAGGGTTTTTGGGGAGGCTATGCTAGGGCACAACTAAGGCAATGTAGGTCGAATTCACTCAAAAGTAAAGAGCTCCAATCAAAGCTAGTTTGAACCAATTAGCAAAATTTCTAGGGGTTGAGCATTGAGAATGCTCCTATTTATTATCAAGCCTAGGGTTTTCTTAGGGTTTTAGCTTAACACTTTTGATCGTGTGGCTAATATTAAAGTGGATCCAAAGGCTGATATTAAACTTTAGGTGTGACATGGATTAAGGAAGATGGACGGCTGAGATTAGATCGGATCGGACGGTTGAGGTTAATTTGGCTTATAAATATATATTTTATAATAAATATATTAAAATATAATATAAAATATTATATTTAAATATAAATAATATAAAATAAATATAAATAAGTCAAATAGGGGTCAAAAAATGGTGGGAAAGGGCTAAAGTGGGCCATTGGATGGCGGGAAAGGCATGGAATGGCCAATTGAATGGTGGGAAAGGGTGATGGTGGACAAGTGGCTAGGATTTGGTGTCTATAGATGCCCCTTTTTGTACCATGTTGCGTGAAATACAATATGGTGCAAAAACACGAGACACCTGGTTGGGCTTTGGGCGTAGAAGCAACTTCTCTCTCTCGTTGGATTTTTGAGCAATAATGTTGAAGATAAAAGAATAAAGAATTTTGGAATTTGCATAGCTTACCCCCTCAATTGGTGAATGAGATTACGGATGAATCTCATGAGCCAATTGAAAAATTTGTGCAAATGATGAATGATGTGATATCATTTTTACCCCAATGGTGTGAAGGGGGTTGGTGTAAAATGTGATATGATGTGGATGATATGAATGATGTAAAATGTGATACCATTTTTTCCCCAATGGTGGGAGGGGGTTGTGTCAAATGTAGATGTCATGATCATGTAAGATGTATCCCATTGTGGGAGGATCAAAATCAAATGTGGTTACCCCAAATTTGGGGTGATTCAATGTTGTTGAAGAAAATGCCTTATTGGCATCATTGAGTATGCAAGTTATGAAGATGCAAAGGATGACGAAGTCAACTTAAGGAGGGGCGTAGTGACTATGGAAATTTATCCATATAATTCCATCATGGAACCAATCAACCTACTAGGCTTGCCTATCTTGTGACTATGGTCAAATGAATGAGTGATTGTGATATTAATTATCCATGTTTTCTTGCCCCATAGAAAAGGACATCAATGACTACTTTTGTGCAAATTGTTCTTGGCAAGGTTTCACTCAAAATGTGAAGTACCAAATGTGATTGTGATCTCGATCAAGGAGATAAGTGATGATGATGATGACCAAGTGTTCTTATGGTAATTTATTCATCTTACCGAATTGCATGGATGCAAATCGCTGCAATCGCCAAGTATATAGAATAAACCACTATATACGAGATTCACTTGTAAATTTGACATGTGTTGGAAGAAATGATGGTAGATTATGATAATGGAAGAATGTTGATGGAAGAATGTGATGATGTCGCCAAAGTTGGAGTCGATTTGTAAATGTTAGAGCTTTTAGTGGTTGATTTTGCACTTTTTTGGATGGAAACAATTGATTCAATGGTCAAATCAACTCCAATTTTCATGAAAATTTGTGGGATGATGAAGAATATGAAGTGGAGGAGTTGAGTGTTGGTTTTGTGAAAATTTGGATTCGTTTGATGTGTTTTGTAACTTGATTTGTGTATTTTACAAATTTGTATCATATTCAAAAAATATGTGTGCAAAATGATTTTTGTTTTCACAAAACCTGATTTTATGATGTGTATGATGTGTGGATGAAATTTGGTGAGATTTTGAGGGGGCAAGCTACTATTTTGATCCCTTTTGTCTTCATGTCATTTTGGCACCAGATGCCTCGCTATGCCTATGGCACTCTGTAGGTTCCCGGCTGTGCCTGGGTGCACCTGTAGGTGCCCATGCATGCCTATGGACCGTAGGTACCACCCTACACCTGAGTGCACTAGCTGTAGCTATAAATAGCTTGCAGGGTGGATTTGGAGGCTCATTTATGCACTTGAGAGTTTGTGAAGTTGCACCTGAGGAGTGGAGTGGATTGGTGAGGGAAGTGAGGCTGGTGGAAATCTATGGGAGCTATGGTGGTGGAGGGAGCGAATGTTGCTGGTGGAGCTGAGGCACGATTTGCCCCGGTAATGTTGAAAAACACTTTGTTCTTTTGTGCAAAAATTTTGAAGTTTTTTTTTGAAATTAATACTAATGAAAAATGTTTGTTGCTGTAGTTGAGGGAGATAGAGCCTCGACATCGGTTCTCTCCTCTCATTCCTGGGATGAGGAAGAAGCTTACAGAGGGTGATTGGGAGATTTTGAAGAAGGTGGGTTTGGAGGGAGTGGCTCGATTGGATGTGGTGAGGGTGGATGATGGGTACCTCTCATCATTGATAGAGAGATGGGACTCAGATAGGGGGACCTTTCAACTGCCAACTAGGGAGGCTACTATCACACTTGAGGATGTATACCACATCCTCAAGGTGCCAATGGAGGGTGTGAAGGTGATGGTTGGGCATGATAAGAAGGAGAGATGATGAAGATGTTGAGTGATCGATGGCGGGAGGTGAGGATGGGAGATGGGGGGATTTGCTATTTGAGCATGTACAAGGCTAAGGAGTTGGATGCACTCCCAACCTTGATCATGTTCATGTTAGCGAACATAGTGCTCCCCAATAGCACGGGGTGTAGGTTCCCTTGGAACCTATTGGGATTGGTGAGTGACCTACTCACCAATCCAAGGGCGTATGCATGGGCTCCTACGTTATTGGTGCAGTTATACCAGGAGCTATATGAGATTACATGGAGAGGGAGGAAGGGGATTGGATGCAACTTCCTTCTTTAGTGTTGGGCTTGGGAGCACTTTAGTGTAGCTCAACTAGAGGGGTTACCTTGCTAGGCATGGCAGATGGGTGAGCCCTATGCTAGGAGATGGGTAGTGGCTGAGGAGGTGCAACCGAGTCGGGAGGAGCATACCAGCCAGTGGTATAGGGATATGTGGGTAGGGTTGACTTTGGCTTAGGTGATATGGAGGCCATGGTAGGGAGCCATGTGGGAGGGTGATGAGGAGCAGTTACGATGGGTGAGATAGGCATGATGGCTGGTTGGGAGGAGAGATGATGAGGTGGAGTACTTTTAGTACTCATGGGTGTTGAGGTAGTTCGGTTTACCTCAGGGTGTGCCTGATGAGCCAATGATGTACCAGCATCGATGGGATGAGGTGGGGCTTCCATGTGTAGAGCCATGGAGGGTGCAGATAGAGGATGATGAGCAGTTGGAGGTCCCAGATGTAGATGATGTCAGGGTGACTCTAGAGTATGCAGCATGGTTTGGTACCCAACCAGTATGGGTGCCAAAGGTGGTGATGGGTGGGGATGCGGCAACTGCGAAGTCAAGGATGACTCCAAAGAGGATGAGGTCTCAGTGATCGATGAGTCAAAGGAGATCAAGGGGAGCAGCCTAGAAGACTCCCAAGGTGGAGGTAGTGGAGGATGAGAGGGAGGATGATGAGGATATGGGGGAGATCTTTGAGGTGGCTAGGCTATGGGCTGAGGTGGAGTAGCTTCATGAGGAGTGAGAGACTACGCTGGAGGCTCATAGGGAGTCTCTAGTAGGATGGGATGTGGTCATAGCTAGGTTATAGGCTACCATAGCTTAGATGGAGGTAGAGTGACCGATAGATGAGGCTAGTGTAAGTGATCAAGAGATGGTCATGAGGCTCCAGGCAGAGATATTGGTGAGAGAGCATCATCATCAGATTGACTTGCGATGACTATAGGCTAGTGAGACATATGCACACTCTTTGGAGGAGTTGTGCATGGCTCATCATATTCCATTGTCGGATCCTCCATCATCCTCTAGGACTGAGTCATCGAGGCATACCTCATCTAGGTAGAGTTCTAGGTCTAGGGCTCCTACTAGGTCTCAAGGGTCCTCTCATGGACATTAGCTTAGTGCTTAGATGCACTTTTTGTATATGAGCCTTGGTGCTCCATTGTAGCCTTTTTGGCACTCATTGTACATGTGATATTATATATATATACATGGCTTTTATGTTTGTGTTATATTTTGTGTGAATGTTTTTATGTGTATGCAATGCATGTTTTATGAAGATGTTTTATGAATGTTTTATGGATGATTAATGCAAGCTAATCATGATGTGTATGCGTAGTGCTTATATGGATGATTAATGCAAGTTAAATGGCATGTATATGAATAATGAATTTAAACTATATGAGAGGAATGCATGATGTTCGAATGATCATTTATAGTTCAAAATTTTGTTGGCCATTTTTGTTCATTGTTTTGCAATCGGGGGCACCAAACTTGGTGGCTTTATGTGGGTTGATCCATGATGAAGACATGGATGCTGACATGGAAGAAGATATGGATGTTGATATGGAAGAAGATATGGATGTTGATATGGAAGAAGATATGGATGTTGATATGGAATATTGAAGGATTTTCAGAGACTCAAACATACTAGTGTTATCAACCAAACTCACTAAATGTTGTCTAACTTTCTTTAGGACCAATGTGTGTGCAAGTGAAGTTCATGTACCAAATCTTGAGCATGACAATGACCCTAGGCAATCAAGAACCAATGTGTGTGCACGTGAAGTTCATTAACCCATTATGAGTAAATTAGGCATGACCTATTATGGAGAGGACCAAGAAGCTAGCTTGTCCGTATGTGCGGTCAGAGGTCTCCCTTTTTGGAAGAGAGACATGTCGCCCCGCATGAGCTTACTCCACTGCCAGTCAAGCATCTATAGCCCCGATGGAGACTCACTCCATAGTCCAATGATCTGATCTTTAGGCCTTGGGGATGACTACATAACTTTCTAAGGGAAATGTAGTACGATCCTTATAACTTTAGGGATCTGTGGTGTGTGCATAGAAATTGTTAACTTTGGATAGAGCTTTGGGGAATCGGATTCTCAACCGAAGTGTGATGAGAATGTGACCCTATCCTTACTACTCTATATTTTGTGTTTATATTTGGAGAGCAACTGTGATAGTGGTGAAAACCACTATTTTTTATTTTGGACTATGTTGCATGATAGGACAAGCGAGGAATACCCTTTTCACTTCAAGGTGCCACCCAAGTATGGTGTTATCCCTCTTTGACTCAAAATGTTTTTAAGATGTGAAGAAGTGTGGTTGGTGCAAGATTATTTTTGGAATCAGTTGACAAGACTCAAGATTTTCTTAATGTGAAAAAGTGCTTTTTGGTCCTAAAGAAAATTGGACATCTTTTTGGAGGTTGCTAGACACACTAGTAGTGGTTGAGTGACTAAAAACTTGGGGTTTATGATTTTTGAAAAATGGGATTGTTGGCTTATGATATTGGGGAAAATTGCATAAATGCCAAAAAATAGGTACCCCCAATTGTGGAAACTTGACTTTTTTATTTGGCCATATCATCACTACTATAAAATATCATTGAACGTGGGATGGGATGAATGCAATTTGCAAAATGAAAGAATGCAGTGGAATGTATGTGGAATGCATGTGGAATGAATGCAAATGGAATATATATGCAGTATGTATGAATGTAATGTAAAGATACCTATATGTAAATGCAAGATGTATGCAATGGGAACATGCCTATGTGAATGATTTTTTTTTTTTAGCCATGTATATATACATATAAACATCATATTAACAATAAAATACCTTCAAATGGATAACATTAAGTGGTTCAGGTTCCTCCACTCCCTCTAAATCAACAAGTCTATATGTACCATTACCCACTTTTTGGGAAATTATGTATGGACCTAACCAATTAGCCATGAATTTGTCATGAAGGTGTGGCAAAGCATTGGTGTTTTGTTGGTTCTCTTTAAGTACAAGATCTCCTACTTGAAATTCATGAAGATGGACTTTGGCATTGTAAGCATGCTTTAGGTGGTCTTGATAAACTCGTAAGTGTTCTAGTGCATTGACTCACCTCTCATCAAGAAGAGTAAGTTGGTCAAGATGTGCTTGTCTAGCAGTGTCATCATCTATGAATTCCTACAAAGAAATTTGCAAGGAGGGAATCTCAAGCTCAAGAGGCATGATAGCTTCAACTCCATAGACCAAGGAAAATGATGTTGCTCCTATTGGCATTTGAATGCTTGTTCGATAAGCCCATAGTGCCAAAGGGATTTTTGTATGCCAATCTCTATGATTTTCATTAACAAGTTTCTTGAGAATAGCAATCAAGGTCTTATTGGTAGCTTTAACTTGTCCATTTTCTTGTGGGTAATAAGGAGTCGAGAAACTATTTTGAATATTATATTTCTCACAAAGTGCTCAAACATCCTTGTTCTTGAAAGACTTTCCATTATCAAAAATATTTTAGAGGGAATACCAAAATGATAGATGATATGGTGGAGTATGAAGTCCACAATTCGAGGTCCTATCATACTGGTTAGAGGAATGGCCTCAACCCATTGTAAAATATTCAATGTGTCATGATGAATTATGTTATCAAAGTAATTTATCCAACTAGATCAGCTAAAACCAATTGTAGGTAAAACTATCATGTCATGATTAAACATTCAGCCATTTTACATAGTAAAATCAATTCATTTGAAAAACCATCTAAAACCTTTAAATCCCAAATGTATCGACCCATTAGGCTTGTGAATGGGTACCATGTTTGAAAGCCACTCAAGATAGTCAATAGGAACAATGAAATTGACATCTAGAAGTTTTTGAAGCTCTTCCTTGACTAAGAGGGCCACGGTAGGATGCATCCTTCTAAGCTTTTGTTTGACCAGTTTGGCATTGGGATGTAAGGTGAGGTTGTGGACCACAAGACTAGGGTCAAGACCAGGCATATCCTTATAGGACCATGCAAACACATATTTCTTCTTCTTGAGGAGAGCAATGAATTGCTCTTGTTCATCAGATGATAGGATTTTTCCAAGCTTGACAATTTGGGGATTATCAGGATCTGAACTAAGGTTCACTTTGATGGTATCTTCAATAGACATATGTGAACCTTCCTCAAGTTGATGTGGTGTTGGGATCAGATGAATGTCATCTAATATGTCATCCAAATCTTCCTACTTATCATCATCTAACTCTACCTAAAATACCTCAGGATTCTTGGTAGAAGATGGAGGTGAAGGTGGAGGGGAAGGAGGAATGTAGTTGGTAGAAGCCCTTAAAAATTCCTCGGATAGGATGAACTCCGAAAAGGAGGGTGGGGAAGAAATCTGGTCCATGTCAACAAGGCTTATGTCAATTGGAATTGGCTTAGCCGGGTTGTATGGATTGTGGAGTGGGGTGAATAAGTCAATAGGATTCATACTGACTTAGTAGGAGAAGAGATGGATTGGAAGAATGGATGGGTGGAATGATTGGATTGGAACCGATGTTGAATCTTGTTAACCCTGGATAGCAACAAAAAAACATGAAATTAAATGCTATGTACATGCAAAGAAAGATTTTGTTTTTGTTTTGTTTTGAATGTTTTGATTTTTTTTTAATTTTTGTTTATATACATATGTTACAAATTTTGGCTTGGCTGAATGGCTCAATGGAACTCAGGTGGGGGTGGTTCACCAAGTGGGTCAACTTGTTCTTGTGGAAGAAGCAAGTGAAATATGGGTTGATGGATGGGAAATAGTCTGAGGTAAAACTCATCCTATTGGGTAAGGGGAACAATGGGCTGAAATTCCTCTTCAGAATCATCGAAGCATTGGACATAAGTTCATACTCTTCATAACTTTCATCATCCAAAATCGGAAGTGGGTAGGAAAAATTTAGGGGGTCTTCTTCTTCATTGAAGCTAAGCTCTTGAAGAGCTTGTTCAAGAGAAGTGGTTGAGGAAAATGGAAGGGGGACTTTGTCTTCTTCATTGAGGCTAAGCCTTTGGAAGGCTTGCTCAAGGGAAGCGGTTGAGGAAAGTGGGGTATATCCTAAGCCTGAATGATCATGTGCTCCTCGATATGGGAAATCAATTATGTCATGTATCCCTTGTTCATGGGAACCTAGACCTTGACCTTACCAATTGACTATATGGAAGTAACGAGATGGAAATCCCATCATATTTTGTATGTTGGCACGTCTTGGCTCTTTTGGTTCTTCGGGCGGATTTGCCTCAATTGAGGAATCAATCCCTCCATAGACAAAGTTAATACTATTAGGAGCAGAGCTCATATCGTAGACAACACCTATGGTTAAAGGAGGGTCACGTGGGTGACCAAAATCCTTGGCTATAGGGATGGCAAGTGGGGTAATGGTAACATCTTGGACCATGTATTCACCAATACTAGGACTAGTGATGTGGACCTCGACTTGGGATGAGGTGGTGGATGATGTGGAAATGGATGGCTCAGGATTGGAGGGGGTCGTGGAAGGTGGTGGGGAGTTGAATATTTCACAATCTAAAAGTTTGACTTGTGAAACATCGGCTGATGGAGAAATATTGGGTGATGGCTTGGAATTAGAAGAAGGTGGATGAGGCAATGATGATGAAGAAGAAATGGTTGTAGAAGAAGGAGTGGTTGAGGTGGATGATGTGGTGAAAGTGGATTGACCTTGACCACATGTACAAGAAGAAATGGATGATTGAGGGGGTTTGGTGATGGGTAACTCCTCAAAAATAGGAGCTTTGGAAGAAGATGTGGATGGATTAGAAGATGAAGTGGATGGATTCAAAGATGATGGGGATAAGAATAGGTGGGTGGAAGGCAACATGGATTCATAGGGGTTTGAAATGAAATTACAATACTTGAAAGGTTCTACATCCGTAGGGATGCAATGGACTTGACCATCATGAACGTATTTCAAGCATTGGTGGAGAATTGATGGAACACATTTCATCTCCCTCATCCAAGGTCTACCAAGGAGTACATTGTACGCCATGGCCCCTTCCAAGATGTGGAACATAGTATGCAACATTTTAACCCCTACTTCAATGGGTAAAACAATAGTGCCAACTATGGTACACAAAGCATCGTTAAATGCTTTGAGGGTGAATGAGGACTTGGAAATATGGGAAGGTGGAAGTTTGAGGTTGCTAAGGGCAGCGGTAGTGATAATGTTGATGGATGAGTCAGTATCAATTAGGACTCTCTTAAATGGCTTTTTGTCTATCAAGGCCATGATATGCAATGGAGGATCTATGGATTCTGAGGTCATTGACTTTATTTCAAAGTCATAGAAGGTGATGGATGGCTCCATGCATGTTCTAATGCTCCCTACAAAGTTGTTGAAGGTATTAGAGTCTTGAGATTCAAACTCAATGGATTTAAGAATTTCCATTAGGGCTTCTCTATGCCTAGGGGATTTTTGGATGAGCTCATATATGGACAATTTGGCTGAAGCCATCTTCAAACTTGTAGTTAACCGATTGCTTAAGGATACCGTTGGCCTTAGAGGATGATGGATGGGCTGATTGGGTGGACTAGAAAGATGGATTGGTGGGGATGGATTTGGAGAGGTTTGAATGGGTGGTGGATTTGAAGGTTGTGACATGTTTGGTTGTTGGGCATTTTTTTGATTTTGCCTTTGACCTCTTGTGACCACATGGACTGCTCCTACAAAATTTTGGTAATGTTGGACATGATTAACTTGGTTAGGAGGTGTGTGATGATTATTACCTCCTACATTAGTTTGGGCCTCTTCATGGTTGGGAAGAGGTGTTTGAAAAATTCCCAAATTTTGATTTTGTGGAGCTAGGGGATTATCTACCTTAATGGCCCCCAAGTCTATGAGGTCTTGAACGATGTTCTTAAAAATATTGCAGGTGTTGATATCATGACCATTTTGCCTATGGTATGGGTAAAATAGATGTTCCTTATAACTTCTGCTATGTTTGGTAGGGTCATCGGGCTTGATTTCTGGTAAAGCCAACTTGTTTGTTTCATACAACCTTCGAAATATGGAAGAATACGACTCTGTTAAAGGAGTGTATTGGCATTGGGGTCGAGCGTATTGTCGATGGGAGGGGTTTTCCATAGTTGGCATTATGTTTTGTATTGTGAGTGCTTGAGTTACCGAGGGGACCGCATGATAAGCAATTTGTTGTGGTTGTTGCATGGGTTGTTGAGCCATTATGGGCTGGCTCATCACCACTTGATTTACTTGATTAGATGGACTAGCCGAAGAGGCTTGTGATGACTTATTTTGGCCTGATTGATTGCTTCTAAATTGGCCCTTGTTTTGCCATTCTTTATTTTTAGGCTTAATTACGCCCTCTTGGATTTTTATCTCCTCAATGACGCTAGCCTGTGCTAAGGCTTCTTCAAATGAATGATAGGTATGAAGCTGAAGCATCCAAGAGATGGGTTTTAAGCAACTCTTGGTAAATAATTTGATGATTTCATCCATTGGGAGGGAGAATGGCAATTTGGTAATGACTGCCCTCCAACGGTTTCCAAAGTCATAGATAGGTTCATCATCCCATTGTCTTAAGGCATATACATCTGATAATGAAACCTTATTTTTGATGTTTAGGACAAAATGCTCAAGGAATAGGTCAATCAGTTGTGCAAAAGTATAAATACTATGAGTTGGTAGCTGATTAAACCACTCTATGGCATCTCCTCCTAATGTTTGAGGAAATATTTGGAGCATGAGAGCATTGTCGATTTGAATCCAAAAGCATGCATGAAAAAATGAGCTAACATGCTCCTTAGGGTCCTCGGTTCCCCTAAACTTGTCAAACTTTGGTAATGTAAAGTCTATCGGATATGGCGGTGATGGTACCGAAGGATGGATTGGTTGATGGATCAGTTGGCTTAAAGTTGGTTTTTGGCTTGACATGCCAAGAGTGTTTTGCATCAACTGATCTATTTGTTTTTGCATGGCCTGAATCCTAAGATCTTCCCCAGGAATGTGGAAGCCTTGGATAACCTGATGATTTGGAGATGGACTAGAAGAAAAATGTTGGGGAGTGATTAGATGGTTTTGATGGAATTGATTGGTTTGAAATTGATGGGAGGAATATTGATGGTTGAGAGAAGGAGAAGATTGATGAGGAGGAATATTTTGGAAGAATTGGTTGGGTTGGCTAGAAGAAATTGTGATTGGAGGGGTTGGATTTTGAATTGGAGGTGGATTGGGGATGGACACCACCGAATATTGGGGTACCCAAGTTGAATTTTGGTTGGCCATGGTTGGTTGGGTTGAAACTATAGGAAGCGTAGGATTTACATGAACTTGTTGTCTAGCATTTTGATGTTGTAGAAGCAATCTGTTCATGAGACCCGATATGTCATGAAGTTCTTGTTCGGACATAGAAGAAATTGACAAGGCTATAGATAGATTAGAAGATGAAGGTATGGATGTGGATGGATTGGAGGAAATGGGCATGGGGCAAGTTGCACTTGATGTGGCAACTTGGGAGGTTGGTACCTATGAGGCAACATTAACATACTCCTCATACAAAGGATTGGAATGGGTTTGGGTATAGCCAGATGGAGGATGAGTGTTAAAAACACTTGGATTTTGTTGGGTTGGACTAGGAGAAGAGGGCATACCATATTCATAAGCAGAATTAGGATATCCTCGGGTGGGGTTGGATGGATAGGATGTAGCCAATTCTGGTTGTTCAACATAGTCTTGGCTAATGGGTTCAAGGACATAGTTAGAAGACCTATAGATGGCCTCTACCTTGTCCATGTCAATTTGGATGGATGGTTGCTCAATGTTTTGGGGAATGGATCCCTCTTGTGGGAGAGATGGGTGAATGGGCCTAGATGGACTAGGTTGGATAGAATTGGAAGGGTTGGCTACTGAAGTAGTGGGTGTGTTTGTTATATTTTCCATTAAATTATTTTGATTTAATATCTTTGTTTGATTTCGAGTTAGAACCATAAAATAATTAAATCAAAATGCAATTTTAGGATTATCAAATTAAATCTCCAAAACTAAAAATAAAGCTAAAGAATTTAGAAACAAAGAAAACAATCAATCCTAAGTTTCACCTTGTGTGGCTTACCTTATTCATTGATTATCTCTTTTTAGTGTAAATTCCTTTTAGAAATGATAGTTTTGTGTGTTTGATGTATCCTAATCTTGCTTAATGAAAAATAAAGGTGAAAAACTATGGTTGGATGGGGCAACGAGATTCTTGTTGGTGATGAAATCCAACAAGTTTTCTCGGGGGTAGTCCTAAGGTGTCTAAGGGCAGATATTGGTGGATGGAAATGACTGCCACCATCACCAAATCTCAAGCAACAACCGGTGATGAAATCCAGTTACTACTATTTAAAGTGCAACGTGCTGTGTGTGATTAATTTTAAATTTTTTTGTTCTCTATTGTGGACAAACAATGTTAAAGGTAACATATTTCACAAATCTAAATTAGAATCCAACACATAAATGCAAATTTCTTCTAAAGAGTGTGAAGTACACCGCTTAAAACCCCCTACCTAGATAGCAACCGGAGGGTTCGTCCACCTCTCTGCCAAAGGAGTCACCCAAGGGTAGGAATAATTTTTGCATTTAAGTATTGTTCCTACTTAGATAAGTAAAATAAGCAACCCTTAACTCCTAAGATGCAAATTCTAATTAATGCTTTTTACTTTCAAATGCAAACAGAAAGATGCAAGAATTATTTGAATTTGTAATTCTTTTTCAAAATAGAAAACTCAAAATATGTGATGAATGAATGCACAGATGCCCTAGATGCAATCTAAAATGAATTTATTTCTAGATTACTTAATGTGTATTCATTTTAAGCTTAAAATATAAAAATAAATAGTGAAATAATGAAATACGTAAAAATAAGAATTGAAACAGAATGGTTGTAGGGCTTACCCAGAAGCCTAAGCTCTGCTCCAAATCACTTCCAAGGTATAGTTGGGCGCCTCTATAGGCGCAGTAGGGAACCTGTGTAGGCATAGTAGGGTGCCTATGGGGATCAATAGGTGTCGTAGAGCACCTGTGCACCTATCTGCAAACTGTCACAAGACCTTCCAGAAACCCTAACCAGTGATTTTGGCTGGTTTTTTGCTCCAAAAAACCCTATAAAATGGAACAACATAATGAAATTAGTACAACAAAGTAAATAAAAAAGTAGAACCCTTGTGGGGTCCCACCGTGATCACCATTTGTGAAGCGAAAATATGACACTAAAACAAATATGAAAGTAAAATAATTCCAATGAACAAGAGATTGCACAAAAGATGATTTTATTCAATAAATGGGGGGGAGCTAAGAAACTCCTTTGTTACAATCTATTTGTTCAAAAGAACTTATTTTGATACAATAAATACAGGTGCTAGGGTTCTCCAAAACCCTAGCTACAAAACAAGTAGTGTCTCCAATGTATCTTGCTTCCAACAGGATGAGTGGGCTTCTAGTTATCCGTAATCGGGCCACTCTAGCTTCAATAGCTACTCAACAATCCTTGATGAATGCTACCTGATCCTACACACACAACAAACATAGAGTCGTTAGAAAAAAAAATGAGGGTTCCACAGTGTGAACCCTCAGAAATGCAAACTAAAAACCCTAGATCTGAATAAACAAAACATGCAAAATCCAAATAACATCAAATAAAAATGCATAAAATACTTACTTTGTTGTTATGTTGCTCCATTGTAGATTGATGGCAGGGTGCCCTGATGGCACCTGATGATCTTATGCGGTAAGCTCTGGTCTATGGCTATGGGGACAGTAGGCATTGTGTTGCACCTGTAGAATGTAGTAGGTGCTCGGTAGCGCCTATGGGATGAGGCAGGTGCTCGAAAGTGCCTATGGATTAGGGTTAGATCTATAGAAGTAGATCGGGGGGATGCGAAGGGCTCGGTGGATGAATGATAATGGCAGTGGTGGAAATGGGCTATGGAGATGGCTGGAATCCAAAAATCCTAGGGCAAGCTAGGGTTTTTGGGGAGGCTATGCTAGGGCACAACTAAGGCAATGTAGGTCGAATTCACTCAAAAAGCAAGAGCTCCAATCAAAGCTAGTTCGAACCAATTAGCAAAAGTTCTAGGGATTGAGCATTGAGAATGCTCCTATTTATTATCAAGCCTAGGGTTTTCTTAGGGTTTTAGCTTAACACTTTTGATCGTGTGGCTAATATTAAAGCGGATCCAAAGGCTGATATTAAACTTTAGGTGTGACACGGATTAAGGAAGATGGACGATTGAGATTAGATCGGATCGAATGGTTGAGGTTAATTTGGCTTATAAATATATATTTTATAATAAATATATTAAAATATAATATAAAATATTATATTTAAATATAAATAATATAAAATAAATATAAATAAGTCAAATAGGGGTCAAAAAATGGTGGGAAAGGGCTAAAGTGGGCCATTGGATGGTGGGAAAGGCATGGAATGGCCAATTGAATGGTGGGAAAGGGTGATGGTGGACAAGTGGCTAGGATTTGGTGTCTACATCAAACATCACAAATACTCTATGACCTAATGGTTTTATTTTATAAAAACTAGATGCCTTTATATGATCCCAAAGGTTTTATATCTATAATTTCTCAAAGCCAATAGACAATTGAGATTTTCTTCTTTTCTGGGGACACACATCACATATCTTATGATTTAAAGAAATGCAAGTTTTCTACAGTAAAATATCACATCTTACTTTATACAATGAATTTGCTTTAAGGATAAGCCTTCGAGAACCTTTGGATAAGATTCAGATCAAGGACCTTTCAAAGGGTTTGGTACCCAACAACTGTAAAAGATTAGTTGGATCCTACTAGTCAACAAATATTCATTAATACAATCAAGATACTTGATATCGATCAAGCCATGGAGAAATCATCAAGAGTTTTTAGGTAACGGTTAATGAACCATTACAAGAATATTTTATAGGAAATCTTAATTCAACCTTTCTTTGAGGGTTATGGGTCCACTATGACTTCAATTAGAATCTGAGTCTAAAGATTCATAATCTAATGGTGCAGGAGAAAAATCATATTTTGAATAGAATGTCGGAGGTGGAACATTATATCTGATTTTGATGGTTTTTTTTAACACATAATAAAGCCAACGAGTATCATGATACCCATATATAGCAATATATAATTCTATCTAGATCTGAGTTTGTCCAAACTTATTTTGGATTTGCCAAGGAAAGTTTGTCTGAACAAATATTTGATAAAAACTTTGATATAACTCATTGTTTAATATCACTTTTCCTATAGGGATGTTAGAAATAGATTATATTACATCATTTAGATCATGTAAATGTACCTTTCTTGGTACATACTTAGGATATTATATTACTTTAGGGGAAAGTTATCTAGTTACTTCATGCAATGTAATAAATGCACAAGTTTCAAAGTGCAAGTTGTATATGTGCAAGTTGTCCCTTGCACATCTAGATAGAGTGTTGGCCAAGGAACCTATTTCCTATATAAAGGGCCATAGACATAGAGCAAGATACAACAATAGGAAGTAGTGTAGAATAGTGTGGTGTGATGTAGTAGTGTGATGTAATGTTATGGAGTGTGATATGCTCAATGCTCATTCTTGAGCAGTATCTTTATTCATGGAGTGTTTATTTTATCCATAGATACTTTTGTAAACATCTCCATAATTTCTATTTATAGTATATTTTTAGTCATCATGCAGATTTACTTTATTTCATATTATTTTACATCTTGTAATTTCTATCTCCCATTACATGTTGCATCAAAATCTAATAGTGTTATCAGAGCCACGATAGGTGTCATGACCCTCCCTAGTTGACTTTGGGACACAAAGAAAACAATGTATTAACCTATGGTGTGGTGATACTTAGTTTGAACAATTGAACCAACTATATGATGTTTAGTTGATTTAGAAGGGCATGTTATTGCTAACATATTTCCAAGTGTGCAGGATCAGGTACACTCGTAGGTGGAGAAGGTAGAAGCACCCACCAGAAACGAGGGTACCTAAGATCAGGGGAGATGATGATTAAGGTACTCGGAGGTAACATGGATAGATACCTTCATATAGGCATGCATTGTCGAAAGGGATAATCATCGATGAATGATCACCTTGAGCCTTAGTTGATAGCCTAGTAGCTATCATAAAATCTCTGGCTAAGATAGGTGATCGAGTTGATGGAAAGACTCCCTCTTTGTTGTTTTATAAATTTGTTTGCTCTCTACTGCATCATGGTTTGAATAGCATAATGTTGGAACCTCTATAGGAAAACAACTACAAAAATGTATGCGAATGCTTAAAACAAACTGTCTTGTGAAGTAAAGATAGAGCATCATTTTTATGAAGAAAAGCAAATTATATATTTATGCAAAATGAAGATTCATTTTAAATAGTTAATGAAGTTTCGATTAAATAATGATTGATTTAATTGAGCTTATTGGTAAACTTCATTTTATTTAATAAATGAGAGTTCATTTAAATTAATTAAAGGTGTTCATTCTAATGAGAATGGAAAAAGTCATTTAAAAGACTTTAATTAATTGAAACAAAAGGAAAAAAACCATTTTTAAAGAAAATAAAGGGGTGTCTTTTATTTCAAAGAAAGATCAATTATGAAATTGATTAAATAAAGGAAATGTATTTTAATAATGGTAAATATCCCATGAGAGATATTTGTTTAAAAGAGTACCATACCTTTTGTTAAAAGAAATGGGATAGTATATAATATACAAATATCCCATTCCCCTATGGAACGTAAGCTACGAAATGATCTAGGGTGGCGACTAGGTTTCCGAAGATGGAAATTTTAGAAAGAAGCATTACTTGCCGCCAAGAGAGAAGGACACAACATTGAAGGAGAGAGGGCTCGAGGTAGGGCGGGGAGTTCGAGGAAAGACGGCGAATGGGCCACCTAGAGCCAGGAGGCACGTAAGGTGCTAGAGAGGGGAGAAAAGGAAGGAGGACAATGGGACGAGAAGAAAAGAAAATGACATAGGCCAGATACCAGAAAGGAGGAAAGGAACACGTTGCAAGCAAGGGAAAGAGGAAATCGAGATGCCACCAAGCTCCAACCCATAGGAGGATTAAGGTTGGAATGTTTATGCTTTAAAATGTTTTATTGCATGCGTTGGTTTGGTGGAGATCGAACGATTATCCTCCCTGTAACGTGAGAGGCTTTCGGTAAGGGTTGAAACCCCCTGCATCTGGGTTTTTAGAGCACTGCAAGATGTGTTTTTAAAGAGTTGCCTATGTTTATTTATGAGTGCCATGTTTAGAACCTATTGGTGGTTTTCAAAAGTGTTTCCTATGTTTCTTTATGAGCACCATGTTTAGAACCTGTTGGTGGTTTTCAAAAGAGTTCTTTAGGTGGTTTTCAAAAGAGCTCCTATGTTTCTTTATGAGCGCCATGTTTAGAACATGTTGGTGGTTTTCAAAAGAGCTGCCTGTGTTTCTTTATGAACACCATGTTTAGAACCTATTGGTGGTTTTCAAAAGAGTTGCCTGTGTTTCTTTATGAGCGCCATGTTTAGAACCTGTTGGTGGTTTTCAATAAAAACTACCTATGTTTCTTTAGAGCACCATGTCTTAGAACCTGTGGTGTTTCAGTGAAGAGACTGCCTACGTTTTAAGAGCGCCATGTTTATAGAACCCATGGGTGTGTTAAAAAGCTATGGGTGTGTCTTGAGGATGCCATTATTTGTAGAACGAGGTAAAGTTTCCTAAGAACCTGAAAGTGTAGAGGGCACTGCATTTGAGGAAACCCCGTAAGCACTTGAAATCAAGGTAAGTTCGAGAGCAACACTATGGAAATTTGAACACACTATGTGCCAAAACTTCCACATTCAAAGGGAAAGAAAGCACCATATTTGGAACATTTGTTATACTAGAAAACTGTTAAAGTTTCAAGAGGAGGCATCACGTTTGAGAGTACCACCCATAGGGTTTCAAGGATGGTTGTTTAACGTAACTCCACCTGCGTGTATGGGGAACTCTGAGGTACATGAGTTTAGTCCCACTAGGGATAGTTAGTGGTGACAATGGGGAAAGCCTTGTGCTAGTTCTACTATGTCTTACCTTGTAGATCACCCGACTTAGCAATCCCTTACTCATTCTGCAGAGGTCGTCAATATCCGCCATGAAGGGCATCCACATTTGGTGATAAGCTCTGTATTAGAAAGGTCCTCTGAGTTTTAATTAAATAAAGACCTTTGATTTATATTGTGAGATTGATTAAATAAAGACCTTTGAATTATATTGTGATTTAATTACAATAGACCTTTGATTTATATTGAGGGATTTAATTAAAAATAAACCTTTGATTTAGATTGAGGAATTTTTTAAAATAAACCTTTGATTTATATTGAGGGATTTAATTAAAAATAACCTTTGATTTATATTGAAGGATTTAAGAAAAAAATAGACCTTTGATTTATGTGGAATACATTGAAGGATTTAATTAAATAGAGAACCTTTGATTTATGTGGAATACATTGAAGGATTTAATTAAATAGAGAACCTTTGATTTATGTGGAATACATTGAAGGATTTAAATTAAATATAGACCTTTGATTTATGTGGAATACATTGAAGGATTTAAATTAAATAGAGAACCTTTGATTTATGTGGAATACATTGAAGGATTTAAATTAAATATAGACCTTTGATTTATGTGGAATACATTGAAGGATTTAATTAAATAGAGAACCTTTGATTTATGTGGAATACATTGAAGGATTTAATTAAATAGAGACCTTTGATTTATGTGGAATACATTGAAGGAATTAATTAAATATAGACCTTTGATTTATGTGGAATACATTGAAGGATTTAATTAAATAGAGAACCTTTGATTTATGTGGAATACATTGAAGGAATTAATTAAATATAGACCTTTGATTTATGTGGAATACATTGAAGGATTTAATTAAGTAGAGAACCTTTGATTTATGATTAATTATATTAGGGTTTTTAATTAAAAGGAGAACCTTTGATTAATGTTGATTATCTTAGGGGATTTTAATTAAAAAGGATGTAGATTTATTCTTTGAATTAAAGTTATGGGGCTTTGATTTAGGGAATAAAAGAAAAAGGAATATTTTAGAGATTAAAGGTATGGGACTTTAATGCTTTAAGATAGGAATGGATTTGATTAAAGTTAGACCATGATCTAAGTAGTACATGTTGGATGACTCTCTAAGGGAACTTGAGAGGTGGAAATAAAAGTAAAGGATCTTTTATAATATCCATAATGCATTAGATGGTTGGAAACTTAATTGAATTTTGTATAGTTGCAATTTGGTAAAGTAAATGAATAGATGCATTTAGAGGTATGCCTATCCTGAACCATGAGTATCCTGATCCCCTACTACCCTCAAAGAATCAATGGGAAGCGAGGAGAAGCAAGGAATTCAAAGGAAGCAAAGTATAGGTAATTGTACTTTATGTTGCTTCACTTATGCTCAAATAGATTAGAATTGTGGGGAGATATCCCCAATGTAGTTACTATAATATTATTTAATGTGGAAAGGATTTACCATGCTAATTCTAATGCATTAACTATTTATTGGTCTAAAGAAGATACTTGTACTCTATTTTTGTATTTTATTATATTAAGTAGTTGATTCTATTTTAGTGTTAAGCTTGTTTTATTTTTTGGTTACTTGGTGATTGCTTTATGATATGGTAGTATCTAGATGTATTATTGTTTGGTTGTTGGATGATAGAAATCTAAGTGTAGAGTTCTAGGGTGAACTCAGAGGTGACCTAAGGGAATTAAGAACCCCTTAGGGTGAACATAGGTAACCTAAGGGAATTAAGGACCCCTTAGGGTGAACATAGGAAACCTAAGGGAATTGAGACCCCCTTAGGGAGATAAAGGACTAAGTGGTGAAGAGATTACATCTGAGTTAAGATAGCTCATCATGGAGATGAGATAGATAGCTTAACTCGCAATACTCGTAGCATACCTACACATAATGATTTGTGTATGGTATGGAGATGTGTGTATACCTTCGATGGACTGAGGGTGATAGGTCTAACTCATCAAGAATGATGGGACAGATGGGCTTATCTATAGTGACACATGATACGCCTACACAGAAGGACATGTGATAGGGTACTTCATGAGATGTAACTTCCAAGAAAACTTAGGGGATTGAAACTTTAGGTAAATTCTAGTTGGGTTAGGGGTTCATGAAGGGTTCATGTATCCCTCTCCTTAGTTAAAAAAAAACTCTTTCTATTTTTGTATTTTTTGTTTGTGCATTTTTGGGTCGTTACATTTGGTATCAGAGCTCTAGGTACGAGGGTATAGAGCTTCTATGTGTGCTAGAGGGAAATTAGATGTATCCAATGGAGGCTTGCGTAAGGTGAAGGCTAAAGCTGGGATAATCTAGGCTACCCTATTTTCTAGGATCTGACGGGAATTAACCCAAGGGGGCATGGATGTTAGGATACCTTAGTATGGGCTTTGGTATCAGTGATACATCCTAGCCTGGGATATTACCCTAGTTAGATTGTTAATGCATATAGCAAGAGAACTCTGTATTATGGCTTGAATTAGAGATACAACTTAAGATGAAACTGTAATCTAATCTTCTTTCTTGGATGGAATCAGGTTAAGATGCCACCTAAGACCAGAATAGGGAGGCCTACGCCTAGAAAAACTCGATAGAGTAATGTCGAAGAGGAATACCAGGATGGGGAACCAACAAACCCCAATAGGGAGGTAGAAGACCTCACCACTATGGTCACTGCTATGCAAGATCAGATAAGATAGTTGCTAGAAATGGCTATGAATCAAAATTTGCAAGCTCGAGGTTCAGATATTGGCCTAGATAATGGACTAACTATAGAGCAAGTACAAGCTAGAGCCTTAGCAGAAAATGAAATGGCTAGGGACATGAAGAACATCAGTATCTCTAAGTTTTATGGAGAGGGCGATGGAGATGCAGCGGAAGCATGGCTGAGAGAGGCAGAGGTTCACTTTATGGTAAAAGGCTACTCATCAGGGACCCAAACACTTTGGGCTATGATTAACCTGGAAGGGGCTGCTCTGGAGTGGTGGGAAACCCACTATGAGGAAACTAATATTGAACCCATTGATACCCCATGGGAAGAATTTATAAACATATTTAAGAAGAGATTCTTAACAGAGCATTTCTATGCCTTAAATTTTGAAGAATTTGCTAGTCTCAAACAAGGAACCAACATAGTGGAGGTGTATTATAAGAAGCTGGTAAGGCTATTCAAATATGTGCCTATTTATAATGAGAAAATATGGGTACATAAGTTCATTCTTGGATTAGAATCTAGGTTAAAGCATGATGTGGAAATGTAGGAGCCTAAGTCACTACAAAAGGCATATGACCTAGCAAAGAAAGTAGAGTCACACTTCTGTTATAAATATGACACTCTACCCGAGCAAGCTCGGCAAGAGCTAAAGAAGAGGAATAGTAATGGGCTTGTAAAATGGGAGGCTGAGCAAGAGCGAAAGGCTAAGAATCCCCAAAATCCTAAGAAGAAACCTTATGGGAATTAGAAGAAGTTCAAGAAGAACTTTTGTAAGAAGGATAACAAGCCCAACAACATGAAACCTCAATCACAGAAGTCGCAAGCTCCAACTCCAGTAGTTAAGAATGGGAATGAGAAACCTGGAAAATAGCAAGGACCCAAGGAAGGGTGCTATAATTTTTGAGGACCTCATTACTATAATCAGTGTCCATATCGAGCAGGGACTAGCTCAACTAGTGCAAAAGGGAAGGAACCGGAACATCGGATCTATGCCGCAACCGAGAAGCATAAGCTAGAGGGACAAGCCACCCCATTACTTGTGAAAGGTAAGGTTTTCAATAAGCAAGTAAACATTTTGATAGATAGTGGAGCCACTGATAGTTTTATTTCATCTAGTCTAGCAAGGACTATGTTGGAAAGGCCTGGACATTTGGCTCAAGGGTGGAAGGTTGAGTACGGTTTTGGGTAGACCTACTCGGTGAACCAGTGTTATCCTATGGTAGAAGTTACTCTATCTAAAGGGACTACGGAATGTTATTTGTATGTAGCTCCCTTACATGCCTTTGATGTGGTCCTAGGGATGGATTGGCTACAGGCTCATAAAGCCTTGGTCAATTTTTAGGACCGATGGATTGAGTATTCGGAGGAAGGTAGAAAGAGACTAAGGATTCATAGCAAACAAGGGGTGTTTGAACCTCAGATGTTGTCCGCTATGCAATTGAAAAAGGTCCTAAAGAGAGGAGGAATGGTGTATGTGGTAAAACTTAATGAAGTGGAGGACCATGAGAAAGAAGAAATACTAAGACATCATCCTATTTTACAGGATTTCCAGGATGTATTTCCAGAGGACCTACCCGGACTACCTCCTGTGCGGGAATTTGACTTCACAATTGAACTTGTGATAGGAGTCGAACCTATTCATAGATCCCCATATAGGATGAATCCTACTAAAATGTGAGAACTAAAGGTTCAATTGCAAGGATTATTGGAGAAGGGTTTGATAAAACCAAGTGTGTCACCATGGGGCACATCGGTTTTGTTTGTGAAAAATAAGGATGGTTCGCTAAGATTGTGTATTGATTACAGGATGCTAAATAAAGCTACAATCAAGAATTGGTATCCTTTACCTAGGATTGAAGATTTATTTGACCAACTAAAATATGCCAAGGTGTTTACTAAGATCGACCTGAGGTCAAGGTATCACCAGTTAAGGATTCATGAGGAAGACACTCACAAAATGACATTTAAGACTAGGTATGGGCATTATGAGTTTACAGTTCTACCCTTTGGACTGACTAATGCCCCAACTGCTTTCATGAACTTAATGAATAGTGTGTTCCGAAGACACTTGGACCAGTTTGTTCTAGTATTCCTAGATGATATCCTTATATACTCTCGAGATAAGGAAGAGCATGATAAACATCTTAGGATCATGTTGGAATTATTAAGGAAGAATCAACTTTATGGAAATCTGACTAAGAGTGAATTCTATGTCCCGGAGGTACGATATCTTGGACACATTATATCAGCAAAGGGGATAGTTGTGGATCCAAAAAAGATAGAGGCTATTCTAAACTGGCCACCCCCTACTAATGTGACTGAAGTGCAAAGTTTCATGGGGTTAACGGGCTATTATAGATGTTATATTAAGGACTACTCCAAGATTGTTGGACCCATAACAAACCTTCAGAAGAAGGGAAAGGAATTCAAGTGGTCAGAAAAGTGTGAGGCTGCCTTTGAACTACTAAAGCATAAGCTTACTACTGCACCAATACTAAAGGTTCTCGATCCTCAAGGAGACTTTTCAGTGTGCACTGATGCATCCATAGATGGGTTGGGTGGGGTACTCTCACAAGAGGAGTCAGTAGTGGCATATACTTCTAGGAAGCTCAAAAAGCATGAAGTTAATTATGCTACGCATGATTTGGAACTAGCTGTGATAGTGCATGCTTTAAAGGTTTGGCGCCACTACTTGGTGGGAAGGCCCTTTGAATTAAATATGGACCATCAAAGTCTACGGTATATATTCACCCAACCAATACTCAATGCGAGATAGAGAATATGGGTGGAATTTCTCGTTGAGTATGATTTCGAGATTGAGTATATAAAGGGAAAAGAGAATAAAGTAGTTGATGCTTTGAGTAGAAGGAAATATATAGCAACCATAACTAGAATTCACATGGACCTGATGGATCGAGTGAAACAGGAGCAATCTCAGGATGAGTATTGCCAAGGAATTTGAGTCAAGATGGATAGAGATCCTGAAGGAAATAAGGAATTTAGTGTGAAATATGACTTCCTATGTTATAAGGGAAGGGTCATCATACCAAATATGGGCGATTTGAGGAACTTGATAATGCAAGAAGCTCATAGATCTCCTTATTCTGCTCATCCGAGAGGAGCCAAAATGCGAGAAAACATGAAAAGAGCCTTCTTTTGGGTAGGAATGAAGAAGGACATCACGGATTTTGTTGCTCGATGCCTCGAATGTCAGAAAGTTAAGGCAGAATGCCAACATCCTACAGGAAAACTATATCTGCATGATATACCTATGCAAAAATGGTAGGTTATATCTATGGATTTTATCATGGGTTTACCCAAGACTCGGTACCAACATGATGCCATCTTTGTAGTGGTCGAAAAATTGACTAAGGTTGCCCACTTCATACCGAGAAATACCAAGGACGATGCTCAGGTAGTGGCTAGCAGATTTGTCAAAGAGGTATTTTGATTGCATGGATTTCTTGAGGTAATTATCTCAGATAGAGACTCTAAATTCACTTCTAAATTTTGGAAATCCCTTCATAGTGTAGTTGGTACGAAACTGAATATGAGTTCAGCATACCACCCTAAAACCGATGGTCAAATAGAGTGGGTAAACCAAGTTCTGGAAGACATGCTCTGCATGTACTGCATGGATCACAAATCTCAATGGGAATATTATCTACCTTTGGTAGAGTTTGCCTACAATAATGGATATCACTCCTCGCTAGGAATGGCACCTTTCGATGCCTTGTATGGGCGAAAGTGTAGAACACCATTATCTTGGGACAACCTAGAGGATCGAGTTGTGATTGGGCCAGAAATGGTCAGGGTAATGGAAGATCAGCTAAAAGAAATTAGGCAAAGGCTTAAAGAAGTTGCGGATAGGCAGAAGAGTTATGCAGATCTAAAAAGGACTCCAAGAGAGTATTCTATTGGAGATAAGGTGTTCTTAAGGGTTAAGCCAAAGAAAAGTGCTATCAAATCCATGAAGTTGGATCCACATTTTGTGGGGCCCTTTGAGATCATGGAAAATATCAGTTCGATTGCATACCGACTTGCATTACCACCTAATCTATCCAAAATCCATGACACCTTCCACATATCCTTGCTTAGGAAATATGTTGTTAACCCTGAACATGTGTGGGATGTTTCTAAATTGTAGATGGCAAATTCAGAGGCCATTGAAGTACTACCGATGAATATTCTTGAGTTTCATTCCAAATATCTATGGAATCGGACTCTCAAACAGTGTAAGGTCCAGTGGGACCAGTTCTCTGAGAAGAATGCCACTTGGGAGAAAGTGGAGGTTATGCAAAAATATTTTCCTTTTTTGTTTGAAGCTATATGATGTAATAATTTTTACTTTCTATTAAAAAACAAAGGAAACTGGAAACATCGAGGATGATGTTTAATTCTAGTGGGGGAGGATGTCATGACCCTCCCTAGCTGACTTTGGGACACAAAGAAAACAATGTATTAACCTATGGTGTGGTGATACTTAGTTTGAACAATTGAACCAACTATATGATGTTTAGTTGATTTAGAAGGGCATGTTATTGCTAACATATTGCCAAGTGTGCAGGATCAGGTACACTCATAGGTGGAGAAGGTAGAAGCACCCACCAGAAATGAGGGTACCTAAGATCAGGGGAGATGATGATTAAGGTACTCGGAGGTAACATGGATAGATACCTTCATATAGGTATGCATTGTCGAAAGGGATAATCATCGATGACTGATCGCCTTGAGCCTTAGTTGATAGCCTAGTAGCTATCATAAAATATCTGGCTAAGATAGGTGATCGGGTTGATGGAAAGACTCCCTCTTTGTTGTTTTATAAATTTGTTTGCTCTCTGCTGCATCATGGTTTGAATAGCATAATGTTGGAACCTCTATAGGAAAACAACTACAAAAATGTATGCGAATGCTTAAAACAAACTGTCTTGTGAAGTAAAGATAGAGCATCATTTTTATGAAGAAAAGCAAATTATATATTTATGCAAAATGAAGATTCATTTTAAATAGTTAATGAAGTTTCGATTAAATAATGATTGATTTAATTGAGCTTATTGGTAAACTTCATTTTATTTAATAAATGAGAGTTCATTTAAATTAATTAAAGGTGTTCATTCTAATGAGAATGGAAAAAGTCATTTAAAAGACTTTAATTAATTGAAACAAAAGGAAAAAAACCATTTTTAAAGAAAATAAAGGGGTGTCTTTTATTTCAAAGAAAGATCAATTATGAAATTGATTAAATAAAGGAAATGTATTTTAATAATGGTAAATATCCCATGAGAGATATTTGTTTAAAAGAGTATCATACCTTTTGTTAAAAGAAATGGGATAGTATATAATATACAAATATCCCATTCCCCTATGGAACGTAAGCTACGAAATGATCTAGGGTGGCGACTAGGTTTTCGAAGATGGAAATTTTAGAAAGAAGCATTACTTACCGCCAAGAGAGAAGGATGCAACATTGAAGGAGAGAGGGCTCGAGGTAGGGCAGGGAGTTCGAGGAAAGACGGCGAATGGGCCACCTGGAGCCAGGAGGCACGTAAGGTGCTAGAGGAAAAGGAAGGAGGACAATGGGATGAGAAGAAAAAAGAAATGATGCAGACCAGAGACCAGAAAGGAGGAAAGGAATGCACTGCAAGCAAGGGAAAGAGGAAATCGAGATGCCACCAAGCTCCAGCCCGTAGGAGGATTAAGGTTGGAATGTTTATGCTTTAAACTATTTTATTGCATGCATTGGTTTGGTGGAGATCGAACGATTATCCTCCCTGTAACGTGAGAGGCTTTCGGTAAGGGTTGAAACCCCCTACGCTTGGGTTTTTAGAGTGCTGCAAGATGTGTTTTTATAAACACCATGTTTAGAACCTGTGTTTCAAACATTTTTTTATGAGTGCCATGTTTAGAACCTATTGGTGGTTTTCAAAAGAGTTACCTATTTTTCTTTATGAGCACCATGTTTAGAACCTGTTGGTGGTTTTCAAAAGAGCTGCATGTGTTTCTTTATGAATGCCATGTTTAGAACCTATTGGTGGTTTTCAAAAGAGCTACCTGTGTTTCTTTATGAGCACCATGTTTAGAACCTGTTGGTGGTTTTCAATAAAAACTACCTGTGTTTCTTTAGAGCACCGTGTCTTAGAACCTATGGTGTTTCAATGAAGAGACTACCTATGTTTTAAGAGCGCCATGTTTATAGAACCCATGGGTGTGTTAAAAATTTGTGGGTGTGTCTTGAGGATGCCATTATTTGTAGAATGGGGTAAAGTTTCCCAAGAACCTGAAAGTGTAGAGGGTGTTGCATTTGAGGAAACCCCATAAGCACTTGAAATCAGGGTAAGTTCGAGAGCAACACTATGGAAATTTGAATGCACTATGTGCCAAAACTTTCACATTCAAAGGGAAAGAAAGCACCCTATTTGGAACATTTGTTATACTGGGAAACCACCGAAGTTTCAAGAGGAGGCATCATGTTTGAAAGTGCCACCCGTAGGGTTTTGGGGATGGTTGTTTAACGTAACTCCACCTGCGTGTATGGGGAACTCTGAGGTACGTGAGTTCAGTCCCACTAGGGATAGTTAGTGGTGACAATGGGGAAAGCCTTGTGCCAGTTCTACTCTATCTTGCCTTGTAGCTCACCCGGCTTAGCAATCCCTTACTCATTCTGTAGAGGTCATCAGTATCCACCATGAAGGGCGTCCACCTTTGGTGATAAGCTCTGTATTAGAAAGGTCCTATGAGTTTTAATTAAATAAAGACCTTTGATTTATATTGTGAGATTGATTAAATAAAGACCTTTGAATTATATTGTGATTTAATTACAAATAGACCTTTGATTTATATTGAGGGATTTAATTAAAAATAGACCTTTGATTTATATTGAGGGATTTAATTAAAAATAGACCTTTGATTTATGTGGAATACATTGAAGGATTTAATTAAATAGAGAACCTTTGATTTATGTAATACTAAGTTTAATTAAAGAAAACCTTTTTTAGATATATTGAAGGAGTTAATTAAATATAGACCTTTGATTTATGTAAAATACATTAAAGATATAAATAAATAGAAACGAGAATATGATTTATGTTAAATACATTGAAGGATTTAATTAAATAAGAGACCTTTGATTTATGTGGAATACATTGAAGGAATTAATTAAATATGGACCTTTGATTTATGTGGAACAAAATTAAAAAGATTTAATTAAATAGAGAACCTTTGATTTATGTGGAATACATTGAAGGAATTAATTAAATATAGACCTTTGATTTATGTGGAATACATTGAAGGATTTAATTAAGTAGAGAACCTTTGATTTATGATTAATTATATTAGGGTTTTTAATTAAAAGGAGAACCTTTGATTAATGTTGATTATCTTAGGGGATTTTAATTAAAAAGGATGTAGATTTATTCTTTGAATTAAAGTTATGGGGCTTTGATTTAGGGAATAAAAGAAAAAGGAATGTTTTAGAGATTAAAGGTATGGGACTTTAATGCTTTAAGATAGGAATGGATTTGATTAAAGTTAGACCATGATCTAAGTAGTACATGTTGGATGACTCTCTAAGGGAACTTGAGAGGTGGAAATAAAAGTAAAGGATCTTTTATAATATCCATAATGCATTAGATGGTTGGAAACTTAATTGAATTTTGTATAGTTGCAATTTGGTAAAGTAAATGAATAGATGCATTTAGAGGTATGCCTATCCTAAACCATGAGTATCCTGATCCCCTACTACCCTCAAAGAATCAATGGGAAGTGAGGAGAAGCAAGGAATTCAAAGGAAGCAAAGTATAGGTAATTGTACTTTATGTTGCTTCACTTATGCTCAAATAGATTAGAATTGTGGGGAGATATCCCCAATGCAGTTATTGTAATATTCTTTAATGTGGAAAGGATTTACCATGCTAATTCTAATGCATTAACTATTTATTGGTCTAAAGAAGATACTTGTACTCTATTTCTGTATTTGATTATATTAAGTAGTTGATTCTATTTTAGTGTTAAGCTTGTTTTATTTTTGGTTACTTGGTGATTGCTTTCTGATATGGTAGTATCTAGATGTATTATTGTTTGGTTGTTGGATGATAGAAATCTAAGTGTAGAGTTCTAGGGTGAACTCAGAGGTGACCTAAGGGAATTAAGAACCCCTTAGGGTGAACATAGGTAACCTAAGGGAATTAAGGACCCCTTAGGGTGAACATAGGAAACCTAAGGGAATTGAGACCCCCTTAGGGAGATAAAGGACTAAGTGGTGAAGAGATTACATCTGAGTTAAGATAGCTCATCGTGGAGATGATATAGATAGCTTAACTCACAATACTCATAGCATACCTACACATAATGATTTGTGTATGGTATGGAGATGCGTGTATACCTTCGATGGACTGAGGGTGATAGGTCTAACTCATCAAGAATGATGGGACATATGGGCTTATCTATAGTGACACATGATACGCCTACACAAATGGACATGTGATAGGGTACTTCATGAGATGTAACTTCTAGGAAAACTTAGGGGATTGAAACTTTAGGTAAATGCTAGTTGGGTTAGGGGTTCATGAAGGGTTCATGTATCCCTCTCCTTAGTTAAAAAAAAAACTCTTTCTATTTTTGTATTTTTTGTTTGTGCATTTTTGGATTGTTACAGTAGGTCGATAGGAAAACCATCATTATCATTGATTCTGAGTTTTTCAACCCGATGTGCCATCGAACCAGTCACTATAAAAAATTCTTATAAGAGTCTAGGTGGTAGAATTAAGGAGAGCCACAAGTAAGGACTGAAAGAAATTTTAGTTTTTGGAATACTAAGATTGTATATGGCTAGAGTCTTTCCATTGATTTTCAAAGGGAAAACTCATGAAGACTAGGACTCAACATTTGATCCACTAGTTTGATGAATCAACTAGTGAAACTCATCTAAGAGATCTAGAGAAATTTACTTGAAGTTTCTTTTATTGCAAGGAATTCATTCTCATATGATTGGGACACTTCCTACAATAGAAATCTAGGAGATTTTAACTTCGTTGCTTGAAGGTCAGAGTGCCTTCATAGTGCAGATATTGTTTGTTACAAGAGAAGAATACTATATAAGGGACTTCTAGAGAAGAATTGTGGTGAAGTTGGGAGATAGGAAATTTCCATTGCTAGATTGAAAACTTCACAAGAAGAAAAGGCCACAAAAGCCTTAATCAAAAAATTCCATAGAAGCCTTGATCCAGAAGAAAAGGCCATAGAATACTTGATCCAAAAGAAAAGATCATATAAGCCTTGATCTAGATTAAAAGGCCACAGAAGCCTTGATACTAAAAAATGCCACAAAATCCTTGATACTGAAAAATACCACAGAAGCCTTGATCCTGAAGAAGACTCCAAAAGAGAGTATCTAATTCAAAAACATATTTTAGTACTAATACTTTGAAGCAACAACAAAGAGATTTAGTGAGTTGGGAATGCTTCCTACAAAAAGGTTAGTAAGAGTATATTCTTCAGAATCAATCCAACACCTAAAGAAAAATAGATTAGGATAAGATATCATTGATGAAGAAGGGCTAGGAGAGTCTTGCTCAAATACAGAGGCAACAACTCGGTGATCTTAGACACCAAGATCTACATCCTCTACAAAAGTGGTGAAAAGTTAGAAAAATGTAAGCAACTATTGGTGCAAGTAGATTCATTAAGTGGATTACTTATCATGTTTGTTTAAGAACCTTAATTAGATTTAAGTTGCAAAAAGGAGAGTTGAATTACAATCTTCAAAAGTGAAAAAGAAAGGATTCTTTAAGGTTCATTTGCATTTGAGGAGTTGATTAGATTTCAGAACTTTAAACTATCTATCAACTGTCTATCATCTAATTTAGAAATTAAAATAATACTAGCTCCTATTACCTTGCTTATAAAGAAATTATAGAATAATTCTTGAAGATTCATTTTAGATTATTCATTATTAGTTGCGGTAAATTGTTTAAGTGCATTATTTTTTAGAATTGATTGGAGTGATAAGGTGAAATTGTTAGTGCTGTAGAAGTAAAATATTATTAGATTAATTTGCACTATTATATTGGTCTCCAAAATGTTATTGTTTGTGTTCATAAGAATGGTACAAAAACATAATTTGTCAAAGTGTCTAAAGACACTATTAGTACAGATATCTACAACTTTTAGTGACCTGAGGAAGCCACAAAATCAGCTCAATACTCCAAGCATTGGAGAAGAAAGTAACCACCAAAAGAGCATCAAAGGAAGCCTCGAACGAGACTTGGTGAATCTCAAGTTCAAAGCACAAGAAATAGTGCAACAAAATACAACAAAAATAGCTTCTATCTATTGGACATTTTGAGTCCCTAAGTCAAAGTTGTCATTGATGTCAAGATGCCAGTTATAGCTCTTCTCCAGTTCGAGTGCAAAGTTAAATGGAAGTCATAATGGGTCAAAATATCTTTAGTGAACACCCAAGAGCATGGGTTAGAAAGTGGTTTTACTTATTCCAAAGAAGCATTTATCTGAGATAGTGAAAAGGTATAATATTATAATTATTATTATAATATTATTAAAGTGACTTTGAGAAAATCCAAATAAAAAATATATAATTTCTATTATAATATTTTATAAATAAAAGGGTTTAAGTATTCTTTATAAAACCCAATGAAGATAGGAACAATGCACAAAGAAGATACAAATGGAACAACAATCAGAACAAGAGACCAATGAGGTCAAAATAAGGAAGATTCAATGGAAGATGTTTTTTATGTCACAGGTTTGGGTACATGGCTTCACAATGTAGGACACATGAAAGATAGGAATATGGGAATGGACAAATTTTCCATGGATATTTCTAATCATGTAATCAGTTTTGTCACAAGGCAATCAATTGCAGGGTTCGTGAAAGAAGAGGATATGGATTCACTAGAAAAAATTCTAATATATTTGCACCTCAAAGGAATAATGTCATTAAGTGTTATAATAGTGGTCACACAACAAAGTGGTGTAGATCAGACATTCCAAAAATAGGTATGAGCAGGAACAGGAACATGAACATGAACAAGAACATGAACATAAACATGGATATGAACAAGAATAGGAATAGGAACAAGAATATAGATGTGAACAGGAACAGGAATATGGAAGTGACCATGAATAGGAACATGGATGTAAATAGGAATAAGAATAGGAATGATAACATATATAGAAAAAATTAGAGGAATAAAAAAATTTAGAAAATAAGGGAAGAGGATAAAGGTAAAGAACAATACCTTTTGGGAGTAGAAATACTCCCACACTAGAATTAACCACCTCGAAAAGAGGTTGGGGAGGGGCTAAGCTAAGAGGCTCATTCTTAGACCTGAGCCCCAAAGGTGACCCTTTGCCATTGATGTCAAAGGGGGAGAATTTTGATATTTGAGATATCATTGAGCCAGGGAGAGCAATGTCCTAGGGGAGCAGAATAAAAAGAAAGGTCAAAGTTTCAATAAAAATAATATGGGTTGTCATCAATGACAAAGGGGAAGATTGTTGGACATTTTGAGTCCCTAAGTCAAAGTTGTCATTGATGTCAAGATGCCAGTGATAGCTCTTCTCCAGTTCGAGTGCAAAGTTTAATGGAAGTCATAATGGGTCAAAATATCTTTAGTGAACACCCAAGAGCATGGGTCAGAAAGTGGTTTTACTTCTTCCAAAGAAGCATTTATCCGAGATAGCGAAAAGGTATAATATTATAATTATTATTATAATATTATTAAAGTGACTTTGAGAAAACCCAAATAAAATATTTATAATTTTGATTATAATATTTTATAAATAAAAGGGTTTAAGTATTCTTTATAAAACCCAAGGTTGGGTTTAAGGCAAACGTTTCAAAGCTTGATGGCAATTTTATTTACCCAAACCTAAAGTTGGGTTGGTTTTAATTAAAGGCATTCGAAGCCTTTACCGCCGACGTCTTATTCCATGCTCGTGCACCGACGTTGAAAGCCATGAAGGCTTGTGTATATATACACCAAAGTTTGCATTCAAAAAATGATAATCGCTCCTAATGTTTTTTGAAATAGCTTTGTGCCCGGTTTATTCGTTCGTGCATGCGATTTGAGGAGAGGACAAAGCGTTTTGTCCTTTAGCACCAAGTGGAAGGTTACACGTGGAAGTTGAAAGCTCATTCTCATTGGGCACGGTGGCTCGGTGGTAGCGCTTGGCTTACAGAAGCGTGGAGGCAGGTAGGTCCTACGTTCGATCCGCATGAGGCATGGTTCATGCTTGGTTTTTGAGTGCCAAAGGAGGCACCATTTTGTTCATCGAACATTGTGCATGGAGGAAGTTTTGGAGCACGTGGTGCTCGTGGGTTTCAAATGTGTGCCTAGCGCACATGGCTGGTAGCCGTGACTAGGGCACACGAAGGGAGGTTGACGTGGGTTCAAGCCCCACTTGAGGCTAAGGTACTTAGAATTAAATTAAATTTTTATTTTCCCTAAGTTTATTTCCTAAGGTGAAAAGGGTAGAAAGAGGGGCATTTGTGATATTTACTTGCATAGTAAAAGTGTCTTAATTGTGGGAGAAATAAGGATTGTTAAGTTATTTTTCTGAAGTACCTTATGCCATTAATTAATTTTGGAGGTATTGATATTTGAGATTTATTATTTTAGGAGTAATAAGGAGTTTGAGTAAAGTCTTAGTTAAATTTCTATTAAGACTTTTAAGCATTATTTTTGTATAAGGGTTTTTCTATTAAAAGAAGACTATGGTGAATGTTATTTTTGAGTTGGAGTAATAAGGTGTATTTTGGGTCATCATTTTGCATTGTGTTATTATTAAAGTCTTCTAACCCTTATTGAGATTGGAAAAGAGAAATTTGTGAGTGTGGCAGATTTGTGAGATCAACTCCTTGTCAAGCAAAAAGGTATGAGCAAATTCTTCTTTGGTTGTGTTGGTTGATTGGCTTTCTTGAAAATTAAGATTGGAGTGAAAAGGATTTGATTAGGGTTTCCTTTTCGAAAGTGTATGAGTTAATGCTTCAAGGTTTTCTGAAATTAAGAGTTGTGGTTAAAACCTTGTTTGATAAGCATGGTTGTTGAAGTGAGTTGTTATGCAAAGAACTTGAACTAGGGTTTGAAAAGATCATGAGTATCATTGTTATGTGAAGATTGATTTATTAGCATTGTTGTTGAAGCCATTGGATTGTGCAAAGAACTTGAACTAGAGTTTGAAAAGAACATGAGTATCATTGTTATGTGAGATTTGTTGTTGAGCATTGTTGGAAATATTTTGAGTTGGGGCTACATGCTTGGACTAGGGTTTGTGAGTAAGAGTTGGTTCTTGAGTGATTGGTTGAGTAGAGTTGATTGAACCTAGTCAAGTGGATGTATGAAGTGATTGTTCAAGTTCCATAAAACAAACTATTCTATATTCTGATTTGAGTTGTGAAAGAGATTGAGTTGTGAGAATAGAACATATTGAGTCTCTAACAATTCTCTTTATGCTTCTATGAGATTGAGTTGAGAAAGTGATTGAGTTTTGAGTATAGAACATATTGAGTCTCTAAAAATTCTCTTTATGCTTCTATGATATTGATTTGAGTTGAGAAAGTGATTGAGCATTGAGTATAGAACATATTGAGTCTCTAACAATTCTCTCTATGTTTCTATGAGATTGGACAAGTTCTGTGTGGACTTGTTAAGCTGATTTGAGGCAAGTCTTTGAGAAGACTTGTGGACTGATTTTGTGTGAGCTTTTGTGGAAGCTTACAATACAGATTTGGTTAAGTCCTAGAGAGGACTTATTGAGAAGATTTGGACAAGTTATGTGTGAGCTTGTTGAGTAGATTTGAGCAGGTTCTGAGTGGACCTATTGAGAAGATTTGAGAAGGTTCTGAGTGGACCTATTGAGCATATTTGAGTAGGTTCTGAGTGGACCTATTGAGCAGATTTGAGCAGGTTTTGAGTGGACCTATTGAGCATATTTGAGCAGGTTTTGAGTGGACCTATTGAGCAGATTTGAGTAGGTTCTGAGTGGACCTATTGAGAAGATTTGAGCAGGTTCTAAGTGGACCTGTTGAGCATATTTGAGAAGGTTCTGAGTGGACCTATTGAGAAGATTTGTGCTAGACCGACTGGACTATGTTTAGTGTAGATTTGAGTGGACTTGTGCTAGACCGACTAGACTATGTTTAGTACAAGAGTTGAGCAGAGTTGTGCTAGACCAACTGGACTATGTTTAGTACAAAATTGAGATAGATCTTTGGAGGTGATAGAGAAGAGAGGACAGTAGTCTCCAGTGGATAGAGATCCATCAACCAGGGTAGTGAGGATAGGTCTTCTAAGTGGGGACAAGAGTCTTCAGTGGAGAGAGATCCACAAGCCAGTGTAGTGGAGGCAATAGTCTTCTAGAGGATCACCAACTAGAGCAAAGGAGAAGGAGTTCTCCTGTGGATAGAGATCCACAAACCAGATTTAGGGGATCAACATCTCCTTTGGATAGAGGTCCATAAACATTGTAATAGGGAAAGGATTCCCAAGAGATTAACTGAGAAAGTTTTAGTAAAATATTTTCTCCGTGGAGTAGCCCGCATTGGGTGAACCACATAAATTGTGGTGTCTCTATTGTGTGTGGTGTTGTGTACATTGCTTTGATTACTATTATTGATATTGCTATCTTTACATTGCATATATTGGTTTGAGAGAAAAAGTAAAAAGTGGTCTTATATTGTTCACCCCCCTCTTAGTATAAGCTTGTGTTCTTCAATTGGTATCAGAGCGGGTTCCTTCAGAAGAGTTTGATAGCTTGAAGGAAAAGAGGTCAAGAACACAATGGATCAAAAGGATCAAAGGGACGGGTCCTCATATAATACAACACCAGTATTTGATGGAAGTGACTTCTTGTATTGGTGTATGTTGATGAGATTTCACCTGATGGCACTTGGAAATGAAGTTTGGGATGTAGTGGAATTTGGATATGATCCAACAATCAATCCTCCTATAGATAAGGAAGGTAAGCTTCTAATGCATGCAAATTCAAGAGCTATGAATGCAATTATAAAAGGGTTGCATAGATCAGAATCTATGAAGGTTATGGATTGTAAAACAACAAAAGAAATGTGGGAACTACTGCATAACATATATGAAGGAGATAAAGGTGTTAGGAAAGCTAAGATCAAAAATCTCAAAGGAGAATTTGAAAACTTAAGAATGCGGGATGATGAAAACATTCATGACTATCTCAGTAAGATTGATGAACTTGTACATGAGATGAGAGGACTTGGAATGAAGGTCGATGAATTTGATGCTTGTGATAAGATCTTGAGAACTCTTCCAAAAAGGTACAGTGAAAAAGTCTCTGCTATAGAAACATCAATTGATAGTGATTGTCTGACAAGAAATTCTTTTCTTGGCATGCTTACAACCTTTGAGATAAGAACAAAAGATCCTATCCCTCCAAAGGAGGCTGCATTCAAAGAAAACAAGGAAACAAAGGGTAAGAAGTCAAAATCAAGCAATGAGTCTTCTAGTGATGAAGAAGCCAATTATGGTAGAAGAGATAAAGGTTCCAGAAGACCCATAGATCTAAGATCTATTAAGTGTTTCAATTGTGGAAAGTATGGATATTTTGCAACATATTGTAAAGAACCAAAGAACAACAATGGTGAAGAAAAATAGGATCACAGGTACAGGGAATCAGAAAGATATAGGCATCAAAAGAAAAGCAAGGATGGATAAAACAGACAAGGAAATAAGTTCTTCCAAAGACAAAAGAGGAGCTACTATGCGGATAATGCAAGTAAGTACTCAAATGATAGTGATGCTAGTTCTTCAGAAAATGATAGAGATGAAGTCCTATTTATGATTGAAGAAAAAGAACCAGTTAAGAAAAAGACTCAGTTATTCTCAAATGTTTTAGATGTGGTAACTTTGGACATCTTGAAGATGATTGTACAAGGGATGGTTATAGTTTTAGTGATGATGAATATGAGAATGCACTTGAAGGACCAGATGAAAATATTCTAATGGATTTAGAAGAAGAAGTAAGTGATCCTATAGAAGACAAGCCAAAAGAAATTAATGATGTGGACAAAGGCAAACAAATAGAAGAATATTCAGAAGAGAATGGATATGATCTCAAGGGAGAACTTATCTATGCCCTTGACACGGTAAAGAAGGTAAGGAAGCAACACTCTAAACTTGAAATTCAGTTTCAAGAATGTGATGAAGAGAGAAGATTGCTCATAGAGGATTTAGAAAAATCAAAGGCTAAGGCAAAAAGGTTCAAAGATAAGTTAGAAGCAAAGATCTTGGAATGTGAGAAGTTAGCACAAGAAGTGGCACTACTAAAAGAATATTTAGAGGACTCCAAGATCAAGATGAAAGGATTCAAGAATAGCTCAAATATTATGGATAAGATAGTCAAGGTACAAAGAAGGTCAACAAACAAAATAGGTCTTGGTTTTGAACAAACTCAAAAGAAATAGGAAGGAGAGTCAACTTCAAGTTCTGAAGAGGAAACTTCAGATGAAGATACTTCAGAAGAAGACAGTTGAAAAGAAAGTCAGACATCAGAGGAAGAGTTGGACAATAGAGAGTTCAACGAAGATAGGAACAATGCACAGAGAAGATACAAATGGAACAACAATCAGAACAAGAGACCAATGAGGTCAAAACAAGGAAGCTTCAATGGAAGATGTTTTTCATGTCACAGGTTTGGGCACATGGCTTCACAATGTAGGACACATGAAAGACAGGAATATGGGAATGGACAACTTTTCCATGGGTATTGCTACTCATGTAATCGGTTTGGTCACAAGGCAATGAATTGCAGGGTTCATGAAAGAAGAGGATATGACTTCACTAGGAAAAATCCTAAGACATTTGCACCTCCAAGGAATAATATCATTAAGTGTTATAAGTGCAATAATAATGGTCACACAACAAAGTGGTGTAGAGCAGACATTCCAAAAATAGGTATGAGCAGGAACAGGAACATGAACATGAACAAGAACAGGAACATAAACATGGATATGAACAAGAATAGGAATAGGAACAAGAATATAGATGTGAACAGGAACAGGAATATGGAAGTGACCATGAATAGGAACATGGATGTAAATAGGAATAAGAATAGGAATGATAACATATATAGAAAAAATTAGAGGAATAAAAAAATTTAGAAAATAAGGGAAGAGGATAAAGGTAAAGAACAATGCCTTTTGGGAGTAGAAATACTCCCACCCTAGAATTAACCACCTCAAAAGGAGGTGGGGGAGGGGCTAAGCTAAGAGGCTCATTCTTAGCCCCGAGCCCCAAAGGTGACCCTTTGCCATTGATGTCAAAGGGGGAGAGATTTGTGTAATGGGGAGAGATTTGATATTTGAGAGAGCATTGAGCCAGGGGGAGCAATGTCCTAGGGGGAGCAGAATAAAAAGAAAGGTCAAAGTTTTAGTAAAAATAATATGGGTTGCCATCAATGACAAAGGGGGAGATTGTTGGACATTTTGAGTCCCTAAGTCAAAGTTGTCATTGATGTCAAGATGCCAGTGATAGCTCTTCTCCGGTTCGAGTGCAAAGTTTAATGGAAGTCATAATGGGTCAAAATATCTTTAGTGAACACCCAAGAGCATGGGTTAGAAAGTGGTTTTACTTCTTCCAAAGAAGCATTTATCCGAGATAGCGAAAAGGTATAATATTATAATTATTATTATAATATTATTAAAGTGACTTTGAGAAAATCCAAATAAAATATTTATAATTTCTATTATAATATTTTATAAATAAAAGGGTTTAAGTATTCTTTATAAAACCCAAGGTTGGGTTTAAGGCAAACGTTTCAAAGCTTGATGGCAATTTTATTTACCCAAACCTAAAGTTGGGTTGGTTTTAATTAAAGGCATTCGAAGCCTTTACCGTCGACGTCTTATTCCATGCTCGTGCACCGACGTTGAAAGCCATGAAGGCTTGTGTATATATACACCAAAGTTTGCATTCAAAAAATGATAATCACTCCTAATGTTTTTGGAAATAGCTCTATGCACCGGTTTATTCGTTCGTGCATGCGATTTGAGGAGAGGACAAAGAATTTTGTCCTTTAGCGCCAAGTGGAAGGTTACACGTGGAAGTTGAAAGCTCATTCTCATTGGGAACGGTGGCTTGGTGGTAGCGCTTGGCTTGCGAAAGCGTGGAGGCAGGAAGGTCCTACGTTCGATCCATGTGAGGCATGGTTTGTGCTTGGTTTTCGAGCACCAAAGGAGGTGCCATTTTGTTCACTAAACATTGCACATGGAGGAAGTTTTGGAGCACGTGGTGCTCGTGGGTTTCAAACGTGTGCCTAGTGCACATAGTTGGTAGCCATAGCTAGGGCATGCGAAGGGAGGTTGACATGGGTTCAAGCCCCACTTGAGGCTAATTTACTTAGAATTAAATTAAATTTTTATTTTCCCTAAGTTTATTTCCTAAGGTGAAAAGGGTAGAAAGAGGGGCATTTGTGATATTTACTTGCATAGTAAAAGTGTCTTAATTGTGGGAGAAATAAGGATTGTTAAGTTATTTTTCTGAAGTACCTTATGCCATTAATTAATTTTGGAGGTATTGATATTTGAGATTTATTATTTTAGGAGTAATAAGGAGTTTGAGTAAAGTCTTAGTTAAATTTCTATTAAGACTTTTAAGCATTATTTTTGTATAAGGGTTTTTCTATTAAAAGAAGACTATGGTGAATGTTATTTTTGAGTTGGAGTAATAAGGTGTATTTTGGGTCATCTTTTTGCATTGTGTTATTATTAAAGTCTTCTAACCCTTATTGAGATTGGAAAAGAGAAATTTGTGAGTGTGGCAGATTTGTGAGATCAACTCCTTGTCAAGCAAAAATGTATGAGCAAATTTTTCTTTGGTTGTGTTGGTTGATTGGCTTTCTTGAAAATTAAGATTGGAGTGAAAAGGATTTGATTAGGGTTTCCTTTTTGAAAGTGTATGAGTTAATGCTTCAAGGTTTTCTAAAATTAAGAGTTGTGGTTAAAACCTTGTTTGATAAGCATGGTTGTTGAAGTGAGTTGTTATGCAAAGAACTTGAACTAGGGTTTGAAAATATCATGAGTATCATTGTTATGTGAAGATTGATTTATTAGCATTGTTGTTGAAGCCATTGGATTGTGCAAAGAACTTGAACTAGAGTTTGAAAAGAACATGAGTATCATTGTTATGTGAGATTTTTTGTTAAGCATTTTTGGAAACATTTTGAGTTGGGGCTACATGCTTGGACTAGGGTTTGTGAGTGAGAGTTGGTTCTTGAGTGATTGGTTGAGTAGAGTTGATTGAACCTAGTCAAGTGGATGTATGAAGTGATTGTTCAATTTTCTGAGTGGACCTATTAGGCATATTTGAGCAGGTTCTGAGTGGACCTATTGAGCAAATTTGAGCAAGTTTTGAGTGGATCTATTGAGCAGATTTGAGTAGGTTCTGAGTGGAACTATTGAGCATATTTGAGTAGGTTCTAAGTGGACCTATTGAGTAGATTTGAGAAAGTTCTGAGTGGACCTATTGAGAAGATTTGAGAAGGTTCTAAGTGGACCTATTGAGTAGATTTGTGCTAGACCAACTAGACTATGTTTAGTGCAGATTTGAGTGGACTTGTGCTATACCGATTGGACTATGTTTAGTACAAGAGTTGAGCAGAGTTGTGCTAGACTGACTGGATTGTGTTTAGTACAAAATTGAGAAAGAGCTTCAAAGGTGACAGAGAATATAGGATAGTAGTATCCAGTGGATAGAGATCCATCAGCCAAGGTAGTAAGGATAGGTCTTTTGAGTGGGGATAAGAGTCTTCAGTGGAGAGAGATCCACAAGCTAGTGTAGTGGAGGCAGTAATCTTCTAGAGGATCACCAGCCAGAGTAGAGGAGAAGGAGTTCTCATGTGGATAGAGATCCACAAACTAAATTTAGGAGATCAACATCTCCTTTGGATAGAGGTCCATAAACATTGTAATAGTGAAAGGATTCCCAAGAGATTAACTGAGAAAGTTTTAGTAAAATATTTTCTCCGTGGAGTAGCTCGTATTGGGTGAACCATGTAAATTTTAGTGTCTCTATTGTGTGTGGTGTTGTGTACATTGATTTGATTCCTATTATTTATATTGTTATATTTACATTGCATATATTGGTTTGAGAGAAAAAGTAAAAAGTGGTCTTATACTGTTTACTCCCCCTCTCAATATAAGCTTGGGTTATTCACTATCATGTGGTTACAAGCTTGGATTAATTTATAAAATATCCAAGAAAAAATGGGAAGGTTTCTAATCAAAGGGACAACCTCAAAACCTCTATATTGCACTCAAGATTCTACCTCAAAACAAGAAATTCAGGTTTGTAAATAGGAGTGCAAAAGAAGGTGCAATAAGGAAATTTTACATAAAAAATATTTTACATTGTATTGCACTATCCTAATCTAGTTATATAGGGAGATAAGGCATATTTAAAGGTACCTCAAAGAAACTACACTCCTTGGAAAAACTAGCCAAAAGTGGTCGATGCTAGCAACCATCCAAGCCTAGCTCAAGGAGCCACTCAAAGAGCTCATTTTCCTCACATCCTGGATGACTGAACCTACAAGAAAAATATGCAAAAGCAAAGGGAGAAACAACATCATTTAAGAGTAACATCATCTACGGAAGGAGGAGTAAACAAGTAAGAAAGAAAGATAAAATTGAAGCACCATCGGAGTTTCACTTACTCCACATCCACTATCTAAAATTAGTGCTCAAAACCTCCATATCCCAAATGAAAATAGTGCATGTATAAGAAATAAGAGTTGAGGATTTTCAAAGCTAAAAGGATCTCCAAAGGGTCCATTTGAACCAGTGTTAGAGATGAATTCCATGTAGAGAAGAAAGTGACACTTGTCACTAAGGGAAAACCCTAACACTCAAATCAAGAGAGCACTCATATTCAAGAGAAGGTTTACATGAATAGGCTGGTGCATTGTGTGTATGGGATACACTTGTCAATTGGGAGAACAAATATTTCACTAAAGAATGTAACATTAATACATTACAAGAAGGAAGATAAACATTTATTTTGCACCAAACTCTCCTTAAGTGCTTGAAGGGAAATGGACGTACCACTTGGCACTTTAGACAAGAATATTCTTGATTTTAAGGATGCCAACGATCAAATTCATAAAGCAATATTCATCCTTGCATTTACTACCTTGTCATCTGCACACACGGGATCGAGTTGCAACATGTCAAGAAGGTGATAGAGCCTTTAATGCTCAAGGCAATCGAGGTAAAAGGAAGATTCTAAACAATGCAATATTTGGAATGCTTTAAGCTCCAAGTAATTCCATTGGACGGTACAATCACAACATTCAAGGTATCTACATCAATACCGCAGCATTAAAGGCTCTATATGAAAACAACACCAAATATTGCTTTCTTTCCTTGGGAGTTATAAGATTAAAATTGAAGGAATTTAACTATATTGAAAGCCATACATCAAAGGGTATATTTTATCAAATAAATATAATATTTGCAGTATAAAACCTAGGTGTAATAAGGGTTTCTACTGGAATAAATATTATTATGGTCTAATTTTTCCAAATATTAAGGAGTCATAAGGGCTACTACATAAAATTAATTAATTGAAAAATTAGATACACTTAAATTAATTTCCCAAAGGATTATTTAAAAGAGAAGTTTATCATAGTTTTTTCAAGGGTTGGATATTTATAAAATTATTGTCTCAAAATTCTCAAAAGGAGACAAAATATCCAACATTATAACCTCCTTTAAAATTTTGGAAAAGTTCTTAGTTCAATAGGAGCAATAAGGGATAATAAGCGTTGATTTTGGTATTTACAAATATTTACAAAATCAATCAAATATTGAACTATAATCTACAAAAACACTATATCTTATCCATCACAAACTAGGGAGTCATAAGGCATTCTACAAAACTTGGTAATATCAACATCTATCAAAGATTATCAAGTTACAAAATATAAGCTTTCCTCAAAAACCTAACAAAATCCTTGAGGGTATATACTCACATGACTTGGAAGACATAAGGAAGTCTACAAAACAAGGATTAATAAAGGTTTTATCAAATCAAGCTTATATTCTTCAATCAAGAATCATATATTCTAAAATAAGGAGTCATAAGGTAGATAACAAAGAAAATCCTATCTCAATTCTTCTACTTCTTCAAATGGAAAAAGGAATGTCATATAATGAATGTGGAATTTGCCCCAATAGAAATCATTCTACAAATTACAAAAACATGTGGTACATTGACTCAGGGTCAATTCATCATATGACAAGAAATATACAGTTGTTCGAATGTCATGAAGATGCTAAAGGCTACAAAATAAGAATTGTAGATAGTCAAACTTATCCCATACATGGATACAGATGTGTAACACCAAGAATATCATTTCTAAATATTCTACTACAAAATGTATTGTATGTTCTTGAACTAACATTCAATCTCATCTCAGTAAGCAAGTTATTAGATACAACTATATGATCAACTTTGGATATATGGATGGAATCAATACATGTCTCATCATAAAACAAGGTGAAATAAAAGAAACATGATCAATTCATGAAAATACATATATCCCGAATTCAATGGAAAACTCACAGAATATTGTGATGTTTCATAATGATGCTAACATATTTTCAAAGGAATGGGTTCAAGAAAATGAAGAATCAGTACATCAAAAATATAAGCATAGAAGAATCAAAATCAAGAAGATGAGATGACAAGTTCACCATGCTCTACTCAGTCATCAACATTCATAACCAAATGAAGTTACTCACAAAGAAAACAATAAAAGTGGCTGGATAGAAGACAAGGATGATGAACCTGAATAAGTTAAAGATCATGTAATGAACGAAGATCCACATTGAAGACTAAATTTTTCAATATCCAAATAATGTAATACAAGGGGGTGTTAGAAATAGATTATATTACATCATTTGGATAATGTAAATGTACCTTTCTTGGTATATACTTAGGACATTAGATTACATTACGAGGAAGTTATCTAGTTACTTCATGCAATGTAATAAATGCACAAGTGTCAAAGTGAAAGTTGTATATGTGCAAGTTGTCCCTTGCACAACTAGGTAGAGTGTTGGGCAAGGAACCTATTTCCTATATAAAGGGCTATAGACATAGAGCAATATGCAGTAGTAGGAAGCAGTGTAGAACAATATGGTGTGATGTAGCCATGTGATGTAATGTGGAGTGTCATATGCTTAATGTCTATTCTTGAGCAGTAGATTTATTCATGGAGTGTTCATTTTATCCATAGCTACTTTTGTAAACATCTCCATCATTTCTATTTATAGTATATTTTTAGTCATCTTGCAGATTTGATTTATTTCATATTATTCTACATCTTGTGATTGCTATCTCCTATTACATGCTACATCAAAAGCTAAAAATGGACATATTTTTAACAACACCCAAATAACATGAATGTAGAAATTTAAACTGGATGTTTAAGGGATCTCAGATTGATGACAACCATCTACAAAGTGAACATTGAAGGTCCAATATGGCCAACTAAAGAATCGATCGAACCACTAAAACCTGATTAATGGAATTTCATTAGCAAAATAATTTTGTGAGTTATTTTGAAGTCATACATCACAAAGAGAATCTCTAATAGATGTATCACAATAAATTTGATCCATTGAAATGAGAACATTTCTTACTTCTATGGCTTGAATTTGTAGAGAGTTATGAAGTTATTATTTCTTGCGAAGGAGTTGTCTTGGAACCCAAACAAAGGATTCATAGAAATCATATTGATCTTCCTCAAAATGAAATATATTAACTTCCTTTTCCATAGGTTGTCGACTAAAGAAATTAGAAATAATATTTTCTTACCTGCAATAAGTTCGTTTCAAACTCAAAATTGTCAAGGAAAATATTCCATCTTACCAAATGATTGTCTCCTACTGTATCATTGATTGCATTGTCAAGATGACATCTCCAATGCTTCAAATCTTATCTAATTAAGAAATTTTCATTGGAAAGAAAGAATTTAAACATTTTAACTAGCTTTGATAATACCAATAATTTCTTTAGATAGCAAAGTTTTGCATTTTTTAAAGAACCAGAACTATATCTACAAATTTCTTAATACCTTGATTTGATTCCATTAAAACTGCATCCCAAGTGTTTGTGGAAGCATCTGTGTACACGATCTTCTTACTAGATCTTGGAAGAGATAAAGGAGGGTTTTTTGTAACATGGTCTTTAATGTGCGGGACGGTAATAGTATGCTATGGTGACCATAATGGTGCATCTTTTTTGAGCAGTTGATTTAAAATTAATCTGTCTTCAGCAATATGGTGATAAAATCCTAGAATATAATTAATACAACCCAAAAATTACTAAATTTACACATTTTCATATAAATTATCTGAATAAATTATTATCGTCTTTAAGACATGATCCTAAAGTTGTACTTGACAATTTGAAATGGTAACTCCTAGCAATTTAACAATATCCTTAAAGAATTCATATTTTGTGGTGGAGAGGACCAATCCAGTCATCTTACAGATGTCATAAAAAATTTGTAAATGGGGCAGGTGTTGTTTAGGATTTTTTGAAAATATAAAAATATCATCTATGTAAACAGAGATGAAATACTTGTAATTTGCAAATAAATCATTCGTTGTTCTCTAAAAAATAGCAAGAGTGGTTTTGAGGCTGAAGGGCAAAAATTTTGATTGGTATTGCCCAAAGGAAAGAATGAAAGTTGTTTTAACCTGTCATCAAGATGTACTTCAATTTGCCAAAACCCAGACTTGAGATCAAATTTTGAGTAGACATGACTTCCTTCAATTCTTCTCAGAAATTCATCCCTAGAAGGGATAGGATGTTGGATGGACTTTACAAATTTGTTTAGAGGCTTGTAATTTATAACCAATCTCTTTTTACCTCTAACTTGTTCTGATATCTTATTGACATAAAAAGTAGAACAACCCCAAGGGCTATTGGATTTTTTTATTAAATATTTCTCCAAAAAATCAGCAATTTTTTTCCTAGTATTCTTGTGTGAGAGTGGTATTCATCCCAGTATGGTGTACCTTGAATTTGGGTTCCTTTTATATTCTTGTTATTGGATCAACAACAAGATCTAGAGGAATTCTACAAATTAAATTCCTTTTAGCCTGAGTAATATCATAAAAATAGAGATCAGTATTAATTTTGGAAATAAAGGCATCAATCTGCAATTGCATCTTATTTGTTTTTTTTTAAATTACAAACTATTAATCTCCTTGGATTTTGGAGATTTCCAAAGAGGAACCTGAACTTCATAAGAAGTTTTGAGAGGTAAAGTCGCATTATTGAGAATAGTAAGCTTGTCAAGATGGAATGTGAATGACATGATTTTTTAAATATTATTAATATTGATAAGCATATCATACTTAGGCATTTCAAATTGAAGAAATTCATATTCCATAATTTTATCAACAAAGATCAAAGGAACTAGAGCAAAAAAAAATTGGTCTTAACCTTTGACTATTAAATGTCAGAATGTGTTCACTATGTTGCCAACCATCTTTAGGAAGGATTTTATAGTGGTAAAGGCTTGCGGCAGTACCAAATTCAATTATAGCATCAATTTTGTAAGGCTTAAAATGTTTGTATTTGATATCCACCTCACAAACTAGTAATTCAACAAAATGAATTGTGTTAATTTTTGAATCATCAAATTCTTGTTTTGCTTGTTGATAGTCTACTTCTCTTTGATGTAGTCTGATAGCTTCTTCAATATCATCTTCATAGGTATTGTTTACCTCATATTCTGCTTGTTCTTTTGAAATATCTCCATATTCCTTTTGAGTATGAGGAATATAATTTTCTAATGCTTGAAGTCTTTCAATGCATCATTTGTGGTTCTTTGGACCCTTTTTTGGAGGATCTTTTAAATAAGAGATTTCAAGCTCTTTCTTAGTTTTGGTAGTTGATTTCTCAATGACTATTTTAGAAACTTGTTTTGATGCCAATTTTGGCTTTCTTGCATCCTTAAATTTTTCGTTCCATTCAATTTTTTGAAGTTGTTCTTTCAACTTCTTTATTTTTTGTTGCAAGTACATTATCCTTGTAGTGTCCCATGATTCTAAGTAGAAAGATTTTACAACTTTTTCTAATTATGCATATTGATCTAAAAATTCATTTCAGAGTCAGTAGAATTACTGGACCAATTGCAACCATCATTTTTAACTTCTATATTAGAAAAATGATTAATCTGATTTTCAATATCTGATGAGAAAATGTCTTCAGAATCATATTCAAAATCTAAAATAAAAATATATTCTTTAGTAGAAGGAATTAAATTAATTTTCTTATCTCTAAAGGAACTTTTATTTGGATATTTATTTGCATAATGTCCCTTTTGCATGCAGATGTAGCATCTGGGTGAAAATATTTTGTAGCCCTTCTTTTCTTGGTATTTTTTCTTTCTTTTCATACCAATTTTTTAGAATTGCAATGACATTGTTTCTAAAATATTTTAGGACCTTTTATTTTGGAGAGTCCCTATAAATTATAATTGAAGGGATCTATCTTGTATTTACAAGACTTTATCATTTGTTTTTGGAGGTTTTGCGCGTCCTCCTTTTCTTCTAATCTATCACAGATAAGATCTCTAGCCTTTCAAGCTCTTTCTAAAACCATTTAGGTAAAGAAGAAATAAGTTTTGTTTTCGTTAGGGGATTATGAATTTCACTTGATTGGTAATAAATCTCATCCATATGACAAAGATATTCTTCAAAGTATTTCATATTACATAGATTAGCTTTCAAAAACTTATTTTTAGCTTCTTTCTGATACTCAATTGTACTTCCAACAAATTCCTTAACAATAGCTTGAGCTACAACCTGATATCCTTGCTAATTCAACATTTCTCTTACCTCATATGACACCTGATTAAACCATGATTTCAAATTATCTACAAAACAAAAAAAAAAATTGAAAAAATAATTTCTTGATTTATTTTTTGAAAAAGGTTTCTTTGAATATCACCCCAACCAATAATATAATGTGCCAATTCATGCACTTTTCTAAGGTTTCTACAAATTGGAACCTTTAAATTAGAAGGTTGAAAATTCTGTACACGGTCCATGCCTTGAAGTGGTTCTAGACCATTGACTGGTTATGTGACTAGAATTTGTAATTAAATAGTATCTTGCATTCTCAATTGTTCTGTTTGCACCATATTGTGCATGCTGATATATTCATATTTGATTTTATATAAATATTTCTCTAGTATTTTTTCACCCTTTTTCTCTTCTTGTTTCTTCTAGATTTCAATCTAGTTGGTGGGCTAGATTGCAAGGTTGAAGGATATAAATATCATGGACTCGCCTTTAAGGTCTTTGATCCCATCCTTAACAATCTATAAATCATCAGTCATGATATGGTGATGATGGTTAACAATGGCTTGTATACCATCAACAATGGCTAAAAATTGAGAGACTTGGTCATTCAAACCATTTAATGCTAAATTAGTCCAATTCAGCATTTTCATAAAAGGCTCTTCTTGTTTAGAGGTTCTTTGAGGTATCCTCTATGGCCAATATTGAGATTTTGTAGAGCCATCACCAAATATTTTTCAAATTGATTTTTTTTTAGAATTTACCTTCATGGTAACTTAGATCTCCTTGATTAGTCTTTATAGTATATTCCTAGATTTATTTGGAACTTCCTTCCATATTTATTTCTTTAGATTCTACTGAAGAATTTGTGTATTACCAATTTTTTATCTTCCCAACTTCTTTTAGCACTCTGTATTTCTTGATAGATGAATGGTTGTTAATAGAAGAGTGAATAATGTTTATCTCCTTTTTTTACCACTAATATGATTTATGATCTTTTTACATTCCTTACACTATAGATGATTAGTCATTGGATCTGAAATAGGTTTAAGATCCCTATGTGAGCAGAGAGATTTATTATTTTCTTTCTATTCTTTATTCTATAGCCACTTTTAAAATTTAGAATATTCAGCATGATCAACTAATAAGCAGTTCGATGTAGAAGGGATATATATAAATTTTCTAGGAATAAATGAATTACAACAAGTTAGAGATGTTGGATTTTTGAAGGAATTTAAAAAGGAAATTTTTACATAACCACCATGAATTTGCAATGGTTGGAAAGAAAAAAATATAGGAGCAGAAGGGAACTGTGATCAGGTAGATAGTGTCCATGATTGAGGAATGGATAGTTTTTCCCATGAAATATACTCTAGTTCTATTGCTTATCCCCAAGGCCCAGTTTTAATAAGGAGAGAGGATCCTTTATGTGATTGGAATTTAACAATAGGATTCAGAGTATTCATGATCCTTAGAATTAATCTCCATTGAATATTGAGACTATGAGACCCTTCAAGCATATTAATACCTTGAGCCTTGATTTTGAGTTTAAAAAACTTTATCTAAATGGGGATTAGACAACGAGACTGAAAAATTAGGGTAAATTGTTGTGCAAACAACTTTATCATTTAATGGAAAATTAACCAAATTAGGTAAGGAGTTTGAAAAATCTATATGTTGTTGGTCAAGACAACCAACAATGGCAGATTTATCAATACCTTTACAGAAAAGCGGTTGTATGCCAAAAACAACACAGTTTATAAACTCAAAATAAAGGCTCAAGGCATTAATATGCTTGAAGGTTCTCATAGTCTCACTCTTCACTGACGATTAATTATAAATATCATGAATATTCTAAATCCTACTGTTAAATTCCAATCACATAAAGGATCATCTCTCCTTAAAACTGGGCCTCAAGGATAAGCAATAGAACCAAAGTATATTTCATGGAAAAAACTCTCCATTCCTTAATCATGAAAATTGTCTGCCTAACCATAGTTCCCTTTTGATTCTATCTTTTCTGCTTCCCAGTCACTATAAAATCATGGTGGTTCTGTAGGAATTTCCTTTTACAATTCCTTCAAAAATCCAACATCTCTTACCCATTGTAATTCATTTGTTCATAGAATATTTATAGGTATCCCTTCTACATGGGATCACTTATTAGTTGATCATGCTGAATATTTTGAATTTCATAAGTGGCTATAGAAGAAATAACAACGGGAAAAGAACAATTCTCTCTGTCCACATAGGGATCTTCAACCTATTTCAGATACAATGACTAATCATCTACAATGTAAAGAATGTAAAAAAATCATAAAGCACATTAGTGGCATAGAAAATGAGATAAACATGACACTCTTATATTAACATCCATTCATCTGTCAAGAAATATAATGCTAAAAAAGGTTGGAAATTTAGGAATTCATAGATTATTTAGTAGATTCTACAGAAATAAATATGGAAGGAAGTTCCTAATCACTCTAAAAATATACTATAAAGACTCTGCAAGGAGATCTAAGTTTCCATGAAGGTAAATTCTAAAAAAATTCTCAATTTGAAAAATATCCTATTGATGACTCTACAAAATATCAATATTGGCCATAGAGAATATCTCAAAGAACCTCTAAACAAGAAGAGCCTTTTGTGAAAATTCTAAACTGGACTAATTTAACATTAAATGGAAATAATGACCAAGTCTCTCAAGTTTCAACCATTGTTGATGGTATACAAACCATTTTTAACCATCATCACCGTATCATGATTGATGATTTGTATATTGTTAAGGATGGGATCAAATACCTTAAAGGCAAATCCATGATCTCTACATCCTTCAACTCTGCAATCTAGCCCACTAACTGGATTGAATTCCAGAAGAAACAAGAAGAGGAAAAGAGTGAAAAAATACTAGAGAAATATTTAGAGAAAATCAAATATGGATAAATCAACATGCATAACATGGTGCAAATAGAACAACTGAGCATGCAAGATACTACTCAATCAGAAATTCTGGTCATAGAACCAATCAGTGGTCCGGAACCACTTCAGGGTATGGCTCGTGTACAAAATTTTCAACCTTATAATTTAAAGGTTCCAATATGTAGAAACCCTAAAAAAGTGCATGAATTGACACATTATATTATTGGCTGGGGTGATATTCAAAGAAACTTTTTTCAAAAAATCAATCAAAAAATTATTTTTTCATTTGTTTCTGGTTTTGTAGATAATTTGAAATTATGGTTTGATCAGCTATCATCTGAGGTAAAATAAATATTGACTCAGCAAGGACATCAAGTTGTAGCTCAAGCTATTGTTAAGGAATTTGTTGGAAGTACAGTTGAACTAGAAAGAAGCTAAAAATAAGTTTATGAAAGCTAATCTATGTAATATAAAATACTTTTAAGAATATCTTTGTCATATGGGTGAGATTTATTACCAATCACGTGAAATTCATAATCCCCTAATGAAAACAAAACTTATTGCTTCTTTACCTAAATGGTTCTAGAAAGAGCTTGAATATGCACATCTAGAAGTCTTAGAAGAGAAATCTTTTGGTGAAATTATTCAAGATCTCAAAAAGGCTAAAGATATTATCTATGATATATTAGAAGAAAAGGAGGATGAGAAAAGCCTCCAAAAACAAATGAAAAAGTCTTGTAAATACAATATAGATTCCTTAAATTGTCATTATGAAGGACTCTCCAAAATAAAAGGTTCTAAAAGATTTTAGAAACAATGTCACTACAATTCTGAAAATTTTGGTATTAAAATAAATAAAAAAAACCTTTTCAAAAAGAACAAAAAATTGAGAAGGGATACAAAATATTTTCACCCAAATGCTACATCTGCAAACAAAAAGGACAATATGCAAATAAATGCCCAAGAATTTTGATGATGGGAGTGACATAATCGCTTCTCCAATGGCCATATTCAACTTGGTCCACAACACCATCCTTAATAGCATCATTAGTGGCATGGATAGCATCAGCGCCTCCCTGAAACTGTTGCTCAAGAAACATGGCAAAAAGAGCTCTATAGCTAAAAATTATCGATGATTAGAGTTGGTTTATTTTGTCTTTCAAGCTCTGTTCCCCTGCATGGGTATTTTGGTGCTATTATTTTGACCCTTGTGTGGGCACTGGTCTGATTTTACTTTATGTTCTCCTTAGCCCTTGTGTGGGCTCTCTCTTTCAGTATTTATTTTTCTGTTAAACAACCCCTACACGGGTCTATTTTTCTCTAGTCTGGTTCTTGGAGCAGAGGGTGTAGACACCATATTTTGTGCTTCTCTACATACTTTTCATCGTATACTTATGTTTTTGGTTTTGGACACTAGTTAAAATCCATATATTACAATTTCTACCACCTAAAAAAAAAAGAATACATTTTTATTTCTAATTATGAATATGATTCTGAAGATATTTTCTTGTCAAATATAGAAATTCATATTAATCATTTTATGATATAAAATATGAAAATTATAGTTGCAATTGGTCTAGTAATTCTCCTAAATTCGAAATTGATTTTTTAGATCAACATGCTTTCATTTTAGAGTAAAGAGTCTCTAAATGTAAAATAAATAAATAAATGAAAAATATTTCTACTTAGAATCATGGAACACTACAAGGATAATGCATTTGCAACAAAAAATAAAGAAGTTGAAAGAACAACTTCAACATATTGAATGGAATGAAAAAATTAAAGATGCCAAAAAGCCAAAATTGGTGTCAAAAAATGTTTTCAAAACAGTCACTGAGAAATAAGTTACCAAAACTAAGAAAGATCTTGGAAGATATTATTTTAAAGGTCCTCCAAAAAAGGATCAAAAGCACTACAAATGGTGCATTAAAAGGAATATGAAGATCTTTCAAAAGAACAAGAAGAATATGAGGTCAACAGTGCCTATGAAGATGATATTGAAGAAGTTGTCAGACTACATCAAAGATAAGTAGCCTATTAGTAAGCAAAAAAAGAATTTGGTGATTAAGAAATTAACACAATTCGTTCTACTAAATTACCAGTTTGTGAGGTGAATATCAAATACAAACATTTTAAGCCTTACAAAATTGATACTATAATTGACTCTGGTACTGCCACAAGCCTTACAAACTCTTTAGAGGATAAAAAGAGTTTGGTTATCAATACAAGCCTCTAAATAAAATTATCAAGGCCATATAGCATCCTATCCCTTCTAGGGATGAATTTCTTAGACACATTGAAGGTAGTTATGTTTATTCAAAATTTGATCTCAAGTTTGGGTTTTGGCAAATTGAAGTTTATCCTGATGATAGGTATAAAATAACTTTCATTGATCCCTTTGGGAAATACCAATGGAAAGTTTTGCCCTTCAGTCTCAAAACCACTCATGCTATTTTTTAGATAATAATAAATGATTTATTTGTAAATTACAGGTATTTCATTTGTGTTTACATAGATGATATTTTTATATTTTCAAAAACTCTTGAACATCACCTACACCATTTACACATTTTTTATGACATCTGTAAGAAGAGTGGATTGGTCCTCACCACCACAAAATATGATTTTTTTAAGGATTATATTAAATTTATAGGAGTTATCATTTCAAATGGTCAAGCACAACTTTAGGATCACATCTTAAGGAAGATAATCAATTTTCTAGATGTTTTATCTAAAAAGGTAAAAAATTAGTAATTTTAGGGTTGTATTAATTATATTGTAATATTTTATCACCATATTGCTGAAGACACTAATTTTAAATCAATTATTCAAAAAATATGCACCAACATGGTCACTAAAGCATATTTTTGCAGTAAAACACATTAAATACCAGGTTACAAAACTTCCTCCTTTATCTATTTTAGGATCTGGTAAGAAGATATTATACACAGATGCTTCCACAAAAACTTGGGGTGTAGTTTTAATGGAATCAAATCAAGGTTTTGAAAAAAATTACAAATATGGTTTTGGTTTTTTCAAAAATGCAGAACTTCATTATGCTAACTAGCAGAAAGAAATTCTTGCTATTATCAAAGCAGTTGAAATATTTAAATTCTTTCTTGCCAATGAAAATTTCTTAATCAGATTAGATTTGAAGCACTGAAGATGCCATCTTGATAATGTAATCAATGATACAACATGACACCCAAACATTTGTATCAGAGCTAGCTAGAGTAAGCTCTCTACCCACAAGACAATGGTCTTGATCTTGCAGATAAAAAATATTGAACTCTAAGATATTTTTGTGGTATCAAGGATCTCCTTGCTTAAGGTTACACTGTTTCATTTTGATGTTGCAGTATTCTTAAACCAACTGACAGTGTTTTCCTGTTTGGCTCACTTGACCTCTAAGAATATCAATTTTCAACTGACATCATTAGTGAGTATGCTCTTCAAATTTTGCTAAATCAAAAAATAAACTTGATCTAAGATTGGTTGTTATTTAGATCTTGAACCCAAAACTAGTGTAAGACATCCTTTCATGCCCATTTTATGCAAGAGGTTGTGTTTAGGGTTTCCTAAGGCATAGATAAGGGTTACAATGAATAGATTAAAGATGGCATCTACATCCTACAATTTGGTTGAATAATTTATCCTATCTGCTGAAGCGTTTGCATCTAATTTTAGTTAAATTATTGTTTATTAAAAGGATCTTGCTCTTGAATGGAGACTACCTAATATTTCAGCAAAAAAAATTTACAAACAAGTTCTTCTGTTCAAATTTTTTTCCTAAAGTATAATAAATTTATTTGAAAGAAAAGTTCCTTTGTGTTCCTCAAATGAAGAAATCACCATTAATATGCTAGATGATGAGAAAATCAATAAAGCGCATAGTGAAGTAAAGTTCAAATATTGTCATATAGGTGGTATTGCTTTTGGCATACAACCCTTTTTTTGCAAAGGCATTGATGCATCCACCATTTTTGGTTGTATTGACCAATGAAATATAGATTTTTTAGACTCCTTAATTGATTTGGTCAATTCTAAGTGACTTATTTCCAATCAGAGGTTTTGCTTTTTGGAAAGAAATTCTCAATTGTAATGAAATCATCAAAAAAGGTTTAAGATGAGTTTTAGGCAATGGTGAGAGGATAAATTTTTGGAATGACATGTGGGCTAAGGATGAACCACTGACGCAATATCCTAACTTAGCCTGAATTAGAGATATCACAAAAGAACTGATTGGTAGAAAAGTATCTGATTATATGGTTGAGGACAGAGGCAGAATGAAGTGGAAATAAATAAGAATTCAAGGATTTCAAGTAGAATCAAATGATCTTTATAAAATTCTCAGGCAACAGTTTATCTCCATGAGACCCAAGAAAGATCAAGTGACATGGGCTCCTATGAAAAATGGGTAGTTCACTGTTAAATCAGCTTACAAGCTTCTGCTTGATGATGAGGATTTTGTACTCCAAAAGGACTTAGTTTGGATAAAAAAATTAATTCCAAAAATTGCAGTCTTTTCATGGTTGGTTATCCAATGAAGAATTCTAACCATTGATAATATGATGCATAAAGGTATTTGTATCACTAATCACTGTTATTTGTGCAGGGCTAATTGGGAGACCATTTATCACATTTTCCTTGAGTGCCCTTTTTCCTTGACTGTCCTAAGTGGGGTTTTTTAGGCCTTCAATATTTCCTGGGTTAAACCAACCATTGTACTTGATTTGTTCATCTAGTGGCCTTACCCCTTTTCAAGCCAAAGACTTAGATACATGTGGAAAATTTATCTCAATCACTATCTTTGGTAGGTGTGGTTAGAAAGGAACCACAAAGTCTTTGATGATTCTATCCATGATCATCAAACTATCATTGCTAGGATCCTATCCTTTGTAAATGAGAATGTGAACCTTATCCTTTTTGATAGTCGTAAACCTCATCTGTAGGAGACCATGATTGCTCAATATTTAAGCTTAACCTTGTTAGATGAGTCTGTGCCTAGGGTAGTCAACCCCAGAGCCAATGTTAAGTGGTCACCACCTCCTACGGGTTGGTGTAAGCTTAATTTTGATAGAGTGGCTAAGGACAATCCTAGTAGAGCAGGCACTAGCAACATTGTGCAAGATCATAATGAGAATATTATGCTTGCATTTTTTGAATATTTGAGAACAAGGATGAACAACGAAGCTAGAGCTAGAGCTATGTGGAGAGGCCTTCAAATGACTCGAGACTTAGAAGGTAATTTTATCATATAAGGAGACTTTATGCATGTTATAAATCTCCTCAATAATTGGAAAACACCTCCTTGGAGGATTAAAACAATTGTTGAAGAGGCTAGGATCCTTTTCCAGGGAAGATAGGATAGAAAACCCAACATGTCTTTCGAGAAGCTAACAAAGTTGTTGATAAGCTGGCCAATTTGGATGTCGATGGTGATGGAATTTTCAAATGGGAACACGGTGTCCCAAGCGAAGTAGAGGAGCTTATTCAACAAGAATTCCAAGAATGATAGTAAAATTTACCAACAGGGAAGGCACTGTAAGTTTGAAGGCTATGAGTATTCTCGTCTCTTTTTTGAAATGGACTCACAATAAAAATTATCCGAGTTGTCAGTCTTGGTGGATGTTGCTTGGAAATACCACAAATACTAATGGGTACAGTCACATGTCAGATAACATGGCTCCTAGTCGTCTTAGTAATTTGAGGTTGGTTGATAATCATAGGGCAGGAAAGAAACGACAATATAAGACTTTGAACCAGAGCCACATGGACCACCAGATAGCCATCGCCATAAATCTAGCCAGCAGGTTCACTTCTCCAAGGCTGATTGGCCAAGACGGGATGTGGTCCCAAAGCATGTCATATATAGAAGAAAGTAATTACCAAAGAATTATTAAGAGTAACTATCAATACAGAGCTTGTGGGAGTTTTTTTCAATACTCTGCTATGTGTTTCTGTAGCTTTTTGTTTCTCCATTATTTCAAGGAAGGGATCCGTGTCTGTTTCTTTTTTTGTAATTATGACGCAGGTGTGTTTTCTCGGGGTATACCCAAAATGTTGTATGGAAAGTTTCTTTTTGATAACAGGTTATGTGCCTTACCGGATGTAATGGATTTGGCGGCATGTAGATTTTACATATATAGGATCCTTAGTAAGGACATGTTCATCAATAGCCCTAGGCTGATTTTTGTAAAAGGTTTTGGGTCAACCTGTAAAACTTGGTATTAATGCTATAGTATCTTATCTACCAAAAAAAATTGGTTTGGTCAATGTTCCTTTAAATGATGAAGTTGTTTTCATAGCAATTTATCTCCATTTTTTAGTCTCTTTGTCTAATCCCCATTTAGACAAAGTTTTTAAACTCAAAATCAAGGCTCAAGGTATTAATATTATTGAAGATTCTCATAGTCTCAATCTTCACTGGTGATTAATTCTAAGGATCACAAATACTCTAAATCCTACTGTTAAAGTCCAATCACATAAAGGATCCTCTCTCCTTAAAATCGGGCCTTGGGGATAAGCAATAGAACCAGAGTATATTTCATGGAAAAAACTATCCATTCCTCAATCATAGACATTGTCTACCCGACCATAGTTCCCTTATGCTCCTATATTTTCTACTTTCCAATCACTACAAAATCATGGTGATTCTGTAGAAATTTCCTTTTAAAATTTCTTCAAAAATCCAATATCTTTTTCCTGTTGTAATTATTTTATTTCTAGAACATTTAAAGATATCCCTTCTACATCAATCTGCTTATCTGTTGATCATGTTGAATATTCTAAATTTCAAAAGTGGCTACAGAAGAAAGAACAATGGGAAAAAAAAAATCTCTCTGCCTACATAGGAATCTTCAACCTATTTCAAATTCAATGACTAATCATCCGCAATGTAAGGAATGTAAAAAAATCATAAAGCACATTAGAGGTAAAGAAAAAGAGATAAACATGATTCACTATTCTATTAAAACCCATTCATTTGTTAAGAAATATAGAGTGCTAATACATTTAGGAAGATAAAAATTTAGGAATTTACATATTCTTTAGTACAATCTAAAGAAATAAATATGGAAGGAAGTTCCATATCACTCCACGAACATACTATAAAGACTCCTCAAGGAGATCTAAGTTACCATGAAAGTAAATTCCAAAAAAAAACTCAATTTAAAAATATTATGTTGATGGCTCTACAAAATCTCAATACTGGCCACAGAGGATATGTCAAAAACCTCTAAACAAGAAGAGCCTATGAAAATGCTGAATTGGACTAATTTAGCATTAAATTGTCTAAATGATCAATTTTTCAAGTTTCAACCATTGTTGATGATATACAAGCCATCGTTAACCATCATCACCATATCATGATTGATGATTTGTAGATTATTAAGGATTGGATCAATAACCTTAAATACAAGTTCATAATCTCTACATCCTTCAACCTTGCAATCCAACCCACTAACGAGATTGAATTCCAAAAGAAACAAGAATATGAAAACGCTAAAAAAGATTAAATAAATATTAAAAAAATCAAACATGGACATTTCAACATGCACAATATGGTGCAAACAAAACAATTGAGCATGCAAGATACTTCTCAATTAGAAATTTTGGTCATAAAACCAGTCAGTGGTCCAGAACCACTTTAGGACATGGCTCGTGTACAAAATTTTCAACCTTCTAATTTAAAGGTTCCAATATGTAGAAAACCTATAAAAGTGCATGAATTGGCACATTATCTTATTGGTTGGGGTGATATTCAGAGAAACCTTTTTAAAAAACAAATCAAGAAATTATTTTTTCCTTTGTTTCTAGTTTTGTAGATAATTTGAAATCATGGTTTTATTAGTTGTCATCTGAGGTAAACGAAATTTTGACTCAGCAAGGACATCAGGTTGTAGCTCAAGCTATTGTTAAGAAATTTTTTGGAAGTAAAGTTGAGTACCAACAAGAAGCTAAAAATAAGTTTATGAAAGCCAATCTATGTAATATGAAATACTTTGAAGAATATCTTTATCATATGGGTGAGCTTTATTACCAATAAGGTGAAATTCATAATCTCCTAATGAAAATAAAACTTATTGCTTCTTTACCTAAATGGTTTCAGAAAGAGCTTGAGTATGCACATCCAGAAGGCTTAGAAGAACAATATTTTGGTGAAATTATTCAAGACATTAGAAAGGCTAAAGATCTTATCTATGATAGATTAGAAGAAAAGGAGGACGAGCAAAACCTCCAAAAATAAATGAGAAAGTCTTGTAAATACAAAATAGAATCCTTCAATTGTCATTCTAAGGGACTCTCCAAGAGAAAAGGTTCTAAAATATTTTGGAAACAATATCACTGCAATTCTAAAAAAATTGGTATTAAAAGAAAGAAAAAAATGCCTTTTTGGAACGAAAGAAAAATTTAAGAAGGGCTACAAAATATTTTCACCTAAATGCTACATCTACAAGCAAAAGGGAAATTATGCAAATAAATTTCCAAAGAAAGGTTCCTTTAGATAGAATATGATTAATTTGATTCCTTTTGCTAAAGAATATATTTTTCTTTTAGATTCTGAATATTATTCTGAAGATATTTTCTTGTCAGATATTGAAAATCAGATTAATCATTTTTTTGATATAGAATATGAAAATGATAGTTGAAATTGGTTCAGTAATTCTATTGACTATGAAATTGATTTTTAGATAAATATGCTTTCATTTCAGAGTAAAGAATATTTAACTATAAAATTAGAAAAAGCTAAAAAAGCTTTCTACTCAGAATCATGGGACACTACAAGGATAATACATTTACAACAAAAATAAAGAAGTTGAAAGAACAAATTTAGTAAATTGAATGAAATGAAAAAATTAAGGATGCTAAAAAGCCAAAATTGGTATCAAAACAAGTTTTAAAATATTCATTGAGAAATCAACCATCAAAAATAAGAAAGAGCTTAGAAGCTCTTATTTAAAAGATCCTCCAAAAAAGGGTCAAGAGTGCCACAAATGGTGTATTGAAAGACTTCAAGCATTATAAATGTATATTCCTCGTGCTCAAAAGGAATATGAAAATATTTATAAAGAACAAGTAGAATATGAGGCGAACAATACCTATGAAGATGACATTGAAGAAGCTGTCAGACTACATCAAAGAGAAGTAGCCTATAAGAAAGCAGAACAAGAATTTGATTATTCAAAAATTAACACAATCTAAATTACCATTTTGTGAGGTGAATATCAAATACAAAAATTTTAAGCCTTACAAAATTGATTCTATAATTGACTCTAGTGTTGCCACAAGCCTTTATCGCTATAAAACCCTTCTTGAAGATGTCTATCAACACAGTGAACACATTCTAACATTTAACAATTAAAGGTTAAGATCAAATTTTTATGCTCTAGTTCCTTTAATATTTGGTGATAAAATTATAGAAAGTGAATATCATTCAATTTGAAATGCCTAAGTATGATATGCTTATCGACATTAATAATCTTTCAAAAACCATGCCAGTCACATTCCATATTGATAAGATTATTTTTCTCAATAATGTGACTTTACCTCTCAAAACTTCTTATGAAGTTCATGTTCCTCTCTAGAAATCTCCAAATCCAAGGAGATAAATAATTTGTGAATTCAAAATAAAACAAATAAGATGCAATCACAAATTGATGCCCTTATTTCCAAAATTAAGACTGATCTCTATTTTGATGATATTACTCAGGCTAAAAGGAATTTAATTTGTAGAATTCCTCTAGAAATTGTTTTGATCTAGTAACAAGAATACAAAAGGAGCCCAAATTAAAGGCACACCATACTGGGATGAATCCCACTCTCACACGAGAATGCTAGGAAGAAATTGTTGATCTTTTGGAAAAATATTTAATGAAAAAATCCAACAGCCCTTGGGGTTGTTCTACTTTTTATGTCAATAAAATATCAAAACAAGTTAGAGGTAAAAAGAGATTAGTTATCAATTACAAGCCTCTACATAAATTTTTCAAGGCCATCCAACATCCTATCGCTTATAGGGATGAATTTCTCAGATGCACTGAAAGTAGTCATGTTTATTCAAAATTTAATCTCAAATCTAGGTTTTGGCAAGTTGAAGTTCATCCAAAAACTCTTGAATAGCACCTGCACCATTTACAAATTTTTTATGACATATGTAAGAAGAGTGGATTGGTCTTCTCCACCATAAAATGTGAATTATTTAAGGATTATGTTAAATTGCTAGGAGTTACCATTTCAAATGGTCAAGTACAACTTTAGGATCATGTCTTAAAGAATATGATAAAAATTTTAGATATTTTATTTGAAAAGGTGCAAATTCAGCAATTTATGGGTTGTATTAATTATATTGTAAGATTTTATCACCATATTGCTAAATATGGATTAATTTTAAATAAATTTCTTGAAAAAAATGCACCAACATGGTCACCAAAGCATACTATTGTAGTCCAGTGCATTAAATACCAGGTTACAAAACTTCCTCCTTTATCCCTTCTAGGATCCGATAAGAAGATCTAATGCACAGATGCTTCCACAAACACTTGGGATGCAATTTTAATGGAATCAAATCAAGGTATTGAGAAAATTTGTAGATATGATTTTGGTTCTTTCAAAAATGCAAAACTTCACTATCCTAGCTGGTAGAATGAAATTCTTGCTATTATCAAAGCAATTAAAATTTTTTAATTATTAATTAGATCATATTTGAAGCACTAGAGATACCTTCTTGACAATGCAATGAATGATACAATAGAAGGCACTCATTTGGTATGATGGAATATTTTCCTTGGCAATTTTAAGTTTGGAACTGAACATATTGCAGGTAAGAAAAATATTCTTGTTGATTTCCTTAGTTGAAAACCTGTAGAAAATGAAGTTAATATATTCCATTTTGAGGAAGATCAGTATGATTTCTATGAATCCTTTGTTTGGGTTCCAATCACCAGAAAGAAGAACTTCATAACTCTCTATAAAGTTAAGCCATAGAAGCAAGAAATGCCCTCATTTCAATGGATCAAATTTATTGTGATACATCTATCATAGAATCTCTATGATGTATGGCTTCAAAATAACTCACAAAATTATTTTGCTAATGAAAGCCTATTAACCAAGTTTGAGTGGTTTGATAAATTCTTTAATTGGCCAGATTGGACCTTCAATATTTGCTTTGCATATGATTCGTTGTCACCAATATGAGATCCCTTAAATATCTAGTTTGAATTTCTACCTTCAAGTTATTTGGATGTTGTTAAAAAATATGTCCTTATAGGAAAAATTGTATTTAACAATGAGTTATATCAAATTTTACTTTATCAAATATTTGTTCAGATAAACTTTCTTGGGAAAATCTAGAATAAGCTTGGGTAAAATCGGATCCCAATAGAATGAGATCTTGTTATATATGGGCATCATGTTACTCCTTGTCCTTACTATGTATTCAATAGAAACATCAAAATCATATATAATGTTCCACCTCTAACAGTCTATTCTAAACATGATTTTTCTCCTGCACCATCAGATTATGACTCTTCAGACTCAAATTCTGATTGAAGTTATAGTGGGATCATAACACTCATAGAAAGGTTTAATTAAGGTTTTGAATAAAATCTTCTTGTAATAGTTCATTAATAGTTACCCAAAAATTATTGACGGTTTCTCCAAGGCTCGATCGATATCAAGTATCTTGATTGTATTAATGAATATTTATTGACTAGTAGAATCCAGTTGATCTTTTATAGTTGTTCGGTATCTAGACCCTTTGAAAGGTCCTTTGCCTGAATCTTATCCAAAGGTTCTTGAAGGATTATCCTTAAAGCATATTCATTGTATAAAGTAAGATGTGATATTTTACTATAGAAAAATTACATCTCTTTAAACCATAATATATGTGATGTGCATTCCCAATGAAGAACATAAGCTTATACTGAGAGGGGGGGATGAACAGTATAAGACAAATTTTTACTTTTATTTTCAATTCAATATTATGCAGTGTATAGATAGCAGTATCAATAGCAGTAATCAAGCAATGCATAAAACACCATACACAATAGAGACACCACAATTTATGTGGTTCACCCAATGTGGGCTACTCTACGGAGAAAATATTTTACTAAAACTTTATCAATCAATCTCTTTGGGAATTATTCCCAATTATAATGTTTATGGATCTCTATACAAAGGAGATTTTGATCCCTTAAACTCAAGTTCATTGATCTCTTCCATAGGATAACTCTTTCTCCTTCTACTCTGGCTAGTTATCTTCTAGAAGACTTTGTCTCTCTACTGCACTGACTGGTGGATCTCTCTCCACTTGAAGACTCCTCACTCAGATCTATCTTCAACTGTCCTGGCTACTGGATCTTTATCCACTGAGACTCTATCCTCTATACTCTGTCACCTCCAAAGTTATGTCAATAGGCTCACTCAGAACCTACTCAATAGGCTCACTCAAAACCTACTCAACAAGCTCACACATAACTTGTCAAATCTGTTTAACAATATCACACAAAACTTGTCCAAATATGCTCAAAAAGCTCACACATAACTTATCAAATCTTCTCAACAAGCTCACACATAATTTGTCCAAATCTTCTCAACAAGCTCACACAGAACTTGTCCAAATTTTCTTAACAATCTCACACAGAACTTGTCCAAATCTGCTCGACACGACCACACAAAACTTTTCCAAATCTTCTCAAGTAAGCTCACCAAGAACTTGCTCAAATATGCACTAGCAAGCTCACCAAGAACTTTCCTAAATCTGCACTAGTATGCTCACCAATAACTTGCCCAAATCTGCACTAGCAAGCTCACCAAGAACTTGCCCAAAACTGCTCTAGAAAGCTCACCAAGAACTTGCTCAATAATTCAATCTCATAGAAGCATAAAGAGAATTGTTAGAGACTCAATATGTTCTTATACTCAAATCCAATCTCAACTCAAATTAATCTTATAGAAGCATAAAGAGAATTGTTAGAGACTCAATATATTCTATCCTCAAATCTCAATCTCAACTCAAATCAATATTATAGAAGCATAAAGAGAATTGTTAGAGACTCAATATGTTCTATCCTTAAATCTCAATCTCAAATCAAATCTAGAATATAGAATAGTTTGTTTCATGGAACTTGAACAACCACTTCACACAATCACTTGACTAGGCTCAAAAAAATCTTTTCAACCAACTAACACAAGGAACAACTCTTTCTTACAAACCCTAGTCTGAGCATGTATCAACCAACTCAAATGTTTCCAACAATGCTCAACCACAAATCTCACATAACAATGATACTCATGTTCTTTTCAAGTTCAAGTTCTTTGCATAACCAATGGGCTTCGACAATAATGATTATAAAACATTTTTCACATAACAATGATACTCATGTTCTTCTCAAACCCTATCTCAGGTTTTTCACACTACTAATGGCTTCAACAACAATGCTTATAAAACAAGATTTAATAGCAAATCTCAACCTAGAAAACCTTGAAGCATTCAACCAACTACTTTCAAAAAGGAAACCATAATTAATCCTTTTCTCTCCAATGATATTTCAGAAATCAACCACCATAAACAATCAATAGGAGAATGTGCCCATACCTTTTATGAAGATGAAGAAGCATTTTGGTTGTCCACAAAATCTGTCTCACTCAACACACTTTCTTTTTCAACTTTCAACAAGGGTTAGAGATCTTGATTAATAACACAACATTAATATCCAAATAACACCTTATTACTCCTACTCAATAACATAAACCATGTCACTTCATAAATGAATTAATCTCTTTTGGAAAAGAACAAATCAACCTTCAATTTTGAACCTCTTTACAAAATCAGAAATATCTCTTTACACACACCTTATTTCTCCCTATAAGCAAGTTAATAAAATAGCCCTTGGAATAAGCTTTCCAATGATATATAATATGATATACTTTCAAAAATTAAATCATCAAAAATCTCTCCTTTTGTAAACTTGTATCACAACCCTTATTCCTCCTAGGGCAACTTTAGAAAAATAAAATATATTAAAAATTATTAACTTGCCTCTGTCGCTGACGGGATTCGATCTCATGACCTTCTTGCTCAGTGCCTTAACCACAACCAACCTACCATTGGGCCACACACCCTCACGTGCTCAAAATGAGCACACAACAAAACCTTATGCCGCGAATATCTGCGCCCTTCAAAAACAAAACGTGCTTCACGTGTTTCAACATAGCAAAACACCTCCAACAAGAATCGAACGTAGGACCTCTTGCTTCACCTAGGCCAAGGAGGCCTATACATTTGGCTTTAATGTGCAATAGTCTCTTCAAAAAACACAAAAATCGTAAGCCTTTTAAAACCCTTTTCACACACTTCGACACACTATGCGTAGGCTCTTTTACCATTTGAATCCAAATATCAAATTGAGCGCTTAGAAAAATAAATTGAAACTTTGGGCATATATATATATATATATATATATATATATATATATATATATATATATATATATATATATATATATATATATATATATATATATGTCCTCCTCCTTTCCTTTGACATTAGTGCTATAATTTAAATATTAGTTTTATGCCTTTTCCTTTCTTTGATGTCAGCGCTATAAATTAAATGTTAATTTAAATTTTAAATAATTTAAAATTTAAACATAAATATTTAAAATTAAATATCTCCATCATCGGGGCACCTTTTTTGATGAAACAAAAATCCAACCTAGGTTTTAAGAAAAACCCATTTCAAATTTGTCATCCATGGTTTTAAATAAAACCTTTTATTTTGCTTGCCTTGGTTTTCACAAAAACCCTGTATATATCCATGCTCTCCAAAATATCATAAATGCTTATTTATGAAATGCTTTGGCCACCAAAACTCAATGTGACATCAATGATCCATGTGACATCAATGACAACATAAAATCACTCAAATTTCCAACAATCTCCCCCTTTGTCATTGATGGAAACACCTCTATTGTAAATCACCACAATCACTGCAAAAACCATCTCTAAGAATCAAAGTTGCTCCCCCTAAATCAATACTCTCTTTGGAGGCTACTCCCCCTAACTCAATGCTCTCTTTGGAGGCTGCTCCCCTAACTCAATGCTCTCTTTGGAGGATACTCCCCCTACTAAATGCTCTTCCCCTTACTCAAATCTCTCCCCCTTTTACATCAATGGCAACAGGGACACCTATGGGACTAAAATATATGACTCTTAATCTTAGCCCCCTCACCACCTTCTCTATTGAGGTGATTAATTTTTGGGTGGGAGTACATTTACTCCCATATTACATTGTTTATTTCCTCTATCAACTTCCTTCCATATTTTTCTGATATCCTTCTCTTGATGAATTACTTGATCTTCTTGTCTTGAACCTGTTTGACCTTCTTGCCTTGAAACTGCTTGACCTTCTTGTCTTGAAATTGTTTGGAATTGAGTCCTACACCATTTTGCAATATGTCCAAAGTTATTGCAATTAAAACACTTGATATTATAGCCTTTGTATGGTGCCCATATCCTGAATTCTTTCTTGAAATAATTTTCATATCCATTCCTTTCTTGAATCCTGTATTATGAAGTTCTATTTTCATGACCATTATGACCATGAATTCTGATTTGTGTAGCTCTAAAACCAAAACCATGTTGCTCATTTTCTTTGCACTGAGAAGCTCTATGACCAATCATGTTGCATAAGAAGCAATGTTCCTAAAAATCATACCTTCTTCCTTTGAATTTTCTTCTATCAAAATCAAACTTCTTTGATCCATGGATCCTGCAGTGTATAGCCCTGTGTCCAAATCCATTACAAAAAAAACAATGTCCTTGAAAAGCCCTTTGTCCATGCCTTGGTTCCTCATACATTTCTTGATCATTATCCTTGTAATTATATTTGAATTGTGCATTGTATCCTTGAATGTTCTTTGTAGCATCTAAATCCTCTTCCTTAATTTCTTCCTTGCTTTCTTCTTCAAGAATTTCTTTTCCTTTTGAACTTGATTCACCTATCTCAAAACAAGATCCAAACTGGATGTTTGGAGCCATAGGAACTTTAGAACTTTCTTCATAAATCTTAGGTGATTCCTTGCTTTCATCTTTTAAAACTTTCTTTCCTTTTGAGTGTGATTCCCCAAACCTGAAATATGAGACCTTTGGTGCTTTGGAACCTTCCTCTTCTTTCTCTTCATTTGTGTAAAATAGCAAATTTTCATCCATATTTGTTGTCTCTAAAATACATGTTTCCTTCTTAGTGAAAATCTCTTGACCTTTTGAGTCATGTGATGGATCAAAATTCTCAAGTAGGGAACATATCAATTCTTTTATATTCTCTTTAACCTCTTGTAGTTGCTCATGGATATCATTGAATTTTTCCTTTTGATCAACTAAGATATTTGTATTTCTCATAATATTCTCTTGTTTAACTTCTTCTTTTTCTATTTCCAAAATTGGGATTTCTTCTGTTTGGAGTGAATGTTCTTCTTCTATTTCTTTTATCCCATAGAAAAATCCTTCTTCATCTTCACTGTCACTAAGACTTCATCTTCACTGTCACTAAGATAGTTATAATCTTCTATAGCAAACAAACTCTCAAGATTTTTTTGACCATACCTTTTTCCTTGATGTGTCATCTCATCTTCAATATCACTGAAGCCATTGCAATATCCTGATCTATGATCTCTTTGACCACACACAAAGCATTGTTCTCTTTCACCTTCTATTCCTAGGAATAGATGTTCTTCCTTTTCATCATTTATTCCAAATAATGTACATTATTCTTCATTTTATTGGTCTTCATTTATGTGAACTGAACCATCACTTGCTTCTTCAATATAGAAAGTTTTCTTTGTCCTATGAAAATTGTTCTTCTTCTCATACCTATTTTGCTTGTATCTGTCATCTTTGTCATGTTTATGTTTTCCATCTTCTTTTCTTCTGTGACCCTATTTTTCATCATCACTATTTTCTTCATGTGGACACTTGTATGCATAGTGACCAAAATCACCGCACTTGTAGCATCTGAATTTCTTCATATCCCTATGAATTATTAAGTCCTTTTTTCTTTTGATGAAGTTAGCTTCCTCGTCATTATCTGAATCTCTATCTATCTCTGGAAATTTCACTTTATTTTTCTCTAAAGCCTTGAATGTAATTTCTTTTATTGGAACCTGATGCTTACTTCTCCTCATCTCATAAGTTGTGAGAGTTCCTTGTAGTTCTTCCATTTTTAGCTTGTTGATATCCATTGTTTCTTCTATTGCTGAAACCTTTTAATCATACTTCATGGGAAGTGATCTCAAAACCTTTTGAGCAACATCTTATTATTTCATCTCAAATCCTAGACCTCTCATGGTGTTAGCAATCTCATCAACTCAAAGTAAAAATTGTGCAATATCTTTAGAATCTTCCATTTTCAATTCCTCAAATATTTTTCTATGAGTTTGTATTTTTGCCAACTTTACCTTGGAATCTCCTTCATAGGTATTCCGCAACTTGGTCCACATTTCATTTGTTGAATTACATACCATGACCTTTCCAAAATTTGTCTCACGTAGCCCAATCAGAATATAATTCATTATCGTTGCACTGATCTCAAACAATTTCTTGATACTCTTATCTGCCTCAAGATCACCTTCAACCTTATACTCTTTTGCAACCATCTGACATACCTCATATCCTTGTGATATCAAGTAGTTTTTCATTCTCATGCTCCATAAAGCATAATTGTTACTATCAAACCGTGGAGAATTATTTGTAGATGATTCATTCCGTGAAGCCATCTATGTTCTTGTAGAATCTGCCCTTAAGTTGTTAGCATTTCTAAAGGAACCCGCTCTCATACCAATTGAAGAACACAAACTTATACTAAGAGGGGGGGGATGAACAGTATAAGACCACTTTTTACTTTTCTTTTTAATTCAATATTATGCAGTGTATAGACGGTAGTATCAATAGAAGTAATCAAGCAATGCACAAAATATCATACACAATAGAGACACCACAGTTTACATGGTTCACCCAATGTGGGCTACTCCATGGAGAAATATTTTACTAAAAATTTCTCAATCAATATCTTTGGGAATCCTTCCCAATTACAATGTTTATGGATATTTGTCCAAAGGAGATGTTGATCCCCTAATCTCAAGCTAGTGGATATCTTCCATAGGAGAACTATTTTCCAATTTGCTCTGGCTAGTGATATTCTATAAGACTTTGTCTCTCTACTGCATTGACTGGTGGATCTCTCTCCACTTGAAGACTCCTCACTCAGATCTATCTTCAACTACCTTGGATGTTGGATCTCTATCCATTGATACTCTATCCTCTATACTCTGTCACCTCCAAAGCTCTGTCAATAGGCTCACTTATAACCTACTCAATAGGCTCACGTAGAACCTACTCAACAAGCTCACACAAAACTTGTCCAAATCTGCTCAAAAATCTTACACAAAACTTGTCAAATCTGCTCAACAAGCTCACACATATTTTTTCCAAATTTGCTCAACAAGCTCACACAGAACTTGTCCAAATATTCTTAACAAGATCACACAAAACTTGTCCAAATCTGCTCGAAAAGATCATACAAAACTTGTCCAAATCTGCTCAAGTAAGCTCACTAAGAACTTGCTCAAATTTGCACTAGCAATCTCACCAAGAAATTGCCTAAATCTGCACTAGTAAGCTCACCAATAACTTGCCCAAATCTGCACTAGCAAGCTCACCAAGAACTTGCCCAAAACTGCTCTAGCAAGCTCACCAAGAACTTGCTCAATAATTCAATCTCATAGAAGCATAAAGAGAATTGTTAGAGACTCAATATGTTCTTATACTCAAATCCAATCTCAACTCAAATCAATCTTATAGAAGAATAAAGAGAATTGTTAGAGACTCAATATATTCTATCCTCAAATCTCAATCTCAACTCAAATCAATCTTATAGAAGCATAAAGAGAATTGTTAGAGACTCAATATGTTCTAACCTTAAATCTCAATCTCAAATCAAATCTAGAATATAGAATAGTTTGTTTCATGGAACTTGAACAACCACTTCACACAATCACTTGAATAGGCTCAAGCAACTCTTCTCAACCAACTAACACAAGGAAAAACTCTTTCTTACAAACCCTAGTCCAAGCATGTATCAGCCAACTCAAATTTTTCCAACAATACTCAACCACAAATATCACATAACAATGATAATCATGTTATTTTCAAGTTCAAGTTCTTTGCATAACCAATGGGCTTCAAAAAAAATGCTTATAAAAAAATTTCACATAACAATGATACTCATGTTCTTCTCAAACTCTTTCTCAGGTTTTTCACACTACTAATGGCTTCAACAAAAATGCTTATAAAATAAGATTTAATAGCAACTCTCAACCCAGAAAACCTTGAAGCATTCAACGAACTACTTTTGAAAAGGAAACCATAATTAATCCTTTTCTCTCCAATGATATTTTAGAAAATCAACCGCCATAAATAATCAATAGGAGAATGTACCCATACCTTTTATGAAGATGAAGAAGCCTTTTGGTTGTCCACAAAATCTGTCTCACTCAACACACTTTCTATTTCAACTTTCAACAAGGGTTAGATATCTTGATTAATAACACAGCAATAACATCCAAATAACACCTTATTACTCCTACTCAATAACATACACCATGTCACTTCATAAATGAATTAATCTCTTTTGAAAAAGAACAAATCAACCTTCACTTTTGAACCTCTTTACAAAATCAGAAATATCTCTTTACACACACCTTATTTCTCTCTATAAGCAAGTTAATCAAATGGCCCTCGAAATAATCTTTCCAATGATATATAATATGATATACTTTCAAAAATTAAATCATCAGAAATCTATTCTTTTCTAAACATGCATCACAACCCTTATTCCTCCTAGGGCAACTTTAGAAAAATAAAATATATTAAAAATTATTAACATGCCTCTATCGCTGACGGCATTCGATCTTGTTAACTTCTTGCTCAGTGCCTTAACCATAGCCAACCTTCCGTTGGGCCACATGCCCTCACGTGCTCAAAAGGAGCACACAATAAAACCTTATGCCGCGAATATCTACGCCCTTCAAAAATAAAACGCGCTTCACACGTTTCAATATAGTAAAACACCTTCGGCAAGAATCGAACACAAGACCTCCTGCTTCACACACAACGCATGAACCACTAGGCCAAGGAGGCCTATACGTTTGGATTTACTCCATAATAGTCTCTTTAATGAACATCAAAATCGTAAGCCTTTTAAAACCCTTTTCACACACACTTTGACACACGATGCACAGGATCTTTTACCATTCGAATCCAAATATCAAATCGAACGCTTACAAAAATAAATCAAAACTTTGGGCATATATATATATATATATATATATATATATATATATATATATATTCCTCCTCCTTTCCTTTGACGTCGGCGCTATAATTTAAATATTAGTTTTATGTCTTTTCCTTTCTTTGACGTCGGCGCTATAAATTAAATCTAAATTTAAATTTTAAAATTTAAAATTTAAATTTAAAATTTAAATATTTAAACTTAAATATTTAAAATTAAATATCTCCATCACCTGGGCACATTTTTCGACGAAATGAAAAGTCAACCTGGGTTTTAAGAAAAACCCATTTCAAATCTACCATCCATGGTTTTAAGTAAAACCTTTTATTTTGCCTGCCTTGGTTTTCACAAAAACCCTGTATATATCCATGCTCTCCAAAATATCATAAATGCTTATTTATGAAATGCTTTGGCCACCAAAACTCAATGTGACATCAATGATCCATGTGACATCAATGACAACATAAAATCACTCAAATTTCCAACACCCAAAAAATAAGATCTCAATCATCTGTTGGATTTGATAAACTGTATAAATAATACCTCCGAGCTCATATAAAGACATCTAGTTTTTAGAAAAGAAAACCATTAGGTCATAGAGTATTTGTGATGTTTGATTTCGATCTGATAGCACTAGCTGGTATCGTCAAGATCTTCATATCCAACCTATATGACCAACTATTCTTTGACCTTGAAACTACAAATATCTGAACCTTTGAGGAATTCATAATTCAAGTCAAGAGAATAGAAATTGCCCTTATAGAAAAGGTCAATTGAAACTTTGAAGTAGAAAGGATGATAATAAGAAATCCTATCCCAATAATAATAGCAACTCCAAAAGCAACTACAAAACTAATCATGTTATTAGTGATGGGGTAGCATATCTCATAACACCAATATTATACATGTAGAAAATCTCTAGAATATAATATTAAGAAATCCTACTAATCAAAAGTCCTCTTAGCCTAGGAAAAATATCATTATGCTACATGAACCCCTATAAGTCATCCTTCATCAACTTCTAATGGTCAATATGATATATCTCCCAACTATCAAGCTAATCAACCCAAGAAAAAAAGGCTTCCTCATTCAAACCTAATGAACATTATGCTTTCCTCAAGGGTAATGGTCATACAACCAACATGGTCATGGTCCTAAAGACTGTGGTCCAATAATTAATTGAAAGTGGTGATAAGAATTTGGTATAAGCTTGCACATCATGGTATCCATGTTGTATTATACATCGGTTAATATCAATATGGACTCGGTTTTAACAAAATGACAAGGCCATGGGTATCTTTCCAAATCAATCTTCCCTTACATTTTAAAAAATATCATGACTAAATAGTTGTGGTATTATTATAAGCACCATAGGTTATCACATCTTTTGTAGAAGGTCAAAAACAATCTCTATGATTAATTTTGTGTAAAATAGGGGTTAGATCACTTTATTTGTATCAATTTATGTATTTTTTTATCGCATATCAAATGAGTTGAACTACATCAAGGAAAACCTCCAAATTACTATTTAATTTTTATTTTTTATGTTTTTTGTGCAGATCTAAAGGCTAAAACAAGGTTAAAAAACTACATCAAATATCTGAACTTAGCATCATTAGACATCCAAAATTATGCATGCTTCTCTTTTCTTCTTTCTTGTCCTTTAGTCATTCTACTTAAAGGAAAATAATATAATTAAATTTGATTGCATCTTGTATTGAAAAGAGTCTTTATTTTAAAATTATAATTCAAAATCTATATTTACATATTAGTCTATAGTTAAAATTGTAAAAGGGTTGAATGATTATTTGTATTTTAATTTTATGCTTCCCAAAAGCATTTAGTCGCATCTTGTATTGAATAGAAATTGTTCTTGTATGTCTTAAATTTTTAAGTCTTCAAAGAAATCTGAAGTATTGCATTACTGCTTGCATCATAATCTTCAAAATTAAGACATCCTCTTCCCTTGGCATTTGAAATAAAATCATAAGCTCTTTTTCTTTAACATTTTATATTCATCGAAGCTTTAAAAGAAAAGGTTGATCTCTTTTCATTCCCAGTACATATTTGTATTTTAATTTTTTATTTTCACTATAGTATTTTTAAAACAAAAGGCATTATTTTTTGTATATTAGCTTTTGTATTCAAAGAGAATGATCATTTAGGCATTGCATCACATCTTAAGCATCTTGTGAAAAAACAAAAGAATCATTTTTGTGGATCTTAGTTGCATTTCAAGATTATGTTTGCATTGTAATTATAAAAACCATTACCATCTTGAGCATTTCAACAATTAAAAAGGAAGCAAAAAGTAACTTCTTATGTATCATATTAAATTGTATTTTACATTTCAAGGAATCAAAAGAACACTTAAGATGCATTTCTTTCTTTTGTTCTTTTCATTTGAAAAGAAAAAAGAAAAAGAAGTATTTGTATCTTATTGGATACATTTGAAGGATAAAAATAAAAAGCATTCATTCTTTTATTCCTTACTTTCATAGAAAAAATTCATTGGTTTGTTACTTTGAAACTTTTATTTTAAATATTAGAATCATAATTGTAGCATAGGTTAAACACCTATAAACACCTAAGTAGTATTTATAGCTCTATTCTAAGCTACACTCCCTAAACTGTGTCCTTCATACCATCCTCTTTGAGTTGTGACATAAACATATAGGAGTCGATTTCACCCACCTTATTCTTATGTGATATCATATATTTTTGTTAACCCAATATGAACACCACATAGGTCCCTAGATTTTGTAGGTGCTATATAGGATTGATTCTTTTAAAACAATCTAATAAAATTTAAAGGACTTAAAATTTTTGTAATCACCCAATATAAACTCGTATCCTTGTTGATAATTTATTTATGCCATTCACTAGGTGTATAACTCATTAGCTTGATCAATTCACTTCAATTCAAGAATATTTAAAAGAACCTTACCTCAATTATGAGAATCCAACCTTTGGTAATTAGAAGGATTCTTATAGTACAACTCCACCTAGCCCTACCCATGACAACTAATGAAGGATAATCTTCAAATCATTAAATATCATTTTCCATTTCTTTAATAAGCGTGAGGTTAAAATATAAGAATATTAGAAATAAAATTTACCTTCTTTTAAACTTCCTTAAGGGATTGTATCCCTTATTGACAAAGTTCCAATATCCACTATGTTCATTTTAACTCAATTTTTTAGATCCTAATGGTGCTCATGAATCTTCTCTTGGATCCATGAATGACTGTATGTCCAATTTAACATTGCTAATAACCAATCATAATATCTCGATAACTTCTACACCAACATCCACATCAATTATAACCATACGAGAGAAGGCTATTCAAAACTTTGCACAACTTACTAGCATATCTCAAAATATTTTGTTTCCCCTTTAATACTTATTCCCATTTTCTAAGGTTAAGGTGAATATTATTCTTCCAATATCATAAATGGGTACTCAACAAACTTTCTAATTCCTTAATCAAAATCAAAATGTTCTTCCTACTTAAAAATTCTTAAATGGGTTTCCTCTCATGATATTTTAAGTAAATCCTATCCCATTATCATTTCAAAGTTTAGCTCAATTATTCTTTTTAATTAGGTGGAAGAAGGGGTTTTTAAAGGGTCTCTAAACCTTATACAAACCAAATAAGGGGTTTTGAAAGGGTCTCCAAACCTTTTACATCAGAAATAAGTATTAAAAAGAAGGCTACAAAAGAAACTTAGAAGGACAAAAGAGAGAGACAAAACAAGATCCAACAACCAGAGTAGGATCCTAGAAGTAGGAAGAACAATAAAGAAACATTAAAGAGAAATTTGGATCCCCCAAGATCCAACCCAAACTACAACAAAAAATCAAGCCAAGATAGGAATCCCAAGGAGAACCTCGGGATCCATGCTAATGACCAAAATCCTCCTTTTATATCAAAAATTAAATTTTAAAATTCTTCCTCCCAAACCAAGAGACACCATTCCAAGGGGGTAGATATTTCCATACAATCTTGCAAAGACTACTCAAACTTAAATAAAATTTTGAAAAAAATTCCCTCTTGTGTCAAAGTCCAAGGAAGGATTTTCCTGCGGGAGACTCCCCAGATTCATGTTTCCAAGGAAAATCGACAAGTTCTCCAAAATCATGATTCCAAGGTAATTCTATGAAATTTTCCTCGGATCCACAAATCCTGGATCCACAAACCTAGGGTTTACCTGCTAGAGCTTCCTCGGATTCACAAGCCCAAGGTTTTCCTTTCACCTAAGAGGGGGATACAGAACCACAACATAGTTAAAAGACATGATTTCAACAAGCAGGATATCTCTAGGACATTAAACAACCTTATCGAAATTCATAATTTCAAGGTCCATACACTTAAAAAGAACCACTCCAAGCCTGACAGCTTTTTCAAAAACATACAAAATATCGCTCACATTTGAATTTAAAAATTGAGGATTTTTCTTGCCCAGGTAATAGACCATGGAAGGGTTTACCTGCAAAGACTACAAGAACACCTCAAGACCCATAAAATTAGGATCCACATTCTCATATAGTTCAGCTCCAGGACCAATAATTTTATGACTAACAGTCGGATTCTTGGTCAACTATTATTTTTTCTTAACCTGATTTTTTCCATCACTTTAAGAATATTGAATGGGACTCCTAATGCATAATGTCATCAACTAATTTCTAATTCCTTTATGAAGCATCTCAATTTCAAAATCTAATTATTCCATTATATTCTTCTATTCAATATATCAATTCTATGTCTATAGAAATGCAAGCTCTTATAACCTAAATTGAGTAAAGACAACAAGAAGACACTATTTAGATATCATTCTCTAGTCAAAGGTCTTCTTATAAAAAAAATTTAACCATCTTAGGTTGTTCCATACAAGTTGTGATATCACCTATGATGAGGGGTTGCTCCTCAAAATTTTCTATAACAGTTTGATTGGTCCAACTATAGAATGATACTATCAAATACAATGTCATTCCATCAAAAGTTTCAAAGCCTTAGTAGAGAACTTTATTACACAGTTTTCTATGTACATTGATGATGAGATCAACATTAATGGTGTGTCCTAGAATAAGAAATTTAATGAGGAGATTTTACCCAACCTTTTATGAATATTAAGATTTTTAATAAATAGGTTATAGTATATCCATTCACCAAATGACCTATTGGACATCTTCATCTCTAACCTACATGACAAAATATTAACATTTGAGAAAGCCATAGTTTAAACCAAGAGAGTAGAAGTTTCCCTCATAATAAAATGTCACTTAAAACTCAAGAGTGTGGTGACTAGAATAGTAAGAATACCTCTTCCAATAACAATAGTAATATTAAAAATCAATATAAGAATGAGCATGTTGTTGGTGATAGTATAATAGATTCTCATAACACCAACAATATAAATGTTGGATAAAACATTTAAAAGATAATCTAAGGAAAACCTACTAACCAAAATTTGTCGAAGCTGAGGATAAAGTTCATCAAGTTGGATGAACCTCTAGAAGTTGTCCTCTATCAACTCCTAGAGATCATGATCATGGATTTCATATTTGTTAAGCTAGTCAACCTAGGAAAATTAAAGGCTTCATGATTTAAACCTAATGAGTATTATGTTTTCCACAAAAATAATGGTTATCAAATAAACAATTGCATGGGCCTAGACAATATGATTTAAGTCCTAATTGATAGTGGCATAAATGATCTAGTTTAAACTTACAAACAAGTGTACATATATTGTGTTATGCATCAACTACTATCAATTTATACTATGTTTTATTAAATGTTTATGAAAATACCACAAACATGTTACTAATCATCCTTTAGTATATTTCACTTAATAACATGACTAGTGTTATTATCATTAGCACTTTAGCTACAAAAGCAATCTCTACTTTGAGATTGAACATGAATCAAATCACTTTGTTTTACATCAATTTTTGTAATCATTTATCACTTATCAAATCAACATAACTACTTGAAAGACCTAGTGCAGGTAAAGTCATGGATCAATAACTATTTATTTTTATTTTAGTTTTTGTATTTTGTGCACAATTTTACAAGTCAAAATCATACAAATAAATTACATCAAATATTCAAAATCATTATCAAATATTAGAAACTAAATCAAACATCTAGAATTGGGTACTCTTCTCTTTTCTATTTTCTTATACATTAGCTATTTTACATAAAGGAAAAAATCATGTTTAGTTTTTATTGAATCTTATCTTAAAAAACCATCTCTTCTTTGAAATTGTAAAATCAAAATATATATTTAAATATTAAACCTTACTCAAAATCATTAAAATACTTCAAAGCATCTTCCATTGAAAAGAAGTTCTTTGTGTATATCTTGAATATTTAAGTCTTCAAAAAATATAAAGTATTTTATTACATTTTGCATCATAATCTTTAGAAATAAGGCATCCTCTTCCCTTGAAATTTGAAATAAAATTATAATCTCTCTTCCCTTTTCATATTTTAAATTCATCAAAGCTATAAAATAAGGCATTGATCTCTTTGTATTCCATGTAGAGAGTTGCATTTGAAGAGTCTATTTGCATTATGGTTTATTGAAAATGTAAGGTATCACCTTTTACATATTAGCTTTTGCATTCAAAAGAAATATCATTTAGGCATTACATCACATCCTAAGCATCTTGCGAAAGAAAAATAAAAGAATCATTTCCATAGACCTTAGACGTACTTTAAGTTTATGTTTGCATTGTAAATTATAAAATTCATTATCATCTTCAACATTGTAAAAAGCTGAAAGAAAGTAAAAATTGACTTGTGTATCAACTAGATTACATTTTGCATTTTAACGAATTTAAAAGTAAATTCAATTGCATCTCTTTTTTCTTGCTCTTCATTTGAAAAGAAATGATAAAATAAATATTTGTATCTTATTTTCTATATTTGAAAGATAAAATAATGAAAACAAAGTCTCTTTTGAGTTTCTTTGTTTTGTTGCTTCAAACTTTTATTCTTTACCTTAGAGTCATTATTGTGGTTTAATTTTAACACTTGCAAAACCCTTAGTAATATTCATATCTCTAAGCCTAGGCTAAATCCTCTTAAACCTAATCCTCCATCCCATCATCTTTAAAGTGTGGCCCATTATATTCAATCATTTACTATTACAATATTTTTTCTTGATTTTTTTTTAATATTTAAATAAATCCTAGTTTTGCTACTATTTTCTTATGTTTGTTCATTATTATTGTTAATAGTCATTTATAATGCTTCTCTATTCTTAAGCAATTTTGAGTTGCATTTTCTTTTGTTAAATTTATCAAGAAATGTATACATTACTTTTAGATTTTATGAAAATATTATTTGTATAAGTAATGTGAGGGTTGTTATGGATCAATGATTTACCATGATCTTAATTAAAAGGGTTGAAGCCCTCTTTTTACACAATGGAAAAGTTGGATTTTGTGAGCATCAGTTTAAGAGGACTATAGTTTGTCATAAATAAAACTTGAAAGCTATACTTTGAGTAGGTATGGACAATACCTGGAATTCAAAGGGGCCATCGTTTTCATTCATTAAAGTTAAAAATAATATTTATTTGGATGAAAGCATTGTGGAGGCTAAAATTGGCTTTCCAACTTCTTGCAAGTCGTCTAAACCGCTTGCTACCTCGACATGCTCAACCACCTCATGGTGCCCTCCTCTTGAGGGATGGGTCAAATTGAATTTTGATGGTGCCTCAAAAGGAAATCTGGGTCGTGCGACTGCTAGGGTAATTAGAAATTCTAAGGGTGAGCTCATTGGTGCATACACAAAGAATATTTCTATTCAAACCTCTCATTTTTCTAAAGCCAGGGGTCTCCTTCAAGGGCTACTATTGGTAGAAAAACTTAAATATAAGAAAATCAATGTAGAAGGGGACTCTTTAAATCTAGTAAATATTGTCAATTCTATTAGCAAGCCTCACTGGAGCATTTCGAATATTCTAGCAGAGGTGTTTAGAATTATGAAATCAAGAGAAGAGTTCAAAATTCAGCTTAGGACTCTTTGCTAGATGTTTTATTTTATGCTTGATTGGGTGGGCCATATTAATTGGTGATCTTCACAAGTACCCTAACCTTTTTTAGCTGACTATCATCAGTTGGGCATCTTTGTGTGGATGTTGGTCAGAATTTTCTTGGCCTTGGTCTCAATGGTGTCCTCATTGGATGTTGGTTAGAATTTTATTTCTGCTCTTGTGGTGATATGTTTATCTGTACTCGAGGAAAAACACACTGCTCTTATGGGTACATTGCAGGTTGTGGTCTCCTTTGTCAACGAGATTCAGGATGTAGTTAACAAGCATATGGATATGGCAACCTCGAACTAGCTCTGCTATGATGTTCTTTTAGCAGTTGATATCAGGTTATATTTTATGTTGATTGTATGGGGCCTTCTCTATTTTTTTTTACTGAGAGAGGCTCGGTTCCTTTAGTTGTTGTTACCCGACTTTTATGGTATGTTGTTTTTATGAGGCCCTCTCTATTTTGCCTTGTTGAGGGTGGCCTGTTATTCTTGCCCCTTGGCTGGTTTTGATTTAGTATTATAGTTTAGTTCATTCTCATGTCCTATCTCAGCCTATTGTAATAGGTTTGGGACCTCAAAACCCCTTTGTTTACCAAATAAAAAAAAAATGATTTTCAATAAAAAAACATTTAGTTAAGACACATCCATGACTATTTTAACAAATAATCTCATCATTATAGTGTTAAAAAAAATCATATTATCACAGTCATTTACCATTGTTCAACAATATCTTTGACAAATATTAAGATCCATCCATGAGATTGAAATTTTAGCTTACAAGTTAAACTCCTCCTATAAGCTTAAAACATCATCTTTTATCTTTCATAATATATTTAAATTTTTAATTATATAATTTAATATCAACCAATTAACTATCATTATATACAAACATGTGTATGTGTATCTATATGGATTGATGTTTTTCTGAAATTTTTTAATCATTCATAATATTTTAAAATTAAAATTGATATTAAAAAAAAATAAATTTACTTGTCATATGCCTCTTAAACTTTTAGGTGAAACAAATGTCACTTAAATATATTTTAATATAAAATTTAAAACTTTCAATTACATATTATTTTTAAATCTATAAAAATTATATGATACATAATAAAATATATATTTTAAACAATAAAAATTGTAATTCAAATTTATTTTAATTTAATTAGATACTATCCACAGTTCATCTTTAATCAATTTGATAAGTATGTTTCGGTACAACACTTAACAACGTATTTGCTTTAATTAAATATTTTCAAAGTTCCTATAAATATTTCAACATTATTTTCGTTAAATATAAATAAATTGTGTTATATGAATATATTTATATAACACAATTTATTTGAAAAGGAATTTTAAAGCAGTGTAATTTTTCTAATAACACTAACAAATGATAAGACGTAACTGACGGCATCGTCTTTAAGAAATGTTTTGATTCTCATTATAAAAACAAGGGAGAAAAAGGTGACAAGATAATTCCACGATCAAAAGCATATAATGAGGAAGAGAATAAAAATAAAAAACGGTCTTTAGCATCCTTTAAACTGTAAGGCAGATTCCTTGCCACATACCTTTAAACTATGGAGGCAGAATTCTTTGGAGGTTAGGGCAGAAGGAATGAAGCCATTCTCACTTCCACTAACTTTCAATTAATCTTAGAACTTGTAACACAACAATTATAACAAATAAATTTATTTTTATTAAAATGAGAAGAATGCAATGTCTAAAAGGTGAGGTGAGCCTGCAGTTCTAAGCTGTTATAGTCAACCATTCATCTCTTTCAGGCCCAAAACTATTTAAAGTCTTCATCAAATGCATCAAATCTAGTTTTCACGAATATTTAGAATCCTCATCAAGATTGATAGCTAAACCATACAAAGGCAATAAAAGCAACAACTCTAACTGAAAATCCAAGACACAAATTCAAGGAGGAGAAATTAAAAATTTGAAACATTAAAAAATTATAAACATAAAAGCAGATGCAGGCATTTCACAAAACAAATGTTTTCAAAACAAATCCAAACAGAACTGAAATAAAGATAATTATAAAGAACAAAGGACCACTAAAAATGGAAAATCTTCATAGTCAAACCATACAGGCATTAAAACTATTCAAAGTCTTCATCAAATGGAAAAGGTGAGGTGAGCCTGCAGTTCTCAGCTATTGTAGTCAACCATGTATCTGTTTCAGGATCAAAACTATTCAAAGTCTTCATCAAATGCATCAAATTCAGTTTTCATGTATATCTAGCGTCCTCATCAAGATTGATAGTTAAACCACTCTCAAAAGGACATTGCTGAGATTTCTAGAATTCTTGGCTTCAAAGTGAGTATGGACTCTACTTTTACCTATCTGGGCATTCCAATTTCTTTCACCAAACCTAGTTTGATGATATGGAAAAAATAATTGAAAAAATGAAAAATAGGCTCAATGATTGGGCGAATTGCTGGTTAACCCCTTTGGCAAGGATTCTTCTCATAAACTTTGTGTTGGTTGCCCTTCCTATTTACCAAATGAGTATTCTATGTGCTCCTATTGGCATCATGAAAAAATGGAACAACTTCTCAGAAAATTCATGTGGGATGGTGGCAAACAGGATAGTAAAAGGAAGTATCACTTAGTCAAGTGGGATTGTATTATCAAAAGTAAGATGGAAGGGGGACTTGGTCTTAGATGCATTTTTGATCATCAAAAGGCTCTAGCAGCAAAACTTGTTTGGAATATGGTTACAACCAAATATTGTTGGTGGTCCAACCTTTTGATTCATAAGTATAACTATAAAATCCAAAATGGTAAAATTCTCAACATTTACACTGGGAAGAAATCTCTAATTTGGAGAAATATTGAAAGAGCCATGGAAATTATCTCTAAGCATTTGTCTTGGATGCCTAGAAATGGGGAAAAGATAAAAATTCTTGAAGACAAAATCATGGGAAATTTTAGACCTGCCATTTCGGACAGATTATGAGATTGGCTAAATTCTTCTAACTTGTAGTTCCTTTCTCAGGTGGTGAATTTTGTTGCCCCCCAAGAATCAAGTCTTGCCATGATCTTAGAATACCTCAAAATTTAACTGAGGACTAGAATTGTTTTATTACTTCAATGAAGATAAGTTAATTTGGGGGAGTATGAAAGGTTCTGGTATTTATTCTGTCAACAAAGGTTATAAACTGATCCGAGGTTCTTCCCCTTCTATGCCCAAATGGAGACACATTTGGCACAAAGGCGCTATTCCTAAAATCAATTTTTTTTCTTTGGATCTTGTCTTTGAATAAGCAGTTAACCTAGGACAACATTCAAAAAAGAAATTTGGAGGGTCCAAGTCAATGTTCTTTATGCCATGTAGATGAAGAAAGTAGAGACCATCTTCTTGTGCATTGTTCCTATGTCAAGGAAATCTGGAGATTAATTCTCTCTAATACTTCTCCTATTGTTCCTGCACCTAATTCCTTTGAAGAAGCTATGAACAAGTACTCTCTTATTTTGGGTTTGACTAATTTTGCTCTTTGGCCCATACAAGTGAAGCAAATGATGCCTAGATATCTTTTTTGGAGTGTTTGGAAAGCAAGAAATGATGTCATATTCAAGAACCAATTCTCTCCTCCATGGGCTATGGCCTCAAAGATTATTACCCTCTTAAATGAGGTTGCCCCAAGAATTCATGTCAAGAAGAAAATAATAAATTTTGATCCTGCCCCCTTGATCTCTATTGGTTACTCCCTCTTCTTTGATGGGGCCTCAAAAGGAAACCCAAGAGCTGCTAGAGGCGAAGGTATCAAATTTGGGATTGATTTTAGAAAAAGAAAAGGGATGTGACTCAATTAAGATATTTGGTGATTCGAAACTCATTATAAATGCCATCAAATTTGGTCATTGTAAGTCCATCAACATCTTGTATGTGATAAATATTATCAAGATTCTATTGAAGTAATTATCCAAGATAGAATTACATCATGTGTGCAAAAAATATAATAGGGAAGCAGATAAGATGGCTAATGTTGGAGTGAACTTGACTCCTAGAACATGGCATATTTGGCAAAACCCTACTGAACCTGAATGACAATGGAGGAGACCTATAGTTTCAATAGGACCGCAAGAACTCAATCGAATGTTATGGCAATAAAATTAGATCTATTGGCTTAAATTTGATTTTTCCATTCCCTTTATGTTTTGTAACTATTCATTTTGTGCAATAAAATATTTTAAAGAAGAAAATATTGATAGCTAAACCATACAAAGGCAATAAAATCAACAAACCCAACTAAAAATCCAAGACACACTAATTCAAGGAGAAGAAATAAAAAAAATTGAAACATTAAAAAATAAAAAACATAAAATCAAATGTAGGCACTTCACAAACCGAAAGTTTTCAAAACAAATCCAAAATTGAACTAAAATTAAACATAATTATAAAGAACAAAGGAACACTAAAAATGAAAACTACTAAATAATATAATGCAATATTTGCTAAAGGTTTTTTTATCATCAAGTTAAATTGCAAAGAGGACTCGAAATGAATCTTAGGTGGGGATCCCTAGTTCTATGGGAAAAGAGGTTTGTTTCTTTGCAAATGGGGTCATAATTTCAACCCAGACACCTAAAATGTGAATATGGTTCTTCTTTGGGTGAGGCTTATAGGTCTTCCCTTCCACCATTGGTAGGAAGACATCTTGAGAAGGATAACTAAAAGTATTTGCGAACTCATTCAAATCGATCCAACAACTAGAGTGAAATCCAGGATGGTCTTTGCAAGGTTGTGCATTATGACGGATTCGAAGGCTAATCTTATATCTTATATTAAGCTTATTTCAAAGGTAGGCACATGGAATCAACCTATTAAATACAAAAATAAACCTATTTGATGTTCTAATTGCAGTAAACCTGGCCATTTATCTTCACAATGCTCTAAGATCCTTAACAAGAAGGATAAAGTTTGGTAGGAGAAAGCTATTGAAGGTTGGCATAATCTAACTAAGATTGAAGGTTTTGTCCTTAAGGAGGTGGCGCACGACTCCTCAAAACCCTAGATTCAAATGATGCCTGGTAAAGAAGTGGTTTCTAAAACTCCAAATACTAAAAGCCTTTTGTTGAAGGATATAGAAAATGTAGGTTCGGCCCAAGGAGAACCCACCTTGAGGGATATTATGGCAATGGATGGAAGCTCTTATCAAAATTTGGAGGCTAATAAACATCTTTAGGTTAGTTTTTATAGACCCAATTTAGGACCTTCTAGTCCGATTGTTACGCTAAAAAATTGTATGACTGCTTGGGATATGACTCTAGCTTGCTAGAAGATGTAACCTTGGAAGAACAAATTCCTGAACCTCTTTCCTTGGTTGAGAAATTAGTCCAGTATTTGACTCTCGGGTCCCCTCCAAATACTAGAAGCTACAAAAAAGGGATTGATGTTGGAGTGGAGCGCAAGGGGGGTTGACCTTCCAAAAAAGAATGTCAGTCCAAAGAGAGAGATATAGATGTGGCGAATGAATCTTAGACCCTATTAAATTTGATAACGTCAAAGAAACAAGGAGAAAACAACTCAAGATTAAAATATTCTATCATAACTCCCAGGGCAATGGGGGTAAAAAAATTCATAAAATTCGTAAATAAGGTTCCTGTCATGGAACATTAGAGGTCTGAATGGGACCTCAAAACAAAGGGTTTTGTCTTCTTTGAGAAAGGAGGTTTGTCCAGATATAATTCTTCTACAAGAGACAAATATGGATAGAAGCAAGGTAGATGAGGTAAGAAAGGTGGTTTAGAAGGAGGTCAACTTTGTGTCATGTTTGGCACAAGGAGCCTTGGGGGACCTCCTATGTCTATGAAACCCCAATAAAGTCACTGGCTTGGCCCTTTTGGTAACAAATGGAATTATTAACATGTTATTTTGTTGTAAGTCTTTGAGTCAAAAATGGATTTTGACCAATATTTACACCCTAACTCCAGAACAAACAATAACTATAGTTGGTCCATGCTTAGTTTAATTAGAGAAGCATTTAAGAACAAGGCATGGATTGTTGTAGGTGACTTCAACTCTCCTTTGTACCAATCGAACAAGAAGGAGGGATACAAAAATCTTAAGAAGTATAGAAGCATTTTCTATTTTTTTCAATAATCAAGATCTCATAGACTTAGAATTGAAAGGTTCGATATATACATGGAGTAATAGATGCATGGGGCCCCATCACATACAAATTATATTGGATAAAATTATTATTTCCAGAGAGATCATTCCTCTATTTGGGGACTCTTCTCTCAACTCTTTGCCAAATAATTGGTCCGATCATAACCCCTTTCTCTTTTATAATGATTCTAATACTCCTTTATTCCTATTTCCATTTATATTTGAAGGCAAGTGGCTCTCATATCTAGAGCTAGAGGTAAGAATTAGTAAATGGTGGAACATTAAATTCTTTGGCCCACATATTAATTAGGTGGTTGCTAAGCTGAGATTGATAAAAAAAATCTAAGAGATTGGAACAAATAATCTTTGGGGACATCCAAATTAAGAAAAAAAATCTCAAATCCCAATTACAGACTATTCAATATTCATTTTAAGTGGATGTCCTCTTACACAATAATAAATTGGAGGAGAGGAAAATATTGACTGAGCTTCATAATGTCCTAAGTAGTGAAGGGGTTTTTTGGAAATAAAAGTCTAGAGCTCTTTAGCTCAAATATGGAGATAGAAACACACATTTTTCATTCCTCAACTCTTTGCCATTGAAGCCATAACTGGATTAGGGATATTGGTAAATCAGATGGTTCTAATATAGGGGATATCTAGGAAATTAGGGTGGAAGTTGTCTCCTTCTTCTAATATCTCCTTTATGAGAAATGCTTTTGTAGAAGAAAAACTCCTCCTAGAAAAATTCCTCAGCTAGTTACGGAAGAAGTGAATGATAATATCAATAATTTTCTTAATGATGACGAAATTAATAAAGAATTATTTTACATTGAAGAACTGAAGGCCCTTGGCCTGGATGACTTCCCTCCAATATTTTTCCAAATGTTTTGGCATAACTTTGGTAGGGAGATCGGTGAAGCTCTACATGAAGTTCAATCCACTAGAGTTTTCCCTAGGGCTTTAAACACCACTTTATTGGCTCTAATTCCAAAATCAACAAGTTCCATTAAGTTCAAAGACTTTCACCCCATTAGACTCTATGATACTATCTTCAAAATTTTCACTAAAGCTTTGACTAATAGGGTTAAACCTCTCTTGTCTCATCTGATTGAACTTGCTCAAAGTGGCTTTATTTCGTGTTATCAGTTTCTAGATGGATTTATTTTGGTTCATGAACTCATGCACTCAATGGATAAAATTGGTCGAGCAAGAGATTTTCTAAAATCTACATGAATAAGGCTTACGATAGGGTCCCATGGGACTTTCTCCTTAAGGTCCTCCAAAAGTTTAGCTTTGATAGGATATGGATATTTATTATCAAAACCTACATTTCATCGACCAAATTTTTAGTGCTTTTCAATGGCTCCCCTGCTAGGTACTTTCGTAGTTGTCGTGATATTCATCAGGGAAACCCACTTTTCCCTTATCTATTTATTCACATGGAAAAAGAATTGGGTAGGTCCCTTAAGACCTCCTCCTCTATGGTTGGTATCAAACTGGCCCTAAGCATGGAATTAATCTTCCACCATCAATTTGTAGATGATACTCTTCTCTCATTCCTTGCCTCAATTCCTTAAGCCCAGGCAACCAAAGAAATCCATGTTTTTTATGAAGAGGCAACAAGGTAGAAGGTTAACTTTTCTAGAAGAGTAAAATATTCTTCTTGAATTCCTCGATTCTTAGACAAAGAATAATAGTGGCAGGGCTAGGCTATGAGATAGAGAAGTTTCCATAGACTTACCTTGGGCTTCCTCTTTTTAAATAGATGTGTAAGTAATATTTATGGGAGCTGGTGGTGGAAATGGTGCAATACAAATTTTACAACTGGAAAGAAGCTTTGTTAACCAGGAAGGTAAGTCTATTTGGGTGAAATCTACACTTCAGAGTATATCGGTTTACTTTATGCCCTTGTTCAAGATGTGAGGTAAAATAGTGTAGAAGATCGAGCAAGTTCAAAAGTCCTTCTTGTGATATGGGTCGGAGGAGAAGAAGAGATTCCACTTACTAGCATGGGATCAAATCTTTAGCACAAGGGAGTTTGGAGGCTTTGGCCTAAGAAGGATGGACCAAATGAATAAGGTCCTAGTTTCTAAACAAGGTTGGCACCTAACCCAGAATGAACATGTTGATTGGATTAATATTATAAAAGCAAAATATCTAAACAATGGGGAGGACTTCCTATCGAATGATTTTCCAAACTCTAGGTCTTTTAGCTTAGTCTATGTAATTCCATGAGCAACATTAGAAAGGGAGGAATATGGAATGTGGGTAATGGCCATATAATTTATTTTTGGATAGATCCCTGGCTGATGGATCAATTGTTGACTTTGCTCCTAGAATTGGTAGTGGCTAAAGACTTCTGCAGACGTACCTTTGGTTCTAAGGTTGAATATTATATTGAAACTACAATTCATAGGAAAGTATGAAGAGTTTTATTCATTCCTAACTTATCTTTGGCTAATAAAATAGCCCTTAATAAGATCTCGGACCTCCTAAAGCTCCAAGTCATCAAATGTACTAATGAAGCTGATAATCATTTAGGCAAAAAATTCAAGAGTATTTTTTTGAAATTAGTATATTTCCTCTTGGAGGACCCTATCCCCCCTTGGTTATCGAGCAGACTGGTTTAGTGAAAGGGATTAATCCCTAAGGTAAATGTTTTTCTATGGCTCAATATATAGAATAAAATCTAGACCATAGATAATCTATAATCCTGAGGTATGATAGTTCTTAACCGATGTTACCTTTGTGGCTTGGATGCTGAGTTGGTACAACATGTCTTTATTTTGTGCCCATTCTCTAAGGATGTTTTCTCCTCATTTTCAATTCTATTGGTGTCTATTGGGTATGCCCCTTTAAAATGTATGATCTTTTATACTAGTGGGATCCTCCCTTATTTTCTCCCTAGCTTCATCTATTCTAGAGATTTAGCTTGGCTCACATCATGTGGCGTATCTAGAAGGAAAGGAATTTGAGGCTTTTTAAAAATGAAGCCAATTCAACCCTCTCTATTTGTACCAAGAGCATTATGGTAATAATGTAGAACGTCTCTACCATCTCTTTGGACTCAAGTTTTTCTATTGGAAAATTAGCTCTAGAGCATGCTCTAGGGTTTAAAACATTTTTGAGGTCTACTGCCCATTTGGATTTGAGTGGAAGAAGACAAATTTCCTGGGAACCACCCCCTATAAGTTGGATTAAACTCAATTTTGATGGGGCCTCCAAGGGTAACCTAGGAGAGGCAAGTGTGGGTGGTTTAATTCGGAACAATAGCGATGAACTCCTTCTTGCCTTTGTTGAGAAGCTGGGACCTCAATCAAGTCATTTTGTTGAAGCTCGTGCTCTCTTCCAAGGGATTTCTCTATTGAGTGGCTTTGAGCAGAGTAAGGTCATGATTGAGGGTGATTCCATTAATATCATCAATCTAGTGAAAGGTTCTCAAACTCCTAATCCTTCTATCACTAATATAATTTATGAGGCAAAAAGAATCCTTCAGGTCTTTGAGGATGTGGTTGTCAAGCATGTGTACATGGAAGGTAATAAATCGACTGATTTTATGATAAATTTGAGGTTGAGACATGATGGTCTAACTAATTGGAGAGGATTTTTTACCAAGCATCAATAATTCAGATACTAGAGGTATCTCCACTAAGCTAGGGACACGTAGATCATCTTTTCGAGGGCTCCAACAAAGACAACCCAAACATCAACAAACAATATTGACCATGGACCTATTTTTTGATGGGTCTTTCTAAGTTTTTTTTGTTTTTGTTTCAATTGTTATCTTTGCATGGGTACCCCTGCATGGGTTGATTTGTATGGGTTATAGGAGCTTGTTGTAGGTATTTTGGTCTTCTTTTTACCTGTGTATATTTTTTTTGTGTACACCCTAGTTGTGGTTGTGTTGATTTCCCCTATATGGGTTTTGGATGTTGGTCTTTGTTTAGCTTGCTAACATCCCTCTCCCTAATAGGGTGTTAGTTGTTCCTTTTGTAATAAGGTTCAAGGATCCTTTCAAAACCCCTTCTTTCAACTAATAAAAAAATATATCAATTTCTTATAACACCACTGTTTGGTGGTGATGTAATACAGATGAAATTATTTCAATATCCTATAGTTTTAACCATTTTGACCATGCTTTCCATATTTTAGTTTGAAAATAATTTTAATATGAAAATACAAAAGCATGATTTATAAGTTTATCTCCAATAAAATATGGTCCATCATTTTCCTCAAGGACAAACAAATTACTTTGTGACTATGAGATATGTTTCTTATAAGTATTTTCTTTGAAAAGCATCTATGACAAGGATGAATAATTAGCATTTTGAAGGTCAATTTATATGTTTTATGGATATTAAATGTTCACCATATTCTAAAAAATATTTTACCATTGAAACACAAAAGCAATATTTTTGAGTTCATCTCCAAAGATTATGGTACATCTTTTTCCTCAAATACAAAAAGAAATATTTTGTGACCATGATATAGGCCTCTCATAAGTATTTTTTTTGGAAAGCATCCACAATAAGAATTAATATTAGATATTTTAAGGTCAATTTACATGTTATTATAGATTTTAAATGTTTTCCATATTTCAATTTAAAATTATTTTACTATCCAAATACAAAAGCAAGATTTATGAGTTCATCTCCAACAAAGCATGGTCATATTTTCCTCAAAAGAAAACAAATTACTTTGTAACCATGATATAGGTCTCTCATAAATATTTTTTCTTTGAAAACATCAACAATGAGGATGAATATTTGGCATTTTGAGGCCAATTTACAAGTTGTTATAGATTTGACAAAGAATCAACAAAAATATTAAAACAATTTTAATATAAATGGACCTAAAAAAGTAAGCATCATAAGAGGTACAATAATATCAAAATTTGTGTATGCATAAACATTTGATAATGATAATTTCTCCTTTTGGTAGCCACAATATTAATCAATTTCTTATCATTTTGTTTAGTTTATTTTATATATTTTCAAGATCTATATTGGTGATTGTCTTTCTCGCATGCTCCGTAGATCATCAAATCATACATTTTATTGGTTTTATTTTTTATGGAGGACCATTTTGAAATATCATTATTTTTATTATATGACTACCTTAATATTAAGATCTCATAAAATTTATAGTCATTGAACAATAATCTATAAAACACACCATATTGGAAATTTTTGACAATTAAAATATCTAAATTATGAGGTGTGTGACAAGATGATGAAAAGGTGATACTTAATATAGTTTAGACCATAAATTTATTTATTTTAATATGCATCCATCACCAAAAAAAGGGTGCTTTCATGATGCTTGAGATAGTTTAACACAAACATTATGTAAGAAAATTATATTAGATTTTGAAGTGTGATCCCATTCGAACAAGGCAATGTCCTATAATATAGTCAAATAAATATAATCATAGCTGTGAAGGATAAATTTCCATGCACACTCTTATCTAAAATTTAATTCTTTCAATTGTGTTTGATAATTTTCTATATTTATGTAATCTTGTCTTCACATAACTCTCACTCAAACCAAATATTGAACATCAAATGCTTAATATTTTGTTTTGATATTTTTTTACTAGAGAACAAGGGGTTGTACTTGGGTCCCCCATCCTTGACAAATCACAACTCTCTTCTTTAGATATTGAGAGTTTACAAATAAATTCAATTCTCATCTCAATTGAGTTGTTGTAACTAGTTTTTTTTTTAGTAATACTTCTTATAAACATCCACCATGGGGATTGAACCTGGGTCACATCACCAATAATGTAAGTGGCATAATTTTTTGAATATTTTTCAATTTTTTGTGTGAATACAAATATTCCAAAATTTAGCATCCTTCTTGATATTTTCCAATGCCTTCACAATACTAAAACTTCATCTCTACTATATATGCATTGCATCTTAGTAGAGTAATATTTTCAAAACACCACACTATCATAGTCCACTGTACCAGATTTGGATTGTTAGTTGCCTTCTTAAAGCACAAGTGCAATCATAAAAATTATAATAAATAGTTTATATGAAAGCACATTAATATTATAGAATAAATTAGTTATTCCCAATGGAAAATATTAAAGTAAATCTTAATCATTATTTGAATCATACAGTCAACATTTTGTTGTCAGCTTCAGCTAAAATTACTACTTTCTCTAACCATGGAGAATATAATTTAACTTCATGGTCCTCAATTAAAACCCCTCTATAGGCTAGTGTGTCTACACATTTTTTTCCTTCTCTTAACGTATGAGTAAACTTGATTTTTTCAATCTCTATAGCAAGGTCTTGAATTGCCACAATTATCTCTTTTATGTTCGATGGAGCCTTTTCTTTCCTCAAATTTGAATTTATTTTTTATTATTACGTTAAATGAAGGTGTTTTGAAAGGGCCCTAAACATTTTACATTTTTTGAAGAGAAAAATAACTTCCAACATCTACATATTATAAAATTTGTACTAAAAAGGAGCATGTTGCATAATTAGATACAACAATTTTGATTTAACTTTATCCCATGGGGATTCAATATTTCTTAAATTCAATCCATATGGTTTCCTTAGAATATTCAAGAGCTTTAATCAATTCTGTTAGTCTCACAATGACACTGAGAGGGGGGGTGAATCAGTGTGGCTCTTTAAAACTTAAAAACTTCAACTCTTAAAGCCAAAACAATGAAAACTTAAAACCACATAAAGCAAATATAACAAGAGAGCATTCCACAACACACGATGTAACGAGGTTCACCAGTTTTGGCTACTCCTCAAGAATAGACTGTTTGGACTCCCATCCAAATCCAGCCTTTGCAAAGCAACAACTTTACAATCAATTTACCAGCACCAACTGGAAGGAGCACCAACCCCTGATTTACCAAGCACCAACTGGAAGGAGCACCAACCCCCGATTTATCCGCACCAACGAGAAAGGAGCACCAACCCCCGATTTATCCGCACCAATAGAAAGGAGCATCAACCTCCATTTACCAACACCAACGGAAGGAGCACCAACCCCTGATTTACCGAGCACCAACCGGAAGGAGCACCAACCCCTGATGCCAAGCACCAACTTGGACTTCTGTTCTGAAATTTGAAGATTGACATAAAGATGCCTTCACTTTTACAAGACCTTGACTGGTCTATTGCTTTCTCAACATTTCCCACTCTTCACACAACACACACTGTGCTTGCTTGGCTCCAGTGCACTCTCCTAGTGCTTCACATACCGCACACCTCTCTCGCTCTCCTCTTGCTCTCTTCGCAAGATTAAATACGCCTCACGTTAATCCCAAGTGCTTTCACTCTGTTTCCACAGCATTTTCACTTAATTTTTGCAACTTTTAATTCTCCACGCAGACCTCCTTTTATAACAAAGTTTTGACTCTCGCATGCAACCCGTAACTGCCCCTGTAACTGTCATACTGACTTTTGTTCACTATTCTTATTTTAGCTTCATGATATTCTTCTATAACTGCACCTGTAACTGTTGTATCGACTTCTTCTATAACTCCTCCTTTCATTTCTCATGTGCCACTTGTTAGTTGTAACGCCTTTCGACTGTAACTACTTTTGTATATATATAGAGTAGGCTTTTCGTCAAACACGATGCATGTTACGAATTTACACATATACCCCTACCATGACTGTTCATCTTCTTGGTCATGATTGTTCGTATTCTCCTTAGTGACTGTTCGCTTTCTTTTCTATGCATGCATGTGTTTTCACTGTAACTGCACCTGTAACTGACGTAACTACTTCAGTTAACTCTTCTTATTTTATCTGCATGAATTTCTTCTACAACTACACCTGTAACTGTCGTATAACTTCAGTTAACTGTCACATATCTTATTTCGGCTGGGTTCTCTTCTTCACTCACGTCAAAGTGACCTGTCGTGAAATCGTGACACTTTTGCCTCTTTGTCCTCTACTCAGCTTTCTTCCACAAAAACACATGTCGTGATATCGTGACACTTTCACCTCCTTGCTCTTCCTCTTTACTTTTGTCACGATATCGCGACACTTCTGCCTTCTTACTTTCTCTCTCCTTCTTTAGTCACAAAAATGTGACATGTCGCGATATCGTGACACTTTTGCCTCCGTACTCTTTCTCTTGCCTTCGGGTCACGAAAATACAACATGTAGCGATATCGCTACACTTTTGTTCCTTGCGCTTTTTCTCTGCTTCGGCCCGCGATAATACAACATGTAGCGATATCGCTACACTTTTGTTCCTTGCGCTTTTTCTTTGCTTTGGCCCGTGATAATACAACATGTAGTGATATCGCTACACTTTTTCTCCTTGCACTTTCTCTTTGCTTTGGCCTCCAAAAATACATGTCGCGATATCGCGACACTTTTTCTCCTTGCATTTTCTCTTCTCTTCTGGCCACGAAAATGCAACATGTCGTGAAATCGCGACACCTTTTTCTCTCTCCTCTTTCTCTTTGCTTTGGACCGCAAAAATGAAACATGTCATGAAATCGCGACACCTTTTTCTCTCTCCTCTTTCTCTTTGCTTTGGATCGTAAAAATGAAACATGTCACGAAATCGCGACACCTTTTTCTCTCTCCTCTTTCTCTTCGCTTTGGACTACGAAAATGAAACATGTCGCGAAATCGCGACACCTTTTTCTCTCTCCTCTTTCTCTTCACTTTGGACCACAAAAATGAAACATGTCACGAAATCGCGACATCTTTTTCTTTCGGACTCTCTCTCCTACAACATGTCGCGAAATCGTGACACTTTTTCATCCGTACAACCTTCCTTGCAATATGTCACGAAATCACGACACTTTTTCATCCGTACAACCTTCCTTGCAACATGTCGCAAAATCGTGACACTTTTTCGTTCGTACAACCTTCCTTGCAATATGTCGCGAAATCGTGACACTTTTTCTTCTGTACAACCTTCCTTGCAATATGTCACGAAATCGCGACACTTTTTCGTCCGTACAACTTTCTCTTCGAACATGTCGCAAAATCATGACAGTTTTGCTTGCTTGCGCTTTCTCTCCGAACATGTCACGAAATCGCGACAGTTTTTCTTTCTTGCTTTTTCTTTTCGAACATGTCACGAAATCGTGACAGTTTTGATTTCTTGTGCTTTCTCTCCAAACATGTCGCGAAATCGCGACAGTTTTTCTCTCTCCTCAACATGTCGCGATATCGCGACAGTTTTTCTTTCTTGCACTTTCTCTTCAAACATGTCACGATATCGCGACAATTTTTCTCTCTCCTCAACATGTCGCGATATCGCGACAGTTTTCTTTCTTGCGCTTTCTCTTCAAACATGTCGCGATATCGCGACATTTTTCTCTCTCCTCAACATGTCGCGATATCGCGACAGTTTTTCTTTCTTTCAACATGTCGCGATATCGCGACAGTTTTCTTCCTTGTGATTTTCTTTTGATTTTTTGCATATGGGCCACTTCTATCTTTTGGATAATCACTATACATATTCTGAAGAATATCTTAACTCCTGTCCACTTCATCAACAGGGCCTTTCTCACATATCAAGAATCTCTTAACTCCTGTCCACTTCATCAACTGATCTATCCTCTTAACTCCTGTCAACTTCATCAACTGATCTATTTGACTGTGTTGACAACAATATCATCAACTCTCTGAAGAACCTCTTAACTCTTGTCCACTTCATCAACTGATCTGTCTGATGTCCACTTCATCAACTGATCTATCTGACTGTGTTGACAACAATGACAACAACACTTTTGCTGCACCTTGCTCAACAATCTCCCCCTTTGGAATTGTTGGCAACACACATGCAATTTCTTGTTTCCTGTAATTCTTCTCCCCCTTTGACAATAATACCAAAGGGCTACTGCAGACTCCCCCTGAGTCCATGCACAATATTCTCAGGCACAAATTAATGTAGTTAGCAAAAATTACAAACATGAGCAAAAAGATAATCAAATATATAAATGCTCCCCCTGAGAGTGTGGTCCCTCACTCAGATCTATCTTCAACTGTGTTGGCTGCTAGATCTCTATCCATTGAGACTCTGTCCTCTGTACTCAGTCAATAGGCTCACTAAGAACCTGCTCTAGCAAGCTCACCAAGAACTTGCCCAGATCTTATAGAATCATAAAAAGAATTGTTAGAGACTCAATATGTTCTATACTTAATGCTCAATCAATATATCAACTAGATCTCATAGAAGCATAAAGAGAATTGTTAGAGACTCAACCTCATTTATATCAGAAGCATAAAGAGAATTGTTAGAGACTCTATATGTTCTATTCTCATATCTCAATCTCAACTCAACTCAACCAATCACCTCAATGAACATCCCTTTATCACAGACCCTAGTCGAAGCATGTATCAACCAACTCTGTGTAAGCATCAAACACTGTACCACAACTATTTCCCAAAGGCCTTCTCAAAGGCTCAATCAATCATGCTCAAGTAGTACTCAAAATGAACTCAACAATGAATGGCAATCTCAAATCAAATCCACTTCATCAACTTTATCATCGACACTCTCCACAATTTCCTTTGGCCTCTTGACTGACACCTCCTCCGTGACTAACGACTTTGCCTCGCGTCCGTTGTGCAGCTCAATGTCTCTGGTTTCTAACGGCTGCCATGAATGTTTTTATCACCTACGCAGGTATTGATAGTGGACCGTTACATCTAGCATTGGAACCTCAATCTGTACGTAGTCATCAACTCTCGGTATTCTGCTTCTTGCTAGGACATATGTCAGGTCTACTCAATGTTTTAGACGAACGTTCTTCACGCGATTCCAGGGAGCATTTCTCCTCACTGCGATCAAGGGATTTCTCGGGAAATATCTCGCATTTCTCAAATAATGCAAGACTTTCTTAGTTGCATAGGCATCTTGTCCTCCTTGACGCTTCACCACCTAGGCGCTATTCTCTCAACGTCTCTGCCTTGCATGTGCCACTTGGCACTCTTGACCAACTGGGTGCTAGTGCCACTGATTTCTTTGACTCTGGCATCTCTTTGATAATGGCTACTTCTTTAGAGAAAATTAATGCTCTCTTATACCAAACGATGTGTTGTATTTTTGGTTAAGAAATGCATGCCTTCCCACTCAGAACACGGATTCTATTTTATCTGCAGATTGGGAATGTTACAAGCTTCAAAACCAACACCTGCCAGCTTATGCTTCCATGACACGTCGACCTGTGCTGCATGTTCTATCTTAGATAACGCCTATCACTGCTTGCATCAAAAACCTAGTTGTTCACCATGTTGTTCTGCTGAAGCACATCAGTTTGATACTATCTCCACAAACATCTACATGAACTAAAACACATTTTGACAACTATACGACAACTCCTCGACTACTTTCCTTTCATCCTCAGATACCCACACAAATACATAGGAGCATTAATATAAAACTTTGACATTGCTCCCCCTGAGGATGTGCTACCTAGAGCTGCTTAGTGCAATAGAGGAGTAATCTCCTTTAGTCCAAGGAGACACGATTTCCTCTCTTCTTTCTTTCTCCAGTATTTCTTGAACTTAGGCTGAAGGTTTTCAACTGCATCCCTATTTTGAACCTTTTCGTGAATTTGAACATTTCTCTTGGGTGGTTGTCTCTTGTACATCCTTGATGGATGTGGATGATTATTTTCCTTTCTTTGATGCACATGATTTCTTCCCTGTCTGTGTTGCATTCTTTGCGTCTGATGAAATCTACTGTCTTGCCTTAGATTAGATACAAACATGCTTGGACAAAACCTTGCTATGTGCCCATGACCATTACATTGAAAACATTGTACATATTGTTCACTCAGAAACGCAGAAGTATTTCTACCAGCATAACTCTTTGATTTATTATTCAAACCATAATAAATTGCCTTGTGACCATACTGGTTGCATCTGAAACAATAGCCATTAAAAGTATTATTATGAATAGAGTGAGAGTGATGGAACCTCTTTTGTTGTGGTTGCTTTGTTGTAGATCTCCTTTGATATTTTCTTCCTTTTGAAGATTCAACTTCAGACTTTTCTTGCTTCGATCCTTCAACAGTGAACTTCTTCTTCTCTGCATATTTGGAAGATGAAGGTTGTTCAACTTTACATCCAAGACCAAGCTTAGACATGGGGCTTCTTTGTTGCCTTATCATTTCATCTAGCAACTATGTGCTCTTCTCAAATTTGAGATTTGTATTGGCCTCTTCTAGTTGTTTCTTCAATACAACAATCTCCTCTTCTTGTTTGCAACAAACAATATTTTTCTCATTGATCTGTGACTTGAGAGTTTCTTCAATCCTTTTGGACTCTTCTACTTGCAACTTTAGATCACTAATAACTTTGTTAGATTCCTCTTCACGTTTGCTACATACATCACCTTTATCATCCAGGCGTGACTTCAAGGCTTCTTCTATTTTCTTGGCTTTCTGAATTTGTAAGAAGAGATCTTCAATATTATCCCCATATTCTTCCAACTTCTTGGATAGTCTTTTGTTCTTTTTCCTTTCTATACCCAATTCTTCAAGTGCAGCGATCAACTCACCTTCTAGATATACTTCAGCCTCAAGGTTTTCATCACATACTTTAGAATTCACTTCTTCAACCTTTTCTAGTTCAATTTTCTCTTCCACAGGAACTGAGACTGACTAAGATGCCTTATTTGAGGAGGATCTATTCTTCTTACCCATTGCGTACTAATCCAAGATCAACCCTAGTTGATTTAGCCTGATAAGGAAAACTGGCTCTGATACCAATTGTTAGTCTCACAATGACACTGAGAGGGGGGGTGAATCAGTGTGGCTCTTTAAAACTTAAAAACTTCAACTCTTAAAGCCAAAACAATGAAAACTTAAAACCACATAAAGCAAATATAACAAGAGAGCATTCCACAACACACGATGTAACGAGGTTCACCAGTTTTGGCTACTCCTCAAGAATAGACTATTTGGACTCCCATCCAAATCCAGCCTTTGCAAAGCAACAACTTTACAATCAATTTACCAGCACCAACTGGAAGGAGCACCAACCCCTGATTTACCAGCACCAACTGGAAGGAGCACCAACCCCTGATTTATCTGCACCAATAGAAAGGAGCACCAACCCTTGATTTATCTGCACCAACAAAAAGGAGCACCAACCCCTGATTTACCAGCACCAACTGGAAGGAGCACCAACCCCTGATTTACCAGCACCAACTGGAAGGAGCACCAACCCCTGATTTATCTACACCAACTTGGACTTCTGTTCTAAAACTTGAATATTGACATAAAGATGCCTTCACTTTTACAAGACCCTGACTGGTCTATTGCTTTCTCAACATTTCCCACTCTTCACACAACACACACTATGCTCGCTCGGCTCTAGTGCACTCTCCTCATGCTTCACATACCGCACACCTCTCTCGCTCTCCTCTTGCTCTCTTCGCAAGATTAAATCTACCTCGTGTTAATCCCAAGCGCTTTCACTCTGTTTCCATAACATTTTCACTCAATTTTTGCAACTTTTAATTCTCCACGTAGACCTCCTTTTATAAAAAAGTTTTGACTCTTGCATGCAACCCGTAACTGCCCCTGTAACTGTCGTACTAAATTTTTTTCACTATTCTTATTTTAGCTGCATGATATTCTTTTGTAACTGCACCTGTAACTGTCGTATCGACTTCTTCTATAACTCCTTTCATTTCTCATGCGCCACTTGTTAGTTGTAACGCCTTCTGACTGTAACTGCTTTTGTGTATATATATAGAGTAGGCTTTTTGTCAAACACGATGCATGTTACAAATTTACGCATATACCCCTACCATGATTGTTCGTCTTCTTGGTCATGATTGTTCGTATTCTCCTTAGTGACTGTTCGCTTTCTTTTCTGTGCATGCATGCATTTTCATTGTAACTACACCATAGTCGACGTACTGACTTCAGTTAACTCTTCTTATTTTATCTGCATGAATTTCTTCTACAACTGCACCTGTAACTGCTGTATAACTTCAGTTAACTGTCACATATCTTATTTCGGCTGGGTTCTCTTCTTCGCTCGTGCCAAAGTGACCTGTCGTGAAATCGTGACACTTCTGCCTCTTTGTCCTCTTCTCAACTTTCGTCCGCAAAAACACATGTCACGATATCGTGACACTTTCGCCTCTTTGCTCTTCCTCTTTACTTTTGTTGCGATATCGTGACACTTCTGCCTTCTTACTTTCTCTCTCCTCCTTTAGTCACGAAAATGCGACATGTCATGATATCGTGACACTTTTGCCTCCGTACTCTTTCTCTTGCCTTCGGGTCATGAAAATACAACATGTAGCGATATCGCTACACTTTTGCTCCTTGTGCTTTTTCTCTGCTTCGGCCCGTGATAATACAACATGTAGCGATATCGCTACACTTTTGTTCCTTGCGCTTTTTCTTTGCTTCGGCCCGCGATAATACAACATGTAGCGATATCGCTACACTTTTTCTCCTTGCACTTTCTCTTTGCTTTGGCCTCCGAAAATACAACATGTCGTGATATCGTGACACTTTTTCTCCTTGCATTTTCTCTTCTCTTCTGGCCGCGAAAATGCAACATGTCGCGAAATCGCGACAACATTTTCTCTCTCCTATTTCTCTTCACTTTGGACCGTGAAAATGAAACATGTCGTGAAATCGCAACACATTTTTCTCTCTCCTCTTTCTCTTCGCTTTGGACCGCAAAAATGAAACATGTCACAAAATCACGACACCTTTTTCTCTCTCCTCTTTCTCTTCACTTTGGACCATGAAAATGAAACATGTCACGAAATCGTGACACCTTTTTCTCTCTCCTCTTTCTCTTCGCTTTGGACTACAAAAATGAAACATGTCACGAAATCGCGACATCTTTTTCTTTCGGACTCTCTCTCCTACAACATGTGAAATCGCAACACTTTTTCGCCCGTACAACCTTCCTTGCAATATGTCGCGAAATCGCGACACTTTTTCATCCGTACAACCTTCCTTGCAACATGTCACAAAATCGTGACACTTTTTCGTTCGTACAACCTTCCTTGCAATATGTCACGAAATCGTGACATTTTTTCATCTGTACAACCTTCCTTGTAATATGTCGCGAAATCGTGACACTTTTTCGTCTGTACAATCTCTCTTCGAACATGTCACGAAATCGCGACAGTTTTTCTTGCTTGCACTTTTTCTTTGAACATGTCGCAAAATCACGATAGTTTTGCTTTCTTGCTCTTTCTTTTCGAACATGTCGCGAAATCACGACAGTTTTGCTTTCTTGCACTTTTTCTCCGAACAAGTCACGAAATTGCGACAATTTTTCTCTCTCCTCAACATGTCGCGATATCACGACAGTTTTTCTTTCTTGCACTTTCTCTTCAAACATGTCGCAATATCATGATAGTTTTTCTCTCTCCTCAACATGTCGCGATATCACGACAGTTTTTATTTCTTTCAACATGTCGCGATATCGCGACAGTTTTCTTCCTTGTGATTTTCTTTTGATTTTTTGCATATGGGCCACTTCTATCTTTTGGATAATCACTATACATATTCTGAAGAATCTCTTAACTCCTGTCTACTTCATCAACTGATGGGCCACTTCTATCTTTTGGATAATCACTATACATATTCTAAAGAATCTCTTAACTCCTGTCCACTTCATCAACTGATCTGTCCTCTTAACTCCTGTCAACTTCATCAACTAATCTGTCTGACTGTGTTGACAACAATATCATCAACACTTTGAAGAACCTCTTAACTCCTGTCCACTTCATCAACTGATATGTCTAATGTCCACTTCATTAACTGATCTGTCTGACTATGTTGACAACAATGACAACAACACTTTTGTTGCACCTTGCTCAACAAATTCTCTATTAGCTTCAGATCAGATCTCCAATTCTACCTTTCTTGAGGACTTCAAAGCTTTCGCCTAGTCTTCATTCAATATGCAGCCTTTTTTAATCAGCTCCTGAATCTCAGTTTAGTTTCCTTGAAAATTGGCCCCATGCTAATAGATCTTTTGCAATGATCAATTCCCCTAAGGCTTTGAAACTTCTAACTCAACAGCATCAGAAGCATTTTCTTCTTCTTTCAGAGTTATAATCATCAAAGCCTTCGAGAAAACATCATTCCATACCTTGGATCCATCCATCTGAACTCCCATGTTTTCCATAACATCAGCCACAACATTACCTTCCCTGTAGATGTGCTGGATCACAAATGACTCCATGCCTGATAGTATATTCATTGCATCCTGAATAATACTTTCAATGCTCCAGCTAGCGGTTTGCTTGGCATTCAAACTATTAATGATATTCATAGAATCCCCTTCCACTATAAGCTTCTTAACATTCATCTTTTTTGCAAGCCTTACTCCTGTAATCATGGCTCTCGCCTCTGCTACATGGTTTGATGTATGGCCAAAGTTCACCACGTAACAAGATATCACTACCCTTGAGCTAGATCTCAGAACCCCTCCCCCTCTAGCCTTCCTTAGATTACCTTTAGAGGCTCCATAAAAATTTAATTTTACCCACTCTAGGGGGAGGAGTCCATCTCACCTTTCTCTTTGGCCAGCTAATATGATTCCTTATAGCTCTCAATAATCCCCAATCCACTACTATTTCTTCCTCCAACTCATTTTCATAGATTTGGTTATCCATATTAACAACCATATTTTCAGCAATGGTAACTTTGATACTCTTAATAATGACCTCTACACTATTAGCCTTATTCTAGAACACTCATTTATTCCTCTCCCTCCATATCTACCAAATGAAATGAGGTAAGATAAAGATCCAAATTTTCTTCAATCAAGGGCTATGATAAGGGTTAACCCAACTTTCCCATAAGGCCTCCAAAGACTTTGTTGTCACCCATTGAATTTTAAGTGACTGAAGAAGTGCATGCCAGACCTCCAAAGAAAGGGGGCAATGGACAAAAATATGATCAATTATCTCCTCATCCCCACAACATAAATAACACCTATTAGGAATGATCATCCCTCTTCTTCTAAGATTATCCATCATCAATATCCGATTTTGCAATGCCAGCCAAAGAAAGAAAGACACCTTCGATAAGAGATCTTTAATCCAAACTCTATGTGAGGGAAAATTTTGATTCTCCTTATCCCTTTCAAAGGCAAAAGTTGAGTTAACAGTAAATATTCCTTTAGGATTAGGACCCCAAAAGAACCTATCCTCTCCTATATTGAGTTATAGATAGTAATGTTGTAAATTGAGATTGAGAGAATTAAGCCTACTTTGCATAATTGCATCAACTCCTTCCAACTACAGCATGTGCCACACTCTACAATTATCTTCCTCCTTGATGTACTCCTAAACCATGTTTCCATATTTTTGCTTTAAAGGTCGAATGATGCACTTCCAATAATCATTAAAAATTAAAGGTCTCTCTATGACCCATGCATCCTCCCAAAAGCATATCTTATCACCTCTTCCCACTTGCCATCTTAAACCTTTCCATAAGAGATTTCTTGTTTTGATCAACTCATTCCACAAAGATGATCCTAAAGGTGGATTTAAGCTATAAGCAAAGGGGATTATATTCTCAAGATATTTTGTAGAGAGGATCTAAGCCCAACATTGATCATGTTCAATCATTTATCACCACCCCACTTTGGCCATTAAAGCCCTATTCATCTACTTCACTTTTTTGATGCCCAGACCACCTTCTCGCTTAGGCCTACAAACTTTCTCCCATGCAACCAAACTAATCCTCTATTTCTCTTCTACACCAGTCCAAAGAAATTTCCTTTACATTCACTCCAATTTCTTAACCATCAATGCTAGGATTTTAAATAAAGACATCATGAAAATGGAGAAGTTTTGGAGGGTTGCCCTCAATAGCTATAATTTCCTTGCTTGAGTAAGGGAAGAGCCTTTCCATCCTACAAGATTTCTATTGAATCTCTCAAGCATTGAATTCTAGTATTCTCCTTTCATTCTACCTACAAAAAGGGGCATTCCCAAATATATAATGGGGAAGTTATCCACTCTACAACCAAAAGTTCTTGCAATTTTATTTTGTCTAAGTTGGGGAGTGTTAACAAAGAACAACCTACTTTTCAAGAAATTAATTTTTTGACCTGAAGTTGTTTCATAGGTTTTGAGAATTTGCCTGATATTCTCAACTTCCACAACTAATGACTCTGATAATATTATGGTATCATCAATGAACTATTGATGAGTAATTATATTTGAAGATGATGTTGGCCGAATTCCTTTAATCAAGGTTGCATCTTTTGTTGTAGTTAAGCTTCTTCCTAGAGCCTCAACCACTATTATGAATAGATAAGGTGATATAGGATCACCTTGTCTCAACCCTCTTTTACCTAGAAAGAAACCTATTGGTTCTCCATTTACTATCATTGAATACCGAGGAGTGGAGATGCAAACCATGATCCAAAGCCTCCAATTTGCCCCAAAACCAAAAAACTATAACACTTTATCCAAAAACTCCCAAGAGACTCTATCATAGGCTTTATTCATATCCAACTTCAACAACATGCCTTCTAATCCTCTCATCCTCATAGAGTGTAGAGCCTCATGAACAATGATTATCCCATCCAAGATCTACCTTTGTTTAACAAAACCACTCTATTGGGGGAGATAATCTTAGGTAAAATACTCTTCAATCTATTGGCTAGAACCTTTGTCAAAATTTTATAAATAGAATTGCATAGGCTGATTGGGAAAAAATATTTTAGCATGTCTACTCCTTGCTTTTTTAAAATCAAAACCAAGAATGTAGAATTCCATTCCTTGAGAATTGTTTTTTCTCACTAAAATTCCAACAAAGCCTCTAACATATCATTCTTAATAATCTCCCAATAAATCTGAAAGAAACCATTTGGGAAACCATCCAGACCGAGGCTTTATCCTTCTACATGCTAAAAACTACCCTATGCACCTCCTCCTCTAAGAAAGGACTATCCAAAAAATGATTTATTTCACTATTCACCACTTGGGGAATATTCTTCAACAATTTGTTAACTAATTCAACATTTGTTACATCTTCCATGTTGAGGAGATTTTAAAAAAAAGAAATTACTTCCTTTTTAATATCCTCTTCCTCTTTTATTTCCTTGCCCTCTTCTATCTTCAATATTCTTATTCTATTATACACCCTATGTCTAATAGTTGTGAGATGAAAAAATTAGGTGTTTCGATCTCCTTCTTTGAGCCATAAAGCCCTAGATTTTTGTCTCCAATGGACTTCTTCCTGGGCTAATAAAGTGTGGAGATCAGACAAAAGCACCTTTTATTTTCTATCTAATTCCTCTATGCACCCCCAATTCTGAATTTGCTCTTCCACCTCTTCCAAGCTAGCATTTAGATTACTTTTTCTCTCTTTTAAATGACCAAAAACCTCCTTGTTCCAAACCTTTACATTTTTCTTAACATTTTTCAGCTTCTAAGAGACTTGGAACATTTTGGATCCCCTAATATCAATGTTCCACCATTCTAAAATATTTTGAGCTAAAGAAGGATGTGACATCCACATTAACTCAAATATGAAGGGTCTACCTTTAACTCTTCTCCCCTCCAACACTTCCAAAAGTAGTGGTGAATGATCAGAGGTAATCTTTGGGAGGGCTTTGAGAGAATAGTTATCATAGTGAGTTAACCAAGACTGGGATGCTAATACTCTATCCAATATAATTTGAATGTAGTTGCTTCCTAACCTCCTATTAGACTAGGTGTATTTAGCCCCTTTCAGATCCAAATCCATCAATTCACATTTAGAGATAAAATCATTAAATTCCTCCATACTATTAGAATAACCCAAACTACCTCCCTTCTTATCACTAGGATACAAGGGTGTGTTAAAATCCCTAGAAACTATCCATGGCCATTGAGACACCTCATGAAGATTACTAAGGAGCTCCCAAACCCTTTTTCTTCCTTCCCTAGTGTTTGGGGCATACACATTGGAAACAACCCAAGAAAAGTTTGTAATTTTACAAGTCAAGAGGATAGACACACACCTTTCATTTCTTTGAATACATTGACCATCAAATCTTCTAGGGTCCCATAGAGTCCATACACCTCCAGAGGCTCCCACCATTGAACTTCCCACCATATCTACTTCCTTCCAAATAGTATTTTTAACTGATTGAAAATTTTGCTCATCAATCTTAGTCTCTTGAATCAAGAAGATACTGGGTTTATATTCTTTTCTCATCTCCCAAAGTACCCGATGTTTTGTAGGGGCATTCATACCCTTGATGTTCCAAGATAGAAAATTCATTTCTTAGATTTTGGTGGGTTCTTCCCCCCACCCAAATCTAAAACCTTTTGAGTACCATCTACAACTTGTTTTGTTGCCTCTTTGGATCTAACCACTCTAGTTTTTTGCCTTCCTCTAGACACAGAAGAGCCCACATCCACTTTTTTCTTGGCATGCTTTAAGAGAGTCAATAACTTCAAATTCTCTTCAGATTTTTCTATATTTGTATCCTCTGAAGACTCCCATTCCTCTATATCCATTTCCTCTTCTAGTCTATTCTTAAATCTCTCTCCATTCTAATTTTTCCTCTTATAGTGAGGTATTTCCCCTAGAGAACTCTCATCCTTGTTATCAGATTTCTCCCTCTGATGCCTGACCATGTTTTCCTGATTAGTTTCCTTATTCTGGATGTCATAATCTACTTCAACCATTGGATTCTGAAGACTTGCAAAGGAGTTTTAGTTCATGAATTCAACTTTGTCATAAGAGGGTTCCTAGGTTTGAAAATTTTCTTTCTCAATGATAGAGGGGTTTTGATCTATGAGGTTTTCTAAATTACTTCTTCTAGAATTTCCCCTTCCTTCATCATCTAGGTCTTTGAGTCTTCAATATGGGTTTCTTGGACATCAACCTTATTTGATTTCTTCTCCATTGGAATGATTAGGTCTCCCACCTATTTGGATCTTGAATCTGAAGCCTCCTTCCTTTGCCAAACTTTTTGAGGGTTGCTCTCCTTCTTCCTATTAGGGCATAAATTTCTTGAATGCCCTAGTTTCTTGCAAGAATCACATCTTGAGGGATTGTTCTCATATTTGATAGACTGCACCCAACTTCCATGTTTAGAAATGAGTTCTATTGAGTTGGGGAGTTCCTTTTCTAGGTTGACATTCACACATATCCTAGCATACACCAACCTCGACTTTGCTAACATTGTAGGATCGATCGCAACTAGACTACCAACCTCTTTAGCAATACCTATCAACACTTCCTCATGCTAAAACTGGAAGGGTAAACCCAACAATCTAACCCAAATAGGAGCTTGATGAATGCTCTACTTATTTGGGTCAAATTTAGGCCCTCATTTTTGTAGAAATAAACCTCGACATCCAAAAAACCATGGGCCGCCCCATAAGATGTGATCTGCATCCTCTTCATAGTTTAGTTTGATCATGAAGAACCCTTTAGGCAATATCACTATCTCCATGTGCCCTAGGGGTGCCATTTCATCAAAGCCCATTTTCTTATAGTGTCCAAATCTGGTCGAGCATCGATAAACTTTCCCACTAAGTTCATTGCTCCTTGGGCCATCGTTAGGTCTGCCAGGATGTCTGGAATGATGAGTTTTCCTTGCTTTGGGCTTAAATCAAACCGCTTCTCCACTCCTTTGAGCTTTCCTTTCACCACATTTAACCATGATCGGGCCCTCGGGTCAAAAATCCTATTCTATAGATTCCCTAGGACCTACGCACCACTGAAAACACCTTCCTTGGAGTTTCTTGCCTGACCTTCCTCAAGCTCGACTTGTAGACCATCCATATTTTTAATCAAAGGTGCACTTGTCATATTCCAAACTCAAAATTGAATTTATTACTGAGTGAAACACCTTTCATCCATACTTTATTCCATTTCATTTATTTGTATATTTTTAACCCTTCTAAATATTCCAAGCTTGAACTTCATTGTTTGTCTTAAATCCACTATTAAAAGCATAATGAGATAAAATATATCTATTATTTCTAATTATTCCTCCTCTTCCTACTAATCCTAAATTTCCTTTAGATGTTCCATCAAAATTCAATTTGACCAACTCCACATCTAGTGGTTTCCACTTTATATTATTTTCCTTCTTTTTTTTCTCTTGTACCCAACATCATAATTCCATTTGATGACTTGAATCCATCTATTAAGACTCCCTAATTCTAAATTAGGGATGGGATGAGTTTACAAGGTTTGTTTAGACTCCTCTATTGCTAAAAAAATATTCCTTTTCATTACCTCTAAATTACTTTTTTTTATTTTTAAATATTCTTCTATTCCTTTCTAGCCATACAATCCAAAGTATTTTATCTTTTGATATATCCAATATTATCTGTAAAGCCTCAATTTTTAAAGTGCTTTGTCATTTCTTTAACCATTCTTCAATTATATAATTCATCATCATGAATGTACCAATCATATTAAGAATCTGTTGCCATAGTTTTTGGACTAATGAGCAGTATCCTAAGAGATGGTCTATACTCTCATCCTCCTTACAATGAACACGTTGTGAGGGGCCATGAAAACTCATTTTCATAAGTTTATCCTAGGATAAAATTCTTCTATGACCTACTAGCCAAAGAAACATTTTGACTTTATGAATGCCTAGGATATCCCAAATATATCTCCATGTTCTTGATATATTCCTCTTTTATTGGTGCTTTGCATTATATCCACTTCTTATTGTGTATTATTCTGAGATATCCAACTCCCAAATCAACTTATCATTGGCTCTCCTCAAAATAATAATTGTTGTTATCTTTTTACTCAATTGCCTCCTACCATAAATGTTTTGTATACTTGTTAAAAACTTCTTTCCATTTGTATCTTCCTTCCTAATCCTTGTACAAAATTTTTGAAACCCTATCACCATATTTTTGTTGAAGTAATCTCATCCATGGTTTCAAAAATGGATCTATATTGAGTGGTTTTTTATCACACCAAGTATCCATCCAAATATAAATATTTTATCCAATTTCCATCACAATTAAACCTTTTTTAATAAGTTATATGTGTCTTCTATTGGGGGCCACTCACATTACAAAAAAAAATCATTACATTGTTCTCATTACATTTATAACAAGTTAATTAAAGCATACCCATATTTGCCTTTACATCAAAGATATTATCCATATTCCTCAAGCTACTAAGTTTCTATTTTTTTGAAGGAACTATCAACAAGAACAATCCTTACATGACACATAATTCCAATAAATAGAAGGAAAACAAACATAACAATCATCCATCAAAGAGAAAATCAGTTTGATTATTTTTATTTTGTAGTAGAGGTTCTTCCTCCTTTAGAGTGGCAAGATCTAAGAATGCATTTTTGCACTTCAAGCTCCTAAGGTAATATCTAGTTGTAACACATTTTGTAGGATCTTCATTTTCAAAAAACTTATTGTCATCGATTGTTTCATAATTAGCTTCAAGAATACCATTTGAGGTGCTAATATTTTCCATGGAACCATTTGGATGGTATTTAGTAACCATTTGGCTTTTATTAATGATCTAATTCAAATTCTCCTTTTGGGGTTGAGTCTTATGTTGCTTGCATGATTCTTGTTGGATAATTGGTGCATCTAGAGGATGATATTATTTCTTTTGAAATGAGATATTTGAAGGTTTTTACTCATTTGCATGCAAGGCATTATCCTCCACTGAGGAGGAATCAAAACATGATCAGATGACCAGGCATCTCTTCTTTAGGTGGTCATATTGCTAACATCCATAACATCTTAAGGAGAAGTTTTAATATTCAATATTTTGGATTCATTCCCCTTTGCTTAAGGAGATAATAATGGATTGACATTCTAGGAACTGGAACATCCATCCAAACAGCCAATTTTCTTTACTCATATTAATTTTAGTAGATAATTTTTTCTCAATTTGGGTATCCATATACTTGAATGCACCAATGGCATTATCAATTTTGGTGAATATATTCTCTCTCCAAAACTCCATAGGGAGAGCATAAAGATTCACCCAGACTGGGAAGCCATTAACTTCTTCTATAAAGGGGTTGAAACTAGGAGTCCAAGGTCTTATATAGACATCCCTTTGTTTGAAAAACAATTATATCTAACCCTATCTCTATCCACTAACTTAGAAAAGGAAACAAAAAAGAAATTTTTGGGTAGGAGAGTCACTTGGAATTTTGTATTGGTCTACCAATATTTAATGTATCCTTTGAGCTCCTCCAGACCTAGTATTTTTCCTTTGAGTTTATAGATAATTATTTGGGCTTCATGATCAATCATATCCAACCCAAATTCATCCTCTAAAATCTTGATAGAGGGAAGAGGTTCATCCATCCGTGAACCCAAAAAACCCTGAGAGATATTTTGAGACTTTGTCACAGACTAAACTAACATTATGCGAACAACCTTCTTCCTTCAACACTTGACTGCACCTAGGGTTTGCATCCCTTTCATGAAGACTATAGCCAAAATTATCACTTTGTTCAATTGCTTGATTGCACCTAGGGTTTACACCCCTTTCGTGAATACTATAGTCGCATCCAAACCAAGTTGAAAATGCCACCCATATTAAACCTTTAGTCACAAGATCAGTTGATTTTTTTAAGCAGATCCATTATGCAAAACCATTTGGTATAGAAAATAAAGTGAATATTAAGCTTTGGTTATTGGGCTCAACATACTTAATCAAAAGAATTCTTGCCCATTATATTTTACTCTCTTTGTACAATCTCCAAATTACTTTTCTCCAAAGAGCTAAGTTTGCATCCATAAGATCTCTTAGACTAAGACCTCCCCTATTTTTTTCATAACACACCTTACTTCATTTCACTAAAGGAAATTTTGTTTTATCATGTAACTTTACGAAGGATTAAAAATCCAACTTATTTTTTTATTAATTTGATAAACTATATAGGCATAACAGATGCTAAAAATACAATTATAACCAAAAGCCTAACAACTAATAATAAGTTGTTAGGATATTTCTAACAAATGTGTCGATTTTATAAGGTGTCAACAAATTAAAAATCTAAAATATTTTATTATAAGTCCCATGTTTATCTATATCCTTATCATCCCTCTCCACCATAGAAGCATTGGACTCCAATGCTTATACAAGAAGGTGGAGTGAATATCAAGTGCCTAAAATACATTCCTCAAATTTTGATTAAGAAGAGAAGAGAGAGAGAAACACTACTCGAGAGAGCATACAATAGCCCCAAGGGGATCACCACAACTCCGACGAAGGGAGTAGCAAAAACAAAAATAAATGCTCAAAAAGGGTCCAGTAGGAAGCCCCAATGGGATCACCACAACTCCTACAAAGGAATTGTAAAAAGCAAACACTGCTCAAAAGGGCTTTGTAAGTATATTCTTCAATATTCTCCATAAAAAGTTGTAGACTCCTCACACAAAGCATACTGAACCTTAAAGCATACACCCAAAACCATCAGTCATATGCCAAGTGGAGTATGATCTATACTAGATAGTCTATCCCATCCTCGATTGATCCAAATTTTGAAAGCCATCATGAACTATAGTCAGTGGAGGAAGACTTACAACAAATAGAGGAAAAAGGCATAAAGCATTGTGATTCAAAACAAGAAAAAAAATATAGAATCAGGTACCACCGAACATGCACTCTATAGTACAATATATGATGCTCGTAGGCTTACAAATGCTTGAGAGCATATAATTGGACATACCCAAGTCTAAAGCCAAAGTCCCAAAAGAGAATTAGATGCACCTTATTACAATTTTTTGAAAAATAATTAATTAATTAAAGGTGCTGCAACATAATAAAAATGAAATTGATTAATTAATTAATGGAAATTTAATTAATTAGTTAATTTAATTTGATCAATTAAATTAATTAATCAAATTTATTTTTTTTAATTCATGGAAGGATGCGTGGTCAAATTTGACCACATGCACTGTGGTGCACCATGTGCATAAGCCACGCGTACCATGTATGGGCACCCATGCCATGCATGAGCGCACATGCATGGAGCACGTGTGCATGCACATGTGCATGCATGCTTTTAGCATGTGTGGCATATAGAGCCTGCATGGATGCATGCACCTATAGCATGTGTGACAGCTACACAAATGTGTATTGTAGCACACATGTGGCAAGTGCATGTCTATATTGTGTGCATGGCCCATGCGAACGCACACATGATAGTGTGCAAGTGTAGTGTGTGCACCTATAAAATGTGTAGCGAGTGGAGGCCCACACTGGATGGCTATGTGTAGCCTTGTGCATGGCCTCTTAAACAACCACATGCAAACGTGCAATCCTTGGATTGCACTATTGGGTGAGAAGAAAGATAAAAGTGGTAGCTCTTTTTTTATATTCTCCTTTATTTTGTACATGGATAAATAGCAGGCAATAGACCTCTTACAGCAAGCAGTAGACAAGGTGGTGGAAAAATAAAATTTGTGCCATCTTCTAACCAAATCAAATTTTCTCACTACTTATTGGAACCGATTAGTGAGGGCCATGGTGACAGTCAAGGAGGAGTGTTGGGTACAAGGCTGTGGAGATATATATCATCTTGTCTCAGGATCTCTATTATGTAGTCACCAACAATCTGATTTAGGGTAATTCTCTACTCACAATTGTTGTTTTGCAGGTGAAATCCAGCCTAAAGTTGCCATGAGCACAACATCGGTGATGGCCAAGGATTGACAATTTCTTTAGCAATTTTAGGTGAAAAACGTCGTAGCTACCTAAAATATGTAATATTTCATGCATTGTTGGTAAGCACCAAAATAACTAGTTGTGGTAGAGTAAATTGAATTGAGAGCTCCAATGTAGGTTCTGCCTCTTATTTTGAATCTTCATCAAGTAAGCCTTCAATTTCTTCAATTTCAACAGTAATAGCAGTATAGTCCAAAGGAAGAATAATAGGCTCCATGCCCATAGATCCTTGTTCGATATCAGATACTACTATAGGGATTGCTTCAATAGTTTCTTCTATTGCATCAGGAAGATTTTATACTTCATTAGAAAATAAATTCATAAATGTTTTCTTCAACCTTATCAGGGAGGTTTTTGTCATGTGTGTCTCTCATTTTTTACACGGTGATCAATATTTGAGCACAGATATTTTTAGCTCATTATTCTAACACTTGTAGAGAAATATCCCTCAGAGGATTTTAAATAGGTCTCATGGGGACCTAACCAAATAGGAGTAGAATCCAATGCTCTCATACCAGTGCAAAGTATTAAAAATCTAACTTATATTTTTATTAAATTTACAAACTATATAGGCATAATAAATGCTAAAAATACAATCATCATCAATAGCCTAACAACTAACAATAAGTTTTTAGGATTTTTCTAACAAATGTGTTGACTTTATTTAAAAATCCTATGCCTATCTAGATCCTTATTAAATCTTAATCACAAAATGACCATATAATATAGATTAAACTTTTTTCTATCGATTTTGGCATAGTATACAAGGACATATAATATGTTAAAATGGAATGTAAGACTAATTTAATTAGTTTCACTCTCTCTGCTAACAATAACCATCTATCTTTCCATACTGGTAGTTTATTTTAAACTTTACTTATAATTGGATTCCATAATTCTATCATATTCTCCCCTTAAATAAAAGCTTCCCTAGATAAGTTGTTGGTAAAGTTACCTCCTCCTATATATATATATATATATATATATATATATATATATATATATATATATATATATATATATATATATATATATATTGGAAGGATATTTCTATCCTTCTGTTTAAAAGAATTTACAGATAATTATAAAGACGAGCAGAATGACGAACGAATATATCGAATAGGAAAATGCAGTGAGTAAATTTAAATAAATCAATGCCACTCAAGGTGGGCACACCCTCGCCTTATAGGCAGTTGCGATAAACGCCAATGAAACTTTGAAAAATAAAAGATGATAGATCCAAATAAACTATTGAATCAATATATATATTAAATGTTAAACTCTTGGAAGCGTCGGCTATGTTTGGACTGCAACATGACTCCCCTCCTCGGAAAGCTTTGTCCTCAAAGCTGGAAATGTCTGGAAGATACTTTCAGGTTCCCATGTGGCATCCTCCTCTGATAAATCTTGCCATTTAATGAGAAATTCGTGAATCTGACGTGATCTCAGTTTTTGGATTCTATGTTGTAGTATATCTTCTGGTTGGAGATGTATGCGTCCTTCCTCATCGAGCACTGGTAATTTTGATTGACTTTGTACTTTCTGACCAATTACTTTTTTGAGACATGAAACATGAAATACCGGGTGTATTCGTGAAGATGTAGGTAGCTCTAATTGATAGGCTACTTCTCCAATGCGGCGCACAATTTTGTAGGGACCATAGAATCGTGGGGCCAACTTTTGGCTGGACTTTATCTTTAACGAGGATTGTTTGTAAGGTTGCAACTTTAGGAACACCCAATCACCTATATTAAAAGTTCTCTCTGATCGGTGCAAGTCTTGTTGTTGTTTCATACGATTTTGTGCTTGGACTAAATTCTCTTTGAGGATGGTGAGTGTAGATTGCCTTTGTTGGAACCAATCATCCACTTTGGCTACTTTGGATGATCCCTGTACGTAATCTGCGACTTTTGGAGGTTTGGTGCCATACAATGCTTCAAATGGAGACATCTTAATTGAGTAATGGTAAGAAGTGTTGTACCACCATTCGGCCAATGCTAACCAATGGCTCCATTGGTATTGTTTATCTTGAGCAAAACATCTTAAGTACGTACCCAAACATTTGTTAACTACTTCGTTTGACCATCTGTCTGTGGATGGTAGGCTGAAGACATGTTCAATTTGGTACCACTAAGTCGAAATAATTCCCGCCAAAAGTTACTAGTGAAGATGGGATCTCTATCACTTACAATATTTTTTGGCATACCATGTAATTTGAAAATTGAATCCATAAATACCTTTGCCACCTTGCTTGCGGAAAATGGATGTTGTAAAGCCTGAAAGTGAGCGTATTTGGATAACCGGTCTACGACAACGAAGATTACTGTCCCGCATTCTGACTTTGGAAGACCTTCAATAAAATCCATGGATATATGTTCCCACCGTCGTTCGGGGATGGGTAATGGTTGTAACAATCCTGGTGATTTGACTGTTTCTCCTTTATTGCGCTGGCAAACTTCACATTCTGCTACCCATTGTTTGACTTCTGCTTTTAATCCTTTCCAACAAAATGATTGTTTGACTCTTAAATATGTCTTCAAAAATCCTGAATGTCCTGCTGATGGAGAGGCGTGTGATTCGTCTAGGATCTTTGATTTGAGTTCTGAATTGTGTGGAATATAAATGCGGTTTTTCTTTCGGAGGATTTTATCTTCATAAGAGAACAAAGGGTGTTTAGAGGACCCTATAGATAATTCTTGAATTATCTGAGCGGTTTTGCTATTGGACAACCATTCATCTTGTAATTGATTCACCCATTGGGAGCAAGGACCTGAAATAGCGTTAATGACTACTTCATCTTCATATTTCCTGGACAGCGCATCGACGACTATATTTTCCTTCCCTTTCTTGTATTCGATAACAAAATCATAGCCCAACAGTTTGGTTAACCACTTATTTTGTTCTGGATATGAAAACCTTTGCTCAAGAAAATGTTTGAGGCTACTATGATCTGTTTTTATAATGAAGCGACTACTGATTAGGTAGTGTCTCCATTTTTCTACTGCGTGCAGGATAGCCAACATTTCTTTTTCGTATGTTGATCTTCCCAAATTTTTCCCTGACAACTGTTTACTTTCAAATGCCAATGGATGACCTTCTTGCATGAGTATGGCCCCAATTCCTGTTCCTGATGCATCACATTCGATAATAAATGGTTTGTGAAAATTGGGAGTTGCTAATACTGGAGTTGTGCACATGGCCTTCTTAAGAGCTTCGAAGGCTTGAGAGGCCTCTGTTGACCAACGAAAAGCATCCTTCTTTGTGAGTGCGGTGAGAGGTGCTGCAATCTTACCATAATTTTGTACAAACTTGCGATAGTAGCCAGTGAGACCCAAAAAACCACGAAGTTTCTTGATGGTTTTAGGTAAAGGCCACTCTTGAATTGCCTTAATCTTATTGGGATCCACTTTGACGCCCTCATGTGAAACTATATGACCAAGATACTCGACTTCTTGAACACCAAATGAACATTTGGAACGTTTAACAAATAATTTTTCTTTGTGTAAAATGTGAAGGGCTTTATCCACATGATGTAAATGGTCCGTCCATGTTTTGTTGTATATGAGAATATCATCAAAAAAAACTAACACAAACTTACGGAGGAGTGGACGAAACACTTGGTTCATGAGACTTTGGAATGTGGATGGTGCATTAGTGAGACCAAAAGGCATGACCAAAAATTCGTAATGACCTTCATGAGTACGAAAGGCCGTTTTGGGAATATCTTCTTCTCTAACACGGATTTGGTGAAAGCCAGAGCGAAGGTCTAATTTTGTAAAAAATTTTGCACCATGCAACTCATCTAATAGGTCATCTATGACGGGGATAGGAAATTTGTCCTTGATAGTGAGTTTATTGAGAGAACGAAAGTCGGGACACATACGCCAAGAGTTATCTTTTCGTCTAGCCGGGACTACGGGTGAGGAATAAGGACTAGTCTCGTGACGAATGACTCCATGATCCAACAATTCCTGAACGATCTGTTCGATTTCTGTCTTTTGTGGTTGAGGATAGCGATAAGGACGATTGTTAGGAGGAACACTCCCTGGAATCAAATGGATGGCATGGTCATGAGATCGTTTAGGTGGTAATCCTTGAGGTTCTTGGAAAACCTCTTCGTAATGTGTTATGATGTCTTGTAACTCTGGGGCAATAATATCCGAATTTGCTGGAGATTGTCTTTCCAAACAATTAATTTGAGCTATAAACCCATATCCACCCTTTTTTAACATCTTCTCCATACTATGAGAGCTCACCATTTGTGATGGAGGAGTAGTAATGCCTTGTAAGCGAATGACTCGTCCGTTTTCCTTCCATTCCACAAATAATTTTTTGAAGTTGAAGCTAACCGTGTCTAATGTTTCCAACCATTCAACTCCCAAAATGACATCCGAGTTCCCCAAGTTCATGACAAAAAGGGATCCAAACCAAGTATAAGTTCCCATTTTTATGGAAACTTGAGATGTGCGACCAACACATTGTGCGTTCACCCCGTTGGCCACTAGAACCTGGAATTTGTCTTTGTTGGAAGAGTTAATGAATAAATTCAAAGCTTTTGCGGTTTTGATGTCGATAAAATTGTGGGTACTACCAGAATCAATTAGCACATTCACCTTTTTCTGGCGGAGAAATCCTGGTACCTTGATGGTATGGTGGGCGGTTAAACCCATGAGAGCATGCACGGAAATCGCCATTGTATCCTCTTCTTTTTCTTCTATAGTACATGGTAGGTCTTCTGGCATAGGTTCTTCTGATTGGTAAGGTTCTTCCTCTTCTCCTTCACATTGATCACCTTCAATATGAAAGTTTTGTTTTTGGGCACATGCTTGTTCCCTGGGGTGATGAGTGCGACATTTATAGCAAAAATATCTTGATGGTTGATCATTTCTACGAAAGGAATTGTTGCGATATGAAGGACGACTATAAGTTTCACGCCGCACAGACAACTGATGTCTCTTCTCGGCCAGCTTGGCTATTCTTATACAATCGTTCAGCAAGGTGGGATTGTGCATGTCTACCTCCACTCGAATACTTTCTTTCAAACCATTGCGAAAGGCTCCTACCACTGTGTCGGGACTAAGGTCTAAAGTGTATGGTAGTAAACTGGTAAACTCCGAAACGAATTCGCTAACTGACCCTTCTTGTTTAAGAGATAACAGTCTTACTGTGTATGATGATGTAGCTCCTTCATCAAATCTTTCTAAAAAAGAGGTAGTGAATTTTCTCCAACTAATAGTAGCTCCTTTCTCTCGTTTAAGCCATACAAACCATTGGTAGGCCTCAGTGCCAAGTTTTGATGCAGCGAAAGGAACTTTATCAATTTCCTTAATTTGATATAAGTCAAGAATGCCTTCCATTTTGGCTATCCAACCACGAGGATCATGACCTTCAAAAGTGGGCATATCAATTCATGGAAAATTATTATTAGGGCCTCTCGGTTGTTGATAACCCGTATCCCTTTCTTGATTTTGGTTATACCGCTGTCTCTGATAGCGATCCCTGTAATTATCCGAATCACCTCGTTGTTGTTCCCAATTATCATTAGGATCGATATTTTCTTCATTCCTTTGGGCATGGGAGTGATTTTGAGAATTAGTATTGGGATTAGGCTGGTTTTGTGCTTTTACTAGGTCTTTTAGGAGGAGACCAATTTCGTTCATACCCTCTAGTAAGAGATGAAGAGAATCATCGTTGGAAACGGCTGAGTTACTTGAGTTTCCTTGTGTGATGTTTTCGTGAGTTGGGGGAGGATTAGTAGCCATAGGATCTACTAGTGGATGATGTGGATTATAACTACCAATTTTAAAAGGAGAAAGAGAATTTTTAGTACCTGGACTGCGATTAGGTCTTCTTGTGTTGTTATTGGTCGTTTTCGAGCTTGATAATCGACCGTCAGGTCCTTTGGTCCAGCTTCTACTCATGCACTGTTTAAACCTTCCGGATTAGTAATCCTTGAACGTCACTTTGAAAAGTAAATTGGGTGAATTCGGCAACAAAAAATGGATTTCGCTTCGATTGTCGCTCCAACTGCGACGCGGAGTGTGGTGCTCACTAACCCTTGACTTTCAGATTTTAATGAAACTTAACTGGACTTGACTGACCGCGAGGACTGGTGACCGACGATCGAATGGGACGAAACGAGACGCGACAGGACCGAGCGGATAGACGCTACGGGACAGGACCGAGCGGATGGACGCGACGGGACAAGGCCGAGCGGACGGACAAACGCGAGATGAACAAATCGAGAGACGCGACAAGACAGCCCGGACAACGACACACGGATACGACGAACCACGACAGTCAACACACGGACAGCAAAGGGAAATATGGAACGGACAACAGCGGAGAAAGCGACATGAACACACTACAGCCAGATGAGAACCGATAGTAAGGATGACAACACTGCACGACTCGAACACGTGAAGGAGCTCCGGTTGTGTGACCGAAGTCACACCATAGAAGGTGTGGCAAAAGTGTATTAAACTCTTATTTTGCAACTTGTATACACAATGTGGGATAAGTAAAACGAAACCTCCCTGCAGCGGCTGACGTCAGCAAATAAATTTTAATTAACAACCTTAGCTTGCCTGTTAAAAAAATTTAAACGCGAATTGTTGATTGGTTGACGACGCTGGCGACAGTTTTGGGCTGGACTGCGTGTGTTTCACTCTGCGTGCATTCGGATTTGTTCTGCGCAGGAAGATCCAAGACCCTGGCAACGCTGTGTTTAACGACCGGACGACCTGGCTTCGGATTTTGTCGACGAAGAAAAGCGGATACTCTGGTCACCGCTGTTTTAACCACCGCTGCGTGCGAAAACGAACGGACGGAGACGGAAGGCGAACGAACGGATACGAAGATGAGTACGACAGAAAAAATGAAAGAACAGGGACGGAGAAACGAATGGCGGGGATGAAAAAATAAGAGAAACGTAACAGGCGACAGTAAGATTTTTTTGCTTCAAGTACGCAGGCGCTCCCGGAATCGGCTAGACTGATACCACTTGGAAGGATATTTCTATCCTTCTGTTTAAAAGAATTTACAGATAATTATAAAGATGAGAAGAATGACGAACGAATATATCGAATAGGAAAATGCAGTGAGTAAATTTAAATAAATCAATGCCACTCAAGGTGGGCACACCCTCGCCTTATAGGCAGTTGCGATAAACGCCAATGAAACTTTGAAAAATAAAAGATGATAGATCCAAATAAACTATTGAATCAATATATATATTAAATGTTAAACTCTTGGAAGCATCGACTATGTTTGGACTGCAACATATATATATATAAGCTATGTGTGGCTTCTATTTGGGGCCACTCCCATTACAAAAATAAAATATTATATTGCTCTCATTACATTTCTAAAAAGTTAATTAAAGCATATCCAACTTTGTCTTTCAATCAAAGATATTCTTCATTTGCCTTTCTATCAAAGATATTCTCCATCTTTCTCAAACTACTAAGTTTCCACAATCAACTCCTTTTATATGAGATGTCTTTTGAAATTTAAAATTTTCCAAGATGAAATTCAACACCGCTAATGGCTAAAATATTTGTTGCTCAACTTCTATATCTATAAATATCTTGTTTATAACAACCTCACAATTTCTTAATACATTTTTTTAGGGTTCTTATCCATTCCCCTAATATTCCAAGATATTATTTTCATTGTTTTTATCTTATTTGTGGGTTTATCCCCACTTCTTGTTAGCACTTGTGATATTTGCTTTTGTTTTCTCATATCAATATCCCTTTGAGTTTATTTTTCTCTTTGTTTTTGTTTCTTGGGCCTTCCTCTCCTTTTTTCATTTCCAACAATACTTTCATCTTCATCAATCTCTTCATTCTTCTCACATTGCTTATAGTAATACTTATCGTCTTTAGGTTTACCTTGTTCTAAAGGACTAAAGTGCAAGGAATAACCTTAAAAGCACAATCTTCTTTATGTTGTCCTAGAAACCCTAAAGTGCAAGGATGCACTTCTATAGCAATTACCTTCTTATTCTACTCTAAAAAACCTAAATTGTTATGGGTTCGTCCATCCTCATTTCTTTATTATGCTACTTTTAAAATATTGAAGTGCAAGGGATAACATCTTCATGTCTTTCACTCTTATTACTTGAAGAGAATTATATATTACTTGAGGAAAATGAAGATGATTTACCTAGAATAAACTTGACCTCTTTTGTTGTCTTTGTTTTAGTATTTCTGCATCTTTTTTTGCACCTTTAATTCCTTCTAAACTTGTTAAATGATATTGTAGGTAGGATTTATTTACCTCTTTTTTAGGAGTGGAATATCCTTGATCTAATCTAGCGTCTATTATTGTATGATTTCCTTGCTTCATATTAAAGTTTATCTCATGGTTAGAATTTTTGGTCTCTTTCTTCATAGTTTTCACTTTGCAAACTCTTGTCATGTGTCCAGTCTCATAATAATCGTAGCAACAAAATGCAATATTTTCATAATCTAATTGTTGATCTCATTCTCTTGATTCATACTTTATATTAATATATTGTGGTAAATATTTTGAAATATCCATAGCAACACATATTAAAGTATATATAGCATGATTTCACTTCTTAGTAGTTAGTCCTTGATGAATTCCCCTCTAATATTCTTCAGAACATCCTTATTTATAATCTGATATGAAAGTCCAAAAAACTTCACCCATATTGGAAGCTTAATAATAATTTTTATCTCAACAAAAAAAATCATTTCATGGTCTAAAATAAAGTGCATCTCTTCTCCTAAACCATGGGCCACCAACCATTATTTATCCCTAATTTTTGAACTAGAAAATATAGTGAGGAAAAAATATTTAGGAAGAAAATTCATAGAGTAATTTGAATTTAATCCCCACTTCCACTTGATCCAATTTTTAATCTCTAAACACCCTAGTCATGATCTATGGAATTTACATATTAACCCTCTACTTTTAAGAACCATTATATCATGCTCAATCATATCATCCTTGATAGTCACTTTTGGTGTAACATCTACTACCTAGATTGAACTTGCCATGTATTCACTTTTTTGCTTATCTCCAACTTGGGCCTTCACACTTCTAACTAGGGCATCCTAACTTCCCAATAAGGATTTCAAATATGACTTTTCTTCCATACTTTCTAATAGGGCTTGCTCTTGGCCTATAATCCCTCTTGATTCACCTTTTCTCTTGGCTTGCACTCACTCCCAGCTTGCACTCTCTCTTGTTATGCTCCTGGCTTGCACTCTCGCTTGGCTCACAATAGTCCTTATCTCTTATTTTTCTCGATGTTCCTTTGCTTCAACAATTTTCTGGAAATAAATTTCCATGCATTTGTGGTAAGGTTTTGAATCATTAATGCACTCCAAATGAATTCATTGCTCTTTTGTCATGACTAAATCTCATATTGCACTTCCTCTTGGCTCACACTAGATTTTTTTCAACTAAAGCACACTCTGCTTTCTACTTCTTGCTCACACTTCCTCCTCACTCCTTGTTCATGCTCGCACTCACTTCTAGCTACACTCACTCCCAGCTTGTACTCTCACTTACTTCTAACTGCACTCACTCTCGGCTTACTCTCGCTCTCGCTTTCAACTACACTCACTCTCGGCTTGCTCTTGCTCTCACTTTCAACTGCACTCACTCCAAGCTCATGCTCTTACTCGTATTCAAATGTATTCACTCCTTTCTCATGATCACACTCACTTTTGGTTGCACTCACTCTCAACTCATGCTCACACTCGCTTCTAGCTACACTCACTCCTACTCTTAGCTTGTGCTCACACTCATTTTTGATTGCACTCACTCCCAGCTCACATGCGTACTAGCTATTGCACTCATTCCTAGATCATGCTTTCGCTCCATATCAAATGCTTAATATTACTATCAACCATTTATATATTATTGGCAATTATATATACAAGTTGAGTAAACTACACTTAAAGCAATAGTATCTTAAGTAATATTTTCTTGTGTAGGTAGATATAATAAATAAATAAATAATAAAATAATGGTAGAAGAAGTATTTAAATATAATATGAAATCTATTATTAAAAACAAATTCATAAAGATGAAATTATTAATTTGATTAATTATTAATGATTAATGATAAAAAAATCAAAACATTATCATAAATATAAAATTATATGTATACTTTATTGAAGGGGGTTCCTCATTAGATGACTTTAAAGATCTTGTCTAAAAATATTATACTGTCCAACTTGGAATGTATTAAGGATGCTCCATAGGAATTAAACCAAATCTATAAAACCCTGTTTTGGCATCAACATAGGCACTTGTCTCAATATTTTGATTTAGAGTGCTTAAGCACTCCAAAATATTTTCCAATGTAATATAATTTTCAGTAAATTATACATATAAAATTTAATAAACTAACATGAAAAGAAACTTGTTGTTCAAAAGTAACTATGTAAAGAAGCATATAATGAATATGTAAAATTTGTAAAGAATATTTTAAACTATTTATTTGAAGAAATATCTAACACTTTTGGAAACTATGGAAATGGATTCTTAATATGTTTGGTAATGTATGGTGATGAATGGTAGAATTGAAGAATGGTTAAAGCAATGGCAGAGCACTTTTAAAAGTGAGGTTTTACAGATAATGTAGGATATATAAAAAAGATACAATAATTTGGATTGTATGGCTAGAAATAAATGGAAGAATATCTAAAGGAAAGGAAAGTGATTTAGAGGTAATAAAAAGGAAGATTTTTTTAGCCATAGAGGAGTCTAAACCCACCCTATCAACTCACCCAATCCCTAATCTAGAAGTAGAGTGTCTTGATAGTTGGCGTCAAATCATCAAAATGAATTATGATGTTGTATATAAGAGAAACAAAAGGAAGGAAATGAATATAAAGGAGAAACCACGATGTAGAGTTGGTCAAATTAAATTTTTATGGAGAATCTAAAGGAAATCTAGGACCAGGAGGAGGAGGAATAATTATAAATAATAGAGGGAAGATTTTGTCTCATTATACTTTTAATGGTGGATTTAAGATAAATAATTAAGTTGAAGCTTGGGCAACTTTGGAAGGCTTAAAAATATGTAAATAAATGCAAAAGAATAGAGTATTGATAGAAGGTGATTCACTAATAGTAATAAATACAATTTTGAGGAAAGCAAAGGGTCCATGGAACATACAAGAGATAATTATAGAAATTCAAGACCTTGCTATAGATTTTGAAGAAGCCAAGTTTATGCATTCATTAACGGAAGAAAACTGATGTAAAAAAAGGCTATCCAATAAAGGTATTTCAATTGAGGATTGTGAAGTTAAATTCTCTTTTCTATGGTTAGAGGAAATGGTTAGTTTTTTTGAAGTTGACAAGAAAAAGTTGATTGCCTTATTCAAATAATATTAAGATTTACTTTAATATTTTTCATTGGTAATATCTTCTTTATTTTCTAACATGAATGTGCTTTCATATAAACTATTTATTATAATTTATGTGGTTGCAGTTGTGCTTCAAGAAGGAAATTAGCAATCTTGGTCAGGTAAGCGGACTATGATAGTGCGATGTTTTGGAAATATTACCCTACTAAGATGTAATGCATAGATAGTAGAGGTAAATTTTTGGTATTGTGAAGGTTACTATAGGAAATGTCAAGAAGGATGATGAATTATGGAATATTTGTATTCACATAGAAAAGTGAAAAAGATCCAAAAAGTGAAAATCAAGAATTCAAACATTTTATGTAAAATAATGTAGGTTTCTAGCTATAGCAATTCAATTAAGATAAGAATTGAATCTGTTTGTAAACTCTCAAGATCTAAAGTAGAGAATTGTGATTTGTCAAGAATGGAGGACCCGAGTACAAACCCTTGTTCTCTAGCAAGAAAAAGCTCTAACCCTTTGAAATTGAGAGTGTACACTTTATTTTATAATAAAAAATAAAAAAGCATCCAAAAAAATGAATCAAAACAACAGTATTTTAATAAAATAATAAATAAAAAATAAAAACATGCCAAAAATTATATATATAATAGTTATGAACCTTTTAATTTTGAATCTAAAACAATTTATATTCTAAATGTATCCTCGTGCAAAGATTATATCGAAATAAATAATAAAAATAAAAAACTTTTAAATTTTTAACATGAATGATAAACTTGATTGGGATAAGAATGAAAGCAAATACATGTTATAAGAAACCTCTAAAAGCTCACAACTAAATTCCAAAATATTATCATAAACATAAAATTATATGTGCAATATTATATACAAGGGGTCACTCTTTACATGATTTTAAAGACTTTTTTAAGTACAACTTACCATCCAACTTGAGATGTATTTAAGATGTTTTACAGGAATTCAATCCAACCTAAAAAAAACACAATTTCTAACATCAACATATGAACTTGTCTCAAATTTCTAAGTTAGAGTGTTAAAGCACTCTAATATGTTCCCCAAAATAATGTTATACATCTAAATTTTATAATTTTTAAGTCAATTATATTTATAAATTTCATAAAATTTAATAAACGAACAGAAAATATTATTCAAGATTAATTATGTATAAAATATATATTCTAAAACAAATAAAAATTGTAAAATCTTAAAACATTATCATTAGTATAAAACTGGTTGTGCACTTTATACAAGGCGGTTCCATTGATAAACAACTTTAAATACCTTGTATAAGCATGGTATACCATCCAAATTGGGAAGTATTGGGCTTCATAGGAATTAAATCCAATATGTAAGTCAATTCTTGGTGTCAAAGTAGTCTCTTGTCCTCACATTTTAAGTTATGTAAGTCAATTCTTGGTGCCAAGGTAGTCTCTTGTCCTAATATTTTAAGTTAGAGTGTTAAAACGTTCTAGACTATAATGTTATAAAAAAAATTGATGAAAAAGCTTTTATATTAATAAAATAATGTATAATTATACAAAAAAGAGCGGGTGGGATTAGCACACCCCGTAAACCAACACACTAACACTAACCACCAGAGTACACAAGAGTATCAGAAACAATCCACAAAAAGCTAGATAACAACCGTAAAAACAGTGATAAATATGTATTCAAAAAGAAAGGAGCCGAGAAATCACTACCAAGTGGAAGGCATGGGCCTGAAGTTTTCCTCCATATGGTCATAAGTCCATCCAACGGTTGAAGAAGTTGGAGCCCCCCAACCATCAGTAGTAGTACCACTAACAGTACAAGTCGGTGCATTTGATACAATTTCACCCCAACCAGGGACATCATCTTGCTCAGGAGGTCGAACATCCCAACCAGAGGCCAGGCAAGATGGACCTCCAGCTCCAGATTCTCCAAATTTGCACTACGGGGGGGCTAGGACCAGTGACTGGTAGTAGAGGGTTTTGGCCAACGACGGGTCCCCCAGTGAGTCAACAACCGAGACCTGGAAGGGGAAGTAAGAGGCACACAACTCATAGTGCAGGGTGCATTCCCCCAATGATCCATGAGGGTATGTAAGTACTATAGCTCCACATGTACTTTTTTAACCTGTACTTGAATCTATAACCAGCAATCAAAGAATATAGCATATTTTTTAGCAACAGAGAAGACACGTCCGACATCTTGCTGAGAAAAATAGCTTTATTCCTAGACTTCCAAAGATAAAACAAGGTACCAATTCTAAAAAAAAATCAAACAACATCCAAGTTGAAGGAAAAAGCAATGGGGTCACCCAAAATAGCATGCACCCAGGTAAAATTAGCTTGCATAAAAGGTCTGAAAATTTCAAGAAACCACTCCCAGGAAGACTAAGCCCGATCACAAAACCAAAAAACATGCAGTAAATATTCCGCCTATCCGCAAACTAGGTAAATGTTATTATGAACACCCATATTCTTGAGTCTATTGCCAACAGGAAACCCCTAGTGCAAGAGGCTCCAAGCAAAAAAAAACTTTGTTTAGGTTCAATATAAGTAGCCTAGAAAATGACATACAAAATTTAAAAAAATTAATAAAGTAATATAAAAAGAAACATATTCTTTAGAAAATAATTATTTAAAAATAAAAAATTTTAGTGATTGCAAGTGATGCAAAAGGGATTCTAGTGAAGAAATGCCTCCTTTAGTAGTAGATTATTACTAACTCAAACCACAAACTAAATGTAAGCCAAGTTGTACAACAACAGTAGGTCCAATCGTATGATTGGTTAAGTTATACATTGCATGAATTGAACAACAAACTTTAGTCAATTGTATGACACATGAATTAAACAACTTCCTACAATTGTATGATACATGAATTGAACAACTTAAATTGTATGACACATGAATTGAATGATAACTTCCTTTAATTGCATGACAATTGAACTAAATTACAGACTTCCTATGGGATGACAATGTCTCCTTGCAATAAATGGTAAGACAATAATTCTTCAAGATGAAACTACTCAAGACGGTTCTCAACCATGATGTCTTCCTCTGGTCTTCATGCCATATTTTCCACATGGGTGATATATTTGGTGGCAATGTGATTTTAATCACTAGTTCACATTTTAGGATTTCTACTTGCTACTCCTGGTCTTCTTAGGGAAATTGACATCCAATTCTCATTGTTCAAACTACACTTTGGTATAATCTTCTTCGAAAAAACCTATAGTCTTGTACACTCCAACATTTCCAATGCACAACTCTAACTATGACCAAGAAAATATGCACCATTTTCATTAAATATAAAAGGGTTTATTACAAAGCTTCTCTTTTTACAAATGGCCCTTTTGGGACTTACAATAGGGTCTCTAAGGTGGAGGAATCCTGTTTTACAAAAATAAAATATTTATGGTGCTCCAATGATCTTCTCTTGCCACACACAAAAGAGTGGATGGGTTTCAATCATTGTGATAGCTGGACCATCCTAGGTTGCACGCTCCAAGATACTTTCACATAACCCACAACAAAACATTAGTAGCATCAAGAGGGCCTATCTTGATTAGGCCCCCAAATTTTATAAAAGGATTCAAGCAATAAACTTTTAAAGAAAAAACTTTGTTTAAACTAAAATATGATGCCAAAAAATGACAAAAAACTAAAAATATACTTTTGGCTACTAGGATCTTCGTTGCTTTGATGATGATAAAATTTACTATATATCTTCAGTGGGGGTATGACTAACCTCTAGTAGTGATCTTCATGGATGATTGATGATGGGAAAAGGAGGGTTGGTTGTGAGTGATGGCTAAGTGGGAATTTTGATAGATTTTTGGTATTGGGACTTAGGCGATGTTCCAAATGAGGAAAATGTGGGGTATTTATAGGAAATTGCAAGAGAGAGGGGGAGGGTACCCAAGATGTGAGATGGCAAAATTACCAAGTGTGAAAAGGGATTTGGAAATTTATGGATATTTATTAGGGGAAATGGGCACCTTCCCACATTAGTGGCCTTGGAAAGCATGAGGAAATTTTAAATTCAAAAATATTGCAAGGTGGAATGTGAAAGGGACCTGGGGATTTAATGCGCATTTATTGTGAATTTTGACTTGGGGTTTTAATGAATTTTTAGTTAAAATAAATTGGAAATGAGAGTGTTGAAAAAACCTGAGGATTTAATGTGTATTTGTTTATGGATTTTGACTTGGGGTTAAGGAGTGATTAGGGTATAATTAGAAGAGTTAATTAGGGATTTACAAAATTAATTAAAATTTGGATTTTTAAGGGGATACAAAATGACATGTTTTTGGTGTCTACATTTACCCCTTTTTATTACACATTGTGTGTGAACACAATGTGATACAAAAATATATGACACCAAGTATTGTATTGATAATGGATAATGATGAGTAGATGGTGGTGGTTCATGAGCATTGAAAATGGCTTTTGCCTTGGGGAAGGTGACGTAAGATTACCTCAAATCAAGAGCAATGTAGGATGCTCAAATTGTGGAATGGGTAAATACCCCTTGGATCTTTACTTATGATGGATTGATAAGATCATTTGATGTGGTAAGCTAACTAGCCATATGGTAGGTTACCTCAAGATACTACAAATCAATTGTAAGTGGTCTTAAGTTGCCACCTCAATGCATTGTAGGCATGGGTAATTGTACAAACATAAGCATGGAGCATACCAAATTGGATTGAATTGAAATTTTTATTGAAAGAGAGAAGTTCTACTATTTATCCTAGGAAAAGGGGTTTGATGATAGCCTCTAAAAATTATTCTTGAACGTATGCAACTTTAGGATTGGGTGTTTAGGTATTGGACTTGTTTTGGATAGAATTTTATGGATATTGGCTACCCCCTCAAGCAACGACTGGGTGGAAGAATGAATGGATGACAGTGATGAGCCACTTGATAAAAAGTGGAAGATCTACCAAGTGGCCCATGAGGTAAGGATATTTTTTATGATGAGCTTATGTAGATGGCAAGGCAGAGAGCAATGCCAATGAAGGAGGAGAGGGAAAGAACCTGAGAGGAGGTGAGAGATAGGTGCAAAGGATTGGGAGCGAACAACCTCACCAATTTATTGGTGGATACATATGGCACTATTTTTTAGGCTTGAATATCATGATAATGAAGCCTAGGGGTAGTACACTAGGATATACGATTATATGTATGGACAATGATAATATAGATACCTATGGTTGTGGAGGATATGAGAGGTTTTATAGGTTGTAGTTTAATTTGGGGATGAATATTGAATAAGTGAGATGATATAAATAGATGTAAATATATAAAGAGGGAAGATGATATGATGATTATGAGTTGAGAGCATAAATACTAAGAAACATGGATGATTACCATGCAAGAAATTTTTGTGTACATATGACAAACCATGATGGAACTTATTAATTAAGGGCATCAAAACAAATGTAATGACACAACAATGGAATAATAGAGAGGTTATTAACACAAGATATTAATAAGGGGAATGATACTAGGAAATGAATGATAAAGAAATAATGCAAGAACAAGAAATAAATATGAAAGGGATGAGGATAATGACAATACTTGTCACTATGAGCCTCTTAGAAAATGGGAACGTGAAAGTAATTTTAGAAAATTGAAACACACGAGTAACACCAATAAGGCACTAGAGATGTTAATACCATCCTAGGAAGTCAAATCTCTCAAGTACCAAAGTGTGTGCAATGAGGTTCATTGTTGATTTTGTGTGAGGTTGGATGGACCAACTGTAGCTCAAGCCATTATAATCTAGCTCATCCTCGGGTGCTCAAAGGTCTGTATAAAGGATCGCTAATGTGACAGACATGTCATCGTATAGAGGATATACTCCACTGCTAGTCAAGCATCTATAGTCTCTGTGGAGATATCCCCATAATCCTTTGATATAGCTTCACTACCAACTAGGTGTCTATAGCCTTAATGGAGGTATCTAAAATACCTAAGGATCCATGATGAATGATAAATATGATTTTTGCTTTTGCGTTTTCTCCTTCTTCTTCTTTTGTTTGCGATATGGATTTTGAGGTTTGGATTATGTGCATGATAGGATGAACAGGGGAAACCATTTGCTTTATAGTGACAGCAACGCATGGTGTTGGATACCCGAGACTCAAAATGTGATTAATATGTGAAATATGTGTGTGGTCCAAGAAAGAGCTTGACGTAACCAAGAAAGACCTAAAAGCATGTAAAGACCGAATGGCAGTCGATGAAGGTTGATTGGGATACTAGACATAATTGATTAGCCAAAAGAACATAGAGATTCCTGTAATTAAGGACAAGGAGGGGATAAGATGTCGAAATATTGGATATAAGGAAGTATAATGGAAGGAGAGATGCAACAATGGAAATAGAATAACACAAAATGGAGGATGGATGGAGGATTTATAAATAGGAGTATAAGTGTGATAGAAAGACATAAAAATCAATGTGACTAGTGTGATTATAGAGATACCCTCAAGTAATACAATAAGCCATGATAAGTAAAGGCTACAAACAGATCCAAACAATAATAAAAGTAACTAGTGATCAAAATTATTGGGAGCAATATGAAAAGTGTTAGCGTGAGAGGATGAAATCAAGAAGGAATGGGGGAAAAGAAGAAAATAAGTGAGAGAAGAAAAGTGAAAAGAAGAGAGAAAAAGGAAGAATAAAATAGATAGAACCAATCAAAAGAGATATAGTCACTCAAAGTGAGGATCATACAACTAGGAGTGGTATGGAAAATGTAGAGGAAGATGGAATTAAGATTGAAGAAAGGTCAAAGGAGACATTGAAATATTGGGAAGAGATGTCAACGGAAAAAGGTAAGATGATGGGAATGATGGAGTCAGGGTGATGTGATGGTATCAATGATTGTGAGTAGGATTGGAAAAATGTTTGTTTGTTTTAGTTTTATTTTATTTTTAATGATGAAATATACAAGGAGAAAGAGCCTAGGCAGTTAAGTGTAGAAGGCATGCAAGTGAAGGATATTGATGGATTCAGGTTCCTCGATCCCTTCAAGAGTGGCAAGTTTATAAGCCCCAAATCCAAATTTTTGCTTAACAATGAGAGGACCAGGCCAATTGGTGGTAAACTTATCATGCAGATGGGGAGGAAGATTAGATTTTTGTTGATTTTCTTTGAGCATGAGGTCACTGATTTGTAATTCTCATGAATGGACCTTGTGATCATGGACTCGTTTGATTCTATCTTGATAAACACATATTATCAAGAGCATTTATTTGACACTCATCCAAAAGGGCAAGTTGATAGAGCCTTGCTTGATGTGCAATATCATCATCCATAAATTCCTACAATGATATGTGCAAGGATAGGATTTTGAGCTCAAGGGGCATGATGGCTTCGATGCAATAGACTAATGAGAATGGGGTTGCCCCAGTAGGTAGTTGACTTTTTGTTTAAATTTTTGTTTGGTAGCCAATGATAGATCTATGAGGAGTGCACCAAGTTTTATAAAATACTTCACTTGAGAAAACCAGTCATGATATGGTTCGACTTGGAAAAAATGAACATCCCATTCATCCAAAGAATATTCACAAGAAATGGCATATTGAGAGAGCATGGTAACATAAACATAGATGTTGTCGAAGGGATTTTAAGGTATATTGGAACCGAGAGAAGCCATGGTATCCATAAAATGATTATCCAACCTTGGTGAGGCTTTGATATCATACCACTCGAAGCGCATTAACAACTTGTCTACAATTGGTTTGTAGGGCTTCAATATCAGGCATTTGTACTAGTATATCCCTTTGACTTGGTTTACAATGAGAAGAGAGTCCTCAAATATTTTTGTGCTTGATGTGATGGCAATTATGGTCTATAGTTTGAGGATAAGGGCTTCATATTTTACATTGTTATTGGTGCAGGGGAAGTTGAGTTTGACATTCTTCTTGCTTAGTGACATTGAAGACGAAGACATCGGGCAACTCAATAACGAGGGGATTATTAGTAGGAATGGGAGCTTAAGCAAGTTGATCATATATGACCTATCCCTTGATAGATTTTTGTCTAATGAATTTCAAATCAAATTTAGGTAAGATCATATCCATAAAATTATATCCCAAAACAAGTCCAATACCTAAACACCCAATCTTGGAGTCACATAAGTCCAAGAATATTTTTTTAAGGCTATCATAAAACCCTTAAACTGAGGAAAATAGAAAAACTTCTCTCCTTCAATAAAAATTCCAATTCAATCCAATTTGGTATGCTCCATGCCTATGTTTGTACAGTTACGCATGTCTATGTTGCATCGAGGTGGTAACTTAATACCACTTACAATCAATTCGTAGCATCTTGAGGCAACCTATCATATGGTTGGTCAACTTACCACACCAAATGATCTCATCAATCCATCGAAAGAAAATATCCAAAGGGTATTTATCCATTCCATAATTGGTGCATCTTACATTTCTCTTGATTTGAGGTAATCTTACATCACCTTCCCTAAGCCAAAATTCATTTTCATTGTTTTCCAACCACCATCATCCATTCATCATTATACATTATCAATCCAACACCTGGTGTCATCTATTTTGCATCACATTGTGTTCACACGTATCATGATACAAAAATGGGTAAATGTAGACACCATAAATATGTCATTTTGTATCCCTCTAAAAACCCAAATTTTAATTAATTTTTATATACTGAATCAATTTTTAATTAATTAACTCACTAATAACTCCTTAACCCCTAGTCAAAATTCATAAAAACTGCACATTAAATCCCCAAGTCCCTTTCACATTCCACCTCGTAATATTTTTTAATTTAAAATTCCCTCACACTTTCCAAGGACACTAATGTGGGAAGGTACCCATTTCCCCTAATAAATATCCATAAATTCCCAAATCCCTTTTCACACTTGGCAATTCTACCATATCACATCTTGGGTACCCTCCCCTCTTTCTTGCATTTTCCTATAAACACCTCCCTCTTTTTCTCATTTGCAACATTACATAAGTTCCCATAAAAAATTATCAAAATCCCCACTCAACCATCACTCACAGCCAACCCTCCTTTAACCATCACCAATCAGCCATGAAGATCACTACTAGAGGTTAGTCATATCCCCACTAAAGGTCTACAGTAAATTTCATCATCATCAAAGCAACAGAGATCCCAATAGCAAAAGGTATATTTTTAGTGTTTTGTGGAGCTATAATTTTGTTGCTTTAGGATTGGTTGTTTGTAAATATTGAGCAGCAACAATCATCTTAAATTTTAGAAGGTATTGGGTTTGTGGAAATTCGTGGAGCATTATTTGTTGTGAAAGTTTGGTTATATCGCAAATATGAGCCTGAGATCATCCCAACAGACTATAGTAGACATCTATTTTCCTATAGATATAAAGTGGGAAATGTTGGATAAGTCCAAATTCTTTGGAATTAGAGCAGCACTCTTCTCTAGGGTATCTACAATATTGTATTCTATTATTTTTCTTAAGATGAGGCTATAGGTTTTGCCGATCCACAAATCTTGTCTTAGTTTTGGGACCAATATTATGTGCCATGAGGGCTTTGTTGGTATGTATAGGGGCTTTAAAACATCACTCATGGGCACCATTCGAGCTCATGCTCTCTATATGAGTAGGCTTGATATCACCAAGTGTAATGTGGGCACAACTGCCATTCGATCGGGTTTCCATAACCTATAGTAGTAGTTATTACAAATATCATTGTAGGCTTGAGTGCATCCATAGATGCTCGATTGGTTGAGACTCCTATGGATGTAATTATCCAAAGGCTAATGGTATAAGGTAAGCAAGGGATGTCTCAAATATCAATAAATTATAGCGATGGAATTGATGCTTTTAGGACCATTCTCAATATAGACAAATTGAAAGGGTTGTACAAGGGTTTTTGTATATCAATTCTTACCTACACCCCTTTCAATGTCTCCATTATTAGAAGATGATACCTCAGATTGGTGGTGTTGTTAAGGTTGTGAATGGGGTATATAGGGGGTGTAATGCAAGGTTGCTTAAGATTGATACGAATAAATTTTGTTCAAAGGTGTAGATTGAGAAGAGCTTGTATGATGGGATATTGTTGCAGGAAAGTGAGTATGATGATATATGTGAAGTTGCAGGGAGTTCATAGCTCTAGCTATGGCACTCTAGTCATGCCCTGTTCGAGTTGTGCATGCTAAAAAATATGATATATAAATTTATTTCTTTCTTTTTGCAATTTTTTTATGTTACAGGCACATATGGTGATATGGTGGATTATTGTTAGGGAACTTAAATCCTTGATTTCGTTATTCTATAAAAACCTTAATGTCTCAAATCATATTTGTAACACCCATAGAAATATTTTTGCAATCAAATTTATGGATTGTAAAAGCTAGAAAATATTTTTCGTAATCAAAATTTATATATATATATATATATATATATATATATATATATATATATATATATATATTTATTTATTTATTACGTATACACACAAAAACCTATTATAACAAAACCTGTCATCATATAAGGACATTGTCTGTACAAATTCATTGTTCTATTTGTTATGTTATGCTTTGCAGCAAGTCTATTGTCCAAATGGAAATTCATTGAACTTAATTGATAATTAGTTTCAATTTATTTTTATTTTATTTTTTTTTACTTATAGTTTGAAAACCATAATCAAGCCCAGACATATGTTTCTCCCCCTATAGACTGATTTTTTGGTTGTCTCTCAATACAAGACAAGAAATCGCCATGGAAAAGAATGACATATGCATAAAAATTATCATGGTGATAAATTAATAGGAACTTTTCTACACATCAAATAATGTAAATGTATATGCAATAAGACCAGAAGATTGAAATTTATATGCTCTAAAATAGACCTAAAAATAAATACCACCTCATAATAGAGAAACTCATATCTGAAAAAATGGAGATTAGAAGAAACTCAAACATCATTATCAAATAATACCATGCAAAATCTTACAATGGGAAATTATCTTGTTGCTTTTTAATCAACTTGGCCTAGGAACAAAGGATACTTTCACTCAACCATATGTACGAAGGGTATAGACAACAATAAGGTCACATGGATCACTTTCAAAATCTACTAGTATAATTTCTCATTCCTCTTTTGAACCAATCTGGCCTAGAGGAAGAGGATACTCTTCAAACCAATGTTAAAAAAAAATGAACCTATAGGTATTATGCAAATCAATATACTACAAAAATGTTCAGAAGATGTATCAAGAGGAGCAACATACAAATTATGCACCTATTGAAGAACACAAGCTTATACTGAGAGGGGAGGTGAACAGTATAAGATAAAAAATTTACTTTTCTTTCCAAATCAATATTATAAAATATTATCAATTGCAATAAATTTCCAAAGCAGTATTGACCAATATCATCAATAGCAGTAACAACACAATGCACAAATCATCACACACATGAGACACACAGATTTAACATGGTTCACCCAATGTGGGCTACGTCCACGAAGAAAATATTTCTTATAAATTTTCTCAACCAATCTCTTGGGAACCAATTCCCTATTACAATGTTTATGGGTACCAATCCAAATGAGACACCAATCCCCTATGCTCAAGTTCGTGGACCTCTATCCACAAGAGAGACCAATCCCCTTTGTTTAGTTCATGGACCTCTATCTAAAAGAGACCTCAATCCCCTCTACTCTACACTACGTCAAGCCTTTGCACAAGGCTTGCTCAATTCTGCTACAAAACCTGCTCTCAACTCTGCTTAGATATGCTCAAATATACTCCAAGCCTACACATAAGGCTTACTTAATTCTACTTCAAAACCTACTATAATATGCTCATAAGGCCTTCTCAATCCAGCTCTTAAAACCTACTTAAATCACTATTTAAACTTTATCATAAACTATGCTCAATCCAACTCTTAAAACCTTCTCAAATCATTGCTCAAACCTGCTCATAAATCATGCTCAATCCAACTCTTAAAACCTGCTTAAATTACTGCTCAAACCTGCTCATAAAGCATGCTCAATCCATCTCTTAAAACCTGCTTAAATTTGATCCAAGCATTCTTATAAGGCTTGCTCAAATCAAATTACTATCACTGCTCAAACCAACTCAAATCTACCTCAAATAAACCTTCTCAAATATACCTCAATCTTGCTCACAGAAACTGCTCAAACATTCCTAATTCTTGCATACAAACAATTTCATATATCTTTCCCAAAAATGCTTTCTTTGACTAAAGTAGGTTAGACATATTCTACGCATAATTTTTTTAACCTCTTGAACATAAAGAGAATGATATGCACTAACAAATTCTCAATATTTTCTTCACATTCATTAAGTCTGTTGTTTTCACATCTCTCACATTTATTGCATTCTAAAGGTAGCTCTAGTCTAGCACTTGATAACTGACCTGGTTGTTGTTGAGTTGCACCTTTACTTCAAGACCAATCACAATGCACAAGTATTTTTCATCTATTCACAATGTCAATTATGAACAATCCACAATAATGCACAACTTGTTCACAAACCCTAGCACATATGTTTCCAATTTCATTCAACAATGATGCACAACTTTGTTCACAAACCCTAGCACATATGTTTCCAATTTCATTCAACAATGATGCACAACTTTGTTCACAAACCCTAGCACATATATTTTCAATTTCATTCAACAATGATGCTCAACTTTGCTCACAAACCCTAGCACATATATTTCCAAAAATGCACATAAAATTAATCCTTATATCTCCACCTTATGACTTGAAACTATTTTCTTTCAAACAAGCCACCTTGAGGAGTTAAAACATCATACCTCTAAAATCTGCCTTGATGAAGATGTGCCCTCAAAAACCTGTCTAATAATAGTCTTATTTCTTTTGCCAATAGAAAAACTTGGTTAGAAAATTTTTATTTTCAAATCATCCAAAGAAGTCTTTCAAATATGTCCACAACAAATCTGAAAAATAATACCTTGTTCTCCCTTTTTAATTTCTCACAATAAAGCTTTCAAAAACCTTTACAATTTCTTTTTCTACAAGATAAAATTACAATTAAATATAAACCATATCACACCTTATCTCTCCTTTTTAACACAACAATTATAAATATCAAATAGTCCACTCTACACCTTATTACTCCTATTATGAAATAATTATACACATAAACCTTTGCCCTTACAAATACCAAATAATCCACACTACACCTTAGTACTCCTATTCTGAAATAATCATGCACATAAACCTTTGCCCACAAAAACTTTACCCTTAATAATTAAATCAACGAATCCAACAATTATTTCTTTGTCAAATTAATCAATCAAGTCCAGCGAACACGATGATCATGATTTCCTTTGCAATTTAAAACTTATTAAAAAACTTTCATACCTCAACCAAGCACATGGGAGTCAAACTCACAACCTCTTCCTGCACAATGCCCTAGAAATAGCTAGGTAGCTATTTGGGCTACCCCAGTATGTGATATCTACAATGCACATGCACAACCAAATACCTCTTCATTGTTTCACTACCAAAGAAACCACGTCTCTACCAAGCAAAAATACCTCCATGAGATTTGACCCTGCAACCACTAATTCGGCAGTGCCTTAGCGCCAGCTAGGTGACCAGTTGGACTAGCCACCCAGTTGGGTATCCAATCATAGCACACTCAAGATAACATGATATGCTCACTGCCACAAAGTCTTGCTCTCCCCTTTTTGTTTGTCTGCATCAAAAATCACATGGAAAGCCTTCAAAGGATAATGTTTGTGGTGGTGAAAAACTTATGAATTATTTTCCCTTTTATATATGCCTTCTCTCAAATTAACATACGTCGGTGCATATGAAATTCAAATTTATTTTCTCCATGTGCATTTTGGCACCTTTCTCTTTTTTTAAAAACTTTATATTATAATATTTAAAAATATTATAATATTGATTCTAAAACCTTGGTCTATTGCATTTTCTATCTTTTTCTCCTCTTGAAATATTTTATTCCAATGTCTCTTAAACCTTGGTCCATTGCATTTTAAATATTTTTCTCCTTTAAACTTTTGTCCTAAGAAAAATTAAATAAATATTTCTCTTTCTTCAATAGGTTCATTTGCATTGTAGGTGACCGTTCATCTGGCCAGCACAGGGTCGGGTGAGTATCTTGTGCAAAATATTACTTTCGAACCTATCCTAAAAACTACACAAGATATGGGCTGACCACACGCCCATTGATTTCCAATTGGATCTGTGGTGTCATTGGATGAGCCACCCAACCAAACAAACTTTGTCTATGCAGGGTTAGATCAAGCGCCCACTAGAATGTTCGTAGATGAGGACGAAGATGAGCTATTCGTTGTGAATGTGCACTATATTTCCAACCCAGAATATGCCATGTGCATTTTTGAGTTGTATCATTGGCATGGGCACGGCCTTGGTATTTTTGAATAGGGACATAGAACCCCGCTCGAACCTCATTATCAGTTAGCTACTAATAGGTTCGGGTTAGGGTTATAAGTACATGGTCATGATGATTTGCTTGATGTATCCTTAGATTGCATGTACTTGAGTCTGGGGGACGATGTGTATTTTAATCCATATCACCCTAATCCTTCTAGCTATTGGAGGACTCACTAGACGGTATCATTTGTTACCATAGGGCCACCTAATTCATACCATGATAGGCCCTTAGAGGACAACCCCAGAGACAACCTGGGTAACCAAATTCGTGGTGCTACCAACGACACTGGTATGTAGGGGCATAACCCCATTATTGTAGGTGATCTCAAGTTAGGAGATATTTGCAACGATGATGGGGAGGAGTCCACCTCAAAATTGAGTGGACCTAGTTATGATGCAGATGATTAGTCCTCAAACGATGATCAATCTGAGGAGAAAATCAAGCCGACCTTTCCAGTTCTGATGTTTATATGCCATCTGCTGCATATGGAACAAGTGGAAGAGACGAAGGATCGCTTCATAGCTGATAGTTATTGTGAAGATGAAATAGAGGAGGCTTGCTTAAAGCATCTCCCAACTAATCTCCCATTGTGCATAGACACAATAGAGTGGCCCATCCATGGTAGTTACCATGATGATGTAGATGAGAGGATCGATTCCAAGCTCGTGTATCCGCAATATCTATTACCTAGGGAATCAGAGCATGTTATGGAGGAATTCCATCCCAACATTGAGTACTCTAAGGAAAGAGTAGCGCCAGTTTACACAGCAATATCATATATACGGTCGTTCTATCAAATTTATCATGATAGTGATGATAGCGATCGTAGAATCAGATACATGGGACCACATCTACCTAATCGCTCCTTAGAAGAGGGGGGAAGTGACAGATTATATTTGTACAATGATGATGAGGACTCGATGGATATGGCCTGTTTGGGACCTCACCACTTATGTAATAGGCATCCACCTAGAGGTCCCCCACCTATTACAGCTACAAGTTTGCGTCGGGAGATTAATCTCCATCACAGCCTGAGGGAAAGAAGAGAGCTTGAAGAGAGGTATCAGGAACTCTTTCCCGATCCACCTACGTACACGGAGCTCCTTGAGCTAAGAGATCCCATTTTGTAGCCAGTGCACCTGGAGGATCCAGTTATACAGACATCCCATAGAGAGGACCCATTTGTTCCTGTACCATCCGAACTATATCTTGAGTATAGAAGCTACGCTTCAGGGATAGAGTTTTATTTGTGTAGTTCTAAAGATCAATTCCATTCTGTCAATATGATCCCCATTGATTTGACCACTCCACTCTGTAATCCAGCATATCCGTCCAAACCGCTACATCTAAACATGAATGCTATCGATTGGGATCGTGCTGACTCGCCAGTACGACCTGAAGATTTCTTCCCAAATGAAGAAATGTTGCAACCATTTCATTTCGCATCAGGTTGTGCTCATGATGTTTTTCACATCGAGAATGCTTCCCAAGAGGAACATGTGAACCTGGCTGATGGCATCCATCTGATTCCTACGCCTCACCAGCTTGAGGAGGGATCACATATGTCAGTAGAGAAAACCTTCAATGTGGATATCAGTAAAGATCCCACCAATCCAAATAAGGTTAGATTTGGAGAGAGTCTCACTTCAGATGAGTGTGATAGCATCATCCCTCTATCGAAAGAGAGAGCTGATCTCTTTGCTTGGACTTACAAAGACATGTCGGGTCTAGATCCAAAATTTTTTACTCATAACCTTTCGCTAGATCTATCGAAGAAGCCAGTCAAGCAAAAACTCAGAAATATGCATCCAACAGTAGCCTTAATGGTAAAATATGAGTTGCAAAAACTGTTGGACGTAGAGTTCATCATCTCCATCGACTATCTAGAGTGGGTTTCCAATATGGTGCCCATAAAAAATCCATATGGAAGGGTTCGTATTTGTACATATTTTAGAGATATCAACAAGGCAACACCCAAATATTCATTTTTTTTGCCAAATATCGATGCTCTGGTAGACGCCACTACAGGTCACAAAATGCTCTCCCTTATGGATGGTTTTTTTGGATATAACCAGATTTGGATTAAACCCGAATATCAGCATAAAATCGCATTCATAACGCCATGGGGGAAATTTTGCTACAAATTTATGTCATTCAATCTTAAAAATGCTGGTGCCACATATCAACGGGCTATGACATATATCTTTCATGACTACATGCATAAAATCTTAGAAGATTATATTGATGACTTACTAGCTAAGTCATTGTTGTGAGCAGAGCATGCAAAGGTCTTAAGGAAGTTCTTCAATCCCCTGATAGAGCACAATGTTAGGTTGAATCCTAAGAAGTGTGTATTTGGCATAACTTTAGGAAAACTCTTGGGATTCATCATTTCTAAATGAGGCATCGAAGTAGACCCAACAAAGGTCATGGTTATTCTAGAGATGCGTCCTCCCACTAATATCAAATAACTAAGAAGCCTTCAGGGCAAAGTAGCATTCATAAAGTGATTCATCGCTCAATTATCAGATAAGCGTCGACCCATGAATCGACTGCTACACAAGGGGGTCCCATTTGATTGGGACAAGGACTGCCAAGCAGCCTTTGCTAAGATTAAGCAATACCTAGAAATGTCGCCAGTACTAGCTCCACCAAGGACATATGAGCCTTTTTTGCTATATATATCGGCAACTGGCTTTGTATTAGGGACCATGTTAGCCCAAAATAACATGCAAGGCAAAGAGCAAGTCGTATATTACATCAGTCACACCTTGGTGAGTTATGAGTCAGGATATGCATATGTTGAAAAACTTTGTTTAGCAGTAGTGTTCGCTACCAGGAAATTATGGCATTACATGCTAAGTCATACCACATATGTTATATCGAAATAGAATCCTTTGCAGTACATGATGAGCAAGACATATCATAACACACGTACTGCAAAGTGGATCATGCTATTGATAGAATTCAATTTGCAATTCATCAACCAAAATTCCATCAAGATACAAGTCATAGCTGATCAACTGGCTAACGCACCACTGTCCAACAGTAGGCATATAACCATTGAGCTTCCAGATGATGCAGTCTTCATAATATCTGAAGCTCTCGAACCCAAGGAACCGAAGAATAATACTGATATGACATTGTTCTTTGATGGTTTGAAGTGTGAGCAAGGGGGTGGTGCAGGAATAGTATTTTTCATGCCACAAGGAGCTCCAATGCCCTTGTCATTCAAGTTAGACTTTTTGTGCACCAACAATAATGTTGAGTACGAAGCCCTACTTTTGGGCCTCCACATAGCCATTGCCATGGGTATTAAAAGAGTGAACATATTTGGCGATTCTCTGCTCATAGTTAACCAGGTTAAGGGGCACTTTTGGTGTCTATGTCCTGTATTGAAAGCCTACAAATATCTTGTTGCCACTTATCTGGCTAAACTTGAATGGTATGACATCAAGGCAATCCCTTGTTTGTCAAATAGGTTCGCATACACCATGGCATCTTTGGGGTCCTTGATCCCTCAGAATCCATCTACCGATTTCACTACCATCCATGTTAGAATGCTCTCACACCCAATAGTAGAGCATGCAGCCTTTGATAACAAAGAATCAGTCAACATGATTGTCATGGAACCTATACCTGATTGGTTCCGTAGAGTGGAAGACTTTCTTAAGCAGGCACCCTGGGAGTCATTAACTTCTTAGAGTCCTACGGGGAGTGATACTACCATTAACCACAAGGTTGTTTGCCAGTCTACTTTTGCAAAGCTAAATACATAGGGGGATCAGGCCATCTTAGCAGTTGAAGTTGAGGCTTGTCAAAGCTGGATGTTGCAAATCCAAGACTTCCTAAAACTTGGTATGATCCCAAAGGGATTGTCATGTGCCGCAAGACACACATTTAAATAGAAAGTGACTAAGTATGTCTTGATAGGAGACATTTTGTATCGACGCAGCTATGAAGGAGTCCTCCTTCGATGTCTTGATCCCCAAGAGTCATCTTGGGCAATCTCAGAAGCTCACAACGATACGTGCAATGGCCATTTTAATGGCATGGCTATCATCAAATGCATCCTTCGCATGGGTTATTATTGGCCCACTATGGAGAAGGATTGCAATGTGTATGTCAAGAAATGCGTTAAATGTTAGCATCATGCTAATCTTACACACTTGCCATCACAGGCCTTACAGCCCATTCAGGCGGCTTGGCCATTTGCTCAGTGGGGATTTGATCTTATTAGCAAGATTTCCTCTCCATCGTCAGGCTGACATATATTCATTATCATGGCTACTGAGTATTTTACAAAGTGGGTGGAAGTCATTCCCCTTACAATGACCACCGAAGCTCGCATCGCAGAATTTATTCTCGAGCATATCATATGTCATTTTGGGATACCATCCAAAATAATTTTGGATAATGGAACTTCTTTTAAGAACAAAACTATGCGGGATTTAATGTCTAAATACCGCATTCATCATATTTTTAAACTCCATATTATCTGCAAGAAAACGGGTAAGTTGAGGCCTCAAACAAGACTTTGGCAACCATCTTGAAAAATACAGTGCAAGAAAACCATAAGGATTGGCATATACAGCTGCCCCTTGCACTATGGGCATACAGGACTAGCATTCGGATACCCATTGGGGTAATGCCATTTTCACTAGTATATGGTGTTGAGGCCATTATGCCCTTAGAGTTGGAAATTCCAACGTTGCGCATCGCATTGAAAGAGTTCATCGATGACGACACTACACGACAAGCTCACCTCGATCAATTGATGTTGCTTGATGAACGTCATGTGAATGCCCTCGAGCATCTTCGTGTTTATCAGGAGTGATTAAAATGAGCTTACAATATCAAATTCCACCAGAGAGACTTTGAATTTGGGGATCTTATGTTGAAAGAAAACCAACAGAACTCGAATTTGTTGCCTGACATGCGAGACAAATTCATGGCTAACTGGCTAGGACCTTACATCATATCTAAAAATATTGGTTTAGGAACCTATCGCCTAACATCGCTAGAGGGTGTGGAAGAGCTTGAGCCTCTCAATATCATCCATCTTAAGACGTTATATGCTTAAGAGTGTAGTAAAGGCACCAAAGGCATCTGTAAGCCTTTGGTCAACCCAAAAGCCCCAAGGGTTTTGTCTAAACCGCTCGATCACCCCAAAAGGCCCCAAGCTCTCTGATTAATAAGCTTGGTCAAGTAAAGGCACCAAAGGCATCTGTAAGCCTTTTGTCAACCCAAAAGCCCTAATGGTTTTATCCAAACCGCTCGATCACCCCAAAAGGCCCCAAGCTCTCTGATTAAGAAGCTTGGTCAAGAAAAGGCACCAAGGATTTCCAAAAGTTGCTTGGTCAACCCAAAGGCTCCAAGAGTTCCTATAACTTCTCGGTCATCCCAAAAGGCTCCATTCCCTCTTGCTGAGAGTTTGGTAGACTAAAAGGTTCCAAAGGTGGTTGCAAAACCTTTGGTCAATTCAAAAGGCTCCAAGGATTTCTAAAAATCACTTGGTCAACCCTAAAAAGCTCCAAGGACATGTACTCATCGCTTGGTCAAATATGAAAGCTCAAAAACCTATAAAAATCAAGAAAAATATATTAAAGTCCAAAAAAAATGAATAAAGCCTAAAATCCAAAAACATTTGCATTTGCATTTTGCATTTTCATCTGCATTCACACATGCATTTACATCATCATATTGCATTTAGGCATTTTTCATCCGTTGCATTCCATAGTAGAGTGTAGTGCATTTATCAAAGTTTTACCAACAGTCACACGTTTGTATGACAATCATGCACCCTTTCATTTATCATAATTCATTGCATTCATACATGATACATGTTGTGGAGACTTATGTATGTATATTAAGTTTTCTTGTCACTCAGCCATACCTAGTGAGTTCTTCAGATATTGTAGATAGCTTGCTTTGCTATTATAGACAAGGTCATTAGTTGGGATAGTGCTTCAACATATCAGAATCCCGTCACTAAGAAAAACAATATAAAATCCTGCTAAGACGAGAGAGGATGAAAGCCACGAAAGCAGTCTTAGGTATCTAGAGATATGGGTTTTCACGACCTTCTTATCTTGCAAATAGTCAATTTATAAAGGTGTACTTTGGCAAAAGGACAAGAATTTCCCATATAAATCCCAAAGTTACAAAAGTTAAATCCCAAGTTACAAAGTGCAAAAAAATATACAAATTTCAAGTTCAAAATATAAAGTGACATAGTGAATCAAAAGCACTATAAAAATCCCTTGCTCAAAGAAAACGGTAACACGTGGACTAACAGTGATTTTTATCACTACATCTGAGCAAGTAAGAAGGGTGAGAACTTGAATCCCTGGATTGTACACCTTTTGAAAGCCATAGAGTTATCCTCGATCACAACAATGGGTTGAAAGAGTCCCACCTACATTTGGAGGGGTAGCCCCGATCAATTTACAAGATGAGCTAGCTCTAGGTACCTAGGATTGTCTAGTTGTATAAGTCTAATAAAAGTTGAAATAAGGATGATATGATTGTATGAGGAACCTTATATCACATATGGGTTGAAAGAGTCCCGACTGACATACAGGGTATGCTTACGAACTATCTAAAAATACTCATAGGCACACACAGGGATTATGAATAGTTGGGTCTATCACAGCAAAAGCCTTATCCAATATAAGTTTGGTATAGTTAGTATGTGATTTTTGGAGAGGTTTACTAGGGTGTTTGAGTCTCAAGGAAAACCCCAAAAGAAAAAAAAAAGTGCTCCAATAGCAACAAGATACCAAATGTCATTAGACTTCAAATATATGAGTCATTCATTCATTAGAATGTATTTTTACAAAGCACAATCAAATATATAGGATAGATACCACATGAATATCAAAAATGATGTTTAGACGGCCACTGACTATATAGTGTAGCAAAGAAGAAATATACATAATGACATATTCATTCATTAGCATTATACCAATCCATTACACTGTATTTCATATATGGATGATTAATTGATTAAGTTCTTGTAATGAGAATTATCAATTATTTTGCATGATTGTTGTACATTCTATGGTGTCATATTTTAAAAATTGAGATACATAGTTTACATTCATTCCTTATGTTTTAAGTGATTAAATCATACAGGTTCATTTCCATTAGATTATGATTCTATAAATAATGCATTAACATACATTGCATAGCATATCATAAACTGCATAAAATATACGCATGCCCACAAAGCAAAAATAAATATGCATTAAAAATAAACATCGCATCCATCTACATACATCATATGTCACACATATACTCATCTAGATCATTGCATATCATCATCATAAAGTATAATAGCTATCTAATGCATGACATCCATATGTCGCATTATATAAACATAGCATTTAAATAAGCATTGCATCCATGTGCATCAAATAAACATAAAATCAAAAACAATAAATACACATGTACACATAATGAGCCATGAAATATCATATCATATATATATGTGTGTCCAAACGAGTACATAGGGAGTACAAAATGCCCACAGGCTACAACTATGTAGGTCCTCGACCTTATACACAAAATGATACATCAAAACTATAGTCGACAGTTGCTATAAATCGGATTTAGGCTGCTCCCCCTGTACTGGAGCTCTCATCACCTACCTCTACACTGTGCTCTAGAGCCTGCTCTCCTGGCTGACCTGGCACTTATGGTGGATCCTGCCTACCTATAAAGCCTAATGCATCGAGCACACGAGAAACTGGTAACTGCAGTAGGCTAGTCCTCTAGATGGAGGTCCCTGATGTCTGCCCTGGATCTCTAGCCTTGGCCTACGATCTCACTGTGTGCATGCTAGAGGACATGTGCATCCTCTTAGTCCTATGATTCCTATGACTTGAGCCCATTGTGGACTGCCCTAAGGTCTTAGACCTGGTACGCTATGACTCTACTGCAAAAGGATCCTCAAGAATATGTAGCCCGTGCATCTCTATATAGCCGACTAGCTAATCAATGTGAACAAGCTAGGTTGCATGCATCTCATTGGTCCTCATGACCATACCATGCAATCATGTCACCTCAGTAGTCAGATCATGTATAGCTATTATACCTACTATCGATACCATAGGAGGCCCCATGATAGACTCAAGAGGCCCCATAATATCTCCCCTCGCTGCTCGTGCGAGGTCTCACTCTACCTCTATTGTAGTTCGTTGCACTTGTGCTAACTCTAGGGCAGTCTACAGTATCTACACCTAGGCCTCTACATCGGTAGCTCGAGTCATGAGCTCCTATACCTGGCCCTGCATCTTAGTCAGGCACTGCTCCTTGTCAGTCACCTTCACCTCTAGAGTGGTGATGGTGGTATCTCTCTCGCGCTACTAAGTGTGAAAGTGCCCAATCTAACTTTGCAAGTCAGCAACCTATGCTAGCAGTTGTCCCTCTACGCTGTCAGGAGGGACCTCACCCTCTTCTGGAGCATCCTCCTCAGGGTCGATCTCTGATAGGTCCTCAGTGGTGGCCTCTACACCCCAACTATCCTCAGTACGCTGGCACACCTTGCGCCCATAAAGATCTACCTCTGCCTCTGCCTCTGTTGCCTCTTGGACTAGAGGCCCGGTCATGTGCCATCTAAATAGAGACCACCACCCATCATAGTCAGGCATTGTCCCAGCTGTCTCAACCCCTGAATCTTGGAAATATTTGGGTGCATCTACTAGCAGTGGAGGAACTATCAGTGGGATATCCCTCTTTAGAGCTAGGCATCTGTACCTCAAAGTCATATCTGGCAGGTCCTACACCATGCTAAACTATCATAGGATACAAGAGAAAAATTGATACTCTCAGACCTCTAGCTTATGCCAAATAAGCCATTTATCTTGACGGGACCTTCGTAGCCACTCGTCTGCCTTCGGTCATATAGGAAAATCCATGTAGAGGCACCATACGATGTCCCCCAGTCCAAGTGCTACAAAGTTGATGATGTAATGCTATGTATCCCCAACATGAGCCCTACTGTGGACATCCTCCTCAGCACAAGGCCAAGAGGTAGCGTAGCACTGATGATCATCATCTAGGGTGGTGATGCATAGTGGTAGCTCTGCAAGATGCTCAATATGAATGTGCTACCACACCCAGATCTATAGCAACATGCTACAGCTGATGCCCTTACAGCTCCACTTTGTAATCTGGTACAACTCCCTATAGAGCTGGCATTGTAAAGTGCTCCCCTAGGCCAGCAACAGTGGCTCCTCTATCGAGCTATGAAGCACCCTCCAAGGAGGAGCCAGCATGTTCCAATGAATCCTCATGCCTGAGGAGTATGGAAGGACAATCTGAATGATGAGGTGCATAAAAAGGGCTTCTCAAGCAGAGAAGACGTCATCCAAGTACCAGTCCCCGATGTGCACCCCTCCATGGTCTGCATCATCCTATGTGTCGGTGCTCTGATCAGTGAATATGGCAGTAAAAATGGTATCCTTTTCCATGTAGGCAGAGGAAATGATAGCCTCGTCGTCGATAGGGATCCTAAAGATCCTGTAGACATCCTCCAGTGTGATGGTCATATCACTAGGAGGCAGGTGAAATGTGTTGGTATGCACATTTCAGCGCCTGGCCAACAAAGTGATATAGGCCTGATATACCCTAATGGTGGGTAGATCCATGACATAATCGAACCCGATGTTCTATAACCATGCTCGGTCGTCATCCAACAAGGCCTCATGGAGAGTCTTCATCACGTCAGGCTCCTGCGCTCTAGAAGTTAACTTTTAAAAAAAAAAAAAAAAAAACATAATGTAAGCTAAATCTAGCTAAGCAAAGCTAAAGAAAACTAAAAATATCTATAAAAAAAACACAAGCAATTGCAGCCTGCAACTGCAACTTCAGGTCCCCAATTTGCAAATTGGTAACCGCAGCTGCAACTTGCGGTCCTTAATTTGTAAAATTAGGGGCCGCAGCTGAAACCTGTGGTTCCTATTTTACCACCTGCGAACCGTAGCTACCAGCTACGGTTTAGGAGTAGCACCCATTTCGGGTACCCTCCTAGACCACTGCAACATAAAATTAAATCCTAGTCTAACCTAAACTAGTGGGGTTCATTATCGGCAGTTTAATGAGGTTCAATTACCGCATTTATTAAGTGTGGTTCATTTTACTAATATGGAGTGCGAGGTCTCGGTTTCGAGTTACCTTTCCCGCACCCTATCCCCGGCTAGTCAATGGCTGATTAGGATCCGCCATCAGGGAAGACGAGTGTAAAAATGGTTGAGTTTGATAGCGTTTCGTATCAGGGAATGACTTTTATCCCTCAGAGCTCTCAATTTCCTAAAGGTTGTAAGAAAATAATAAAAAATTATAAATGGGATTTCAATTTATAGGTCCTCCTAGTCTCTGCGGACTGCAGGTAAAACCCATGGTTCCAAAACTAGGGTTTTGCGCTCGTAGGTCTGACCTGCGGTCCTCAAAATTTGGAAATGTAAACCGTAGATCGTACCTATGGTCCGCAACTAGCAATAAATGCACTAAAAACCCATCATGGGAAGGTCTGAAAAGACAAATTAATGACTCCTAGTGGATAAAAATCAAAATAAAATATCAAAATTGCAAATTTGGTGATGTTACAAGCACCAGGATCAATCCAATAAATGCCAAATTAAACAAAACAAAAAAAAAAGAATCAAGCAATGAAAAACCAAATGCACCTCGTATTCAGTGATTTATCCTATAAAATTGGCGGTTGCAATGACTTACGATCCATGCAATCCGACAAGATGAGTAGATCACAATAAGGACATTTGGGGTAAAATTCTCATTTCTTTTATGACATCTTTCAGCAAATCATCGACAATATGATTCAACACAAGTCTTCTTGAATTTGTATTATTTTGACTCCCTAAGATGGCTATCATAGCCTGACTACTCCATGGGATAAAGATGTGCAAATACTACTAAGCATTGCAATCATAAGCTGAACTAGGCCTAGCCAAGGCATTAAACGTCTCAAATCTAAAAGTTGTTCAGGATCATTCATTATGGTCAAGTGATTTTGTTGCTTCAGACATTGTCATTACCCTCATCGACTCGTTGCTTGAGGGGGTAGTCATAATTTCATGTCATAATCAAAATCAATAGAAGATCCCGGAGATCATAGATCCCTTGATCTTGTCAAAATTGCGTTCATCCTTGTGAATCATTGCTAACAGCTATCATAAGCTTCCCCCTCTGCTTGGGGCAAATAGCAAATATGAAATTTCATTTGTAGCTCTCATCCTTCGATTATATAGGCCTAACTCCTATTGTAGCACCAAAGCTACCCGAATGTCTGATGACGAGTGTAGACTTTTCAAATGTAAGACTTCCCACATTGGAAGCAATGATTCCAGGATGCGCGTCCTTTTTTTGGACCTAGGGCATCTAATGTTGATCAGACTAAATCATCATAGAACCTGTGGTATCATTTTAGGAGGTCTATTTTGCTCAGTGTTGTTCAATATCACAACACATCTCAAAAGGGGCATCTGTAGACACCTAAAACACGTCATGTCAAGGGCAACTACTCATATGGACATGCTATAAAACCATATGAAGGATCTTTGATAGACTCCAAGATAGAGCAGTGGTTCTAACCACTCAATTTAGGCATTCTGGCCTAAGCATTCTGAACCACAGCCCAGACCTGCGATCTCCAGTCTGAACCACGGTTGACATCTATGTTCTATAGTCTAGATCGTAGCTATGACCTACGGTCTGAACTAGAGTTCAATTAGGCCTCCCATCCGAGCCAAATCGGTTGGAACGGCCAAGAGATCTAGAAGGAGGTAGTTGGAGGACAAAATATTCCAAAGGCTTCCATCCCAACTATCCTAACCAACCTTCTTGGTCTTGGCTTCTCCATGAAGCCACCCCTAGCCCTAGGGGCATGCTATAAATACCCCCCTCCAAGGGGATGAAAAGAGAGATGATTTGTATAGCGAAGTGTTGGCGAATTATCGAGTGAGCTAATTGATCAAGAGAGAAGTGAAGCCCTATCAAATTGCATAATGACCTTGTGCATTTGAGAGCCCCATTTGCTATCCATCCAAAAACCAAATAGCCATGGATGCCCTAGGTGCCTAGGAGGATCAAGAAACACAAATCCGGGTGAATGAAGGCCCTTCACAGTGATTTGACTGCCAAATATATCAAAGGACGACAAAGGCGACCCTTGAACATCAATTTAGACAAGGAGGTCAAGCCCACTGCCCCTAATTTTGAGGGCAAACACATCAGAGGTCAAACTACGACTGTCAGCCGCGGTTCACAGTGCAAACCACCCCTCACAACTGCAGTTTGCAATAGGTTAAATATCACCTTACTCATTTTGCTTTTTACCACATAGATTAGTCATGTTAGTCTTTTCATAAGTTTAATTGCATTTTAGAGAAAATATGACCGTAGGAATTAGGCATTTTATGCGTTGCATTGGATAGGAGTATATTGGATCTTTTAGATGTTTTATTGCTTCTAATTTGACATTTGTTAAATGCATCATTTGCTTATCCATGTCTTGTATGTTATAGTATAATTCTTGATGTGATTAGAATAGCTTAAAGCCTTTCTTTATGCTTTCTTGTTTTACTAGTTTAATGGTATTTACATGTATGTTTCTTTAAAAGGCCTCATCATGAGAGGCTATAAAACTTTGTAATCGTGCGATGTTGTTTCTTGTTCACAGGGAGACAGGTGCAAAATGGAGCCTATATCATAATCCTTCCACATCATGGAGAAAGGGGTTAGCTCTACCCCAAGGCAGTTTGTGAGTAATCATCGGAGTAACAAATAAGCGCGCCTACCCTATTGAGGGCATTGGCAATTGTAATATCTTTATCATCTTTGGAGTGGCCCTGAGAGGGCATTTTTGTAACCCAATATCCTTTCAAATATTAATATAAATAAACTTTGCATTAGTTGGCTTCTTTGTTCAATTCGTGCATTTGTGTGGATCTTTGTGTTTTTACGATGGTATAGATCAATACACTAGATAGGCGCACGCTCCACAGTTACGTCAAATTGTTTCTTTTCTTAGCATCAATGGGAATAATGTTGGCATTTGATGTTGACCATGTGCCTTCAACTATACATGATAATTTTCCAACCACACATTTCAACAGTTCTAATGTTTTTGTTATGTTACCTTTTTAGTTGTGTTTTCCATGATGTATTTGGTTGTTGTTGTTGAACAAGAGAAGAACAAGTAGAGCCTATTTTAATGCAATATAGTGGTTGCACTTTAGCACACTTTTATAATAGTTTGGTTGCAATGTTTCATGGCATATTGGTTGTACTTTTGTAGCAGGTTGGCTAGATTTTTATGGTGTATTGGCTATAGTTTTATTGCATATTGGCTAAAATTTTAGTAGCAAAGCTCTATTTTTTTGGTGAGAAGACCAACTAAGTTTCATGTTATTTTATAGTTGCAATTTTAATTTTATAGCAAATTTTTGTATGACTGCAATATTTTAAAATTTAGCAAGTTAAATTCTCTTATTGGATTTAGAGAAAAGTAGGGTAGACTTCTCCTATTTTCTACAAATTTTCAAGGAATCCTCTACCCCTTACTCTACCATAACCTCCACGTCCTCTTGAGAAATATTTGTTTCCCATGTTATTATGAGAAGTACTAGCTTCTCCCTCTTGTCTCTTTTCTCCTCTTCCACCAGTGCTTTATCCTCTTCCATGAGAAGATCATCCTCTTCCTCTAACATTATTTTGTTTCCTACAAAACAACTTTTCCTTGGTCTTGAGTGTATACCAATATGCCTCTTCAATGATTCTAATTCAATTCATACCAATCTCATCTTATATGGGTAATCTTATTCCATTTATGTACCTTACCACTTTTTCCTCATCATCTTCAATAAGACCAGCTCTTATGGTCAATTTATAGAATTTTTTGCATATTATTTTACTCCCAACTCCTTTTGATTGAGGTTTTAGATTTTTCTAAACAATCCAATTTGATAATTCATAGGTAAAAACTTATATTTCAACTTGGACACAAACTTTTCCCAAGTTTGGATTTTATCCTTCTGCTTTTATCGTCTCTCAGTTTGGACATGATCCCACCTGGTCAATGCATGTCCCTTCAACCTCATACTTACAAATTTAACCCAGTTTAGATCCTCCATAGATTCATAATCAAATAATCTCTCCATATCCATTATCCAATCAATCAACTCTTTTGGGTTTAAACTTCCATTAAAATTGGGAGTATCCATATTTGGCTTATGTCCCATATTTGAGATTGCCTAAATCAACCCCTGCTCTGGTTCTTTATCTTGATCTTCATTTTGAGCTTTCATGTGATCAAATTCCTCTTCTTAATTCACTAATATTTTTCAATATGAACACCTCTCCTTTGAATAGTATCAACTGCATCTACCCTGAGGGTAATTCCTCTCAATATTTTTGTTATATATGTTGGTAAAGCTCCTAGAACACATGGTCTTCCTCTTCCTCATTGTGTCATATTTCCTCCAATGTATATTGTAAAAAATTAAAATTAAACCCACTCTGATACCAAATGATGTAGACATATAGGGATTCTAGTGAAGAAATACCTCTTTAAGTAGTAGACTATCACTAACTCAAATTCCAGACTCAATGTGAGCCAAGTTGTACAACAATGTTCAATCGTATGATAGGTCCAATCATAGGGCTGGTTAAAATGGATGACACATGAATTGAACGACAAAATTTAGTCAATTATATGATACATAAATTGAAAGACAACTTCCTTCAATTGTATGGCACATGAATTGAACAACTTTCTTCCATTGTATGGCACATGAATTGAATGACAACTTCCTTTAATTATACGATAGTTGAATTGAATGATAGACTTCCTATAGGACAACAATACCTCCTTACAATAGGTGGTAAGATAATAATTCTTCAAGATGATAGTACTTGATATGGTTCTCTATCACGGCATCTTCCTCTCGTCTTCATGCCATATTTTCCACCTGGGAAATATCTTTGGTCTTAATGTGATTATAATCACTCGTTCACATTTTAGGGTTCCTAATTTGCTACTCTTGGTCTTCTTAGGCCAAAATTTGACATCCAAATCTCATTACTCAAGCTACAACCTAGTATAATATTTTTCAAAAAACTTGTAGTCCTACACATAAGTCTTTCCAATGCACAATTATAACAATCAAAATATTTATTGTTTACACCAAATCCTAGCCACTTGTCATCCATTTGCATCCTCAAATCATAGCCCTTCATTATATATATATATATATATATATATATATATATATATATATATATATATATATATATATATATATATATATATATATATATATATATATATATATATATATATATATATTTATATTTATATTTATTTAATAAATATATGTATATATGAATAAATCTCAGCCACCCATCATGATTTAATCCCAACCATCCATTTAACATGATCCATGCCACATATCAAAGTCATAATCTTAGCCCTTCATCATGTTTTAATCTCGGTCACCCATTGGTGTCGTCAAAACCCTAACATGTTAAGGGCAAGTTATAAAAGATCATTCATTATTATGAATGAGGGTTGATCGATTCAAAAGTTGATTGGTGATTCCTGAGGTTAGAAAGCATTAGAGCCCTTCATCCATCATCATCCAAACCCTAGTTTTTTTCTAACACCTTCCCTTACCATCGCCATTGCATCTTCTATTTATATTGCCAAAATCCCTGTAAAACCCTACCAAAATTTTGTAGAGTATCCCTTATCACTCCTGAATGCTTTTGAGCATTCCTCGAACATTGCTAAGTATTCCAAGAACATTGTAGGGAATTCATAACTCTCCTCAAATGCTCATGATCATTTCTTCTTTGCTAGTTTATGATCGACAAACCCTCAGACACTCATGGATGTTTGTGCATCACTAGATAGAGGAAACAGAGAAATAGATCAGGCAAATCAGATAAATTTTGACAAGGTAACAGGTATTATTGGTTTTCAAATTACGTTTTCTATGCATGTCTTAGGGTTGATCGATTCAAAAGTTGATTGGTGATTCCTGAGGTTAGAAATCATTAGAGTATTTCATCCATCATAATCCAAACCCTAATTTTTTGCTAACACCTTCCTTTCTCATCGCCACCACATCCTCTATTTATGTTGCCAAAACCCCTGCAAAACCCTACCAAAATTTCATAGAGTATCCCCCATCACTCCTAAATGCTTTTGAGCATTCCTCGAACATTACTAAGCATTCCAAGAACATTTTAGGGAATTCACAACTCTCCTCAAATGCTCACGGGCATTTCTCCTTTGCTATTTTATGGCTGACAAACCCTCAAACACTCACGGGTGTTCGTGCATCACTAGATAGAGGAAATAGAGACATTAGTTAAATCAGATACATTTTGACAAGGTAACAGGTATTATTGATTTTCAACTTACATTTTCTATGCATGTCTTATATTTTACCATTGTTGCACCTAGGGTTTGTAGATTTATTATTCAGAGGGTCTCACACAGTGGAGCCCTCGCATATACTACTAATATTTTTGTGTTGTTATCTTTTTGCAGGTATAGGAGACATCTTCATTGATGGTTATTGTAGTTAGAGTGGCTCCGTAGAGATACGCAAGCCCACTTAGAAATTTTTCTGAGTGAAGACAACCTAGAGACATTGAACATTCATTGTGAATAAGGATTTTTAAACCCTCTTATTCTAATAAATTATATCAAAGCAATACGTTGCATTATAACCCTCGATTTGGGATAAATTTGTTGTATAAAATGGAGATCCAAACTCCTTGAGTTCAATATAAATAAAGATCTTTCATGTTATGCATATTGTACCATTTGCTTTGATCTAGTATTTTTCTTGGTGTTTCTCATTTTTGCTTTACAAAATGGTGATCACATAGGGACCCTCAAAGGGTTTCTTATGTTAATTTACCTTGTCAATCTATAATTTTTTATCTATTTTTTCTATTTGTATTGCAGGTTTCAAACATCCATTCGTGCAAAAATTATGCAATCTAGGGCTAGGGTTTTTGGAAGTAGCAATATTCGATCTGTGGTCGTGTAGACACCATCCAGCATTTGGGGGATGCCACACAATGTCCACATGGACACTACAGAGCATCCATGGAATTCTATAGAGTATTTACGGGTTTTGACAGAGAAAATTATGGGTTTCGACAAAGAAATTATGGGATTTTGCATTGTGTTTGTAGAGTTGGATAAAAATACGTAGGCCTTCTGGTAAGTCTTGTTTAAACTCTGCTCATATTTTTGCTTTTTAAAAGAAAGAAAATAAAATAAATATTTATTGTTTTGTTTAAAAAGGCAACATATTGCATTGTTAAACATCTTAAGCATTCATAAGCATTTTTAAATCATATAGAATTGCACATAGGTATAGATTTGCATCTCTGCATTCATTTTAGTTGCATTAGAATATTCATTACACTAGATTCAAGATTTTGCTATCTTTCATGGTATTTTTGCTTTCTTTCTTGTGTGTTGTTTACAATAAATGAAAAAACATAGTAGTTGCTCTTTAGGATAGAGTTTCCCACTTCACACTCTTCTAATATGGAACAAGTCATTGGTTCTCAAGCTTCCTCCCATTGTTGGAAACACATTGTTGATTCAAAGTGGAAGAGATAGGAAAACCCTCCACTGTTGAAAACACTAGCTGATTCAGAGTGGATATTAAGAGGTGTACCCTAGACTCTTTTAATGGGTTTAGTATTGGTGTTCTTATTCACCAACTTGGTTGAGTGAAAGAGGGTTTCTTTGCATTTTGAACACCATAGACAACAAAAATTTAAAAATAATCACACACTTTGCATGTTTCATTTTCAACATCAGTGAGTTGGATTTCATCACCAACCACTAATCGATATTAGTGACAGTGGGCTTCATCTCCATCCGTTGGCTCACCCCATAGGCACCTTAGCATCCCTTGAATAATTTTTCTAGATTTCATCACCAAAAAAATATCCACTTGCCATCCACCTTAGGAAGCTACCCTGCATAGTAGTCTAAGCTTAGGGTTTGCACATCAAAACACACAAACCACAAAAAAATTAGAAATAAAATATTATTGCAAGACATAGGATTAAATTTTTTGTTTGATTATGTATTCTTTCTATTGTCATTGCACCTTTCCACACACATCCCTCACATTTGGTACCTTTACTTGCTCATAGCTTATGGCATTTACTAGAAATAAAGCCAAAGCCATGAATAAAGCACCAACCTCATCCATGGAGTGCTCCACTCCTTCCTCGGCCACTTTTGTGGATAACCCAGCTAGTCTAGCACAAACAAGCTATTTTGGTTTGTCTGTAGCACCTTCCCACACAGTATTCACTTTGAATGTTGATGTCATGCAAAAAGCCATCCATACCTCCATTCCAAAAACTAAACCATCAACATCCATTGATGCCCGCATCACCTACATAGACATGGATAAGTTTGGAGCTTATTTAAGACTAGTCAATCCTATTCTAGAACCACTTCACATTGCACCCAAACATGTTCCTTCTTATTAGTAGGAATTGGCTCAATCACATCCCCATAGTTTTAGCCAAGTTTACACCAACCTTCTTTTTGAGGAAACATCTAAACCCTCACACCAAATTCCTCCATCACAATATACCCAAATCACCTCCATCCCATCCACCTACACCACTGCCTATTCCAACCCACTCTACAAAGAATAAGTTAATGTTGCTTCATAGATTTCATTCACCACTCCTCATTCAGTTGTAATTCCCTTCGCAACTTACCCTTTGTTAACTTCCACCAATATTACCAACACTCACACCTCACTTACATCCACTTCCACCACAACTACACAATCTACATCATAAATTGCCATGCAAAAATCATGGAAACACCTTTATCAATTTCTCATGGGCCAAAAAGATGCTCGTTCTTTCCCTCAATAGCAATCACAAGTAGCAAATTTTAAATCCCATTCCATTTCAATCCAACACACTTTCTTCACCCCTGATCCATCTTGGGTATCACAATATTCTTAGGTTGCTATACCCACACCTCCATTCACCCACATCAACTCCACTTCCACAACCCAACACATCCACATTCTACAAACCTCATATCCACTCCATAAATAACAATTACTCCATCACAAAGACCAACAACATACCCAACATCATCAAATACACCTCAATACATCAATTCATCAACATCACATTCCATCTCAATAATTCATCACTTCACACACCCTAACTTCACATAATCATCAAAAAATTTAGGGCTTCTACACATACGTGGAAGACCCTAAAATCCAAACCATGCAACAATAGATTGATAGCTTGATTATGCATAATCCTGGTATGATGTACCAGAATCCTACACTAAGACAGCTAATCAATCAATCTATTAATTTTTTGGTACCATCACCGTCTTATCCGATAGACTTCACAATACTAAAATTTGATAAATTCAAAGGGGCTGAGGACCCTAGAGAGCACATTAGCACATTCATTCACTCATGCTTTCGAAATCAAGATCAAGATTCTTTGATGCTCATAATTTTTCCTCAAACATTGGGGGGAGACACCTTAGACTGGTATAACCATCTGCCACATCATAGCATTTACACATTTTAAAATTAGAAATAAGTTTTTGGAAAGGTTTTTCCTCAATGTATGCAAGAAGACCACATTGTTCGACCTATACAACCTTAGAAAATTTGAATAAGAGTCGATCTATGATTTTGGAAACCATTGGAGGGCAGTTATCACTAAGTTTTCATTCTCCCTACCAATGGAATAATTGACCCTAAATTTTCAAGGAGTTTCCTATAACCCATATCCTTGTTTTTGCAACTACAATAATATAGAAAATTTGATGAAGCTCTCACCCAAGCTCGCATAATTGAAGAGATAAAAATCTAAGAGGGTGATATAAAACCAAAGAAAAAATAATGGAAAATAAGGGCCAATCTAAAGTAAATTATTCTAGCCAATATAAACAAGGACAAGTGAATCAAGTGGTTTTGAATCAAACCCAAATGACCCAACAACCCCACAGTAAACAACAACAATCATTACAACAACCGCAAAAAGTATCTTATCGAGCGATGCCCCCAAAACAACAACTTCATAACATAGTGTCAACTATGGATAATCATCAACGTCGATAATTTTTTTGACAAAATTGCACCTACACACCCTTTCCTGAACCATATGCATCCATATTTCATAGTTTGTACAATAAAAATGTACTTACCTTACCTAAATTTAAACCATATGATCCAACCAAATATGGAAAGGACTATAGGGAACATTTTTTTTTCCCTTACCATCGATAGAATGGGTATGAAATTAACAACTACTTCACATTCAAAGATATTATGCAAGACCTAATAGACCTAGGGACCATTAATTTTGATAGTCCCTTGGTATAGCTAAATCAAAACCTTAGCATTTATCAAATGTCACTTCCTCATCATGAGGAACAACAACAAATGATAGGGGGATCAAATACAATGACTCCTCCTAACCAAGTTAATCATGTACAATAGTACCAAGGTTTTATGGGGGCTATCCATGTAGTCACTCGAGGTCAAAGAAGCACCAATAGATAAGATGAATAACAATAGGCAGTTCAACCTCTTATGGCACAACAAGCAAGTGTGTCTCCACAACCTACCAATTCATCATCACCCATCCATTGTTTTGCTAATTCATCCCATCCCATTCATCTTCAAAGCCATCCGCAAATACCCATCATCTCCTTGAGTAGCTAACTAACAACTAGCCTTAAAATAGCTTCAACCAAAGTATCTATCTATGTGCTAATACAACAATCTCCCCCACACTGTGAGGCATTAATAGAAATTTTAAATTCTATTGAAATTTAAGATACTAATGCCTTTAACAATTTTGTGGAGAGTATTGAAACATGTATGGAACCTTCTATCACATTCTATGATTTTGAAGTTAAATCAATATCATCAGAATCATTGGATCCTCCATTACACATCATGACTCAATTTGATAGGAAGCCCTTTAAACAAGTGTTGATCGACACTGGCTCATACAACAACATCATCACCACCTTTGTCCTTCAACATCTCAATCTTCCACCCTCACACATAATCAAATCCACATTCACCTTGAGAGCATTCAATGATGAGCTTTGTTCTATAGTTGGCACTATCGCCTTACCTATAGAAGTGGGGGTTAAGATGTTTCATACCATGTTCTATTTTATTGGAGAGATCCATGGCTTACAATGTACTCCTTGGGTGTCCCTGGATAAGGGAAATGAAATGTGTCCCTTCAATACTACATCAATGCTTAAAATATGTACAAGAAGGAAAAATTCATTGTATACTAGCATACATCAAACTGTTTAAGTACTACAACTTTATTTTCAATCCATACGAATCCACACTTCCATCCAGCCACCTATTCTTAATTCTAGCAATCACATCATCCACCAAATATCACACCACTTATTCATCAAAAACTCCTATTCTTGAGGAGCTCCCCATCACTACCCCATATCAAGCTTCCACTTCCACACCCACACCTTCATCATAATTGGCTACATGTACATGTGGTCAAATCCAATCTACACCGTCCACATCATCAACATCAACATTACCTATTATCACCACTCATTCATAATCTTCCATCCAACCTACTTCACAAACACCTACTTTCATTTCATCCACATCAACATCATCAGTATTCCATCAAACCCCTTGACCAAATCCATCTTCATCTCCACCAACTGATGTCTCATAGGATTATTTTATGGATTATGAGAATCCATTTCACCATTCATCTCCTCTCTCATTGGAGCCACAATCCACCCATGAGTTCCACATCTCCACATCTGCTCCATCCACCTCATCATCCATACAAGTTGCAGTCCACCTCATCAATCTTAGCATTGGTGAATAGGTGGTCCAATATGTCACAGTTACACTGCTAAGCATCTAAAATATTAGGGATTATGGTCACCTATGTGACCCACCCTTATCTATAGGATCAATGTACAATATGGGTTCAACACCTAATAAAATAAATTTTGTGTATGGAGGGGTCGATTCTTCGTTCGATACACCTACCCTAAATGAACCCAAGCAACCATGCTCTGCCAACCTTGAAAGCATGATAATTTTTATTTTCCATCACAATACTTTCATCAGTTTAATTGGAAAGAATTTGGTCTAGGACAACATGAACAGGACATGCACGAAATAATCGAGCCTCAATATCGAGAAATGCATGATAGTTCAGGATTGGCATACCACTCACAATCTATCGATTCCTCTTTTGAGAAAGTCTTTCAATGACTCTATCTAGATCATGAAGAGGATAAAAATCACAACAATAACTTTGAGGAGGAATCCTATGAATAATACGATGACATGTCGATATCTTTCAATGAATTTGAAGAGGAATCAGTCCCAATATCTACATTCATTGAATAGGATGAGCATTATCTCAAAATGTTTCTCATCCATAAACCCATTTTCCATTTGCTCCTCCCAAAGGAGCGAGTTGAGCCTACCAAATAACCACCACCTCCACTTCATTGATCACTTCACAACAACATCCTGTAACATATGTACATAAAAAAATCTTTGCATGGCCTTGTCATTTGCATTTATACATGTTGCTTACTGCTATCCAAGTTCACAAGGTTCATTCCAACCATATAGGCTTGCCATTCTAGGGGAGTAGAAGAGATCGAGTCACTAAACATCATCCAATTGAGAGCATTCTATGCTTAATGTGTTTTATATATGTATATATATACATGGCTAATACACAAAAACATCATTCATACATATTGCATTTCACACATTGTATTACACAATCACATTCATTATCACTCTTGCACATATTAGGGGTCATTTGTAAATTTTAGACAATAAATGATCCAAAAAGTCTTGTCACCTTAATTAGGAGTACTCTCAAGTTCACATCCATATCATTGCACCATTTTATAATCCAAATAATCATTTTCAAACCACATTTCCATCACCCCTAGGTGTTTTCGGTCACTTAGCCACTCCTAGTGTTTCAAGCAACCTCCAATACATGTCAGATATTGCTTTGAGAAGATGAGTGATGAGCACAAAAAATGCTCATTTTATATACATTCTTAAGGGGTATCATTATTGGTTTAATTAGCATGTGAGATGTATTTTTATTTAACTTGTGCATATAATTGATAGAAAATCTAGTATTATGCTTGATGGGTGTTTCTAGTGGAAATTGTGTATAAATGCAGGTTTTGCTACTAATATGGTATTTTCCAGTCTACATCCCAATTGGACCTGGCATGCTTCTACTTCAATGAGTCTAAGGTATATGGAGTAGGTGTCTTACTCTGGCACCTTAATCTGGTGCCTTACTCTGGTGCAAAAGATGGAATTAGGACAAATCCAATCCTAGTGATAAGTCATTTTCAGTGATTCTAATATTCTTGAACCAAACACATCTCACACTTATTAAAAAAATCTTGTGTCAAATAGGAATAACACCATGACTGGGTTGAACCTCGAAGTGAAAAAGTCATCTTTTCTTGTCCCATTATGCACATAGTCCAAAATTAAAAATAGTGGTCTTCACCACTATCAACACTTCTAAATAAAAGAATGAGTAGTAAGGATAGGGAAAAAATTTCATCATAATTTGGTTGAGAATATGATTCCACAAAGCTCTAATTATTTTACAAATCACACACCATAGATACTCAAGTAGTGAGGATAGAACTATATTTCCATCCAGATGGTTAGGTAGTCTAAATCCCCAAATCTTAGAGATCATATCATTGTACTATGGATCTAATATCCATCAGGGCTATAGATGCTTGATTGGTAGTGGAGTACACTCATGCGTGATGACATGTCTCTCTTGAAGAGACCTCTAGTAGCACATAAGAACAAGCTAGCTTCCTTGTCTCCATGACAAATTTCATCACAATTTACTCAATACAGATTAATGAACTCACTTGTACACACATTGGCTCTTGATTGCCTTGAGTCATTATCATACTCATGATTGGTAAATGAACTTTCACTGCACAGACATTTAGTCTTGAAGAAATTCAATAGAACTTAGTGAGTTTGTTTGACATCACTAGGATTTTTTAGTCTTTGAAAAATAATCAGTCATACATAAACTAAAATAACATCCATGTAATTATCCTACCATTACATGAGTCTTCCATTTCACATACCACCATTTTGGTGCCCTTGATTAAATAACAATGATAAATATGGTCAACAAAATATAAACTACAAATGATCATTAGAGCATTAGTTTATTTGCATTATCACAATTCATAAACATCATCATTACATTATCATCCATCACATCACATACACATGCATTCACATAAACATTCACACAAAGTCATAACACAAAATCCATGTGTGTATATATAAAAATCACATATACAATGAACGTCTGAAGGCTATATAAAATGGAGAACCAAGGCTCATATACAAAAAAATGCCACACAACACTAGCTAGAACCCATAGGTAGATTTTGGTGACCTCGATGGAGCCCTAGACCAAGATATGTTATACCTATAATCACTAACAAAACTTACTAGGGAGGAGGAAGGCCACTCTGGCAGCCCAATGTGGTGCTACATAAGCAGGTCTTCTAAATCTTGGATGTACCCCTCCCAAGATCAAAGGTATATTACATCCTACCTCTAATGAGCATTCCTCCATACTAACTCTACCTAGAGCCTCACTATAGTATCCTCACCTTAACCCACTAACATACGTGCCTCTAGCTCTTTTTCGTAGTTGAGAATTCTTAGCATCCCAATCTACTATCACTGCATCTCACTCTATAACCATATACCAGAGTTGATCCCACTTAGCCTCAAGCTCAACCCAATCCTCCTCACTCTAACCAGGATATCTCTTTAGACCCTCCCTAATACCACCATCACCATCACCATCACCTCTAATCTCTAGTGGTTTCTCTATCGCATCCCTCGCCTACCTCACTCGATTGCTAGACCTACAATATCTCTAACATAGAGGAGTCTCTTTGACCTCTGTTGTTATCTCCTCATCATCACCACTACCATCCTCAACCATCTAACTTGATACCCACAAAGGTTGTGAAGTAAACCAAGCCTTATACTTTATCATGGTCTTAACATCATCCACATTCGAGAGATCTATCTCCTCATAATCCCTATATTCTACCTGCCACTCATTTACACAAGGTAGGCTCGACTCATCTGATTGATACCTATAGAGCACTAGAGCCTCAGGTTCTCCATACTGTATCCCAAACTATCATAACACTCATGAGAACTGGATCAACTCCACCTCACTACCATGTCACCCAACCATCCATCTAGACTACCTAATCTATCGCACCACTCTTTATCTAAGGATCACCTAGCATACCATCATGGCCTCCAATGCACCTGATCAAACATCAACCTTATCCACATATCTTTGCACTTGCAGCAACTACGACCAAAAAAACTCAACTAGACCTCCTCAACTACCTACCATCTCAATATATAGGGTTGATACCTATCCCACTTGTATGGTAGGACCACAAGATAAGCCACACTAAAGTGATCCCAACCCCAAACCTACAATAGCACACTACAACCCAACCTCTTTCACCCATGCCTCTTCACCTCATATAGATCCAAGTAGTTTTGCACTAGTAGCATAGGAACCCAAGTATACACACGAGGCTCATCAATCATACCATACACTAGTCAAATCATATTCCATGGGAATTTACAATCGATTTTGTTAGGTACCAATACGTTAACCAACAGGAACATGACCAAGGTGGGTAGGTCCTCCCACTACTTCTTTGCATACATATTCAAATACCTTATCCCTCTACCCGGGATGCTCACATCCCTCCACCCATCTCCAAAATCCACTTCAACTCATACTCCTTATCATGTCCAACTTGGACATGCAACCCCTCCACTGATACTCAAAATATGGGGTACACATCCTCTAGTGTCATCATCATCTACCTTGTCAGGAGCTATAAGGTTCCCCTATCTGGATACCACCTCTCAGCCAAGGTATAGAGGTACCCCTCATCAGCCCTCACCATCTCAATTTGCATAATCCCAACCAATCCCACCCACTGTAGCTAATCTTAATGGTCCTTCTATAGTACCTTTCTTACCCCTAGTATGATGGGCAAGAATAAATATCGAGCCTCCAATATCCTCAACTCAACACAACATAACATGCAAATGCACATTACCATCATAGTCATTGCAAAAATAAACATCGTACAATCCAAACAAAAGAGCTAATATCACTTATCTCTACCACTGGCACCTTAACTCTCGCTACTACATCCATGCCCTCCATCACCATCACCACACTCCTTCACTCACTCACTCACTCTCCTTTAGATATCACTTCTCAAACTCGTAAACACAATAATGAATCATATTTTACCTCTAAAACACTTTTATAGTTGATTTTGGTGCGCATAAATACCCTAGGGTGTGTGCCTAGCACACTCAAACACTATCCTGCATCTTTCATGTGGTAGATGCTCTCCTACATTTGTGCTTGATTTGGATGATGGTTCTTGTTTGGCTCCAAAATATTGCAAAAGGACTCAAAGGGCCTCAAAATGTAGAAAAACCCCACAAAATCACCTCAAATTCCACCCATGCATCCATTAGATCATTCCATTATGGTTTGTGATTATACAAATCAATTTGGACACTTCATTTTTTATCATGACCAAAATTCGTGAAAACACCAAAACCACATACAAAACACCTCAAAACGGTCCAAAATTTCACAAAAATACCACATTCACTATTCTAAACATTCATCACATCATTCCATAATATTTTGTGATAACTTGGATTGATCAAGTGACCAAAAGTCACAGAAGTACCCTAAATTGCTTCAAAATATCCCAAATCAAATTCTATATTTCACAAAATCATCAAATTTTCACTCATCACTCATTGCATCATTCACAATGCTAGTCATATTCACATTCATATCATCCACAATTCAATGCATTTCCACTCAACATTGTCAAAGTAACTTGCATCATCAAGTGAATCTTGTATCTAGTGGTTTACTCTATTCACCTAGTAATTGAAGTGATTGGTTATCAATGTAAGTTGGTAGGATGGATATATAACCATAAGGACACTTTTTCATTCACATTCATTACATCATTCACATCATTCAATCAAAATCCTCTTTTTTCTATTAGGGTAAAAGCAAAAATCACTCATTGTACTATTCACAATAAAAACACCATTCACATGCACTACATCATTAACATTCCTTTACATCATTCATATCATCCAAGTGAACCTCATATCTAGTGGTTTACTCTACTCACCTAGCAATTGCGTTGATTTGCTATCCATGCTATTCGGTAGGATGGGTAGATCGCCATAAGGATACTTTCTCATAACATCCTCTTGTTTAAAAACAATATCTTATTGATCCCTTATTTTTTGAGTGATACTATGCTCTGACTAATTTGCTCAAAAGGTATCATTGATGACCTCACCAACATAGATAACTTTTACTACATCATTCCCTTTCACATTAAGGAATTGTGCACAATCACTAGGAATTTTGCTTCCTAGCAATCACCCGATTTAGGATGATTGGCTCTTGCTACTTCATGTTCTACATTTTGTATTTCAATGATGCCAAAAAGGCATATTTCTCAATAGCACAAAATCACCCCAAATTTGGGGCAGCCAAACTTGATTTCATTTTTCCACAGGGATACATTATTCACATTTATTTACAAAATTTTCAAAAATCCCTTTTCTATTGAGGCAAAATTAGAATCATTCATCACATCATTTACATAATTCATATCATCCACATTGAAAAAAACCCCTTTTTCGTTAGGGCAAAAATAGAACCAATCATTGACCATTCATATCCATATTCATTTACATCATTCATATCATCCATATTTTCAAAAACCCTTTTTTTTTGGGTAAAAGTAGAATCATTCATCACATCATTTACATCATTCATATCATCCACCATTCTATCAATTGGCTTGTGAGATTTATTCTTCACTTAGTCGTCAATTGAGGGGGTAAGCTACAACAAAATATTTTGTCTTCAGAGTTCTCTTGCACACCAAGGAAAAGAATCTACCTCACCAAACCAAGTGTCTCTTATTTTTGCACCGTATTATGTTTCACATAATGCGATACAAAAAAATGCATTTGTAGACACCAAATCCTAGCCACTTGTCATCCATTAGCATCCTCAAATCATAGTCATTCACTGTTTATATATGTATGTATTTATTTATATATATATTTAATAAATATATGTATATATGTGAAAACATCTCATATGCCCATCATGACTTACTATTGACCATTAATTCATCATGATACATGTCACTTAGCAAATCTCAATCTCAACCCTTCATCATGTTTTAATCTCAACTACCCATTGATGTTGTCAAAACCCTAATATATTTAAGGGTAAATTATAAAATATCATTCATTTTTGTAAATGAGAAGTTGGAAAATATCATATGTTGGAATATTATTGAGAGGTCAAGATCTAAGAGCACTCATCATCCATCCACTTCACAAAACCCTAGCATTCTGTTAACATCTACCATCTTTGTCATCGCCCAAAATCTTCGTTGCCATATCCGTCGCCGAAACTTCTGTGAACCTTACCCAAAATTTTTAGAGTATCTTCCATCACTTCCGAATGCTTTTGAGTGTTCCTTGAACACTACTGAGCATTTCAAAAATGTTGTAGGGTGTTCACAGCTCTCCTTAAATGCTCCAAGGTGTTTCCCCTTTGCTATTTTATGACTGATAAACCCTCGAATGCTAGCTAGTGTTCGTGCATCACTAGATCAAGGAAGCAGAAGCTTAGATTAGTAACACTAGCATATTTTTAACAAGGTATCATTTATTATTGATTTACTTATATTTTCGATACATCTACACTTTATTTCATCAAATATTTTAGTTAGGGTTAATATTGTACACTATATGATTTTAATGGACATCACACTATGGAGGCCTTGTAGGTATTACTAACCTATTTTTTGATCTATTTATGTGCAGGTTATAGGGAATGTTTACATTGACGATAGTTGCAGCCACAAGTGACCTCGCAGGGATACACAAGCCCACTCACAAATTGTTTGGAGTGAAGATGACCCAAAGACCCCAATTATTCATTTGAATGAGGGGTTTAAACCGTTCGATTGTAAAATTATTTGTATCAACACAAGTTTTATTGTAATAGTGGAGATCAAGGCTCCCTGATATCAATATAATATCATTCTTTTATTGTGCAAATATTTCTTGTGTTTGATCTGATATCATTATATTGGTGTTGTTCGCTTTCACTTTACATTTATCATTCACCTAAAATATAAAATATATTATAAATTAGAATACAATTTATTTATTAATACATAGGTACAACATAACACATTCCAATGGTTATCTAAGGTGATAATTACAAAGTTTTTCAACTCCTCCCTTCCTTCCCAAAACCAATTATTTTAGATTTGTCTATTATGTTTCTTCTTCTCTTTCTATTCTCTTGAACCCCTCACTTCCCTTTCCTTTTTCTCCTTTATATGCAAAATTCTACGATTACATAAATGGTTTATTAAATGTTACTTACAGATGTTTAATTTATTAAAACTTCATACACTAGATTCCCCACATTAGTGAGCCAATATTTAGCCTCACACTTTGTTGTTTAAGATATTTGGGAAAGAGCAAGGAGAAAGTGCAAATAGGAAGCAAGTGTAAGGAGTGAGTCTCACCTTTTTCTTGTTGGAAGTATTACATTATTTAGTACCTTGCAATTATATTACAAATACCATGTAAATAGTTTAGTTTAGATTTTGATTAATATTTGAGTATATAGTAGGTGTCCTGTAAGGAAGTGTAGAGTTGTGTAAGTGAGGTGTCATATAAGTATGAAATTATGTAAGATTTTATCATTTAGTATGTGCAATTATTAGAGTCTTTGTCCTTATGTGGAAATGTGGAGTCAATAATTATTATTATGTGGTATTTCTTCCATGAGAAATATGAAGTGTTAGATCTTTGTGTGTGTGAGGAGATGAAAAGTTTGTGTAAGTAGAAAGGTCAAGGGTTGTGAATGTGAAGAGTATCATATCCATGTGTGTATATATTGAAGATAAATCATTGTAATATGTGATTGAAGAAGCTTTACAATATATTGTATTTGCATTGCTTGAGTTGATATATTTGTATATATCAATAAAATATTTTTTGTTTTTTTATTAAATTGTGTGAACATTTTATATTGATCATGTGTAGAATATAGTTGGAGTGCTAACAATGGTACCAAAGTCACATTGGGTGTGCTTGGTGAAAGCCACATTTGAGTAGAAGTATGATTAAGAAGACAAGAGCAACCATAATTATGAGAAATAGCAAGGTTGTAAGAGGATCAATAATTATGAAGGTAGACAAAGATAGTCACATGAAGAACATCATGTGAAGAGAGAAGTCATATTTGAGTGATGTATGGTTTAAGAGAAACTAATGGAAATAGTATTCAAAAGTACTGAAGACTATTTTAATGTTGAAGAAGAGAGCACCAGGTTTGTTGCAGAAGTCTCTTTAGGAACCTGTGAAGAGGACAAGAGAACAAGAGTAGAAAGAAGATAAGATAAGATACCGAGGAGTTGAGGAGACAATAATTAAAAGTGGGCAAAAAAATTATAGATGAATCAAATGAAGGAGTTGTACGAAAATATGCTAGAAAAACAGGTTCAACAGAGAATAAAATGAAAAAATTGAAATAGAAAAATATTTTTGGAATGTAGTGGTAGGAACCTAGGGTTCCTAGCACATAAAATGTAAATAAATAATAAATAACCTAAACTAAAAGAATCACCTTTTGTATTGTCGGGAAGTCCCTTCAATAAGTTGTATTATATTTCATATTCATGGATATTGGAATGATAAGTTCTTACAATATTTTATACCCACTCTAGGGTTATAGGTGAAAGGTTGCAATGCTTCCTAACCCTAATATTATAATAATAATATAATAATTAATTATATTAATTATTATATTATTTATTATTATATTATTTTATTATTATAACTATAGGATATGAAATACATTATTACTATTATTATTATTAATTAATGTTAGGATAGGACCCTAACATTCCACCCTCCTTAAAACAAGATTTGTCCCTAACATTCCACCCTCCTTAAAACAAGATTTGTCCTCAAAGCTTGGAATTGTAGTGTGTAAGTATATGCTCTTCAAATATTCCACCTCCTTGGGAAGCTTATTAATCTTGCGATGTTTGAACTCCGCATATGTTTTGGCATTGAAGCGGAAAGGATTCTCTTCATTCACCATTCCTTTCATGAGACCGATGACTTTATCTGCAGGGGAAGTGCAGAATACCGGCCATGACATTCTCACTTTGTCCTTGCTCACCAAACTCAGTGTAGAATGCTCTTGTACTTGTTGTTACTCAATATCTCAAGTTGGTATCTGGACGATGATGGTGTTTGCAATGTAATCGGCAGAAACCTAGCAACCATCCTTGAAAACTTGGAGTCCTGACACTTTGTTGGGTACCAAAAGAGTCAAAGCGCTCATGTCGATGTGGGCTTCCACCCTAAGAGCGAGCTTCGACTATGGATAAGGTGGGTAGTAATTTATTTTCATTTCCATTTCCATATCTTCGTTGTCGAGTGCTTCCTTCATTGCCGACTTTGCCAACCCCAGATTTATGGAAAGAACCGATAAAAGCGTATTCACTACCCCCACAAGTGCTCATGCATATTCATCGTTCACTTCTATGTAAGAGGCAGGGTGTTTGAGCCAGCTGTTCAAATCTCTAGAGAAAGGAGGCCATAGCATATAGAAATAGTAATCAATCCACTCTAGCTTTTCATCAATATGGTGAGCCAACTTGGTGTCGTAACCCTCCATAACTCTTGTTGTCGTGTTGCTGGCGTAGGCCTCCTTTTCCTCTTGTGGAAGTTCAAAAAACTCTCTACCCACGACCTGTAGGCATTGGATGAGATCAATGGAGATTTTGTGATTAATAATTTGGAAAAGCCATCTGGTAAGCCAACCACTTGCATTATCGGTTATGTGACCCGGGTTCAATCCCCATGGCGGGTATGTATATGTATAAGAATTATTTGAATTTGGAAAAGCCCCATTGTTGGGCTACCGTTGCCAATTTTGCTCAGCATCGAAACGAACTGGTCCTTTCATTTTGTCTCACATGAATTAAAAGTTTTCATTTATTTATTTTCTTATTTGAAGGAATATCATTAGGGGCTGAAGAGTCTCTGTCTCCAACTTTTCTCATGTCAAATATTTGCTTTAAGTACTGAAGAAACTTGGTTCAAAACACACACTTGAAGTCCAGTAACCTGCTGATAGACGCATCAAATCCTTATGCTTTGGAAGACTGCCAATACAATCCATCAACAATATCAACAATGTTCTGTTCAATATGATCTAATTTGTGCTTGATGTCTCTCTTCAATTCATGCTCTAACTCTAATAAATGGTAAGTACATTACACCATTGCAGTAAAATGTACTCAATATCAAAGAGTAATCACCATTAAGAGAATTTAGCTTTACCAACGAGAAAATTCTCTGTGTTATGATATCTTCTGAAGCTTAAAGTAAAAATTTCAAATGACGAGGAGACCATGCCCATGAACTATAATTTGTGCACCGACAACACTGTGATGTTGAAAGTTTTCTGGTAAGGGATACGTCTTGCCCTTTAATAGACCGCAATTTTATTTTTTTATTTTTTTGTACGGAGAAAGCAAAAATAGTTTCACGAACTATATTTGACAATGCAGATTCTGGATAGGTGCAACCCTTTCCTTTCCAGGCATCCTAGTATCTCAAATAAGTATGTTGGAGACAAGTCTCACATTGTTGGAGTGCACAATTTTTTATGTGCCTTGTATTAAAATAATAATAATATTTGGTTGATCCCCTGTAAACTATGTTCTGAACTCATGTTATTTGCCATTCTCTTGTTGTGCTTACGAATGGAAAAATAACAAAATTATATTTCGACTGGGAAGTATTTAAAATTCTTTAGCAATTCATTTAAAATAGCTTGTTTCATCAACATGAATACGCTAAGGTTTTTGTTCAGAAATAGTGCCATATGATATCAGGTCTGGTGAAGTTGGGAAAAAAAACTGCCATTAGGATCATAAATATTGTCACATAGCCTGATGTTCATAAGTCTGCACTTCAGGATTGCCTTTGACAAAACCAATTTCTGTCGTCATTCTTCGAGTTGCTACTTATTGGTGGAGGCTTTTTATTTCTAGGAATCTATGATTACTTCTACATTAGTTCATATGTACCCAAGTACAGCCATTCAACAAGAGACATGACAGTACATGGTAGGAACCTAGATTCAGCCAAAAATTGCAGGTAGGAACCTAGATTCAATATCTCAGTATCTTGTGGAGATTAAATAATAAAAATTGTAGGTGTACTAGCTATTGGGAAGGGCATATCTTGATAGCTTCTTTGAACAATGGTGGTGGCCAAGGTGGGGGTCTTGTAGATGAAAGACTCATACTGTTCAATACATTCAGTAGATAATCAAAATTTTGGATTTCTTTTATGATGGTTTTATTTTCATGGTTCTTAGCATCGTCTATATTAATATCAAATGCACCAAGGTCAGCACAAATTATATCTCCAATTTTGGCAATATAAACATCCAGTGCAAGTTTATGAATCTTACTTTTCGTCTCTATAAAAAAATTTGCATGTTTAGGGTTTCAATTTTTTTTTGAAAATTCAATAAGTACTTTTTGAAGTTCTATGGTTTTGGTTTCTTTCGAGAAAAAAAAAATAGGGTTTGAATTATCTTCTTCCTTTGAAAGTACAATGGGTATTTCTGAAAGTTCTTTGGTTATGGATTCTTCCTCCTCTACTTGAGATTCCAAGTACAATGGGTATTTTTGAAAGTTCTTTGGTTATGGATTCTTCCTCCTCTACCTGAGATTCCATGGCTAGGGTCTCCTCTTGCATTTCCCTTAAATATTATATAATACAATCAGAACGTTCCATTTTTTTATTTTGTTTTCGTTCAATCATTCTTCTAATTTCTGCAATGTCATTTTTTATTCCTTTGATATTTATGTCCCATATGGTTGGATCCATACGGCTCTGATACCATATGGTAGGAACCTAGGGTTCCTA